>OZ014524.1:204534273-206956773 GCA_963966055.1 Lathyrus aphaca
CATATCATACACACATCATCATCATCATACACAACAACGACAATTATGCAATGAGACTCTACTTGACTCTATGCATATGGTACCATAATCTGATCTCTATTTCAAGATCCAGTTCCCATCGGAACTATTGACCCCTCTTTCATGGTCCAGTGTGATCCCTATTTCATGATCACACCCATCGACCCCTATTTCATGTTCCAGTATGATCCCTATTTCATGATCACACCCTCGTACGATCCCTATTTCATGATTGCACCATCCACTATGATTGTACATAATCACGCCATCAACAACTATGCATATGTCATACACCATCAATGACAAAATGAAACAACATCAATAATATGCGACAACAACAATCAACATACAATAACTCATCACAACAACGACTTTCATCAATATCATGCATATTTTAGCATACAACAACACAAGTCAACTTCAAACGGTTTCACATTACGAGGTATTACACTCCCACTTACCACATCAACGCACATCAACAATAGTATCATATAGTCACAACAGCAATTAAAACACATAACAATAAAAAAAACAATAAACATTATCATCTATGTTCATTTTCACGTTATACTAATTATCACTATAATTACATGTATAACTCTCTTCTCATTGCCTTTAACCACGCCACTTCAATTCCTAAGCATTACTAATTAATTAGATAATTTTAAGGAATTTTTCGGAATTAAATCACCACATTTTCACTCCAGGTCTCGTTGAGCGAGTAAGATTGCTCTGACTCTTCCAAGGTCCAACCTGCTTGCTAAGCGAGCTCTGCGATTTTCGCAGTTCTCCCTTCTTCAACCTGCACTCACCCTGCTACGAACTTATGCATCAAAAATCATTTTTCCAACCAGACAATTACATAATCACTTATTTCAACTTCTAATTCATATAATTATCACACAACAACAATCAATTACCAACAAATCAACACAATCCCTACTCAACACTAAAACCCCAACTTCTAATCATCAACCTACTCAATTCCCATTATAAAACATTTAATAGAAGGAAGGATCCCACCATTACCTTGGTTTTGACGAGAAAACTCTTCTTCCTCGCGGATTCTCATCTTCAAGCTTTAGCCATTTCTCTTCTCTCTCAACTTTTCATGATTTTTCTTCGTTTCACAAAACACAATCGTTTTTTCTTCTTACCACTTAACCCTTTAGACCAACTTATGAACTTCCACCCTTACCCTTACTAATTTCATCGAAAGACCACCTTACCCTTTACCTCTTATTATTCCAATTATTTTATTATATCCAATAATAATATTATTCATTATAATATAATTCTTAAATTAATATTATATTCAATAAAAAATTATTCTTCTACACACCATAATTCAATCAAAATAATTAAATAAAATTTGAGGCGTTACAACTCTCCCCACTTAAAAAGGTTTTCGTCCTCGAAAACTTACCTCATGCAAAAATATTCGAATACGACTCTCGCATCATGCTCTCCAATTTCCAAGTTATGTGTCCACCAGCAGCTCCTCCACAAACCACTTTCACAAGGACAATCTCCTTTCCTCTCAACTGCTTTACCTCACGATCATCAATTTGTTCTGGTAATGCTTCAACTATAAGATTATCTCTTACTTCAACTTTATCCATCGATATCACATGTGACGGATCTGGAACATACTTCCGAAGCTGTGAAACATGAAACACATCATGCAAATTGGACAATCTCGGTGGCAACGCCACTCTATAAGCAACAGGTCCAACTCTTGCCGAAATCTGATACGGACCAATAAATTTAGGAGTAAGCTTCCTCGACTTCAAATCAAAATAAAATGCATTGACTTAGTAATTCCAATCGGAATAAAATGCGTTGACTTAGTCAACCTATCCAAGATCACCCAAATAACATCATGCCCTCTTGGAGTAGTAGGCAACCTCGTAACAAAGTCCAACAGGTTTCGGATGTTCCCCTTTCGACTTCTGACAAGTCAAACACACATAAACAAATTGAGCCACATCTCACTTCATACCAGGCCACCAAAATATCTTCTTCAAATCCTGATACATTTTCTTCGCTCTTGGATGAATACTAAAACCACTTATATGCCCTTTGTTGTACCCCAAAATTTGTCCTCTGTTTTTTTAACTCTAACCTACTTTTTGTTTCACATTTATTTGCATCATCTTCGTAACATAACATGCATTTCGTCTTAATATCAGCCGAAATAATCTCTTGTAATTTACAGGCAGACTGGTCAAATTAATTTTCAACTGTGTCTAAAATCAGTAAACGATAAAATGTCAAGTTTAAGTTTGCAAATGTCGGTAACATTAATTTGCGGTTCACGTGGTTTAATTTGACATGCTAAAAATATTTTTACGATTATTTTTGGTCATATGTTGATCAGTCTGAGCAGTTTAAACGGTCATAATTTTTATTTCAAAATCCGATCAAACGCTGTATTTTTCCGAGTCATTTATTTCACACTGATTATTTTGATATATTCATTTTATTTTTTCGAGCAGTTTGGCACCCGACTTTTATTTTTTGAGTTCGCTTATTTTTTACATTGGGTCTAGAATAAATAAATAGGATTATTAGTTTTTATTTTAATTTTAACTATTATTATTAAACTTTATTTAATTTTTAAATTAATATTTTATCGGGTCTCAAAATAAACACTTAGGCTCATTATCACTAACCCTAATTGATCCCTATATATACATATGTCGGTGGCTGCTGGTAGAGGAACCGGGAAAAAAAGGACAAAAAAAAAAGTGGCAGTCCGACAAATCTACAATCTGCATACCGGTAAACATATATATTGAATTTGTATATTGGTCTGCAGTGTGCATCGCGTTTACGTTACAAACGTCATATCCTAACGTTTACTATGAATAAACTTTACGTTTCATATCCTAATGTTTACTATGAATATTGTTTACGTTTCATATCCTAATGTTTACTATGAATACTCTTTACGTTTCATATCCTAATGTTTACAAAAAATTTAAAAGATTGACATAAAAATGAACATTCTACAACTGATATATTACGGATACGTTCACATTTACCCGTGGATGAATAGTCTACCGCTGTTAAAATGAATGGTTTCTACAGTTGGTATCTCATAAATACGTTCACATCTACCCGTGAAATAGTATCTACAATAGTCTGCATTAGAAACTTTGTTTGATTATAGTTATTGATATACAAATATATTTGTGTTATGGAATTGTAACCACCAGCTTATAGTATTAACTTCTTAACAAATTATATATACAAATAAAAAATATTTATTACTATATATTAGTATGTGTGTCCATTTATAAAAAAATATTTGTTACTTATTTTCGTTTATAAAAATAATTGTATCAATCGTTACATTTTTTTCGTTCATAAAAATATTAAAATTTATTCCCGTTTTGAAAAATTATTGTGAACTATTTTTGTTTATAAAAATAATTATATCAATATCTAGATTTTTTTTTTCGTTTATAAGTGCATTGAACCCGTGTGACAATTTTATTAAAATATTTCTTTCTTATTCATGTTAAAAACAATTATAATAATATTTGAATTTATAAAAATATTTGTAATTTATTTCCGTTAGAATTTTCCATCCAAACTATTGTATAAAAAAATAGATACTAAATTTGATAATAAAATATTTGAGTATCAATATTTCTTCATAAATAAATGTTGTCTATTCATGATTAATATTGAATTTATTATTTTAATATCTAGTTAATTTGATTAAAGTGAAAAAATATTCTAATTAATTAAAATAAATAATTTATATAAAAAGAAAACAAACTTAAAAGAAAATTTTTAAAAGTTTTTTTAATATAAAATAGTATTTTTCTTCTGAGTTAAAAAATAATTGTAATTTTTTATAAAAAATGATTGTAACTTATTTTTGTTTATAAAAAATAATTTTATCGAGATGTAAACTTTTTTCTATTTATAAGTTTCTTTTACCCGTGTGTCTATTTATTAAAATATTTTTAAATGATAAGTATAATTTTAATATTATTTATTCATAATAAAAATAAAATCAAAATAGTATTCTTTAATATTAAATTTACTCCAATTTATTATTAAAAATAAATAACAATCAGGATATTTTAATGATATGTAATTCTCTTTGATTTTTTTATTTTTTGAAAAAGAATACAATTTGATTTGATATTAAAAAAAACATGATTATAGAGCCAAAAAAATATTCATATAAATAGATTTGATTCCTCCTTTAAATCATAATCAAATTCATCAATTCACCTTAATTTCATTTAATTTTTTCAGACAAAACTGATCTTACCTGATCAGAAGGGGCCTCCAGAGGTCGAGCACGAATAGGGTGATGGTTGACAAGCGAGGAGGAGGTGTACCTGCAAGGCACTCTGATGCCAAAGTGAGTATACGGTACAGAAATGGTAAGAAAGAGTGTTTCATAATACCTGACCCTTTAGTGAAAAAGGGTATTTATAGTGAGCCCCCAGCACTGGACCAAGGTTCTTCCTTGGGTTGGATTAGTTAGGCCCAAGGAAGAACTGCCAAGGTACGCGGGGGAGCGTGTAAGACCTAGCACGTGGTCTTGCCCTTGGTCCAACTTCCCCTATCTTTTAGGAGGTAAGGTGGACAGTTGGGTGACGTGGTAGGTGATGGGGAGACGAGGTCTCCCCATCATAGTTCAACGAATAGGGTGTTTTCCCGACGCGCAGTTGTAAGTCTGTCCAACGACACAGAAGGCTTGGCTGACTAGATGGGCATCTGCCTGACATGTTGGACTATGTGCCAACGGTGTCCTCGAGGCCCAGTCCGAAACAGGAGCCCCCCAAGTCGAGTCTCCAAGCTGGAGTGATGAGTTAAAAGACATAGAGTCGGGCACAGCCAACATGTCGAGGTAGGACATAGACCGTGGAACAGGCAGTTGGGATCAATCGCCCGTGCAAAAACGATTGACATGTCGAGTTATTCGGTAAACCGAGGAGGATATATGTCGAGTTATCTGGGGTGCAACGTCTTTAGTAACCGAGGAAGTTTTAGTGGAGTCGGGGAAACCTAGAGATGCTCGACGTCGTTCAGAATTCTCTAAAGTGTCGTGTTCAGAGAATTTGAAGTGTGTCGCTTTGTTTCTTGTGCTAGGGACAACCTAGGGAGCCTAGGTAATGATTACCTAGGCACGTCCTCCCACGCGCTTATCCTATATATAAAATGGAGAAACCATTTCATTTCACTTTCGCTCCAACGATTAACCGAACTAGTAGCCAAGAACTTCTCTCAACCATCGCCGCCGCTCACCACCGCTAGCTCCCTGTGTGCTACCGCTCTCTCCCCCTCCATCATCATGTCAGGTAACCCTTCGAATCTTCTTCTTCTGATCAATTTTACGCTCGGTAGGTAGTAATAGTGGTAATTTTTTGCTTAGAGTAAGTAGATTACTGTTTTAGGCTAGTTTTTAGGTTTTAGGTATGATCGTCTTTGGCGCAATTTGCATGAGTCGGGCGAATTATGCATATTTACGTGAATAGGTCGGCTAGAATCATCATACTTTTGATGAAGGTCGCGAGCGCCCTATGCATTCGCCGGGCAAGAATTTCTTATCTTTCTTAAGAACTTTAGGTGTTCCATGAGCACTCAAGAGGGATCTTCACCTATCCCTTTGTTGATTAGGGCAACGCTAGTGAGAACTTGGAGCGTTTAGCTCTTCGCCCTTTCACTTGAACTGTGGTGGAAGGATGGATTCGATGCGATATCAAATTCACTTTTCCCTTCTGCTTTTCAGGTACGGCTGACCAAAGACAACCCGAGGAAGGAAATGTGGTCGCCTTTTCATCCGGCCAGAATGACCTGTCGTGGGTCGCCGACGAGCCATTGGATGAAGAATCTTATTTTGTGGATGAAAGTGTCATTGCGTATGTAGTAGTCGAGGAGCTGGGTCCCAAGGATAAACCCAACTGGAAGTGCTACGCTCCTCGAGAAGAAGATCGGATATGCTCGCGCTTCCCGGGGAAACAATTCGCGATGTATGAGTTCGCCTTCTGGGAGGCGGGGATGAAGCTCCCTTTTAACGACTTTCAGATGGAGGTCTTTAGGTGGCTCAGGTTGGAGCCTTCACAACTACATCCCAACGCCATCTCCTTTATCTGGGCGTTCAAGTTGGTCTTCTGGCACCTTGGGATTGGTTGCACGTTGCCCCTCTTCTTCTGCGATTTCCACCTGCAGCAGTCAGGCGCATAAGGGCGTCATAGCTGGGTGTCTTTAAAGAAACCCTCGAGGTTATTCAAGATGTATGTTGATTCAGTCCGCCACTTCAAAGGTAAATGGTATTCGGTGAAACCGATCACCCAGTATGCTCTTGACAGCCTATACTTTCGTAAACGGGATGCAAACGGCGTGGAGCAGTTGATGTCAAAGATCCCCCTAAGATAGCAGCTGAATCATTTTGATCTGCTGTGTAACACCCCAAATTTTCCCTCTTCTTTTTTTAGCATCATCATCATATCATAATCATCATAAGCATGTCATATCCTTGGCATCTTTGCATAGAAAAATAAAGCATAACTCTCTCATGTTCTAGCATTGGGCATATGATCAACTATTGGTGTATTTGAGGCCTTACAAGCCATAGAAAGAGTCCAAGTAGACTTGTTCAAGTCCCATGAGGAGACTACATGATATTCACAAGCTCAAGATCCTTTACAAGAGCCCAGAAGGTTGGGAGGTCATCAGAGAATCCAAGCTAGGGCAAACTCCTGCACATTGGTTCCCAAATTAGGGTTTCACTTTCAAGCAGGGGTTCTTTGTGACTTTGGCCATTTCATGTGGGCAAAGTCCTTCATATGATAAGAGGTTCCTATGGATAAAATTTGGTGAGAAAATTCCTTGTGGAAGGCAGTTATTTTTTCACCAGTTGCTTGCATGAGAAGAAATTGGTCAACTGTGCAATTAAAAAGTCAACTGTGAGAATTCAAGGGGTCCAATCCCATTTTTCAAGTCAAGGGATGTCCTTAAGGCCTTAGAAGAGGTTTGGCAAATTCAAAGATCAAGGATCAAGGGGTTTTGAAGAACTTTCCATTTTTGGCACATGGCTTGTAACGAAAGTTTCCATTTTTGGCAAGTTTTGCCCTAATTTTCAAAGCCTTCTTTCATGGTGAAGATGACTTCAAATGAATTTCCACTAAACATGAAAGTTGTAGGGTATGGTCTCCCATTTTTATAAAGTACAAGAAATTGTTCATAGACTTCATGGTTTGGAAGTTATGGTCTTTTGAAGTTCACTTGTTTTTAGGGTTTTACCATTATTTCATGTTTCCACCATTTGCAAAAGCCTATCTACTTCAATTCTAAGCTATCCTATGGACAAATTTGAGTCACTATATCACAATACATGGCATGAAAGTCATTTGGCTCAAGAAATCTCACCAAAATCATGCATGGAATATGAGTTATTTCATTAAGTGCAAAAATGAAAAAGCATTCACAAAGCATGATCAACTTACATCCAATGGCTAAGATTGATTCAAGGGTAATCAAGGGATGAAATAAGATCAGCATGTGCACAAGGAGAGAGGATTGCACGAGCAATTCACCTCACCACCCCTTTCATGCAAAATTGTAAAATGATCCCATTCACACTCCTCATGCCCACACATTTCATAAAACCCTAATCAATCTGATGGATAAAGGATATAAAAGCATTTGCACACAAGTTCTGCAGTTGGACCTCCTTCATTCCTGAAATTCGTTTTTTCTTGCATACTTGCAAAAACCCTCGAATCTCTCTCATAACACTCACATTGCTACTTCTTTCTTCACCATGATGTTCAGTGAAGCTCAAAGAGTAAGACTCCACCATTGATTCAGGCTTAGGGCAAGGTTTTCACATAGTGCAAGTTGGAGGCAGTTTGGTTCGAATCTTGCATTTCAGAAGGATTTGAAGCTCTATTTGCATTTATTTTGCAAATAGAGAGGCCAAGGGTTAGATCTGCACGAGTTGGAGGGTTTTCTTTGTGTTTTTGAAGAATCTCAAGCTCAGGTATGCCTCTGTTTTCTTAGATCTAGATCTCTTTTGTTTGGTGTGTTTCGTGTTCTATTTGCCTCACTGATTATGTTGCTGGATTTGGTTTTGATTTTGCTTGAGTATTGAGTGAAAAATATGGATTTGAAGTTTGATGCACAAAGTTGTTTGCGTTCGATTTGTTTGATCCTTTGATTTAATGAGAAATTTAAGTGGATATTTGAACTCAGGGCGTTTGATTTGTTAAATCTGGAAATTTTGATGTGTTTCTGTTGATATTTGTTCATACGTTTGAATTTTCCGGCGCCGGAGTTAGGGCTCCGGTCGCCGGATTCTGGAGTTGTCCCCTAAGTTGAAAGGAAGAAGATGAGTTCATGACCTTTGGATCTTTCATTTGGACGGACGTGGTGATGCCAACACATTAAATTTCACCCTCCCTCTCACGTGCGTTCTAATTCTTATTTTATTATTTTTGCTTGCCAATGCATGGTAGCGTGTATGGGCATTCGATCTGGACCTTTCCTTGTGTTGACTTAGGAAGTAGACTTTAAATCTGATGCATTGGTTGTGATTACTTTGGGATAAATGATGTATGCCTTTGGATTGGATTACTTTGTGTTGACTTGACCTCATTCTGACCAATGGATTAGATGACTGAATATTGGTTGACTGCGCATAGGCCTTTGATTGTGTGGACTTTTCTTGTTGACTTTTGTTTGTAACCATTGGATTGGCATACTACCATTTCAGTTGACTGAGCGCCCATGGGCCTCCTTTGCTATGCGCACCCCCTTGTCTACCTGGCCCAATTATTTGAACTGAATCTCCTTACTATATGCACCCCTGGCCCATTTTATTTATTTTATTATCTTTATTTTATTTCAGTTTGCTTTTTAATTAATTAAAATAGTTAGAGGTTCATAAAAATTCCAAAAAAATTTATGAATGTTATTTTGAGTTTTCTTTAATTTTTGATATTTTTATTTTTCATTTTTTTCATTTTCCACGCTAGAATTAATTGTTGCTTTTATTAATTGTTCTTAATTCACTTTTTATACATGCTGACTTGTGAATTTCATATCTTGATCATCCTTGGGAATTTTGAGTTGATTCTTTTTGTACTGGATTCATATTGAGATGTAGTTTGTTGGTGATTTTTATACTGATTTTTAGAAGCTTGATTGATCATTTTTAGTCTTTAACTTGTGTGTGAAGTCTCATAACCCTAATCCATGTTTAGGAATCCCTTTAACCCACTTTGCTTATGATTTTGATCTTATCCTTTTGGCATATTAATATTAGATGTTTGAGGAGCCTTTGTGTCAATTTGTGGAATTTTTGGATGAACTCCTGATTTAATGTGAATTTTATTGTTTGCTTCTCTCTTTTTGCATCCTTTTTGGTCATATGCTTAGTCTTTAGGCTAGGAGGGCACTTGTGCCAACTCCCTTAGGTTGTTTAGAGTTCCTTTAGGATGAGGATATCTCCCTGGTCTTTGATTTGATGTTTTTGCTTTGAGAAGTTTTGGGTTGCTTGCCTTTGAAGTTTATTCACTTATGGACATGTTCACTTCACTTCTTATGCTTATGTGTTTCTCATGTTGATAATGATTAAGTTTGTATGCTTTTTTTCTTGATCTCTTGTGTTGCTTAGGCACATTCTTGGCATGTTAGGGTTCTGGTCTTGAAGTGTATGATGTTTGTTTACTTTGTATGCTTTGTGCTATCTCATAAGTGTTTTGTTTTGGCATGGTGGTTGGTAATACTTTATGTTGAGTTGTTTGATCCATTTCTCATCCTATGTTGTGTGCTTGATCTTGGCACTTGAGAATGAAGTTTCAATTCTGGTTTTGATGTCTTGGCTTGATCTTTTGTTCATTGGTATCCCATTTGGTCTTACTTGCTTTTGTCTTGCTGCTTGTTTATGCTTATAACCATTTCAGGGGCTTTGGTAAGTGAGAGGTGTGGATGGGATTCCCACATCTCCAACTCTTTCCTCTTCATCTTTCATTTTTGCTTTCTCATTTTTGTTTGATGTGCTTATCCTATCTTATTTCCTTCTTCTTTCTTCTTCTCTTTCTTCATTAGGATAGTTGAAGCCTCACTAACCTAGGTTCATCCATGCATGATAACATTAGGATTTGTTAGTCTCCCTTAGTTGTTTACCTTTTCTGTTCCTTTGGTTCTATTCTCTTCTCATCTCAAAACAAAAACCTAAAAAACACCTTAATAAGGATTGAAGTGGTCTCATGTGCAATAGCCTTATTCCATGGAGCACTTGTAGTCTTCCCATCTTGGGATAGTACAAGCTTGTCTATCATGATGCACAAGTCTGATCATGAGACCATTTTCATCAAGAAAATCATAAAAAACACTTCTTCATTTTAATTACAAAAAACACTTAACAAATTCAATGAGTTAGTGAGCTTAGGCCCTAATCTTTGGAACCAAGTTTTGGGGATCTTCTCCTTACTTGTGTGTGCTTGTTCTATTATTCCATCTTGGAATGTAGTAACAAGTACACATTCCATGGAAAAGAGCTTGAGGTCACTTCCTTGTGCCACACCAATAAAAGCTTCTAAAAAACACAAACAAACAATAAACGTCTTTCCATCGGGAATTCTTTTCTCATCGTACGAACTTGCTCCTACTTGTCATTTTGCAAGACGGTAACACACTCGTCATCCGAGCCTGCAACACCTGAGCATTGACATAGGCAGTTCAATCCTTAAGACACAAGCAATCTTTTCCACCCCTAGTTAGGGGAACTACGGCGAATCTGATCCTCATTGTCCAGATGAGGTCTGTAGGCAGCGGGGTAGGGCCCGTTCGAGCATAATCTTTATTTCCCCTACATTTTTCCTTTTCATTTCTTTTTTCAGCTCCCTTTTCTTTTCTTTTATCCAGTTCAGTTCCTTTTCTTTGCAACAGCTTTCATTTCTTCACCCTTTGAAACAATTTCTTTGCAATCGTGGATCCCGTCGGGTACGACGGACGATCTGGGGTGCTAATACCTTCCCAGGTCATAACCGACTCCCGAACTCAGCCTCTTTGGTTCGCAGGACCCATGTCCTTCCTTTTCTTTCCTTCTGGTTTGTGCAACTGTAAACACCCCAAATTTGCCCTCACCCATTCACACCATGGCTTGTGATCATTTCATATGCATAAACACAATCATACCATCTCATATTACATTTTTGATCCACTGCATAGATTCAAAGTCATCTGCACCTAGGGTTTGTGATCTGAGCAATCCAAGAGCTTCTTGGGCCACTCCAAAGGCCATCAATCACTTCAAAGGGGTCTATGTGTGTTCAAGTATCATATTACATCCTCCCAAAGTCAAGAATGCCAAAGAATCACAAGAACTGGGATTGGTGTGGAAGCAGAGACAGGCTTGACTGCACAGATGACCTAAAATTAGGGTTTTGGTTTCAGAGGCCATAACTTCAAATTTTTTGGTCACTCTTGTTTCTATTGGTCTCTATATGGTATAGGGAGTATGCATATCAATTTTTATGAAGAAATTCCATGGGGAAGTCATCTGATCAAGAGTTGACTTTTCAGACAAGTCAGTGCAAAATCAGGGCATCTGAGGCCCCCAATGACCCAACCAAGGGTTGATCTCCATCATTTTGAGTGAATATGATCTTTATTTGATCATAGAAGAAGTTGTAAGTTTACAAAATTCAAGAATTTCAAGTTTTTGCAAAGTTGACTTTTTTGGGCAAGTTTGACTTTTAATGAAATGTCATTTTATGTAACTTTTTCAACCCTTACTTTTTGATCCAAAAATGCTTCAAATGGAAAAACTTTGGTCATGAAAGTTGTAGAATAGATCTTTCCCTTTTCAAAAAGTACAAGAACATGACCTAATTCATTTTGGATCAAAAGTTATGGTGCATCAAAGTTGGCAAAAATCACTAAAATTCAAGTTATGCACCAAAGAGGAAACTTGCAAAATCATGTATCAAGGCAATTTGTGATCTCTAATTGTTGTCAAACCATTACACAAGAATGACACAAGTCCTAAAAATCAGAATGGGCCAAATAGATCACATGTTTTATGGCTTGTGAGGCAAGATATTTTTCATGAAGATCAAAAGCAAGCAAGTTGCAAAAGCCATCATAACACTTCATCCACTTGCTAGCTACATGACTGAACCATCCTAGCCTTTCCCTCACACCATGCTGCGCAGCCCACACCCCTTGTACTTGGCTGGAACATGACCCATGCTTCTCTTACAAAAAGTTGACAAATTGGCAAAAGTAGCTACACCTATCACAAAAGGGCATGTCACATCTTCTGACCAATCAGCATTGTTTATACAAACAATTTGCAAGCCAAACATCATAACACACAAGCCTGAAACCAGCAAGAACAACACATTCTCATTTTCACTCTCAAAAGCAAAAGCCTTCGAAACTCAGAAAACAAGCCACAAACACTTAAACAAACTTCATAGGTCAACTCAACTCATCATCCTGGTCACAAAGCACCCCTCACCCTTGCCTTAAACTGCCTGAATCATAAACACGATTCTCACCTGAGCTTGAGCAGAACCTGTTCAAACTCTCAAACCAGCCAGCACAAGCTCCTTCTAAGCATCCAGACATCATCAAGGGACCAAAAGGAGTGGATTGCATCAAGAGGAGAGGCCAGAAAGCTGCAAACTGAAAGCTTCAAAACTCAGGTAGCTCAAGAACTTTTTTTTCCAGAAATGATTTTTTAAGTTCTTAATCGCTTCTACATGCTTCCCTGATCATGAATATGTCTTTGTTTTTGAAAATGGTGAAGAAATGAGTATGTATGCAGTCTCTGAAACTTTTTGCCCTAGAACTAGATTGATTCGATTCGGCCAGTTTAGGAATGATAAATGTTGTTTGAATGGGGGTTTTGATTCGTTTTTGAGTGGGGATCATTTCTGTTTAATTAGAATTTGTTTTAGATGCGTTTAGAGAGAGTTTGAAGTTTGGAGTGATCGGAGAAGATGACCGGAACACTGTTCCGGTCACCTGAGAGTCATTAAGGCTGTGATTAGGGCTAATTAATTAGGGTTAGTGAGTTTGAATGTAGGCCGTCCAGATGCGCGCCTAGTCAACTCCCGTGCGTGTGACTTTGAATTCAGGCCTTAGGATCTGTTGACTTCTTCAATAATTCATTTAATTTCATTTTATTTTTCATATTATTTCATTTAATTTCCACAATTTATTAAAAATAGCAAAAATACTTTAAAAATTCTGAAATTTAATACACACGTTATTATTTAATTTCAGAGCACAAAAATATTTTCATTTTTATTTTTAGCATTAAAAAAGTATTTTTAAATATTTAAAAGTTTCTTTTTAATTAATTAATGAGAATTAATTAATTAAAAATACTTTTAGGTATTTAAAAATCACCAAAAAATTCATGGAACATTTAAAAACATTTAGAAACATTGTCCAACCCTCAAACCAAATTTATTTTCTGATCTTGATGCATTTTGAGAACTTTCCATGGAATTAAAATCATTTTGATGCATTATTTTGATCCAAACTTCCAAAAATCATTTCTGCCTAACCATTGAGAGTTGGACTTTGATTCTTTTTGCATTATGTTTAGCATATCATATAGTTTGTGAGATTAAATTGGCATGATTTGATCTTTCATTTTCCATTTGTTTGGCATTTTTCTTGTTAAGGAACCCTAAAACCCTAGAAAACTTAGGAAAATCATAACTTGAATTGGGTTAAGAGTTGGAACTTCTCCTTTGGGCTTTGGTTTAGTATAGGTTTAGGGATCCTTTGAGGGCATTTTCAATTTTTTGTAATGTTGTTTGCTTCTGATTTTGGTTTTTGTTTGATGTATTGTTCATAAACCCTAATTTGGGCTTCCATATGCATCCATCTTGTATTTGCATTCATATCTTGACTTGCCATGACTTTTTATGCATTCTTGTGATCCATTTGACATCATAAGACATATTGAAAGCATGTTTGATCATTGCATCTTGCATTTCCCATGTTGTATGCCATTTGCATTTCATAACTTTTCATGTATGTTTATGCTCCTTAACTTGCCTCATCTGCATCCATTGGTTCATGTGATCATCCTCATGTCTTGTCTCATGTTTGTAGCATCATTAACATCATATATGTGCTTCTGGTTTTGGTTCACATCATACCATTTCATTTCATTTTGCATTGCATTGCATTTCTTTCACTAACTTTTCAGGTGGTAAGTGACTTTGAGAAGTGAATTTGCCTTCACTTCTCATAATTTCTCTTCACCTCTTTTTACATCCTTGCTGCATTTTTTGTATGTGTGTGAGTTTGAGCTTTCTCATCCTTCTTCTTCTCATTTTCTTTCTTCAAGTGACTTGATTTCTTGAATGAAGCAAGTTACCTTGCTTCTCCTGATCCTTTCATCTGCTTCCTGGTGGTTCCATTGAAGACTTCTCTTGAAAACCTCACAAACCTTAGGAACAACCATGTATGACAATGATTAGGGTTTTTGTTTAGTCTCCCCTCTTAGTTTTACCTTTGTGTCTCTTTTGAGTCTTCTCTTCTCATCTCATAATCAGGGACTAAACCCTAAAGGCTTTAAGGCTTTGTGATTAAGCTTATGCCTGCATCCTTCTATTAGGATGGAGTGTATAACTTTAATCCTAAGTGTTAAACCCTTCATGTGTTTAAATCTCTTAATCAATCCACTTAATAATCATCAAGACATCACACTTGTAACTTGGGCCTTGCATTAGGGTTCTAATTCTTCCTTAATTGGTTAAGAAGGACTAACCCTAGTGTTAATGGACAAGTCCCCCTCAAGTTGTCTTACAAACCATAAAAATCACTTCATCATCATATCATTAACTAAAATCCACTTAATCAAAGGCTTGTTTTGTCATGAGTTTAATCCCTAATCATGGATTAAGTTGAGGAGCTTTCCTCAGCTTAAACATTCTCATCTATTATCCTTCTATTAGGATGGTGTAATGAGTCTGTTTAATCCCTGATTATGGCTTAACCTCATTACTCAACACTAAACAAAAACACCAAAAACATCTAAATAATCACAAGTAGGTTAATGATCTTAATACTACATCATGGTGATTAAGTGTGAGAAGCTGACTTCACACTTAAGGTATTCTCATTACCCCTAATCAGAGGGAATATGTGATGAGTTTACTAAATCCATTGGTTTAGGCTTAAGCTTATTAACTTATGACAAACTTTCAAAAGCAATAAAAGACTGAAAACTCAAAAACAAACAATAATCGTCTCCTCCGGGATTCTTTTCTCATCACATTCACTCATAAACGAGAACTTGCTTCTTCCATCTAATGCAAGACAGTTTGCACCTGAGCCAGACAGGTCATACACTTGAGCATTGACAAGCAAGCAGTTCACAGGTCAATTCATCTTTCAGTCTCTTTGGGTCGAACTACGGTGTTCTGACTTCCTCATTGCACGAGAGGATACGTAGGCATAACTTAACAGTTATCGAACAAAAGTCTCTGTATATTCCCCCTCCTTCTAGCATTGTTCTTTTAGCCTCATTATCATGAGCATTTCATCTTTGTTCTTACACTGACACTTCACTTATACACTTCACTTCTCTTACACTGACACCTGTACATCCTTTTCCAGCTCCTTTATACACAGACTGCACTGACACTACCCCTTTAAAACACAAATCTTTTAAGCGTGGATCCCGTCGAGTACGGAGGACAATCTGGGTGCTAATACCTTCCCAGGTTGTAACCAACCCCCTTTCTCAGTCTCTCTGGTTCACAACCGTCTTATCCATTCTCTTTCTAGGCCTATGCAGCATTGCCTTTCCTCCGGGATAAAAATGCCTAGCTGGCGACTCTATTCATCTCCAGTGAGTTCACGGCTGTGTGTTCTCATTGTTCCCTTTCGCCGACCGTTCGCGTTCGTACCTTTATTTGGGCCATTCCCCATTTATCGGGAGCGACAGCTTGGCGACTCTGCTGGGGACCCTTATACTGCAACCAGGGCTTCTGGTTCTTTTTGTGGGTTCCTCCTAGCGCTTGATTGATTTGTGTTTACTGGGGTGTTATGTGTTATTCGTGTTTGTATATTTGTATTTATTTTTGCCTTATGTACAGTTGTTTTACTGCTTTCTGTATAGCTTTGCATTATATCATATTGTCATACTGTGCGGGCTGGATCTGTTTGTTTGCTTTGGTGGGTGGGTGTTCTATTGAGAGTTGAGGTCCTATACCTGGGACCTGAGTGACACCTAGGCTAGAGTGGTTCATATTCTTTCCCATTCCATCTCGGTCTGGTGCGGGAATATGAAACACGGTTCAGATATGGGTTTCTTCTTGAGAACTCTGTGTTGCAGATTTCCTGCAATGCTAGGGCTATCTGGGAAGCCTGCTAAGTCTGGATGACCTTTAGTTTTGACCTTCAGAAACTGAGGTGAATTAGAGGAGGAACTTTTATGGTTATTGTAAACACTGTACCTCCAGGTTAGAAGTGTTTACACTTCTCATAACTGATCCAAGTCTGAGGATCCTTGTTTTAGAACACCACCTGTGAGGGGGGTTGGGTTGTTTACAGGTTTGCAGGTACCCTTGACCTCAGCATACCCTGTTACTTTGATTTGATTAAGAGTACTCCATTTTGGAACAGTTCTTGTGATTTTAACCCTGGACATGTGACTCTTTATTTGAGTCCCCCACCTTGGTTACTGGACTTATAGACCTCCATCTGGATTTCTTGAACATACCTGGACTTATATCAGAGCATTTGATCAGATCCAGCTCAGTCACAAACCCTTGCATATCATTTGCATACATCATCATTGCATCATTTTGACATTTGTTTATTTGTTTTTCAGGGTATCCATCTTCATTTTTTGGCTTGGTTTTGACCCCATCATCAGTATAGACCTATCTTCATCAGCATCTACTTCAGTTATCAGCTACCTGCTTCAATCACCTGCACCAGCCAATCAGTGGCCCATCTTTCAGTCTTATCATCAGCACCTGTCTCAACTCTTCTTCAACAACATGGCACCTAAAAAGAGTAACATCTCCTACCACTTTTTCCAGCCTGAGCTAGCTGACATCAGGAGGATTCAGACCCTGATTACTCCAGACCATATACCACTGTTCAGGGAACACTATGGAGACATACTTGATGTGGTTATGGATTTGGACCCTTCACAGAGGAGCCTGATTCATACTTGCCTTCAGTTTTATGATCCCCCACTGAGGTGTTTCACTTTTCAGGATTTTCAGTTAGGCCCTTTATTGGAAGAGTACTCATCATTGGTTGGTATACCTATCAGGGGTGGAGTCCCTTTCAACCCTGAGATGGTCTTTCCTGGTAATGAAGAAGTAGCAAAGGCATTGCATCTGGAACCAATTTTGATTGGGCAGCATATGACTACTAAGGCTGGAATCTCTGGCCTGCATCTGGATTTCTTGATCTCTCAAGCTACCCTGAAAGCTTCTTTGGGAGAGTGGAAAGCAGTCTGTGCTTTATTGGCCCTGAGCATATATGGGATCATATTATTTGCAGATGAGCCTAGATTCATTAGCAAGAATGCAATCCATCTTTTCATCCTGAGGAACCCAGTGCCCACTCTATTGGGGGATTTCTACTATTCAGTGCACCAGAGGAATGAGAAACAGAGGGGAAGATTAGTGAGGTGTTGTGCTCCTTTGTTCCATACTTGGCTTCTCAAGCATTTGCCCAAGACAGATGCATTTTTGAATCCTCACCAGCAGAGGAACTGGGCTAGAAGACTCACTACTTTGACCTCAGCTGATATCAGGTGGTGCACCCAAAGCACAAAAGGCAGGGACATCATTACCAGTTGTGGGCAATTTCCCAATGTACCCCTGATAGGAGTAAAGGGTTGCATCAACTACAACCCTCTGTTATTCAAAAGACAATTGGGCTATGCATTGGTCCATCCCCCTAGAGCACAAGACTTGGCTGAGACTCTTTACTGTGAGAATAAGCCTAATCTGGCTATTGTCAGGCAAGCATCATGGGCTTGGGACAACGTCCAGACTAAAGGAGTAACCATTCTGGGAAGATGCAACAATGTAGCCTCAGCACAGTACTATGAGTGGTCCCATGCCAGGGCTCAATTTTCTGGGATGCCCTTTACCATGGAGGATATGCCTGGATCATCCTCAGCACCACTTCCTGCCACTGTCAGCTTAGAGGAGTTTGAGAGCTTGAAAGAGAGAAATGAGAAGTTGACTCAGGCTTTGCAGAAGACCCTCTGAGAGAGGAGTGATGGTAGGTTGGATATTGAAAGGTTGGAAAAGTTGAGGGTGGAGCATCTGGCTAAAATTGAGAAGTCTGAGGATTATATTAAGAAGTCTAGGGCTAGAGAACAGATCTTGAAGAATGCCTGCAAGGAAGCCCAATTCCAGAAAGCCAGGACAGACTTGTATCTGAAGGAGAGTCAAGCTAGGTGGGTCAGGATCACCGAAGCTCGTACTCTGGAGGATAAGAGGGTCCAAGACAAGATAGAGCAGCTGGAAGCTAGTGCAAAAGAGCAGCAGGAAGCCCTGGCAGCAGCCCAGAGGGAGATCTCAGAACTGAAGATCAGAGCTGGAGTGAAGAGGTCAAAGGACCAGAGTCAACACAAGAAGCTAACTGCAGCTGTTACTACCCGGAACCTCCTTATCAGGAATCTCACGGAGCGTTCAGCTGATCCTGTGACTGAAGCACTTCTCAAGGAAGTTCAGGAGGATGAGTTTGGTCTTGGTGTTTGACTTTTTGCTTGTTGTTGCTTTCATTTTATATTTTTATTTTCTTGTGATGTATTTTGACCCCTCTGAGGGCACGTTTTGTAAGAGAACAAACTATGTACCATTTGCCTTTTGTAATATATGTATCAGTTTGTTCCATCTGAGTTTACTTCAAAAGCAACATCAACAGCATCTTCAAGGGTCTGGAAGGGTCAAAACTGAATGCCAAGCCGGATACCTTGAAAACAAATAAGCATACTGCATTGCATGCTAACCCTTTGTTTTGTTTTGTAGGTTTTTGTTTTATTGTTACTAACTCTGTTGTGATATTCAGGAACTATTGCTCGACGCCGGGTATTTCCACTCAACCGTCCACACCGATATCCAACCCGTAACAACCTTCCGGGCATACAAATGGATCAGGTACAATAGGACCTTGCAGAGGTCAGAAACCAAATGGCGAACGAAAGATTGGAAATGAGAACTCAGATGACGCAGTTTATGGAAGTGATGAACAACATGGCTCAGAGCCAAGAAAGATTGAGAGCAATGGTGGAAAGGCAGAATCAAGAAGATCCCCATATAGGGACTGCTGGGACAAGCAACAATGAGAGGGTCCAACCTCATGTCAACCCCCCCGTATTTGGACCCCACCTTCACCCAGAGATCAACATTCCTGCCAAAGTACAAGGGACTGCCACTGCAGGTAGAGTGCTGCAAGAAGACCCCCAGGAGGATCAGTTCACAGTAATGGGTGCTGGGGAAGAAGCCTATGACAGAAGGCTGGAAGAAATTGCTGAAAAATTAAGGTCCTTGGAGTCTCAAAACTCTTTGGGTTTTGATGTTATGGACATGGGCTTAGTGTCCGGGGTCAGGATTCCCCATAAGTTTAAGCCTCCTTGTTTTGAAAAGTACAACGGGACTTCCTGCCCACGGACCCACTTACAATCCTTTTAGGGAAGGTTGAAAGCGTATACCATGGACGAGAAGCTATGGATGTTTTATTTCGAGGATAGTTTGACTGGAGCGTCAAGGGAATGGTACTCCCATCTAACTAGAGCGACCATCAGATGTTGGAAGGACTTGGCAGAGGCCTTCATCAGACAATACCAGTATAATTTGGATATGGCACCCAATAGGACCCTCCTGATGGGGATGTCACAGTCGTCTAGGGAAAGCTTCCGCGAGTACGCCCAAAGGTGGAGGCAGCTGGCTGCTGCTGTCCAGCCACCTATGTCAGAGAGGGAGATGGCAGATATGTTTATGAACACCCTCCAAGGAACATACATTGACAGGCTGACTGCTTTCTCTTCTACCAGCTTTGCAGATGTCGTTATAGCTGGAGAAAGAATCGAGAGCCTGTTAAAGATGGGCAAGATTTCTGACAACGGTGCTAGCTCATCCAATAACACAAGAAAGCCTTTTGTAGGCCCAAGAAGAACTGGTGAGACTAATGCTATCCAGGCCAGCAGGGGCAGGCCCCAATATGTTCATAGGTCTGTGACAGCAGTCACCATTCCCGCTCCCGCTCATCCACAACCAACTTATCAACCACCGCAACAAAATTATCAGCAACAACCTCAGTACCAGCAACAAGCTCAGTATCCTCCGAGAAACTACAACAACACCAACAACAACAATCAGCAAAGACCATTCCAACAGAGACCTTCTCAGGCCAATAGGGTGATCGATCCGATCCCTATGCCCTATGCAACATTATTGCCACAACTCCTGAAACTCAACCTAGTTGAGCTAAGGACGTTGGCACCTCCAGATCCTAATAGTCTACCCAGGAATTATGACTCCAACGCCAGATGTGCTTTTCATTCAAATGCACCTGGCCATAGTACAGAGAAGTGCAGAGCCTTGCACATGAAGGTACAAGACTTGGTAGACTCTAAGGCCCTGAATTTTGCACCACCACCAAATGTTAATAAAAACCCTATGCCGCACCACGGGGGTCCCAGAATCAATGCTATTGAAGAAGACAAGCCGTCTTATTTAATAACCAGTGTGGGTCAGATTCGGACACCGTTGGTAGAAATTAAGGCTCAACTCCTCGAATGTCAAATGTTCCCGGGGTGTGAGCTAGGGTGTGCTTACTGCAACATTTCAGTGAATGGGTGTGATAACTTGAGGAATGGCATAGATGGTCTCATCCAGAGTGGCCTGCTTCAAATTACAACATCAATTCCAACAAATCCAGCAATCTCATCAGCAACAATTCCAGTATCTCCTACAACTGCAACAACCATTGTTCCCGACAACTTTTCAGCTTCATCAACAAATGCTTCATCTGTCATTTCAACTGACCAGATATCAACCGACATTCCTTCTACAACTTCAGCACCACTTCATTTTGAAACTCCTACAACAACAACACCCATCCTTCCAACAATGTCTCCTACAACATTAGCAGCAAACAATGAAGATGTCTCAACCGTTACAATTTATTATGATCCTGAAAATAATTCTGCTTACAACTCACAAAGTGCTACTCCCATCAGAGCACCAGTCACAATATACTATGATCCACAGACTATCACAATCCCTTCTGCAACTGCCATCAGTCCAGTCACCATCACGGTGCCTGGGCCAGTACCTTATGAAAGCAGTAATGTCATCCCCTGGCATTACGGCTCTGATCTATACTACGGAGGACAGAAAATCACTCTTGAATCATCAACCCCTGCACCACAAATAGACAATGTGGGAGGAGGCGGAGGCTTCACTCGAAGCGGACGTCTCTTTGCTCCACAAACTCAAAGACCCACTGCCGAAGCAGAAGCTGCTGCCAAGGCAAAAGGGAAAAGCTTGGTGTAGGAAGAGCAGATTGTTAAGGAAGCTTTGAAAACACCCTTTGATCAAGAAGTTGATGAGTTCATGAGAATCATCAAGAAAAGTGATTACAAAATAGTGGATCAGCTTCACCAGACGCCTTCCAAGATCTCTATTCTATCATTGCTTATGTGCTCCGAAGCTCATCGGAATGCACTACTAAAAGTCTTGCACGCAGCTTATGTGCCTGAAGAGATCACCGTCAATCAGTTGGAAGCTGTGGTTGGAAATGTTAATGCTAGTCATGGACTAGGGTTCACCAACACTGATTTGACTACGGAAGGCCGCAATCATAACAAGGCTTTGCACATCACCATGGAATGTAAAGGTGCAGTTCTTTCCCATGTGCTGGTAGACACAGGGTCATCCCTCAATGTCTTACCTAAAAAAGCCCTTGTGAAGCTAGAGTATGACGGATTGGCATTACGTCCCAGCAACCTGGTGGTGAGAGCCTTTGATGGTTCTAAGAGATCGGTTCTGGGAGAGATTGAGTTGCCCATAACGATTGGCCCACAAACTTTCAAAACGGCCTTCTACGTGATGGATATACAGCCTGCCTACAGCTGTCTATTGGGTAGGCCATGGATTCACACCGCTGGCGCCGTGACCTCAACCCTTCACCAGAAGTTAAAATTCGAGTAGGAGGGTCAAGTCGTTACTATCTGTGGAGAGGAGGATATTTTTGTCAGCCACCTGGCTACCTATAAGTACATTGAGATGGATGGGGAGATCCACGAAACAATGAGTCAAGGGTTTGAGGCCTTGAACATAAATGAAACATCTGCTGTACCTGGAACCTCAATGACATCATATCAACAAGCCCGGAAGGTTGTTGAAGAAGGGACTGCCCAAGGCTGGGGCAAATTGTTACCTGTGGAGAAGAAAGAGGATAGATTTGGGTTGGGTTACAAACCAACTCAACAAGATCAAGCAGAGGCTGCTAAGGAGCCCAACTTTGTTAGTGGGGGAATGCTCACCCCTGATGCTATCAACAATTTGGAAGACGATGATGCAAGCGACCGCAACCTGGAGAGTTGGATCCGTCCAAAGATCCCGGGGAGCAGTATCTCGAACTGGTCTTCCCAGGAAATTATAAGAGTTACTCCTGCAGAGTAATTATTATTTCCTGTATATTTTAAGCATGCATCAAGTCTTGCATCTTGCCCAAGATGACAAGACTCATTTTGTAATCGGGCCATCTGTAATTTTTGTGCAACAAGATTAATCAATGAAATATCAGACATCTTTTGCAAATGAGTCTTTTTCTTTTCCGCTCACTGTTTTTCCATTTTTCTTTTTGTACAAAAAATAAATGGCAGTGTTTTCAAAATGACAACTTTATTTCACTTTTCTAAACAAGATTAAAATCAATCACTAAAATGAACAAACTAAACCCTTGCAGAGAGTGCCTTCCAGACTGCACCGACAACAGCACGGCTATGACTTCGTATGACTTTGACAATCCAATCAATCAAGCTGATGAAGGGGTTGAAGAAGAGTATGAGCTTCCTGAAGAGCTAGCCAGATTGTTGAGACAGGAGGAGAAGGTTATCACCCCTCATCAGGAGGAGGTAGAGACGATCAATCTTGGTACAGATGAAGACGTGAGAGAAGTTAAAATCGGGGCCTGCTTACAAGACTCAGTGAAGAGACAACTGGTGGACCTGCTTCAAGAGTATGCGGATGTGTTTGCTTGGTCTTATCAGGATATGCCAGGGTTGGACACCGACATTGTTGTGCACAAGCTGCCTTTAAGAGAGGAATGCCCACCGGTTAAACAGAAATTGCGCCGTACTCGCCCAGACATGGCAATGAAAATCAAAGAAGAGGTACAAAAGCAATGGGACGCCGGGTTCCTTGCTGTAACTAGATATCCGCCGTGGGTTGCTAATATTGTACCTGTGCCTAAGAAAGACGGCAAAGTAAGAATGTGTGTTGACTACCGGGATCTGAACAGAGCTAGCCCGAAAGATGATTTCCCATTACCTCACATTGATGTATTGGTTGATAATACGGCTCAGTTCTCGGTATTCTCCTTCATGGATGGATTTTCAGGATACAATCAGATCAAGATGTCACCTGAAGACATGGAGAAGACAACCTTCATCACACCCTGGGGCATGTTCTGTTACAAGGTAATGCCATTTGGGCTCAAGAATGCCGGTGCGACGTATCAACGGGCTATGGTAACATTATTCCACGATATGATCCATAAAGAAATCGAGTGTTATGTGGATGACATGATTGCCAAGTCCCTCACTGAAGAGGACCACCTGGTAAATCTGTTGAAGTTGTTCAAGCGTCTGAGGAAGTATCAACTGAAGTTGAACCCCAACAAATGCACATTCGGGGTGAGATCTGGTAAGCTGCTGGGATTTATTGTGAGTGAGAAAGGGATTGAAGTAGACCCTGATAAAGTTAAAGCTATTCAAGAGATGCCTGCACCGAAAACAGAAAAGGAAGTTTGAGGGTTCTTAGGTCGATTGAACTACATTTCACGGTTCATATCTCACCTTACAGCAACCTGTGAACCATTGTTCAAACTGCTAAGAAAAGAACAAACGGTCAGGTGGAACGAAGACTGCCAGAAGGCTTTTGACAAGATCAAGGAATACTTACGAGAGCCTCTGTCGCTCCCAAAGATTTGCATCCTGGTACAAGCGCGAACGGTCGGCGAAGGGAACAGTGAGAACACACAGCCGTGAACTCACTAGAGATGAATAGAGTCGCCAGCTAGGCATTTTTATCCCGGAGGAAAGGCAATGCTGCATAGGCCTAGAAAGAGATGGATAAGACGGTTTGCGAACCAGAGAGACTGAGAAAGGGGGTTGGTTACAACCTGGGAAGGTATTAGCACCCAGATTGTCCGTCGTACTCGACGGGATCCACGCTTAAAAGATTTGTGTTATAAAGGGGTAGTGTCAGTGCAATCTGTGTGTACAAGAGCTGGAAAGAATATACAGGTGTCAGTGTAAAAGAGTGGGAAGTGTAACATGTATAAGTGATGTGTCAGTGTAAGGATGAGAATGAATTGCTTAAGAATATGAGGCTAAGAGAATAAAGCTGGAAGGAGGGGGAATATACAGAGACTTTTGTTCGATAACTGTTAAGTTATGCCTACGTATCCTCTCGTGCAATGAGGAAGTCAGAACACCGTAGTTCGACCCAAAGAGACTGAAAGAAAGAATTGACTTGTGAACTGCTTGCTTGCCTATGCTCAAGTGTGTGACCTGTCTGGCTCAGGTGCTGACTGTCTTGCATTAGACGGAAGAAGCAAGTTCTCGATTGTGAGTGAAGATGATGAGAAAAGAATCCCGGAGGAGACGATTATTGTTTGTTTTTGAGTTTTCAGTCTTTTATTTCTTTTCGGAGTTTGTCATAAGAAAATGAGCTTAAGTCTAAACCAACGGATTTAGTAAACTCATCACATCTTCCCTCTGATTAGGGGTAATGAGAATACCTTAAGTGTGAAGTCAGATTCTCACACTTAATCACCTTTGGTGTAGGATTAAGATCATTAACCCACTTGTGATTATTTAGATGTTTTTGTGGTTTTTGTTTAGTGTTAAGTAATGAGGTTAAGCCATAATCAGGGATTAAACAGACTCATTACACCATCCTAAAAGAAGGATGATAGATGAGAAGGTTTAAGCTGAGGAAAACTCCTCAACTTAATCCATGATTAGGGATTAAACCCATGACAAAACAAGCCTTTGATTAAGTGGATTTTAGATTAATGGTATGATGATGAAGTGAATTTTATTGTTTGTAAGACAACTTGAGGGGGACTTGTCCATTAACACTAGGGTTAGTCCTTCTTAACCACTTAAGGAAGAATTAGAACCCTAATGCAAGGCCCAAGTTACAAGTGTAATGTCTTGATAATTATTAGATGAATTGATTAAGAGATTTAAACACCTTAAGGGTTTAATACTTAGGATTAAAGTTATACACTCCATCCTAAGAGAAGGATGCAGGCATAAGCTTAATCACAAAGTCTTAAAGCCTTTAGGGTTTAGTCCCTGATTATGAGGTGAGAAGAGAGGACTCAAGGAGAGACACAAAGGTAAAACTATGGGGGGACTAATCAAAACCCTAATTCATTGTCATGCTTGGATGATCCTAAGGTTTGTGAGGTTTGCAAGAACAATCTTCAGAGGAGCCACCAGGAAGCAGATGAACAGGATTAAGAGAAGCAAAGTGACTTGCTTCATTCAAGAAGTCAAGTCACTTGAAGAAAGAAAGTGGGATGGAGAAGAATGAGCAAGCTCAAACTCAAACACATATAAGAATGCAGCAATGGATGCAAGAGAGATGAAAAGAAAAGTTATGAGAAGTGAAAGCAAATCCACTTCTCAAGTTTACTTACCACCTGCAATGTTAGAAAGAAATGCAATGCAATGTAAGATGAGATGAAATGATATGATGCTAAGCAAAACCAGAAGCATGTTGATGATGATTATGATGTTATGAAGTGCTGCAAACATGAGGCAAGGCAATGGGGATGTTCATACAAGGTTATGAATGCAAATGATGCAAGCTAAGGAGCATGAACAAGCATGAAAAGTTATGAATCATACAAGACAAATGACATGGCAAATATGTAATGCAATGATCAAAGATGCTTTATACATGTCTTAAGATGTCAAATGAATCATAATAATGCACAAAATGCAATGACAAGTCATGTTATGCAAGAGAATGCAAGAAGGGTGCAAATGAAAGCCCAAATTAGGGTTCATGGATCAAACATCAAACACAAACCAAAAACAGAAGCAAAACCCTAAATTAAAAATGGAAAATGGCACTCAAAGAAACCCTAGGCCTATGATGAACCACTGCCCAAAGGGGAGCTCTCAACTCTCAACCAAACTCAAGTTATGATTTTTGCAAGTTATTAGGGTTTTTTAGGGTTCTTAACAAAACAAAATGCCAAACAATTTGAAAATGCAAGAACAATTCATGGTCTTTTTATCCTAGGAACTACATGTTAAACACAAGACAAAGCAAAAAGAATCAATGTCACAACCTTCACCAATAGGCAGAAATGAATTTTTGAATCCATGATCAAAATAATGCATAAAAAATGATTTAATTCAATGAAAAATTCTTAAAATGCATCAAGATCAAAAAAGAAATTTGGTTTGAAGGTTGGACAATGTTTCTAAATGTCTTATTACATTTCATGAATTTTTTTGTAATTTTTAAATACCTAAAAGTATTTTTAATTAATTAATTCCCATTAATCAATTAAAAATAATCTTTTAAATATTTAAAAATACTTTATAAATGATAAAAATAAAAATAAAAATGTTTTTGTGTCATAAAAATTATTAAAACTTTAAGGAAAAAGTTTCATAATTTTTATGAATTTTTTGCTATTTTAAAATAATTATGCAAATTAAATAGAAAGAAAATGAAATAAAACAAAATAAAAGAGAAAGTAATCTGATCCAATGATCCAGATTCAAAGTTGAAACGAAAAGGTTGACTGGCGCGCTAATGAGTGGCCCAGATCGCTTCTGATTAAAATATGATTAATTAGTCTTAACACGTGGATTAGGGCTAATCAGAGAGATCCAGACCACACACACACGCGGGAGGTCAACTGGTCAAAGGGATCGTACGCTCCAGATTCAAACTTGAGTTAATTACACAATTAGGGCATAAACTACTTTCAGGTGGCCGGAGAAGACTTCCGGTCGTCTTCTCCGGCCAGCTCTCACCTGAGAACTACCCAAATCCCTCAAAACGCATCAAAAATGAAAAACAAGAACTGGGAAATGATCCTCACATCCTCACGAATCAAACCCCCATCCTAAAACACATTTATATTTCCTAAATCAACTGAATCGAAGAAAATAAGTTCTAGGTCACGCAAGCTTCAGACACAAATTAAATGCTTATATCACAACCATTTCAAAAACTAAAGGTACCAGAATGACCAGGATAACACAAAGAACAAGCTTGTAACAAGAAAAATGATTTCTGGAAAAATAATTTTCGAGCTACCTGAGATTTGAAGCTTTCAGTTTAGGAACTTTCTGGCCACCTCTCCTTGTGCAATCTACTCCTTAGAACCTTTTGATGATGTTTGAATGCTCAAATGGAGTTTAAGTTGGATGGTTGATGAGTTTCGAAAGCTTCTGTTCAAGCTTGATCAGAAATGGCAATGGTGAAATAGGCACTTTCAGGTCATGGTGAGGGGTTGTTTATGATCCTGAGGGTGAATGGAGAAGGTCTATGGTGTTTGTTTGGTGTTTGCAAGCTGTGGCAAGAGTTTCGAAGGAACTTGCAGCTTGGGGTGTGAAATGGTTATGGAGTAATCTGGCTGTTTCAGGCTTGTGCTTTGGGTGGTTTGAGGTCTATGAAGTGTGTTGAGTTGGATGATGATGTTAGTTTGAGTGTTTGCAGGCTGTATAGAGAAATTTGAAGGCTTTTGCAATGTGAAGGGATTTTGTGTATGTTGTGAATGTGTGAGCTTCAGCCTTGCTTTATGTTATGTCTTGCTTGCAAAATGTCCACATAACTCTCTCTCATTGGTCAGTTGATTTGACATGTGCTTTATTGATTGGTAAGTTGCCTTTTGCAAAAAGTCAAAAATTGTGTAAGAGAAGCATGGCTCATGATCTAGGCAAGTACATGGCATGGGCTGCGCAGCAAAGGGTGAGGTGAGAGGCTAGCCAAAGTCAGCATCCAATGTCATAAGTTGTAGGAAGTGGAATGAGTGGTTTTGCAACTTGTTGTAACTTGGTTCACATGTGATTTTCTTGTTCCAAAAGTCATGAAACATGAGCAATGCCTAGTTCATTCTGAATTTTGTGACTTGTAGAATGTTTGCATACTGGTTTGAAGCCAATTAGCAGTTACAAAATGCATTGGTTCAAGGTTTTGCAAAATTTCCATTTGGTGCATAACTTGAATTTTAGTGATTTTAGCCAACTTTGCATTGCCATAACTTTTGACCCAAGAAGAGTTTGATCATGTTCTTGTACTTTTTGAAAAGGGAAAGATGAGATCAACAACTTTCATGACCAAAGTTTTTCCATTTGAAGCCTTTTTGGATCAAGAATCATGGCTTGAAAAATGACCTAAAATGGTGCATTCTTGAAAAGTCAACTATGCCCAAAAAGTCAACATTTGCAAAAACCCTAAATTCTTGATTTCTATGAACTTCAATCTTCTTCCATGATCAAATAAAGACCATATACACTCAAAATGATGAAGATCACTCATTGGTTGGGTCATTGGGGGCCTCAGATGCCCTGATTTTGCACTGACTTGTCTGAAAAGTCAACCCTTGATCAGATGACTTCCCCATGGAATTTCTTCATGAAAATTGATATGAATACTCCCTATACCATATAGAGACCAATGGAAACAAGAATGACCAAAAAATTTGGAGTTATGGCCTCTGAAACCAAAACCCTAATTTTCAGTCAACTGTGCAGTTCAAACTGGCTCTGCATCCACTCAAACCCTAGCTCTTGTGATTCCTCTGCATTTTTGACTTTGAGGGGATGAAATATGATATAAGAACACACATGGATCCCTTTGAAGTGATTGGTTGCCTTTGGAGTGGCTCAAGATGCTTTGGGATTGCTCAGATCACAAACCCTAGGTGCAGATGCCTTGAAAGCTATGCAGTGGATAAAAAATGAGATGTGAGATGATATGTTTGTGTTTATGCATATGAGAATGATCACAAGCCATGGTGTGAATGGGTGAGGGCAAATTTGGGGTGTTTACAGCTGCCCCTATTCAAACATGAGTTAGCTGTGCAGGATGTAAGCGACGGCTTAACAGGCAAACAAGATAACTTGTGGTTGAATACCAAAGACAGTCCAAAATTTGCACTCACAGAATGAAGAAGAAAAAGGGATATAGATTGTAAAAGCAAAATAAATTATATTGTAAAGTGTGGGCGACGGAGGACGACCGTCGAGCAGAGGACGACTGCTGGGTAAGGTGGTATGTGAAGCAAAGCGATGACGGGTACGGCCGACATGCTGGTAAAGTGTATGAAATAAAGCGATGACGGGGACGGCCGACATGCTGGGGATAAAAAGGTAAAGCTAAGACGGGGACGGCCGACTAGCTGGGAAAAAACAAGAAATTATGATGGGGACGGCCATCAAGATAAAGTTAAAGCTGCAAAGTTCTCTGGGGATTAATGAAACATAACGGGGACGGCCATCAAGTTCATAAAGTAGGTAAAATAACCAACGATGGGGACGGCCATCTGGCTAAAAAGGAAAAGGGACCACGACGGGGACGGCCATCGGGTTAAAGAATAAATGAAATAAACAGATGATGGGGTACGGCCATCAAAGGCGAAGGACGATCACCTAGCAGGGGACGGCTGCTCTGTTGGGTATAAAAGAAATATGATGGGGACGGCCATCAAAGGTGGAGGACGACCACCTGGCAGGGTACGGCTGCCGAAAATATCGACGATGGGGACGGCCATCGGATAGAAAAGGTCAACGATGGGGACGGCCATCGGACGAGCAAGATGGAGGACGACCATCAAGAAGTGGAGGACGACCACTCAGCAGGGGACGGCTGCTCTCATGGTTTATCGTAACACAGGACGAGTGTCAGATAACCAAAATCAACAATGGGGACGACCATTGGATAAAGTTGATGAAGGACGATCATCAAAAGGTGGAGGACGACCACCTAGCAGGGGACGGCTGCTAAAATCAACGATGGGGACGGCCATCGGATGAGCATGATGGAGGACGACCATCAAGAAGTGGAGGACGACCACTCAGCAGGGTACGGCTGCTCTCAAAGGTTTATCGTAACACAGGACGAGTGTCAGATAACCAAAATCAACAATGGGGACGGCCATTGGATAAAGTTGATGAAGGACGATCATCAAAAGGTGGGGGACGACCACCTAGCAGGGGACGGCTGCTAAAATCAACGATGGGGACGGCCATCGGATGAGCATGATGGAGGACGACCATCAAGAAGTGGAGGACGACCACTCAGCAGGGTACGGCTGCTCTCAAAGGTATCATAACACAGGACGAGCGTTAGATAAAAAGAAAATTTGCTGGTGATCTACTGGGGATAATGTAAACACGGACGAGCGTTCACACCCAAGAAACAAAAGGTATAAGTGTTTGGTATTGTGTATAGATTAAAGATGCGGACGAGCATCCTTAAGACTAAGATACGGACGAGTATCATGTAGAAACAAACACTAGACGCAATGTTCTGAGATGATGGTACGGACGAGTACCAACTGGTTAACAAAGAACAAGGACTACTGCCGAATCTGTGGGGATATGAGTGATGATGTATACAAGATACGGACGAGTATCTGTACAAGCGTACCATGAGTAGTGAGTATTGTATTGTATAGATGAGTGTTTATCTGCTGGGGAGAGTGACACGGACGAGTGTCAAAAGAGAAGAGTATAATATGAACAAGTATCTGCTATACAAAGTCTAGGTGACTGCGCTGGGGATATGACACGGACGGGTGTCAAAAAAGGTGTATATAAGTATATGTGAGTGCAAAGAGGATGTCTTTGGCTTTCTGTTGGGACATGACACGGACGGGTGTCAGGACGTATCTGTAATGAGGGTGATTTATTTGTAAAGGGTGTTCAGGCGACTTTACTGGGGAAAGATGGCACGGACGGGTGCCAAAATGAATATGTACTGGTGTTTGTGATTTGTGAGGCAGCTGCTTTTGCTGGGGCTCTGGTGGGGACTCTGGGGGAAAGTAATCTATATTCTGACGAATGGTCACTAGTCACAAGCGTTCAATTCACAACATGACTTATGATTATGCTATGTATTTGATTTTTGCCGTAATGCTCCGTATCAGACGGAATGCTACGCTCTGGGGGGTGAATATGATGCGGATGCCATGATTATGCAAAGGGGCACAAATACGGGATTCGGATCCCGCTGCCGCGAAGATCTCCGGTTGATCTGCTTGAAGTGAACATCCCAGCTGGGGATGAGATCATTGGTAGATCTGATGATGTATCTGCTCGGGGATATATGTCACTGGTTGACATATCCTTATAATACGGGACCCAGCTGGGGTTTGTAGAAGCTTTCTTCACTCTGTTGTGATCTCTTCGTGCGTTGCTCTTCTGGATAGAGGCTGGAACTCTGTGGGGAGATGAGTCCCTGATTTCTGTATTCTGTTGAGGAAGAATGGCAACTCGGCTGGGGAATTGAGAGGCAACTCAGCTGGGGAGAGCAACAAGAGGCAACTCAGCTGGGGATAGAGCATCTTGGATGCTGATATCTTTTGTTGATTAGCCAGCTTGCTGGGGAAAGCAATGGGGAGCAACTCAGCTGGGGATAGAGCATCTTGGATGCTGAGATTGAGTGCATGTTTATTTGGCAGCTCCGCTGGGGAAATGGGCACCTTCTAGTGCCATGTGGAAGGTAGACCGAGTTGATAATGATTTGCCAGCTTGCTAAGACGTAACTTGCATGCCCCAGGTTGCGTTCTGGATACCTGTAATCCTGCAAAGATAATGGAACGTACAAAAGGTCCCGAGGTATCCCTTACCGGATTCCGTCATAGGAGTTAAGTACTTTCGAGAGTAAGTATATTCCCTGTAAGCATGTGTTTTTATTTTTTAGAGAAAGGCATCTGTACTTATGCAATTGTATTTTTAGAGATATCAGACAACTCTTTGCAAAACATAAATGTAAAACGAAACATGACCGAAAATCTGATTTTATTAATTCATGTGCCCTGAATTGGCAAGATACAGTCAAGGAAACATATCTCCTGAAATGAGGAGATTGTTACAAATTGAGAAACAAAATGCTGGCAGTGTTGACGACGCTTTGAGGGAGCTTCCTCTTCTGCTATGACTCGTATGACAATGACGTTCCTCTCGTCTTGCTTTCTGAAGAAAGTTGATTCGGATTGAAGCTTGATCCTTCGGAAGCTTACCAAGTTGCAGGTGATACAGACGAACTCAGAATGCAGTTGTTCGCTTATTCCCTTATTTTGCATGGATCGCCCTTTCGGGTTTTCAATCCATCGGGATACCCATTTTTGCCTGAGCTGTCCAATGCGGCTTTTCAACTCAGCGGGTGTACATTTTTTTTAATTATTTCCCTTACTTTTGCCCGAGTCTTTTATTCTGTTTTTGACTCGCCGGGATGCCCTATTTTTGCCTGGACTTACATTCTGTTTTTATGTCCAGCGGGTCATTTTATGCGAAGTATTTTTTAACTGCATCTGAATTCACAGGGGACGGGAAATCTTCACCATCCATGGTGCTGAGCATCAGTGCTCCACCAGAGAAAACTTTCTTTACAACGAATGGTCCTTCATAATTTGGAGTCCATTTGCCCCTGTGGTCTGTATGAGGAGGGAGGATTCTTTTCAGCACAAGATCTCCCACTTGGTACTCTCGGTGCCTGACTTTCTGATCGAAGGCTCTCTTCATTCTCTTTTGATATAGCTGCCCATGACAGATTGCAGCCAATCTTTTCTCTTCGATCAGACTCAGTTGTTCGTATCGGGACCGAACCCATTCTGCTTCACTCAGTTTAACATCCATCAATACCCGTAGAGAGGGCAATTCAACTTCAACAGGTAGGACCGCTTCCATACCATACACAAGTTGATACGGTGTAGCCCCAGTGGATGTTCTGATTGATGTGCGGTACCCATGCAAGGCAAACGGTAGCATTTCATGCCAGTCTTTGTAAGTGACTACCATCTTCTGTACAATCTTCTTAATATTCTTATTAGCTGCCTCAACAGCGCCATTCATCTTTGGCCTGTAAGGAGAAGAATTGTGATGTTGGATCCTGAAGTCCCGGCATAACTCTGCCATCATTTTGTTGTTTAAGTTGGAACCATTGTCAGTAATGATTCGCTCGGGCACTCCGTACCGACAGATGATATCCCTTTTCAGAAATCTGGCTACCACTTGTCTTGTAACATTTGCATACGAGGCTGCTTCAACCCACTTGGTAAAATAGTCAATGGCGACCAGAATGAATCTGTGGCCATTTGAAGCAGTCGGCTCAATCTTGCCAATCATATCAATACCCCACATGGCAAAGGGCCATGGTGAAGACATGATGTTCAAAGGATTGGGAGGCACATGCACCTTGTCTGCGTAGATCTGGCATTTGTGGCATTTCCTGGCATAGGCACAACAGTCTGCATCCATTGTGATCCAGTAATAGCCTGATCTTAACAACGTTTTAGCCATGGCATGCCCTCCAGCATGGGTACCAAAAGATCCTTCGTGCACTTCATGCATCAACAAAACTGCTTCCGTCTTGTCAACACATCTGAGGAGTACCATGTCAAAGTTCCTCTTGTATAAAGACCCATCAGCGTTCAGAAAGAAACTTCCAGCAAGCCTTCTTAAAGTCTTCTTATCATTGGAAGATGCCCCAGGTGGGTATGTTTGATCCTCCAAGAAGCACTTAATGTCATGGAACCAAGGCTTATCGTCTTTTACAACATCCGCTGCAAATACATATGCTGGTCTATCAAGTCTAGACACTGAAATCTGGGGTACAAAGTTAGCCGTTTGAACTTTGATCATGGATGAAATGGTAGCAAGAGCATCTGCAAACTGATTCTCGTCGCGAGGGATATACTCAAGCTTGACTGTTGTGAAGAAAGTCAATAACCTTCTTGTATAATCCCTGTAAGGTATCAGATGATCTTGGTGGGTGTACCACTTCCCGTTGGTTTGATTGACTACCAAAGCTGAATCTCCGAATACGGTCAATGTCTTGATCCTGAGGTCAATGGCTTCCTCAAGACCCATAATGCAAGCTTCGTATTCAGCTTCGTTGTTAGTGCAGTTGAAAGTGAGTTTTGCCGAGAAAGGCATGTGAACCCCCTTTGGTGAAATGAGTACTGCACCAACACCACGGCCATTCATGTTAACAGCCCCGTCAAACATCATAGTCCATTCTTCTTCCGGGTCAGGCCCTTCAGTGTGAATAGGCTCTTCGTGATCTTTTGCCTTAATGAACATGATGTCTTCATCAGGGAAGTCAAATCTCATAGGCTGGTAGTCATCTATAGGTTGCTCAGCCAGATATTCAGATAGTACACTGCCCTTGATGGCTTTCTGAGATGTGTACTGTATGTCGTATTCTGTGAGAATCATCTGCCATCTTGCAACCCGTCCGGTAAGAGCTGGCTTCTCGAAAATGTACTTAACCGGATCCATCTTTGAGATTAATAAGGTAGTGTGGGTCAACATATACTGTCTCAGTCGGCGAGCAGCCCACGCTAAAGCACAGCAAGTTTTCTCGAGCAGTGAATAACGTTGTTCACAGTCGGTAAACTTTTTGCTTAGGTAGTATATTGCATACTCTTTTCGACCAGACTCGTCATGCTGGCCCAGCACACATCCCATCGACTCTTCTAATACTGTCAAGTACATAATCAGAGGTCTTCCTTCAACTGGCGGCATAAGGATTGGAGGTTCTTGCAGATATTCTTTGATCTTGTCAAAAGCCTTCTGGCAGTCTTCGTTCCACCTGACCGTTTGTTCCTTTCTTAACAGCTTGAACAAAGGTTCACAGGTTGCTGTGAGGTGAGATATGAACCGTGAAATGTAGTTCAATCGACCTAAGAACCCTCGAACTTCTTTCTCAGTTTTCGGTGCAGGCATCTCTTGAATAGCTTTGACTTTATTAGGGTCAACCTCAATCCCTTTCTCGCTTACAATAAAGCCCAGCAGCTTACCGGATCGCACCCCGAATGTGCATTTGTTGGGGTTCAGCTTTAGTTGGTATTTCCTCAGACGCTTGAATAACTTGAGCAGATTTACCAGGTGATCTTCCTCTGTAAGGGACTTGGCGATCATATCATCCACGTAACATTCTATTTCTTTGTGGATCATATCGTGGAATAATGTCACCATAGCCCGTTGATATGTGGCACCAGCATTCTTCAGTCCGAATGGCATCACTTTGTAACAGAACGTGCCCCAAGGTGTGATGAATGTTGTCTTCTCCATGTCTTCAGGTGACATCTTGATCTGATTATATCCTGAAAATCCATCCATGAAGGAGAATACCGAGAACTGAGCCGTGTTATCTACCAATACGTCAATGTGAGGTAATGGGAAGTCATCTTTCGGGCTGGCTCTGTTCAGGTCCCGGTAGTCAACACACATTCTTACTTTGCCGTCCTTCTTAGGCACAGGTACTATGTTAGCAACCCACGGCGGGTAGCTAGTCACAGCAAGGAACCCGGCGTCCCATTGCTTTTGTACCTCTTCCTTGATTTTCATAGCCATGTCTGGGCGAGTTCGGCGCAGCTTTTGTTTCACTGGTGGGCATTCTTCCCTCAGAGGCAGCTTGTGCATAACTATATCGGTATCCAACCCTGGCATATCTTGATACGACCAAGCAAACACATCAACATACTCTTGAAGCAGATCTATCAGCTGTCTCTTCACTGAGTCTTGCAGGCAGGCCCCGATTTTAACTTCTTTCACATTTTCTTCCGTACCAAGATTGATCACTTCAATCTCCTCCTGATGAGGAGTGATGACCTTTTCCTCTTGTCTCAACAACCTGGCTAGCTCTTCAGGAAGCTCATATTCTTCATCAACCCCTTCATCAACTTGATTGATCGGATTGTCAAAGTCATACGATGTCATAGCCGTGCTGTTGTCGGTGCTGTCAGGAAGGCACTCTCTGCAAGGGTTAAGTTGGTTTATTTTAGTGATTGATTTTAATCTTGCTTTAGAAAAAAGTGAAATGAAGTTATCATTTTGAAAACACCGCCATTTATTTTTGTACAAAAAGAAAAATGGAAAAACAGTGAGCAGAAAAGAAAAAGACTCGTTTACAAAAAGACGTCTGATATTTCATTAATTTAATCTTGTTTGCACAAAAGTACAGATGGCCCTGGTTACAAAATGAGTCTTGTCATCTTGGGCAAGATGCAAGACTTGGATGCATGCTATATAAAAATACAGGAAATAATAATTACTCTGCTCGAGTAACACTTATAATTTCCTGGGAAGACCAGTTCGAGACACTGCTCCCCGGGATCTTCGGACGAATCCAATTCTCCAGATTGCGCTCCTCTTCCAGCTCGTCTTCCAAACAGTTGATAGCATCGGGGGTAAGCATCCCCCCACTGACAAAACCGGGCTCTGCAGCAGCCTTTGCTTGATGTTGAGTTGGTTTGTAACCCAACCCAAATTTGTCCTTCTTCTCCTCCACAGCTAAGACCTTGCCCCAGCCTAGGGCAGTTCCTTCTTCAACAACCTTCCGGGCTTGTTGGTAAGATGACATGGAGATACCAGATACAGCAGATGCTTCATTGACGTTCAAGGCTTCGAAACCTTGGCTCATTGTTTCATGGATTTCTCCATCCATCTCAATGTATTTATAAGTAGCCAGATGGCTAACAAAAATGTCCTCCTCTCCACAGATTGTGACAACTTGGCCTTCCCACTCAAATTTTAACTTTTGGTGAAGGGTAGACGTTATTGCGCCTGCGGCGTGAATCCAGGGTCTACCCAACAAACAGCTGTAGGCGGGCTGAATGTCCATCACATAAAAGATAGTTTTAAAGGTCTGTGGGCCAATTGTCACAGGCAGCTCAATCTCTCCCAGAACCGATCTCTTAGAACCATCAAAGGCTCTTACTACCAGGTTGCTGGGTCTCAATGCCAGTCCATCATATTCAAGCTTCACCAGAGCCTTCTTCGGTAAGACATTCAGGGAAGAACCTGTGTCCACCAGCACATGAGAAAGGACAGCTCCTTTGCATTCCATGGTTATGTGCAAGGCTTTGTTGTGGTTGCGGCCATCCACTGTCAGGTCAGAATTGGTAAACCCTAGCCCATTGCTAGCAGTAACATTACCAACCACGGTTTCCAATTGGTTGACAGTAATCTCCTCAGGCACGTAAGCTGCGTGCAGGACTTTAAGTAGTGCATTCCGATGGGCTTCGGAGCACATAAGCAGTGAGAGGATGGAGATTTTGGATGGCGTCTGGTGAAGTTGATCCACAATTTTGTAGTCACTCTTTTTGATGATCCGCATAAACTCATCAACTTCCTGATCAAATGGAGTCTTCAGGGCTTCTTTGGCAGCTGGATCTTCCTGCACCGGGCCTTTTCCTTTTGCCTTGGCAGCAGCTTCTGCTTCGGCAGTAGGTTTTTGAACTTGTAAGGCAAAGAGACGTCCGCTTCGAGTGAAGCCTCCGCCTCCCCCCACATTATCTACTTGTGGTGCAGGTGTTGATGTTTCAAGAGTGATTCTTTTTCCTTCGCAGTATACGTCAGAGCCATAGTGCCAAGGGATGGCCCTATTGCTTTCATATGGTACCGGTCCAGGCACCGTGACAGTGACTGGACTGATTGCTGCTGCTGAAGGGACTGTAATTGTTTGTGGATCGTAGAAGATTGTAACTGGTGCTCTGGTGGGAGCAGCACCTTCTGAATGGTAGGCAGAATTATTTTCAGGATCGTAGAATATGGTAACAGTGGAGACATCTTCATGATTGATTGCTGGTGTTGTAGGAGGTTCTGTTGGAAGGACTGTTGTTGTTGCTGATGGAGAGTCGAAATGGAATGAAGCTGAAGTTGTAGCAGGAGGAACTGTTGAAAACTGATCATTTGGGAGGACAGGTGAAGTACTTGTTGATGGTGCTGATGAATTGTTGGGAACAATAGTTGCTGTATTTGTAGGAGGGTCTGAAACCGTTGTTGATGAAGTTGCCGGATTTGTCGGAAATGATGTAGTGATCTGTAGCAAGCCACTCTGAATAAGGCTGTCAATGCCATTCCTCAGGTCCTCGCACCCATTCCATGAAATATTGCAATAGGGACACCCTAGTTCACATCCCGGAAATATCTGGTTTTCACGGAGTTGAGCTTTGATTTCCACCAATGGTGTCCTGATCTGATCCACACTGGTTATTAAATAAGACGGTTGGTCTTCTTCAATAGCATTAATTCGAGGACCACCATGATTTGGCATTGGGTTCTTATTGACATTGGGCGGAGGTGCAAAATTCAGAGCCTTGGAGTCTACCAAGTCTTGTACCTTCATATGCAGAGCCCTGCATTTTTCTGTACTGTGACCAGGTGCGTTGGAATGAAAAGCACACCTAGCATTGGAGTCATAGTTTCTTGGTAGACTGTTGGGATCCGGAGGTGCCAACGTTCTTAGCTCAACCAGGTTGAGTTTCAGAAGTTGTGGCAGCAAGGCAGCATACGGCATTGGGATCGGGTCGATCACTCTGTTAGCTTGGGATGGCCTTTGTTGGAATGGCCTCTGTTGATTGTTGTTGTTGGAGTTGCTGTTGTTGAAGTTTCTTGGAGGATATTGATTCTGATGATATTGAGGTTGTTGTTGGAAGTTTTGTTGAGGAGGTTGATAGACTGGCTGTGGATGAGCTGGAGCAGGGATAGTGACTGCTGCTATTGTCCTTTGAGCATATTGGGGCCTACCCCTGTTGGTGTGAATGGCATTGGTCTCGCCAGTTCTTCTCGGGCCTGCAAAAGGATTTCTTGTACTACTGGACGAGCTTGCACCGTTGTCTGAGATCTTTCCCATTTTTAACAGGCTTTCAATTCTCTCCCCAGCTATGACAACATCTGCGAAGCTGGTGGAAGAGAAAGCAGCCAACCTGTCAATATACGTTCCCTGGAGAGTGTTCATAAACATGTCTGCCATTTCTCTCTCAGACATTGGTGGTTGAACAGCAGCAGCCAGTTGCCTCCACCTTTGGGCATACTCTCGGAAGCTCTCCCTCGAAGACTGTGACATTCCCATTAGGAGGGTCCTGTTGGGTGCCATATCTAGATTATACTGATACTGTCTGATGAAGGCTTCTGCCAGGTCCTTCCAGCATCTTATAGTTGCCCTTGTCAGATGGGAATACCATTCCCTTGATGCTCCAGTCAAGCTATCTTCGAAGTAGAACATCCACAATTTCTCATCCATTGTATAGGCCTTCAGCCTTCCCAGAAATGATTGCAAATGAGTCCGGGGGCATGAAGTCCCATTATACTTTTCGAAACAAGGAGGCTTGAACTTGTGGGGGATCCTGACCCCTTCTACCAAACCCATGTCCATGACGTCGAAACCCAAAGAATTTTGAGATTCTAAGGACCTCAACTTCTCAGCTATCTCATCCAAACGTCTATCATATGTTTCCTCTCCAGCACCCATTACTGTATACTGGTCCTCCTGAGGGTCTTCCTGAAGTACTCTGGCTGCAGTGGCTGTCCCTTGAATGTTGACTGGGATGTTAGCCTCTGGATGGAGATGTGGGCCAAACACAGGGGGGGTAACATGTGGTTTCACCCTTTCATTATTACTGGTGCCTGCAGTTCCTACATGAGGCTCCTCTTGATTTTGCCTCTCCACCATGGCCCTCAGTCTCTCTTGGCTCTGAGCCATGTTGTTCATAACTTCCATGAACTGCGTCATCTGCGTTCTCATCTCTAACCTTTCGTTTGCCATCTGGTTTCTGACCTCCGTAAGGTCTTGTTGCATCTGATCCATCTGAATTCCCGGAAGGTTGCTTCTAGTTGGGTACCTGTGAGGCCTGTTGAGAGGAAATACCCGGCGGCGAGCAATAATTCCTGAACATCACAACAGAGGTTAGCAACAACAAAACAAAAACCTACAAAACAAACAAAAGGGTCAGCATGCAATGCAGTTATGCTTATTTGTTCTCAAGGTATCCGGTTTGGCCTTCAGTTTTGACCCTTCCAGACCCTTGAAGATGATGCTGTTGAAGTTGCTTTTGATGTGAACCCCAACACAAACCAACACAGATATATTACAAAGGTGAAATAATACAATTTGTTCGTTTTACAACACAAACCCTCAAAGGGGTCAAAATACATCACAAAAAAGCAAAAGTACATGAAATAGTAACAACAACAAGCAAATGATCAAACTCCAAGGCCAAACTCATCCTCACGAACTTCCTTGAGAAGTGCTTCGGTCACAGGATCAGCCGGATGCTCCGTGAGACTTCTGATGAGAAGGTTCCTTGTTGCAACAGCTGCAGTCAATTTCTTGTTCTGACTTTGGTCCTTAGACCTCTTCAATCCTGCTTTGATTTTCAGCTCTGATATTTCCTCCTGGGCTGCTGCCAGGGCTTTTTCCATCTGCTCCATCTTGTCCTGAACTCTCTTGTCTTCTAGAGTACGGGCCTCAGTGATCCGGACCCACCTGGCCTGACTCTCTTTCAAATACAAGTTTGTTCTTGCTCTTTGGAACTGGGCTTCTTTACAAGCATTCTTCAGAATCTGCTCACCAGCTTTAGACTTGTTGATATACTCCCCAGACTTCTCAATCTTAGTCAAGTGTTCTACCCTCAATTTCTCCAATCTCTCAATATCCCTCACACCTTCACTCCTCTCCCTGAGGGTCTTCTGCAAGGCTTGGGTTAATTTCTCATTTCTTTCCTTCAAGCTTTCAAACTCCTCCAGATTGATAGTGGCAGGGGGTGGTGCTGAAGATGACTCAGGCATGTCTTCTATGGTAAAGGGCATTCCAGAGAATTGGGCCCTAGCATGGGACCACTCATAATATTGGACTGATGCCACATTATTGCACTTCCCCAGAATGGTGATTCTCTTGGTTTGAACATGATCCCAGGCCCAGGCAGCCTGCCTAACAACAGCCAAACTAATCTTGTTCTCACAGTAGAGGGTCTCAACCAAGTCCTGTACCCTAGGAGTATGAACCAGTGCATAGCCCAATTGTCTCCTGAACAGCAGAGGGTTGTAATTGATACTTCCCTTAACTCCTATTAAGGGCACATTGGGAAAGTGCCCACAGCTGGTGATTATATCTCTGCCCTTGGTGCTCTGAGTACACCATCTGATATCTGCTGAAGTTAGGACAGTGAGTCTCTTAGCCCAGTTGCTTTGCTGATGAGGATTGAGAAATGCATCTGTCCTGGGTAGATGCCTGAGAAGCCAAGCGTGGAATAATGGAGCACAAATCCTCACTAGTCTTCCCCTCTGCTTCTCATTTCTCTGATGGACTGAGTAATAGAGATCACCCAGTAAAGTTGGCACAGGGTTCTTCAGGATGAACAAGTGGATTGCATTCTTGCTGATGAATCGAGGCTCATCTGCAAACAGCACAATTCCATACACACTTAAGGCCAACAGAGCACAAACAGCTTTCCACTCCCCCAGAGAGGCTTTCAAACTAGCTTGAGAAATCAGGAAGTCCAGATGAAATCCAGGGATCCCAGCTTTAGAGGTCAAGTGTTGTTCAATCAATACAGGTTCCAGGTGCAAAGCTTTTGCTATCTCTCCATTGCTGGGAAAGACCATTTCAGGGTTGAAAGGGATTTCTCTTTTGATGGGCAGACCAGTCAATGATGAGTATTCCTCTAATAGGGGCCCCAACTGAAAGTCTTGAAAGGTGAAACATCTCAATGGGGGGTCATAGAACTGAATGCAGGTGTGGATGAGGCTCCTCTGAGAAGGGTCCAGATCCATAACCATGTCCAGTATATCTCCATAACTCTCCCTGAACAAGGGTATGTGATCTGGAGTGATCAGGGTTTGGATCCTCCTGATGTCTGACAAGTCTGGTTGGAAGAAATGATAGGTGATGTTGCTTTTCTTTGGAGCCATAATGCTGAAGACTGAGTAGAATAAGTGCTGATGAAGATGCTGAGGAGTGGGCCACTGACTGGCAAGTGCAAGTAACTGAAGTATATGGCTGACAAACTGATGCAAGTGCTGGTGGAGATAGGTCAATACTGCAGATGGGGTCAAAACCAAAACCAGATGAAAATGGATACCCTGAAACACAAATAAGCACATGTTAATATGATGCAATGAGTATGTATGCAAATGAAATGCAAGGGTTTGTGACTGAGCTGGATCTGATTAACTGCCTTGGTATAGACCCATGTGTGTTCAAGAATTCCAGATGGAGGTCTATAAATCCAGTAACCAGGGTGGGGGGACTCAAATAAAGAGCCACATGTCCAGGGTTCAGAATCACAAGAACTATCCAACATGGAGCATTCTTAACAAAGTCAAAGTAACAGGGTATTCTGAGGTCAAGGTACCTGCAAACCTGTAAACAGCCCAACCCCCTCACAGGTGGTGATCTAGAACAAGGATCCTCAGACTTGGATCAGTTATGAGAAGTGTAAACACTTCTAACCCGGAGGTACAGTGTTTACAATAACCATAAAAGTTCCTCCTCTAATTCACCTCAGTTTCTGAAGGTCAGTACTAAAAGGTCATCCAGACTTAGCAGGCTTCCCAGATAGCCCTAGCATTGCAGGAAATCTGCAACACAGAGTTCTCAAGAAGAAACCCATATCTGAACCGTGTTTCATATTCCCGCACCAGACCGAAATGGAATGGGAAAGAATATGATTCACTCTAGCCTAGGTGTCACTCAGGTCCCAGGTATAGGACCTTAACTCTCAAAGAAACACCCACCCACCAAAGGAAAACCAGATCCAGCCAGCAGTACAGTATGATGTATGAAAAACTGTAAAGAAAGTAATAAATAAAGCTGTACAGAAAGCAGTAAATAAAGCAAATATACAAACACAAATAGCACATAACACCCCAGTAAACACAAATCAATCAAGCGCTAGGAGGAACCCACAAAAAGAACCAGAAGCCCTGGTTGCAGTATAAGGTTCCCCAGCAGAGTCGCCAAGCTGTCGCTCCCAAAGATTTGCATCCTGGTACAAGCGCGAACGGTCGGCGAAGGGAACAGTGAGAACACACAGCCGTGAACTCACTAGAGATGAATAGAGTCGCCAGCTAGGCATTTTTATCCCGGAGGAAAGGCAATGCTGCATAGGCCTAGAAAGAGATGGATAAGACGGTTTGCGAACCAGAGAGACTGAGAAAGGGGGTTGGTTACAACCTGGGAAGGTATTAGCACCCAGATTGTCCGTCGTACTCGACGGGATCCACGCTTAAAAGATTTGTGTTATAAAGGGGTAGTGTCAGTGCAATCTGTGTGTACAAGAGCTGGAAAGAATATACAGGTGTCAGTGTAAAAGAGTGGGAAGTGTAACATGTATAAGTGATGTGTCAGTGTAAGGATGAGAATGAATTGCTTAAGAATATGAGGCTAAGAGAATAAAGCTGGAAGGAGGGGGAATATACAGAGACTTTTGTTCGATAACTGTTAAGTTATGCCTACGTATCCTCTCGTGCAATGAGGAAGTCAGAACACCGTAGTTCGACCCAAAGAGACTGAAAGAAAGAATTGACTTGTGAACTGCTTGCTTGCCTATGCTCAAGTGTGTGACCTGTCTGGCTCAGGTGCTGACTGTCTTGCATTAGACGGAAGAAGCAAGTTCTCGATTGTGAGTGAAGATGATGAGAAAAGAATCCCGGAGGAGACGATTATTGTTTGTTTTTGAGTTTTCAGTCTTTTATTTCTTTTCGGAGTTTGTCATAAGAAAATGAGCTTAAGTCTAAACCAACGGATTTAGTAAACTCATCACATCTTCCCTCTGATTAGGGGTAATGAGAATACCTTAAGTGTGAAGTCAGATTCTCACACTTAATCACCTTTGGTGTAGGATTAAGATCATTAACCCACTTGTGATTATTTAGATGTTTTTGTGGTTTTTGTTTAGTGTTAAGTAATGAGGTTAAGCCATAATCAGGGATTAAACAGACTCATTACACCATCCTAAAAGAAGGATGATAGATGAGAAGGTTTAAGCTGAGGAAAACTCCTCAACTTAATCCATGATTAGGGATTAAACCCATGACAAAACAAGCCTTTGATTAAGTGGATTTTAGATTAATGGTATGATGATGAAGTGAATTTTATTGTTTGTAAGACAACTTGAGGGGGACTTGTCCATTAACACTAGGGTTAGTCCTTCTTAACCACTTAAGGAAGAATTAGAACCCTAATGCAAGGCCCAAGTTACAAGTGTAATGTCTTGATAATTATTAGATGAATTGATTAAGAGATTTAAACACCTTAAGGGTTTAATACTTAGGATTAAAGTTATACACTCCATCCTAAGAGAAGGATGCAGGCATAAGCTTAATCACAAAGTCTTAAAGCCTTTAGGGTTTAGTCCCTGATTATGAGGTGAGAAGAGAGGACTCAAGGAGAGACACAAAGGTAAAACTATGGGGGGACTAATCAAAACCCTAATTCATTGTCATGCTTGGATGATCCTAAGGTTTGTGAGGTTTGCAAGAACAATCTTCAGAGGAGCCACCAGGAAGCAGATGAACAGGATTAAGAGAAGCAAAGTGACTTGCTTCATTCAAGAAGTCAAGTCACTTGAAGAAAGAAAGTGGGATGGAGAAGAATGAGCAAGCTCAAACTCAAACACATATAAGAATGCAGCAATGGATGCAAGAGAGATGAAAAGAAAAGTTATGAGAAGTGAAAGCAAATCCACTTCTCAAGTTTACTTACCACCTGCAATGTTAGAAAGAAATGCAATGCAATGTAAGATGAGATGAAATGATATGATGCTAAGCAAAACCAGAAGCATGTTGATGATGATTATGATGTTATGAAGTGCTGCAAACATGAGGCAAGGCAATGGGGATGTTCATACAAGGTTATGAATGCAAATGATGCAAGCTAAGGAGCATGAACAAGCATGAAAAGTTATGAATCATACAAGACAAATGACATGGCAAATATGTAATGCAATGATCAAAGATGCTTTATACATGTCTTAAGATGTCAAATGAATCATAAGAATGCACAAAATGCAATGACAAGTCATGTTATGCAAGAGAATGCAAGAAGGGTGCAAATGAAAGCCCAAATTAGAGTTCATGGATCAAACATCAAACACAAACCAAAAACAGAAGCAAAACCCTAAAGTAAAAATGGAAAATGGCACTCAAAGAAACCCTAGGCCTATGATGAACCACTGCCCAAAGGGGAGCTCTCAACTCTCAACCAAACTCAAGTTATGATTTTTGCAAGTTATTAGGGTTTTTTAGGGTTCTTAACAAAACAAAATGCCAAACAATTTGAAAATGCAAGAACAATTCATGGTCTTTTTATCCTAGGAACTACATGTTAAACACAAGACAAAGCAAAAAGAATCAATGTCACAACCTTCACCAATAGGCAGAAATGAATTTTTGAATCCATGATCAAAATAATGCATAAAAAATGATTTAATTCAATGAAAAATTCTTAAAATGCATCAAGATCAAAAAAGAAATTTGGTTTGAAGGTTGGACAATGTTTCTAAATGTCTTAGAACATTTCATGAATTTTTTTGTAATTTTTAAATACCTAAAAGTATTTTTAATTAATTAATTCCCATTAATCAATTAAAAATAATCTTTTAAATATTTAAAAATACTTTTTAAATGATAAAAATAAAAATAAAAATGTTTTTGTGTCATAAAAATTATTAAAACTTTAAGGAAAAAGTTTCATAATTTTTATGAATTTTTTGCTATTTTAAAATAATTATGCAAATTAAATAGAAAGAAAATGAAATAAAACAAAATAAAAGAGAAAGTAATCTGATCCAATGATCCAGATTCAAAGTTGAAACGAAAAGGTTGACTGGCGCGCTAATGAGTGGCCCAGATCGCTTCTGATTAAAATATGATTAATTAGTCTTAACACGTGGATTAGGGCTAATCAGAGAGATCCAGACCACACACACACGCGGGAGGTCAACTGGTCAAAGGGATCGTACGCTCCAGATTCAAACTTGAGTTAATTACACAATTAGGGCATAAACTACTTTCAGGTGGCCGGAGAAGACTTCCGGTCGTCTTCTCCGGCCAGCTCTCACCTGAGAACTACCCAAATCCCTCAAAACGCATCAAAAATGAAAAACAAGAACTGGGAAATGATCCTCACATCCTCACGAATCAAACCCCCATCCTAAAACACATTTATATTTCCTAAATCAACTGAATCGAAGAAAATAAGTTCTAGGTCACGCAAGCTTCAGACACAAATTAAATGCTTATATCACAACCATTTCAAAAACTAAAGGTACCAGAATGATCAGGATAACACAAAGAACAAGCTTGTAACAAGAAAAATGATTTCTGGAAAAATAATTTTCGAGCTACCTGAGATTTGAAGCTTTCAGTTTAGGAACTTTCTGGCCACCTCTCCTTGTGCAATCTACTCCTTAGAACCTTTTGATGATGTTTGAATGCTCAAATGGAGTTTAAGTTGGATGGTTGATGAGTTTCGAAAGCTTCTGTTCAAGCTTGATCAGAAATGGCAATGGTGAAATAGGCACTTTCAGGTCATGGTGAGGGGTTGTTTATGATCCTGAGGGTGAATGGAGAAGGTCTATGGTGTTTGTTTGGTGTTTGCAAGCTGTGGCAAGAGTTTCGAAGGAACTTGCAGCTTGGGGTGTGAAATGGTTATGGAGTAATCTGGCTGTTTCAGGCTTGTGCTTTGGGTGGTTTGAGGTCTATGAAGTGTGTTGAGTTGGATGATGATGTTAGTTTGAGTGTTTGCAGGCTGTATAGAGAAATTTGAAGGCTTTTGCAATGTGAAGGGATTTTGTGTATGTTGTGAATGTGTGAGCTTCAGCCTTGCTTTATGTTATGTCTTGCTTGCAAAATGTCCACATAACTCTCTCTCATTGGTCAGTTGATTTGACATGTGCTTTATTGATTGGTAAGTTGCCTTTTGCAAAAAGTCAAAAATTGTGTAAGAGAAGCATGGCTCATGATCTAGGCAAGTACATGGCATGGGCTGCGCAGCAAAGGGTGAGGTGAGAGGCTAGCCAAAGTCAGCATCCAATGTCATAAGTTGTAGGAAGTGGAATGAGTGGTTTTGCAACTTGTTGTAACTTGGTTCACATGTGATTTTCTTGTTCCAAAAGTCATGAAACATGAGCAATGCCTAGTTCATTCTGAATTTTGTGACTTGTAGAATGTTTGCATACTGGTTTGAAGCCAATTAGAAGTTACAAAATGCATTGGTTCAAGGTTTTGCAAAATTTCCATTTGGTGCATAACTTGAATTTTAGTGATTTTAGCCAACTTTGCATTGCCATAACTTTTGACCCAAGAAGAGTTTGATCATGTTCTTGTACTTTTTGAAAAGGGAAAGATGAGATCTACAACTTTCATGACCAAAGTTTTTCCATTTGAAGCCTTTTTGGATCAAGAATCATGGCTTGAAAAATGACCTAAAATGGTGCATTCTTGAAAAGTCAACTATGCCCAAAAAGTCAACATTTGTAAAAACCCTAAATTCTTGATTTCTATGAACTTCAATCTTCTTCCATGATCAAATAAAGATCATATACACTCAAAATGATGAAGATCACTCATTGGTTGGGTCATTGGGGGGCTCAGATGCCCTGATTTTGCACTGACTTGTCTGAAAAGTCAACCCTTGATCAGATGACTTCCCCATGGAATTTCTTCATGAAAATTGATATGCATACTCCCTATACCATATAGAGACCAATGGAAACAAGAATGACCAAAAAATTTGGAGTTATGGCCTCTGAAACCAAAACCCTAATTTTCAGTCAACTGTGCAGTTCAAACTGGCTCTGCATCCACTCAAACCCTAGCTCTTGTGATTCCTCTGCATTTTTGACTTTGAGGGGATGAAATATGATATAAGAACACACATGGATCCCTTTGAAGTGATTGGTTGCCTTTGGAGTGGCTCAAGATGCTTTGGGATTGCTCAGATCACAAACCCTAGGTGCAGATGCCTTGAAAGCTATGCAGTGGATAAAAAATGAGATGTGAGATGATATGTTTGTGTTTATGCATATGAGAATGATCACAAGCCATGGTGTGAATGGGTGAGGGCAAATTTGGGGTGTTTACAGCCTCCAATCCTTATGCCTCCAGTTGAAGGAAGACCTCTAATCATGTACTTGACAGTATTAGAAGAGTCAATGGGGTGTGTGCTGGGCCAGCATGACGAGTCTGGTCGAAAAGAGTATGCAATATACTACCTAAGCAAAAAGTTTACCGACTGTGAACAACGTTATTCACTGCTCGAGAAAACTTGTTGTGCTTTAGCGTGGGCTGCTCGCCGACTGAGGCAGTATATGTTGACCCACACTACTTTGTTGATCTCTAAAATGGACCTAGTTAAGTACATATTCGAGAAGCCAGCACTTACCGGACGGGTTGCAAGATGGCAAATGATCCTCACAGAATATGACATCCAGTACACTTCTCAGAAAGCCATCAAGGGCAGTGTATTGTCTGAATATCTTGCTGAGCAACCTATTGATGATTACCAGCCTATGAGATTTGACTTCCCGGATGAAGACATCATGTTCATAAAAGCAAAAGATCATGAAGAGCCTATTCACACTGAAGGGCCCGACCCGAAGGAAGAATGGATTATGATGTTTGATGGGGCTGTTAATATGAATGGTCGTGGTGTTGGTGCAGTACTCATTACGCCTAAGGGGGTTCACATGCCTTTCTCGGCAAAACTCACCTTTAACTGCACTAACAATGAAGCTGAATACGAAGCTTGCATTATGGGTCTTGAGGAAGCCATTGACCTCAGGATCAAGACGTTGACTGTATTCGGAGATTCAGCTTTGGTAGTCAATCAAACCAACGGCAAATGGTATACACACCAGGATCATCTGATACCTTACAGGGATTATACAAGGAGGTTATTGACTTTCTTTACAACAGTCAAGCTTGAGTATATCCCTCGGGACGAGAATCAGTTTGCAGATGCTCTGGCTACCATTTCGTCCATGATCAAAGTTCAGGTTGCCAACTTTGTACCTCAGATCTCAGTGTCCAGACTTGATAGACCGGCATATGTATTCGCAGCGGACATTGGCAAAGATGATAAGCCTTGGTTCCATGACATTAAGTGCTTCTTGGAGGATCAAACATACCCACCTGGGGCATCATCTAATGATAAGAAGACATTAAGAAGGCTTGCTGGTAGTTTCTTTCTGAACACCGATGGTTCCCTCTACAAGAGAAACTTTGATATGGTACTCCTCAGATGCGTTGATAGAACAGAAGCAGATTTGTTAATGCATGAAGTGCACGAAGGATCCTTTGGAACCCATGCTGGAGGACATGCAATGGCTAAGAAATTGCTACGATCTGGTTATTATTGGATCACAATGGATGCTGACTGTTGTGCTTACGCCAGAAAATGCCATAAATGCCAGATTTATGCGGATAAGGTGCATGTGCCTCCCAATCCTTTGAATGTGATGGCTTCACCTTGGCCCTTTGCTATGTGGGGCATTGACATGATCGGTAAGATTGAGCCGACTGCTTCGAATGGCCACAGATTCATCCTGGTTGCCATTGACTATTTCACCAAGTGGGTCGAAGCAACCTCCTATGCCAATGTTACAAGACAAGTGGTAGCCAGATTTCTGAAGAGAGATATCATCTGTCGGTATGGAGTTCCCGAGCGAATCATTACTGATAATGGTTCCAACTTGAACAACAAAATGATGGCAGAGCTGTGCCGGGACTTCAAGATTCAGCACCACAATTCTTCTCCTTACAGGCCAAAGATGAATGGCGCTGTTGAGGCAGCTAATAAGAATATCAAGAAGATTGTGCAGAAGATGGTAGTCACCTACAAAGACTGGCATGAAATGCTACCGTTTGCCTTGCATGGGTACCGCACGTCAATCAGAACATCCACTGGGGCAACACCGTATCAGCTTGTGTATGGTATGGAAGCAGTCCTACCTGTTGAAGTTGAATTACCCTCCCTACGGGTACTAATGGATGTTAAGCTGAACGAAGCAGAATAGGTCCGGTCCCGATACAATCAACTGAATCTGATCGAAGAAAAGAGGTTGGTTGCAATCTGTCATGGGCAGTTATATCAGAAAAGGATGAAGAGAGCCTTCGATCAGAAAGTCAGGCACCGAGAGTACCAAGTAGGAGATCTTGTGCTAAAAAGAATCCTCCCTCCTCACACAGACCGCAGGGGCAAATGGACTCCGAACTATGAAGGACCATTTGTAGTAAAGAAAGTTTTCTCTGGTGGAGCACTGATGCTCAGCACCATGGATGGTGATGATTTCCCGTCCCCTGTGAATTCAGATGCAGTTAAAAAATACTTCGCATAAAAGGACCCGCTGGACACAAAAACAGAATGTAAGTCCAGGCAAAAATAGGGCATCCCGGCGAGTCAAAAACAGAATAAAAGACTCGGGCAAAAATAAGGGAAAATAAACAAAAAAATGTACACCCGCTGAGTTGAAAAGCCGCATTGGACAGCTCAGGCAAAAATGGGTATCCCGATGGATTGAAAACCCGAAAGGGCGATCCATGCAAAATAAGGGAATAAGCGAACAACTGCATTTTGAATTCGTCTGTATCGTTTACAAATTGGTAAGCTTCGAAAGGATCAAGCTTCAATCAGAATCAGCATTCTTCAGAAAGCAAGATGAGAAGAACGTCAAAAGTCATACGAGTCATAGTAAAGAGGAAGCTCCTTAAAGCGTCATCAACATTGCCAGCATTTTGTTTCTCAATTTGTAACAATCTCCTCATTTCAGGGGATTTGTTTCTTTGGCTGTATCTCGCCAATTCAGGGCACATGAATTAATAAAATCAGATTTTCAGTCATGTCTCGTCTTGTACATTTTTTATTTTGCAAAAATGTCTGATGTCTTAAGAGAAAAAACTGATTGCATAGAATACAGATGTTTATCTTAAAAAATAAAAGCACGTGCTTGCAGGAAATATACTTACTCCCAAAAGTGTCTAACTCCTATGACGGAATCCAGTAAAGGATACCTCGGGATTACTTGTACGTTTCCCTATCTTTGCAGGATTGCAGGTATCCAGAACGCAACTTGGGGCATGAAAGCTTCAGCCCGGCAAGCTGGCAGATCAATGCTCGCTCGGTCTTAACACTCAAAGTGTTTTCTCCCCAGCCGAGTTGCCATTCCTTCCTCAGCCGAGTACAAAAGTCAAGGAACCATCTCCCCACAGAGCTCCAGCCTCTATCCAGAAGAGCAGCGCACGAAGGAATCACAACAGAGTAAAGAAAGCTTCTTCAAACCCCAGCTGGGTCCCTCAGTACAAGGATAGGTCTATCAATGACCTATATCCCCAAGCAATAGCATCTCATCAGATCTATCAAATGACCTCATCCCCAGCTGGAATGTCCATTTCAAGCAGATCGGTCGGAGATCTTCGTGGCGACGGGATCCAAATCCCGGTTTGGCACCTTTTGCATAATCATGGCATTCGCATCATATTCACCCACAAAGCGTAGCATTCCGTTAGTACGGAGCATTACGGCAAAAATCAAACATATAGCATAATCATAAGCCATATTCTGAATCAGACACTTGTGAATATTGACAACTCCCCCAAAATCCCCAGCGGAGATTCCCCAGCAAAATCAGTTGCCTCACATTCACAAACACCGGTATATACTCTCCTTGGCACCCGTCCGTGTCAATACTCCCCAGTAAAGTCACCCGAACACTCTATGCAAACAGTACCACTCGTATTACAGATACTTTTTGACACCCGTCTGTGTCATAACCCCAGCAGAAAGCCAAAGACGTCCTCTTTGCACTCACATATACTTACATATGACAAACCTTTGACACTCGTCCGTATCATATCCCCAGCGCAGTCGCCTACACTTTGTACATCAAACACTTGTTTATACTATATTCTTCCTTTTGACACCCGTCCGTGTCACTCTCCCCGACAGTTAAATACTTACTTATACATCACTCATACTTATCACTTATACAAGTACTCGTCCGTATCTTGTATACCCCATGTTTATCCCCACAGATTCGACACTAGTCCTTGTTCTTTGTTAACCGGATGGTACTCGTCCGTACCATCATCTCAGAACATGTGTCAAGCGTTTGTTTCTACCTGATACTCGTCCGTATCATAAGTCTTAAGGATGCTCGTCCGCATCTTTAATCCATACACCGTGTCAAACACTTCTGTCTTCTTGGATTTAGACACTCGTCTGTGTCTATCATTCCTCAGAAGAGTCCCCTCAGATTCAACACTCGTCCGTGTTCTTTGTTAACCAGTTGGTACTCGTCCGTATCACCATCCCTGAACACGTGTCAGTATTTGTTTCTACCCGATACTCGTCCGTATCGTAGTCTTAGGGATGCTCGTCCGCATCTTTAATCTATACACAAACATCTAAACACTTATACTTTTATTTCTTGGATATAAACACTCGTTCGTGTTTATTATTCCCCAGTAGATCGCCAACAAAGCAAATTTTCTTTTTTTTATCTGACACTCGTCCTGTGTCATGATAAACCCTGAGAGCAGCCGTACCCTGCTAGGTGGTCGTCCTCCCCCTCTTGATGGTCGTCCTCCATCATGCTCATCCGATGGTCGTCCCCATCATTGATATTTAGCAGCCGTCCCCTGCTAGGTGGTCGCTCTCCACCTCATGATGATCGTCCTTCATCATTTTATCCAATGGTCGTCCCCATTGTTGATTTTGGTTATCTGACATTCGTCCTATGTCATGATAAACCTTGAGAGCAGCCGTCCCCTGCTAGGTGGTCGTCCTCCACCTCTTGATGGTCGTCCTCCATCATGCTCATCCGATGGCCGTCCCCATCGTTGACCTTTTATCCGGCATTCGTCCTATGTCGCGATATTTTCGGCAGCCGTACCCTGCCAGGTGGTCGTCCTCCACCTTAGATGACCGTCCCTCATCTTATCCCCAACAGAGCAGCCGTCCCCTGCTAGGTGGTCGTCCTTCACCTTTGATGACCGTACCTCATCATCTGTTTATTTCATTTATTCTTTAACCCGATGGCCGTCCCCGTCGTGGTCCCTTTTTCTTTTTCCTGATGATCGTCCTTCATCAGTGTAGCCCGATGGCCGTCCCCACCGTTGGTTACTTTACTTTATGAACTTGATGGCCGTCCCCGTCGTGTTTCATTAATCCCCAGAGAATTTTACAGCTTTATCTTGATGGCCGTCCCTATCATAATTCTTTTATCCCCAGCATGTCGGCTGTCCCTGTCATTGCTTTATTTTCCGCACTTTTCCCAGCATGTCGGCCGTCCCCGTCATTGCTCTTTACCCAGCAGTCGTCCTCTGCTCGACGGTCGTCCTCCGTCGCCCACACTTTACAGTATACTTTATTTTACAATCTATATCCCTTTTCTTCTTCATTTTGTGAGTGCAAATTTCAGACTGTCTTTGGTATTCAACCACAAGTTATCTTGTTTGCCTGTTAAGCCGTAGCTTACATCCTGCACAGCTAACTCATGTTTGAATAGGGGCAGCTGTAAACACCCCAAATTTGCCCTCACCCATTCACACCATGGCTTGTGATCATTTCATATGCATAAAGACAATCATACCATCTCATATTACATTTTTGATCCACTGCATAGATTCAAAGTCATCTGCACCTAGGGTTTGTGATCTGAGCAATCCAAGAGCTTCTTGGGCCACTCCAAAGGCCATCAATCACTTCAAAGGGGTCTATGTGTGTTCAAGTATCATATTACATCCTCCCAAAGTCAAGAATGCCAAAGAATCACAAGAACTGGGATTGGTGTGGAAGCAGAGCCAGGCTTGACTGCACAGATGACCTAAAATTAGGGTTTTGGTTTCAGAGGCCATAACTTCAAATTTTTTGGTCACTCTTGTTTCTATTGGTCTCTATATGGTATAGGGAGTATGCATATCAATTTTTATGAAGAAATTCCATGGGGAAGTCATCTGATCAAGAGTTGACTTTTCAGACAAGTCAGTGCAAAATCAGGGCATCTGAGGCCCCCAATGACCCAACCAAGGGTTGATCTCCATCATTTTGAGTGCATGTGATCTTTATTTTATCATAGAAGAAGTTGTAAGTTTACAAAATTCAAGAATTTCAAGTTTTTGCAAAGTTGACTTTTTTGGGCAAGTTTGACTTTTAATGAAATGTCATTTTATGTAACTTTTTCAACCCTTACTTTTTGATCCAAAAATGCTTCAAATGGAAAAACTTTGGTCATGAAAGTTGTAGAATAGATCTTTCCCTTTTCAAAAAGTACAAGAACATGACCTAATTCATTTTGGATCAAAAGTTATGGTGCATCAAAGTTGGCAAAAATCACTAAAATTCAAGTTATGCACCAAAGAGGAAACTTGCAAAATCATGTATCAAGGCAATTTGTGATCTCTAATTGTTGTCAAACCATTACACAAGCATGACACAAGTCCTAAAAATCAGAATGGGCCAAAGAGATCACATTTTTTATGGCTTGTGAGGCAAGATATTTTTCATGAAGATCAAAAGCAAGCAAGTTGCAAAAGCCATCATAACACTTCATCCACTTGCTAGCTACATGACTGAACCATCCTAGCCTTTCCCTCACACCATGTTGCGCAGCCCACACCCCTTGTACTTGGCTGGAACATGACCCATGCTTCTCTTACACAAAGTTGACAAATTGGCAAAAGTAGCTACACCTATCACAAAAGGGCATGTCACATCTTCTGACCAATCAGCATTGTTTATACAAACAATTTGCAAGCCAAACATCATAACACACAAGCCTGAAACCAGCAAGAACAACACATTCTCATTTTCACTCTCAAATGCAAAAGCCTTCGAAACTCAGAAAACAAGCCACAAACACTTAAACAAACTTCATAGGTCAACTCAACTCATCATCCTGGTCACAAAGCACCCCTCACCCTTGCCTTAAACTGCCTGAATCATAAACACGATTCTCACCTGAGCTTGAGCAGAACCTGTTCAAACTCTCAAACCAGCCAGCACAAGCTCCTTCTAAGCATCCAGACATCATCAAGGGACCAAAAGGAGTGGAGTGCATCAAGAGGAGAGGCCAGAAAGCTGCAAACTGAAAGCTTCAAAACTCAGGTAGCTCAAGAACTTTTTTTTCCAGAAATGATTTTTTAAGTTCTTAATCGCTTCTACATGCTTCCCTGATCATGAATATGTCTTTGTTTTTGAAAATGGTGAAGAAATGAGTATGTATGCAGTCTCTGAAACTTTTTGCCCTAGAACTAGATTGATTCGATTCGGCCAGTTTAGGAATGATAAATGTTGTTTGAATGGGGGTTTTGATTCGTTTTTGAGTGGGGATCATTTCTGTTTAATTAGAATTTGTTTTAGATGCGTTTAGAGAGAGTTTGAAGTTTGGAGTGATCGGAGAAGATGACCGGAACACTGTTCCGGTCACCTGAGAGTCATTAAGGCTGTGATTAGGGCTAATTAATTAGGGTTAGTGAGTTTGAATGTAGGCCATCCAGATGCGCGCCTAGTTAACTCCCGCGCGTGTGACTTTGAATTCAGGCCTTAGGATCTGTTGACTTCTTCAATAATTCATTTTATTTCATTTTATTTTTCATATTATTTCATTTAATTTCCACAATTTATTAAAAATAGCAAAAATACTTTAAAAATTCTGAAATTTTTTACACACGTTATTATTTAATTTCAGAGCACAAAAATATTTTCATTTTTATTTTTAGCATTAAAAAAGTATTTTTAAATATTTAAAAGTTTCTTTTTAATTAATTAATGAGAGTTAATTAATTAAAAATACTTTTAGGTATTTAAAAATCACCAAAAAATTCATGGAACATTTAAAAACATTTAGAAACATTGTCCAACCCTCAAACCAAATTTATTTTCTGATCTTGATGCATTTTGAGAACTTTCCATGGAATTAAAATCATTTTGATGCATTATTTTGATCCAAACTTCCAAAAATCATTTCTGCCTAACCATTGAGAGTTGGACTTTGATTCTTTTTGCATTATGTTTAGCATATCATCTAGTTTGTGAGATTAAATTGGCATGATTTGATCTTTCATTTTCCATTTGTTTGGCATTTTTCTTGTTAAGGAACCCTAAAACCCTAGAAAACTTAGGAAAATCATAACTTGAATTGGGTTAAGAGTTGGAACTTCTCCTTTGGGCTTTGGTTTAGTATAGGTTTAGGGATCCTTTGAGGGCATTTTCAATTTTTTGTAATGTTGTTTGCTTCTGATTTTGGTTTTTGTTTGATGTATTGTTCATAAACCCTAATTTGGGCTTCCATATGCATCCATCTTGTATTTGCATTCATATCTTGACTTGCCATGACTTTTTATGCATTCTTGTGATCCATTTGACATCATAAGACATATTGAAAGCATGTTTGATCATTGCATCTTGCATTTCCCATGTTGTATGCCATTTGCATTTCATAACTTTTCATGTATGTTTATGCTCCTTAACTTGCCTCATCTGCATCCATTGGTTCATGTGATCATCCTCATGTCTTGTCTCATGTTTGTAGCATCATTAACATCATATATGTGCTTCTGGTTTTGGTTCACATCATACCATTTCATTTCATTTTGCATTGCATTGCATTTCTTTCACTAACTTTTCAGGTGGTAAGTGACTTTGAGAAGTGAATTTGCCTTCACTTCTCATAATTTCTCTTCACCTCTTTTTACATCCTTGCTGCATTTTTTGTATGTGTGTGAGTTTGAGCTTTCTCATCCTTCTTCTTCTCATTTTCTTTCTTCAAGTGACTTGATTTCTTGAATGAAGCAAGTTACCTTGCTTCTCCTGATCCTTTCATCTGCTTCCTGGTGGTTCCATTGAAGACTTCTCTTGAAAACCTCACAAACCTTAGGAACAACCATGTATGACAATGATTAGGGTTTTTGTTTAGTCTCCCCTCTTAGTTTTACCTTTGTGTCTCTTTTGAGTCTTCTCTTCTCATCTCATAATCAGGGACTAAACCCTAAAGGCTTTAAGGCTTTGTGATTAAGCTTATGCCTGTATCCTTCTATTAGGATGGAGTGTATAACTTTAATCCTAAGTGTTAAACCCTTCATGTGTTTAAATCTCTTAATCAATCCACTTAATAATCATCAAGACATCACACTTGTAACTTGGGCCTTGCATTAGGGTTCTAATTCTTCCTTAATTGGTTAAGAAGGACTAACCCTAGTGTTAATGGACAAGTCCCCCTCAAGTTGTCTTACAAACCATAAAAATCACTTCATCATCATATCATTAACTAAAATCCACTTAATCAAAGGCTTGTTTTGTCATGAGTTTAATCCCTAATCATGGATTAAGTTGAGGAGCTTTCCTCAGCTTAAACATTCTCATCTATTATCCTTCTATTAGGATGGTGTAATGAGTCTGTTTAATCCCTGATTATGGCTTAACCTCATTACTCAACACTAAACAAAAACACCAAAAACATCTAAATAATCACAAGTAGGTTAATGATCTTAATACTACATCATGGTGATTAAGTGTGAGAAGCTGACTTCACACTTAAGGTATTCTCATTACCCCTAATCAGAGGGAAGATGTGATGAGTTTACTAAATCCATTGGTTTAGGCTTAAGCTCATTAACTTATGACAAACTTTCAAAAGCAATAAAAGACTGAAAACTCAAAAACAAACAATAATCGTCTCCTCCGGGATTCTTTTCTCATCACATTCACTCATAAACGAGAACTTGCTTCTTCCGTCTAATGCAAGACAGTTTGCACCTGAGCCAGACAGGTCATACACTTGAGCATTGACAAGCAAGCAGTTCACAGGTCAATTCATCTTTCAGTCTCTTTGGGTCGAACTACGGTGTTCTGACTTCCTCATTGCACGAGAGGATACGTAGGCATAACTTAACAGTTATCGAACAAAAGTCTCTGTATATTCCCCCTCCTTCTAGCATTGTTCTTTTAGCCTCATTATCATGAGCATTTCATCTTTGTTCTTACACTGACACTTCACTTATACACTTCACTTCTCTTACACTGACACCTGTACATCCTTTTCCAGCTCCTTTATACACAGACTGCACTGACACTACCCCTTTAAAACACAAATCTTTTAAGCGTGGATCCCGTCGAGTACGACGGACAATCTGGGTGCTAATACCTTCCCAGGTTGTAACCAACCCCCTTTCTCAGTCTCTCTGGTTCGCAACCGTCTTATCCATTCTCTTTCTAGGCCTATGCAGCATTGCCTTTCCTCCGGGATAAAAATGCCTAGCTGGCGACTCTATTCATCTCCAGTGAGTTCACGGCTGTGTGTTCTCATTGTTCCCTTTCGCCGACCGTTCGTGTCCGTACCTTTATTTGGGCCATTCCCCATTTATCGGGAGCGACAGCTGCATTACCATTCACGTTCCTTCGGGATAAAAATGCCTGGCTGGCGACTCTACCTCTTATTGCGCCACTTTCGCGTTTGTACCAGGATGGAAATCCGGGGAACGACATGCTGACCAGTCATTATCGAGTCTGACACGTGAGTCTGGGGACCGAGGACAGGTTAGCCTCAAGCAAACAACCACCCCAACACAGAAACACACCAATGCAGACATCCCTAGGGATGACAACGGGGCGGGTTTAAGCACACCCAGACCCACACCTGTTTTCCAGCCCCATGCCCGCCCCCGCCCCCAAATCTGTTCGGGGCTAAAAATCGTTCCCCGCCCCCACCCCCAATAAGAAACGTGTTCACCCGCACCCGCCCCGCCCCCACCCGTATAAATTATATTTTTTTGTAAAATGTATTTTTTTCAATAACAATAAAAATTAATAATTAAATTAAATAAATAATTATTTTAAGAATAATTATAATGCTTGATAATTTTTATTTAAACTATATTTTCAAAAAAATAAATAATAATTCTAATAAACATGATATTGTAATATTAAAAAGTATAAATGTGTAATAAAATTATTTAAAAAAAACCAAATAAATTAAATTTAGTTGGCGGGTATGGGTGCAGGGCGGGGCGGGTACTAGCATCACCCGCCCCCGCACTCGCACTCGTAAATAAAAACCGGGTTATCCCCGCCCCCGCCCCCGTATAAATCGGTTTTTCCCCGTTAATTTAGGGGCGGGGCGGGCGGGGCCCGGCGGCGACAGGTTTATTTTCCATGTCTAGACATCCCCCACCACATAAAAATATCAATACTAAGCAATCAATGTTGATGTAAATCTAACGACAACACAGTTTCAGACCTAAAATCTAATCGCAGTCAAATTGCCATTGTAGAAAACCTAAATCCACAATTTCAGACAATTTATCATAAAACTGGATTGAATAAGTAAAATTCAAAGCAAACATAAACATAAAAATTCACAATTTCAATGAATGAATTGAAAATGAAAAATCAAACTAACCTTTGGTAACCGAAATCGGATTTTCCAGTTGGATGAAATTTGTTTTCGTTTCGTTTCACAGTTTCGTCATCTTTGAAAACGACACTGTTTTTCTTCAGCTCCATGAATTTCGCAACTATAACCCTCCCAATACCAATTCCACTAACGCCCTTTTCAGACACGGCTTTTTCAAGACAGAGTGATTTGAATACAATACTGTATTATTAAAACGAAAACGAAATGAATAAATATGGTGACTGTGTGTTGAAATGGGGTAGTGAATGGTGGTAAATGGTGGTGAAGGAGGAGCATGAGAGTGAACTATGATTTGTTTTGTGTTTGATGGTGGTGCAACAAATCTGAAGTAGAGGTGGTGCTGATATGAAGAGGGATAAGGTGGTTTTTCAAGAAATTAGGTGGTTTTTCACTATCCATTGTAGTGAGAAGCGTGAAAGATGAATTGTGGTGGAATCTAAAGTTTCAATGTGGCTTTAGAAAAGCCAATATTAATATGAAGATGTTTACCAATTTTCATTATTTCCAAAAAAAAATCCAAATACCAAGGTTTGGCTGCACAATTTCTGATGAAAGGGCTTTAGTTATCCCAATTTCTCATATTCATTTTATTGAACCGTGAGAAAGAATGTAAAAATTAAACCGCAGCAACATTAATTGCCAAATCTCTATTATTGCAACTAATTAGTAATTAGACATTAATACCATTATAATTTAGTTATAATTGGAGTTTAATTATCAAAAGGGTAATTTAGAGAGTTAGTGGAGTTTCTTTTTATTAGTTAGATATTAGATGATGTGGCAACGGCATGTCAAATTTTATGTTATATTTAATCAAAATTAATTGTTTATATTTTTGAAGATTATTTAAGACAAATTTTATTAAGAAATTTATTTGAAAATTATTGAAGATAAATTTTAAATTAATAGTTTTGGGCCTTCAAGCCCAATTCACTTTTCCAAGTCTATTATCTCCAACCCACAAGTATTCTAATTGTTGTGGTTCTTTAACCTATATAAACATCAAAATTATCTTTAGAATAAACGATGTGGGACTAAGTCATAACTAAAGAGTCCAAGCCACTCTTGAATACAAATAATATGTTTTACACATTATTTCTGGAGTTTGTATTCCACTCAAAAGTATTCAACATTATATTACTGCTACTAAATAAGATTGTTGTGATCGCTACTCCTACCAAACAAGATTGTCCATATGTTACAGTACTGAATTATTGTTGCTCATTCTTGTTTTAGTATCTCCTTGTGATTATTGTTATCTGCTAATGCTTGTGATACACCGGTAATGCTTGACTTATCTCTTTGTGATTTTTGTGTGATATACAATTTCTTTGTGGTGTGTTTCCATAATTAATACAAAAATCAGAAAACCAGTATTTTGTTGTATATTTCATGCATATTTTTTTAACCATTATTTTTAGTCAATTCATCAATTAACTCACATATCCATTGATAGTGAAATGCTCCAAAATACATCATATTGTGTAATTTAATTTCCAGTTACTGTATTGATCACTTGTCCTTGTTGGAATTATCCCAAAACCTATGGGAATTTTGTAGCTATCACGCAGTAGAAACGTTAAAAGACAGAAGAAAAATAGAGAAGAAAATTAGGGTTCTTGAGAAAATTGGAAAAGATGAATGTTGTTGCTGCCCACAAACTGTGAGAGTTTCTTTCTTTATTCTTCACTTTGCAACTGCAAAACTGTGAGTGAAATAATATTGTGATATTTTAAAATCAGGGAAACTCCCTATTTATAGAATTAGGTTTGCTTGCATCTCAAGACAAAACCCAAAACTATAAAAGCCCAAAATATCTATTTTGAATTAAATCTAATCTAGATCAAATCAAATTTTTCCTTCTGTCGAGCAACCTGCTTCGGCACAAGGAATTACAATTTAACACATCACTTAATTCATTGTGTCTAAGCTATCTACGTTCATAATAGACCTTAGCTTCTTGAATACTTCGACTTGCACTCCCTTTGTCATGATATCTACAATCTAATTCTCATTTTTGCATTGTTCCATATTCATCTTCCCATCTACTACCTGCTCTCGGAAGATAATGGAACCTCATTTCGATGTGCTTGCTTCGACCATGTGCTATCGGATTCTTCGCCAAATTGATAGCTGACATGTTGTCGATCTTCATGGTAATCACTTCATGACTCTTTGTTGTAATCTCTTCGACCAGATTCACCGTCCATGTTGCTTGACATGCATAGAGAGAAGTAGCTATATACTTTGCTTCGCATGATGATAATGCCACTACTGGATCCTTTCTCGAACTCCATGCAACTGGTGCACCACCTAACATAAACATATATCCAGCTATGAATTTTCGATCCTCAGCGTCACTACACAAAATGGAATCTGTGTATCCCACTAACTTGCACTCTTTTCCTTCATCAGTTGCTGGAAACAAAATGCCATAGTCGAGAGTTCCTTTCAAATACCTTAGTATCCTCTTCGCCGCTGCTAGGTGTGATACCTTTCGCTTCCGCATGAATCTACTCACCGTACCAACATTGTATGCTAAGGCAGGCCTTTTGTGACAAAGGTATCGAAGTGACCCAATAAGTCTTCTGTATTGGGTTAGGTCGACATCATATTCTTGTGAATCTTTCGACAGTTGCAATCTGGGCTCAGCTAGAGTCGAAGTTGGGTTGCAATCTTGCATCTCAAATATCTTGAGTATTTCGCCTGCATATCTTCTTTGATGCATCATCAAACCTCTACCACTCTTGTAGAATTCGATGCCAAGGAAATATGAGAGATTTCCTAAGTCTGACATTTCAAACTCCTCACTTAGGTCATGTTTGAAATCTTAGATCTCCTTTTTGCAACTTCCTGTTATCAATAGGTCATCGACATAGAAACATAGTATAAGAAATTCGCCATTGCTTCTTCTTACATATACTTCATGCTCAATTGTGCACTTCACAAATTCCTTCTCCCTTATAAAGTTGTCTATCTTCTTATTCCAAGCTCTTGGAGTTTGCTTCATTCCATATAGGGATTTATTCAGCCTGTACACCTTTATCTCTTTACCTTGTTTCACAAACCCAGCTGGTTGTGCAACATAAACTTCTTCGCCTAAGGGGTCATTTAGGAATGCACATTTCACATCCATCTGACACATCTGCCAGTTGTTCATGTTTGCTAGACCAACAACCAACCTAATTGTTTAAATTCCAGCAACAAGAGCAAATACTTCGTTGAAGTTGATTCCTTCCTTCTAAAGAAAACCTTTCGCCACAAGTTTCGCCTTGTGTCGAGTCACTTCCGCTATGGGATTCAGCTTCACCTTGTACACCCACTTCACATCAATTGCCTTCTTGCCTTGAGGAAATTTGACAAGTGACCAAGTGTTATTGACTTAGATGGACTTTATCTCCCCATTCATTGCTTTCACCCACTTAGAATCTTTCAATGCCTCAGTTGCGTTGACAGGTTCGACATCTTCATAGAAAGCATAATGTACCAGCTCACCTTCTTCTTCAACCACATCATCTGATGTAATCACACATTCTTATAACCTTGCAGGCATATGTCTTGTTCTTTGAGGTCTTCTTGGGCCTGATTCACCTCTAACATCTTTTTGTCGAACATCTCTTTCGACTTCACTAGTTGGTTCTTCACATAAGATTTCAACTGAATCTTTCTTGACATTTCAATCCAATCCCATTCTTTAAGCTCATTTGTGATCACATCATGCTGATCACAACCTACTTGTTTACTGGGTCAAACAACTTGTAACCTCCAGTCAAATGATATCCTATTATAATCATTTGACTAGACTTGTCATCAAGCTTCCTTCTCAACTGATCTGGCACATGCCTATGTGCTATAAATCCAAATAACTTCAAGTGACTCAAGCTAGGCTTGACACCAGACCAACACTCTTTTGGTGTAACTCCTTCTAGCTTCTTCGTCGGACACCTGTTTAAAATATATGTTGCAGTCGACACAACTTCTCCCCATAGTTCTTTGGGTAGATGCTTGAAATTTAACATACTTCTTACCATGTTCATGATGGTTCAATTCTTCCTTTCTGCAATTCCATTCTGCTTTGGAGTGTAGGGTGGCACCACCTCATGCATAATCCCTTCTTTTACACATAATGTATCGAAATCTTTCGACACATACTCTCCACCACCATCAGTCCTCAAAGTCTTGAGCTTTCTACCACTTTGTCTTTTGACCATAGATTTAAACTTGGCAAATACATTGATCACTTCACTTTTCTTCTTGATCAGGTAAGTCCATAATTTTCGACTAAAAGCATTTATGAAAGTGACAAAGTACCTGTTACCTCCAATTGAATCCACCAGGATAGGACCACATTCATCAGAGTATATGACTTCAAGAATTGCCTTTGACCTATTTCCTGCATCCTTACTGAAGTTATTCTTGTGTTGTTTCGACTGAACACATTCTTCACACACTTCATTTGGGATGTTAATTTATGGCAATCCTGAAACAATATTTCTTTTCTTCAAATCTCTGATGTCTTTGAAATTGAGATGACCAAGTCTATAGTGCCATAACCACTCATCTTTGCTAGTTGCACTTGCAAGGCACCTATGTTCCATCACATTTAGTTCGATCTTAAAGGTTCTATTCGGAGACATTGGAGCCTTCAAGATCAACCTACCACATGCGTCGATGAATCTCATCACCTTGTCTTCGACCGACGCCTTATAGTTCTTTTCTACCAACTGCCTTATACTGAGTAAATTGCTCTTCATGCCTAGTATGTACAAAACGTTGGAAATTACTGACCTCTTGCCATCCTTCCTCTTAATCAGAACATCACTAATACCTTCAGCTGCTAGAGTATTGTCATTTGTGAATTTCACCGTGTTCTTCATTGAGGGTTTCATGTTGACAAACCAATCATTCCTACCAGTCATGTGTGATGAGCATCCTAAGTCCAAGTACCATTGATCTTGGAATCTCTCTTCATCTCTTGTTGTGACCATCAGCAACATCTCTTCTTCTTCATGTTTTGCCAGCTTAGCATCAAAATCTTGATTCTTTTGCTTTTCTGGACAACCACTAAAATAATGACCATACTTCTGACAATTGAAACACTGAATGTGACTCTTGTCTGGATTTTGACCACCACCTCTTTTGCTTCTTGCTGATTTTGACTTGTCGAATTGTTATAGCCACCTATGCCTTTGTTGTCGAACACATTTCCTTTGTGTTCCTATCTCTTGCTGATTGAGCCTGCAGAGCCACGTCACTCTTCGACTTCCCTGTTGCTCTTTCAGCCATTCTTTGTTCATGAGATCCAAGCGTCCCTTGAAGCTCTTCTTTAGTCACCTTCGCCAAATCTTTTGACTCTTCTATGGCTACTACCACATGGTCGAACTTTGGAGCCAACGATCTCAAGATCTTTGAGTCAACTGCTTTCATCATCAACACTTCTCCACATGCTTTGATTTGATTCACAAGTTTTGTAACTTTTGTGAAGAAATATGATATGCTTTCATTGTTTTCCATCTGAAGCAATTCATAAGCCCTTTTGTGAGTTTGTAACCTCACCTCTTTCACCTTATGTGCACCTCCAAACAATTTCTCAAGAATCTCTCATGCTTCTTTTTGCAGACTCTACATCACTAACTTTTTCAAAGTTATCCGGATCAACACATTGATGGATAATAAAGAGAGCTTTATAATCTTTCTTCTTCAATTATTTGTACGCAATCTTTTCCTCTTCCGTTGCATTTTCTGCAAGCGTTGTTACTCCTTCACTCACATGATCCCATAAATCTTGATAATAGAAAACAACCACTATGCCAAAAGGACATTTAACAGCGCACCTTAGATATCGCTTTATTAAGAAAGCGCTGCTATAAGTAAAAATAAAATAAAACACGGAAACTGTTCAAGAAAAATAATAAAAACGCTGTTAAAAGTCATACCTTAGACAACGCTTTTAGAAAAGCATTGTCTAAGATAGACCTTAGACAACACTTTCAGAAAGCGCTTTTAAAGGTATATCTTAGACAAATCTTTTGAGGAAAGTGTTGTCTAAGGTCTTTTAATTTAAAAAAAAATCAAAAGTGTTGCCTAAGGTTGACCTTAGACAGCGTTTTTCAAAAGCGCTATTTAAAGGCTCCCTTAGATAGCGCTTTCCACAAAAGCGTTGTCTAAGGTCTAATTATATGAAATAATTAGAATACGTTGTTTCTATTTTCATATCTTTCTTTCCCTCTCTCTGTGAACGAACTATGCGAACGACCATTTTCGACCTAACGAAGCTTCAATCTCCACTGTCGTCCACCACCGTGCTCCTTCGTGATGTTTACTGTTGTCGTCGTGCTCCTTCCTCCACCGTACACCATCTCATTTTTGGTAAGTTTCTTCTCTGTTTAGGGCAAGCACGAAATCAATTCATCTCTGTTTAGGGCAAGCACGAAAATAATTTACATTGATGATAGAAGTAGATTATAAAGATGACATTGATGATATAAGTAGATTATAAAGACGAAAATAACTTATCTCTTTTTGAATATAGTTGACATTGATTGAAGAAGTGCTTATTATTTTAAGCTCTTTTTGTATATAGTTGACATTGTTGTAGAAATGCTTATTAGATTAATATCTTTTTGTATATGGTTGACATTGTTTAAAGAAGTGCTTATTATTTTAATCTCATTTTGAGGTTGAGAAAGTGCTTATTATTTTAATGGGAATAACTTATTATTTTAATCTCTTTTTGAGATTGAGAAAGTGCTTATTATTGTAATCTCGTTTAGTTTGATTTGTTAGTACACATTTAGTTTGAGATTAAAGAAGTGTTGATTATTAGTTATAGCTTGGAAAGTTCGTGTTTAGAAATATTGTGTGGCCTATTTGTGAATAGTGTACGGTAGTAGAATAACATATCGGTGGTACGGTTTGTTAACGACATTCTAAGGTATTTTATTTTGTTTTCCTTAATAAGTAGGAAACCCATGGATAAAAAATGGATGTTTATCGATCGATTGACCAAAGAGTACGAGAATGGGGTTGCGGAATTTGTTAAGTTTGGTGTTCAACACGTTAAAGACCCCAGTCTAATGAAATGTCCTTGCTTGGGTTGTTGTTATATTGGTAAGGTTGACGCAGATGGATTGAAATCGCATTTACTGAGGCTTGGAATTGATCGAAGTTATCAGTGTTGCAAATTTCATGGTGAGAAAATTAACGAGAATATTGAACCGATTGGGAAAAGTAATATGACCTATGCTTCAGACGACAAAGACACGTAAACATACAATTATGATCGAGTTGAAGAGATTGCAGAAGCACTTGAAGAAGATCTTCATGATTGTCCTGAAATGTTTGAGAGGTTGGTAAGCGATGTAAAGAAACATTTTTATAAAGGTTGCACTAAATTCTCAAGACTGTCCGCGGTATTAAAGTTGTACAACTTAAAGGCGGACAATGGATGGTCGAATAAAAGTTTCATAAAGTTGTTGGCCCTTATAAGAGAAATTCTACCGGAGGATAATGCTATTCCTAAATGAACCTATGAGGCAAAAAAAATTTGTGCTCTATTGGCATGAGCTATGATAAGATACATGCTTGTCCAAACGATTGCGTTTTGTTTCGTAACGAATATGCATCGTTAATTGAGTGCCCTAAATATGGTTTGTCTCAATATAAGAAAAGATTGTCTCCAACAAAAGTCTTATGGTATTTTCCTATAATTTCGAGATTTAGGCGCATGTTTTGTAGTGAAACCGATGCAAGACACCTGACTTGGCATGCAGATGAAAGAATTATTGATGGAAAGTATCGACATCCGACTGATTCACCACAGTGGTCGAAAATTGATAATGATTATCTTGACTTTGGAGAAGAAGCAAGAAACCTTCGCTTGGCATTATCTACTGATGGAATGAATCCGCATTATCTTCAAAGTATCTCACATACCACATGGCATGTGATTCTTATGATTTATAACCTACCTCCATGGCTATGTATGAAGCGCAAGTACATGATGTTATATATGTTAATCTCTGGGCCTAAACAACTAGGGAATGACATAAACGCATACTTGACACCTTTGATCAAAGATTTAAAGATTTTGTGGGAGAATGATGTGGAGGTTTATGATGGATATAGGAAAGAAAGTTTCAATTTGAGGGCGATGTTGTTTGGCGCAATTAATGATTTTCCAGCATACGGGAATCTATCTGGGTATAGCATTAAAGGTCAACGTGTGTGTCCTGTTTGTGAAAATGGAATTGATACGATTCAATTGGAACTTTGTCAGAAGAATGTATTTCTCGGTCATCACAGATTCTTACATTCTAAACATCACTACCGTGGGTGGAGAAAAGTATTCAATGGAGACGATGAACATCGTAAAGCTCCACCCGTATTGTCAGGTGACCAAGTTTTTGAAAAAGTGAAAGATGTGCGTACTGAGTTTGGCAAGCCTTTTGCATATAAGGTTGTCAACGGTGGGTGGAAGAAGAGGTCAATATTTTTTGAATTTCCATATTGGAAGTCTTTGTACGTGAGACATTTTCTCGATGTTATGCGTATTGAAAAAAAATGTATTTGAAAGTGTTATCGGTACGTTACTCAATATAAAAGGAAAGTCTAAGGATGGCCTTAAAGCAAGGGAGGACATGTTAAAAATGGGAATGAGAACTGAATTAGCACCCGTGAAGAAAGGAAGACGAACATATCTACCACCTGCTACTTTTAATCTATCTAGAAATGAGAAAAAAATGTGTGGAAGTTTCTGAGTGAAGTTAAGGTTCCAGAAGGATACTCTTCTGATATTAGAAGACTTGTGTCTATAAAAGACCTCAAGTTGAAGAGTTTGAAGACACGTGATTGCCATGTTATAATGGAACATTTTCTACCAATATATATACGTTCTATTTTGCCAGAAAAAGTAAGAAGTGCCATAACTAAATTGTGTTTTTTCTTTAGGTCAATTTGTAGTAAGGTGATCGATCCCGAGATCTTACAAACACTACAAAAAGTGATAGTAATTACCTTGTGTGAGCTTGAAATGTTAATTAGAAGTTAGTTCATGATTATGTTGTGATTATATGTGAAGCCGGACATTACTTGTGAGCGTATTATTTTTGGTTTGAACCATCAATTTGTGTGTGTTGTCTTTATCCGATTTTGTTCTTGTTTCTATTTCTCATTGGGATTCAAGCAACAATTCTTGAGCCAAGATGCTTAAACCATGTAAGTCTCATTGCTTAAGTGTTTGAGTTGTGAAAATCTTATTCAGCTAGTCTGATTAAGCAAAGGTAAAAACTCCACCTGAGGGATGAGAGCAAGAAGTCTTGGGTGAATCCCGAGTAGGTTAAGTCTCAGTCTGGATGACCTTTGGAGCATGTGGCTCGGTCAGAGGATGAGTAAGGGTAAGTCATATACACGTGCTCTTTGAAAGGGTAAGTCTTAGACATGTGCTCTAAGAAAGGTAAAGTCTCAGACCATGGGTCTGAGCAAGTGTACAAGATTTGTATAGAAGCAGAAGCGATTGTAATCAGTGTGATTATAATGAAAATCTCTTGTGAGACAATAAGGCTGAACTACTCTCAGTTAAGGGAGGAAATATGATAAATCTTTTATGTCTTTGATTAGTGCCAATTTGTGTTAATATGTAGTATAGTTTTTGACACTTTTCATGAGCTTAAATTGTTTTCTGATGCTTTTTCCTGTTGTTTCCGGTTAATATTTGTAGTATAGTTTAAATGCTTTAATAGTATCGCTTATTTAACTTTTTTTTTTATATATTTAGGTTTTACCATTGGATTGGAGAGCACAAAGCAATGGAACTCTCTTTTGACAATTTTTGAAGAAAATGATGTTTGAAGCTCGCTAAGCGAGCTCCTAGTGACCAGGAACAAAACAATCTAGGGAGTTACTCGCTTAGCGAGGGTCTGAAGCTCGCTTAGCGAGCAAATGAGGTTTGATCAATTAATGAGAGCTTACTTGGAGAGCTCTGCGTTTTTCAGCCCCTATTTAATGGGTTGAACAATTTTTCTTGGGATCAATACTCTTTTTCTTAGCAAAAAAACCCTAAACTCAGTATTTTACCTTATTTTCAAAGATTCGGCGCATCAATAGTCGGGAAATTGTCTTTGATGCTTTGTCTTCTTCATCTCTTTCTTGTAATGGAAGCCACCATTGTTATGGAAAGCTAAACTTCTTATATGTCAAGGTTAGAAGGTAGATAAGTCTTTACTTTGTATGTATAAGTTTTGATCGTTGTGTATGAACTTGTGATGATAAATATATGGTGAAAAACTTTTTCTTTATGAAATATTCTTTGTGTGCTTCATGATTGAGAAATGTGTTCCACATTTGACCTAGGTTTTTCATCCATCAAAGAACATAGACTAGAGATAGTTATGAGACTTGATGTTCACCTTGTATTGATCTTGAATGTTGTCATTTTGATAGATTGAGTGAGAGATCATCAATGGTAAAACTCACAATTTATGTTAGAAATAAACATCTTGAGAGGATATTCTGATTATGTTTATCAACTTAGCGAGTTCATCCGCTTGATCAATTCTATATGTGCAAATGAGCTTGTCGAACCCTAACCTTGGCATGTGCTTTTATAAACTTTCACCAACCGATAATTTTTACTTGTAGTTTTTAATCCGTATGCAAACAAAATGTTCCGTTACCAAAACCAAAACCCCCTTATTACCATTGAGTCTTAAACTAGCGCAACTGTAGAAAGGCGATGATATCATAAAACAATCTATGTAGATCGATAACAAAAACCTAACTTTAGTTGTTTTCATCCATTTTACATGTGTTACAAATAGACACAAAGAACAACATGTCAGGACAAATCCACAAATTCCACAAAATCAATTTTTTTTAGCCTAAGTCAAATCCAGAGGTGCATCTTCGAAAGTAACACTGAGAATATCCGAAGATGCATCTCCAGCCAAAGTTGCGATTCACAGCCATGGCAGAAACATCATTGTTGCTCTAACCCTCCAAAAATATGTCAATGCATGTTCTTGCAGACTACCATTTCCGTTTACACTAATATCTAATCTACATAAAACAAATAATGTAGCTTAAACAACTAACTACAAATCAAAACATAAAAAGAGAGAATTTTGAAAAACTTACCAAATCAAATTGATGAGAAGTATAAGCTTGAATATATGTGATGCTGGAAAGGATAAGAAAGAGATCTAATGGTAGAAGTTTGCTATGGGGAGAAGATTGAATGGATCTGAGAGCTCAAAAGCTTGAAAAGATGAAAAGATTTTTTAAAAAAATGAAGAAGGGGGAAGAGGGAAGGTCTGACGCAAGGATATGAAACAAAATCGTTCAAAGATACATCTCCGGGCCATCCATTAATTTTTGAATAAATGATGGAGCAACCTCTAATAAATAATCTATAAACTATGTTTGGATTGATGGAGCATAACAATACATAAGAGAATGAAACATAACATAATGGAATGAAACGAAATAGAATGAAATGTAGATTTCACTCCATTATTTGATTATTTTATTAAAAGTGTCTCATTCCATCACATACACTTCAAATTGGACGAAATGAATAATATAGAACTTGATGGAATGTAATAAAATAAAATGGATTCCATCATATGTTTCTTCCATTGCATTTATCATTTAGAAATCCAAATAATATAATCTCATTCATCATCACTCGATTACATTTCATTCCACCCCATTTCATAAAGCCCTTGGAATTTTTTTTGAAGGAAGTGAATTTTTTCTCAGGATCGGGAATCTCAAATTATCGGTATTATGTGCACAATACCGATAATTTGAAATTCCAGGTAGTAAAAAAAATTTCAAAATTATTTTTTTTTAAAGGTGAAAATTTTTTAACTATCGGAAATTTCAAATTAATTTGAAATTCCAGTAGTAAAAAAATTTTTAACTTTTAAAAAAAATTTAAAAAGTGAATTTTTTTTACAGTACGGAAATTTCAAATTCTCGGTATTATGTAAAAAATATTGAGAATTTGAAATTTCCGACGATAAAAAAATTCAAATTTAAATTGTTTATTTACCAATATTTTCGAAATCTCCAATATTTTTTATCGATAATTTTGAAATTTCTAGTATTTTTTAAAATCTGCAATATATCCCCAAATTTTATAAATTTTGAAAATTTTAGAAAGGATAAAAATAATATTTCAAGGATGTCTGATATAATTGGGGGTGAGAATAAGAATCCTGTTAATCTTAATGTTGTAATCCCTGCGACCAAATCTCTTTAATCAAGAAGAGCTACTTTCCCGTAAGGTGAGGGTCCATGTTAAACAAAGTAACCACTAGTTACAACCCAGCGTACGTTAGAAATTATAAGCTTTGTGTAACGGAGAAACTAAAGAAAGTGGCGGATATCTCAAAGAAACACTTCAATTAATTTATCTTCTTTTTCCTTTAACCCAATTTCATTCTCCCAACAAATCTCTTCTCTTCCAATCCCATCCTCTGCACTCCCTTTCGCGTTCTCTCCCATGGACTCATCTGCTGCCATTCGATCCTTTCACCGTATATCTCTCTCACTCTCTCTGCATTTCTGTTATAATTTCTTTGGAACTGATTTCGATCTGCGTTTTCTATTTCTGATCTCGCTGTATTGCTTTTGTTCTGTTTAATTTGGTTTTATTTATGTTGTATACGAGCAAAAATTAAAATGATTTACGGTAGATAAACATTTTTCTTGTATTTGAAAAATTGCTGCAAATTAGCTTTATGAAATTAGGGTTTAATAGTTGGATTAGAAAATGAATAGTGTACTCGAGCTACGAGGGTACTCTTAATTGCGAATCTGTTCTATATTATATTGTTTCAAGTTGATACATGTAACCGACCCCACTTAGAGGGATAAGGCTTGGTTGTTTTTAGGGTCTAAGCTTATTTTGCCTTTGTATGAATTTATTTATTTTTACTTGCATTGGCATCATTTGTGGGTATTTACTTCCATATCCTAACTTTGATATAAACATATATGCATGTATGTATATTTGATTAAGTGGATATGGATGCATTATCATTGTCATCATATACCTATGTCAATATCCCTCTTGCTAATTGCATTGATGGCTCTTAAAGTAAATCATTGCTACCAAATCCAAATCCTTAATCATTACTGTTGGATTTCAGATCCCTTAGGCATTATATCCCAAGTGCGATCCTCAATTGATAGGGCAGCTGTAGTTTCCTGCCATAAAGTCATGCAGAACTCTAGTAATGGGCTTTTTCAGCATTTGACAAATGGCGAGAAGCGCGTCTACTCTCGCAGCAGGGGTAAGAAGACACTGGTTTCATGTGCAAAAACAGTTGAACCTATCAACACAACCAAGTCTGATGGTAGGTTTTATTGATTTAAAAATGAATTATGTACTTTGCTTATTTTTCGATGCTATTTGAAATAGATAACTCTCATACGGTTGTTTTCATCATTAAGAATCAAAGACAAACTAATCATTTGCAAAAATATTGATCTGTAGGTTTCTATTTTTAAAAGGATTGTTTTTAAAAAAAAAAATAATCTTTCATGTTATTCTGTTTGGTGTCTGCAAATTAGGAGTTTAGTATTATCAGACCCCCAATTAGGAAAATATATAAAAAATGAAATAAGGATGAGGCAATGCTACAATGGTCAAAGATATTGATATCGTAATTAGGAGAAAATAGTTCTGGACCAGAGTTATTAGAAGTAGATATCATTAAATATAGTAGTTAGGAAATAAGCATTCTATAATAGAATCTTTGTAAGTAGGATTATTAGGAATAGGACAGAATAGGAGATTTAGGAAAATATGGTATGATATATTCCCTAGTTTTTCTCAATAATATTCCAAGTTCCTATGACATTCTTATTCCTTGACCTGACAATTATTTATGATGTTGCAGCTTCTTCAGACAGCACTCTGCAAAACTCATTAGAGAAAAAGCCATTGCAAACTGCTACTTTTCCTAATGGAATTGAGGTTTATAGCTAGGCTTCCTTTTATTTGTATGCACTATCATATTTTTTATTTGTATACACGTATGAAGTTATACCTAGACTTCACAGTTGTATTTATCAAAGGTCATGTTCTACTGTGAATCTGATAAACCCCTAATTATGTCTGGTTTGATTGTGATCAGGCTTTGGTATTGGAGGTATGTGATGAGACTGAAATCGCGGAACTGAAATTAAAGGTGATATTCTCCTCTCTTTAGTATTAGTGCTTTGTAAGATTTGAAGTATAGTAATGATATAATTGTAACAAGGGTGAAAGAAACTTTAGTGTATTCTTTAAAGCTAGAGGCTATAGAGATGGTATGGTTTTCAGTTTTCAAAATTCAACTGCACGCGCGCACATGTAGTTTGCTACTTAGCTCGATATTTCTATAGCCCTGTGATATGTTGTGTGTTGAAACTTAAGTCAAAGAAGTGAATTTGATTTATTCAAGATACACTATATGCCATGGTTTATCGAAAATGAGGTAATGGTGCTTTTGTTAAAATTGTAGCACATTGCATTACAAGCTAGAGGTTGAGTTACTTTTGTGCCTAATGTCCTAACTAAGTATATAGTTTTATCAAATGACTTTTGAATCAAAAGTCATCTATAATTATTATATTCAACGTCACTATTCCAAATATACTCCTACTTTTTTTTACATTTCTATGTATGTAATGATTTCCAAAGCAAAAAATAGGGGTAAAATTAGAAAGAGTGTGAAAATTAAATGCATTCAAGCATTTTCTTAAAGGGTGAGCTTTTTGGTAAATTCTCTTATATATGAGACCGGAGGGAGAACCTAGTAACTTTATCTAACGGTACGCGCAAACACATATTAGCTGGCTACTTAGCTCAATATTTCTATTGCCCTGTGATATGCTGTGTATTGAAACTTAAGTCAAAGCAGTGAATTTGATTTACTCAAGATACACTATATGCCATGGTTTATAAAAAGTGAGGTAATGGTGCTTTTTGTTAAAATTGTAGCACATTGCATTACAAGCTAGAGGTTTAGTTACTTTTGTGCCTAATGTCCTAACTGTGTATATAGTTTTATCTTGTAATTCAAATTTGATTGCTAACAATTGTGTCGGTTTAGTTTTTCATGGTAAACTGTACCTAGTAAATTTATCTAACGGCAAATCTGTAATTTATTTTTGTTCATCGAAAGAACGCTTTAAATGAATGACACTGTATATGGCCTTATTTAATTTATATTTTCACAGGTCGGTGAGTTTGAGATGCATCTTAAGCGAAACGTTGGAGCAACAGAAGCTCCATTGTCCCACATTTCACAAACTATACCACCACCTATTCCAAGTAAACCTATGGACGCAACAGCACCAGCTACTTCACAGTCATTGGCACCAATATCATCTCCAGAAAAAACCAATCCATTTACAAATGTTGCACCAAAAAAGTCGTACAAGTTGGAAGCATTGGAGGCTTCTGGTATCACTTCATACGTGTTAGTATCAGCTCCTATGGTACGTCACCTATTTATGTATCTAATAGTCTCTGATTTCATTTGTTATCTCTGACTTGAATTATGTACAGTTTGCAATTGCTTATCTCTCCCCCTCTCTTCAGGTTGGTATATTCCAAAGAGGTAGGATAATTAAAGGGGTGCAGCTTCCTCCTAGATGTAAAGAGGTAACTTGATGTGCTAGTCACTGCCTAACCTCCATGTTCTTAAGTCATCCGCTTGTTATAATATAGTTGATCACATGATTCAGTGGATGCTCCCTCCACCTGGCTTCTCATCCTGAACCCTTGATCTAGGTGCATATGTTCTTGTTGCACACTAAAATTCTCTAGGTCACAGTAAATGTCTGCTGTTTAGGGTTCAACCTGTAGCATTTGAGCTGTGTCATTTCATACTGCAAACACGACAACCTATATGCTGGCATGCTTGACTTGTCTGCCCGGTTTCCTAATAGTACCTTGCTAACATGCACATGTTAACTTTTGAAATATATTTAACTAATCAACTGAATAATGGTATGAAAAAAGGAAAAAAGTGACTATAACTAAAAAGAAAGTCTGAACTTATACCGTTTAAATAAATCATTTTAATTACTATATTACTTCTCAATATTTTTCATTTAAAAATTTGGATTACAGTTTGATATAAACAAAGCAATATTCCCATTATTATTTATAAAATATGTGAATAAATATACATTATGATCTCAAAAAGGATGGTCAACTTTCTCTTTAGTTGAACTTTAAAATATAAATTTTCAGTTTTGTTCAGTATTCAATTTAATCAATTTTTGGGTCTGCTTCAGTAACTATGCTGTTGATTGTAATCTTAATCGATGAATGTCTGCAAACAATTGGCAGATGCTATAACAACATTCTAACGAATAGAAACTTATGTAGATTCAAATTATATAATCTTTGCAAGTATAATGTAGGTTGGTTGATATTTCTGTCTGTACTGGGGTTATTATTGACATTTTCTATGACTCAATTGTCTGTTTTCAATTTCAACATAGGGTGATATAATCAGAGAAGGACAAGTCATAGGGTATTTGAAACAGTTTGGTGCTGCAAATCCCGTTAAGGTGATTTAGCCTCGATTTATTTAAATGTGGTTCCTAGAGAAAATATCTACTTCTCCTAACTAGTTTTATTTTGAAATTTTGCAGTCAAATGTAGCTGGAGAAGTGTTAAAGATACTTGTTGATGAAGGAGGTATGATGTTTGTGACCTATTGCTAAAATATGTCTGGGTTTTTAGATATGTGACTCAAGTAAAGCGGTTGAGTTTAACTTATGACATTAGCTTATAATATGGCCTTGTCTTTAATTTATTTTCACATAAGCTTACTATTCTGTGCTCTATGGTTTTCAGATCCTGTTGGTTTTGGAGATCACATTCTTGCCGTCTGGCCATCATTTCATGACATTAAGTGATCCAGCATTTTCCTGCTATTGAAGATTTAATTATGCGGCATTTATATTGGCATATTGGTAAACGTTTTGAATAGATTGAGAAATAATTGTTTAAGCCTACATATTAGGGGAAGGGATTCCTTTATTGAAGATCATAAACTGTATACCAATTGCTCAAAATTGTATTTTTATTAACTAATTCCTAGATCACCTTATTACGAGTCTTAGTGAATGTACTCAAACATGAGACTTTGCCACTATGAGCCGATCCTAGTATGTTTGATTGCTTGGTTGATTTATTTATTTTCAATAAAAGAAAAAGGTTTAGAACTTGTTTTGGGAGACTTAGATCATAATAGGTAAATTATGCATTGCTACAATGTGTATGGAAATGTTGTCTTCTTAGTAGTCTCTGATATCTTCATGACCAGAATAGTAACATAATCTGTCAGTCTTGTTTAAAAGGGCAGGGGCAGACTTTGAGATTTCGTGTTTTAAAGGTTAAAGCTGGAGGAAGTGAAAAAACGGTTATAGATTATAGTATCAAATGAAAGAGATTTTAGAAATGTTGCTAGTATCTTATTAACTAACTTGTGGAATACTTATCCACCTCGGATCTAACAATTAATCTCTTGTTATTCATTCATTAACCTCTATTACCCATCTCATCAACACCCATAAATGCATTTTCTTTACTGCTGTTCTAGTAGCTGTTACACTGAAAATGTTACAACAGACTAGGAACATTTTGGTTAATAAGTACGAGGTGAGACAAAGCCAAGAAGTTTGAAATACGACTCCTAAGAACTTGATTATGTTTGGTAGCGGAGGAGGATAAGGGTGAAATTTTAAGAGAATACCTTAATATATCTTATAAGTTACTTAGAGACTATGCACGTTTTTGAAAATGTTCTTCAGTTTTTGAAGAAATATATACAGGTGCATTCTTTTTTTATTTGGTTTTAATTTGTTCTGGAGATATTTTTTCGAAACCTTATCATAGTTATATTTTCGGAACAAACTCGGATACGATTTCAATACAAAATAAACTTTGTAAACATAAAATGAGTAATATAAAATGAGCATTACAATGATGATTTCAACAGAAAATTAAATACATTTCAATATCACATCGTTCTTCGTAGTGTCGCTTCAATCTAGAGTGGAACTTTTTCTTTGAAACTGAAAAACGTTCACCACAACATCCGCTCGATTCTTGAGCTCAAATTTGTTGAATACAATGTTTCATTCGTTGTTAACTAAAGGTGAGGTAACACCAATCATCTCAAATAATAGAAGTTTATACTCGTTGGTCTTGTAGGTATAATCAAGTATGAGCACTGTCGAAAACGTGTTGAACATCTTTATTGAATTCGGAGGAGTCCAAAAATTATCTCTAACCGTAACTTCATCGTCACAAGTTCGATACTGGGACACATAACTATTATCATCCAACAATTTCAACAGTTGTTGCATCTAATTTCTATCTCCTCTAATGACCTTGTTAGCGAGGTACCGAATGTTAAACACTTTCCTGATATTTGATATATTGTCGGGTTTCTTCCGTTTCAATGTTGCAAGTATATCTTACGGTTGGACAAGATTCAAGATCATGTCACTAATACATGCCTTCTCTTGCGACTTGAGCCGACATACACTAGGATGACCGGCTAATTTTAAGCACAATTCATGGTTATGTAAACCACAAATGACATTAAATCTTCATTTTTTGCTAGTCAACATGTAACCACGAAGCTTAAACGGGCACTCACATTTTCTACTACCCATGTTGTCTTTTTTAAAATTCTATAGAGGAATCCGATGTATCCCGCTTCTTTCACACAACATAGTAACAAATGCGTTTATTATATCCAAGCCATTATCCGACCTTCCGATAACCACACGAAATCCAAGTCTAGATGACATCATACAAATCCATTCGGGCATGTTATCACGATTTTCAAACTCTTGCTTGTTATTAAAGTCAACGCCAACATCTACCGCCTTTACAACAACCCCTTGAACATTCGAAATATTCATAGAAACATCGTTCATAAAAACTATTTCTTTTGAGATATAATCAGATGCACCATATCTATTTGGGAATAATACAAATAATAAAAAAAAATTAACATAATGTTGCAGAAAAATAAACACAAGAACTTTCCGAAAATACATTTCCGGAAGTTATGTGAGTTTTTTCCAACAAAGTTTCATGATTAATGTGAGCAATGCAGATGAAAATGAACAATTTTTACCTGAAATTCGATCTTTTTTTGCTCCTTGTGATATGTTGAACCAAAAAGATAGAGATTTGGAGTGAAAAATGAGATTGAGAATGTAGGGTTTTTAGGGGAGAGAGTTAGAGTTGAGAAGGGGAATGCAACAACAATGAGGAGTGATCATGCAAGCTGAAAATATAGTAGAAACTTCTAGAGATATATCTCCGAAACAATATGACATGCAAAGGTTATAGGAAAATTCAAATTGCAGCTCAGATATTCCGAAAATATATCTCCAGAAATTTTCCTGAACTAATTAATTTTGATATTCTTTCCAAATAGTCTCGGAGATACATCTTCGGAACTAGTTAAAAACCAAACACATGGAGTGCCATTCAAATTGGGTGAATAAAATATGCTTCTAGAGATTTATCTCCATAATCGAAGAGTATTTACGGAGACACATATGGTGGCTAAAAAGCTTGTGAGATGCATTAATATATTCTTAATTTTAATTAAAAATCTGTTTAATTCAAAGGAGGATAGGGACGACGAGACAACTCAAAGAAGAGATTTTAAGTACAAGTCTATTTGCTTCAAAAAGAAATTAGAGATTTTAAAACTAATATACCTTTTCTATGTTGATGTGTTGATAATTATCGGTAGTCTTATTATGATATTTATAATATACGATTCTAATACAAAATTGCTAACAAAATATGAATATTCAATTAAACACGTACTCATCATTGATATGGAAAAAACCTCAGTATGAAAATAAATGGTTTCAACAACAAAACAATTGTTTCAATTTTTTTTAAATATAATTTATTAAGTTAAAATATAACTATTATATAAAAGGAAAATATAACTATTATATAAAAGAGTTAAATATGTTTTTAGTCCCCATATTCAATTTTTATTTTTAGTCTCAATTAAAAAAATAATATATTTCAATCCCTACAAAATTAATATGCATGTAGTTTTAGTCTCTCCCGTTAAACTAATGTATATTTTTAAATGATAATTTTACAGACATCTTTATAATGTTATAAAAAGTTTTTCGAAAAAAAAAAGAACTCAAAATTTGATTTCTAAGTCGAATTTTTCATTACTTTTATCATTATATTTTGAAATTTAAAAAAATCATATTTAATTCTCCTCATTTTTAAAAATTCTAAAATTTAGTACATAAATATTTTATAGTATTATAAATATGGATGAAAAAAATTATTCAAAAATTTAAAAGTTTAAGGGTAATTAAACAGTTTTCAAAGTTTTAGAAAATAGTAGGGACTAAAATTGTATGCATACAAAATTTATAGGGACTAAAATATATTATTTTCTTAATAGGAACTAAAAATGAAAATTGAAATATTTATAGAGACCAAAAATGTATGACTCTCAATAACATGCATTATCACAAAAATGTTCACCAAAAGGATCCCCATACACATCTCATCATTTATGCATCACATCATTTATCATACACAATAATTAATTCACGTAAACAACATCAATAAACAACAACAAATAGAAAAATTCATCAAACACGACTTCATAGGCATTCATTTATTTTACTTCACAAAAATAACAACACATCATCATATAAACAAAACGATTCGCTAACTGGTCATACAAGTCATCAAAAACATCCGTACAATAGGTAATTTACTACAACCCAACAGTTTCACCAAACACCGCCATAAGGTAGCTCTACGCGTTAGCTCTCTAACGCTTCAAACGGTGCATCATTTGGACTTACGAATTAAAAATTACAGTCAAAATCGTCGGACAATACAACAAAAACAAAAGCATAATTTTTCATTATTTGGCCTATGACAATCAATTGAAATTTGGTGCAATCAATTGTCACAGAAACACATTTCTCTACTAACTTCGTAAAAATCACACTTCCAGGTATTGTAATCGATTGTAATCCCTCTGTAATCGATTGCACTACTTTTTTTTCACTTTTTGAAGGCATGCAATCGATTGCACTGCTTATTTTTCTCAAAAATTTCAGTTTTCATCATACGATCTCCACCTCTCTTACCCCTAAACCTTCTGTTAGCTCCTAATTTTGATGCTCATGTTATTTCTAATGGGAAGTAATTTAAGAATTATGTTCCTTGATAATATTCAGAAGGTTTTGAGTGAATCTTTGTTGAAGTCCAAAGTCGAAGATACGCTTGCGTTAGGAAAAGATGAGTTTATGGACTTAGAATATTTCCAAGTATTTGGAGATATATTTCGAACAAACACTACTGAAGGTGTTCGACGCATGTGATTTTAAATTCAAATAATGGGAGGGAACTTTGTTCTTATCCTTTCTTGAAGAGAGACATGTGGCACATATTCAAGGATTGAAGACATGCAAGGCGACACTTGTCATATTTCTAATAGTTAGCCATTAATGGTTGTTAGTTTTGATTGTTATAAATAGGAGTTCTAGTGATAAAATTTCGTGTGTGTGTGTGTGTGATCCATATTATACAAGTTACTCAACTTCCACTCAAAGTACCCGTGTATAGAGAAACGGGTGAGCGTGAGAATGTACGTGATGTAAACACCACTTTTTTATTCAATGCAACTTCATTAAGTTTTCCTCATCAAGAGTTATCTTGTTTTCTTTACTTTTTATGCAAGTTACTTTTCTGTAATTTACTTGCTTCATTTATTTACTCTTGTTTCTTTCTTTCGACTTTAAACGTTTTTTAGTCTTTATTTCATTTTATTTTACCTTTTTCATACCAAACCTTTTCATGAACATTGTCGAAGAGTTTATTTCATTTTACCAGACAATAAATAAAAGAATTAATAGAACATGTCCTAGGATTAATCTGGTTGATCTTGTGAATAACTAAGAATTTCTTGTGTTTTTAGAAGACCAGCGGTTGTTTACCATTTTTCAAGGTAAACACCTTCATACATGTTTCCGACTAATTTTTCCCAAAATCCATTGATGCAAAAACGAATTTGACGGAGATTCATGTTAGCATAATCATTAATATAAACAACACTTATCTCAATACAATCCATATCAATCTCATCAATAGTTTTAACATCAAATTCATCATCAAACATGAAAAGAATCAAGTTTTCACATCTTCGACAATGGAATAACCTCTTACATACACACTCATGATCATTCAAACATGGATTCAAGTATAACAACACATATAAACACAAATCAACCAACCAATTTTTAGAATTTCATTCTATAGCATATTATCAAACGAAAAGCTAGAACCATAATGAGATTAAGGACTTCTCATCTTTACCCCATCATGTAATACACCTAGACTGAATGACATTTCTCCCCATTACCTTAGATTTATAGCAATTGACGATGAATCAAATAATCTTTATGGTTCTGTTTTCAGTCCTAGCTTTTGCTTTTTTTTCTCTTTTGTCTATTTTCTACGTATGTTAGATGTTTCCTCCAAAACCTAGATTTCTCCCTATTTTTAGAATATATAGTCCCTCACCACTTTATTTAATTATGAAATTTTTCCAACTCAATACTAGTTTCTCTATTCCCACCACCTATTTCTTCTAATTCTCACAAATGACCAAATTCTATAATTTTATTATTTATTTAATTAATTCAAATAAAATACTACTCATTCTAATAATTAATTAAAATTCCAATCAATTCTAAACAAATAGCCCAAGCTCTTACTCTCTCTATATTTATACTTCAAGGATACTTACCCCCATAGCCATGCAATAAATAATTTAAAACACCAATTGATCATATAAAATCCTAAATAATTCAATTAAATTAATTAAATGAATTTGGGATGTTACACCGTGACCGAAGTCAACATCACAATTGCCAATCTCCCAGATTAGGTGATTCTACCAGTAGGTCCAAATGAGAGTGTGTGCAACTCTTTCAAGGGTTGTTTGGTTCCTCTGTACGAGTGTCTCTTCACCAGGTTAGGGATATGTTTGTCCTTCTCTAAATTTGAGGTGGCCGTGATAGACTATTTGATGGTTTCCCCATCACAGCATCATCATGGAGCTTGGACTTTCATGAAGGTGTTCCAGTTTCGCACCAAATACAAGTCTTGGAAACATTCCTTAGGGATCTTCTTTTACCTTTTTTGGTAGCTCGTATTTAATTGTATGATGCTCGAGATCAAGGACTGATCACCCTTATTCCTCAAGTATCCTGGTTCAGATGTTTTTCCTATGATTAAGGTGATTTCCTGGAGCGTTTCATATTGGTGAAATCCGTTACTTCTGAATCTCATCTAGATTTTTTTTCGTCTCTAGCCCGACGAGAAGTTTGTGTTCTTGCTGAGGTTTTTTCTTGAAGTACTGGTCCAAAGTTCATTTTCAGTGACCTATTTCTTCTTATCACTCTGGGTTAACTCCTCTGTCTTTTGAGGAAGTAAAGATGAAAGTGGATTTATACGCCTGATATCACGGGCTCAGATATGAATAAGAATTTGGTCCAAATATTTTTTTCAATATTATAAATAAAAAATCAATTTTCACTATTTTTTTAATAATTTACACTATTTATTTAGTTGTGTAAATTAATGTAAAAAAATGACAATTTAAATAGTTGGGTGGTTGTTGATTTTAATGGACAGATAATAATTGATCGATATCTTATAAATATCAATTATCATAAAGTAAGTTGATTGGAATCAATTCTAACAACAACTTTTTGGAAGGGACATCTTACGCTCTCTCTAGCAAAAGAGAAGATATTAATTTCTAATTCCTCAACATTCCAATAAGATTTAATCCTGGGAAATTTTTTTATTGGAATTCATTATTGGTGAAGATGAAGTCACGTTTTATGGGGTGGAAGAATATGTTTCTTAATCTTGGTGGAAGGATCACTCTTTTAAAATCTATTCTTTGTTCTTTATCCATCTTTACAATGTCTTTTTACAAAATGCCTTTGAAAGTGGTTAAAGAAGTTGTAATGATGCAAATTAATTTCTTGTAGGGCGGTGTGGAGGATAAGAGAAAGATTCATTGGGTTAGTTGGAAGAAACTTTGCTTACCTTATGATAAGGGAGGTCTTGGAATTAAAAACATGGTGGACTTTAAGTTAGCTCCTCTCAAAAAATGGAGATGGATAATTCTTCAAATTCCAAATGCCCTTTGGTTTTATATCTTGAAAGCTTGGTATGGTGATATTTCTATGAAGGTTTTTGGTGGAGTAGAAGTGAAAAATTTACCTTATTCTTATTCCTTTTGGTGGAAGGATATTATCTTAATTGGTAAAAATTCATTTAAAGATCCAATTGTTGCAAATAATAGGTTCAAGGTTGGAAATGGGTATCCTACCCCTTTTTTGGGAAGCTAGATGGATGGGTGATAAGATTTTAAAGGAGGAGTATTCGGTTCTTTATGAGGCTTCAGGTTTAAAGAACGTTTTCATTGGGACAATGGGGCATGTAGAGGGAGTAATTGGAATTCAGAGGATTTAGGTCTTGCCGCAGTGGCGGGGCAGATATCAAATGTTGTATCGTTGTTGACTTCTTTGTCTGTGAGGCTTAATGCTCACGAAATCAAAGAGGATTGTAAGGATTATATTGTTTGGAATCTTAAACCTAATAGTGGTTTTGCGGTGGCTTCTTATTATGCCTTTTATGTATCTTTTCACATTTCGTTTGGTTCTTTCAATAGGAACGATGTGGCATTAGGCTTAATTTGGAAATTGGAGGTGCCTTTCAACATAAAAGCTTTCGGTCGGAGAGCTTTTGTGAATTGACTTCCTACGAAGGATCTTTTGGCATATAGAGATATAAATTTTAGTTTTGAAGCTTTAAATTGTGTTTTTTGTGGGAATCATTCGAAAACTTTGAAGCATTCTTTCTTTACTTGTGATGTCGTGAAGAAGATATGAAGGGAAATAGCTGTATGGATAGATAAATCGGAGGATTTAGAGGAAGAATGTCTTTCATCTTTTATGGATTGATATTCGTTTTTCCGTGTAAAAAAGTTAAATAAGGCAAATTGAAGATTGTATGGCTAGTCAATATTTGGAGTTTATGGTTATTGAGGAATGATGTTTGTTTTCAGGCGGAGGAGTGGAATATTAACAATATGATGTGGAGGTATAAAAGCTATAGTTTGGAAATGGTCATTTTTTGGAGAAATTACTCATTCCAATTATATTTTCTAGGATTTTAATAAAGATTTTCTTACTTTTTTTCGTAATTCTAATTGGTTGGTATTTTTTTTGTACTATCCGATTTTGGTGTAAACAGGTTGGAGAACCCTTAGTTCTCCCTATTAATATAACTTGCTTACAAAAAAAAAATTATTTAAAAAGATAATATTTGCTTATAATATTGATGAGAGTACTCATTAGCTAAAAATGTTTGCTCCAATAATTCAATTGGGTTGAATGAATTATCTAATATCTAACTATTAAAAGTTATCCCCACTAACTCTCTATTATACATTTCTGATTCAATTTCTATTTTAACTTAATCACAAAGATATTACAAACTAATTACATGTTTGAAGCAATATTACAGGTTTGACATTAAATGCTGTGTCACTCTCTCAATTATTTGTAATTTTTTTAATTTGTAATATTCTGATTAATGAATAGCCATTGAAAATTGTAAAATATACATGGAAAACATCATCACATTGATTTGAAATTACTTGAAGAATGAAAAGTATCAAAACTTTCCATGTTTCTAATCAATTAACACAACATTGATTTATTTTTACTGATTATTTATTTATTTTATTCTAATAAATGTATTAACCTCAATGCATTGTTTAGCAAGATGTCGCATTGGAAAATTCATAAAACTCTAACAACTTCTCTCTCCTATATATTCCAAACGAATCCCTCCCTCTCTCCACTCATAAATCACTCCATCTCTCTTTCTTTTTATCAGAACACGCAGAACCCTAAGATAGAAGAAACTCCAAGCTCCTCCTTCAAACAAACAAAAGTCACTTTTTTCATTGCTAATATTATGACTATATCAACATACTTTTTTTATATGTTTCATGTCCATAATTTTTTTAGACAGTACAATGTTGGGTCAGTGACAAACAGAGGAAGCAATAGTTAATAGCAGTTTCAACGAGATAGATCAACAAGAAGGAGTACTTGGTATCTAACTAATCGTCATGTTTGGTCTTATTGTTAATGTTTAGTATTTAACTTACTACCGTATTTTTCTACTCTCCTACTGCTAAGTTAGGTTTTATTCTTTCAACTATTATGTTGTTTTGGTTAAAGTAAATTGGTTTATTTCTAAATGTCTAGGTCTATAACTAATTCTATCATTTGGTCTATTTCTACTGCTATGTGATTTTTTTCCATTTTTCCATCATATTCCATCCATTGATATTAGAAACATAATTAGAATCTATGTAGTAGCATAAATGTTCTTGTATATTAAATAAATCTACTAAATTTTCTGCTATTGTAGTAGATTGGCGTAGATAGTGGAAATCAGGTTACTTGAAGGTATACCAATTGAAGGTTTTGATTGTTAAGGAACAATTCCTTATCCATACATTGAGGTAATTATATGTGTTCTATAATATTGATAATATTGATGGTTCCTTTATAGGAACAATTCCCTATTGTTAGTATGGGTGGCAAAATGGGTCTTACGCTCCTCCCGGCCTCACCCCGTCTAATGCCCACCAAAAAAAGAGTGGGACGAACATGCCCACAAAGTTGAAATGGGCATAAAAGTCTAGTTCGCCCCGTCAATGTGGCGGATTGGCGAGCGGCGGACTTGTCAGTCTTCTTTTTTTATATATATTTTTAAATAAATTAAAAGACTTTTTTTATTTTACATTTCAATAAAAAAACATCAAACCAACATTTAGAAATCATAAATGGAAAAAGACTAAAACCATCAAGTATTATTCCTCAATAAAAAATAGAACTTTCAACAAGTTTTCACCTAAACTAAAAACATTTTTGTCATTTTTCATTGGTAAAATTTCAAATACTTGCCCAACAATAGAGAAAAAGAAAGTATATTAGTCCTTATAATCTAAAAACAACTTATGTACATATCACAAGTTACTTTCATAGGTTCTTCCAAATACTTAAAAAATGTTTATTTCATAGGTGCGACGGACTTTGGCGGGCGACAGGTTTTGGCAGGGCGGGCTATGGCGGGTGGCGGTCTTTAGCAGGGCGGACTTTTGTGGGAGGCGGGCCCAAAATTCTAACCCAACTCGCCAAATTTTGGCGGGTGCGTGGGCCACGGTCCGTTTTGCCACCCCTAATTGTGAGTTAGACTTAAGTTAGATTTTTCAATGATAAATGGAGTTTCGCTGTCTATTTGTTGTAAATTTGTCATATGAAATAATTGTGTTATTGATAGGTTCGATAATGTTGTAAGTGATTTGTTCGTTTTTCTTTTGAAATTGGAGGTTCAATTATTTTTAATACTAATAACCAATAATCAATATTTGTATATGATCTGACCTAACCAGGAGGAACCTTCTAGTGATGAACAACTACAGTGGTGAACTAGGGGGTGTACCTGCAAGGTACTCCGATGCTAAAGTGAGAAAGTGTTTACGGAGGGAAGTACAGAATAATTCAGAGTAGAATAGAATGCCTGACCCTCTAGTGAAATAGGGTATTTATAGTGTGCCCCCAACGTTGGGCCAAGATTCTTCTTATGGACTGTATTAGCTAGGCTCAAGGAAGAATTACCAAGGACTGTGTAGTAGCAGATAAGACCTAGTGTGTGGTTTTGCCCTTGGTCCAATTGTCTAGTAATACTAGGAGAAAATAATAGGGCAGTTGTTTGAATGGGGCACGTGGGGGATATGCTTTCACCATGTCCTCATGCGTTAGGTCATGGGCCTGTCTGATGCACTAGGCCTCTGTTCGACATGTGTTGTGTTGGCCCAATCCATAACAGGCGTCCATGGATCAAGTTACGAGTTTATGCCCGACGGATTGGGCCTCTATCCGACATGGACTACTTCGGCCTAGTCCAGAACATGATTGTCGCTCCCGAAGATTTGCATCCCGGTGCAGACGCGAACGGTCGGCGAAAAGAGAAAATGAAGGTGAATTGCATAGAGTCGCCAGCTAGGCATTTTTATCCCGAAGGAAAGGTAATGCTGCATAGACCTAGAAAAGAGGGATAAGACGGTTGCGAACCAGAGAAACTGAGAAAGGGGGTTGTAATACCTCAAAATTTGTCCTCTCATTTTTCATGTCATTTAGCATATCCTTACATACATTGTGTCGTACCTCGAAAAATACGATCCTAAAGTAAACAACAGAGTCGCCACCTAATTCTATTTATTCTACGAGAGAAAAGGGAGATATAGACACAACCTAAATTGGATAAGAAATGGTCAACGAAACCACTAATCTAAGTTCGGGAGTCAGTTACGCAAAGGGAAGGTATTAAGCACCCCTCACGCCCGTTGTACTCAACTGGAACCTCTTAGTCTAATTTGCGCCTAAAATGTTAACTTGTATTATTGTCTTCTTTTAATGATTAAGTATCGATATTTGTTTATTATTTGCTATAGGGAAAGGTTAAGTTTTTTTATTATTGTGATGGAGAGATAGTTAATTTTTTATTATTGTGATTTATGACGGAGAAATGATTAAGTTTTTTATTATGGTGCTCGCGAAGGATTAAAATCTCCGTGCCTACGTATTCCCTTGTGCAATGGGAAAGTCAGAGCTCCGTAGTTTGTGCAACTACGGTTTGTGTTTTTTATGAACAATTGTTTAAAAATGCTTTCTACTGCTAAGCGTTGGCTTATCTGCTCGCGATAGGAGGCTGAAGCGCTAGCTTGTTTGCGAGATAGAAAGATTTAAACAATGTTCGTTTTTTTGAGAAAAGATGTTTGATCTTTATTAAGGGTGTTTTAAAACGAGAGAGCGAATGAACCACGTCGCGTGGGGCTAGCCCAGGAGCGGTTTGTAAACACCCCAAATTTGCCCTCACCCATTCACACCATGGCTTGTGATCTTTTCATATGCATAAGTTCAATCATACCATTCTCATATTACATTTTTGATTCACTGCATTGCTTCTAAGTCATCTGCATCTAGGGTTTGTGATCTGAGTTATCCCTAAGCCATTTGAGCCACTTAAAAGGTCTATAATCACTTCAAAGGGGTCCATGTATGTTCAAGCATCATATTATACCCTCACAAAGTCAAGAAAGTCTAAGAATCACAAGAACTGAGAAAGGCATGGAAGCAGAGCCAGGTTTAACTACACAGATGACCTAAAATTAGGGTTTTGGTTTCAAAGGCCATAACTCCAATTTTTTTGGTCATTCTTGTTTCTATTGGTCTCTATATGTTATAAGGATCATGCATATCAATTTTCATGAAGAAATTCCATGGAGAAGGCATCTAATCAAGAGTTGACTTCTTGAGCAAGTCAGTGTAAAATCAGGGCATCTGAGGCCCCCAATGACCCAACCAAAGGGTGTTCTTCATCATTTTGAATGTGTATGATCTTTATTTGATCATAGAAGATGTTAGAAGTTCACAAAATTGAAGAATTTCAAGCCATTTGCAAAGTTGCCTTTTTGGGAAAATGACTTGTAATGGAAACTTGCCATTTTGGGAAACTTTTTCAACCCTTTCTTTTTGATTCAAAAATGCCTCAAATGAGAAAACTTTGGCCATGAAAGTTGTAGAATGGATCATTCCCTTTTCAAAAAGTACAAGAACTCATTCTAATTCATTTTGGATCAGAAGTTATGGCTTGTCAAAGTTGGGAAAAATCACATAATTTCAAGTTTTGTACCAAAGAGGCAAAGTTGCAAAATCTCTTGCCGAGGCAAATTGTAACTTCAAATGGACTTCTAACCTTTGCATAAACATAAACCAATGCCTAAAAGTCAGAATGCACCAAAGATTTGTCCAATTTCATGACTTGTGCATTAAGTAATCACAAAAGGGCCAAAAAGTCACAAAGTTGCAAAACCTATCACAAACCCTAATCCACTTGCTGCATTGCTTCTAATCCATTTCCATGGCTCTCCCTAATCTCAGCTGAGCCAAACCATGCCCCTATCACAGCCTCACACTTGCCCATACCTCAAGTACACCTAACTTGGACTTTATGCAAAAACACCCATACCAATCCCACAGTGCCACACCAACTTCTCTGACCCATCCAAATGTGATAAGTGGACCAAAAGGGACTCAACACAGCAGACACACAAGCCTGAAACATCCTCCAAGCCATAGCTCCAAGTTTTCACCTCTTATGCATTTTCATTCGAAACTCATTACATAAGACACAAACACTAAAACAAACTTCATAGAATCTCTCAGCATGTTCCACTGATCATCCCTGACCCTTCACCTTGCCCTGAAACCCCCTGAAATCAAAACACGATTCTCACCCCTCACTGAACAGAACCCCTTCAAACTCAAAAACCAGTCACTCTAAACACCAACTAAGCTTCAAAGCTTCATCAAGAGGATCATTGGGGCCATTTTGAAGCAAAAAGGCAAGCAGAAAGCTCCTGGATTGAAAGCTCAACCTCAGGTAACATGATGAACAAATTTTCCAAAACCTTGTTTTCTTGTTAGAATGTTGTTCTATATGTTTCCCTGATCATGGGAATCTATTTATTTTTGAAAATGAGCCAGAAACAAGCATGTTGTGATGTTCTGAAACTTCGCCCGCGAAAATGTTTTGCTTCGATTCCCCTTGCTCATGCTTGATAAATGATGTTTGATGATGGATTTGAGTTTAGTTTTGATAGGAGAATGTTTCTGGGCAATCAATTTGGGTTGGGGTGGCCTGTAGTGAAAGCTAGGTTTTTGATTTCGCCGGAGAAGACGACCGGAACACTGTTCCGGTCGCCTGATTTTGTTTAGCCCTAATTGTGTCATTAATGGGAGTTTGAATGTGGACCGTAGATGTGTTTGACTGGGGTTGACTCCCGCGCGTGTGTGTGGCCAGGATTTGTCATTAAAACCCTAATCCTTGTTTAATTAATTAAAATCAGTTTAATTAAATCATAAAACAGAATTAGCCAGATTTGAATATGGGCCTTTGGATCTGGCGCGCAATCAACCAGTCCAAACCCAGATCAAATCCTGGCCCTCCCCTTTGCATACTTTCATTTATTTCTATTTTTATTTTATTTAATTTGATTTATCTTTTGCATTTTATTTAAAATAGCAAAAACCACTTAAAAATTATGAAATTTTTTGTCAAAGGTTTCATTAATTTTTAAAACACAAAAATATTTTTATTTTCATTTTTTGCATTAAAAATTATTTTTAAATCATTTAAATGTTTATTTTTAATTAATTAATGAGAATTAATTAATTAAAAATGCCTTTAGGTATTTAAAAATCACAAAAAAATTCACATCACATTTAGAAACATTGTCCAACTCTCAAACCAAATTTCTTTTTGGTTCTTGATGCCTCTTGATCATTTTCATTGGAATTAAATTCATTTTAAGGCAATATTTTTGTGTAAACTTTGAAAAATCCCTTCTGCCTAACCATTGAGAGTTGGATGATGATTCTTCTTGCATTGCACTCTTCATAGCTTGTAGTTTATAGGATAAATTTGGTTTAATTTGATCTTGCATTTTCAATTTGTTTAGTATTTTTCTTGATAAGGTACCTTAAAACCCTAGCAATCTTAGGAAATTCATAACTTTCACTAGGTTAAGAGTTGGATCCTCTTCTTTGGGCAGTGAGCTTGTATAGGTTTAGGGTATCTTTGATTGCATTTTCAATTTTTTATCATGACATTTGCTTCTGATTTTGAATTTTGCTTTGTGTGTTGATCATAAACCCTAATTTGTGCTTCCTTTTGCATCCATCCTTCATTTGCTTGCATCCAATGACTTGCCATGACATTTTGTGCATACATATGATTCATAATACATCTTAGGACATATTAGAATCATGTTTGATCATTGCATCTTTCATTTGCCATGTTGTATGTCCATTGCATTTCATAAACTTTTCATGTACATTCATGGTTCAATGCATGCTTCATTTGCATCCTTATGTTTGTTTGATCATTCTCATGTCTTGCCTCATGTTTGTACCATCTCTTAGCATCACTAACATCATGTATTTGCTTCTGACTTTGGTTTGCATCATGACATTTCATTTCATTTGCATTGCATTTCATTTCTTTTGGCTAACTTTTCAGGTGGTAAGTTGCTTTGAGAAGTGAATTTGCCTTCACTTCTCACAATCTCTCCTCATCTCTCTTGCATCTTTGCTGCATTTTATCTTGTGTATTGGATTGAGCTTGCTCATTCATGTTCTCTTACTTTCTTCCTCCAAGCAACTTGTCTTCTTAAGTGAAGCAAGTTGTTTTGCTTCTCTTTGCTCCTTTCATCTGCTCCCTTCCTGGTGGTTTCTCTGAAGATCTTCTTATAAACCTCATTAACCCTAGGAACAACCAAGCATGATCACAATTAGGGTTTGATTAGTCCCCCATTAGTTTTACCTTTGTATCATCTTTGAGTCTCCTCTTCCCATCTCATGATCAAGGAATAAACCCTAAAGGTCTTAAGGCTTTGTGATTAAGCTTATGCCTGCATCCTTCTATTAGGGTGGAGTGTATAACTTTAATCCTAAGTGTTAAACCCTTAATGTGTTTAAATCCTTTAATCAATCCACTTAATAATCACTAAGACATCAAGCTTGTAACTTGGGCCTTGCATTAGGGTTCTATTTCTTCCTTAACTGGTTAAGAAGGACTAACCCTAGTGTTAATGGACAAGTCCCCCTCAAGTTGTCTTACAAACCATAAAATTCACTGCTTAATCTTATCATTAACTAAAATCCATTTTGATAAAGGCTTTGTTTTGTCATGAGGTTAATCCCTAATCATGGATTAAGTTGAGGTATCTTCCTCAGCTTAAATGTTCTCATCTATTATCCTTCTATTAGGATGGTGTAATGGGTCCATTAAATCCCTGATTATGGCTTAACCTCATTACTTAACACTAAACAAAAACAACAAAAACATCTAAATAATCACAAGTAGGTTAATGATCTTAATCCTACATCAGGGTGATTAAGTGTGAGATGCTGACTTCACACTTAAGGTATTCTCATTACCCCTAATCAGAGGGAGGATGTGATGAGTTTACTAACCCATTGGTTTAGTCTTAAGCTCATTGTCCTATGACAAACTGTCAAAAGCAATAAAAGATTGAAAACACCAAAAACAAACAATAATCGTCTCCTTCGGGATTCTTTTCTCACCTCATTCACTCACAAACGAGAATTTGCTTCTTCCGTCTAATGCAAGACAGTTTGCACCTGAGCCAGACAGGTCATACACTTGAGCATAGACAAATAAGCAGTTCATCAGTCAATTTACCTTTCAGCCTCTTTGAGTCGAACTATGGTGTTCTGACTTCCTCATTGCACGAGAGGATACGTAGGCATAACTTAACAGTTATCGAACAAAAGTCTCTGTATATTCCCCTCCTTCCAGCATCATTCTTTAAGCCTCATAGTCATGAGCATTTGACTCCTGTTCTCACACTGACACTCTCTCATACACTTCACTTTTCTTTTACACTGACACTTGCATTCTTTTCCAGTTTTGATACACAAATTGCACTGACACTACCCCTTTAAAACACAAATCTTTTAAGCATGGATCCCGTCGAGTACGGCGGACAATCTGGGTGCTAATACCTTCCCAGGTTGTAACCAACCCCCTTTCTCAGTCTCTCTGGTTCGCAACCGTCTTATCCATACCTTTCTTAGGTTTATGCAGCATTACCTTTCCTCCGGGATAAAAATGCCTAGCTAGCGACTCTTGGCTTCCTGAGTTCACCCTTGTGTGTTCTCTCTTCTTCTTTCTCCGACCGTTCGCGTCTGTACCCCTTTCTGACCAGGTGTCATTTTGGTGGGAGCGACAGCTTGGCGACTCTGCTGGGGACCCTTATACTGTAACCAGGGCTTCTGGTTCTTTTTGTGGGTTCCTCCTAGCGCTTGTTTGATTTGTGTTTACTGGGGTGTTATGTGCTAATTGTGTTTATATAGTTGCTTTATTTATTGCTTCATGTACAACTTTATTTATTGCTTTCTTTACAGTTTTTCATATTTCATACTGTCATTATCATTGCTGGATCTGTTTTTCTGTCTTGGTGGGTGGGATTTCATTGAGAGTTTAAGGTCCTATACCTGGGACCTGAGTGACACCTAGGCTAGAGTGGTTCATGTTCTTTCCCATTCCATTTCGGTCTGGTGCAGGAATATGAAACACGGTTCAGATATGGGTTTCTTCTTGAGAACTCTGTGCTACAGATTTCCTGTAGTGCTAGGGCTATCTGGGAAGCCTGCTAAGTCTGGATGACCTTTATTATGACCTTCAGAAACTGAGGAGAATTAGAGGAGGATCTTTTATGGTTATTGTAAACACTGTACCTCCGGGTTAGAAGTGTTTACACTTCTCATAACTGATCCAAGTCTGAGGATCCTTGTTTTAGAACACTACCTGTGAGGGGGTTGGGCTGTTTATAGGTTTGTAGGTACCATTGGCCATATCATACCCTATTACTTGTTTGATTGAGAGTACCTCATGATTTAACCCTGAACATGTGACTCTTTATTTGAGTCCCCTACCTTTGTTACCGGACTTCTAAACCTTCATCTGGACTTCTTGAACATACATGGACTTTATATATCAAGACAGATACTCAGATCCAGCTTGATCACAAACCCTTGCATATCATTTGCATACATCATCATTGCATCATTTAACATTTGCTTATTTGTCTTTCAGGGTATCCACATCATATCTGGCTTGGTTTTGACCCCTTCATTTGCATAGACCTCTGTTCATCAGTTATCTGCTTCAACCATCTTCATCAGTTGCCTGCTTCAGCTACTTTTATCACCAGCCTCAGCCTATCAGTGGCTCATCTCCAGTATCAGTCTTCATCATCAACACTTGTTTTCAGCTCTTCATCAGCAATCATGGCACCCAAGAAGAGCAACATTTCATATCACTTCTTTGAGCCTGTGCTGACTGGTATCAGGCAAGTCCAGTCACTTATCACACCTGACCACATCCCTTTGTTCAGAGAGCATTATGGAGGTATCCTTGCTATGGTTATGGACCTGGACCCTTCTCAGAGGAGTATGATCCACACCTGCCTACAATTTTATGACCCTCCTTTGAGGTGCTTCACATTCCAGAATTTTCAGCTAGGACCTCTTTTGGAGGAGTTCTCATCATTGATAGGAGTACCTGTCAGGGGTGGTGTCCCCTTCAACCCAGAGATGACTTCTCCCAGCAATGGAGAAGTGGCAAAAGCACTGTACCTGGAGCCTATCTTGATTGAGCAGAATATGACAACAAAGGCTGGGGTCCCTGGTTTGCACTTGGATTTCTTGGTTTCTCAGGCCATCCTGAAGGCCTCTTTGGGAGAATGGAGGGCAGTCTGTGCATTGTTAGCCCTCAGCATATATGGGGTTATACTATTTGCAGATGAGCCCAAGTTTATCAGCCAGAATGCCATTCATCTCTTCCTTTTGAGGAACCCAGTACCCACCCTGCTGGGAGATTTCTATTATTCCATTCACCAGAGGAATGAGAGACAGAGAGGGAAGTTGGTGAGATGCTGTGCTCCTCTGTTTCATACCTGGCTGCTCAAACACTTACCTAAGACTGATGCCTTCCTGAATCCTCATCAACAGAATAATTGGGCTAAGAGACTTATTGCTTTGACTTCAGATGACATCAGATGGTGCACCCAGAGCACCAAGGGCAAATACATCATTACCAGTTGTGGGCAGTACCCAAATGTACCTCTAATAGGAGTGAAGGGTTGCATCAACTACAATCCTTTGCTGTTTAAGAGACAACTGGGCTATGCATTGGTCCACCCACCCAGAGTGCAAGATTTAACTAAAACCCTGTATTGTGAGATAAAGCCTAATCTAGCTGTTGTCAGACAAGCATCCTGGGCTTGGGACAACATCCAGACCAAAGGGATGGCCATTCTTGGGAGATGCAATAATGTGGCTTCAGCTCAGTATTATGAATGGTCTCATGCTAGAGCTCAGATTTCTGGGATGCCTTTCACCATTGAGGATATACCTGGACCATCCACAGCACAGCCACCAGCCACTGTCAGCCTGGAAGAATTTGAGAAGATGAAGGGAAGGAATGAGAATCTGTCTCAAGCTCTGAAGAAGACCCTCTGGGAGAGGAGTGATGGTCGTCTGGACATTGAGAGGTTGGAAAAGCTCAGGGTGGAGCATCTGGCCGAGATTGAGAAAACAGAGGACTACATCAAGAAATCAAGAGCTGGGGAGCAAATATTGAAGAATGCCTGTAAAGAGGCCAAGCTTCAGAAGGCTAGGACTGATCTCTATCTGCAAGAAAGTCAAGCTAGGTGGGTCAGGATCACTGAGGCCCGTACTCTAGAAGATAAGAGAACTCAAGCCAGGATTGAGCAGTTAGAGGCCAATGAGAAGAAACAACAGAAAGCTTTGCTGGCAACCCAGAAGGAGATTTCAGAGTTGAAGCTTAGGGCTGGTTTGAAAAGGTCAAAGGGCCAAGACAAGCACAAGAAATTAACCACTGCTATTGCCACCAGAAACCTCCTCATTAGGACTATTACAGAGCATCCATCTGGTCCAGCGACTGAGGCATTACTGAAGGAGGTTAAGGAGGATGAGTTTGGACTTGATGTTTGACTTCTTTGCTTGTTGTTCATTTGGATGTACTTTTCTTTTTGTTGTATTTTGACCCTCCAGGGGCATATGTTGTAAAACAGACTATGTATTATGCACCATTTGTAATATATTTGTTTAGTTTGTTCCCTTTGGTTTTCTTTCTCTCAAGCAACATCAAGGCATCTTCCTCGAGGTCTGGAAAGGTCAAAACCAAGAGCCAAGCCGGATACCTTGGAAAATAAATAAGCATACTGCATTGCATACTAACTTTTGTTTTGTTTTGTAGGTTTGCTATTATTTTGTTTGTTTCTAACTCTGTTGTGATTCAGGAATTATTGCTCGCCGCCGGGTGTTCCCTCTCAACCGTCCGCACCGGTATCCTACTCGCAACAACCTTCCTGGTATCCAAATGGATCAAGTTCAGCAGGACCTGACAGAGGTCAGAACACAGATGGCTAATGAAAGAGTGGAGATGAGGAACCAAATGGCCCAATTCATGACTGTAATGACTGGCTTGGCTCAGAGTCAGGAAAGGCTGAGGGCATTGGTAGAAAGACAAAACCCCGAGGAACCCCATCATGGGACTGGAGGAACTAGTAATAATGAAGGAGGTCAGCCTCATGTTAACCCACCAGTATTTGGACCTCATCTAGATCCGAAAGTCAATATCCCAAGAAATGTACCAGGCAACACTGCTGCAGGCAGGATCTTGCAAGAAGATCCTCAAGAGGAGCAGTTTACTGTCGTGGGAGCCGGTGATGAAGTCTATGATAGGAGGTTTGATGAAATTGCTGAGAAGTTGAGATCTTTGGAGTCTCAAAACTCCCTGGGTTTTGATGTCATGGATATGGGGTTAGTGGATGGGGTAAGGATCCCTCACAAGTTCAAACCCCCGTGCTTCGAGAAATATAATGGAACTTCATGTCCACGAACTCACCTGCAGTCCTTTCTGGGGAGACTTAAAGCGTATACCATGGATGAAAAGCTGTGGATGTTCTATTTTGAAGATAGTTTGACTGGGGCTTCCAGGGAATGGTATTCGCACTTGACCAAAGCTACTATCAGATGCTGGAAGGACCTAGCTGAGGCTTTCATCAGACAATACCAATACAATCTGGACATGGCTCCTAACAGGACCCTCTTGATGGGAATGTCTCAGTCCTCCAGAGAAAGCTTCAGAGAATATGCCCAGAGATGGAGACAGCTTGCTGCTGCTATTCAGCCACCCATGTCGGAAAGAGAAATGGCCGACATGTTCATGAATACCCTACAAGGAACATACATTGATAGATTGGCTGCCTTTTCTTCTACTAGCTTCGCAGACGTGGTTATAGCTGGGGAAAGGATTGAAAGCCTTTTAAAAATGGGTAAGATTTCTGATAATGGTGCAAGTTCGTCCAGTAATCCCAGGAAGACTTTTATGGGACCTCGAAGGACCGGTGAGACAAATGCCATTCATGCCAACAGGGGAAGACCTCAGTATATCCATAGATCAGTAGCAGCTGTCACAATTCCAGCTCCGATTCCTCAGCAACCAGCATATCACCAACAACAACAACCGCATTATCAGCAGCAAGTTCAGTATCCGCCACAGAGGACCTACAACAACAATAACAACAATCAACAACAACGCCCCTTTCAGCAAAGACCGTCACAGGAAAATAGGGTGATTGATCCTATCCCTATGCCTTATGCTGCCTTATTGCCACAACTCCTGAAACTCAACTTGGTTGAATTAAGGACATTGGCACCGCCAGATCCCTCTAATCTCCCAAGGAATTATGATGTCAACGCCAGATGTGCTTTCCATTCTAACGCACCTGGCCACAATACGGAGAAGTGCAGGGCCTTGCAAATGAAAGTCCAGGACCTGGTAGATTCTAAAGCCCTCAACTTTGCACCCCCTCCAAGTGTCACCAAGAATCCCATGCCCAATCATGGAGGACCAAGAATTAATGCCATTGAGGAAGACAAGCCATCTTTCTTAATCACCAGTGTTGGACAGATTCGGACACCTCTGGTCGAAATTAAAGCTCAGCTCTTAGAATGTCAGATGTTCCCCGGGTGTGAGCTCGGTTGTGGGTATTGCAACATTTCGGTCAACGGGTATGATAATTTGAGAAGCGGCATAGACGGCCTTATCAAAAGTGGTGTACTTCAGATCTCGACAACAGCGCCTACAAATCCAGCAATCCCTTTGACAACATTTCCTGTTTCTTCTACAACAGCAGCAACAATCATTCCAACAGATTCATCAATATCCTCAACAATGGCTTCATCCATTACTTCCGCAAATCAAGTGTCAACAACCATTTCTTCTACAACGTCAGCATCCATTTATTCAACAGAGTCTTCTACAACACCAGCAGTAATTAATGAAGATGTCTCCGCAGTCACCATTTACTATGATCCATCATATGTTCCCCCAAACAACAACTTTCAACAACAGGCAGTGGCACTTCCTGCCAGATCACCAGTTACAATTTACTACAATCCGCACACCATTTCAGCACCCTCCTCTGCTGCAGTCAGTCCAGTTACCATCACGGTGCCTGGACCAGTTCCATATGAAAGCAGTAATGCCATACCTTGGCATTATGGCTCTGACCTCTACTGCAACGGGGATAGAATCACTTTGGATTCTTCAACCTCTTCTCCACAGATTGACAATGTTGGGGGAGGCGGAGGCTTCACCAGAAGCGGACGCCTTTTTGCCTCACAAGTACAAAGACCTAATGCTGAAGCAGAAGCTGCTGCTAAAGCAAAAGGAAAGAGTGTGGTGCTTGAAGAGCCAGCTATCAAAGAAACTCAGAAGACATCTTTTGAGCAAGATGTAGACGAGTTCATGAGAATCATAAAGAGAAGTGATTACAAGGTGGTGGATCAGCTTCACCAAACTCCCTCAAAGATCTCTATATTATCCCTGTTAATGTGTTCTGAAGCTCACAGGAATGCATTATTAAAAGTCTTGCACGCAGCATACGTGCCAGAGGAAATCACTGTTAATCAGCTAGAAACTGTGGTGGAAAATGTCAATACTAGTCATGGACTGGGCTTCACCAATGCTGACTTAACAACTGAGGGACGTAACCACAACAAGGCTTTACATATCACTCTAGAATGCAAGGGTGCTGTGTTATCTCATGTACTAGTGGACACTGGATCTTCACTCAATGTTCTACCAAAGAAAGCCTTGGTGAAGCTAGAGTATGATGGCTTGGCATTGCGTCCAAGTAGTTTGGTGGTGAGAGCATTTGATGGCTCTAAGAGATCAGTGCTTGGGGAGATTGATCTACCTGTGATGATTGGCCCACAGACCTTCAAAATTACCTTCTATGTGATGGACATTCAGCCGGCCTACAGCTGTTTGTTGGGTAGACCCTGGATTCATGACGCTGGCGCTGTTACGTCTACCCTTCACCAGAAGCTGAAATTCGAGTGGGAAGGCCAGATCATCACCATCTGTGGGGAAGAAGATATCTTTGTTAGCCACCTGGCTACGTACAAATACATTGAGATGGATGGAGAGATCCATGAAACTATGATCCAGGGGTTTGAGGCCCTGAACATTAATGAAGCATCTGCTGTGCTGGGAACCTCCATGACATCTTATCAGCAAGCCAGGAAGGTTGTTGAAGAGGGTACGGCCCAAGGCTGGGGCAAGCTACTGCCCGTGGAAAAGAAGGAAGACAGATTTGGGTTGGGTTACAAACCAACTCAACAAGATCAATCAGAGGCTGCCAAGAAGCCCAGTTTTGTCAGCGGGGGATTACTCACCCCGGATGCAGTGAACAACTTGGAAGACGAGGAGGAAAGCGACTGCAACCTGGAGAGTTGGATACGTCCAAAGACCTCGGGGAGCCAAGTCCTTAACTGGTCTTCCCAGGAAATTATAAGGGTTACTCCTGCAGAGTAATTATTATTTCCTGTATTTTTAAGCATGCATCAAGTCTTGCATCTTGCCCAAGATGTCAAGACTCATTTTGTAATCGGGCCATCTTGTAATTTTGTGCAAACAGATCAATCAATGGATATCGGACATCTTTTGCAAATGAGTCTTTTTCTTTTCCGCTCACTGTTTTTCATTTTTCTTTTTGTACAAAAATAAAATGGCAATGTTTTCCAAAATGAAAATTTCACTTCACTTTTTCTAAACAAGATTAAAATTGATCACTAAAATGAACAATCTAAACCCTTGCTGAAAGTGCCTTTCAGACTGCACCGACAACAACACAACTATGGCTTCGTATGACTTTGACAATCCAATCAATCAAGCTGATGAAGGGGTTGAAGAAGATTATGAGCTACCTGAAGAGCTAGCCAGGTTGTTGAGGCAAGAGGATAAGGTTATCACTCCTCATCAGGAGGAGGTCGAAACGGTTAATCTTGGTACGAAAGAAGACGTGAAAGAAGTTAAGATCGGGGCCGGCCTACAAGACTCAGTAAAAGGGCAACTGATTGACATGCTTCGAGAGTATGTGGATGTGTTTGCTTGGTCTTATCAGGATATGCCAGGATTGGACACCGATATTGTCATGCACAAGCTGCCTTTGAAAGAAGATTGCCTGCCGGTAAAACAGAAACTGCGTCGTACTCGCCCAAATATGGCAATGAAGATAAAGGAAGAGGTACAAAAGCAATGGGACGTCAGATTCCTTGCTGTGACTAGCTATCCGCCGTGGGTTGCTAATATTGTACCTGTGCCTAAGAAGGATGGAAAGGTGAGAATGTGTGTGGATTACCGGGACCTGAACAGAGCCAGCCCGAAAGATGACTTCCCATTACCTCACATTGATGTATTGGTTGATAATACGGCTCAGTTCTCGGTATTCTCCTTCATGGACGGATTTTCAGGATACAACCAGATCAAGATGTCACCTGAAGACATGGAGAAGACAACTTTCATCACACCTTGGGGCACGTTCTGTTATAAGGTGATGCCATTCGGACTGAAGAATGCTGGTGCAACTTACCAACGGGCTATGGTAACATTATTCCACAACATGATCCACAAAGAAATTGAATGTTATGTGGATGACATGATTGCCAAGTCCCTCACAGAAGAAGACCACCTGGTGAATTTGTTGAAGCTATTCAAGCGTCTGAGGAAGTACCAACTGAAGTTAAACCCCAACAAGTGCACATTCGGGGTGCGATCCGGTAAACTGCTGGGATTTATTGTAAGTGAGAAAGGGATTGAAGTTGACCCTGACAAAGTCAAAGCCATTCAAGAAATGCCTGCACCGAAGACTGAGAAAGAAGTTCGGGGTTTCTTAGGTAGATTGAACTACATTTCAAGGTTCATATCTCACCTTACAGCAACCTGTGAACCCTTGTTCAAGTTGTTAAGAAAAGAACAAACGGTCAGGTGGAATGAAGACTTCCAGAGGGCTTTTGACAAAATCAAGGAATACTTACAAGAGCCTCCGATCCTTATGCCTCCAGTCGAAGGAAGACCTCTGATAATGTACTTGACAATATTAGAAGAGTCAATGGGGTGTGTGCTGGGCCAGCATGACGAGTCTGGTCGAAAAGAGTATGCAATATACTACCTAAGCAAAAAGTTTACCGACTGTGAACAACGTTATTCACTGCTCGAGAAAACTTGCCGTGCTTTAGCGTGGGCTGCTCTCCGACTAAGGCAGTATATGTTGACCCACACTACTTTATTGATCTCAAAGATGGATCCAGTTAAGTACATTTTTGAGAAGCCAGCACTTACCGGACGGGTTGCAAGATGGCAAATGATCCTCACAGAATATGACATTCAGTACACCTCTCAGAAAGCCATCAAGGGCAGTGTATTATCTGATTATCTTGCTGAGCAACCCATTGATGATTACCAGCCCATGAGATTTGACTTCCCTGATGAAGACATCATGTTCATAAAAGCAAAAGATCATGAAGAGCCTGTTCACACTGAAGGGCCTGACCCAGAGGAAGAATGGACTATGATGTTTGATGGGGCTGTTAATATGAATGGTCGTGGTATTGGTGCAGTACTCATTACACCTAAGGGAGTTCACATGCCATTCTCGGCAAAACTCACCTTCAACTGCACTAACAACGAAGCTGAATACGAAGCTTGTATTATGGGTCTTGAGGAAGCCATTGACCTCAGGATCAAGACTTTGACTGTATTCGGAGATTCAGCTCTGGTAATCAACCAAACTAACGGCAAATGGTACACCCACCAAGATCATCTGATACCTTACAGGGATTATACAAGAAGGTTATTGACTTTCTTCACAACAGTCAAGCTTGAGTATATCCCTCGAGACGAGAATCAGTTTGCAGATGCTCTAGCTACCATTTCATCCATGATCAAAGTTCAAGCTGCCAACTTCGTACCTCAGATTTCAGTGTCCAGACTCAACAGACCAGCATATGTATTCTCAGCAGATATTGTTAAAGATGATAAGCCTTGGTTCCATGACATTAAGTGCTTCTTGGAGGATCAAACTTACCCACCTGGGGCATCTTCTAGTGATAAGAATACATTAAGGAGGCTAGCTGGTAGTTTCTTCCTGAATACTGACGGTTCCCTGTACAAGAGAAACTTTGATATGGTACTCCTCAGATGCGTTGATAGGACAGAAGCAGACTTGTTGATGCACGAGGTGCACGAAGGATCCTTTGGTACCCATTCAGGAGGGCATGCCATGGCTAAAAAATTGCTAAGATCAGGCTATTACTGGATCACAATGGATGCAGACTGTTGTGCTTATGCCAGAAAGTGTCATAAATGCCAGATTTATGCGGATAAAGTGCATGCGCCTCCGAATCCTCTGAATGTGATGTCTTCACCCTGGCCCTTTGCCATGTGGGGCATTGATATGATTGGCAAAATTGAACCGACCGCTTCAAATGGCCATAGGTTCATCCTGGTCGCCATTGACTATTTCACCAAATGGGTTGAAGCAGCTTCCTATGCAAATGTTACCAGGCAAGTGGTAGCCCGATTTCTAAAGAGAGACATCATCTGTCGGTATGGAGTTCCCGAGCGAATCATTACTGATAATGGTTCTAACTTAAACAACAAAATGATGGCAGAACTATGCCGGGACTTCAAGATCCAACACCATAATTCTTCTCCTTACAGGCCAAAGATGAATGGTGCTGTAGAGGCAGCTAACAAGAATATCAAGAAGATTGTACAGAAGATGGTGGTCACCTATAAAGACTGGCATGAAATGCTACCATTTGCCTTGCATGGGTACCGCACGTCAATCAGGACATCCACTGGGGCAACACCGTATCAGCTTGTGTATGGTATGGAGGCAGTCCTACCTGTTGAAGTTGAATTACCCTCCCTACGGGTACTGATGGATGTTAAGTTGAATGAAGCAGAATGGGTCCGGTCCCGATACGAACAATTGAATCTGATTGAAGAGAAAAGACTGGCTGCAATCTGTCATGGGCAGTTATATCAGAAAAGAATGAAGAAAGCCTTCGATCAGAAAGTCAGGCTTCGAGAGTACCAAGTAGGAGATCTTGTGCTGAAAAGACTCCTCCCTCCTCATACAGACCACAGGGGCAAGTGGACTCCGAACTAAGAAGGGCCATTCGTAGTAAAGAAAGTTTTCTCTGGTGGAGCATTGATGCTCAGCACTATGGATGGTGAAGACTTCCTGTCCCCTGTGAATTCAGATGCAGTTAAAAAATACTTCGCATAAAAATGACCCGCTGGACATAAAAAGAAAATGTAAGTCCAGGCAAAAATAGGGCATCCCGGCGAGTCAAAAACAGAATAAAAGGCTCGGGCAAAAATAAGGGAAATAAATAAAAAATGTACACCCGCTGAGTTGAAAAGCCGCATTGGACAACTCAGGCAAAAATGGGTATCCCGATGGATTGAAAACCCGAAAGGGCGATCCATGCAAAACAAGGGAATAAGCGAACAACTGCATTCTGAATTCGTCTGTATCTCTTACAACTTGGTAAGCTTTGAAAGGTTCGAGCATCGGTCAGAATCAGCCTTCTTCAGAAAGCAAGACGAGAAGAACGTCAAATGTCATACGAGTCATAGCAAAAGGAAAGCTCCCTGAGGCGTCATCAACATTGCCAGCCTTTTTGTTTTTTCAATTTGTAACGATCCCCTCATTTCAGGGGATCCATTTCTTTGAAATGTATCTTGCCAAATTCAGGGAACTCGAATTAATAAATCAGATTTGTCAATCACACATTGTCTTGTACTCTTTTATTTGCAAAAATGTCCGATGTCATTGATTGCATAAATGCAGATGTTTCTCTCCTAAAAAATGCGTGCTTGTAGGAAATATACTTACTCCCGGGAGTGTCCAAATTCCTATGATGGAATCCGGTGAGGGATACCTCGGAGTACTTGTGCATTTTCTTTGTCTTTACAGGATTGCAGGTATTTAGAGCGCGACACGGGGCATGAAAGCTTCTCCCCAGCGAGCTGCCAAATCATTACTTACTCGGCACATCTAAGCACCGGAGGTGCCTTATCCCCAGCTGAGTTGCCATCCCTCATTCCTCCTCAGATAAGTGTGGGGCCAGGGCTGCTTTCTCCTCACCAGAGCTGCCAGACATCACTTCTCCAGCATTTCCTTCAGAGAGCAGCACCAGGGTCGTTCATATCCCCAGCTGAGTTGTCAAGTATCATCCTCAGCAGGATCCCTACAGAAATCTCTAGGAAGATCTTTCAGTGATCTTTCTTCTTCCCCAGCCGAGTGTTAGACAGGGAACCATCTCCCCACAGAGTTTCAACCTCTATCCAGAAGAGCAACGCATGAAGAACTCACAACAGAATGAGGAAAGCTTCTACAAACCCCAGCTGGGTCCCCCATTGCTGAGATGGGCCTATCAGTGACCTATTTCCCCATGCAGATACATCTTGTCGGATCTACCAATGATCTCATCCCCAGCTGGGATATCCACTACAAGCAGATCAGCCAGAGATCTCCTCAGTAACGGGATCTGAATCCCAGACCGGTATCTTTGCATAATCATAGCATTCGCATCATATTTTCCCCACAGAGCGTAGCATTCCGTCTAATACGGAGCATTACGGCAAAAATCAAACATATTGCATAATCATAAGCCATGTGTCGAACTGAACACCTGTAAATACTGACAACCCGTCAACAGTATACAGGATACTCCCCAATTTCCCCGGCAAAGAGTCAAGGCATTTCTCTTACAAATACAGATGCACACTCCTTTTGACACCCGTCCGTGTCATATCCCCAGTAGAAAGCCAAAGCGTCCCCTTTGCACTCACTAACACAGATACATATATATACAATTCCTTGACACCCGTCCGTGTCACCTACCCCAGCATAGTTACCTAAACACTTTGTAAACCATATGCTTGTTTATAATACACTTTCCCTGACACCCGTCCGTGTCATCCTATCCTCACAGATTATACTCCAGTTTATAATTTATACACTTTCTCTTTTGGCACTCGTCCGTGTCACCCTCCCCAGCAGATTGGACACTCGTCTATATCTCACTCCTGTTTTACTCATATAGATACTCGTCCGTATCTTGTATACACCATTTATCCCCTTAGATTCGACACTCGTCCGTGTTCTTTGTTAACTAGTTGATACTCGTCCGTATCATCATCTTAGAACACGCGTCAAGCGTTTATTTCTGCCTGATACCCGTCCGTATCACGGTCTTAAGGATGCTCGTCCGCATCTTTAATCTATACACCGCATCAAACACTTATGTCTTCTTGAATGTAGACACTCGTCTGTGTCTATTATTCCCCAGAAGAGTCCCCTCAGATCCGACACTCGTCCGTGTTCTTTGTTAACCAGTTGATACTCGTCCGTATCATCATCTCTGAACATGTGTCAGTGTTTGTTTCTACCTGATACTCGTCCGTATCGTAGTCTTAAGGATGCTCGTCCGCATCTTTAGTCTATACCCGGTGCCCAAACACTTATACCTCTCATCTTTTGAAAGTAGACACTCGTCCGTGTTTACTCTTCCCCAGCGAAGCCCCCAGCAAACTTGTTAAACTATTTCCTTTCTATCTGACATTCGTCCTATGTCATGATACCTTTAGGGCAGCCGTACCCTGCCAGGTGATCGTCCTTCACCTCTTTGATGATCGTCCTTCATCATTTTTATCCGATGGCTGTCCCCATCGTTGATCTTGTTATCTGGCATTCGTCCTATGTCATGATAAACCTAAGAGCAGCTGTACCCTGCTAGGTGATCGTCCTTCACCTCTTGATGATCGTCCTTCATCATGCTTATCCGATGGCCGTCCCCATCGTCGACCTTTGTTACCCGACATTCGTCCTATGTCGTGATACTTTCGGCAGCCGTACCCTACCAGGTGATCGTCCTTCACCTTAGATGACCGTCCCTCATCTTATCCCCAACAGAGCAGCCGTCCCCTGCTAGGTGATCGTCCTTCACCTCTGATGACCGTACCTCATCATTTATTTCATTTACCTATAATCCCCAGAGAGTCTTATAGCTTTACTTGATGGCCGTCCCCATCATAATCTCTTATGTCCCCAGCATGTCGGCCGTCCCCGTCATTGCTCTTTCCCCAACAGTCGTCCTCTGCTCGACGGTCGTCCTCCGTCGCCCGCACTTGATAATTATACTTTACTTCCTTTTGCAATCTATATCCCTTTTCTTCTTCATTCTGTGAGTGCAAATTTTGGACTGTCTTTGGTATTCAACCACAAGTTATCTTGTTTGCCTGTTAAGCCGTTGCTTACATCCTGCACAACTAACTCATGCTTGAATAGGGGCATCTGTAAACACCCCAAATTTGCCCTCACCCATTCACACCATGGCTTGTGATCTTTTCATATGCATAAGTTCAATCATACCATTCTCATATTGCATTTTTGATTCACTGCATTGCTTCTAAGTCATCTGCATCTAGGGTTTATGATCTGAGCTATCCCTAAGCCATTTGAGCCACTTAAAAGGTCTATAATCACTTCAAAGGGGTCCATGTATGTTCAAGCATCATATTATACCCTCACAAAGTCAAGAAAGTCAAAGAATCACAAGAACTGAGAAAGGCATGGAAGCAGAGCCAGGTTTAACTGCACAGATGACCTAGAATTAGGGTTTTGGTTTCAAAGGCCATAACTCCAATTTTTTTGGTCATTCTTGTTTCTATTGGTCTCTATATGTTATAAGGATCATGCATATCAATTTTCATGAAGAAATTCCATGGAGAAGGCATCTAATCAAGAGTTGACTTCTTAAGCAAGTCAGTGTAAAATCAGGGCATCTGAGGCCCCCAATGACCCAACCAAAGGGTGTTCTTCATCATTTTGAATGTTTATGATCTTTATTTGATCATAGAAGATGTTAGAAGTTCACAAAATTGAAGAATTTCAAGCCATTTGCAAAGTTGCCTTTTTGGGAAAATGACTTGTAATGGAAACTTGCCATTTTGGGAAACTTTTTCAACCCTTTCTTTTTGATTCAAAAATGCCTCAAATGAGAAAACTTTGGCCATGAAAGTTGTAGAATGGATCATTCCCTTTTCAAAAAGTACAAGAACTCATTCTAATTCATTTTGGATCAGAAGTTATGGCTTGTCAAAGTTGGGAAAAATCACATAATTTCAAGTTTTGTACCAAAGAGGCAAAGTTGCAAAATCTCTTGCCAAGGCAAATTGTAACTTCAAATGGACTTCTAACCTTTGCATAAACATAAACCAATGCCTAAAATTCAGAATGCACCAAAGATTTGTCCAATTTCATGACTTGTGCATTAAGTAATCACAAAAGGGCAAAAAAGTAACAAAGTTGCAAAACCTATCACAAACCCTAATCCACTTGCTGCATTGCTTCTAATCCATTTCCATGGCTCTCCCTAATCTCAGCTGAGCTAAACCATGCCCCTATCACAGCCTCACACTTGCCCATACCTCAAGTACACCTAACTTGGACTTTATGCAAAAACACCCATACCAATCCCAAAGTGCCACACCAACTTCTCTGATCCATCCAAATGTGATAAGTGGGCCAAAAGGGACTCAACACAGCAGACACACAAGCCTGAAACATCCTCCAAGCCATAGCTCCAAGTTTTCACCTCTTATGCATTTTCATTCGAAACTCATTACACAAGACACAAACACTAAAACAAACTTCATAGAATCTCTCAGCATGTTCCACTGATCATCCCTGACCCTTCACCTTGCCCTGAAACCCCCTGAAATCAAAACACGATTCTCACCCCTCACTGAACAGAACCCCTTCAAACTCACAAACCAGTCACTCTAAACACCAACCAAGCTTCAAAGCTTCATCAAGAGGATCATTGGGGCCATTTTGAAGCAAAGAGGCAAGCAGAAAGCTCCTGGATTGAAAGCTCAACCTCAGGTAACATGATGAACAAATTTTCCAAAACCTTGTTTTCTTGTTAGAATGTTGTTCTATATGTTGCCCTGATCATGGGAATCTATTTATTTTTGAAAATGAGCCATAAACAAGCATGTTGTGATGTTCTGAAACTTCGCCCGCGAAAATGTTTTGCTTCGATTCCCCTTGCTCATGCTTGATAAATGATGTTTGATGATGGATTTGAGTTTAGTTTTGATAGGAGAATGTTTCTGGGCAATCAATTTGGGTTGGGGTGGCCTGTAGTGAAAGCTAGGTTTTTGATTTCGCCGGAGAAGACGACCGGAACACTGTTCCGGTCGCCTGATTTTGTTTAGCCCTAATTGTGTCATTAATGGGAGTTTGAATGTGGACCGTAGATGTGTTTGACTGGGGTTGACTCCCGCGCGTGTGTGTGGCCAGGATTTGTCATTAAAACCCTAATCCTTATTTAATTAATTAAAATCAGTTTAATTAAATCATAAAACAGAATTAGCCAGATTTGAATCTGGGCCTGTGGATCTGGCGCGCAGTTAACCAGTCCAAACCCAGATCAAATCCTGGCCCTCCCCTTTGCATACTTTCATTTATTTCTATTTTTATTTTATTTAATTTGATTTATCTTTTGCATTTTATTTAAAATAGCAAAAACCACTTAAAAATTATGAAATTTTTTGTCAAAGGTTTCATTAATTTTTAAAACACAAAAATATTTTTATTTTTATTTTTTGCATTAAAAATTATTTTTAAATCATTTAAATGTTTATTTTTAATTAATTAATGAGAATTAATTAATTAAAAATGCCTTTAGGTATTTAAAAATAACAAAAAAATTCACATCATATTTAGAAACATTGTCCAACTCTCAAATCAAATTTCTTTTTGGTTCTTGATGCCTCTTGATCATTTTCATTGGAATTAAATTCATTTTAAGGCAATATTTTTGTGTAAACTTTGAAAAATCCCTTCTGCCTAACCATTGAGAGTTGGATGATGATTCTTCTTGAATTGCACTCTTCATAGCTTGTAGTTTATAGGATAAATTTGGTTTAATTTGATCTTGCATTTTCAATTTGTTTAGCATTTTTCTTGATAAGGTACCTTAAAACCCTAGCAATCTTAGGAAATTCATAACTTTCACTAGGTTAAGAGTTGGATCCTTTTCTTTGGGCAGTGAGCTTGTATAGGTTTAGGGTATCTTTGATTGCATTTTCAATTTTTTATCATGACATTTGCTTCTGATTTTGAATTTTGCTTTGTGTGTTGATCATAAACCCTAATTTGTGCTTCCTTTTGCATCCATCCTTCATTTGCTTGCATCCAATGACTTGCCATGACATTTTGTGCATACATATGATTCATAATACATCTTAGGACATATTAGAATCATGTTTGATCATTGCATCTTTCATTTGCCATGTTGTATGTCCATTGCATTTCATAAACTTTTCATGTACATTCATGGTTCAATGCATGCTTCATTTGCATCCTTATGTTTGTTTGATCATTCTCATGTCTTGCCTCATGTTTGTACCATCTCTTAGAATCACTAACATCATGTATTTGATTCTGACTTTGGTTTGCATCATGACATTTCATCTCATTTGCATTGCATTTCATTTCTTTTGGCTAACTTTTCAGGTGGTAAGTTGCTTTGAGAAGTGAATTTGCCTTCACTTCTCACAATCTCTCCTCATCTCTCTTGCATCTTTGCTGCATTTTATCTTGTGTATTGGATTGAGCTTGCTCATTCATGTTCTCTTACTTTCTTCCTCCAAGCAACTTGTCTTCTTAAGTGAAGCAAGTTGTTTTGCTTCTCTTTGCTCCTTTCATCTGCTCCCTTCCTGGTGGTTTCTCTGAAGATCTTCTTATAAACCTCATTAACCCTAGGAACAACCAAGCATGATCACAATTAGGGTTTGATTAGTCCCCCATTAGTTTTACCTTTGTGTCATCTTTGAGTCTCCTCTTCCCATCTCATGATCAAGGAATAAACCCTAAAGGTCTTAAGGCTTTGTGATTAAGCTTATGCCTGCATCCTTCTATTAGGGTGGAGTGTATAACTTTAATCCTAAGTGTTAAACCCTTAATGTGTTTAAATCCTTTAATCAATCCACTTAATAATCACTAAGACATCAAGCTTGTAACTTGGGCCTTGCATTAGGGTTCTATTTCTTCCTTAACTGGTTAAGAAGGACTAACCCTAGTGTTAATGGACAAGTCCCCCTCAAGTTGTCTTACAAACCATAAAATTCACTGCTTAATCTTATCATTAACTAAAATCCATTTTGATAAAGGCTTTGTTTTGTCATGAGGTTAATCCCTAATCATGGATTAAGTTGAGGTATCTTCCTCAGCTTAAATGTTCTCATCTATTATCCTTCTATTAGGATGGTGTAATGGGTCCATTAAATCCCTGATTATGGCTTAACCTCATTACTTAACACTAAACAAAAACAAAAAAAAACATCTAAATAATCACAAGTAGGTTAATGATCTTAATCCTACATCAGGGTGATTAAGTGTGAGATGCTGACTTCACACTTAAGGTATTCTCATTACCCCTAATCAGAGGGAGGATGTGATGAGTTTACTAACCCCTTGGTTTAGTCTTAAGCTCATTGTCCTATGACAAACTGTCAAAAGCAATAAAAGATTGAAAACACCAAAAACAAACAATAATCGTCTCCTCCGGGATTCTTTTCTCACCTCATTCACTCACAAACGAGAATTTGCTTCTTCCGTCTAATGCAAGACAGTTTGCACCTGAGCCAGACAGGTCATACACTTGAGCATAGACAAATAAGAAGTTCATCAGTCAATTTACCTTTCAGTCTCTTTGATTCGAACTACGGTGTTCTGACTTCCTCATTGCACGAGAGGATACGTAGGCATAACTTAACAGTTATCGAACAAAAGTCTCTGTATATTCCCCTCCTTCCAGCATCATTCTTTAAGCCTCATAGTCATGAGCATTTGACTCCTGTTCTCACACTGACACCTCTCTCATACACTTCACTTTTCTTTTACACTGACACTTGCATTCTTTTCCAGTTTTGATACACAAATTGCACTGACACTACCCCTTTAAAACACAAATCTTTTAAGCGTGGATCCCGTCGAGTACGGCGGACAATCTGGGTGCTAATACCTTCCCAGGTTGTAACCAACCCCCTTTCTCAGTCTCTCTGGTTCGCAACCGTCTTATCCATACCTTTCTTAGGTTTATGCAGCATTACCTTTCCTCCGGGATAAAAATGCCTAGCTGGCGACTCTTGGCTTCCTGAGTTCACCCTTGTGTGTTCTCTCTTCCTCTTTCGCCGACCGTTCGCGTCTGTACCCCTTTCTGACCAGGTGTCATTTTGGTGGGAGCGACACGGTTGCATTCAAGAACGTGCGGAATGCGAGACTCCGGAGTTCAGTTACTCGCTAATTAATTAAGGAAAATAGTTTGTATTGGCTGGTAGATTTTAAGTTGTATTTGCAAAGAAAGAGACAAGTCGTCATCTTTAACGGAGGTAACTTGCCTAATCCACCACAACATTTGAGGAAGAGAAATCGAAAGAAGCTTTAAACTTGGATACAAGGATCGACAAGCAATGCTGTCGCTCCCACCAAATGACACCTCAGGTCAGAAGGGGTACAGACGCGGACGGTCGGCGAAAAGAGGAATGAATAGAGTCGCCAGCTAGGCATTTTTATCCCGAAGGAAAGGTAATGCTGCATAAACCTAGGAAAAGATATGGATAAGACGGTTGCGAACCAGAGAGACTGAGAAAGGGGGTTGGTTACAACCTGGGAAGGTATTAGCACCCAGATTGTCCGTCGTACTCGACGGGATCCACGCTTAAAAGATTTGTGTTTTAAAGGGGTAGTGTCAGTGCAATTTGTGTATCAAAGCTGGAAAGAATGCAAGTGTCAGTGTAAAATAAATGTGAAGTGCATATAAGTGAAGTGTCAGTGTAAGAAGAGAAGTGGAATGCTCAAGACTATGAGGCTAAAAGAATAAGGTTGGAAAGAGGGGGAATATACAGAGACTTTTGTTCGATAACAATTAAGTTATGCCTACGTATCCTCTCGTGCAATGAGGAAGTCAGAACACCGTAGTTCGACCCAAAGAGACTGAAAAGATGAATTGACTTGTGAACTGCTTGCTTATCTATGCTCAAGTGTATGACCTGTCTGGCTCAGGTGCAAACTATCTTGCATTAGACGGAAGAAGCAAGTTCTCGTTTATGAGTGAATGAGATGAGAAAAGAATCCCGGAGGAGACGATTATTGTTTGTTTTTGTGTTTTCAATCTTTTATTGCTTTTGGAAATGTGTCATAAGTTAATGAGCTTAAGCCTAAACCAATGGATTTAGTAAACTCATCACATCTTCCCTCTGATTAGGGGTAATGAGAATACTTTAAGTGTGAAGTCAGCTTCTCACACTTAATCACCATGATGTAGGGTTAAGATCATTAACCTACTTGTGATTATTTAGATGTTTTTGGTGTTTTTGTTTAGTGTTAAGTAATGAGATTAAGCCATAATCAGGGATTAAACAGACTCATTACACCATCCTAATAGAAGGATAATAGATGAGAATGTTTAAGCTGAGGAAAGCTCCTCAACTTAATCCATGATTAGGGATTAAACTCATGACAAAACAAAGCCTTTATTAAGTGGATTTTAGTTAATGATAAGATGATGAAATGAGTTTTAAGGTTTGTAAGACAACTTGAGGGGGACTTGTCCATTAACACTAGGGTTAGTCCTTCTTAACCAATTAAGGAAGAATTAGAACCCTAATGCAAGGCCCAAGTTACAAGCTTGATGTCTTGATGATTATTAGATGGATTGATTAAGGGAGTTAAACACATTAAGGGTTTAACACTTAGGATTAAAGTTATACACTCCATCCTAATAGAAGGATGCAGGCATAAGCTTAATCACAAAGCCTTAAAGCCTTTAGGGTTTAGTCCTTGATTATGAGGTGAGAAGAGAAAACTCAATGAGACACAAAGGTAAAATCTAAATGGGGGACTAATCAAAACCCTAATCATTGTCATGCTTGGTTGTTCCTAAGGTTTGTGAGGTTTGCAAGAAGAATCTTCAGAGAAACCACCAGGAAGCAGATGAAAGGAACAAAGAGCAACAAAGTAACTTGCTTCATTTAAGAAGACAAGTCACTTGAAGAGAGAAAGTAAGATGAAGAAGAATGAGCAAGCTCAATCTCAAGCACAAGACAAAATGCAGCAATGATGCATAAGGGAGATGAAAAGAGTTTGTGAGAAGTGAAGGCAAATTCACTTCTCAAAGTAACTTACCACCTGAAAAGTTAGTGAAAGAAATGCAATGCAATGCAAAATGAGATGAAATGGCATGATGCAAACCAAAACCAGAAGCATGTGTGTGATGTTGATGATGCTAAGAGATGATGCAAACATGAGGCAAGGCATGAGAATGATCATACAAACATATGGATGCAAATGAAGCATTCTTAGAACCATGAACATACATGAAAAGTTATGGAATGCAAGTGACATGCAACATGGCAAATGAAAGATGCAATGATCAAACATGATTCTAAAATGTCCTAAGATGTCTTATGAATCAAATGAATGCACAAAATGTCATGGCAAGTCATGGTATGCAAGCAAATGAGAAATGGATGCAAAGGAAGGCACAAATTAGGGTTTATGATCAATGCACAAAACAAAAATCAAAACCAGAAGCAAACATCATGATAAAAATTTGAAAATGCATTCAAAGGAACCCTAAACCTATACAAACTCACTGCCCAAAGGAGGGGATCCAACTCTTAACCTAGTGAGAGTTGTGAATTTCTTAAGATTGCTAGGGTTTTAAGGTACCTTGTCAAGAAAAATGCAAAACAAATAGGAAATGCAAGATCAATTCATGCCAATTTAATCCTATAAACTAAATGCTAAACAAGATGCAATGCAAGAAGAATCAAGGTCCAACTCTTAAAGGCTGGGCAGAAATGAATTTTTGAAGATTGGATCAAAATAATGCCTTGAAATGAAATTAATTCCATGGAAAATTGTCAAAAGACATCAAGATCAAAAAAGAAATTTGGTTTGAGAGTTGGACAGTGTTTCTAAATGATTTTAAATGTTTCATGAATTTTTTTGTGATTTTTAAATACCTAAAAGTATTTTTAATTAATTAATTCTCATTAACTAATTAAAAATAAACTTTTAAATGATTTAAAAACAATTTTTAATGCAAAAAATAAAAATAAAAATGTTTTTGGTTTCTGAAAATTAATTGAACCTTTGACAAAAAATTTCAGAATTTTTAAAGATGTTTTACTATTTTTAATAAATTGTACAAATTAAATATGAAACAAATAAAATAAAATGAATTTAAATTGAAAAATGAGAAAGTCAACAGAATCAAGGGCTGAGGTTCAAACTGGAACACGCGCGAATTGACTTGGCGCGCATCTGGACGGCCAGCATTCAAATTCACATAATTATGATTAAGCCCTAATTAAATGCCCTAATCACTCTCAGATGACCGGAACAGTGTTCCGGTCATCTTCTCCGGCAGGCCAAAACTTCTATCTCTCTGAATACGAATCAAATCCTCACCAAACTCTCCAGAATCAATCTATGAACATCACTAAGCATAAACCCTAACTCAAACAACATTTATTTTCACTGAATCAAAGGAAACAAGCAAGAACATTTTTACGGGCAAACTTTCAGATCAAGCATACAACCTCAAAACTCAATCATTTTCAAAAATAAAAGGTTCAATGGACTCAGGGAAACATGTAGATCATTTTAGAAACAAGAAATGAGAGTTCTGGAAAAATGAATTTCCATGGCTACCTGAATCGAAGCTTTGATTTCTGGAACTTTCTGGCTGGCCCTTTGATCCAAAACACCTCTAATGGACCTCCTGAGAAGCTTGCAACACTTGGTTGGAGTTTAAAATGGCTGGTTTGAAAGATTGTTGAAGTTCTGTTCAAAGAGGGGCAGAAATCTTATTTTGCTTTCAGTGAGTTTCAGGCTATGGTGATGGGTGGTTTGTGATCAGTGAAGCATGTGGAGATCAATGGTGAAGTTTGTTTGTGTGTTTGCAGCTTGTGTGATGAGTTTCGAAGAGTTTTGCAAATGAAGCATAAACTTGGAACTAGGGCTTGGGGTGTGTTTCAGCATGAATGGTTATGTGCTTTGGCTTGCTTTTGATTTGTATGAACAAGTGTGATAGGTCAGAGAGTGGGTGCTGGCCTATTGTGATTGGTATGGGTCTTTGGCCAAAATGTCAAACTTTGTGTAAGAGAGGTATGGGCTCATAGCTAGCCAAGGACAAATGGGGTGTCCTGCGCAGCAAGAAGTGTGGAGAGCCCTAGGATTGATTATGAAGTCAGCAAGCAAGTGGATTAGGGTTTGGATGAGGTTTTGCAACTTGGTTCATCTTTGCCCCTTTTGAAATTTCTTGTTCCACAAGCCATGGAAATGAATGATCCTTTGATGCAATCTGACTTTTGGGTCTTGGTTCATGTTTGTATGAAGATTAGAAGTCCATTTGGTAGCACACTTTGCCTTGGCAAGTGATTTTGCATCTTTGCCTCTTTGGTAGAAAACTTGAAATTATGTGATTTTTCCCAACTTTGACAAGCCATAACTATTGATCCAAAATGAATTAGGTCAAGTTCTTGTACTTTTTGAAAAGGGAATGATCCATTCTACAACTTTCATGACCAAAGTTTTTCCATTTGAAGCATTTTTGAATCAAAAAGCAAGGGTTGAAAAAGTTTCCTAAAATGGCAATTTTCATTATAAGTCAACTTTCCCAAAAAGTCAACTTTGCAAATGGCTTGAAATTCTTCAATTTTGTGGACTTCTAACATCTTCCATGATCAAATAAATATCATACACAATCAAAATGATGAAGAACACCCCTTGGTTGGGCCATTGGGGGCCTCAGATGCCCTGATTTTACACTGACTTGCTCAGAAAGTCAACTCTTGATCAGATGACTTCCCCATGGAATTTCTTCATGAAACTTGATATGCATGATCCCTATACCATATAAAGATCAATAGAAACAAGAATGACCAAAAAATTTGGAGTTATGGCCTCTGAAACCAAAACCTTAATTCTAGGTCATCTATGCAGTCAAACCTGGCTCTGCTTCCATGCCATTCTCAGTTCTTGTGATTCTTTGACATTCTTGACTTTGAGGGGATATAATATGATGCTTGAACATACATGGACCCCTTTGAAGTGATTTATGATCTTTGGAGTGGCTCAAGAGGCTCTTGGATGGCTCAAATCACAAACCCTAGATGCAGATGACTTTGAACCAATGCAGTGAATCAAAAATGTGGTATGAGATGCTATGATTGGATTTATTCACATGAGGAGATCAAAAGCCATGGTGTGAATGGGTGAGGGCAAATTTGGGGTGTTTACAAATGCCACGTTCTTTCTTTGAGAAATAAAATTGGATATAATGATCGACAAGCAATGTCACATTCTTCCTTTGAGAGTAAATAAAAATCGGAAGAAGCTTTAAACTTGGATATAATGATCGACAAGCAATGCCAAATTCTTCCTTTGAGAGTAAATAAAAATCGGAAGAAGCTTTAAACTTGGATATAATGATCGACAAGCAATGCCACATTCTTCCTTTGAGAGTAGTTGTTTGTAAGATTTTTGTTTGTGTTTGTGGGGATAGAAGAGATACTTTTCCTATGGAGATGAGTCATGTCTAATCCTTTTAAGATTGTTGAATTGTTTGGAATACGAAAAGGTGAATGAATTGTCTAATCCTTTCAGTTCTTCATATAATTTAATTAAACGATTTTCGTGTTTTAGAAACGAGAGGATGAATAAACCACATCGCGTGGGGCTAGCCTATGAGTGATTTAATTCAAAAACGTGCGAAGTGCTAGACTCCGGGGTTCAGTAAATCGTTATTTAATTAAAGGTTTCCGGTATTTAGAAACGAGAGGATGAATAAACCACATCGCGTGGGGCTAGCCCAGGAGTGATTTTATTCAAGAACGTGCGGAGTGCTAGACTCCGGAGTTCAATTACTCGTTATTTGATTATGACGCGTAATGTCGTGCAGACGGCGATCAAAAATGACCGACTTACGTGTGTGCAAATGTATGCGCGATGAATTGTTTTATTTATTCGAATTTGAATTTGAATGCTTTTAATGCGAAAGGGTGAATGAATCTACAACGCGTGGGGCTAGCCCATGAGTGATTCACTCAAGAACGTGCGGAATGCTAGACTCCGGAGTTCAGTTCTTTCGCAAATTAATTAGTTTGAAAGTTTGACGAAAATCGCATTTTTGTTCTAGGAGATCTAGGATTTAAAATCGGCAGTGAGGTACGAGTAATCAGACAAACGCACGTGGCATTAAGATTATAGTGAGGCGCGAAAGAGGAAAAATATTGAGTCTTAGTGATACCTAACAGAGTAGGTTCGTTGCCTCTTCAATGCGCGCAAACATTATTTGTTAGAAGTACCAGACTTCAAGCGTGCCTCAAGATTATCAATCAGACATAATATCCATCAAGATCAGTCGCCAAAACCGATAAATAATACTCTACAATTTCATCATCATGCTCCATCCGCCATTATCAAACTTAAACAAATCTACAAGATGTCAAACTACAGGTAACAAACCAAGGTCAAGTACGAACCTATTTAACTAAACCAAATTGATTGAAGTAAAAATCAAAGTTGTGTAAAAATTAATAATCAAATATTAACAAAATTAAAACAAGATTCTGATAAAGTTTTAAGCTAAACTTATAACAAAAGCTAAACAAAAAATTAATTATAATATTAATAAAGTTAAGAAAATAAGAGATTATGAAATAAAAGGTAAGACAGCGGTGGTGTCAGTGAAGTTAGGAGGTGTTACTAGAAATTCAAATGGGTCTAACCCACCATTAATTATCAAACAAAATAAACCCTAACAATTTTGAAAAGAATAAATAGGAAAAATAGAAACAAAAACAAAGGCAGAGGGGGTCTATCATTGGTATCAGGGCGAATGGAAAAAACAAAATGGACCTAAAAGTTTAGTTCCAACAATCTCCTAAAAAAAAAGAACTATTATTCAGCAAAAAACTTCATTTAACTAACAGCAAAAATATAATATAATAAAATAAATAAATAACAAAAGTTAACGAATAAAAATTAAAAAAAGAAAGCAAATCAATAACAAATCCTTTTTTCTCAGATGCAACTCGTCGTGACCCCTCTCTCTCGACCTCATATCAGCGCCCGAGCTTCTCTCAACGCGGCGAAATTTCTCACGCCACTTTCAATCGCTTCACACCACTCTCAATTTCTTGAATCGTTCCATTCTTACCTCTCACTTATGAGTTTCAGTTTCGAGGGTTTGGTTTTGGTCAGCGGTGGAAAGGATTTCGGAGGATGGAAAGGAAAAGAAAGATCGAACGGCGGAAGGGGTTGAGGTTGAACTGTGTATGGATTCCGGGTCGAGAGAAACCGGGTCCGTTTGGTGATGAGGAAAATGGTGGTCAAAGGTTTTCGGCTGGATGGTGGACGGTGGTGGCTTGTGTATAGGTAACGGAGTCGGGTGAAGGAGGTATGGTTTGAGGATTGTCCGAATCTCTCTTCTCTGTTTGCGATTTGGTGATTCACGGCGTGGAAGATTGAGGGTGGTGTTTGTCAGCTCTATGTCTCTCTCTCAACTCGCCTCTGCGTTTTTTTGTTTTGGTGGTTCGTGTGGTCCTTTTTTAGCGGAGGGAGGCGGTGTTTAACGGTTATGGTTGTTTGCGGATGGTAAGAGATGAAGAGTTTGGGTTGTGTAGGTTGTTGATGAAGAAGGAGTTTAGGTGAAGACGGTGAAGAAGAGGGTTATGGTTTCCGCGGTGTGGGTCAGATTGACGTTTATGGTTTGTGCTTTGGATTTTCGGTGGATTCGTGATTGGGTTGCGGCGAGGAAGGTTTTCACAGGTTGTATTCTGTTTTTTTTTGCAGGTGGTGCGTGTAAGATTTCCGCGGCGGAGTAACGCCGTGGGGTTTGCGTATGCTTCTGACTCGCCTCAGTTTGAACAGGATGAAACATATCCTTTCTTAACGGAATTTAGAACCTCAAAAGCTAGTTCGCGATTGGATTCATCACTATCTTCGTCTTGTCCAGCTTCGGTGACAATGTCCTGTAACACTTTTAATGTGCTTGCATATGTTGAAGGTGGGTTAGATTTATGAAGGTTGAGGGTAGTAGCAGGGTGGTTGGGGTCGCGGCCCGATTTGTTCTTTGTGATTTTTTTGTTTTTCGTTTATGATTTTATATCGCTTGCCATAGGTCTCTGCGGTTTGTTGTATGTTGTTGTAGATTGAAGGTAAAAATCTGTGTGTTTTTTGTTTGCAGGTCCGTTTGAGATGGGGATTTCTGTTGGTTTTGTGGTGGCGTTCTGAGTTTTTTGAGGTATAAATGTTATGGTTTCTTTTTGATTGTGGTCCCCCCCTGTTGCTGGCGATGCTGTCAAAGATATAGCTGGTTTCAAAAAAGAGAAAAATCCATGTTTTTTGATTCCCCTGTGCTGTTACATCACCCTTTTCCCTTGAAAATTTCTTCCAACCTTTTCCATTTTTACTAAATTTCTCCTTTTACTTTTTGGATGCAGGTTTGAACCTATCCCATTTTGGTGAAAAGTAAAAAATGCCGCAGGCTATAGTGTTTGTTTGGTCAATGGTGCAGGTAGCTATTGGAAAAACAGTGAAGAATTTCTGTTTTGGTGAAGAGTTTGAGCCTGTTTGATAGAAGCAAAATTTGATTTTTATTTATTTTTGGTATAAGGTCTCTCTTGACCAGTTTGTTTTACAGCAAAAAAAAGTGCAAAATATCGGCTTGTATGAAATAGTATAGCAGAAAAAGTACATATACTAATGGTTTATGAGACTAATGTAATATAACTATTAAACTAGTAAACTAATTAAATTAATTTAAATTAAACTAATTAAATTAAACTAAAATAAAAATTAATCTAATATAAAAAATTAAACTAAATTAAATTAAAATATAAACTAAAAATAAAACAGTAAAATTGAATTAAATTGAACATTAAACTAATTTTAATAAAATTCTAACTACTTAAGGTTAAATCAAATAAAAAATAAACTAATAAAGGTAAATTAATTTAAAAGAAAGAGAAAGACTAGTTAAACTATTTAAATTAACCTAAAATAAAAAAAAAAACAACTTAAGTCTAGATAATCTAATATCATTATTTAACTGGAAATTAAAGTAAAAGTTATTAAACTATAAAATGATAAAAACATAATTTTGAATCAAAAAAGAAAAATCCTAAAATCCAGGACAAAATTAGAATGACATTAAGATGGTGAAATTAACTATAAAAATGCATGATTTGCGATTAATGGACTAAAAATGCGAAAATGACTAACAATCGATACTGCGACAAAAATGCTTCAAATGAACAAAAATTGAAAATTTCTGGTCAAAATTTAGGGTATGACACATTGCATTGCATTTAGATCATAATTGCATCATAAACATACATGAATATACATCTCCATTTGAGCTTTCACAGGTTGCGACTGGCCTTTATTTCTTCATGTGGCACGTGCACAAGAATCTCAGAAGAAGCCAAAAGTTCTCGGTTGATTCAGAGGAGTTTAAGCAGAATATCAATTTTATGGTGCAGTTTGCAAAAGTTGTAACTTATGCTCGGAAACTCATTTTTCCTTGAAACTCAATAGTTTATACCGTTTCAGTATTCTCTACAACTTTTGTGTTCGGCTCGGAGGCCAATTCATCAAAGAAAATGGTGGGAATTATTTGTTTCTGAAATTTCGGTTTCGCCGATTAACTGTGCTAGCGGTATTCAAGAGTTCATAACTTCTGATGGGATAAACGTTTCTGAGAGAATCATATGCCAAAAGTTTTGTCTTGATATTCTTTCCAACTTTTGGGTTTTGGCCGAGAACTAATTCTTTGAAGAATATCTCTGAATGTGCGAGTTTTCAGAGTCGACATAGTGAAAAACAGTGTTGAACCGGTGAGTTTTGAACACTAAAAAAATCATAACTCTTGGCTCGTTCATCGGATTGATGTCGTTCCGGTGCCTAAAATTTTGTTTAGATGTTATCTTCATTATGTGAATTCTGTTTGGGTTAGGTCCAAGCGGAAGGATCTCGAAAATGCGAATTACCAGTAAGGTTCTTTGATACAGTGCACTGTCTGTCAGATTTTGTAAAATTCATAACTCGGTCAATTTTCATCGGAGTGCACCTGTTCTTGAAGCGTTGGTTCAAAACTTTTATCCTCTTCAAATTCAAAGACAAACGCGAGTTTGAACAGTGCTCCAAAGATTGTTGTTTTGGTTTATTTCACAAAACTGAAGTGTTGAACCGAAGAAAAAGACTGAAAGTGGTTTCACGAGAAAATTCATATCTCCCTCTTCGTTTGTCCGATGGAGTTTACATTTTAACACCAGGTCACTGACTCATAGATCTAAAACTTTGCTGACAAAGTCGAGTCGAGATTATGCTCCGAAGAGGTTGACCTCGTCACATTTTCGAGTAGCGGACACCAAATAAGCCGAAAAAACAACTTATTCAGTGATGTCTTGCAGCTTAAATGTATCAATCGCACTCGATTTTGATCGTATGACGTCTGTTATTTTTGCGTTGCAACCGTGATTCAGAGGCGGACGATGTTGTGGAAGGCTCAGAGTCGAAATTTCTTGCCGAAGATATTGTTATTTTCACTTAAGCCGAAATTCTATCTTTTGCCTTTCATTTTACACTCCACTATATATTCTTTTGACCCACAATTTGTCTCATAACTTCAATCATAATTTACAAACACCAAAAAACTCTCACAAACTCTCTCTAAAGGATCAAAGTTCATTCTCTCAACTCTTTCTCAAGAACACAACAACAACTTTATCAAGAACTCAAGAACACAACAATTCCGATCAAGCTTCCGGTAGCCGAGCCGCCACGAACCACCACCTCCGGTAAACTTCACCACCGTGCGACCACTATCTTCCGTTGCCGGCAACCACACGACCTCTTTCCCTATCCTCCGTTCACGATCACGTCTCACTTTCTTCGGATTCGTAATTTCTTCGTCGATTCTTCATTCGGTAAACTTCTTAAACTTTAATTCATGAATAATTGTTGCATTGTTTCTTAAATTGAATTTACAAGTTGAATTAATATTGTGGAGATTATGTGCATTGATTCTTGATGTGGTTGTTGATTGATGCTTGATTAATTTATCCTAATAATTGTTGTTGTGCATAATTGGAAATGATTGTTAAAATTGACATAAAATAATTGGTGCATGTTAGGTGTTTGAGAAATTTTTAAGAGAGTTAATTATTGTGACTTGATATTGATTGAAGTGCTTGACTTTTAAATTCATGTTTGTTTCAATGTGTAAATTTGAAATAGGATAGGTTGAGGCTTAATTGTTGATGTTGTTCATGTGTCGCGTGTCGAGAATATGTTTTGGTCATAACTTCCTAACCGTAGCGCGTTTTCGCGAATGTGAATAGTGTAAATTGAATTTGTTGATTATTCCTGAGCCATTGGTAAGCTTTTTAGTCGATTTCAGACAATTTTTTCTGGCTATTTCGCTACTGCCAGCCGACGAATTCGGCCAAAAAGTATCACTTCCGAGCGGAATTTTCAAAAACCGATTGCATATTTGAATCTGTTGGCATGTTTGCAAGTTACCATGCGATTTTCGTTCAATTCCGAGTCGGTGATTTTTGACGCGTTTTTTCGTTTTAAGGCTTTTTAAGTTCAGTTTGGTTCGATTTTGATGCATTGATCTTGTTTTGATTTGTACTTATGTTTGTTGATCATTTTCCATTCATTTCATGTAAATTTGTTCGATTCCGGTTTGAATTTGCATGTTGTTTATGTTAGAGCATAAGTGCTGCCCCGTTTTGAAACATAAATTTCAATGCATGTCCATGACTCGTATATTCATCTTTCTACTTGATTTTGAGTTGTGAGGCATAGATGCAACTTCCGGTTGCACCTCTTTTGGGTTTTTAATGCGTTTATTAAGTTCATGCAAGGTTCTCGCAAAGATCTTAATGACGGTCGTTTGGTTGGTATTCCACTTTATTTGTGGGATACCTTTGGATTCAAATGATATTTTGTGTCGTTGTTTTTGTTTCGATTATGGGGGATCTTCACAAAGAAATTATGGAAGATTAGCATTTATTTTGCTCATGGAAGATTACAAGACCTTTCTTGGAGTTTTTTCGGATTTCTCTTATATGAAGAATCGGTACTTCGATCAAGTGAGTAATTTCGACTTTCCACTTTAACGCACCATTTTAGTAGTATGTGGCTTAGGATCATATAATTTAAGCTGTATATTGAGCCCTCCCACCTGAGGCACTGGATTTATTTGTGATTTATGTTGATTTATGTCGATTTCGGAGCTTAGGGATTAGGTTACGGATTAGAGAATTTGATTCCTTTCACTTCCCTTTAAAACACCGTTTTTGCCCGTTTCGTCGTAATTATTAAAAATAGTTTTAGATGGGATAAAATTCTGGAAAAATTCATGAGTGATCCTCATCCTCTTAATTAATTTGTCATATTTTTTGTTTCCCGGTTTGATTGGTTTTAGTAATTAATTTGGATTTTAGATCACAAGCTGTCCCAAAAGGAATGGTATTGAGATAAGAGACCGAATACCATTTTCCCCCCATAGGTGTGAAACCTATTTTTTGTGTGTGATGAACCACTGAAATTTGTGACATTTTGATGCTACTTAGGCATTTTTTTCATATTTTTTGGTGCCATTTTTGATCCACTTTGTGGAATTATTTTTCTGTGATCATGTCTTGTTACATTGCTCATTAAGATAATTGTTTTAGCACTTTGGTGCATAATTTTATGAAATCCTTTTAAAATATGTTATATACTGACTTTATCATTCCATAGATTTAATTTTATAATTTTTAAAGCATTTTTGCTATTTTTCCATGTCACCTAGATCATAGGTTGATTCATGTGTTTATTTGCTCCATAACCTAAATGATAGGAAGGCATTCATGTCATTTGATTGGAGTAATTTTTGGTAACTTTTAGGAGTTAATTATAGGTCAATTTTAAGTCCTTAATTCCAGTTATAGGTCACTTTTTGAACCATACTCATTTGGTTTGTTTTGGTGTTTTAAAGTGCATAATTACTTGAACATGTTTAACTTAAACTCATTTCTCTTCTCTAAATGTTAACATGAATTATGTGGGAATCATTAATGTCTATCCATACATTATAATTGCATCTCATAACTTGTATGATACTGACCCATAATCATTTCATGCACATGTACATGTCTTTCATCCTTAGCTTGCATCATTGCTAATCATATGCGATACTTGTTCCACTTCTTCTCACATCTTATTCTCCTTGCTCCATATGCTTAAACCATTGCATCCATGATGGTATGTTCATTAATCTACATTCATAAGCATTCACTACTGACATTGATGCTCATTTTATGTATTAATTCATGCTTGTAAGCCATACGCATCCACACTTCATCCATAAGCCCTAGGGGAACTTTTTGACATAGTTTGACATAATTCATGCTTGTACATAGTTTGACATAGTTTGATTTTGTGAGGTATCCTAGAACCCTTAGGGACCTATATCATGTAGCTACTGACTTTAGAAGTCATGTAACCTTTAGGTACCTTCACCTTTAGACTTAGGTCTTATTTTGAACCCTAGTTCCATTCTAGGACGTTTATGGTACTTAATCGCTTTTATGCTTTGATTTTACTTTCAATATGCATTGTCATGCTAAATTTTGTTTTATAGGGGAAAGATTGAGGTAAGCCTTACTTCATTCCCATCTCTTATGTATTTTAATTGTGTTTGCCTTAGTACTTGGTGCTTTATTCATAGGTTTCCATTTTGTTCTTTAGATTCAACTTAACTTCCTTAGGAAGTAAGTTGAACTCTAACTTGATTTTCTTTTCCTTAGGTTTAGATTACCTCACAAACCATATGATTACCTTTTGTACATAATAAATAACTTAGGGTTGTGTCTTAGTCCCCCTTAGTTTTCTCCTTTGTTCAACTTGAATCTTTCTTTCTCACCTCATGAAGAAAATAATAAAATACCTAATAAAGGTTGAATGTTCTTATACGCCATGAGACTTTGTTGCGGAGTACTTATACGCGTCCTATTTCGGGGCGAGGTGTAAGTATTTACCATGATGGATAGATCTTAGTATGAGAAAGTTCACAAACAAATTCAAAACACTTCTCGTAAAAGACAAAACAACAAACAATAAGCGACTATCCTGCGTGAACTTCTTTTCTCATCTCATTCATTCACAACGCGAACTCGCGACGACTTGTCTCGCATGCAAGACGGTAAATGCACTCGTACTAGACGAGCCTGCAACACCTGAGCATAGACATACGCAGTTCCAGCCATAAAAAACACAAACAAATGGTTCCCGCCTTAGTTAGGCGAACTACGTCGACTCTGATCCTCATTTTCCCGATGAGGTACATAGGCAGCGGGGTAGGGCCCGTTCGAGCAAATTCTTTATTTTCCCTACATTTTCCCCATTCTTTCTTTTTGTTCTTTTTCAATTCCTTTCTCAATTCCATTCTCATTCCAGTAGAAGTTCATTTGTTCAGCAGCATCTTATTTTTTACCCTTTGAAACAAACTAACAAGCGTGGATCCTGTCGGGTACGGCGGACGATCTGGGGTGCTAATACCTTCCCAGGTCGTAACCGACTCCCGAACCCAGATCTTTGGTTCGCAGGACCTTGTCCTTTCCTTCTTCCTCAGGTTTGTGCAGCATTACCTTTCCCATTCATTCGGGATAAAAATGCATGGCTGGCGACTCTACCTTTTCCGCGCCACTTTCGCGTTTGTACTAGGATGAAAATCCCGGAAGCGACAGTATGATATTCCAAGACAATACGGGAACGAAGTCTTCATATTCCTCAACAACAAATCATGATTTATTTTCCCCATCCAGCAGTTGTTATATGAAGCTACTTATGCGCTTCAACTACATAATTCATACATACATCATTTATACCATATCATACACATACAACATTCTTATAAGAATGTTGTCTTGTAAAGCGTTATATACATCATGACATTACATAGAACTTACCTTGTTTTTCAGGTTAATTCCCCAGCAGACGAACATCATTAACAATATCTTGGACTGCTTTATCCTCCAGGAATACATATACCAATATCTTGGGCTGCTACATCCCTCAAGATTACATCCATCAACGTCTTTGGTTGCTATATCCCCCAGGGCCACGAAAACCAATATCTTAGGCTGCTACATCTCTTAAGATTACATCTATATCCATCTTGGGTTGCTATATCCCCTCAAGGGTTACCTCAAACAAATTCTTGGACTGCTCTATCCTCCAGGAGTACATATAACAATATCTTGGACTGCTTTATCCTCCAGGAGTACAATAACAATATCTTGGACTGCTCTATCCTCCATGAGTATATATAACAATATCTTGGACTCCTCTATCCTCCAGGAGTACATATAACAATATCTTGAGCTGCTACATCCCTCAAGATAACATCCATCAACATCTTAGGCTGCTATATCCCCCAGGGCCACGAAAACCAATATCTTAGGTTTCTACATCTCCTAAGATTACATCTATATTTATCTTGGGCTGTTATATCCCCCCAAGGGTTATCTCAAACAATATATCGGGTTGTTATAAACCCCCAGGATAACATCTTGGATTGCTCTACCCTCCATGATTACACATAACAACATCTTGGACTGCTCTATCCTCCAGGACCACACCTAAACAACATCTTGGGCTGCTACATCCCCCGAGAGAACATCAATCTACGTCTTGGACTAATTTATCCTCCAAGAGGTATATCTGAAGAACATTTTTACTCCAAATGGCATCTTTAAGCCCATTAAAGCAATACAACCAACCAACAACATTATTTTGCGCACCGGCGAGTGCAAATTTTTGGGCTTTAGTGGTCAATCCCCTTCAACCTTCAAGTCACGAATGGCGTACATGCCAATATAACTCCTCAGGTTTCAGAAAATTGAACAGGGGAAGTTGTTGTACCCCAAAATTTTCCCTCCCATATTCAATACAATGTGTCTTAAGAGGTCTCCTAATAGTCACAAGATTCTCAATTGGTCAAAGGGATTAAAGGTTTCATCAGACAAATCCTCATCCTGAACAATGGATCTTAAAACTAGGGTTTTAAGTTTCCCCAAGAAAAGTGGATCTCCAAGGCCTAAAGTGGACTTCATAACATCCCATATAACTTAAATAATCCTCATGTCAAGTTTCAAAGCTTTCCCAACAAGTCTGGCCAGTCAGATGCTCAAATATCCAAAAATCAGTTAACTTGGTCAAAAAGTCAACTGAGGTCAATTTTGGTCAACTAAAAGTCAAACTTCAATATTTTTGGTCAACATAAATATTATGAGGTGAAATTCATCATTTGATCAAGGGTTAATCATGATTCATCAAGGAAACCTCAGATCATCAAGAATCAAGAAGTTTCTAAATTAGGGTTTTCATAGTAAAAGACAACTGAACTTTGACCAGCCATAACTTTCATATACTTTATCAAACATTTCCCAACCAAAGCTATTTTGAAGGAAATTTAATCCTCTGCAACTTTGTGTCTCACAAGCCAAGCCTAAAAATACTTCATTTGGAAGGTATGAGCTAAAATATTATAGGTCCTTTTGAAAGTCAACAAAAAGTCAACTTTTTCCAAACCTCATAATTTGAAAATGGTAAATGATATGGAAATGGGACCAAAAGTTTTGATAATAGGACACTCTAAGCTTTCTAAGAAGACCTAGAACACATTCATAGCATTAAAATTGAGGAAGTTATGTATTGTCAAAGTTTGGAAATTTTCAAGGGGTGTATGAAGTAAAAAAAGGTCATAACTTCAATTCTTTACAAATGGGCCCATAATATTGCAATCCAAACTTGAAGATGAAGTCATGCACAAACCAATGACCAATTATTCTGATTTTTATAATTTATTTTATATTATTTTGGATTTTAATTATTAAAATTCAATTTTAATAGAAATCAAATATGAAAATCAAATATTTGATCTCATAACTTATTTTGGGATCAAATATATAATATTTAAGGTGATTGCAATCATCCAAATTCATGCAAGATCAATATAGTATGAGAATATTTGATTTTTGGACAATTATGGTGATGATATTTCTTCAACTCCAAGCAACACAAATCCATGATATCAAGGCCCATCTTTTGACCTAAAATTCATCTATTATATAAGCACAACAAGACACAAACACTAGGGGACGATTTTTAGAGGCAAGGTAAGAACATTCAAACAAAAAAAATCAAGAAAAAGTGAGATTCAAATTCTACCATTCAAGCCATTTACAAAAGGTTTAAACATGTAAAATCATTCCTTGAGGCTTCCCAAACGTGTCCCAATCATCATTAGCATCAAAATCATGCAAAATCATCCAAACCGAGTTCACATAGTTCTTGAAATTTGAATTTTTCGATTTCCTTTATTCATGTGTTATTAACGAAATTTGACTTTGTTTTGTTGATTGTAAGGTTACATAGATGATTTCTGGGTGATTTCCTTGGAGTTTCATGGCCAAGACCTCATCCTGCCATTGTCAAGGTTTAAGCTCCAAATTAGGGCTTTATGATACAAGCCATTAAAATGACTGTTATTGATATATTTAGATTGTATGAATTGTGGGGATCACATTGGTGTGATTAATTGGAAAAAATCATGTGTGGTTTGAGCAATAGGGTATTCGCAGGTTTTCCTACGAATATAAATTCGCAGATAATTTTGAAGCTAAAATTGCAGGTGTTTTCGCAAGTAAGAGGTTAAAGATGAAGTCATGTGGCGCGAATCAGATTTTCAAATTTTTTGATTTGTTTTATTAATTGTTTGTTCCATATTAATATCACCAGCGCATTAATGGTTCAGTGGGTGAAAAGCAAGATAAGGAGCGCAAAGGAGTGGGATCGAATCCTGACTCCAGCGTTTTTTTTTGTTGAAATTATTTCTTTTATAACAGTTTTATTATATAATGTTGTTTGGTTAATCTATATCATTGCAGGCACATTGGCCTAGTGGACGGGTGCGTGATGGAGGAGGTCAAGGGCATGTGTTCAAACCCTGACCCCAACATTTTGGTTATTTCTCTCCTATTTCCTTAAATTATATATTTTCTTTTAATAAAATTCTTAAACTTTCTAAATTAACCTTTTCCTAAAAACAAAACTTTTTTTCTTTTTTAACTTATAATATTCTCATAAACTATTTTTAATAAAAAACATTTTGTGTGAATATTTTAGGATTTTTATCAATTCATTTATTTTAATAATTTCAAAACCTATATTTTTATATAACCCTAAAATATTTGTAACCCTAAAACATTTCCTAAACCTTTTTCATTAACCCTAAAAAAATTTCAAACCCTAAACTTTATTTCAAACCTTTTTTCTCTAAAATAAACCTTTTCCTATTTTCATTCATTCTTGTGATATTCACTATCTATCTTATCATGTGATTATTTTATCGTTTTTTACCTTATTACTCTGTAACTGTCCCGAAGCTTTGTAATAGCGTAAGATATTTATTTTTTGCCATTTAAATTCCTGCCATATATTTTATATTGGTTGGATGGTTAGTAAACCTAGGGCGTGGCAAGACTTAAATGAAATTAAATTAGATTTAGAAAATTAATAATAAGATAAAATATCTGAAAACAACACTCATACACGTAAGTTGATCGTTCTACGATCGCCATCTGCACTTCCTAGGGTTCCCCTCTTGGTTACCTTAAAATAATGGTCAAGTCCCTCGAAAGTGGGGATGTCTTAAGCAAGTGTCCCTGCATAATAAATCATCAAGTCCTCAGAGATTTAAAAGATCATAAGTCCCTTCGAGGTTTCCTATGAAATAATGATCTTGTCCCTTCAGTAAAAAAGATGATAATCCCTACGAATTGCTAAAGACACCCCTACAAGTTGCCTTTGTTGACCATACGATGACCCTACGCCCGTACCTTAACAAAATCCAAGGTAATGACTACTTACTCCTTAATAGTAGGGACAGTCTTACCCTTGAAAGGAAATAAAAGAATACGAAAGGCCAGTCTAGGGTAGGTAGTTCTTAGTTACTTGCTCAAATTTCAAAAATTCTTATTCACACCCCACTTTTCAAACAATTTTCAAACTTAAAAGCTTTGTATACATCCATACGAGGATCATTACAAAGACTTATGAAAATTTCTAAACACACACTAAACATTTTTCAAACAAATAAGTGAGTTAAGTAACTAAGAGCCCATGGATAACCATGGATATAAAGGGTGCTTACACCTTCCCTAACCTACCCCCCAAACTTAGAAATTTAAAAAAGGTATTTCCTGTTCTTTTATAACCTTTCCTATTGGATAAAATAAAAGTCGATGGAGACTCTTGCTATCCGTAACATAAATAAAAAGTCAGTTCTTCCACTGTGTTACACAAACATATGAAAATATTTCTGGCTCAGATTTTGTGATAGCTGGATTGGGATCAACCTCTTTTTAGAAATTTTAGCTGGTGTATCAAAGAATGTTCCAACATCATCTGTGACATTAACTTCTTTATGCAAATCATCAATAACCACATTTATGGATTCTATCACGACTCTTGTTCTAGAGTTGAAGACTCTATATGCTCTGCTGTTAGTAGAGTAACCCAGAAATATGCCTTCATCACTTTTGGGGTCCATCTTTCTTCTTTGTTCTCTATCTTTCAGAATGTAGCACTTACTTCCAAACACATGAAAATATTTGATAGTATGTTTTCTTCCCTTCCAGATTTCATAGAAGGTAGTGGGGGTTCCCTTTCTCAAGGTGACTTTGTTATGAACATAGCAAGCAGTATTCATAGTTTCAGCCTAGAAATGCATAGGAAGTCCCTTTGCAGGAATCATAGCTCGAGCTAATTCTTGAAGGGTTTTGTTCTTCCTTTCCATAACTCCATTTTGCTGAGGAGTAATGGGAGATGAAAATTCATGGTTGATTCCTTCAGATGAGCAAAATTCAGAAAATTTGTGGTTCTCAAATTTCTTCCCATGATCACTTCTAATTCTGACAACACAACTTTCTTTTTCCCTCTAAAGTCTTTGACAAAGATCCTTGAAAACATAAAAAAATCATATTCCTCTGATAAAATTTACCCAAGTGAATATTGAGTAGTTATCCACCACCACATAAGCATATCTCTTCCCACCAAGGCTTTCCACCTGCATGGGACCCATCAAGTCCATGTGCAACAACTCCAAAACTTTAGAAGTAGTAAGATGTTGAATCTTTATATGTGACATCTTGGTTTGCTTGACAACCTGACATTCACCACACACTCTTCCTTCATCAATCCGTAGCTTTGGAATTCCTCTTATAGCATCCACATAGATAATCCTTTTCACCCTTCTTAGATGAAGATGAACCAGTTTTTGATGCCACGGTTTTACTTCATCTTCTTTGGCTATAGAACACGCAGATGAGTAACTAGGATCTTGATTAACCCATAGGTAAAGGTTATCACTAGACATGACTCCCCTCATGATCACTTCATTTTCTTCATTTGTAACCACACACTCAGGTTTGGTGAAGTTGACATTAAATCCTTGATCATACAGTTGATTGATGCTGACAAGATTGGCATTCAATCCTTTCACAAGTAAGACACCATCAAGGTTTGGAACTCCTGAACACTCCAGTTTTCCAACACCTTTGATTTCTCCTTTTTCTCCGTCACCAAAAGTCACATAGCTTGTAGAATGGGGTTTTATGTCAACCAGTAAATCCCTTATTCCAGTCACATGCCTAGAGCATCCACTATCAAAATACTAATCCTCTTTAGTTGATACTCTAAGAGAAGTATGAGTTATCAAGGCAACATCTTTAGGAACCCATTATTGTTTCTTAATGATTATGTTTTGTTTAGGTCTGGGATGATGGTTATGATTAGGATATCCATATACTCTAAAAAAGAAAGGTTTTATGTGACAAAATCTGCCATATTAATGACATCTCCATCTTTGAAATCTTCTTCTTTGATGATTTTATCTTCCTTTACCATGATGTTGACATGGATTTTGTTATCTGATTTGAAACACCATACTTTAGTTCAGGTTGGCTACTACTTGAAGAGGTGTTCTTTGTACCATCAAACGCTAAACTAGACAAGTCTCTTACATTCTTTCCAATCCGAAGAATCTCATTCAATGTTTCAGATCCACAGTTCAACATTTTGATGGACTTGGACATTTGATCAAGATTGGAATTCAACATGATGATTTCATTGTTTAAGATGGAGATTGTTGTTAGTGCTCTTTTTTTTCAGCCTCCAGTTTTATTATGAGCTTCTTCTACTTCTCTCCTTCTTGAAACACTTGTGCACTTTTGAGACACAACTTTCTATAAGATGCTGCAAGTTCATCAAATGTTAATTCATCCTCACTAGAGTCATCATCAGAAATAGATGTCTCTGTCAAAGCAGTGATGTGTTTATTTGATTCCTCTTCAAAATCACTTTCAGAATCTCCATCAGACCATGAAACAGATAGTCCCTTCTTTTGTTTCTTAAGATAAGTAGGGCATTCAACTCTAATGTGACCAAAACCCTCACATCCATGACATTGAACCCCTTTGCTTTGATTGGGCTTCTCTTCAGACTTTGTTTTTCTGCTAGAATCATATGATCTACTAATGTCAATTGAGGTGTTCTTGACATTAAGTCTTGACTTCACATTCATCTTCTTCATAACTCTGTTGAACTGTCTTCCAAGCATAGCTAGAGCTTCTGCCAGGCTTTCTTCAGTTTCCATCTCACATTCTTTTGTTCCATCTCCAGCATTAGAAACAAAGGTTATGTTATTGTTCTTCTTTCTAGGGATGTCACTGATTCCCATTTCAAATGTTTGAAGGGATCTAATGAGATCATCTACCTTCATATTGCAAATGTCTTGTGCTTCCTCTATAGCAGTAACCTTCATAGCAAATCTCTTGGGTAGAGATCTGAGTTTTTTCCTCACAAGCTTTTCATCAGACATTTTTTCTCCTAAAGCTTCAGAAGTGTTGGCAATCTCAAGAATATTCATGTGAAAGTCATGAATAGCTTCATCCTCAGATTTTCAAATTTTGTAGTGAGCAACTGAAGTCTTGACATCTTGACCTTGGAAGTTCCTTCATGAGTGGTTTTGAGAGTATCCCAAACATCCTTGGCCAATTCACAATGGTGCACCAACCTGGATATATTTCTATCAATTCCGTTGAACAAAGCATTTAAAGCTTTAGAGTTTCCCAGAGCCAACTCATCCTCCTCTTTTCCCCATTCTTCGTCAAGTTTTAAAGTCTTTGTTCCATCTTTTCCAATAATGATATGATGTTCCCATCCTTCGTCTGCATCTTTCCATGCCTTCCTATCCAGAGATTTCAAGAAGGCCACCATACGAGGTTTCCAGTAACCACAGTTAGATCCACCCGGAATGGGTGGTCTATTCACAAATCCTCCATCCTTGTCCATAGTACTAGAATATACTGCTCCTAGATCTCACCCAGAAAAACAAGCAGGGTGCCTGCTCTGATGCCAATTGAAATTTTGGAACCAGATATGAGATTTCGAATGAGATGTTATGACACTAATATCTGAAAGATTTAAATCTGAACAAATTAAATAATCACAAAACAATTGTAAAAGACACAAGCAATTTTTAACCCAGTTCGGTGCAACACACCTACATCTGAAGGCTACCAAGCCAGGAGGAAATCCACTATAAGTAGTATTAATTCAGAGTTAAACCCAACAGTTTAAACCCTTCACTTAATCCCTACCCAATGCAACTTCTTATCTAAGCAACACTCAGATATGAGACACTTCTCACTCCCCTTCAATCACAACAGTGATAACAACCTAAAAAAACAAGCAGTAGAAGACACACTTCAAAGACAAACCTTGACCTTGCTTAAAAGCTTCAGTCAAGAATAAATCACTCTTGATTAAAAGCTTTGAATTGATAACTTACAACTAAACAAAACCCATTCCAATACAATTATCAACATGATAATTGTTTGGCTCACCAGAAAACTAAGAACACTTAAAAAAACCCTAGCACAAGCAACACACTTCTGTAGCGGTAAAATCGTGAGTGTAAGTTATTGATTAACTTAACTCAAGGTACACAGAGTCGCCACCGCGCTTTTATTTATTTCCAAATGGAAAAAGGTAAAAAGAACGAATAAAAACCTAAGGGAATCTAAAAGCAAAAGCTAAAAGAAACAAACAGAGAATGGGTAAGGGGATTGGTGGATAGAAACAGATCCAAATGGCCATAGGCCCACACTCCATATTCTTAAACAAAATAAAACTTATAATGAAAAAAAAAAAAAAAAACAGAAAAGCTAAAGCTCTTCTTCCCCGATGAGAAAACAGGGTCGGCACCTCTTTACTCTCACCTTCAAACTCGAAGAACACGATAGCAACAAATCCACTCAAGGTAAACGATGGTTTCTCCTCTCAAAATCAAATGCCGATTTCGGCCTCTTCTCCTTCTTCTAAACTCAAACGTAAGACTCTCTTCTTCTTTCAATTCAAATTGATTTGTGCTTGTTGTGGATATGAGGTATTGAAATCTCAAATTGAAGGTGTTATGAAGTGTATACAAGGAAGGTCGAAGAAAAATGAACTGTAAAATTCAAGGTTTGAAGGTTGAGAAGAAACGGATTTGAAGGTTACGGCGGGATTCGAAAATGAAGGTTGAAGCTAAATTGATTTTGGCAGAGTGTTTATGGCTTTTGAAGCTTGGTGAAATGAAGGTGAGGATGGCTCTATTTATAGAAGGAAGGAGATGGATTGGGGGTTTCGGAATTCGTTTTAAGGGTGAGAGAAACGTGAGCTTTGCCGGGTTTATTTTTCTGCGTTTTGAGTTGAGTTTGGTTGCATTTTGAAGGCCTGTGTGTTTTGTTTATGCTGCTGCGTTTTATGTTGCATTTCAAGTGCGTTTTGGATGCGTGAGGCTTACGGGTTGATTTCGTGAAACTCGCGTGTTTTGCTGTTTGTGTGATGCGTTTACAGCGTGTGCTGGTGTGACTAAGCTGAGGTTGGGCTTGAAAGAAGCTGGGCTTGCGGAAGGCGTACGGATTGTGTGTTTTTGTTGCAGATTGAAGTGGATTTCCGCGTGCCATTTTGAGGCTTGGGGTTGTGCATTTTGCCTTGTGCATTTGGCTTGTTGAAGGCTGGGGCTATTGGCTGTTGTTGTGAGGGCTACGGAAAGCGTTGGCTTGAGCTGTGTGTTGTTGTTGTTGTTTTCGTTTTGCAGCTTTGTTTACCACGTGGAAGGCTGGCATGCGGATGTAAGCTGGGAGTCTTGGCGTAAGCTGCTTGCTGGACGATGGCTTGCACGTGCGGGATGTGTATTGGGCTGATGTTGAAAGCATGATTTTGCAGGTGGGAATAATTGATGTATGTGGTTGGCTAGGCTTGCGTTGGAAAGGCTGGAAGTATTGAAATGTGTGGCTTGTGGAGTCTTAAGATGACTTGGATAAAGTTGTGGCTTTTTTTTCATTATTTTGTATTAATGGGCTGAAAATATAATGAAGAAAGAAAAAAAATGATAATGTGATTTTTTTTATGAATGGGCTTAACAAAAGATATATGGGCTTCACAAATCAAATTTGTGTTTCTTTTTTCCTAATATGTAAATGGCCTTAAAAAAAAGTTTAATGGATATTTAGAATGAAGAAAAAAAAAGATTAAAAAAAAATGTTTAATTTGGATAATAAAAGAAATGGAATGATTTAATCGGGGAAAATGGAAGAAAAATGGTTATTGGATAAAACGGATAAAATGAATTGGATATGAAATAATAAGAATAGTTTTGAAATGGGTATGAATCAACCACCACCATCATACTGCCACAAACTTCGATCCAAAATCAAATTCGCACTGCACCACTGGATTTCTGATTAAACTGGAATAAAACCCTCTTGAACCACTGGATAAATTGAAACTTTACCACCTGAGCCACAATCACTCGAATCATCTGAAAATTTCCTTGATTATTTCAAATCCATACTGAGAAAAATAAATCCCCATATGGATCACTGATGAATTGATGGATTGATGATTCGAACCAAACTTCACACAAAACATTGCCTGATAAACTGATGATTTTCACACAACACAGCTTGAACTTTGAAAACGCATTGTCTGAGGAATAAACCACTGGCACACATAACTTGCAGTTGAACAATCTATTTGATAGTTTGACCAAGATTAGGTCAAACATCCATTTGGATCGAATTGTAACTGAACAAACGCATATGAATTGAAATCACTGTCTTATCTTTGAAATCCTGCAACACAGACAACAAGAAGAAGAAGCAGACTGCCACGTATTTTTGTATTTTGGTTAGAAGTCAGTAAATATAAACAAATGATAAAGAAGTAAAAACAATGGTGATCCCCTGCGAAGCATAAACCCTCATCTGAGAAGAAACCGAGAAAGCCAGTGCGATCTTGTTTGTATGCAAAATGCAGATGATATGCGAAGAAATCTTAGGGCAAAAATTAGGATGTTACAGCTGCCCCTATTTAAGTTTCTTCAATCTGGAGATATGAAGATTGACATCTTCATCTCTACAAGATGGGAGAGACTTAAATATAGAAAACCCAATTTTTGTCCTAAGAGAACAAATGATATGATATGAATATGATATGCAAACCCAAGATCTCTATGGGGAAAATATGACCACCAGAGGAAAACAAAAACTTGGGGACACAGAAGAAAATCCCGCTGGGGAAACAACAACAGACAACCAAAGAGTTTACCAGGAAAATAAATCACTGGATAGCTGACTCCACTTGGGAAAAGATATGATATAATAAAGATACAAGATTCGACCAGGGAAAGATAAACACCCTGCCAGGAATTAACAACCAAACAAAATATTTGGGTCCATCAATGGAGAAATACTTAGTTGGATAAGAATCACCAACTACCTGTTTAATGGGTAGGAAATATAACAGACTCGACTATCAATTTACTGGATAGGAGCAAAACACAGAGGGATAACCTCCACTACCTTTTTACTGGGCAGAACAAATTCTCAACTACCTGATTCACTGGGTAGGAAATATAAAGGACTCGACTATCGATTTACTGGATAGGAGTATGATCAACTACCTGATTTACTGGGTAGGAACTCAATCAAAGGGAAACAGCTTCTATTACCTTTTTACTGGGTAAGAAGAAGAAATATCGACTACCGGATTTACTGGGTAGAAAAAATTCTTGACTACCTAACTTACTGGGTAGGAGCTTAAGCAAAGGAAAACAACCTCTATTACCTTTTTACTGGGTAAGAAGAAGAAATCTCGACTACCGGATTTACTGGGTAGGAGTACAAGTAAAAGAACTTGATCAATTTGGTAATATTACCCACTATCGATTACTGATAGCTTAATTCCAAAGTAATATACTCAAGCTGGAGAAAATGTTGCCCACTATCAAACAATGATAGCTTAATTCCAAAGCAAAATTACTCACAAAAGGGGACCAAAGTTCAATCCAAGAACAATTTGGAGAGAAACGGTCAAACAAGACTCATCCCGAGGAGGAAATATCTCAACTGGGGAAAATTCCATCCAGATAATAAACTGGGGAGGAAGCTGAATTAAAATCATCCACGAGAAACAAACTCAGTGGGGAATTAGAAAGAATAAACACTTTCTGCTTAATGGTCAACACTCTAAACTTGAGGTGAAGACAACACACATACTCTTGTGGGGAAAGTCCACACCAAAGAGCAGAGAACAATGATAACCGCAAGAATGCAAGCAAACAATGCTATGCTTATGCGTATGAATATGCTTATGAATATGCTGACAAAATAGATATAAAGATAAGAAACGGGTGACATGAACACCACAACAATCAGATACTCGGCTAATCCCAAGGCAACAATACAGGGAAACATGCTGGAGGTTCAGCTTGAAATACTGCAGGGGACTGTCATAAGCCATCAAAGGAATAAAATCCTACTACAAGGCTTAAATCATGATAAGACAGCATCTGCTATGGATATCATCCTGCTGAGGAAAGGTAATAATCTGCTGAGGATGGAAGTATTCTTGATAAAAATCAAACTTCACGAGGAATAACTGTCATACCACTCCTGCTCCACTTGGGGATAGAGTGCAAGACCTGTTGAAAATTTCATAGGGATCTGCTGGAAACCCACACATGCAGACCTACTGGGGATCCATATGGGGATATCATAAGTTAACATCATAGCCAAAACACAGTTACGAGGGATTTTAAATCTATACCCAACATAGGGTACAAGAAAACCTCTAAACTGACTGCTATATTAATACTTCTATATTCAAGGATGTAAACAATCAAACTGAGGAACAAGAGCTCAGTCGGGGATTCCCAATGCTTCTTAATTTAAAGATAACTTGCTGATGAAGAGATCAAAACTCAGCTAGGGATTCTTAAGAACATCCCTTCTAACAACTCTTCTGGAGAAAACATGGGGACTCAGAACAATCATACAATTCCCGCTCATACTTGTTGTTGGGGAACAAAACATCATTAACATCAACCTGTCAAGACTATTCAGGAACTTCGCATGGACACAACCGAATCAAACCCTGCTTTGGGAGAGACAAGTTACACACATCTAGACTTTACCATCCTTGGAATCAGTATTGATATCCTCTCTTTGTTCATATATCAAAAGAAAAATGTTTTTTTAAAATCTTCAAAAATTAAATTTATTAAATTTGTTTCAAAATCATCATCAACAATAAATTGAAATTTTGTAAACAGAAACAATATAAAGAATTGCAAACAATTGGATAAAAGCTCAAATTCATTGATAGAATGGTAGTCAGCAAATGGCATGACTCCATGGATCATTACAAGTTTTGAAAAATGGTAAATACATGGAAAAGGGCTACATTGAGATACAATGATCACTATTCTCCCTATCAACTTTGAACTCCACTGTGTCCGAAACTTCAATCAAGGATGAATGAATAAGAATCTTTGATGGGAAATTCTTCTGAGGGATCGAATCTGAAATCCTCGGTTGCTACAAGTGATCCAGTCTGTCGATGCAGTTACTTGCCATGATCCCTAACTTTTGCCTAGATTTCCCTTTCGGGTTTTCAATCTACCGGGATAATTCTTTCTGTTTATGTCTCTAATTTTTGCCTGGACCGCCCTTTCGGTTTTTCAATCCACCGAGACGCTCATTTTTGCCTAAGCCGCCCTTTCGGGTTTTCAACTTAGCGAGCTGTTCTTTTATTTTTTTAGGCGAAGTATTTCTTGACTGCATCCGCATTCACAGGGCGAGTGATCTCCTCACCATCCATAGTTGCAAGAATTAATGAACCGCCAGAGAAGGCTTTCTTAACAACATATGGCCCATCATAGTTCGGAGTCCACTTGCCCCGAGAATCTTTAAGGAAAGACTGAATCTTTTTGAGCACGAGGTCGCCTTCTCTGAATACACGAGGTTTGACCTTCTTATCAAAAGCTTTCTTCATCCTTTGCTGGTACAACCGACCATGACACAAAGCTGTTATTCTCTTTTCCTCAATCAGATTCAACTGATCAAATCTACTCTGACACCATTCAGCCTCCGTCAACTTGGCTTCCATCAGAACTCTCATTGATGGGATCTCAACTTCGACGGGGAGCACTGCTTCTGTACCATAAACAAGTGAGAAAGGGGTTGCCCCTGTTGAAGTGCGGACAGATGTACGATACCCATGCAAAGCAAAAGGGAGCATCTCATGCCAGTCCTTGTACGTCACAACCATCTTTTGAATGATCTTCTTAATATTCTTATTCGCAGCTTCAACAGCCCCATTCATCTTCGGTCTATAAGGAGAGGAATTATGGTGTTGAATCTTGAATTCTTCACAAAGCTCTTTCATCATCTTATTATTCAAGTTCGAACCATTATCAATAATGATTCTATTCGGAACACCATATCTGCAGATAATGTTATTCTTGATAAACCGAACCACAACTTGCTTGGTCACATTAACATACGATGCCGCTTCCACCCACTTGGTGAAGTAGTCAATTTCCACAAGAATAAAACGATGTCCATTCGAAGCCTTAGGTTCAATCATACCAATCATATCAATTCCCCACATGGAGAAAGTCCATGGGGAAGAAATCACATTGAGATAAGCTGGTGGTACATGAATCTTATCAGCATACACTTGACACTTATGACACTTTTTCACATACTTGCAACAATCACATTCCATTGTCGGCCAATAGTAACCTGCTCTCAACATCTTTTTAGCCATTGCATGCCCATTGGCATGAGTGCCAAAAGATCCTTCATGAATTTCTTTCATCAACATGTCTGCTTCGTGTCTATCCACGCATCTGAGCAAGACCATGTCGAAATTTTTCTTATAAAGCACATTTCCATTTAGGAAGAAATTGCCTGCCAATCTCCTCAAAGTCCTCTTATCTTTATCGGATGCCCCAAGTGGGTATTCTTGACTCTGGAGGAAACATTTAATATCATGATACCAAGGCTTGTCATCATGGACCTCTTCAACTGCAAACACATGAGCTGGTCTTTCAAGTCGCATCACACTGATCATGGGAACATCATTCCACTGGTGCACCTTTATCATAGAAGTTATAGTTGCTAAAGCATCTGCCATCTGATTCTCATCACGAGGAACATAATGGAACTCAACTTTAGTGAAGAAAGTTGATATCTTCCTGGCATAATCTCTATAAGGGATCAAGTGGGGTTGATGAGTTACCCACGTACCCTGGATCTGATTAATTACCAAGGCAGAATCTCCATACACATCAAGATGCTTAATCCTCAGATCAATAGCTTCCTCAAGACCCATAATGCAGGCTTCATACTCAGCTTCATTATTGGTACAAGGAAAAGTCAACCTTGCGGCAAAAGGAATATGTGAACCATGGGGAGTAATGATCATTGCCCCAATTCCTCTTCCGCGTGCATTCACGGCACCATCAAAAACTAAACCCCATCGAGATCCAGGCTCCGGCCCTTCCTCAATCAAAGGTTCATCACCATCTTTCACTTTCAAAAACATCACATCCTCATCTGGAAAATCAAACTTGATTGGTTCGTAATCATCAATCGGTTGATGCGCCAAATAGTCAGCCAAGATACTACCTTTTATAGTTTTTTGAGTTCGGTACTCGATATCATATTCTGATAACAACATTTGCCAACGAGCAATCCTCCCAGTCAAAGCAGGCTTTTCAAAGATATACTTGATTGGATCCATTTTAGAGATTAACCAAGTTGTATGATTCAGCATGTACTGGCGAAGACGCTTTGCAGCCCAAGCTAAGGCACAACAAGTTTTTTCAAGCATAGAGTACCGAGACTCACAATCAGTGAATTTCTTACTCAAGTAGTAAATTGCATATTCTTTTCTTCCAGATTCATCTTGCTGACCAAGCACACAACCCATGGAATCTTCCAACACAGTCAAGTACATGATCATCGGTCTACCTTCCACCGGAGGAGACAAGATAGGAGGTTCAAGCAGATATTCTTTGATACTTTCGAACGCCTTCTGACAATCATCTGTCCAGACACAACCTTTGTCTTTCCAAAGCAACTTGAAGATCGGAGCACATGTGGCAGTCATGTGAGAGATAAACCTCGAAATATAATTCAAACGGCCCAAGAATCCTCTTACTTGCTTTTCGGTTCTTGGAGCAGGCATTTCCTGAATAGCTTTCACTTTATCAGGATCAACTTCAATGCCTCTTTGGCTGACAATGAAACCTAACAACTTTCCGGAACGTACACCAAATGTGCACTTGTTCGGATTCAAACGAAGCTTATACTTCCTTAATCTCTGAAACAACTTCAGCAAATGTTCAACATGATCCTCTTCAGTCCTCGACTTGGCGATCATATCATCAACATATACCTCGATTTCTTTATGCATCATATCATGGAAAAGTGTGGTCATAGCTCTTTGGTACGTCGCACCAGCATTCTTTAATCCAAAGGGCATCACTATGTAGCAGAATGTTCCCCATGGTGTAATAAATGTGGTTTATTCCATGTCCTCGGGTGCCATCTTTATTTGATTATAACCGGAAAATCCGTCCATAAAAGAGAACACATCAAACTTAGCCGTATTATATACCAACATATCAATGTGTGGCAATGGAAAATCATCTTTCGGACTGGCTTTGTTCAAATCTCTGTAATCAACGCACATTCGGACTTTTCCGTCTTTCTTCGGAACAGGAACAATATTGGCCACCCATTCAGGATAAGTTGATGTCACAAGAAAACCTGCATCAATCTTCTTTTGAACCTCCTCTTTGATCTTTACTGCCATATTAGGATGAGTTCTTCTCAGCTTTTGCTTTACAGGTAGACATTCAGGCTTCAACGGCAATCTATGCTCCACAATATCAGTATCAAGACCCGGCATGTCTTGATAAGACCAAGCAAATACATCAACATACTCTCTGAGAAGCTCTATAATCCTCTTCTTAACATCAGGACCAAGCAATGCTCCAACTTTGACTTCTTTCTTATCATCTTCAGAACCCAAGTTGACCATCTCTATAGACTCTCCATGAGGTTGAATAACTTTCTCCTCGTGCTCAAGAAACCGAGAAATTTCATCAGGAATCTCTTCAACATCCTTTTCCTCAGCTTCAAACACAGGGAATTCAAAGTTGGGAGAGGGCATAGGATCATTGTTTTCAATGGGTTTATCAATCAATCTGCACAATGATTTTATTTTTATTTTAGAGTATGAACAAAAGTGCAAACATTATGCAGATAAACAATTATTATATTTTGGTTTTTTATGTTACCATTTTTCAGAATAAAGCAAAAAGGAAAAACACATATGGAAATAACAAAATAACATTTTATTGATGATGATAAAATTTGAAACAAAGCCCGACAAACATCACTTTCACCTTGGGCAGAGTGAAAGGATTTTTGAAAGAAAATAAAACAAATTACTTTGAAGAATGAACAATAAAAGGAACATCAACAGCAATCCAGTTCTGGCAAATCTTTCCGTGCGTAACAAAGTCAGGCATTTCTTCATCTTCATCATCTTCAAAGATGGCAGCAGCGGAATGATCGTTGATAAATCCAGCATTTTTGAAACCTTCCTGAATAGTCTTCGGGTCATTAAGAACCACGCCTGGTGCAAAGCCGATACCAAATCCTTCCTTGTTGTCGACAACATCAATAACTCGTCCCCAACCTTCAGACTGATCAGCTTCCAGCACTCGCAGAGCATCCTTGAAAGAAGACATGGGCATGGCATTCTTCTTAGCAACATTATCCACAACAGAAAGAGCTTGAAACGAAGTTCCCACCTCTTCTTCAGCATCAATATAGGAGAAAGAAGACAAATTGCTCACAAGCATCGCCCTTTCACCTTCAATGGTTACCAATTTCCCCTCTTTCACAAACTTCAACTCTGATGAAGAGTGGATGTCACAGCTCCTGCCTCATGGATCCAGGGTCTTCCGAGGAGACAACTGTAAGCGGACGTATATCCATTACCTGAAAAGTAATCTTGAATATAAACGGTCCAATAAGAATAGGAAGATCCACTTCACCAATCACTGTCTTCTTCGACCCGTCAAACGCTTTCACAATAATCCCACTATGCCTCATGGGAGCACCTTGAAACGCAAGCTTTGACAAAGTCGACTTTGGCATAACATTCAGAGAAGATCCGGTATCAACTAGCACCTTGGACATAGCATCTTCCTGACAATTTGCTGAAATATGCAACGCCAAGTTATGATTCCTTCCTTCTTCAGGCAAATCGTCATCACAGAAACTTAAATTGTTGCACGATGTGATATTAGCCACAATACTATCAAACTGATCAACAGTCACATCATGGTCAACATAAGCTTGATCAAGAATCTTCTGCAAAGACTGCCTATGAGCCTCAGAGCACATCAAGAGTGATAAAACTGATATCTTCGACGGAGTATGCAACAACTGCTCAGTGACGTTGTACTCACTCTTCTTTATCAATTTTAGCACCTCATCTTCACTATCACCAGATTGGCCTGAATATTGGGCAACATCATCCATAATCTGTTTACTCGCACTTGTATCTTCAACTCTCTTCGGAGGATCTGAAGCATACACTCTACCACTTCGAGTAACCTTTGTCACATCAGCAATGCTAACCACAGACTTTGGAGTAGGAATAGGAACTTCCCTACCATTTTCTATCATCGTAGCATTATACCGGTACGGAACAGCTTTATCAGACTCATATAGCATTGGACCAGGCACATTAATCACCAATGGAGTAACAGCAGTTTTGCGACTATCAAAAGAAATAACCACCCTCTCAGGAACAGTCCTCTCAGGAAGATTGAACTGAGGCATAATAACATTCACTTCATTCTCATATTCATCTCTTTTTGCTGTCACTTCAATCAATTTATCATCCATCATCTTTTGAATGTCTCTCTTAACAATCACGCAACCACGAGGATTCACCGAGCAGATACAACATCCAGCATAGTCGTGATCAATATCGTGATATTCGCTTAAGAAAGCATGCATCTCAACCAAAGACCTTCGAATATGACGGACCTCATAGATTTTGAACAAACCAGGACAACCATCAACCATATTCACGGACGCATTACTATGCTTTGGCAACGGATTTTTCTGCACATTTGGATTAACATCATTGAAATACAGAACATTGTTCCTCATCAATTTATGTACTTCAAACTTCAATGGATAACAATTCTCAACATCGTGCCCCGGGGCACCTTGATGAAAAGCATAGCGAGCCTCTGGCTTATACCACCATGGGATAGTCTCTGGAACTGGAGGTGGAGGACGGGTTTGCACAAGATTATTTGCAATCAAAGATGGAAGTAAGTCCGCATACGACATCGGAATAGGGTCAAAACTCGGCTTAGCCCGAACTTGTTGATTACCACCTTGTTGCACAGAAGGTTGTTGATAACGAGGTTGGTACTTTGGAATTGCTGGCACAGTTGGAGCCACATTGATCATCGGAGTTACAGAAGCTACATGCTGCGAATGATGATTCCCACGACTGTGAGGCCTTCTATAACTTTCACGAGATACCGCATTAGTCTCATTTTCTTTCTTTTTCCCAAAGTTGAACCTTCTAGAGCTTGAACCATTACTGTTCTCTTGACTTAACCGTCCCTCACAGACACCTTCTTCTAAACGCATCCTCATGCTCACCATTTCAGTGAAATCAGAAGGAGCGCTTGCTATCATCCTCTCACAATAAAAAGAACCTAAAGTTTTCAAGAAGATCTTCGTCATTTCTTTTTCTTCCAGCGGAGGAACAATCTGGGCTGCCAGCTCGCGCCATCTCTGCGCATATTCTTTAAAAGTCTCTTTGTCCTTCTGGGACATAGCACGAAGCTGATCTCTATCTGGCGCCATATCAACGTTATACTTGTACTGCCTCACAAACGCTTCTCCCAGATCATTGAAAGTCTTGATTTGGCTATTATCCAGACTCATATACCACCTCATGGGTGCACCGGTCAAACTATCCTGGAAATAGTGAATCAGCAGCTTATAATTATCTGTCTGAGCAGACATCTTTCTGGCATACATAGTCAGATGACTCAACGGACAAGTGTTGCCTTTGTACTTCTCAAACTCAGGCAACTTGAATTTGTAAGGAACTTTAACATTAGGAACCAGACAAAGATCATATGCATCTTTTCCGAACAAATCCTTATGCTTCAAGGCTCTCATCTCCCTCTGTATCTCAACAAAGCGTCCTTGGAAATCATCAAGTCTTTCAGCCACTCCAGTGCCTTCGCTGGGCTCAGCATGGTAAATCATTTCATCATGATGCAGAATATTGTGCACCACAGGCGGTGCAGTAGTCACAACTGGAGGAAGAGTAGTCCACACTGGTGGGAGAGTATTAAATGCAGCAGTCTCAGGATGATGAGGAGGACGATAACCAGCAGGAATAAAATCAATTGGCATGCCCCAAGGTGTGCTAGCAGGCATACGATAGCGAGGGGAAATAACAGTCTCGACAGGAATTGATGTGGTAACAACCTCGGAGATGACAGTATTCTGAACAGGAGAATTAGGGGGTGGCTGATTCTGAGCAGCCACCAAACTTTCCATCATAGCAGAAACTCTTTCCAAGTTTTCCCTCAGAAATGTAACCTCTTCGCGCAGCTCGCGATTCTCTTGTTGTAAAGTTTCCATCACCCTTCTCCGATTAGCTCGAGTATCAAATCGGTGAGTCAGCTTGACAGGAGAACTGAATGAAGACCAAGAAACAACATAAGATCCCTGGAGAACACTCAAAAAGCAAGACAAATGCGGGTATGATGCATGGTATGCATATGCAAATGCAAATATTTCAAAGGATTATAAGATAACTTGCAATATTCATAAAGAAACACTTTTTTTTGAAATACTTAAAAAAACTCATTCTCATTAAGATCAAAGTAAGGATTACAAGTGAAGTACAAACATCAATAATCCTAATACATGAGAGCAAAAGTAAACTAGGCCTAGGGAATCATATCCGAAGAAGTTCCGAATCCTGGCTAATACTTCATGCGAATCCTCTTGATCTCTTTCTTGTACCGATCTTCCATATCTTCCTTATCCTTCACCAACTTGTCGACAATGGCCTTCCAAGCACCGGAAGTAGGAGGAATGGTAGATGGAGTACTAGAGGAAGATAAATCCTCTCTTGGCCTCTTCGTGACACGCCGCTCAAGTAGCTCAATGAGATCATCCTTCTCCTTCAGCTGCTCCTGCATCGTAGTCTTCTCAAGTAGCCATTCTTCTTTCTCTTTCTTCATCTTATCTAACTCTTCTTGAAGAGCCACCTTCTCATCAACGGGAGGTAGAAAAGCAGACAAAGGCAATATGGGAAACAAAGGCTCCTCAGGTGGATAAGGCATCTTGAGCTTGGAAGCTCTAGATCGAACCTACTGAATATAACATTCGGAAGGAGGAAGGTGTTGTCTTCCCAATTGACCTTTCTCTTTCCGATGAACAGCATGCCAAGAATGAGCAATCCTTTTCTTCATTTCCACATGATCAGCACCATTAAGAAAGAAGAAACGGGATAAGGAAAGATTGTTTGGTATGTCCTTCAAACAATATCCGAACTGTCGTCTAGCAAGAATGGGGTTGTAGCTAATTCCCCCACGTGTACCAAGAAGAGGTACATTAGGAAATTCTCCACAACTATCAATAAGAACTCCAGTATCATAATGAGAACAATACCATGTCATGTCCTTATGAGAAAGTGACATCAACCTCTGAGACCATCTTCGATTCTCTCTATTGTCCTTGAAGACATCCGACTTGGGTAGGTGCGAAATAAACCACCTATAAAGAAGAGGCGCATAACATACAATCTCTCCGTCACCTTTGGAGGTCCTATAGTGAAAAGCATGATACATATCTCCAAGCAAGGTAGGCACCGGGTTCTTCTTCAAGAAGATCTGAATAGCATTCTCATCCACAATACCATCCAAGTTCGGAAACAAGACAATCCTGTAAATAAGCAAAGCAAGAATAGCCTCAAATGCATCCTTATGACCCAAAGTAAGTGAAGTAGAAGCTTTTCCCATCAAGAACTTAGCATTAATACCACGAACACTCCCTTTTGGAAGAAACTTCCCATTAAGATCGGACTCCTTAAGAAAAAGTGCTTTGGCGATGATCTTGATAGTAAGCTCCTTCTTTAAACCACTGAAAAGAAACTCCTTGTCCAGAATAGGCAAACCTAACCAATGAGAATACTCCTCCAAAGTCGGCACAAGCTGATAATCCGGAAAGGTGAAACAATGATGTAACGGATCATAGAACTGAGCTAAAGTAGGGAGAATCCCCTCAGGTACATCAGTGTCCAACATATACAAAAGCTTCCCATGACATTTTCAGAATTCTTGGGTATCAACAACCAATGCTCCTAGTTTTCTCAACTCTAATACATTAGGATTCTTGAAGGTGTACTTCTTTGTGTTCCTCCTTTCAAAAGTCATAGCCATGGACATCTGAAATTTTGCAAAAGTTCCTTATAAGTCCTTTGAAATCTTACAAACACAATGCTCATGAATGCATGATGGCATGTATGCAACAACCACAAACAAGATCACACAAGGCACACGGGCTTAGGTTCCGAGTCACGAGCATGAAGTCAAGGTAATAGAACATCAACCCGCACAGGTAAGTTCTAAGGTTTTGTCTTCATTGTACCTGCAGAAAACCAAAAGGGTGCTAACAGAGGTGCCCGGAGTTAACAGCCATCTTTAGAATATTATCGGTACGTTGGATTACTCCCCAACCGATAACATTCTTAAAATAGACCTCGTCCGAGTGTAGTATCGCGTGACAACCGCCTTAGGTTTACACCCAGACAATTTCCGCACTACGTTCCTAAATTGGCTTGGATGGGTTAAGGGTTCTAAGGTCCTCAGTATGATTAGCTCAAGGTAGGAAAATAATGCCACGTACGATTACTCGTCATGACATTGATAGTCCAAGAGAGCCTAACCGAGTGGAGATTATCAAATTGATATTGCTTTGGACTACTCCATCGCATATCGCTTCGAATATCGCCGTCTTATCATAAGTTCATCTCAGATCCGGGTTAGAATCTATCTCACACAGAGGATCACCAAAACCAAAACAGAACAACCAAATAACAAACAAATCAAACCAAAGCAATAAATAAATCAAAGTAGGCTGAATCCACTTAGAGATTACTCCCCAGCAGAGTCGCCACTTTTCTGTAGCGATAAAATCGTGAGTGTAAGTTATTGATTAACTTAACTCAAGGTACACAGAGTCGCCACCGCGCTTTTATTTATTTCCAAATGGAAAAAGGTAAAAAGAACGAATAAAAACCTAAGGGAATCTAAAAGCAAAAGCTAAAAGAAACAAACAGAGAACGGGTAAGGGGATTGGTGGATAGAAACAGATCCAAATGGCCATAGGCCCACACTCCATATTCTTAAACAAAATAAAACTTATAATGAAAAAAAAAAGAAACAAAAAAAAACAGAAAAGCTAAAGCTCTTCTTCCCCGATGAGAAAACAGGGCCGGCACCTCTTTACTCTCACCTTCAAACTCGAAGAACACGATAGCAACAAATCCACTCAAGGTAAACGATGGTTTCTCCTCTCAAAATCAAATGCCGATTTCGGCCTCTTCTCCTTCTTCTAAACTCAAACGCAAGACTCTCTTCTTCTTTCAATTCAAATTGATTTGTGCTTGTTGTGAATATGAGGTATTGAAATCTCAAATTGAAGGTGTTATGAAGTGTATACAAGGAAGGTCGAAGAAAAATGAACTGTAAAATTCAAGGTTTGAAGGTTGAGAAGAAACAGATTTGAAGGTTACGGCGGGATTCAAAAATGAAGGTTGAAGCTAAATTGATTTTGGCAGAGTGTTTATGGCTTTTGAAGCTTGGTGAAATGAAGGTGAGGATGGCTCTATTTATAGAAGGAAGGAGATGGATTGGGGGTTTCGGAATTCGTTTTACGGGTGAGAGAAACGCGAGCTTTGCCGGGTTTATTTTTCTGCGTTTTGAGTTGAGTTTGGTTGCGTTTTGAAGGCCTGTGTGTTTTGTTTATGCTGCTGCGTTTTATATTGCATTTCAAGTGCGTTTTGGACGCGTGAGGCTTACGGGTTGATTTCGTGAAACTCGTGTGTTTTGTTGTTTGTGTGATGCGTTTACGGCGTGTGCTGGTGTGACTAAGCTGAGGCTGGGCTTGAAAGAAGTTGGGCTTGCGGAAGGCGTGCGGATTGTGTGTTTTTGTTGCAGCTTGAAGTGGATTTCCGCGTGCCGTTTTGAGGCATGGGGTTGTGCGTTTTGCCTTGTGTGTTTGGCTTGTTGAAGGCTGAGGCTATTGGCTGTTGTTGTGAGGGCTACGGAAAGCGTTGGCTTGAGCTGTGTGTTGCTGTTGTTGTTTTCGTTTTGCAGCTTTGTTTACCACGTGGAAGGCTGGCCTGCGGATGTAAGCTGGGAGTCTTGGCGTAAGCTGCTTGCTGGACGATGGCTTGCACGTGCGGGATGTGTATTGGACTGATGTTGAAAGCATGATTTTGCAGGTGGGAATAATTGATGTATGTGGTTGGCTAGGATTGCGTTGGAAAGGCTGGAAGTATTGAAATGTGTGGCTTGTGGAGTCTTAAGATGACTTGGATAAAGTTGTGGCTTTTTTTTCATTATTTTGTATTAATGGGCTGAAAATATAATGAAGAAAGAAAAAAAATGATAATGTGATTTTTTTTATGAATGGGCTTAACAAAAGATATATGGGCTTCACAAATCAAATTTGTGTTTCTTTTTTCCTAATATGTAAATGGCCTTAAAAAAAAGTTTAATGGATATTTAGAAAGAAGAAAAAAAAAGATTAAAAAAAATGTTTAATTTGGATAATAAAAGAAATGGAATGATTTAATCGGGGAAAATGGAAGAAAAATGGTTATTGGATAAAACGGATAAAATGAATTGGATATGAAATAATAAGAATAGTTTTGAAATGGGTATGAATCAACCACCACCATCATACTGCCACAAACTTCGATCCAAAATCAAATTCGCACTGCACCACTGGATTTCTGATTAAACTGGAATAAAACCCTCTTGAACCACTGGATAAATTGAAACTTTACCACCTGAGCCACAATCACTCGAATCATCTGAAAATTTCCTTGATTATTTCAAATCCATACTGAGAAAAATAAATCCCCAGATGGATCACTGATGAATTGATGGATTGATGATTCGAACCAAACTTCACACAAAACATTGCCTGATAAACTGATGATTTTCACACAACACAGCTTGAACTTTGAAAATGCATTGTCTGAGGAATAAACCACTGGCACACATAACTTGCAGTTGAACAATCTATTTGATAGTTTGACCAAGATTAGGTCAAACATCCATTTGGATCGAATTGTAACTGAACAAACGCATCTGAATTGAAATCATTGTCTTATCTTTGAAATCCTGCAACACAGACAACAAGAAGAAGAAGCAGACTGCCACGTATTTTTGTATTTTGGTTAGAAGTCAGTAAATATAAACAAATGATAAAGAAGTAAAAACAATGGTGATCCCCTGCGAAGCATAGACCCTCATCTGAGAAGAAACCGAGAAAGCCAGTGCGATCTTGTTTGTATGCAAAATGCAGATGATATGCGAAGAAATCATAGGGCAAAAATTAGGGTGTTACAACTTCAACAATTTTTCTATGTATCTTCAAATAAGAGTTAGCAACCTTTAAATAGAAACAAGAACATGGGCATAGGCCTGCTGGAGCTGAGAATAAGTTGTAACCTAATAAAACTAATTCCCATAATTAAAGGAACATTAAAGAAACCATATAAAAACCCCTCAAATAATAAACCATGTTGAATAAAAACCTTCCAAATAGAGCACTTTAAAAATCTCAACTAAATCACACAACTGAATCACTGAAATCACGCGCAGAAATAAATGAAAAAAATAGGACTGAAAACCAGACAGCGATGTCATGACATCAGTCTTGACATCCTGATAAAACAGCAACACACTAAAATTTCACATCTGAAAATTTCATTAACAACATATCATGACATAAATCATGACTTTAGATTGAATTTTCTCCTAGTAGTTTCATCCATCGATGAGGTCGGGGAGGCCCCTCCTCGGTAAATTCATAAGAATTTGAATGCGAAAATTTCTAAATACCGTCGAGGAAGATCCTCCATCAAGGAAGAACTTGTTTTGCCAAAAATTGATACCAATCTACAACATCTACAGTTTTAATTTTAGTTTCTCCTGGTAGTTTCATCCACCGGTGAGGTCAGGGAGGCCCTTCCTCGGTAAATTCATAAGAATTTGAATGCATAAACTCCCTAAATACCATCGAGGAAGACCTTCCTCGGGTGTAAATTAAGGGAATTACGATGAATGTCTCGGGCATACTTTGAATTTAGGATGGATGTTCCAGGCACCTTTCAAATTTAGGATGAAACGTCCAGGCATCCTTTGAATTTAGGATGAGAACGTCAGGAGGCTACTTTTCTGACTCTGGTCCTCACCCTTTCACTTGAACTGCGATGGAAGGGTGGATTTGATGCGATGTCAAATTAACCAATTTCCTCTTCTTTTCAGGTAACGTGGATCCGCACAGAAGAGTCGAGGATGTCGATGTGAATGATATCGATATAAAGGTGGACAAGGAAGAAGTGGACGACCAAGAACGCGACGTAGGAAGAAGTAGGTTCGCTGCTCTCGGGACGTCTGATTTATCCTGGGTCGGGGAGGAACCACTGGAAACAGGTTCATGCTTCATGCAAGATCACCGTACCGCCCATACGGTCGTCGAAGACTTGGCCCTGGGGCCCCTCGGAACTGGGAGTGCTACACCCCTCTCCCCGAGTAGCGAATTTTATTGGGTTTTAGGGGATGCGCTTCCCTATGTATAAATTTTCTTTTAGAGAGGTGGGGATCCGTCTTCCATTCACTAGTTTCCAGGCGGGCATCTTCAGATGGCTCGACTTGGCCCCCTCCCAGCTGCACCCTGTCATACCCTAATTTTTGACCTAAGATTTTTCGCATCTCATTTGTATTTCGCATACAAACAAGATCACGCATTGGTTCATTTATCCTTCTCAGGTGCAGATCTTTGCCTCACAGGGGATCACCGTGTTTTTTCTTGTTTCTATCTGTTTATATTTACTAACTTCTAACCAAAATACCAAAAATATGTTGCAGTTTGTTTCTTCTTCTCTCTGTGTTGCAGGATTTCAAAAAAAACAGGGCAGTGATTTCAATCCAGATGCGTTTGTTCATTCACAGTTCAATTCAGATGGACGTTTGACCTAAATTAGGTCAAACTATCAAATAAATTGTTTCAATTGCAAGTTGTGTGTGCCAGTGGTCTATTTCTCAGACAATGCGTTTTCAAAGTTCAAGTTGTGTTGTGTGTGAAAGTCATCAGTTATCAGACAGTGTTTTGTGCGAAGTTTGGTTCGAATCTTCAAGTTCACCAGTTTATAAGCAGTTCATCTGAGGATTTATTTTCCTCAGCATGGATTCAAATAACCAAGACAAGTTTCAGATGATTCAAGTGGTTGTGGCTTAGGTGACAAAGTTGCGAATTGTTCAGTGTTCCCGTGTTGGCTGGTATTCATTACTATCAGTGGCTTGTAAAAAAAAATAAGAAGTTCAAACTTTGGTTGTGGACTTAATACCAGATTTCATTTTCTTTAAATCCATTTTAATCCATTTTTTATCCAATTATTCATTTACCTCCATCTTCTAAATCATTAGTCATCCAATATCCGAAACCACATTTTTATATCCATTCTTTCTTATTATCCATTTTTTTTCTCATATTCTATCCAAAAACCACTTTTATACAATTATATCCCATTTATTTTTTGACACCCATTATCATTCCTTACTAAAATTTTACAAAAATTTACAACCAATTCATTTTTTTTAAACCTCATTCCATTTCTTTTGATATACCAAAATTGAAAAAAAATTATATATAAATTGGCCCATCGGCCCACTCCCATTCACACTGAATCCAAATTGACCCACTTGCTATGATTAAATTAATAAGAAAAAGAAGATTAGCACTTTCAGTCAGCTTCTATCAAAACACATAGTCAGCTTCATCAGCTCCAAACCGGACACGTCATCACAAGCTGCACACACCATATGATTTATGCATCACACTCCAAGCCGTAAAAATCTGCAACATACACATACGCAGACTCAGCCAAGCATCACGTTTTTACACACATAAAGCACAATCCGCACGGACTCAAAACGCAACGAGAAAACAAACGAAACGTCGCAGCCTCAACACGTATACAACACACGCAAATTCTGCACGCTTTCTACATATCACTTCACAAGCCAAGCCGCAACAGGTCCCTTGCACCAGCCATTCCACCAAGCCACAGCCGAACACGCATTCCAATCCAAGTATCAGCTTCAAGCCAACATTAAGCCGCAAGCTGTGAAACACGCATACAGGACTGCCCAAAACGCAGGCCCAGCAACACGCGAAACGCAATCTGCACAACACCTGAAACGCAGCTTCATCAAGCCAAATATCAGCAACAAAAACGCAACAGCAAACGCAATTTTCGTGACACCCCAAAACGAGCAGAATCACAAACAAAACGGCAACCGTGAGCTCCTTCATTCCATATATAAAAGCAACCTTCTCTTCATTCAATTGCCAAGCTTGGAAAGCCCTCCAAATCCCTGCCCAAATAAACTCATAGCTCCAATTTCTGTTTCTCCCAACCTTCAACAATCACTTTTTTTCCTTCATCAACCCTTCAGATCAAATCTTCAATTGATACCTCCACTAAACCTTTTTCACCTTCAATTCGTTTCAGATTCGTATCAATTCATCTTCAAATCTACAATTTAAACTCACCGGTGAAAACAAGAGAAAAAGTTGTGCGGCATCGTAGTTGTTATTCTTCTGAAAGTGACGGAGACGGTGGCTTGCGAATTCGTTTGTGTGAGAGAGAGAGAGGTACAACTCGATCTCTGTTTTTCGCCACATTCCCTTCAGTGTCGCCGCGATTCATATAGGAAGAAGAAGAAGTGATTTTGCTTTTTTTTTCATTTTGTCCCTTTTTTATAAAATCTGACTTTTTATTTTATTAAAAGAACTTGATAGCTTTGTGATTATTGGGCCTATGTGGTATTTTGGATTAGATTTCTATGCACATCACACTTCTCCCTGCGTTTCCCTTCCCCCCCCCCCCCCCCCATATTCTAATTTCTTTTCTTTATTTTTTGGTTGACATATTAGTTCTTTCTACTTCTATTGGTCTCTTATTTTATTTTTTTAGAAGAAAATTGACATAGATTTTTGGATAAAACTTTTTTTAGAAGAAAAATGTTTTGATTTTTTTTATTTGGATTTGCTTTATTTTTTTGTTTCTTAATTTTATTTGTTGATTTTTAGAGTGGATTTTCTATTAGATCCATATTTCGTCTTCATCCTTTTATTTTTGATCGATGAGATCTCCGATTCGTAGATTATTGGTTTTCGAAGTTGTTTAATCTTCATTATTTCAAATCTATGGATGAATGATCATTTGGATCATTCTCCATACTTTGGGATCGTGATAGGTTGCATTCGATAAATCAATGTGAAATCTCGATTAAGATTAGACCGTTACCTTTTCTTTTCGTACGACATGTTTTCGGAGAATGATCCATAATATCATTTCTCTAACATGTATTAGCACAAATATTTTCCACCTTAATTGGTGGTGGCCGGCCTCATTTGTAGGGTAATTACTTCGTAAATTACTCGGCGATTGCTTAACATAGACCTAAACTTGTCCCAAATTCGGAATAAGATCCATTTGGATCCGGTTGCCTCTCGATTTTGGTTATCTTTTTGTGGTTGTGTTTGATTAAGTTCATCATACCATTTCTATGTAAATATTATTATAATACTAATATACTAACCATTTAAATTGAATCTCTCGCACCTTATCCTCTTTATTTCAATCTCTTGCTCCTTATCTCTTTTATTATGCTTTTATTATACTATATCATTCATCATATTGTTTACGTTTATATTGTTATGCTTGTGATTTTTCTTTTGTCCATTTGGACACAAAAACATTAATAACAGATTAAATATCTAAAAGACGGGTGACTTTAATTTCGGACTATGGTTACTATCCTTAGCATTGGACTTGGAGTTTGGACTTAGATTTTAGGACCTCTCCCTTTGCTCAAGTTATTATGGATTGAAGACTTTGGCCTCGATTGAACTCACTTGTCCATGAAGATGGAAATCTCATTTTATCGAAGATTGTTCACTATACGGTTTGATCGTTCTTCCTTTAACTTTTACTTTCAAGTCTTAGGATAGTATTGCACCCCAAAATTTGCCCTCACAATACAAGGCTTTGTGTACTAAGAAGTTCACAAAGTTCACAAGATATTTCATGAGGTTCATGAAGTTTACAAGACAATTTATGAGGTTCACAAGGTTCACAATACTTACAAGGCCTTTCATGAGGTTCATGAAGTTTACAAGACACTTTATGAGGTTCACAAGGTTCACAAGACCTTTCATGAGGTTCATGAAGTTTACAAGACACTTTATGAGGTTCACAAGGTTCACAAGACACTTTATGAGGTTCACAAGGTTCACAAGACCTCCCATGAGGTTCACAAGGTTCACAAGACCTTTCATGAGGTTCATGAAGTTTACAAGACACTTTATGAGGTTCACAAGGTTCACAAATACTTACAAGACCTTTCATGAGGTTCATGAAGTCTACAAGACACTTTATGAGGTTCACAAGGTTCACAAGACCTCCCATGAGGTTCACAAGGTTCACAAGACATCTTATGAGGTTCACAAGGTTCACAAAGTTCACAAATAGTCAGAAGATTTAACAATTCCCTCAAACAAGGCATTCTCCTAAGCAGTGCATCCAAAACTAGGGTTTTGACTTTAATCAGGCTAAATGGATTTCCAAGACTTCAAGTGAGCTTCATAACATCTTATATGTGTTTAAGAACCCCCATGACAAGTTTCAAGACTTTTCTCAAAGGTTTGCTCAGTCAGATGATCAGATAAGTCAAAATCAGTCAAAGCAGTTAAAAAGTCAAACTGTGGTCAAACCAAAGTCAAACTCCATGATTTTTTGTCAACATCAAGTATATGAAGTAAAATTCATCATTTTATCAAGGGTTGATCATGATTCATCAAGGATATTTCAGATCATCAAGAATCAGGAGTTTCTAAATTAGGGTTTCCTCAGGAAAAGTCAACTGAACTTTGACCAGCCATAACTTTCACATACTTCATCACCAATTTTCCATCCAAAGCTCATTTTTAAGGAAATTGAATTCTCTACAACTTTGTGTCTCACAAGCCAAGCCCAAAAATGCTTCATTTGGAAGGTATGAGCTAATACATTATAGGTCCTTTTGAAAGTCAACAAAAAGTCAACAACTTCAAAATGGCATAACTTGAGAATGGTAAATGATATGGACATGAAACCAGTGGGGTTGGTTATAGGACTCTTCAAGATTTCCAAAATGTCCAAGAACACCCTCATAGCATTAAAATTGAAGGATTTGTGCCCTTGCAAAGTTGGGAAATTTTTGGTTGGTTTATGAAGAAAATGGAGGTTTAAAACCAATTTTTTCTAAATGGGCTTGCCATATGATGATCCAATCCATACCAATACTTCATGCACGACCCAACCCTCAAATATTCAGATTTTTTATTATTTTATTTTATTTATTTTGATTTTATTCATTTAAAATCATTTTAAATTAAAATAAAATAGAAAAGTCAAATATTTAAATGGGATTTTGTTTCTAGAGAGTCATAAAGGTGATTTGGATCAAATTGATACAAAAATTATGATGATTGGCTTGAAATAGAAAGGTCTTATTCAAGAATATTTGATTTTTAAGCTTGAATCTTTTTCAATCTTCAAAATCCAAAAAGTCCATGCAATGATCAAGTTTCTTAACCTAATTTGATTCTACTATAAGTATACAACATGACCTAATGCACAAGGGACGAAAATTCTGCCTCCAAGAGTAAGTTCAAGTTTTCAAAATTCATCAAAAATCCATTCCATCAAAATCATGACATATCATGCTAACCGAATCCCTTTTTCTTCATTTTTTTTGGTTTATCGTTTTCATATGTTTGCTGGTTAAAACTTGAAACTAACCATTTATTTATGTTCCTTGTGAAATAGTGAAGCTTTCTGGGCAATTTGTTGTGAGTTTCGTGGACCAAACAGGATTATGCCATAGCTAGGGTTTATACCTCTAGATTAGGGTTTTATGGTATAAGTAATTTAAATGGTTTTTATGGACATATTTGTATTGTATGAGATGTAAGGATCACATTGATGTGATCAATTTGAAAAAATGCTTTGTGAATCATGTTGTATGGTATTCGCAGGTTTTCCTGCAAATAAAGTTCGCAGGTAAATGCCTAGAAATTTTCGCAGCAAAATTCATAGGTCCAGAGGTAGAAGACGAGTCCATTGGCGCGAATTCCTGGAATTCAAATTCAAACTATTTTTATAATATATATGTGCTGTCTATATGTCACAGCGTGCAGGTTGGCCTGGTGGTAGGGCGTTTTGCTTGGTAGGCGAAGGTGCTTGGTTCGAAACCAGCCAAGATGCAAAAATTTTGTTGAATTTCTTTTATTTTCATGGAGTAACAACAAAACCAAGGGAAGTTGGATCCATACCAGCTGCGCACGCTTGCCTAGTGGATGGAGACAGAGCTTGGGAGTGAAGGGACCAGGGTTCAAACCCTGCCCTCAACATTTTGGTATTTTTTGCATTTTTTTTAATTTTAATTTGTTTTATTATATTAATTCTATTTTTTTTAAAACTAGTAAATTAGTAAAAATAATTTCCAAATAACATCATAATATTTTCCTCATATCTTAAAAAATTATAATTCATGTTTCTTAAAACTCTAAATTATTTATAAATAAGTATGTATATATAGGTATTATATTATTTGTAAATAAATGGATTTGTTTTTGTATAAATAAATTAACCCTAAAAATTTTAGAAAACCTAGTTTTTATATAAACCCTAACAATACTTCTTAAACCCTAATTATTTTATAAATATTAATATTTGTTTGTAAATGTTAATTATGTTTATTTTTTATTTTTTTATTATTTGTTTATATTATTATATATAGTTTTACTAATTAATTAACCCTAGCTTATTTTTTTCTAAATAATCAAAAAAAAAACTTAATTTTATTTTTATGAATATAATTTATTACTTGTATATGTTTATTTAATTATAATTAAATATTTTTATAATATGTATATAAATTTAAATCATTAGAATAATTTAGTATATATTACTTATTATTTATTTCCTTTATTAAATTCTCTTAAAAAATATTATTTATTTAATTTTAAATTTTAAATTTATTTATTTATTTATTTATTATCTTATTCCAATATTTTTGCATTATTAATTATGTTTATATGATATTTTATTATTACTAACCCCATTGTGATTTATTTTTATTATTTCACTAACCCAATTATTATTATTATTTATTATTTTATTTATTTAATTTGCTTTAATTGTTATTATCATGTAATTGTTCCTTTGATGTAATATTTAGTAGTAATATTTAATATTTATTTTATGCTATGGTTAGTAAAATAGGGAGTGTAACATGTTTGTATGTTTAAAATTAATTTAGATCACTAATTTAAAAGATAAATATTAAAATTGTACACTCACACACGTAAGTCGATCTTTGATCGCCATCTCACTTCCTTAAGGATACCTCTCATGTTGCCTAAACAAAAAAAGGTCAAGTAGGGTGTATAAAGAAAAGTCCCTCATCTCACATCATCTAGTCCCTTAACAGATAAAAGATCAAGTCCCTTCGAATGTTGCCTTCGTAATGATCTTGTCCCTTTCGAATAAAGATGATAAGACCCTTCGAATTGCTTATACACCCCACAGTTGCCTAAATAAACAAATGTCCCTTCACTTGTCCCTTACATCCAAGGTAATGACTACCTATTCCTTAATAATAGGGATAGTCTTACCATTTAAAGGATTCAAGAACAGAAAAGACTTAGACTTAGGGTAGGTTCCTCCTAGATACTTGCTCACTTTTCAAAAACATTTCAAACACTTTACACATTTTAAACAATTTTCAAAACAAAGGTTTTTTACGCATCCGTACATGGATCATTATGAAACTCTTAAGAAAATTTTTATTCACACACTTCACATTTCAAAAACATTTTAAAGTGAGCTAAGTAACTAAGAGCCCATGGATAACCATGGATGTAAAGGGTGCTAACACCTTCCCTTTACATAACCTACCCCCCGGACCCAAAAATCTTTTAAAAGGTCTTTCCTGTTCTTTTATGCCTTTCCTTTGGATAAAATAAAAGTCGGTGGCGACTCTTGCTATCCGCAACATAACTAAAGTCAGTTCTCCCACCGTGTTACAGAACTGGCGACTCTGCTGGGGATTTAATATTAAAGAGGGGTACCCTTAGGAATTAGATCACTTTAAACTTGTTTGCTTTGTTTGCTTTATACTTACTTGTTGGGTGCTCTTATGTGTGAAAGATCCTAACCCGGATCTAGTGTACCTTAGGTAAATGGCAATAGACCAAGGAAACTGTACGGTGTATACCGATATGGTTGATCTGGTGGCCATAGTTTGTGTGACTTCTTGGTTGGTGCTTATGTTCCTTAAGTCAAGTTGAGGATAATATGAGGCTGCCATATGTTGTCAATGCACTAACTAACTTTTAGAACCCTAGTTATCCCATCTTGGCCTTTAGAAAAGTAGTGAGATAACCGGCTTTGGTGAAGACTGAAGTTGGTTGATACTCGATACTACGCTCATTGAGATTCTAAACTTGGAGGGTTTTGGTTGGCAAGTAAGTTGCCTACTAAACAATCACCCTTGTGAAGGATCAATGATATTGAGATCCCTTAGAACATGGTTACTTTTGTAGGACAGGATGAACCATCTAAACTTCAGGGGAGGGTATTTACCTTTGAACCTCATGCAAGCCTTTAAACCTAGGGCTATGGTGTGACTTGTTTGTGTGTGCCACATGTTTGTGATTGAGCATAACATCATGACATCATCATGCATCATAAGCATAGCATTTTCACTAACCATTTCAAGGACCAAAGGATTTATCTTTGTTCTTTGTTGCAGGTCATGGCTGCTGTTCGTAGAAACACCATCAGGATCAACTTTGTGGGCATACCTGCTAAGCTTAAAGAGTTGGCTTCTCAAGTGTCTGATCATTCCCAGTTTATCAAGAGACATGGTCACCTATCGGATCTAGTCACCTCAGGGTTCAATGAAGACATGATGAGTGTTCTGTTTCAGTTCTTTGATCCTAAGTGTTGCACCCCAAAATTTGCCCTCACAATACAAGACATTGTGTGCTAAGAAGGTTCACAAGACCTTTCATGAGGTTCATGAAGTTTACAAGACACTTTATGAGGTTCACAAGGTTCACAAGGTTCACAATACTTACAAGACCTTTCATGAGGTTCATGAAGTCTACAAGACACTTTATGAGGTTCACAAGGTTCACAAGACCTTCCATGAGGTTCATGAAGTCTACAAGATACTTTATGAGGTTCACAGGGTTCACAATACTTACAAGACCTTTCATGAGGTTCATGAAGTCTACAAGACACTTTATGAGGTTCACAAGGTTCACAATACCTCCCATGAGGTACACAAGGTTCACAAGACATCTTATGATGGTTCACAAAGTTCACAAATAGTCAGAAAATTTGACAATTCCCTCAGACAATGCACCTCCTAAGCAGTGCATCCAAAACTAGGTTTTTGACTTTAATCAGGCTAAATGAACTTCCAAGACTTCAAGTGAGCTTCATAACAGCTTATATGTGTATAAGAACCCCCATGACAAGTTTCAAGACTTTTCTCAAAAGTTTGCTCAGTCAGATGATCAGATAAGTCAAAATCAGTCAAAGCAGTTAAAAAGTCAAACTGAGGTCAACTGTGGTCAAACCAAAGTCAAACTTCATGATTTTTTGCCAACATCAAGTATATGAAGTAAAATTCATCATTTTATCAAGGGTTGATCATGATTCATCAAGGAAGTTTCAGATCATCAAGAATCAAAGGTTTCTAAATTAGGGTTTCTTCAGGAAAAGTCAACTGAACTTTGACCAGCCATAACTTTCACATGCTTCATCACCAATTCTCCATCCAAAGCTCATTTTTAAGGAAATTGAATTCTCTACAACTTTGTGTCTCACAAGCCAAGCCCAAAAATGCTTCATTTGGAAGGTATGAGCTAAGACATTATAGGTCCTTTTGAAAGTCAACAAAAAGTCAACAACTTCAAAAGGGCATAACTTGAGAATGGTAAATGATATGAACATGAAACCAGTGGGGTTGGTTAGAGGACTCTTCAAGCTTTCCAAAATGTCCAAGAACACCCTCATAGCATTAAAATTGAAGGATGTGTGCCCTTGCAAAGTTGGGAAATTTTTGGTTGGTTTATGAAGAAAATGGAGGTTTAAAACCAATTTTTTCTAAATGGGCTTGCCATATGATGACCCAATCCATACCATTACCTCATGCACGACCCAAGTCTCTAAAAATCAGATTTTTTATCATTTTATTTTATTTATTTTGATTTAATTCATTTAAAATCATTTTAAATTAAAATAAAATAGAAAAGTCAAATATTTAAAAAAGATTGAGCTTCTAGAAATTCATAAAAGTGATTGGAATCAAATTGGTAAGAGAATCATGGTGATTGGCTTGAAATAGAAAGGCTTAATTTTCAAATATTTGAATTTTAAAGCTTGATCTTTTTCAATCTTTTTTTATCAAATCTTTCACACAAACATCAAGTTTTCTGACCTAAATTCATCACACTATAAGTACATAACATAACCCTAATCATAGAACACGAAATTCAGCCTCCAAAGAGTAAGTTCAAGTTTTCAAAATTCATCAAAAATCTAATTTTCGGTTTCTTCATTAGAGGGTGTTTGAAGGTATTTTAAAGACATAGCAAGCTTCCCTGGACATCCTTGAATCGAAACCATTCACTACATTGCATCATAACATGATACATTAAGAAATCCGAATCGTTTCTTGTTCACTTTCGATTTTTCTTGTTCTTGCATTTTCATGTAATATTAATCAAGTTTGATTGTTGATTTGTGTTTAGATAAGTGCAGGGATGAATTCTGGGCAATTGGATTGATGATTTAGTGGTCAATTCGTGAAACACCATTTTAGGGTTCATACCTATCAAATTAGGGTTTCATAATTTAACAACCATAAATGAATTTTGAGACCATAAATCAACTCAATGAACTGTTTGGATCATGTTGGTGTAATTAATTTGATGAAATTGTACTTGTATGATGATGTATGGAATTCGCAGGTTTAAAACGTATGAAAATTCGCAGGAGTTTTCCCAAGTAATTTTGCAGGAAAACCTACGAATTCAAGGAAGAAGATGAAGTTGGCTGCGCGCGTTTTTTAAATTTGAATTGTCATGATATATTATAATGTTTTGTTTCTGTTTTGTTTCACAAGCGTTGTGCTTGTCCCAGTGGTGAAGGGTGCGCGTATGATGTTTATAGGCCTGGGTTCGAATCCTGGCTTCCCAATTTTTTCTTATTTTTCAGTTTAATTATTAGGCATAATATATTATGTATTATAGTTGCTATGTTGACAGGCGCGCTCTCCCAGCTGGAATGGTTAATGTGTTTGTGTGATGTTTGAAGGTCCTGGGTTCGATTCCCCCAGGCCTTTTGTTTTGCTTTCTTTTTTCTTTGATTTTTCAGTTTAGACAACAAAAGCAATTGGACCTCCTCCTTTGTTACCTGCGCGCAGGCTGGCCCAGTGGATGGAAGCTTTTTCCAGGTATTGGGAGGTCCTGGGTTCAAAACCAGGCCTCCCCTTTTTCTTTCTCTCTTTTATTTCTTTGTTTTAATTAATATTATTATTTGTTTTCTTAATTAAAATTAGTTAATGATTAAATTATAAGTCTAACCTTCTTAATTCTAAAACTTTCATAAACCCTAATTCATTTTAATTAATTCTAATAACCTTTTTTTTTATAAATTTTAATTATCATATAAATGTTAGTTTATTTTATTATGTAATTTGAAAATAGTTCTTATGATTAAATTAACCCTAATTTTATTTTTTCTAAAATTCATAACCCTAGTTTCTTCTATTTAAAATTTAATTTTCTTTAATTTATTATTTATAAACCTTAATCATATGTATATATTATAATTTGTTTATAATTTAAATCTTATATATAAATATGCTTGATATTAAAATTTTGCTAATTATAATTAAATTCTATAAATTGTGTATAATTCAAGTTTTCATGTAAATAATTTTTATTTTATGTTTGAAAATTGCTAAATTAATTTTTGTAACTATAATTTTATTTTCATAATATGTTTAAAATTAATTTAATTTTTATAATTTGCATATAATTCAAAACTTTATAATAATTAATATAATTGTTCATATTCTCTTATTAATTTTAAATAATTGTTTATATAAATTTGATCTTTTAAATTATTATAATATTCTTGTTTATTTCATTATTATTATTAATTATACTCTTGTGATATTTATTTATTACTAACCCCATTAATTTGGTATTATTTTTATTATTATTTTTTTCACTAACCCAATTATAATTATTTATTTATTTCGCTTATTATATTTAATTTTGCTTTATCATTATTATGTAATTGCTTCTTGGTGTAATATTTAGTAATAATATTTATTGTTTATATTTTATGCTATGGTTAGTAAATAGGGAGTGTAAACATACTTGTAATATAAAATCAATTTAGATCATTTAAATTTAAAGATAAATATTAAAATTGTACACTCACACACGTAAGTCGATCTTTGATCGCCATCTCACTTCCTTCGGGATACCTCTCATGTTGCTTAATCAAAAAGGTCAAGTAGGGTGTATAAAGCAAAAGTCCCTCAAAATAAAGTCATCTAGTCCCTTAACAAATAAAAGATCAAGTCCCTTTCGAATGTTGTCTTCGTAATGATCTTGTCCCTTTCGAATAAAGATGATAGTCCCTCCAAAATTGCTTATACACCCCACAGTTGCTTACATAAATAGATGTCCCTTTACTTGTCCCTAACATCCAAGGTAATGACTACCTATTCCTTAATAATAGGGATAGTCTTACCATTTAAAGGATTCAAGAACAGAAAAGACTTAAACTTAGGGTAGGTTCCTTTTAGATACTTGCTCACTTTTCAAAAACACTTCAAACAATTTTCAAAACAAAGGTTTTTTACGCATCCGTACATGGATCATTATCAAACTCTTCAAAAAAAATTTTATTCACACACTTCACATTTCAAAAACATTTTAAAGTGAGCTAAGTAACTAAGAGCCCATGGATAACCATGGATGTAAAGGGTGCTAACACCTTCCCTTTACATAACCTACCCCCCGGACCCAAAAATCTTTTAAAAGGTCTTTCCTGTTCTTTTATGCCTTTCCTTTGGATAAAATAAAAGTAGGTGGCGACTCTTGCTATCCGCAACATAACTAAAGTCAGTTCTCCCACCGTGTTACACTAAGCACCATTGCTTCACATTCCCCGACTACCAGCTGGTTCCTACCATGGAAGAATTCTCCAAACTTCTGGGTATACCTGTACTTGATTAGAAACCATTCACAGGCTTGGAAAAAGAGCCTAAACCTGAGGTTATTGCTGCAGCTCTACATCTGAAGAAGTCTGACATTGTTCTAGAAACGAGAAGCGGGGTTAAGGGTATTCTTGCCAAGGTGTTGATAGAGAAGGCTCAAATGTTCTTGAAAGCTATGAGCTATGATGCTTTTGAGGAGATATTAGCCTTGTTGATTTATGGCTTAGTGTTGTTTCCCAATCCAGACCAGTTCATAGACGTTCATGCCATCAACATATTCCTGAGTCACAATCCAGTGCCTACACTGCTTGGAGACATCCTACATTCTCTCCATACTCGTACTACAAAGGCACGAGGAACTTTGATGTGCTGCATACCTTTGCTATCTAGGTGGTTTATTTCTCACCTTCCTCGCTCAGTAATGAAGAATGAACAAGGGTTCAGGTGGTCCAAGAGGATCATGTCACTCTCTCATTCAGATATCCATTGGTGCTCCAGATCTATGGAGAATGTCACTATCATTGACCGTTGTGGGGAGTTTCCTAATGTGCCACTTCTAGGCATAAGAGGAGGCATTACTTACAGCCCCTCTCTAGCTTTACGACAGTTTGGTTATGCTCGGAGTGATGGTCCACATGACATGTTGATTCAGGGTATTGTATTTGACTATGACAACGATCTGCAAGGTTACCGTCAGAGATTCATACGAGCATGGGGAAAAGTGAACAAGGTTGACAGCAAGACTCTGGAGCCTAAGTACACTATTCCTATGGAAGCTTATCTCAGATGGGTGCGATCTCGTGCTCAGACTCTCATGATGCCATATCCTGCTATCCTGCCAGTTACCATGGAACCTGTTGCTGAAGGAGATACTTCTTATACCATCCTTCACCCAGACATGCCTACTGACATGGAAGACTTACAGAGATCTTGGGTCCAGTTGAAGGAGCAAAGGGATACTTTCGAGGCTCATTACAAAGCAAGCCAAGAAAGAATTCTGGAACTAACAAAGCAACTTCACGAGGAACGGAATCTCAACTCATACCTCAACACAAAGAGGAAACGTCCATGGGAGACTTAAAACCTCATCTCTTGTATTTATTACATTTCATTTTTTGTAAGCCCAAGAGGCAAAACAAATTCATTACTAATAAAAGTTTACTTTCTTGTTTGTTTAAGCAAATGTAAATCCTGCGGTCCTTGAAAACATTGCATATACATTTACATTCCATATCATTGCATCACAGGTTTATTGTGCACAGGTTTCTCATCTTCTCGTTGTTTATTTCAGCAATGGCTCTAGAACAAATAGTTAAGGATCTCCAGGCACAAAATGCACAGTTCCAAGAGCTGATCCTGAACTTGTCCAAGGGGCAGGATGAATTGAAGACACTGCTGGCCAAGAAGACTAAGAAGACTAGAAGGTCAGGAGGCCTGATCAACATGGGAAGAAGGTTCAGAGGTCCTGTCAAGACCAAAGAACAGGTTGAAGACTATGAGTCTGAAGAGTCTGAGAAAGAGGGAGGCAGTCTCCACAACATAATGGGGGACTCTGATTCTGAGGCTAACTACTATCATGAGCCTAATGAAGACAAGTTCAAGATGCTGGTGGATAGAATGGATGCTATGGAATTACAGAAATCTTCTGGGCTGGATTTTGAAGACCTAAGTTTGATATCTGGGGTAGTTATACCCATTGGTTTCAAGGTTCCTACTTTTGTTGTTTATGATGGTGTCTCTTGTCCCAAGCTGCATCTGAGGTCTTATGTCAGGAGAATCCAACCCCATACTGCTGATAAAAAGTTGTGGATCCATTTCTTCCAAAAGAGCTTATCTGGAGCTCAATTGGAATGGTACTATCAGTTGGAGAGTGTCAACATCCGTGATTGGAATGATCTTGCTGAAGCCTTCTATAAGCAGTATCAATACAATGCTGACTTAGCTCCTACTCGCATGCAACTTCAGAGCATGTCTATGGGTGCTAAAGAAAGTTTCAAGGAGTATGCTCAGAAATGGAGAGACTTGGCTGGAAGAGTGCAACCACCTCTAACTGATAGGGAGTTGGTTGATATGTTCATGTGTACGTTGAATGGTCCATTTTACAGTCATCTCATTGGAAGCTCATCATCTGGCTTCACTGAGTTGATAATGACAGGAGAGCGTGTAGAAAGTGGTATCAGGAGTGGCAAGATCCAAGTGGGTGCTTCTTCATCAGGTGCTGCAAAGAAGCCTCCTAGTGGGAAGAAAGAGTCAAATGCTGTTTATGGTCAACCTGATCGTAATAGGAGGCATCAGTCTATGAGTGCAGTTCATATCTCAAATCCAACTCCTACAACACCAGAGCAGCCACAGGGGAATCAACATAGGGCTAGAAGGCAGTTCACTAAGATCAACATGTCAATGGCTCAAGCATTGCAACACTTGTTGAAGGCTGAACTTATCACTCTGAAAGATGCTCCTCAGAATCCTAATGTTACCTCTCCCAGGTACAATCCTAATGCACGATGTGCATATCATTCAAACTGTCAAGGACATGATACCAATAGTTGCTGGGTACTGAAGAACAAAATTCAAGATATGATTGAGGCTGGAGAGATTGAGTTTGACCCTCCGGGTACTCCAAATGTGATTACTGCTCCCATGCCAAATCATGAGAAGACTGTCAATGCCATTGATGAAGATTCACATATTTATTCAGTTGCTGAGTTGACCACACCATTGTCTGTCATTAAGAAGAAGCTAGTACAAGCTGGGTTCTTTCCAGGTTTTCGTGAAGATTGTTTGTATTGTACCTATAAGCCGGATAGTTGCTGGAGATTGAGAGATGGAATTCAACGTCTCATGGATAAATATACCATAGTGTTTGAGAAGACTCCATCTTCTGTAGAGAGTATGGTGGATTATATTACTAAAGGTAAGAAGATTGAGGAAGTGGATATGGTTGATAAAGTGCCGGTAAGGATTACTTCTAAGGGACCTGTCAAAATCACTCATAAGGGTCCAATTAAGATTACTGCTGAAGGCCCTGTGAAGATTGTTGCTGAAGCTAGAGTGGCTCCTATGGTCATTACCACTCCTGGTCCTATTCCGTATACGTCTGACAAAGCTGTGCCTTGGCATTATGGGTCTGATGTTTATATCCATGGTGTTAAGCAGGAACCCTTAGCTGATATGCCTGTTGATGTTGATAATATAGCTGGATCTAGTAAGATCACACGAAGCGGAAGAGTTTTCTCTCCTCCAGTTACCTCCAAGAATGCAGTTACTCCAGCTGCTACCTCCACCACTGATGCTCGGGGCAAAGGTCCTGTTATTGAACCTATACCTACTGATGTGCCAGCTGCTGATGATCTCTCTAAGCAGATGGAAGAAGTATTGAAAATCATTCGCAAGAGTGATTATGACATTGTTGATCAGTTGGGGCATACTCCCTCCAAGATTTCTATGTTGTCCTTGTTGTTGTGTTCTGAGGCTCATGCCAAGGCCTTGATTAAGTTTCTGAAGACTGCTCATGTACCCAATGAAATTTCTGTTGATCAGTTTGAAAATTGTGTTGCACACTTGACCTATGATAATGGGTTAGGTTTCTCTGATGCTGATTTGACTCCGGCCAAGAGATTTCATAATAGGGCTCTACATATCTCTATTGAATGCAGGGGCACTACCCTGTCACATGTACTGATAGACAATGGTTCCTCTTTGAATGTGTTGCCCAAAGAAGTCCTGAATAAGCTGAGTCCTGAAGATGTTGTGCTGAAACCCAGTAATATAGTGGTGAAGGCTTTTGATGGTTCGAGAAGAGTGGTGCATGGAGAAATTGATCTCCCAATCAAAGTTGGTTCTCAGGTTTTTAATGCTACCTTTTATGTCATGGATATTCGTCCGTCGTATTCTTGTTTGCTTGGGCGTCCCTGGATCCATGGGGCAGGTGCTGTAACCTCTACATTACATCAGAAACTGAGATATCCGGTGGAAGGAAAAGTTGTTACTGTCTACGGAGAGGAAGGATATGTTGTTAGCCATGTGAACACCTTTAAATATCTTGAGGTGGAGGGTGAATATGTTGAAACTCCGTGTCAGACATTTGAAGTGGTTCCTTGGATTGTTAATGATTATGAAGCTCCTCCTGTTGTCAAGAAAGTTCCTGTGGTCACCAAAGTACCTCCAACAATGGCCTCCCTTAAAGATGCTAGAGCTGTGGTGGATGAAGGTGGTTGTACTATTTGGGGTCAGCTTCCTGATATCCCTTACAAGTCTGACAAATTTGGTTTGGGTTTCACTGCAGAGTCCCAGAAGGCTGTTCGTCGTGCTCGTGCTGTTCGTATCACCAATCAGGGGATTATGAAGAATCAAATCAATGTTGTGGGTGACTATGATGAAGACTACAACCTGGATGCTTGGATTTTTCCTACTGTGGGTGTTGGGCTCAATAACTGGAAGGCTGAAGATGTTATTCCTATCTCCTTTAGTCAGGAGTAAATACTATTACTGTGTTGTTGCTTTTTAAGTTTGTAATTTCTTGAACAATTAAAACTCTCAAGCCTTGTGCCTTACCCGGGGCACAATGGTGTGCTTGTTACGGGCTGTCATTTCATTTGCATACTTCATTCAATAAAAATCAGTGGACGTTTCGTTTTCGTAAATATTGTGTTCCTTGTCTTTCTTTTCTTTTATTTTTGTTTTATCAGCTATGTGTTCTTACACACACCCACATCACTAAAATGCAGATCCTCATCCACTCTGGATCCTGTTGATAACAGTTCTACTTTTGCCAATTATAATTTCGAGAATCCGATCTATCAAACTGAAGACGGAAATGAGGACGATTGTGAAGTACCTGTAGAGCTTGCTAGGTTGTTACAACAAGAAGAGAAAGCTATACAACCACATGAAGAGCCAGTCGAAGTTGTGAATTTGGGAACTGAAGAAAACAGGAAAGAGGTCAAGATAGGGGCTGAATTAGAGGATAGTGTCAAGAGCAGATTGATTCAGATGTTACGTGACTATATGGAGATCTTTGCTTGGTCTTATAAAGATATGCCAGGGCTGGATACAGACATTGTGGTTCACCGTTTACCAGTGAAAGAAGATTTTCGTCCAAAGAAGAAAAAGGTTCGTCGCATGCGTCCTGAAATGTCAGAGAAGATCAAAGAAGAGGTAATGAAACAGTTCAATGCAGGGTTCTTAGCTGTGACTTCTTATCCTCAGTGGGTTGCAAATGTGGTGTCGGTACCTAAGAAAGATGGTAAGGTACGTATGTGTGTGGACTACAGACATTTGAACAAGGCCAGCCCCAAAGATGACTTTCCACTTCCTCATATTGATGTTCTGGTAGACAATACTGCTCAGCATAAGGTATTCTCTTTTATGGATGGTTTTTCTGGTTACAATCGGATCAAGATGGCACCTGAAGATATGGAGAAGACAACATTTGTTACACAGTGGGGCACTTTTTGTTATAAGGTGATGCCATTTGGTTTGAAGAATGCAGGGGCAACATATCAGCGTGCTATGGTGGCTTTGTTTCATGATATGATTCATCATGAGATAGAGGTGTATGTGGATGATATGATAGCTAGGTCCCAGAATGAAGAACAACATCTTGATCATCTGCATAAGTTGTTTGAGAGGTTGAAGAAATACAAGTTGAGATTGAACCCAAACAAGTGTACTTTTGGAGTTAGATCTGGTAAGCTCCTGGGTTTCATTGTCAGTGGAAAAGGTATTGAAGTGGATCCTGCAAAAGTGAAAGCTATACGAGAGATGCCAGCTCCCCGTACTGAGAAGGAAGTTAGAGGTTTCTTGGGACAATTGAATTACATTGCAAGATTTATTTCCCAATTAACAGCTACCTGTGAGCCAATCTTCAAGTTGTTGAAGAAAGATCAGGTGATGGAATGGAATGATGAGTGCCAGACAGCATTTGATGAAATCAAGAAATATCTTCTAGAACCTCCCATTTTGATGCCACCAGTTGATGGAAGACCCTTGATTATGTACTTAACAATGTTAGACAACTCAATGGGGTGTGTGTTGGGGCAACATGACGAGTCTGGTCGAAAAGAGCAGGCAATATACTACCTTAGCAAAAAGTTTACCGACTGTGAAACAAGATACTCACTGCTCGAGAAAACTTGCCGCGCTTTGGCATGGGCTGCTCGCCGACTAAGACAGTATATGTTGACCCATACTACCTTGTTGATTTCAAAGATGGATCCAATCAAGTACATATTCGAGAAACCTGCTCTCTCCGGAAGAATTGCAAGATGGCAGATGATATTGACAGAATATGACATACAGTATACTACTCAGAAGGCCATTAAAGGAAGTGGTGTGGCTGATCATTTGGCTCATCAAGCAGTGGATGATTATCAGTAAATGAGTTTTGAGTTCCCTGATGAAGACATTATGATTATTACCAAAGAACCTGGACAATATGACGGACCTGAACAAGGATCCCGATGGACTATGGTTTTTGATGGTGCTTCCAATGCACTTGGTAATGGTGTTGGTGTTGTGATCAGTTCCCCTGAAGGTTGTCATACCCCGATTACTGCCAGACTTTGTTTCTATTGTACCAATAACATGGCTGAGTATGAGGCATGTATCCTAGGTATCAAAGCTGCCATTGATATGAAGATTCAGTTCCTAGACGTGTATGGAGATTCAGCCCTGGTAGTAAGTCAGATTAAAGGAGATTGGGATACCAAACATGATAACCTCATTCCTTACAGAGAGCATGTGTTGTCTTTGATCCCACATTTTAAAGAGATTACCTTTGGACATATTCCACGAAGGGAGAATCAGTTGGCAGATGCCTTGGCCACCATGGCATCCATGTTTGAGATCAGCTGGGATGATGAAGCTCCCAAGATTACTATTGATAGATTTGAAAAGCCTGCATACTGCAATGAGATTGGCACTGAAGAAGCAGAGGAGAAGCCTTGGTTCTATGAAGTGAAAAGATATCTTGAAGCTCAGGAATTCCCTGAAGGGGCATCTGTCAAAGATAGGAAGTTTCTGAGGAGGTTTTCTGCTAAGTTCTTTCTGAGTAATGGGATTTTGTACAAGCGCAATCATGATTCAACTATGCTTCATTGTGTGGATAAGAAAGAAGCAATTGAGATTATGGAAGATATGCATGATGGGATCTTTGGCACTCATTCTAGTGGACATACTATGGCAAAGAAGATATTGAGAGCAGGTTACTATTGGTCTACCATGGAAGCTGATTGCTATCAACACTCCAGAACTTGTCACAAGTGTCAAATCTATGCTGATAAAGTGCATATACCTCCATCACCATTGAATGTGTTGACTGCTCCTTGGCCTTTTGCCATGTGGGGCATTGATATGATTGGTGAGATCAAACCTATTGCTTCTAATGGGCATCGTTTCATCCTGGTTGCTATTGATTATTTCACGAAGTGGGTGGAGGCAGCTTCATTTGCATCTGTTACCAAGAATGTTGTGGCTCGATTCATTAGGAATAATCTCATATGTAGGTATGGCATCCCTGAAAGGATTATTACTGACAATGGCTCTAATCTGAACAACACTATGATTACTGATCTCTGCACGCAGTTCAAGATTAAGCATCACAACTCTTCTCCGTATCGTCCGAAGATGAATGGGGCAGTTGAAGCTGCTAATAAGAACATTAAGAAGATTATATAGAAAATGACTGTTACTTACAAGGATTGGCATGAGATGTTACCATTTGCTCTTCATGGTTATCGTACTACAATACATACTTCAATAGGGGCAACCCCATTCTCCTTAGTCTATGGTATGGAAGCAGTTCTGCCCATTGAAGTTCAGATTCCCTCCTTAAGAATTATGAAGGATGCAGGCTTGGATGAAGATGAGTGGATTCAGACTCGACTTGACCAGATAAATTTGATTGATGAGAAGAGGCTAGCAGCAGTTTGTCATGGCCAGATGTACCAGAAACGAATGATCAAAGCTTTTAACAAGAAGGTTAAGCCAAAGGTATATCAGGCTGGTGACTTGGTAATCAAGCATAGCATATTACCACAGGGTGATCCTAGGGGCAAGTGGACTCCAACATATGAAGGACCATTTGTAGTCAAGACGGTATTCTCAGGAGGTGCCATGATACTTACTACTATGGATGGTGAAGACTTCCCACAGCCTGTAAACGCAGACATAGTTAAAAAATACTACGCATAAGAAGAGACCCGCTAGGTTGACTGACCTAGGCAAAAATAAGGGCATCCCGGCAAACCAAAAGGGTTTGGGCAAAAATTAGGGATATATATATATATAAACGATGTACACCCGGCAAGTCGAAAACCTGAAAAGGCGGCTTGGGCAAAAAAGGGTATCCCGGTGGATTGAAAACCTGAAAGGGCAATCCAGGCAAAAGTTAGGGATTAAAGCGTATGACTATGTCTCGTTTGGATCACTCATGAAACTGCAACCAGTTGTGTTACTTACTCAAGCTCGAACAGATAAAGCTCAATCCAATCGTTTCCGTCTCAACAACAGAAGATGAGATACTTGAAGATAATGGCAATAGTAGAATTGAAACTCAATAGGATTATTTCCCACATAGCTGATTTTCTTTGTTTTGTAAAACTTTTATGACAAATTCCTCTTACTAGGATTTCTGTCTCCTTGTACAAACCTACCTATGTATAGGTCACTTTTTGATATAAATAAAATTCCATCTTTGAATCCAGATTTACTTTTACCCTATTTACATAAGCGAAACGTCCATTGGTTATGTTTGAATGTATGTATGCTTTTGAATATGATTGATGTTTACCAGAAATGCATAGATGCTTAATATGATTGATGTTTACCAGAAATGAATGAAAATGCAGTAATAGTATTTACTAAGGACAAACGAGGGAAGGAATTCAACGAAGCTTCGCCGGTTCATCCCCACAAGACAGCTACAATTCCCCCAGTAGGGAAAATCCATCTTCATAAGTACTTCGAGTCATATCTCCCCTGGAATTTATATCCATCTCTTTTATCCTCATACGGATAGTCGGGAATTTATTCTTCCAATAAGAGTACGACGGACGAAGACGGGAGGTTATGGATACCTTACTATCAAACGAAGACGGGAGGTTATATATACTATATTATCAGACAAGACGGGAACGAGTTCCTCATATTCTCCAACAACAAATCGGGATTTATTTTCCCTGGCCAGCAGTTGTTATACAAAGATATACAGACGCTTCAGGCTGCATGATGCATACATACATCATTTACATCATAATATACATATACATAGATACATAATACATTACTTAGGTGCATCATATCATACAAACATGCATAATGCATAAACTAATATTATCATACAGAATGCTACCTTGTTTTCAGGTTAATTCTCCAGCAGACAAATTTCATCAACAAATTGTGACTATTGGGCCGTTGTTTATCTTCCCAAAAGTTATCATTTCCTCAGGAAGTTGTTTATCCTCCTGAAAGCTTCTTATACCTCAGGACGTTGTTTATCTTCCTGAAAGCATATCCTGACCTTGGGCCGTTGTTTATCTTCCCAAAGGTTACATCATTATACCTCAGGACGTTGTTTATCCTCCTGAAAGCATATCATTTCCTCAGAACGTTGTTTATCCTTCTGAAAGCATATCATCACCTCAGGACGTTGTTTATCCTCCTGAAAGCATATCATTTCCTCGGGACGTTGTTTATCCTCCTGAAAGCATATCATTACCTCAGGACGTTGTTTATCCTCCTGAAAGCATATCATTTCCTCAGGACGTTGTTTATCCTTCTGAAAGCATATTATTTCCTCATAACATTGTTTATCCTTCTGAAAGCATACTACTACCTCAGGACGTTGTTTATCTTCCTGAAAGCTATCACCACTACCTCGGGACGTTGCTTATCCTCCTGAAAGCTATCAGTATATCTTCATATTTTGGACTGCTTTATCCTCCAAGAAATTGTATCTGAAGAATGTTTCTCCAAGTGGCATCTTTAAGCCCACTCAAGCATATTCAACTAGTCATCAGTATCACTTTACGCACCGGTGAGTGCAAATTTTGGGCTTTTGTGTTCAATCCCCTTCAACCTTCCAGGTCACGACTGGCACATATACCAATCTAACCCCTCAGGTTTCAGAAAATTGAACAGGGGCAGCTGTTGCACCCCAAAATTTTCCCTCACAATACAAGGCTTTATGTACTAAGAAGTTCACAAAGTTCACAAGATCTTTAATGAGGTTCATGAAGTTTACAAGACACTTTATGAGGTTCACAAGGTTCACAATACTTACAAGACCTTTCATGAGGTTCATGAAGTTTACAAGACACTTTATGAGGTTCACAAGGTTCACAAGACCTTTCATGAGGTTCATGAAGTTTACAAGACACTTTATGAGGTTCACAAGGTTCACAAGACACTTTATTAGGTTCACAAGGTTCACAAGACCTCCCATGAGGTTCACAAGGTTCACAAGACCTTTCATGAGGTTCATGAAGTTTACAAGACACTTTATGAGGTTCACAAGGTTCACAAATACTTACAAGACCTTTCATGAGGTTCATGAAGTCTACAAGACACTTTATGAGGTTCACAAGGTTCACAAGACCTCCCATGAGGTTCACAAGTTTCACAAGACATCTTATGAGGTTCACAAGGTTCACAAAGTTCACAAATAGTCAGAAGATTTGACAATTCCCTCAAACAAGGCATTCTCCTAAGCAGTGCATCCAAAACTAGGGTTTTGACTTTAATCAGGCTAAATTGATTTCCAAGACTTCAAGTGAGCTTCATAACATCTTATATGTGTTTAAGAACCCCCATGACAAGTTTCAAGACTTTTCTCAAAGGTTTGCTCAGTCAGATGATCAGATAAGTCAAAATCAGTCAAAGCAGTTAAAAAGTCAAACTGTGGTCAAACCAAAGTCAAACTCCATGATTTTTTGTCAACATAAATTATATGAAGTAAAATTCATCATTTGATCAAGGGTTGATCATGATTCATCAAGGATATTTCAGATCATCAAGAATCAGGGGTTTCTAAATTAGGGTTTCCTCAGGAAAAGTCAACTGAACTTTGACCTGCCATAACTGTCACATACTTCATCACCAATTTTCCATCCAAAGCTCATTTTGAAGGAAATTGAATTCTCTACAACTTTGTGTCTCACAAGCCAAGCCCAAAAATGCTTCATTTGGAAGGTATGAGCTAAGACATTATAGGTCCTTTTGAAAGTCAACAAAAAGTCAACAACTTCAAAAGGGTATAACTTGAGAATGGTAAATGATATGGACATGAAACCAGTGGGGTTGGTTAGAGGACTCTTCAAGCTTTCCAAAATGTCCAAGAACACCCTCATAGCATTAAAATTGAAGGATTTGTGCCCTTGCAAAGTTGGGAAATTTTTGGTTGGTTTATGAAGAAAATGGAGGTTTAAAACCAAATTTTTCTAAATGGGCTTGCCATATGATGATCCAATCCATACCAATACTTCATGCACGACCCAACCCTCAAATATTCAGATTTTTTATTATTTTATTTTATTTATTTTGATTTTATTCATTTAAAATCATTTTAAATTAAAATAAAATAGAAAAGTCAAATATTTAAATGGGATTTTGTTTCTAGAAAGTCATAAAGGTGATTTGGATCAAATTGATACAAAAATTATGATGATTGGCTTGAAATAGAAAGGTCTTATTCAAGAATATTTGATTTTTAAGCTTGAATCTTTTTCAATCTTCAAAATCCAAAAAGTCCATGCAATGATCAAGTTTCTTAACCTAATTTGATTCTACTATAAGTATACAACATGACCTAATGCACAAGGGACGAAAATTCTGCCTCCAAGAGTAAGTTCAAGTTTTCAAAATTCATCAAAAATCCAATTTTCGGTTTCTTCCTTACAAGGAGTTCTAAGGTATTTTAAAGACACAAGAAGATTCCTTGGACATCCATGAGTCGAAACCAATCATCCATTCCATCAAAATCATGACATATCATGCTAACCGAATCCCTTTTTCTTCATTTTTTTTGGTTTATCGTTTTCATATGTTTGCTGGTTAAAACTTGAAACTAACCATTTATTTATGTTCCTTGTGAAATAGTGAAGCTTTCTGGGCAATTTGTTGTGAGTTTCGTGGACCAAACAGGATTATGCCATAGCTAGGGTTTATACCTCTAGATTAGGGTTTTATGGTATAAGTAATTTAAATGGTTTTTATGGACATATTTGTATTGTATGAGATGTAAGGATCACATTGATGTGATCAATTTGAAAAAATGCTTTGTGAATCATGATGTATGGTATTCGCAGGTTTTCCTGCAAATAAAGTTCGCAGGTAAATGCCTAGAAATTTTCGCAGCAAAATTCATAGGTCCAGAGGTAGAAGACGAGTCCATTGGCGCGAATTCCTGGAATTCAAATTCAAACTGTTTTTATAATATATATGTGCTGTCTATATGTCACAGCGTGCAGGTTGGCCTGGTGGTAGGGCGTTTTGCTTGGTAGGCGAAGGTGCTTGGTTCGAAACCAGCCAAGATGCAAAACTTTTGTTGAATTTCTTTTATTTTCATGGAGTAGCAACAAAACCAAGGGAAGTTGGATCCATACCAGCTGCGCACGCTGGCCTAGTGGATGGAGACAGAGCTTGGGAGTGAAGGGACCAGGGTTCAAACCCTGCCCTCAACATTTTGGTATTTTTTGCATTTTTTTTTATTTTAATTTGTTTTATTATATTAATTCTATTTTTTTTAAAACTAGTAAATTAGTAAAAATAATTTCCAAATAACATCATAATATTTTCCTCATATCTTAAAAAATTATAATTCATGTTTCTTAAAACTCTAAATTATTTATAAATAAGTATGTATATATAGGTATTATATTATTTGTAAATAAATGGATTTGTTTTTGTATAAATAAATTAACCCTAAAAATTTTAGAAAACCTAGTTTTTATATAAACCCTAACAATACTTCTTAAACCCTAATTATTTTATAAATATTAATATTTGTTTGTAAATGTTAATTATGTTTATTTTATTTTTTTATTATTTGTTTATATTATTATATATAGTTTTACTAATTAATTAACCCTAGCTTATTTTTTTCTAAATAATCAAAAAAAACTTAATTTTATTTTTATGAATATAATTTATTACTTGTATATGTTTATTTAATTATAATTAAATATTTTTATAATATGTATATAAATTTAAATCATTAGAATAATTTAGTATATATTACTTATTATTTATTTCCTTTATTAAATTCTCTTAAAAAATATTATTTATTTAATTTTAAATTTTAAATTTATTTATTTATTATCTTATTCCAATATTTTTGCATTATTAATTATGTTTATATGATATTTTATTATTACTAACCCCATTGTGATTTATTTTTATTATTTCACTAACCCAATTATTATTATTATTTATTATTTTATTTATTTAATTTGCTTTAATTGTTATTATCATGTAATTGTTCCTTTGATGTAATATTTAGTAGTAATATTTAATATTTATTTTATGCTATGGTTAGTAAAATAGGGAGTGTAACATGTTTGTATGTTTAAAATTAATTTAGATCACTAATTTAAAAGATAAATATTAAAATTGTACACTCACACACGTAAGTCGATCTTTGATCGCCATCTCACTTCCTTAAGGATACCTCTCATGTTGCCTAAACAAAAAAAGGTCAAGTAGGGTGTATAAAGAAAAGTCCCTCATCTCACATCATTTAGTCCCTTAACAGATAAAAGATCAAGTCCCTTCGAATGTTGCCTTCGTAATGATCTTGTCCCTTTCGAATAAAGATGATAAGACCCTTCGAATTGCTTATACACCCCACAGTTGCCTAAATAAACAAATGTCCCTTCACTTGTCCCTTACATCCAAGGTAATGACTACCTATTCCTTAATAATAGGGATAGTCTTACCATTTAAAGGATTCAAGAACAGAAAAAGACTTAGACTTAGGGTAGGTTCCTCCTAGATACTTGCTCACTTTTCAAAAACATTTCAAACACTTTACACATTTTAAACAATTTTCAAAACAAAGGTTTTTTACGCATCCGTACATGGATCATTATGAAACTCTTAAGAAAATTTTTATTCACACACTTCACATTTCAAAAACATTTTAAAGTGAGCTAAGTAACTAAGAGCCCATGGATAACCATGGATGTAAAGGGTGCTAACACCTTCCCTTTACATAACCTACCCCCCGGACCCAAAAATCTTTTAAAAGGTCTTTCCTGTTCTTTTATGCCTTTCCTTTGGATAAAATAAAAGTTGGTGGCGACTCTTGCTATCCGCAACATAACTAAAGTCAGTTCTCCCACCGTGTTACAGATAGTCACTTCATCTCCTCCCACTTCTTAAATTTTCAAATCTTCTCCCTATTTTCAAAAACCTTCTTTGTTTTCAAACTTCAAACATTTTCGCAATCAAACATTGACTTAGGTCAAGCGGATTTACCTTTTCATTTCATTTCTTAATAAATGCTAAACCACATAAGGATATCGAAACTTTCTTTCTCAAAAACTAAAAAAAAACATTCAAAACTCATTCAAATTTTTTTGTGCTCTCGTGCACGTTTTCTTTTGGTCATTTTCATGTTTAGATATGATTCATTCTTTCTAGCGGAATTATTCGCTAAGGAATGACGACTTATCTTTACATTTTAAAATCAATTCAACTCATTTGTTTCTTTTCACAATTTGTACCACGAACTACGAGGTTTTGATCTCGCATTGCACTTTGTGGGTACGTAGGCATGAGACGTTCGTCTCTTCAAACACAAAAATATTAAAAAACGTTTCTCTTCTCATCTCTTCAATCTCTTTCAAACAAACCATTTTCAAACCAAAAAAGCAATAAATATTTCAAAGGGCTCCCCTGGAGTACCACGGACATTTTGGGTGCGTAAAACATTCCCAATTTGTAACCTATCCCCTTACCCGTTCTCTGTTTGATTCTTTTAACTTTTGCTTTGAGATTCATTAGGTTTTATTCGCTCTTTTTCCCTTTTCCATTTGGAATAAAATAAAAGCACGGTGGCGACTCTGTTTACCTTGAGTTAAGTTAGATAATAACTTACACTCATGATTTTACCGCTACAGAAAAGTGGCGACTAACACACCCTAATGCCATCGCGTTTGTTCGGGCATTCGAACTGGTGTGCCAGTACCTTGAAGTTGGCTGCATGTTTCCTTTCTTCTTCCGTGTTTTCCATTTGCATCGATTAAGCATGAACGGGCGACACAATTGGGTCTCGTTTAAGCAGCCGAAAAGGCTGTTTAAAACTTATGTTGACTTAGTCAGAAATTTCAAGGACATGTGGTACACCGTAAAGCCTCTTACCGTGTGGGCCTTGCACAATGTTTATGCCGAGCAATGGGATGCCCAAGGCGTGCAGCGTCTTGTCTCAACCATCCCGCTCGAGTGGTAGCGGACTCACTTCAATCGTGGCACGTATCAGTTTTTTGTGAAGTCGAAAAATCTGGGGCCCGAGGACAGGGCGGCCTATAAGAAATTGGTCACTCACGTCCATAGTTTTACCCATTCCCTCTGCATAGATTGGTTGGATAATCCCGTCTTGTCCGACGATGGGGAACCCCTTTTTGAAACTCTACTAATAAACACCAAGGCAGTGCTCCGGTGTAGGACGGACGAGGAGTCCCTCAGACTTTTAGGTATTTTTATGTTCATCGTTATTTTGTCTTCAACCATTTTATTCTATAACTAACTTGTGTTCTTGCTTTTGTAGCTTCCATGCATAAGCTCAAAGACTGTGTTCTGAAGCTGTCGAACAAAGGTGCGGGCAAAGCTTCGAAGAGGTCGACTAAGGGTTGTGTCCGCTAAGTCGCTGCGGACGATGTGGTCGGTGCTTCGGGGACCCCTACGCCTCCCTCTCCTTCTCCTATCGCGGTGACGCCTGTCAGCCCACCCTCTGAGCAAGGGACTCCCCTTGTTAAACACCATTGTGGTGAAGGTTCGCCGGTTGGTGCCGCTGTGCATGAGGACCTGTCCAGGAACCAAGGGATGTATCTCCTGCCCTCCTTCCATCTTCAACGGGAGCTTTTTAGTGCTGAAGATTATGTCGGGGTGTCGAGTGCTAAAGTCAAGCCGGTCCTAAATCTGGAAAAGGCGACCAGGTGAGCAAATTTGTCTGAAGACATCACTGCCGTGATCCAGGTGATGGAGACAGTTTTGGTTTTGTCCGACAATACCTGCCAACTATCTGAGCTGCAGGCCATGAAAGAGGTGCTAAAGTTGGCAAAGATTAAGAAGGAGTAGCTCACAAATGACTTCTTAAATTACCAAGATAAGCATAAGCTCTATGGGAGGTTAATGATCGAGTTGGGGGAGGTCAGGCTCGAGCGGGATGGCTTGGTGGATGAGATCAAGAAGCTCAAGGATAAAGAAGCTGAGTTTGACGTGGCCGTCTAGGAAAACAAGCGCCTTCGTTTGAGGGTGACAGAATTAGAAAGCTTGTTCGCACCTGCTAACGAGGAGGATGAAGAGGATCAAGTCTCAAAGAACCAGGTCGACTTTATTTCCCGGATTCGGCAGCTTTAGAGCGACTGTGTTCAAACCCTTAAGGTGGGTTTTGAAAATGTTGTTGAGGAACTGAAGGTCGTCAACCCTGGGGTTGAACTCGTGACCGAAGAGAGTGCTTTCACCTACGATATGGTTGATGGGAAGATCGTCTTCCCAGTCGAGGATGAAGAAGAAGATGGCGAGGAGGATGAATGGGTATGGCTTGCGTGCCATTCTCATTTTGTCGGCTTGCGTGTCATTGTTGTTTTGCTGGCCTGCGTGCCATTGTTGTTTTATTGACCTGCTTTCCATTTACTTTGTTTGTATTCGGGTGTAGTCCCCCCTTTTGTACCCTTTGTGTGGGCCTATTTTTTTGGTCGGTTTATTAAATGAAGTGATTTTTGTTAACTGATTTTTGTCAAGTTAATTATATGTGTGAACTGTTGTTGCTCGACATGATGGACTCGTCGCTTTAGGGAACCAGCAAGGTTGCGGGTTTTACGTCCGCGGATCAACGGGATGAGGGCCGCGATCGAGGCCCTGATCCCGTGGCTTGGGCTTTCCCATCGCGAGTTGGGTGCCCTGACAACGTGGTACTGCGATAAGGGAGTTCGTTTGAAGTATCCTCTGTCAATGAGGGTCGTCTCCATCTCTCTAGGATGTAGGCCCTCCTTTTGATTTAAATGGAGATTCATGGTCGTACCTTCTATGCACTTTTGGTCGCGTTGTTTCCCCTGTTAGGGTCGTGGTCGCACGGGTTGTTTAGTTGTAATATTGCTTAAGTTTTTCGGCGTCCCAGGATCGAGCAAGTTCTTCACCTTGTAGGTTTTTGAGGTAGTATGCTTCGTTATTTGTCTTGGCTCAGACTCTATACGAGCCTTCCCAGTTTGCGGCTAACTTACCTTCTCATGGATTCTTCTTATTCCGACGGAGGACGAGGCTGCCGACTTGGAATTCTCTCTTAATGACTCTTGCGTCATGGCACAGAGCTACCTTTTATTTGAGGGATGCTTCCCGAAGAGCCGCCTTAGATCTTATCTCCTCGACAAGGTCGAGCTCCACACGTAGGGCTTCGTCGTTCAACTCCTCGTCTAGAGGCGCTCTGTTCACTTGGAGGGTTCTCGAATTTCCACTAGGATGACTGTAGGTTATCTGGAATGGGATCTCCCGGTTGTTGAGTGTGGGGTCGTGCAATATGATCAGAGTATGCTATGTAACTCTTTGACCCAAGCTCTCTTTACTTCACCTAGTCTGCATTTCAAGCCCCTTAAGATTACCCTGTTGGCCGCCTCTTCTTGGTCGTTAATCTGGGGATGTTCGACGAATGTGAAGTGTTATTTTGTGCCTAGGTTGGCAACGAAATCTTGGAACCTCCTGTCCGTGAACTATGTCCCGTTGTCGGTGATGAAAACCTTGGGTATGCCTAACAGGCGAGGATGTTTCTTTTGAAGAAACGTAGTATATTTTGCTGTGATTTTAGCGAGGGCTTAGGCCTCAATCCACTTCGTGAAATATTCGACGCCGACAATGAGGTATATGTTCTGGTATGATCCAGTCATGAAGGGTCCGAGGATGTCCATCCCCCACCATGTGAAAGGCCAATGGGACGACAAAGTGTTAAGTTCATTGGGCGGATCGAGGTGCATGTCCCCGTGCCTCTGGCGTGAGGTGCATGCATGTGTCGTGCTGCATCGTCGGCCAGTAGTAGCCTGCCCGAACAACTTTTCGTGCTAAAGATTTTCCCCCGAAATATTGGGCGTTAATTCCCTCGTGGATTTCTCCCAAGATGTCGGGGACCTTTTCTTCATCGACACACTTGAGGAGTGGGATGGAGAATCCTCGTCGGTATAGTTTACCTTCGACGAGAACGTAAGAGCACCCTCTTCTTTTGGTTGTCGATGCCTCCTTCGGGTCGATAGGTAGTTCGTCCCTTGTGAGATAGTTATAAATCGAGGTTATCCAACAATGGGCGTCACCGATGAAGTTCACGTCGAGTGACGCTGATGGTTTTTTGATACTCGGGCGTGGGAGGATCTCCTGAATCAAAGATTTATTTCCGCCCTTTTTACGCGTGTTCTCTAGTTTAGACAATACGTCTGCTCGTTTGTTGGATTCGCGTGGGACGTGTTAGACTTCCCATGACTCTAACTTTTCTTTGACGAGGGCTAGGTACTCGATGAGGTTGTCGTTATTAGCACGATATTCTCCTCGCAACTGGGACGCGACGAGCTGAGAATCTGTGGGGATTCTTACTTCTTTCGCCCCTAGATCCTCGGAAAATTGTAGACCTGCTAAGAATGCCTCGTATTCCGCCTGATTGTTCGACGTCGGGAAAGCCATAGCCAGTGATACTTCGATCAGGATGCCATTTTTGTTTTCGAGGATGATGTATGTCCCGCTTCCTGTCAAGTAGGATGCTCCGCCCACGAATATTGTCTATTTGTGGGCACCACTAGTCGGGGTCGATTGGTAGGTCATCTTGGCGACGAAGTCGGCTAGGACTTGTGCCTTCAGGTCTTTTCTGCTTTCGTATTGGATGTTGAACTCTGATAGTTCTAGGGACCATTTCAACATTCGGTCGACCATATCGGGACGCACGAGCAACTGTTTTATGCAGGATCGGCCTAACCCATACCAAGGCCTAAGGCGAATTATTTTTTGTAAATTAATATTTATATTATTGATTAAAATTTTAATTCATAAATATTTAAAATGCATAATATATATTAAATTATTTTAATCAATTCAATTTAATATATAGTTTTTCAATCATTGATAAAATTAATTTATTTAACTTTTATTGTGACATTTTTTATATTAAAATAAAATTTAATTAACTTTAATTTTTTTCTATATATGCAATAGTTATAAAATAAAATGCATAATATTTTTCAATCATATCTCTTTATTTAATAAAATATAATAATTAGTGTATTATTAAGGTTGAATAATTAGATGGTGAAAAAAAAGGTATAAAGTAGAGGCAGAAAAATTTGTTAATTAATGTTGGTTTATTAGAGAATTAAAATTAGAATAAAATAATAGTAATTGAATAAAATACTTATTGAATGTCAGATGCATAGTGTAAAATGCATTTATTGCTATTCATTTGAAAAAGAAATTAGAGATAATATGTGAGCATTAACATTACACTAATGACTGATATAAAATAAAGTTTTGAATCCCTAGACAAAAGCATTTACCATACATTATTTATCGATAAAAGAAAGTTTAAGGCCCTAGGTAATTGCCTAGCTGGCCTATACCTTGGGTCGGGCCTGGTTTTATGGGTTGATTTGTTCAGACTATAATTGTATGGGCGAGGAAGTAATATCGTAATCTTCTTGCCCCATTTATCAGGGTTAGGGCAAACTTTTCGATCTGCTGGTACCAGAGCTCAGGACATTGTAGAGCTTTGCTCTTAAAGTATATTGGTTTTTGCCCGTCGGTCATTTCGCGGATAAGGGTTGCGTTGACCGCCTCGGTTTCTATAGACAAGTATAGGTACAACGTTTCCCTTTCTTGCGGTCGCGATAGCACCAGCGGCTCGGAGAGTGCCCTCTTAACTTGGAGCAATGCTTGTTTGCACTCCTCGGTCCATTCGAATGCAGCCTCTTTCTATAGTAACTTGAAGAAGGGAAGCGTGTGATGTATAGATTTTGCGACAAAACGAGATAACAAGGCGAGCATCCCGCTGAGGGACTGGATGGATTTCTTCGAAATTGGTGTCGAGAATTCCGAAATAGCCCGACATTTGTCAAGGTTGGCTTCGATTCCTCGTGCGGTGAGCTAGAAGCTGAGGAACTTTCCTTCCCGCACGCCTGTAGACAAGGATTTTCGACTCCATGAAAATGAAAATCAAAGTGATATATTTCGACTAGAAAAGGAAAGACGTTTCAAAAATCAATTTCGACCAAGCAAGAGAAGATATGTTTTCGGCAGATGAAGAACGTAAATTTCGATAGAATTAATCAGCATTGTCATTTTCGACGAAGTTGAAGAGATGCGTCATTTCGACGCAAGAGAAGACATTCAAGTTTCAAAAGTTGGCACGTTTGGCAGAAGGACGCGTGAAAGCGTTTGGTGGAAAGGAGACATGTTGAAGGCCAAGTGGCATATTTGTAGGATTTGTCTGTTAGTTGACAGTTATTTTATTCATGTATAAATAAAGTAGTTTTTTTTCAGAATCGTGTGTGTGAAAAATATTGTACAAACTTCCTGTAAAATACTCAAAGTACCCGTGTGTGAGAAAAAAGTCTTGTTCTGGAAAATGTACGTATGCAACACCAATTTACTTTATTAAGTTTAATAAAATTCTAAGTTATTTACTATTCATTTACATTTGCAAGTCATTTACTTGTTCTTCGCTATTTACTTTCTGCATTGTCCAGTTTTCTATACCTTTAAGTTCCCTTTAAGAATTTTGCTTTGCAATTTACCTTATGCATTGTCATAATCTATTTTCTTTAAGTTTTCGCCATGAATTTTACTCTTGTACTTAACCAAAAGAGTCATACATAAAAAACCTAATAAAGGTGAAATCACAAAAAGTATTAAAGTTATATTTTTCGACAAACTTTGTGCTTATGTCCTAGGATTTGTATGGTTGATCTTGCAAGTAAACCAATTTAGTGTTAATTGGAAAACCAAAGATTGTTCGTCAAAATCAACTGTGAACAACGTCGAAGGTGCATTTCTCTGGGTTGAACCTCATTTTGTACTTCCTTGTCTGCTCGTAGACCTTCCTGAGGTGTTGGGTGTGGTCGAGCTCCTCGTGGGATTTTACGATCATGTCATCCATGTAGACCTCGAGCATGTCCCTGATCTCTCATTGGAAGACTTTGTTCATCATGTGCTGGTATGTAGCTCCGACGTTCTTCGGCCCGAAAGGCATCACATTGTAGAAGTAATTGTTCGTCAGAGTCATGAAGGTTATGTGTTGCTTATATGTGTCCGACATGGAAATTTGGTTGTACCCTCTATAAGCATCCATAAAGGACAACATTTTAAAACCTGCAGAATTATCTACCAATTTATCAATGTTAGGTAAATGGAAAGCATCTTTAGGACATGCCCTATTAAGATCAGTATAATCAATGCACATTCACCATTTTCCATTTTTTTAACAAGCCAGGTTGTGTATTGGGCTTCAGAAATAAAATTTGCCTCTAAGAGGTATTTTATAACCTGCTCGGCAGCCTCCACTTTCTCGGAAGACTACTTGCACCTACAATATGCTACAACCCTAATGGTTGGATCTATGGCTAATAGATGGCAAGCAACCTCGGAATCAAGACCGGGTATCTCAACAACGCTACACGCGAATATGTATGTATTCTCTCTGAGATAGGTTACAAGTTGTTCCTTTACAGCCGACGGAAGACCGGTGTCAATCTTCACACTTATGTCGAGGTCATCGCCTAGAGGAACGAGCTCGAATTTGCCGTCAGGGATCGGGTGTACTGGTTGGGCTCGAGCCTTCCCGTTGGTGGAGGCCAAGTCTTCAGTGTCGTCTTTGCCGAGACGACTGTCGAGGTTGATGAAATTGATTCATGGAGAAGGTTGACGCTCCTCGACCTGGAGCTTCTTGTTTCCTTTGGAGGTGTTGATCATGGCTTGTCCTTTGACTGTTGCATCGAAGCATCTTTGGGTTGCCTCTATGTCCCCGTGCACTGTGACTACGTGGCCCAGCTTAGTGTAGTATGACATCTTCAAATGTACCGTCGAGGGCACTGCGATCATCTCGACCAGAGTTGGTAGGCCAAGAATGAAATTGCACAGTGAAGGGCATTCAATCACCAAGAATTGGACTTTGATTTCTCTAGCTGTCTTATTTTCTCCGAATAGAACGAGGAGCTCTACATATCCCCACGACCTCGTGGTAGCCCTGTTAAATCCCGGAAGGTCGGATCTAACAATACGGGGACAAGTTTGTTTTGTCGAGCTTGAGGGTTTTGAATAGGTGGGTGTACATGATATCCACGGAGTTGCCTTGGTCGACCAAAATGCGACGGACATTGAAGCGCGTCATTTTTTCCCTTATCAGTAGGGGATGCTCGAGTTAGGAGATCCGCTAGGGAGTTCCTCGAGGTAGAAGGAGATGTGGTTGGATTTCCCCCAAGACAAGGCCAATGTTGCTAGTTGGTCGGATGCGGTCAGTAGGAGCTCGTCGAATTTTCGTTTTAAAGAAATCGTGGCGTTCTCGTTGTTCATCTCGCCCCCGGAGATTATTAAGGTTATCGGGAGGTTTTCCCAAGGGCTGTGAGTAGCAAGGTATCCTTTTGTATGGATGTCGAGGAGTTGAAAATCTTCAGGACGGGATACACAAAGGGCTACATGTAACACCCCGAAATTTTCCCTCTTAATTTATTACACTAACTGGCTTCATTTCACAATCATCTGCATTTCTCATTAGGTCATAACATCACGATCATGCATTTTCGTTGGCTCATGTGACGTGGTATTGAAGCATCTTCTTGTGATATAACTCTTCCTATTCATAGGTGATTTATCTGACTACTACACTCAGGGATGCTCTTTAGTAGTGTGCATCTTAAAATCAGGAGTTATGGTTTATTTCCCTGTCGCACCTCGAAAAATACGATCCTAAAATAAACAACAGAGTCGCCACCTAATTCTATTTATTCTACGAGAGAAAAGGAAGATATAGACACAACCTAAATAAAGGATAAGAATGGTCAATGAAACCATTAATCTAAGTTCGGGAGTCAGTTACGCAAAGGGAAGGTGTTAGGCACCCCTCACGTCCGTTGTACTCAACGGGAACCTCTTAGTCTAGTTTGCGCTTAAAATGTTAACTTGTTATTATTGTCTTCTTTTACTGATTAAGATTGCTTTTAAAGAAATATTTTAATTATTATTACAAGGGAAAGATTAAAGTTTTTTTTATTATTGTGACAGTGAAATGATTGGATTTTTTATTATTGTGCTCGCGAAGGATTAAAATCCCCGTGCCTACGTATTCCCTTGTGCAATGGGAAAGTCAGAGCTTCGTAGTTCGTGCTACTACGATTTGTGTTTTTTAATTGAACGATTGTTTGAAAATGCATTCTACTGCTAAGCGTTGGCTTATCTGCTCACAATAGGAGACTGAAGCGCTAGCTTGTTTGAGAGATAGAATGATCTAAACAATGTTCGTTTTGAGAAAAGATGTTTGATCTTTGTTAAAGATGTTTTAAACGAAAGGGCGAATGAACCATCGCGTGGGGCTAGCCCAATTGCGGTCCAATCCAGAAGGTGCGGAATGCTAGACTCCGGAGTTCTGTCTTCCGTGATTAATTGCGGAAAAATAGTTTATATTGGTTGGTGGGTTTTAAATTGTATGTGAAAGAAAGAGACAAATCGTCATCTTTAAGAGAAGTATCTCACCTATTCCACCACAAACGTTTGAGAAATGAGAAATTGAAAGAAGCTTTAAACTTGGATATAAGATCGACAAGCAATGCCACATTCTTTCTTTGAGAGTAAATAAAATCGGAAGAAGCTTTAAACTTGGATATAAGTATCGACAAGCAATGCCACGTTCTTCCTTTGAAAGTAATTGTTTGTAAGATTTTGTTTGTGTTTGTGGGGATAGGAGGAACAACTTTTCTATGGAGATGAATCATGCCTGATCCTTTAAGATTGTTGAATTGTTTTGAATACGAATGGTGATTGAACCATCGCGTGGGCTAGCCCAATTGCGGCTCAATCCAGAACGTGCGGAATGCTAGACTCCGGAGTTCCTTTTTTCGTAAATTAAATTATTTTTTTATACGAAAGGTGATTGAACCATCGCGTGAGGCTAGCCCAGTTGCGGTCCAATCCAGAACGTGCGGAATGCTAGACTCCGGGGTTCCTTTTTCGTAAATTAAATTAAATGAATTGATTAATTGTTTTTTAGACATTTTAGAATAGATGTGTAATTAATAACGAAGGATTGAACGAACAATACGCGTGGGGCTAGCCCATTTGCAGTTCGTTCTAGAACGTGCGGAATGCTAGACTCCGGAATTCTATTCCTTGTTAAGTTCATTAGTTTGAAAGTTCTTTTAAGTGTTTTATGGTTTCGACCCGATGGTGATGTACAAATAATCGAACCAACGCAAGCGCGACATCAAGACTATAGTGAAGCGCAAAAGAAGATAATAACGAGTTTTAGCGGTACCTAACGGAGAAGGTCCGTTGCCTTTCCAATACACGCATGAAAAAAAGTTGAGAACAATTCGTAGAAGCTCCAAACAGTCGGCTCAAATAGTCCTCAAGTGAACACAATAATCTGAGATCCTGGAATGAGTCAAACAGACCTAACCCAAAATCCACAATCTAAAATGCTACAAAAGTCCCAATGATATTAAAAGAATATAAATGAACAAAAATAAATAAATAAAAAAACTATGATCGGACTTGTTATGAACCAAGCCACGAAAAGGGTTAGAGTAAAAAGGATTTTGAATCTAATAATAAAAAAAAACAACTAACATGAATGTTATATAAAATACAACAAATAAGGACAACAACAAAAATAGTAGAATAAATACACAAAAGCAAAGAGTGAGCTGCAGGGAGGTTAAGCCGCGAGATGGTGGTAGTAAAAATTAAAACAATCGATGGGCTTAGCCCAACTTTAATACCAATGCACATTCTTCCTAAAATATAGAATAAATAAAAAGAAAGGAACAAAATTAATCACAAAATATATATGTAAGAAAAAGAGAAAAGAATAAGACAAATAAAATTAGAAGGGTTTTGTCAAAGAGTATATCACCAAAAACAAGGTACGATTCTAAGCACCCTCACCAAAACAAAGTTCCAAATCGCCTCCTTCTTAAATCACGCCGTTGACCTTCTTCTCCTTTCTCTTTTGCGATCTCGCATGCGTCGAAGAAAGAATGATGAAGTTGGTTGTGGAGAGGTGGTCCTCGGCGAGGGCTTTGGAGTTGTGGTGGAGAGTCGTCAGGTTCTGGTCGGCGATGGTGAGTGTTGGCCGAAGGTTGTTTCGGTTTGAAAAGTTACCGGAGGAAAAGTCGCGGCGGGTTAGGGTTCTTTGGTGGGTTTCGCGGAAACGGTTTCGGTGATTTCGCGACGGTGAAGGTGAAGGGTTGCGATTGGGACGGTGAAGACAGTGAAGAAGAGGGTTGGAAAGGTTTGATGTTGTTTTCGGTCACGGATTCGTTCGCGATTCCGACTGTGTGTTGGAGGTAATGTTTGTGTTTTGGATTGAGGTGCTTGTTTTGAAGGAGAAGGTGGGAGAAGTTTTGCGGGTTCAGTGGTGGATTTGTTTACGGTGAGTGAGGGTCGCGGTTTGATGGTGTTTTCGGAAGGGTGGTGATGTTTCAGTTTTCGAGTTTCAGTTGAGGGGTAGCCGGTGGAAGACGGAGGAGGGGTTGTTGTTGCTATTGTTGAAGAAGACGGAAGTGGCGTTTGGCTTTGGTTCCTTCCGCTTCTGTGTTGGACGGCGGCCTTTGGATCCGCGTGCTTCACTTTCAGTTTGTCTGTGGATTGGTTATGTTGTTGCGAGTTTGTGAAGCGGTGGCTATTTCGCAAGGGTCAAGTCAGCAAGAAAAGAGTGGTGGATGGAAGGGGTTCACACGGTTGTTTTCTGTCGATGTTTGTTTGGAAGAGAGGTGAGTTTTCTGGTTTGATTGAAGGTGTGGTTGTTGACGGCGATGAGTGAAGAAGAAGGCCACTGTGTTGGTTTGTGCGGAAGGCTGTTGTAGGTTCGGTGAAGCAGAAGCTGAAGCTTGCGGTTAGGAGGGCTGTAGTTTGTGAAGAGGCGGGTCACTGTGTTGGTGTGAAGTGAGGAAAGTCTTGGTTGTTTAATGGTTTTTTGTTCTGCAGGTCCTCCCTCCCTTTCTTTTGATTTCGAAAAGTCCCTTTTATCTCAACTCCAAACTTCTTCAATAAGTTTTCTGATACACATCCTTTGTCATGTCATGATGATGAATCGTTTTCATGTTGCAGGCTTTTGCTATAGCAACAGACTGGATTATGGGCTGGGTGATGATGAATGAAGAGAGAAAAGGTTTGCAGGTGTAGGTGGGTTAGAGGTATTTTTGTCAGGAGCCATAGAGCGGAAGCCCCCCTTTTTCTTTTATGGTTTCTTCTGTTTTTTCTAGTAATGAAGGGTGAAATGGTTTTCCCCTCCGGTCTGTTGTTGGTGTTGTCCTTTTTCCTTTTTCTATTGACTTGTTTCTTCAACTTTTGGTGCAGGTTTGAAATGGTGTCATTTTGGTGTAAAAGTAGCACAGGGCTATGTGCAGAGTTGGGATGTATTGGTGTAGGTAGAGCAGGCTTGGAGTAATGTGGGGAGTTGTTGTTTGACTTGGGACCAAAAAGTACACACTAAAACTAACTAGAACAATTCCAACCCAACCAAATAAAACCAAATTGATTAAAATAATCTAATAATTAAAATAATAAATAAAAAGTAAAAGTAACAAAAATACCAAAATAACAATAGCTGTTATAAACTAATTAAGATACAAACTAAATGAACAATTAAATTAAATTCAACTTTAAGCAAAATTAAAGTTAATTCTAAATGGTCAAAAATTAAAAAAAGTAAAATTAGCAAGTTTAATAAACTAATTAGAACACCTAAACTAAACTCAAATTGATTCTTTTAGAAAGTAATAACTAAAACTAAAAATAAAAAGAAATTAAATTAAGATGTAAACTTAAATTACAGTAAATAAATGAAGGAAATGATTTAAAAGGAACAAACCAGAAAAACTAACTGATTTCTAAAATTAATTTAATCCTCTGAAATCAAGTATAAAATAAAATGATACTGAATAAAATCGAACAAAATACAATAATCAATGATTGATGATATGTTTTAACTTAAAAATGCAAAACGATCAATTTTCGATAAATCGACGGAAACACGTCAAAAATGAACAAAAATTGAAAATTTCCGGTCAAAATTTAGGGTATGACATTCCCTTAATCATGTGATACTTGATATAGTTTCTTTGTGAAGTTTGTTCACAAGTGAATCTTGTCATTCAAAGAGTTACATTATTACTCAAGACACAATTTATTGGAGATCCTGGTGTATGTGGAACTGACTAGGATTTCACATCAGAGGAGCATTGGTTCATGGTACAATAGATCAAGTTGTGGACTCATATGGTGATTAGGGCACGGGGGTTCGTTGCTTGTGATACTAGTTAATAAGGTCAAAGTTTTATTGACTGAAGTTTGACGTTCATTGAGAATGCGAGTTTGACTTGGTTTGGAAGTTGGGTGTGGGTTAAGCATGTCCAGACATTGATTCTCTAGAATTCATATTTGTTGTCAATCCACTAATCGTTTTATTCATTCTTATTCCATTTTTTGGGTTCATTCTCTAAACTCGTTCGAAATCCAAACATATGTTTAAATTCATTTCGGTGTCCATATTTGAGATTAGATCCAAGTTTCCCATTTCATTTAGTCCAAACCAATCCAAGTTAATCATATATTCTTAAACCATTTCCAAAATCATGTCTAAATAAAACTTTGTCCTTCTTAGAATTATAAAAAAAAAAATCTTCTCTTTTTTCCAAACCCATTTGCAATTGATCTTGTTATTCCCATTACAAGTCAAAACCAATGATCATTTTTCTAGCACATTCCCAACCCAAAAGGTTTCAAATATCCTACTCCTCATTATTTTTTGTTTTTTTCTCTCCTTTGGGCGTGATTAAAGGTCAGGTTCAGCTATTAGGGGGGAGGTTGTAAACATAGTAGCAAAACAAAAAACGAAAAGAAACACATAGCAGAAAAAGGGATTGGAGTTTCAGATCAATAAAAAATTGATATTACAAAGAAAACAGGAAACAAAAAGAAGAGAAACTCTGAATTCAATAACAGAAAATTATCGCAAAAAGGATCCGAGCAACAATTCAGTTTCAATTAACATCAGCGAAACTCTAACAGAAAACTCGAAAAAAAAATTCAATTACATAACCATAACTGTTATAACAGAAAAACTGATAACAAGGAAAAAAACGTCTTTATGATCTTTACTCAACCTTAAAACTTCAATCCGCACTGAAATGCAACCGAAATTGTCGTAATCGTTTCCAACTCTTCACCATTTCTTTACCACATCAGCATCATCGCATTCATCAGTCTAAAATTGTCATTTAATTATAACCTTCAAAGAAAGAACTCTTTATCAGAAAACTTCAGAAGAAAAATATCATTGATACACCAAAACTCAGAAGGAGCAAAGTCAGAATTACAAATCAATAACAGAAAATCGAATAACAAATTCATAACAGAACTTTAACCAAATTTTACCTGTGAAATTCCAAAATCACCCGCTGAGCTTCATCTATAAATCTGAGACAAACCCTTTCGGAAACTTCTTGAATTCTCAATCATATGAAATCTTCAAATATTCTTCATCATCACCTTCAACTTCTTCAACTCTCAACCCTATGCAACTTCAACAACTTCATCATAACCAATTCTCTAACCTGCAACAGATTCGCATATCCAAGAATCAACAACAATTCAGCAAATCGACGAGTCCATCTAATTTGCAGCAATAACAATTCACGCAAGAAGAATCGCCTCACCATTTCCAATCCGGTATGTAATCACCATCTTCATCGATCTGCGCCGAATCGCAACACAACTCGTCAATCACTTCTCAACCCGCGTCTGCATCAACTCGACTTCATCAAACTGCAATTTCAAGAATCATCAATTACAACAACAAGAGTTCAATTGTAGAAAACTAGAACGAGAAAGAGAGTACGAGAAGTGAAATCGCACGTACCTGAACGTGTTTGTGCATCGCTCAAAAGTGTCTTCATCATCGCATAGGAATCGAAGCTACGGAAGCATCGTCACCCTTTTCCCTCATTGACATCGTCAATACAACGACGAATCACAAGGTACGAACTCGAATCTCACATATCCGAGATAGTTATTGTGTAGTTGCTTGATGTTCTTGATTTTGAGAGATTCTGAGATTTTGTGTTCGGATCGGAGTTGAGAGGATAAAATAGGTTGATTTTATGGTAGAATCGTAGAGTCTGAGTAAGAGTCATCGCGGTTGTCGTCTTTGGTTTGCGGCGGAGTTAGGTTGCTTAGAAGGAGGTAGCGGCGACAGAAGAAGAAGAGGATTTTAGGGTTTGTTTTTGTTATTTGTGTGTTTTTTTATTAAAAAGTTAGAGAAATATCATAAAGATTGAGAGGATAAGATCTGTATTGGGTAAGATCAAGGAGATATGTTGAAAATTTCCACCATACCGGCGGTGACACTTGTCACCATCCAGTAGGTTTACTCCACCACAATCCTATGCGTGTCCCCACACCATAATTCTCTACTCCCTCACTTCATAAGCCACTTGATGAGAGTAATTTCTGGATACTTTGATTCAACGCTCCATAGTCAGTCAACAATGTTGACCATGGACCATGGTGCACCCTCAGATCTTGAGCGCCCTTGGGCCTAGGATTCTCGCTTTTCGCACCCCCATTTTCAAATCCAATTTATTTCAAGTAACAAATTGCTAATGGTGCACCCCCTTCTATTTTCCTAGTTTTTTAAATTTTTGTTTTCACATGGTTTTACTTTTAATACATAAAAAATATTAAAACACAAGATAAAATTCTAGAAAAATTACACAAGCATCTTAACTCATTCCAGAAGTTTTGTGTTTTTTTTAAACTTTCTGATTTCAGTGATTTTTCATTTGATTTCTTTTTCATTGAATTTCCATATTCATACATCAGTTTGTCCAATTTATTTTTTCCACCTCCAGTAACATTTTCAAACAATAATTTTTATATCTTTTAAAAGGCTCAGAAAGGAACCTAAAAATATTTTTGTTATATTTTTAAACTCATTTTGTCCATTGTTTTGGTAGCCTTGTTTGTGCAAATTTACAAGTCATCATTAGGTAACTTTGAGTGACCATTTGGAGGAGTTAAGATGTGAATTTTTAGGAGATATTTTAACACATTGTTTTCTTATGGTTGGTGACTATAGGGAATTAATTTCATATTTTTTCCATGACCATTTATATTTGTTTGGTGCCTTGTTTTCATTCAAACTTTTCCATATAACTTCACTTTGATTTCCTTTAGGGTTTAGTACCTCATTAGGGCATAGTGTAACACGGTGGGAGAACTGACTTTAAGTAATGTTGCGGATAGCAAGAGTCGCCACCGACTTTTATTTTATCCAAAAGGAAAGGGTATAAAAGAACAGGAAAGACCTTAAGAGAATATTTTGGGTCCGGGGGGTAGGTTATGTAAAGGGAAGGTGTTAGCACCCTTTACACCCATGGTTATCCATGGGCTCTTAGTTACTTAGCTCACTTTAAATTGTTTTTGAAAGTGTAGTGTGTGAATAGAAAAATTTTCAGAATAGTTAATAATAATCCATGTACGGATGTGTAAAAACTTGTTTTTGAAAATTTGTTTGAAATTGTGAAGAGTTTGAAAAGTTTGAATAGTGAGCAAGTACATAAGAGGAACCTACCCTAAAGTATAAGTCTTTCTTATTCTTTATCCTTTAAATGGTAAGACTATCCCTACTATTAAGGAGTAGGTAGTCATTACCTTGGATGTTAAGGGACATGTGAGGGGCATTTTGATTTTGAAGGCCATTGTGGGGTGTATTAAGCATATATGAGGGATTATCATCATTTTTCGAAGGGACTCGATTCGTAAAGGCAACCACGAGGGACTTGATGATTTTTATTTTTAGGGACTTGCTTTATACACCCCACTTGACCATTATTCGTAGGCAACTTGAGGGATAACCTTAGAAATGTGAGACGGCGATTGAAAATCGACTTACGTGTGTGTGAGTGTTTAATTTAATTATCTTATATTAAAAATTATCTAAATTTATTTTTAAATAACAAACATGTTTTACACTCCCTAATTACTAACCATAACAAAAATAATAATTAAATAACTACAATTACATCCGGGAAACAATTACAAGAAATTATAATAATAAGCAAAATATTAAACAAAATAATAAATAAATAAACAATAAATAATAAATATAAAGGGTTAGTAAATAACAATAAATAAGATTAGCAAAATAATAATAATAAACATAATTGAATTATAAATGGGTTAGTGATAATAATAATAACAATTAGAAATAATAAATAAGGTTAGAAACATAAGAATAATAAATAATAATATGGTTAGTAATAAAAATTAACTAAAAGGTTAATAAAATTATAATAAGCAAAAATTAGTAACAATATAATTAATAGTAATAATAGAAACCAAAAATAATATAAGAAGAAATTAACATACACAACTAAATAATTTTTAATTCATATACTAATTATTAAATCATTTTCAAATGTATTACAAAATTTTAATTATTATTAACATATATTCATATTTATATTATAGGAAAAAGATAGATTTTAAATATCATATTTAAAATTTAATTCTATTAGTTATTATATTTACAAATTATTTTTAACCATATACAAAAATATAATTATCCTAAATTAAATTATTTCTAAACATTAAAAGAAAATTAAATTGAATTATAACTATATTTACAAATAAATTAGAATTATTTTAAAGATCATCAATTAGAAAATAAATACAATTAGGGTTTAATTAGAAGATATTTTTTAGGATTTGAGAATTAGGGTTTATATATATACAAAATTTATTCTAATTTACATATACATATTATAAATTAAATACAAAAAATAGTGAAACATAATTTACAAAAAATATATTTTTTTTTGAAAAAAAGATAGCATACATATTTCATTATTATTTTTATTGTTTTAGAAACATGTATAATATATATATATATTTAATTTTAATGTTATAATGCTTAAAAAAACAAATAAAAGGAAAAAAATATGGAAACTTACCTGGCTGGGGTTTGAACCCAGGCCAGCTTGATTTCCAGCAAGCATAACAACCACTAGGCCACTGGCGCGCAGGCAAGAGATGAGAGACAGAGATTTGTTTTGTTCCTTATGATGCAAAATCCAGAAAAATCAAAAAAAAAAAAAAAAGGCCTGGGGTAGGGATTGAACCCAGGACCTTTACATTCGCAAGTGTACGCATCACCACCCGGCTGGAAGAGCCAATCTGTTAACAAACCATCAAGTAATAATAATATATGATATTCAATATGTAAATGAAACAAACCAAAAAAACAATTGCCATGACCAGGTTTCGAACTCAGGTCATACTGCCAATACACACACGCTCCCTTCCACTGGGCCAAGCAGTCAGCTTGTGATACAAACAGAAAGAATTAATTATATTTTATAATCAAATTTCAAATATGAAATTCGCGCCAGTCAACTCCTTCTTCTCCAAATTTCCTGCGAATTTTCTTCCCTTTTTTCCTGCGAATTTAGCTTCGAGTTCTTCATCCCTGCGAATCACAAACCTCATCCAAACGACAAAATTTCACAAAATTGATTGTACCATTGTATTGTTAATGAGTTTTGCAATTGTCCTATGTTTTTCAAATCCATTTATCATTTGGAAATCGTGAAACCCTAAAGAGGGCCGAAAACCCTAATCATGGTGGATTCTTGTACCTGCAAGGAAAATCCAATTGAACCACCCAGAATTGTTCTAGGGTTCATTCTAAACATCATACAACAATCAAAAACGATTTAAACATGGTAAATCAATGGTTTCGAAAAGAAAATGTTCAAGGTCAAAGTGAGTTCGGGTTCAACAATATGGGGCATATTGGATGCATATGATGGATGATTTCGCTTCATGGATGATCAAAGAACATGTCTATGTTCTTAATTTACCTTCTAAAGCTCTGAAATTCAAAATCCGATTCTCACTTTTGGAAGAGTTTTTGTGCTTTTGAACTTACCTTGAAGCTGCTGGATTTCGTCCCAATGTATTGCTTCATGTTGTGTACTTATAGTAGGCTCAATTAGGTCAAGAAATTTGATTGATTATGTGCAAGATTGGATTCAAAAAGATTCATCATGATAAGCTTTAAAATCTCAATATTTTTGTACCAATGCTTTCTATTTCAAGCCATTCAATATCTTTCTTGCACCAATTTGTTCCATGCTGACTTTATGATATTCTAGAATCAATAAATAAATTAAATCTCCATATTTAATATTTTATTCAAATTTAAAATGATTTTAAGTATAAAAAATCATAATAAATTAATTAAATAAAATAAAAAATATGAAAATAACATGGAAATTTCGTGCATGATATTATTGTATGGGTTGGGTCATAATTTGGCCAGCCCATTTGGAGAAAATTGCTTCTAGGCCCCCATTTTCAATATAAACCATCACAAAATTGCCCAACTTTGTAAGGGCACATCTCCCTCAATTTTAAAGGTATGAGGGTGTTCTTGGACATTTTGGAAAGCTTGAAGAGTCCTCTAAACAACCCCATTGGTTTCAGGTCCATATCATTTACCAATCTCAAGTTATGCCTTTTTGAAGTTGTTGACTTTTTGTTGACTTTTGAAATGACCTATAATGTCTTAGATCATATCTTCCAAATGAAGCATTTTTGGGCTTAACCTTCAACATCAAAGTTGTAGAGAATTCAATTTCCTTCCAAATGAGCTTTGGATGGAGATTTGGTGATGAAGTATGTGAAAGTTATGGCTGGTCAAAGTTCAGTTGACTTTTACTAAGGAAACCCTAATTTAGAAACTCCTGATTATTGATGATCTGGAATCTCCTTGATGAATCATGATCAACCCTTGATCAAATGATGAATTTTACTTCATATACTTGATGTTGGCAAAAAATTATGAAGTTTGACTTTGGTTTGACCACAGTTGACCTCAGTTTGACTTTTTAACTGCATTGACTGATTTTGACTTATCTGATCATCTGACTGAGCAAACTTTTGAGAAAAGTCTTGAAACTTGTCATGGGGGTTCTTATACACATATAAGATGTTATGAAACTCACTTGAGGTATTGGAAGTCCATTTAGCCTGATTAAAGTCAAAACCCTAGTTTTGGATGCACTGCTTAGGAGGTGCATTGTCTGAGGGAATTGTCAACTTCTTTGACCAATTGTGAACTTTGTGAACCTTGTGAATCTTCTTAGATGTCTTGTGATACTCATGGGAGGTATTGTGAAGCTTGTGAACCTTGTGAACCTCATGAAGTGACTTTGTAGACCTCATAAACCTCAGGAAAGCTTTGTAATCATTGTGAAACTTGTGAACCTTGTGAACCTTCATAAAGTAACTTGTAGACTTCATGAACCTCATGAAAGGTCTTGAAGATGTTGAGAAGCTTGTGAACCTTGTGAACCTTCAAGAAGTGCCTTGTAGACTTCATGAACCTCATGAAAGGTTATATAAGCATTGAGAACTTGTGAACCTTGTGAACCTTCTTAGAACACAAAGTCTTGTATTGTGAGGGCAAATTTTGGGGTGCAACAGCTGCCCCTGTTCAATTTTCTGAAACCTGAGGGGTTAGATTGGTATATTTGCCAGTCATAACCTGGAAGGTTGAAGGGGATTGAACACAAAAGCCCAAAAATTTGCACTCACCAGTGCATAGAGTGATGTTGATGGTTGGTTGAGTGAGTGGGCTTAAAGATGCCACTAGTAGAGAGTTCTTGGAAGATAAAGCAGTCCAAAATATGGAGATATAATGAAAGTTGTCAGGAATTTGGAGAGTCCTGAGGTATTGATGATATGTTTTCAGGATAATGGAGTAATAATGATGTAACAACATGTCTTCATGAGGATAGAGCAATCAATAATGATAACCCTAAAGCAGTCTTGAAGTAATGATATGATTTCAGGAGGATAGAGCAATGAATAGCTCTAAAGCAGTCTTGAAGTAGTAATATGATTTCAGGAGGATAGAGCAATCAATAGCTCTAAAGCAGTCTTGAAGTGATGATTTCAGGAGGATAGAGCAATCAATAGCTCTAAAGCAGTCTTGAAATAATAAGATGGCTTCAGGAGGATAGAGCAATCAATTGCTCTAAAGCAGTCTTGAAGTGATGATTTCAGGAGGATAGAGCAATCAATAGCTCTAAAGCAGTCTTGAAATAATAAGATGGCTTCAGGAGGATAGAGCAACCAATAGCTCTAAAGCAGTCTTGAAGTAATGATTTCAGGAGGATAGAGCAATCAATAATGATAACTCTAAAGCAGTCTTGAAATAATAAGATGGCTTCAGGAGGATAGAGCAATCAATAGCTCTAAAGCAGTCTTGAAGTAATGATTTCAGGAGGATAGAGCCATCAATAGCTCTAAAGCAGTCTTGAAATAATAATATGGTTTCAGGAGGATAGAGCAATCAATAGCTCTAAAGCAGTCTTGAAGTAATGATTTCAGGAGGATAGAGCCATCAATAATGATAACTCTAAAGCAGTCTTGAAATAATAAGATGGCTTCAGGAGGATAGAGCAATCAATAGCTCTAAAGCAGTCTTGAAGTAATGATTTCAGGAGGATAGAGCCATCAATAATGATAACTCTAAAGCAGTCTTGAAATAATAAGATGGCTTCAGGAGGATAGAGCAATCAATAGCTCTAAAGCAGTCTTGAAGTAATGATTTCAGGAGGATAGAGCCATCAATAGCTCTAAAGCAGTCTTGAAATAATAATATGGTTTCAGGAGGATAGAGCAATCAATAGCTCTAAAGCAGTCTTGAAGTAATGATTTCAGGAGGATAGAGCCATCAATAATGATAACTCTAAAGCAGTCTTGAAATAATAAGATGGCTTCAGGAGGATAGAGCAATCAATAGCTCTAAAGCAGTCTTGAAGTAATGATTTCAGGAGGATAGAGCCATCAATAATGATAACTCTAAAGCAGTCTTGAAATAATAAGATGGCTTCAGGAGGATAGAGCAATCAATAGCTCTAAAGCAGTCTTGAAGTAATGATTTCAGGAGGATAGAGCCATCAATAATGATAACTCTAAAGCAGTCTTGAAATAATAAGATGGCTTCAGGAGGATAGAGCAATCAATAGCTCTAAAGCAGTCTTGAAGTAATGATTTCAGGAGGATAGAGCCATCAATAGCTCTATAGCAGTCTTGAAATAATAATATGGTTTCAGGAGGATAGAGCAATCAATAGCTCTAAAGCAGTCTTGAAGTAATATGATGATTTCAGGAGGATAAAGTAACCCTGAGGTTACGATAAAGCAGTCCCAAAGATCATAAGTTTGTTTGTTGGATAATTAACTTGAAAACAAGGTAGCATTCTGTATAATAACATTAGTTTATGCCTTATGTGTGCATGTATGATATGATGCACTTATGTAATGTACTATATGTCTATGGATATGTATGTTATGGTATGATATATATGATGTATGTACGATATGATATTGCCGGAAGTGTCTGGATGTCTTGGTATAACAACTGCTGACCAGGGAAAATAAATCCCGATTCGTTGTTGAAGAATATATAACCCTCTGTCTGCTAGGGGTAACAGGGTATAGATAACTTCCCGTATGATGGGGATAGTAAGGATAGATATCACCTCCCGTATGCTGGGATAGTAAGGTATATATAACCTTCGTCTTCGTTTGATGGTAGGGTAGACATAACATCCCGTCTTCGTTTGATAGTAGAGTAGATACAATCATCCCGTCTTTGTTTGTCGTACCCTTATTGGAAAGTAAATTCCCGAATATCCGTATGAGGATAAAAGAGATGGATATAAATTCCAGGGGAGATGAGACTTTATGAAGATGGATTTGCCCTACTGAGGGTTTTGTAACTGTCTTGTAAAGGTGAACCGGCGAAGCTTCGTTGAGATCCTTCCCTCGTTCGTCCTTAGTAAATACTATTACTGCATTTTCATGCATTTCTGGTAAACATTAATCGTATTAAAAGCATACATGCATTTCTGGTAAACATCAATCATATTCAAAAGCATGATACATTCAAACATAACCAATGGACGTTTCGCTTAGGGTAAAAGTAAATCTGGACTCAGAGGGAAAAGTAAAGCTGATTTTGAAAGCAGAATTGTTTCAACTTCGAGAGTGTACAGCCAATTGGATCTATAGCTCCTGAAATTCTTTAACTTTCCTGAGTACCTTCCCAGAAATCCTCATAGCTGGATCTGAAGACATGATACTGACACCATCTGATACTACTGGCATAGACAATTAATTTCCATCATGGTTTCAGCTGAGAATCAAGGTAATACAATGAGAGGAATGTGTCTTCAAACTGTAATGGACCATATACGCTCCAGGTATTAGATTTGAAGAGAAAGCATTGCCCCTTGGTTGAGGATGAATTGTCCCATAATGGAAGTATCTGTAATGAGCTACCTCAAGAGAAACCAGCAGAATGCCTCATAAGCATATGCCCCTGGCATTGTGAACTCTGTCATGTCACCTTTGGTAATTCACCTGTATGAGGAAAAATGCCCCTGGCTATTAAGCACGGCTGAGTTTGGACCTAATTGCCCCAACTGAATTGAACAGTAACTTGGTATGCCTCTTGACTGGGAAACAGTGACTATACCCTTGGCATTATGAACTTTGTAATGTTACCCTTGGCACTTCAGATAGATGAGGAGATCTGCCTCCGGCTGCTTAAACATAGTTGAATCTTGTCCTGATTGCCCCAAATGAGTTAGGCAGTATCATGGCTTGCCCCCTTGATTGGGAGATAATTATTATGCCCCTTTGTATACATGGACTTTGATCCAGGAAGCAACTTTGTTCATCGGAAGGACTTTGGTTCATTGAACATTCGTCCTGTAAGTTTCTCCATCTGTCAAACACTCAGGTATATGCAAACAAATATATTCAAAAATGCAATGCTTATGTCTGTCTTGAAGTTTTGAAACAAGTTATTTTAGAAAAACTGTTTATTATTTTTTTATTTTTTTGTTCTTGAAAACTGTGATATTAACTCAAGTTTTATAACAAACCCTAAAGGAGTCAGGATACCTTTTTGTAACAGTACGCTTTCGAACTAACCATGCTTCAGTTAGGACTTTTAAAGGGTTATAACGTGGCCTGGTTCATGGTTTAAGAAACAAAGGATAAAGGCTCAAATTTTATTTGTACCCAACCCAATCTCCATGATGTTCTTCAGTCCTATGCTCAGTTAACTCATACATTGAAGTTCCATAGCAGTTTGGAGTTGTAACACCAATATTTGTGATGGCTCAGAAACCCAAAATTTATTTGAACATTCAGTCATCTTTCTTTGTTGAGGGTTCATAGTGACCTCTTCTTTTTTTTTCTTTTGATTTTATTATCCCTTCTTTTTGCCTGAACTGCTTATTTCAAGGTTACAGTCAGCGGGATGTCTTAATGTTTTACTAAGTCTCCTTCATAGGTTTAGTGAATCGTTCTTTTGCTGGATATTGACTGTCAGGTTTATTGATTACAGAGAACCATCATTAGCTGTGTACATATAATTGGCATATTTTGAGTTAACTGAGTAACTACCCTGCCCCAGGTTATGAATAAGGGTTTTAATTTGTGAGAACAAAAAACTCCTACTTCATAGGCTCAAAAGGGTTGTCTAGGGATTAACTTCCTTATATCTCCACTGTTTAGGAATTGAAACAATGCCTGTACATCGTCAGCATAGTCTGTTCAAAAGCATACTGCATAAGATTATGGTATTGTTTTCGTCATCCTCCTTTCAACCAAACCAGCTTGTTTTAGATCCCTGACTCCATCACTTTGAAGTTTATGGACAAAGGTTCTTAGCTCTTCTTGCCCCTGGGCTAATCTTTGAATAAGAGCCACCTGGTCATTCATCTGGGCCCTCATTCCTGTCATTTCAGCTTGTAGTTGTTTCAGCTGATCATCCTTGTTGTCCTCAGGATTCTTCTTCTTAGCCAGCAGTGTCTTCAATTCATCCTGCCCCTTGGTCAGGTTCAAGATCAGCTCTTGGAACTGTGCATTTTGTGCCTGGAGATCCTTAACTGTTTGTTCAAGAGCCATTGCTGAAATAAACAGCGAGAAGATGAGAAACCTGTGCACAAATATAAACCTGTGATGCAATGAAATGATATGGGAATGCATATGCAATGTTTTCAAGGACCGCAGGATTTAAATTTGCTTAAACAAACAAGAAAGTAACTTTTTATTAGTAATAACTTGTTTTGCCTTTTAGGCTTACAAAAATGGAAATGAAATAAGTACAAAAGATGGGGTTTTAAGTCTCCCATGGACGTTTCCTCTTTGTATTGAGGTATGAGTTGAGGTTTCGCTCCTCATGAAGTTGCTTTGTTAGCTCTAGGATTCTTGCTTGGCTTGCTTTGTAATGAGCCTCGAAAGTATCCCTTTGTTCCTTCAGTTGGATCCATGATCTCTGCAAGTCTTCCTTATCAGTAGGCATGTCTGGGTGAAGGATGGTATAAGCTATGTCTCCTTCAGCAACAGGTTCCATGGTAACTGGTAGGACGGCAGGATATGGCATCATGAGTGTCTGAGCACGAGATCGTACCCATCTGAGATATGCCTCCATAGGAATAGTGTACTTAGGCTCCAGTGTCTTGCTGTCAACCCTGTTTACTTTTCCCCAAGCTCGTATGAATCTCTGACGGTAACCCTGAAGATCGTTGTCGTAATCAAACACAATGCCCTGAATCAACATGTCATGAGGACCATCGCTCCGAGCGTAACCAAACTGTCGTAAAGCTAAACAGGGGTTGTAGGTGATGCCTCCTCTTATGCCTAGAAGTGGCACATTAGGAAACTCCCCACAACGGTCAATGATGGTAACATTCTCCATAGATCTGGAGCACCAATGGATGTCTGAGTGAGATAGTGACATGATCCTCTTAGACCATCTGAACCCTTGCTCATTCTTCATTACTGAGCGAGGAAGGTGAGAAATAAACCACCTAGAAAGCAAAGGTATGCAGCACATCAAAGTTCCTCTTGCCCTTGTAGTACGGGTGTGAAGAGAATGCAGGATGTCTCCAAGCAATGTAGGCACTGGATTGTGACTCAGGAAAATGTTGATGGCATGAACATCTATGAACTGATCTGGATTGGGGAACAACACTAAGCCATATATCAGCAAGGCCAAGATCTCCTCAAAAGCATCATAGCTCATGGCCTTCAAGAACATTTGAGCTTTATCCGCTAATACCTTGGCAAGAATACCCTTGACTCCACTTCTCGTTTCCAGGACAATGTCAGACTTCTTCAGATGTAGGGCTGCAGCAATAACTTCTGGTTTAAGCTCCTTCTCCAAGCCTGTGAAGGGTCTTTGATCAAGAACAGGGATACCCAGAAGTTTAGAGAACTCCTCTATGGTTGGAATCAGCTGATAGTCAGGAAATGTGAAGCAATGGTGCTTAGGGTCAAAGAACTGGAACAAGACACTCATCATGTCTTCATTGAACCCTGAGATGACTAGATCCAATAGGTGACCATGTCTCTTGATGAACCGGGAATGATCAGACACTTGAGAAACTAACTCTTTAAGCTTGGGAGGTATCCCTACAAAGTTGATCCTGATGGTGTTTCTACGAGCAGAAGCCATGACCTGCAACAAAGAACAAAGATAAATCCTTTGGTCCTTGAAATGGTTAGGGAAAATGATATGCTCATGATGCATGATGATGTCATGATGTTATGTTCAATCACAAACATGTGGCACACACAAACAAGTCACACAATTGCCCTAGGTTTAAAGGCTTGCATGAGGTTCAAAGGTAAGTACCCTCCCCTGAAGTTAGATGGTTCATCCTGTCCTACAAAAGTAACCATGTTCTAAGGGATCTCAATATCATTGATCCTTCACAAGGGTGGTTGATCAGGAGGCAACTTACTTGCCAACCAAAACCCTCCAAGTTTAAGATCTCAATGAGTGTAGTATCGAGTGTCAACCAACTTCAGTCTGCACCAAAGCCGGTTACCCCACTACTTTCTAAAGGCCAAGATGAGTTAACTAGGGTTCTAAAAGTTAGTTAGTGCATTGACAACATATGGCAGCCTCATATTATCCTCAACTTGACTTAAGGAACATAAGCACCAACCAAGAAGTCGCACTAACTATGGCCACCAGATCAACCGTATCGATATACGTCGTACAGTTTCCTTGGTCTATTGCCATTTACCTAAGGTACACTAGATCCGGGTTAGGACCTTTCACACATAAGAGCATCCCAACAATGTAAAGTAAAGCAAACAAGGCAAACAATTCAAAGTGATCTTAATTCCTAAGGGTACCCCTCTTAAATAGATCCCCAGCAGAGTCGCCAGTTCTGTAACACGGTGGGAGAACTGACTTTAAGTAATGTTGCGGATAGCAAGAGTCGCCACCGACTTTTATTTTATCCAAAAGGAAAGGGTATAAAAGAACAGGAAAGACCTTAAGAGAATATTTTGGGTCCGGGGGGTAGGTTATGTAAAGGGAAGGTGTTAGCACCCTTTACACCCATGGTTATCCATGGGCTCTTAGTTACTTAGCTCACTTTAAATTGTTTTTGAAAGTGTAGTGTGTGAATAGAAAAATTTTCAGAATAGTTAATAATAATCCATGTACGGATGTGTAAAAACTTGTTTTTGAAAATTTGTTTGAAATTGTGAAGAGTTTGAAAAGTTTGAATAGTGAGCAAGTACATAAGAGGAACCTACCCTAAAGTATAAGTCTTTCTTATTCTTTATCCTTTAAATGGTAAGACTATCCCTACTATTAAGGAGTAGGTAGTCATTACCTTGGATGTTAAGGGACATGTGAGGGGCATTTTGATTTTGAAGGCCATTGTGGGGTGTATTAAGCATATATGAGGGATTATCATCATTTTTCGAAGGGACTCGATTCGTAAAGGCAACCACGAGGGACTTGATGATTTTTATTTTTAGGGACTTGCTTTATACACCCCACTTGACCATTATTCGTAGGCAACTTGAGGGATAACCTTAGAAATGTGAGACGGCGATTGAAAATCGACTTACGTGTGTGTGAGTGTTTAATTTAATTATCTTATATTAAAAATTATCTAAATTTATTTTTAAATAACAAACATGTTTTACACTCCCTAATTACTAACCATAACAAAAATAATAATTAAATAACTACAATTACATCCGGGAAACAATTACAAGAAATTATAATAATAAGCAAAATATTAAACAAAATAATAAATAAATAAACAATAAATAATAAATATAAAGGGTTAGTAAATAACAATAAATAAGATTAGCAAAATAATAATAATAAACATAATTGAATTATAAATGGGTTAGTGATAATAATAATAACAATTAGAAATAATAAATAAGGTTAGAAACATAAGAATAATAAATAATAATATGGTTAGTAATAAAAATTAACTAAAAGGTTAATAAAATTATAATAAGCAAAAATTAGTAACAATATAATTAATAGTAATAATAGAAACCAAAAATAATATAAGAAGAAATTAACATACACAACTAAATAATTTTTAATTCATATACTAATTATTAAATCATTTTCAAATGTATTACAAAATTTTAATTATTATTAACATATATTCATATTTATATTATAGGAAAAAGATAGATTTTAAATATCATATTTAAAATTTAATTCTATTAGTTATTATATTTACAAATTATTTTTAACCATATACAAAAATATAATTATCCTAAATTAAATTATTTCTAAACATTAAAAGAAAATTAAATTGAATTATAACTATATTTACAAATAAATTAGAATTATTTTAAAGATCATCAATTAGAAAATAAATACAATTAGGGTTTAATTAGAAGATATTTTTTAGGATTTGAGAATTAGGGTTTATATATATACAAAATTTATTCTAATTTACATATACATATTATAAATTAAATACAAAAAATAGTGAAACATAATTTACAAAAAATATATTTTTTTTTGAAAAAAAGATAGCATACATATTTCATTATTATTTTTATTGTTTTAGAAACATGTATAATATATATATATATATTTAATTTTAATGTTATAATGCTTAAAAAAACAAATAAAAGGAAAAAAATATGGAAACTTACCTGGCTGGGGTTTGAACCCAGGCCAGCTTGATTTCCAGCAAGCATAACAACCACTAGGCCACTGGCGCGCAGGCAAGAGATGAGAGACAGAGATTTGTTTTGTTCCTTATGATGCAAAATCCAGAAAAATCAAAAAAAAAAACAAAAGGCCTGGGGTAGGGATTGAACCCAGGACCTTTACATTCGCAAGTGTACGCATCACCACCCGGCTGGAAGAGCCAATCTGTTAACAAACCATCAAGTAATAATAATATATGATATTCAATATGTAAATGAAACAAACCAAAAAAACAATTGCCATGACCAGGTTTCGAACTCAGGTCATACTGCCAATACACACACGCTCCCTTCCACTGGGCCAAGCAGTCAGCTTGTGATACAAACAGAAAGAATTAATTATATTTTATAATCAAATTTCAAATATGAAATTCGCGCCAGTCAACTCCTTCTTCTCCAAATTTCCTGCGAATTTTCTTCCCTTTTTTCCTGCGAATTTAGCTTCGAGTTCTTCATCCCTGCGAATCACAAACCTCATCCAAACGACAAAATTTCACAAAATTGATTGTACCATTGTATTGTTAATGAGTTTTGCAATTGTCCTATGTTTTTCAAATCCATTTATCATTTGGAAATCGTGAAACCCTAAAGAGGGCCGAAAACCCTAATCATGGTGGATTCTTGTACCTGCAAGGAAAATCCAATTGAACCACCCAGAATTGTTCTAGGGTTCATTCTAAACATCATACAACAATCAAAAACGATTTAAACATGGTAAATCAATGGTTTCGAAAAGAAAATGTTCAAGGTCAAAGTGAGTTCGGGTTCAACAATATGGGGCATATTGGATGCATATGATGGATGATTTCGCTTCATGGATGATCAAAGAACATGTCTATGTTCTTAATTTACCTTCTAAAGCTCTGAAATTCAAAATCCGATTCTCACTTTTGGAAGAGTTTTTGTGCTTTTGAACTTACCTTGAAGCTGCTGGATTTCGTCCCAATGTATTGCTTCATGTTGTGTACTTATAGTAGGCTCAATTAGGTCAAGAAATTTGATTGATTATGTGCAAGATTGGATTCAAAAAGATTCATCATGATAAGCTTTAAAATCTCAATATTTTTGTACCAATGCTTTCTATTTCAAGCCATTCAATATCTTTCTTGCACCAATTTGTTCCATGCTGACTTTATGATATTCTAGAATCAATAAATAAATTAAATCTCCATATTTAATATTTTATTCAAATTTAAAATGATTTTAAGTATAAAAAATCATAATAAATTAATTAAATAAAATAAAAAATATGAAAATAACATGGAAATTTCGTGCATGATATTATTGTATGGGTTGGGTCATAATTTGGCCAGCCCATTTGGAGAAAATTGCTTCTAGGCCCCCATTTTCAATATAAACCATCACAAAATTGCCCAACTTTGTAAGGGCACATCTCCCTCAATTTTAAAGGTATGAGGGTGTTCTTGGACATTTTGGAAAGCTTGAAGAGTCCTCTAAACAACCCCATTGGTTTCAGGTCCATATCATTTACCAATCTCAAGTTATGCCTTTTTGAAGTTGTTGACTTTTTGTTGACTTTTGAAATGACCTATAATGTCTTAGATCATATCTTCCAAATGAAGCATTTTTGGGCTTAACCTTCAACATCAAAGTTGTAGAGAATTCAATTTCCTTCCAAATGAGCTTTGGATGGAGATTTGGTGATGAAGTATGTGAAAGTTATGGCTGGTCAAAGTTCAGTTGACTTTTACTAAGGAAACCCTAATTTAGAAACTCCTGATTATTGATGATCTGGAATCTCCTTGATGAATCATGATCAACCCTTGATCAAATGATGAATTTTACTTCATATACTTGATGTTGGCAAAAAATTATGAAGTTTGACTTTGGTTTGACCACAGTTGACCTCAGTTTGACTTTTTAACTGCATTGACTGATTTTGACTTATCTGATCATCTGACTGAGCAAACTTTTGAGAAAAGTCTTGAAACTTGTCATGGGGGTTCTTATACACATATAAGATGTTATGAAACTCACTTGAGGTATTGGAAGTCCATTTAGCCTGATTAAAGTCAAAACCCTAGTTTTGGATGCACTGCTTAGGAGGTGCATTGTCTGAGGGAATTGTCAACTTCTTTGACCAATTGTGAACTTTGTGAACCTTGTGAATCTTCTTAGATGTCTTGTGATACTCATGGGAGGTATTGTGAAGCTTGTGAACCTTGTGAACCTCATGAAGTGACTTTGTAGACCTCATAAACCTCAGGAAAGCTTTGTAATCATTGTGAAACTTGTGAACCTTGTGAACCTTCATAAAGTAACTTGTAGACTTCATGAACCTCATGAAAGGTCTTGAAGATGTTGAGAAGCTTGTGAACCTTGTGAACCTTCAAGAAGTGCCTTGTAGACTTCATGAACCTCATGAAAGGTTATATAAGCATTGAGAACTTGTGAACCTTGTGAACCTTCTTAGAACACAAAGTCTTGTATTGTGAGGGCAAATTTTGGGGTGCAACACATAGTTTGTAGGTGTTTGATTTGGTAACCTTAGCACAATTTAATAAGGTTTAGCTACTGACCTTAGAGGCTAGTTATCATTTAAGATCTTTTAGTTTTAGGACTTAACCCTAGGAAGCTTTTAGTGTCTTTCCATAGCTAGTTTGAGCTTTACTTGAATTTTGCCATGCTTTATGTGTTTAATATGCTTTGTGAAGCTAACCTTTGTTTTGTAGGGAGGTTGAGGTAAGCCTTGTTTATATAAATAATTCCTTATCTCTTTATGCTTTCTAATTGTGTTTGCCTTAGCACCTTGTGCTTTGCTTGTATAGGTTCCCTCTTTCCTCTTTAGAAACAACTTACATTCCTTAGGAAGTAAGTTGAGTTCTAATTCTCTTTTCTTCTTTTCCTTTTCTTCATTAGGATTAGAAAACCACACAAACCATTAGGATCTCCTTTTGCAGGCAATAAATAATTTAGGGTTGGTCTTAGTCCCCCTTAGTTTTTCCCTTTCTCAATTTGAGTCTCTCTCGCATCTCATAAAGTAAACAACAAAAACACCTAATAAAGGTTGAGCTTTCTTGTACGCCAGGAGACTTTGTCGTGGGTTACTTATACACGTCCCATATCGGGGCGAGGTGTAAGGCATCTACCACGATGAGAAAGTCTTAGTATGATAGTGTTTCACAAACAACAAACTCAAAACACTTCTTTAAAAGACAATAAACAAAGACACTCGTCTTTTCCTGCGGGAATTCTCTTCTCACCTCATTCACTCTCAACGAAAGAACTCGCTTCGACTTGCCTCTCGCAGGACGGTAAATGCACTCGCCCCGGACGAGCCTGCAACACCCGAACATTAGCATAAGTAGTTCAATCTCTAAAAAACATAAACAAAGTTTCGGCCTTAGTTAGGCGAACTACGTCGACTCTGACCCTCATTTTCCCGATGAGGTACGTAGGCAGCGGGGTAGGGCCCGTACGAGCACACTCTTTATTTTTCCCTACATTTTCCCCGTACCTTTTCAATTTCCTTTCCAGTTCCCTTTCTCATTCTAGTCCAAGTTAGCAGTTCTTTTTGTTCAACAGCATCTTATTTCTCACCCTTTGAAACAGACAAACAAGTGTGGATCCTGTCGGGTACGGCGGACGATCTGGGTGCTAATACCTTCCCAGACCGTAACCGACTCCCAAACCCAGATCTTTGGTTCGCAGGACCTCGTTTTTTCCTTCTCTCTTAGGTTTGTGCAACATTACCTTTCCCATTCATTCGGGATAAAAAAATTTGGCTGGCAACTCTATCTTTTTCGCGCCACTTTCGCGTTTGTACTAGGATGAAAATCCCGGGAGCGACACTACAGGAAAGGGAGAACCGTCAGATAGGGTGTCCTCACGGCTTCTCTTTTAACCTTGGTCCTCGTGTTAGGGTGTATCGTTCCTCTTGGTGTAATGCTTGAGGTGGCCTTCCTTGATCAGTATCTTAATTGCGTCTTTTAGATGAACATAATCTTCGGTCACGTGCCTGTGGCTTCTGTGGAAGCATGAGTACTTGGATTTGTTGGTGTGGGGTTTGGGTGTTGTCGTTTTGGGGAACCTTACCCTACCCTGTTTGAATTCCGAAGTGACGCATTCGGCGAGGATGTGCTCGCGGGGAGCGGTCAACAATGTGTATTTGGAGAAGCGCCCAGTTGGCCCTCTTCCTTCGCGGACCTCGCGAGGCTTGTCGTCTCCCCGATTCTCTCCGGTGTGGTAAGGAGTAGTATAGTCCTCATGTTTGGAGTTTTTGGTGTCGTCTTCATTGTGATTGCTCCTAACACGGTGGACGACTTGTTTCTCTTTGTACCTAATATACGCTTGGACTTTATGCATGATTTTGTTGAGGGTGCGAGGAGGCTCGATCCCTACTGCCCGATTGAGCTTGCTGTCGGGGAGGAGTCCCTTCTCGAGGAGGTACTTCTTCATGTAGTCGGTTGTATCCACCTCGACGGCCTCTTGGTTGAATCACTCGATGTAATAACGCAGTGTTTCATTTTTCCCATGTATGATGGCTTCAAGCTTAGCCTCTGTTTTAGGGTGGCGTCGAGAGGCTGTGAAGTGCCTCGTGAATGCCGATCTCATGCTTCTCTAGGAGGTGATGGATTCAGGGGCCAGGCTTTTGTACCATGCCATGGCTCCCTTTCTAAGTGTCGTGAAGAATAGCCTACATTTGACATTTCCCCCAATGTCATTGAGGTAGTTTAGAATGTCGTTGATATTGTCAACGTGGTTGTCGGGGTCAGTAGTCCCGTTGTACGTCGCAAGGTTGTGGGGCTTCTCCATGCCCGTCGGGAGTGGGGTCTCCATGATGGCCCGAGAAAGTGGACATCGAGGGTCATCCTCGTCGCTCCTCAGGGGTGAGTAGTCCTCATTCCTGGGACTTTGGTCTCGACGGGGAGATGTCTTTGGTTGGCCGTTTGGCTGCTCGGGGCGTCCTCCGACTTTGTTCTTCTTAGGCTCAGGAGAGCTCCCACATTTTTTGGTGGCCTCTGGATGAGGTCTCTCCAATTGAGGTCCATTCCTGCGCCTACAGGATGAGGGGTTGCGTGATTGGCGGTGCCTCGGTCGAGGAGAGTCGACTCGTCGCTCCTTCTCTAGTGTGATGATTCTCTCCTGCTGTTGAAATAGCATGAGGTTTGTATGAATGAGTGCGTTCTCCATGTCTATGATCATGGCATATCCTTTATTGGTATCAGGATGGGTTAGAAGGAAGCCGCGAGCTGAGGCTGGGGAGCTCCGTTGGCCTCTAGTTCAGGGGAGGGACTGACAGGTTATTTGTCCTGCTCGTCCGACTCGTGGATGACGTAGTGGTCTTGGTCTTCACCAGTGGTGTAGTCGACGGGGCCCTGAATGTGGTTGTCACCTTGTTCGTTGGTCATGTTGGATGGTTGAAGAGATGAGGTGAAGTTTTGGTCTTTTGTTTCAAAAGACGGGGAGAACCTTTATGTTCCCACAGACGGCGCCACTGATCTGACCTGACTAGGAGGAACCTGCCAGTGATGAACAACTACGATGGTGAACTGGGGGGTGTACCTGCAAGGTACTCCGATGCCAAAGTGAGAAAGTGTTTACGAAGCACAAGTACATAATAGTTCATAGTAGAATAGAATAGAATACTTGACCCTTTAGTGAAATAAGGTATTTATAGTGTGCCCCCAGCACTGGGTCAAGATTCTTATCATGAGCTGGATTAGCTAGGCCCAAGGAAGAACTGCCAAGGACTGCGTAGAAGCAGATAAGACCCAGCGTGCGGTATTGCCCTTGGTCCAACTGTCCTATAATATTAGGAGAAAATAACGGGACAGTTGACTGAATGGGACACGTGGGGGAGACGTTTTTCCCACGTCCCCATGTGTTAGGTCATGGGCCTTCCCGAAAGACTGGGCGTCTGTCTGACATGTGTTGTGTTGGCCCAGTTCGGAACAGGTGTCCTTTGATCAGGTTATAGGCCTATGTCCGACGGATTGGGCCTCTGCCCAACTAGGACTGCGTCGGCCCAGTCCAGAACAATATATATCAGACTACAAATTTATATTCTATAATTAAGTAGAAAATTGATACATATTTATTTTTAATTTATATTTTATAAAAATTGACCCATTTTTGTTATCTAATTATATAATTAAAGTCTTTAAAAAATAGTTTAAATATGTTAATTTATATTAGACTAATTAAAATTTGGCAAAATACCCAAAATAGTCTTTTAACTCCATCATTGGGTCCAATATGGTCCCTTATCTCTAAAAAGTGACAAAAAGGTCCTTTAATTTCTTAAATAGATCCTTTCCGTCCACCACCCCCAAACAGACGTTAACTTTTGTATATGTGGCAGCTGACATAGCTTTTTCTTCCTCCTTTAAATTGAGATTCTTCATCCCCAAATAGTGTCATGATTTTCTAGGGTTTTGCGAAAATTTCTCTTCATCCCCAAATTGATTCAAGAAATAGTAAAATCATAGAGTCACGAAGATGAAATCCAGTGGGTCGACACCAACGTCAGTGATGAAAGCAAAACACGGTTATGGTGGGTGTTCTTCGAAGGAAGGATCGAATGTCAATACCAGCATAACTTGGAAACCTATATGTCACTGTGGGGATTTAACTGTTCTTCGTATGGCCACAACATTCAAGAACTATGGGAAACATTTTTGGAGATGTCCTAATTTTAAGGTATGTCATATGTATGTTTGTTTAAAATCAGTAGATGTATTTGTGTTTTAAAATGGTTGATATTGAAGATGGTATTTTGCATGGATCAAGCAATGCTGGTTGTGGGTACTTTGGATGGTATTTTGAAGAGGTTGGAGATGAGAAGGAGCAATATTTGATGGATAGAATTGAGAAGCTCTCAAAGTCAGTGGCAAAGGCTCAAGTGACTATTGAAGAATATGGGAAACAAATAAGCAAAATGGAAAATGACATGAAGAAGCTCGTGAAGTTGATAAAATTCTGGAAATTGATTTTGTTCATAGGCCTTGTTGTAGTTGTTTTTAGAATGCTTTAGGATGTTGTTGAATCAATTTGTTCTCACTATTTTTAGAATTCTTTAGGATGTTATTGTTGTTGAATCAATTTGTTGTCATTGTAGTTGACAGTACCAATTTGACATTTGTAATGGATTATTTGTGATCAATGGTACTTGCTATTGTTATGTTGACAGTACCATAATGTTAGCATTTGTTATCAGCTAAACATAAGTGACATAATTGCTAAACATAATTGAAATAATTGCTTATCAGAATTGACAAAACAGAATTGTTACATTGATAGAACCAAACATAATTGACATAATTGCTTATCATAATTAACAAAACATAATTCTTACATTGATAAAACCATAATGTTAGCAGTACCATATGTCTTAACACATAACATAGTCTAATACAACAAAACACATAACATTGACAGAATTGTCTTAACATTGACATAGTCTAATACAACTAAACAAAATACAGCAGTCCAAACAAAATGTATCTTCCTAAAGTTTCCAAGTCTTGGTTGATCTCTTTGTTGGTGTACTTCTCCTTGTTGTTGGGCTTACAGCAGTCTTGGCTGCACTCATCCTGGTGGTTGGGCATGGGGGCATGAAAGGCTTAGTTGGCCTTCTGAAAGATAACTTATTTGGCCTTCCTTGATCTTGCTTGGTTTTCCTTGAATTCTGCTGAGGTTGAACTTGTGATGGCTGCTGAGATTGTGAAGCATGCTGAGATTGTGCAGCATGCTGAGATTGTGAAGCATGCTGAGATTGTGAAGTCTGCTGAGATTGTGCAGCCTGCTGAGATTGCACATGTGATGGTTGCTAAACAGATGCTTCAGAGGGCTGGCCTTGTGATACCTGTTAACTGGTGTGGTCCTTGCAGGTTAGTTTATTATGGTCTATAGTGAATTTATCTGCTTGGTTTTCTAGATGCCTCACCTCAAAAATATGTTCAGAAGCCATCCTATAAGCACAAAACAGAATTGAATTCACTATTAATCTACTATAAGCACAAAACAGAATTGAATTCATATACCAATTACTAATAATCTACTATAAGCAACAAAACAGAATTGAATTCACTATTAATCTACTATAAGCACAAAACATAATTGAATTCATATACCAATTACTATTAATCCACTATAAACACAGAACAATACATATATAACAATTCATATACCTGACAATCCAAAGGTTGGTGTAAGAGCTTGTTTTTTCAACTTTCTTTCTTATGTTTGGTAGGACTTCCCCATCAGCCAGATTCTGAAACCTCATCCTATTTGTTGCCCATCTCTCCATCATATATATCCTTATTTCTTCCACCATAGTAATTAGTGGTTTTTCTCTTGAATCCAGAATAACACTATTGAATGCCTCGAACATATTGTTGAAGACTGCATCACATTTGTTATGAGTCTTGAAATATGATCTGCTCCAATATCTTGGTGGAATGCTTATCATGTGTTTGTATGCTTCCACATTGATTTCCTTCATCCCTTTCATCTCTCTTTCCCAATCTTGGTAATATATGGACTTTGCAGCTTTCCAGATAATTTCCTTGAGTTTCTTGCCTGAATATCTTTTTCTGAAATTATTATAAAGATGTATGACACAAAATCTTTGCTTAACTCCAGGTAGCAACTCATACACGGCAGGTAATAAACCCTTAGTGCAACAAAAATAACATAAGTTAGTACAAGTAACATAAGTACCTATAAGTGAACATAACTTAGAAAATATAACTTAGACCATATTTACCTTTTGTTGATAAGATATATAGGTGTATGTGAGACATTTTTCTCTCCCACCTAGATCATCAATAAGAAGCTTCAAGAACCAAGTCCAGCTATCTTTATTTTCATCATCACTATCATCGTCACTAACATCAGTATTATCCCTTTCATTCTCAGCATTCAGATTCACAGGATCAGAATTATTCACCTCAGCATTTAGATTCACAGGATCAGAATTATTCACCTCAACATTCAGATTCACAGGATCAATATTATTCCCTTCATTCTGATTCAAAGCTTCCTCTTCCATCCTTGGAGTTGTCTCATTCAAGGGCTCAGTATTATTCACCTCAGCATTAACTTCCTCAAGCATTGCAGCAAGAACTTTTTCAGTGTCATCCTCTTCCATCACATATGCTTCTACTTCATCAATTGGACCATCATAGAAATCAGGTTGTGACAATATGTGTGTGATGTATATCTCAACCCTAAGGTGAACCCTAAACAAATCAAAAATCTCTAGGGCTCCTTTGTCATCAACCAAGGTGCTCATCTCAAATTGTGGATCCTTATAGTAAATTTTCCCAATACAGGTGTAACCTAAATCCTTAAAACAACCTAGCAGTTCAAAATAGCTCCATCTATCAATATCTATTTTCAATTTTGCAATCTCTCCCCCTTCGTATACACTCAGCTCGTCATCGACAAATGCACCATTGTGGTGAATTGTAAGATTCAGGTACTCACTCATCTCTACTGACACAAATCCCTAATCGAAATCAAATAACCCTAAATCAATAACTTTTCCGAAAAACCCTAAAACATACAAACCCTAAATCATTAAAGTAACTGCAATCGAATAACATTTCAAATTGTAAAATCGAATACCTGGTGGATTATGCTTCAGAAATGGATATGATGCTTCAAGCTTCAATGGTAGTTGGTTATGATGCTTCAAGCTTCAATGGTAGCTGCACTAGGGTTCCTCCTTTCTATTTTCACCAAGTTTCGTACAAATGGTTATGAAACTAGTTTGTATACACTTTAGGTAAACACATCATACATGGCAGATGAGTCACCCAAGCTAAGCTCCACATGTGTATGATAACTTGACTTTGACTAACGGTTGGTGACGGAAGGACAAACGTGGTACAATTTAACAAATTAAAGGACTTTTTTGTCACTTTTTAGAGATAAAGGATCATATTGGACCCAGTGATGGAGTTAAGGGACCAATTTGGATATTTTGCCTTAATATTTTATCGACTTTAATTCACTTGCATTTAAATTATAAAATTTAGGATTAAAGAAATTTTTAATCGTTCGATTGTTAAATTATATATATTAAATCTCATTATTTAACTTTAAATATATATTAAATAATGTGACTTGATTTGCGGCAAACATATATTTGAATCCGACAAATTATTGGTCATTGTATTAATGCATTAACTTTTTAATATTTTTAATTTGTTAATTTTATGTTGAAGATTAACTAATCATAAATATTAAATATTATTTTATGATGAATAAAATTATGATTAGGGAAATAAGCTTATTTGAATAGAAATTTAAAAGTTGATATGAAATTGTTCCGAATATTATTCACATATAATTTATATTGGCATACATAAGAATCCAAAAGATTATGCTTCTAAAGTGTAAGGAAAATCCAAAAGTCATCAAATATGGTCAAAATTAATTTTATACGTTGAATTATGTGTGACTAAATACCAAAAATCATAGTAAATTTTGGAGAAAAAAAATTAAATAGTTAAGCACGATAATGATAAAACAGTAAAAATAGTTGCAATAGACTACTCTCATTATTATAGTAGACGACAATAATTGTTTAAGAATTAATGAAATAATTAGAGCATGAAAAAGATTATCAGAACCATTAAATTAAACTTATGAGGAGATTAATTAAGGATATGAATGTAATTAAATCCGCTATTGATTTAATTATATAGATAGTAAATGATTTTTTTATATGCAAATATATTATATTTTCCTTATGAAAAGAATCATAATAATTTGATTTATTATTCTTTAACAATAAAAATCTTATTTATAAATAATAGAATAAAGAAAAAAAATTACATCATGAAAAATAAATTTTATGTGTTTTATAAAAAAAAATTAAAAATCTATACAGAAATAATCAAAACTTTTTATTACTAATTTTTTAGGCTAAATATCATTTTTGGTCCTACAAGAACTATAACGATGAAGTATGATTAGGGTGAGATTAGGTCAGGTCGGCCTACAGAGGCCTATAGCCTAGCCTACTTAAGGTCAGACCGGACTTTTTTAATAAAAAGGTCAGAGAAATTTTACCTTGTACCCCTACGTTTGCCCAAATACCCCTACATATTTTAAATATTCCAATTTTATCCTTTCTATTTATTTAATTATTTTTAACTTTTACCTTATACCCCTACATTTGCCTCAATATCCCAACATATTTGGAAATTTTACCTAGTACCTATACATTTGCCCCAATACCTCTACCTATTTTATAATATTCCAATTTTATCATTTCTATTTATTTAATTATTTTTTACTTTTACCTTGTACCCATACGTTTGCCCCAATACCCCTACATATTTTTAACTTTCAATTTTATCTTACGTTAGCCCCAATACCCCTATATTATAAATATTTATTTTCCAATACTATTATATTATTTATTTTGCCATCTCACTAATATATTTTTGTAACATGTAAACATGAACGAAGGATTTCCCTTGCCGCCAATCAAAGTGGATTGACAGAATAATCGTACATCAGATGCAACATCTTGGATAACAGGATTCTCTGGACGGTTACAACATTGGCACAAGCTTACACCGATTCTCCAAAAACATATTATATTATGATATATTTTCATGTTTTTTTATATATTTATAATGCACGAATGTTTATATGTTATTTTTGTATGAATTCATCTGAATAATTATATGCGTCAGAACTATCCTTCCATCAAGCAATCGCCGATGAATATATATGTCACGTCCTCTAATGCGAGACACATGCGAGACACCGAAAAAATAAACCAAAATAAAATTAAAAAATATAAACAAAAAAAGTAAAATAAAAAACTTAACAAAAAAACAAAAAAAAAAACAATAAAAAAAAACGAAACTCAACCGTAAGTAGCACAGAGGCTACTTCCGGTGTGTAAACTCAGAACAAATGTAAACCGGAAGTAGCAATATTAGCTACTTCCGGTGTGTAACTGGAAAAAAACCTAAACCAGAAGTAGCAATAAAGTTACTATCGGTGTGTAAACGTGAAAAATTATAAACCAGATTTAGCTTACTTGCTAGTTCCGGAGTGCAAAAACCTAAACCGAATGTCTTGTTGTTGGGTGTTCCGGGAGCGAAATCTGCTTTCAAAAAGTTTAATTTTTGAATTACACACTATTTATATGAGGGCATTTTCGTCTAAAAAAATTATTCGTAGGGGTATTGGGGTAATCGTAGGGGTACAAGGTCAAATTTCCAAAGGTCAGACTTAGGCTTTTTTAAAAGTCTATTTAATTAAATAGGCTTGGCTTAGGCTATTGAAAAAGCCTATGAAGCCTTATAGGCCGACCTATATTTTCATATATATTAAAAATATACTAAATAGGTTGTCTTATATATGCATATATATTAGAAAAAAAATGATACATATGTTGATATATATATATATATATATATATATATATATATATATATATATATATATATATATATATATATAGACTTATATATACATATATATTTGAACAAATGCTAAATAGGTCGGCCTATATATGTATATATAGGCCAACCTATAAAGCTTCTTAAGTAATATGAAATAATTGAGAACCTTAATGAGAAAAAGACTTGTAAATAGGCTTTTAGGCCAGACTTTTAAAAAGGTCAGACCATGCCAAAAAACGGAGCTATAATAGGTCATAGGTCAGATTCATGCCTTTTAAGTTTATCGTAGGCTAGGCTCAAGCCTTAAAGCATAGTCTAGACTATTTCCACTCCTAAGTATGATGTTCAAGTCAAATATTGTGTATTGAATGATATTACTATAGATTTTTTAACATTAGGAAGTCTTAATTTTGTATTTTGTAATTTATATGTATTATTGTTGTTAGATTTATTAACCTATTAAATTGGTTTTGTTGTAAAGAATTTAGAATCTGAAAAAATATTGCAAGATTGAAAAGTGATTTCCGCAAGGTAGCGTATGAATATCGCACATGTAGATGTGAGTTTTAATATTAGACATATGTAAGTAGGGGTGGCAAACAGGCATGCCCACCCCGCAAAAACTCACAAAAAATGGGGTGAGGCGGGGCGGTCAAAATTGAGGATGCGAGCCTAAAACCTAAACTCTCCCCGCAAAAAAGTGAGGACGGGGCGGGGAAAGTCCACAGACATTGCACTTTGTAAGCCTAAAAATACAAAAATTTAAATAAATGTGCATGTTCGCAAAAGTCCGTGACGAAAACGGGGCGGGTGAATGGACACTTTAGAGGGTGATGACTTAAACCCTTGACCCACCCTGCAGTAAAGTGCGGGCAAAACGGGCATGCCCAACGGGGCAGATCCATTTTATCACCCCTATATGTAAGTATATATTTATCTATTTATTTGTAAAAGACCTAACAATTGCAAACAAGTTTTAAGTTATAACAGAAAAACACTTAATATTTATTTTAATTTATTTTAAGATACAAATTTTCAATAATTAAAAATTATTTATGCAAATTATTATATTTATATAATTACTTTAAACATTAAAATCATCAAATCACAATTTACTAATTATTTGTGGTATTCTTTTTAAAAATATAAGTAATATTTTCAGTATAATTCAAATATTTTTAATTTTTGAAATATTAACTATAGGTAATATATTAACTATATTAATTTTAGAAATATTTTTAATTTTTAAATTAAATTATATTAAAATTATTGAGGAAATGTTAATTAAAATGGTTAAAATTTGTATAATTATAAATTATTTTTTATTTTTTATATATATTTAATTTAAACATTAAAATTATATCAAATCACAACTTACTATTTATTTGTGATATCTAAAAATATATGTTTTTGATTTATACACAAATTTGTTACTATAAAATATACATTTTCGAGACTACTTAATTTGTATATTTTTTATATATATTTTTTAACTATAACTATATTATATTTATTTACTATTTATTACGACAATATGTAAATGTCCGTGTATATGACTATTAATTATTTTCATTAATTAAAATTCAATTTAATTTAATTAATTAAAATACACTATATAATATTGATATCTTTTAAATAGCATTCAAAAGTATTTTAAAGAAATTATAGGATTTTGAACCCTAATAAGTTAAAAATATTTTTATAAATGGAAACACGACTACAAAAAAATTTATAAACGAGTAAAAATTTACCTGTCGATACAATTATTTTTTATAAACAGGAATAAGTTATAAATATTTTAATAAACGAGAAAAATTCAATTATTGATAAAATTATTTTGATAAACGTGAATAAATTACAAATACTTAGTTGATACATATATATATATATATATATATATATATATATATATATATATATATATATATATATATATATGTGAACGTATCTACGAGATACCTACCTATTTTAGATTGGTCATTTAAATGTTTACCTATTTTAGATTGGTCATTTAAATGTTCATCTTTTATATCTTTGTTATAAATACACGAAAAAAATTTACATGTCGATATTGTTGAAATTATCCCAAAACCTAGGGAATTACATGGCTATCACGCAGTAGAAATGTTAGAATTATCCTAAAACCTATGGGAATTACATGACTATCACGCAGTAGAAACGTTAAAAGAAACATTAAAAGATGAATGTTGTTGCCCACTAACCGTGGGACTTTCTTTTTCTTATTGCTACTCACTTTGCAACTGCAGAACTTTGAGTGAAATAATGTTGTGATATTTTACAATGAGGGAAACTCCCTATTTATAGAATTAGGTTTGCTTGCATCTCAAGACACAACTCAAAACTATAAAAGCCCAAAATATCTATTTTGAATTAAATCTAATCTAGATAAAATCAAATATTTCCTTCTGTTGAGTAACCTTCTTCGACACAAGGAATTACAATTTAACACACTACCTAATTCATTGTGTCTAAGTTATCTACGTTCATCATAGACCTTAGCTTCTTGAATACTTCGACCTGCACTCCTTTCGTCATGATATCTGCAATCTGATTCTCAGTTCTGCAGTGTTCCAAATTCATTTTCCTATCTGTTACATGCTCTCGAAGATAATGGAACCTCATTTCGATGTGTTTGCTTCGACCATGTGCTATCGGATTCTTCGCCAAATTGATAGCTGACATGTTGTCGATCTTCATGGTGATTGCTCCTTGACTCTTTGATGTAATCTCTTCGACCAAGCTCACCATCCATGTTGCTTGACATGCACAAAGAGAAGCAGTTATGTATTCTGCTTCGCATGATGATAATGCCACTACCGACTCCTTTCTTGAACTCCAAGCAACTGGTGCACCACCTAACATAACACATATCCAGCTGTGGATTTTCGATCTTCAACATCACTACACCAACTAGAATCTATGTATCCCAATAACTTGCATTCTTTTCCTTCATCAGTTGTTGGAAACAAAATACCATAGTCGAGAGTTCCTTTCAAATATCTTAGTATCCTCTTCGCTGCTGCTAGATGTGATACCTTTGGCTTCTGCATGAATCTACTCACCATACCAACACTATATGCTAAGTCAGGCCTTATGTGACAAAGGTATCAAAGTGACCCAATAAGTCTTTTGTATTGGGTTGGGTCGACATCATCTTCTTCTGAATCTTTCAACAGTTGCAATCTGGGATCAGTTGGAGTCGAAGTTGAGTTGCAATCTTGCATCTCAATTCTCTTGAGTATTTCGCCTGCATATCTTCTTTGATGCATCATCAAACCTCTACCACTCTTGTAGAATTCAATGCCAAGGAAATATGAGAGATTTCCCATGTCTGGCATTTCAAACTCCTCACTTAGGTCATGTTTAAAATCTTCAATCTCCTTTTTTCAACTTCCTGTTATCAACATGTCATCGACATAGAGACTTAGTATAAAAAATTTGTCATTGCTTTTTATTACATATACTCCATGCTCATTTGTGCACTTCACAAATTCCTTCTCCCTTAGAAAATTGTCTATCTTCTTATTCCAAGCTCTTGGAGCTTGCATTAGTCCATATAGGGCTTTATGCAGCCTGTACACCTTTCTCTCTTCGCCTTGTTTCACAAATCCAGCTGGTTGTGCAACATAAAATTCTTCGTCTAAGGAGCCATTTAAGAATGCACACTTCACATCCATCTGACACATCTTTCAGTTGTTCATGTTTGCTAGACCAACAATCAACCTAATTGTTTCTATCCTAGCAACAAGAGCAAATACTTTGTCGAAGTCAATTCCTTCCTTTTGAAGAAAAACTTTCGCCACAAGTCTCGCCTTGTGTCGAGTCACTTCCCCTTTGGGATTCAGCTTCACCTTATATACCCACTTCACATTAATTGCCTTCTTGCCTTGAGGCAATTCAACAAGTGACCAAGTGTTATTGACTTTGATGGACTTTATCTCCTCATTCATTGCTTTCACCCACTTCGAATCTTTCAATGCCTCAACTGCATTGACAGGTTCGACATCTGCATAGAAAGCATAATGTACCAACTCACCTTCCTCATCGACCACATCATCTGATGTAATCACACATTCTTGCAACCTTGCAGGCATGTGTCTTGTTCTTTGAGGTCTACTTGGGTCTGCTTCACCTCTAACATCTTCTCGTCGAACATCTTTTTCGACTTCACTAGCTGGTTCTTCACATAAGATTTCAATTGAATCTTTCTTGACATTTTCATTCCAATCCCAATCCCATTCTTTAAGCTCATCTATGATCACGTCCATGTTGATCACAACTTTCTTGTTTACTGGGTCGAACAACTCGTAACCTACAGTCGAATGATATCCTATCAGAATCATTTGACTAGACTTGTCATCAAGCTTCCTTCTCAACTGATCTGGCACATGCCTATGTGTTATAGATCCAAATACCTTCAGATGACTCAAGCTAGGCTTGACACCAGACCAACACTCTTCTGGTGTAACTCCTTTTAGCTTCTTCGTCAGACATCTGTTTAAAATATACATTGCAATCGACACAATTTCTCCCCATAGTTCTTTGGGTAGATGCCCGCCATTCAACATACTTCTCACCATGTTCATGATGGTTCGATTCTTCCTTTATGCAATTCCATTCTTCTGTGGAGTGCAGGGTGGCACCACCTCATGCACAATCCCTTATTTTACACATAATGCATCGAAATATTTCGACACATACTCTCCACCACCATCAGTCCTCAAAATCTTGAGCTTTCTACCACTTTGTCTTTCGACCATATATTTAAACTTGACAAATACATCGATCACTTCACTTTTCTTCTTGATCAGGTAACTCCATAATTTTCGACTGAAATCATCTATGAAAGTGACAAAATATCTATTACCTCCATTCGAATCCATCTAGACAGGACCATATATATCAAAGTATATGACTTCAAGAATTGCATTCGGCCTGCTTCCTGCATCCTTGCTGAAGCTATTCTTGTGTTGTTTCGACTGAACACATTCTTCACACACTTCGTTTGGGATGTCAATTTCTGGCAATCCTGAAACCATATTTCTTCTCTTCAAATATCTGATGTCTTTGAAATTGAGATGACCAAGTCTATAGTGCCATAACCATTCATCTTTGCTAGCTGCACTTGCCAGGCACTTATGCTCAATCACATTTAGTTCGATCTTGGAGGTTTTATTCTGAGACATTCAAGCCTTCAAGATCAACCTACCACCTGTGTCGACGACTCTCATCACCTTGTCTTCGACCGACACCTTTTAGTTCTTTTCGACCAGCTGCCCTATACTGAGCAAATTGCTCTTCATGCTTGGTATGTACAAAACGTTGGAAATTACTGACCTCTTGTCATCCTTCCTCTTAATCAGAACATCACCAATACCTTCAGCTGTTAGAGTATTGTCATTTGCAAATTTCACCGTGTTCTTCATTGAGGGTTTCATGTTGACAAACCAATCTTTCCTACCAATCATGTGTGATGAACATCCTGAGTCAAAGTACCATTGATCTTGGAATCTCTCTTCATCTCTTGTTGTGACCATCAACAACATCTCTTCTTCTTCATGTTTTGTTTCTTGCTGATTTTGACTGGTCGAATTGTTATAGCCACCTCTGCTTTTGTTGTCAAACACCTTCCTTTGCATTTCCTATCTCTTGCTGATTGCGCCTGCAAAGCCATATCACTCTTCGACTTCCCTGCTGCTCTTTCAGCCATTCTTTGTTCATGAGATTCAAGCGTCCCTTGAAGCTCTTCTTTAGTCACCTTCGACAAATCTTTTGATTCTTCTATGGCTACTACTACATGGTCAAACTTTAGAGCCAACGATCTCAAAATCTTTGAGACTACTGCTTTCGTCGTCAACATTTCTCCACATACTTTGATTTGATTCACAAGTTTTGTAACTCGTGTGAAGAAAGCTGCTATGCTTTCATTATCTTCCATCTGAAGCAATTCATAAGCCCTTTTGTGAGTTTGTAACCTCACCTCTTTCACCTTCTCCGCGCCTCCAAAAGACTTCTCTAGAATCCCCATGCTTCTTTTGCAGCATCAACATCACTAACTTTTTCAAAGTTATCCGGATCAACACATTGATGGATTATAAAGAGTGTTTTATAATCTTCTTCTTTAATTCTTTGTACGCATCCTTTTACTCTTCCGCTGTGTTCTCATTGTTATCTTTCTTGAGAATCGGAAGACTCGCCGGAAAATGCCCATTCAGATGATTTGCCCTTGAATCTCTTGCCCTTGATCTCTTTGCCCACTAACCGTGAGACTTTCTTTCTCTTATAGCTACTCACTCTGCAATTGCAGAACTTTGAGTGAAATAATGTTGTGATATTTTACAATGAAGGAAACTCCATATTTATAGAATTAGATTTGTTTGCATCTCAACACAAAACTCAAAACTATAAAAGCCCAAAATATTTATTTTGAATTTAATCTAATATAGATAAAATCAAATATTTCCTTCTGTCGAGTAACCTGCTTCGATACAAGGAATTACAATTTAACAAATATAATTATTTTTTATAACAAGGAATAAGTTACCATTCAAACTATTAATAATATTATTTTTATAAACATAAATAAGTTATAATCATTTTCTATAAACAAAAAACTTATAAATGAAAAAAAAATTTACATGTCGATATAATTATTTTTTATAATTATTTTCTATAAACAAAAATAAATTATAAATATTTTTATAAATGAGAAAAATTCAAACTATTGATAAAATTATATTTATAAACAGAAATAAACTACAAATACTTTTTATAAATTGACACACGAGTTCAACGGGCTTATAAACGAGAAATAGTCTACATGTTGATATACATATGAATGTGAACGTATCTATGAAATAAAAATTATAGACTGATTATTTTATTATCAATCTTTTTATTTCTTATATATTAAATCTATTAGATACCAACTATATATTGATAATTTGAATTTTATTTTTTCATTGAATTAAGTTTGATATATTTACTTATGTTAGTGTAATAATGAAAAATTCTATCAAAAATTTATTATTGTTGCATCAATGAAATATGATATTCGAGTCAAATATTTTGTATTGAATAATATTATTATATATTTTCGAATATTATATATAAAAGTTTTAATTTTATATTTGATAATTTATATGTAATATTATTGTTGGATTTATAGTTATGCAATAAAAAAAACATTAAAATCTAATAAAATTGCAATGTAGCATCAGAATACAAATAGTACCCGTATATCTCTATAATTTATAAGAAAAATTGAATTGAAACATCTCATTTGCCGCTATCGCAAATATTTTGTCCAACATTGCGGTTTCTAGTTAAGAAGAGATCTATAATCAAACTTACACATGCATCGAAATCCAACGGCTGCGTCAATCAGACATGACTCATCTGACTCGGATCATATTTATCTCATAGTAACAAAATTCCAAAACCATGCAAAATACGACAATGCCCATTTCCCACTTGGCACCTACATCATCCACTACCACAACTCCAAATATGTGGCTTTCTCTATTTTACGTCACAAATTATCAAACGTCTTTTAAAGTTTGTGGCCATGAAAACATAAACATAAGGTCGGGTGTACTGTTTTTTTGGGTAGAAGCTTGTACTAGTACTCATTTTTTTCTTAACAAAAATGTACTACTATTACTATTTTATAATGAAAAATAAAATAAATATTAATTCTTGTTTGTTTTTGTGTCGCTGAATGAAAAAAAAACAGTTGTAGGGAAATGAAGCCCAACACTCAGGCTTCCTTCGCCACTGCTACGCCGCACGTGACTTACTTTCACGGCTCAACTCTCGCACGTGCCAACCCTTCCCAAATTCATCCTCCAACGCTCAACCATAAAACCGCCAAACGCCGCCGTATCAACCTCTCTATTGCGGCTCGGAAAACCGAACACTACGACGGGAGCGATGAAGTGAGAGAATCCGATTCCTCAGTTGAGCGAAGAGAATGGTCTCGAGCTCGAAGCAGCCGGCGAGGCGTGCTGGTGGCGCCTTTTCTAGCAGTTGGCGCTTCGTTCTTGCTATCTGCGGCGTCGACGAGGGCGGCAGAGGAGGAGAAAGCAACGCCGCCGGTGGAGGTAACGGTGGTGAAACCGGAGGAGGTGAAGAAGATAGAGGAGGAAGTGATAACTTCGAGGATTTATGATGCGACGGCTATTGGTGAACCGTTGGCGATAGGGAAAGAGAAAGGGAAAGTGTGGGAGAAGTTGATGAATGCTAGGGTTGTTTATTTGGGGGAAGCGGAACAGGTTCCGGTTCGAGATGATAAGGAATTGGAGCTTGAGATTGTCAAGAATTTGCATAAGCGCTGTCTTGAGATTGATAAGCGTTTATCTTTGGCTATTGAAGCCTTTCCCTCTGATCTTCAGGAACCACTCAATCAGTATATGGATAAAAAGTATGCTTTTTTATTTTTATTTTAACTTGTTTTCATATAAGTGTTAAGCTGTTTTCATAAGCTATCTTGTTGCTAAAATAAGAATTCAGTTATTAATTTTTGTTACTTTTACTTATAAAAGAATTTGACTGTCATACAGGATAGATGGAGAAACCTTAAAGACTTATACTATGCATTGGCCGCCTGAACGGTGGCAGGAGTATGAACCTATTCTTAGTTACTGTCGTGAAAATGGAATTCGTCTCGTTGCCTGTGGTACTCCACTGGAGGTGTGTATAAATTTTATTCAAACTGATGTAGATCGTTAAGATATTTATTTAATCTATGAAATGTTTGGTTGTGGGTTAAGTAGCAGTAATAATTTAATAATATTACTGCATTAGACTGAGTAAACACTAAATTTTGGTTTGGTTTTTCATAGAGTTGTATGTTCTCAGTAGATATTTGTAACCAATTTCACTAAGTAGGATCAGGCTCATTTCTTGTATCTATATGTCAAGTCATAGTCATGCAAATATGATCTTTAAAAATTGACAATTTTCTCATCAACAGGTCTTAAGAACTGTCCAAGCAGAAGGAATTAGTGGGCTAACAAAGGCTGAACGTAATTTATATGCACCTCCTGCTGGTTCAGGCTTCATATCAGGCTTTACTTCTATGTCACGTAGATCATCCCTGGACAATACTCCAAATCTGTCGTTTCCTTTTGGTCCAAGCTCATATCTATCTGCACAGGCTAGAGTAGTTGACGAATATACTATGTCCCAGATCATCTTACACAGTATTCTTGATGGAGGGGCTACCGGTATGTTGATAGTTGTGACTGGTGCAAGCCATGTCACATATGGATCCAGAGGAACTGGAGTACCTGCAAGAATTTCAAGAAAAATGCAAAAGAAAAATCAAGTAGTTATATTACTTGACCCAGAAAGACAGTTCATTCGCAGTGAGGGAGAAGTTCCTGTTGCTGATTTTTTGTGGTATTCTGCAGCCAGACCCTGTAGCAGAAATTGCTTTGACCGGGTTGAGATTGCTCGGGTTATGAATGCTGCCGGACAGCGGCGAGATGCCCTCCCACAGGTTAGCCAGCCAATTCATTCACTAATTAACTTAACTGTTACTTTTCTTGCTCTGCTAATTTCCCCTTCCAAAGTTTAGTCCTTTATTTTCTCTCATTGCCCATTTAGGTGATTCAAAATTGAGAGATTTTACATGTTTCTATGTATCTTGTTACATATCAGTGTATTTTGTGAATTACTTTTCTGTATTCAATATAACTTTGGTGTTTTGTTATCATTTATCCCTTTAACTGATATTTCTGATTGTTGAATTGTTAATTGTCACGGATTATACAGCCCAGCCTGCTGTTGTGAAGAATTGTAAATTCTATGTTTGTTTATTTTATTTTTCTCTAAAATGGAAGTATCTCAATTCTATTACCTGGTATACATATACTGATCCCAAGCGGCTAGGGGGTATAGTTGAGCAATTGGTAGTGATAAATATTAACTAGTTTAAATTGGTTGTAACATCTGATGATTAGGTAGTTGGCATGTTTTAGTTCCTTTTTTTTTATGCATCTATTTATCCTTGAATGTAATCATCCTTTAGAATGGATAGTATCTGCCATTATTAGTTGTGTACATGATTATATTTCATTATTTCCTTTTGACTTCAGGATCTTCAAAAGGGAATTGATCTTGGTCTAGTATCACCAGAGGTGTTACAGAACTTCTTTGATCTCGAGAAGTATCCTATGCTTTCAGAACTCACCCACCGTTTTCAGGTAAATTTGTATTTTTTAAATAAAACCCTTCACTTTTAATCATTAGATTATTTCATCACTCCATTTGGTTCTTCTTGATACAGGGTTTCAGGGAAAGATTGTTGGCAGATCCCAAATTCTTGAATAGATTAGCCATAGAAGAAGGAATCTCAATAACAACTGCAATATTATCACAGTATCTAAAGCGGAAAGAAAACTTCTTTCAAGAACTTGACTATGTTATTACGGACACTGTCAGAGGATCAGTTGTTGATTTCTTCACAGTGTGGCTTCCTGCACCTACTTTATCATTCATTTCCTATGCTGATGACATGAATGCGACTGATAACATTAGTTCTCTAATGGGACTTCTTGGCTCCATCCCAGACAATGCATTTCAAAAGAATCCAGTGGGAACAAATTGGGACCTCAATCATCGAATTGCATCAGTTTTATTTGGTGGTTTAAAACTTGCTGGTGTTGGATTTATTTCAAGCATTGCAGCCGTGGCTTCATCAAACTCTCTGTTTGCATTTCGTAAATTCCTTAATCCAGCTATTATCACTGACCAACAGATTGCAAGGTCACCAATACTCAAATCAGCAATTGTTTATTCATTATTTCTTGGAATATCTGCAAATATCCGTTATCAGGTATTTTGAGAAGTTGTATGTTTCACTGAATTTTTCAGTTCTAAGAAAAAACTTAAAAGAAAACGGGACCTAGTTTCTGTAGGAAATGGCATCTTCATTGTCTAGTCCGTGGTTTATATTGCTAGAGTTGCTGTGATTTCTTGAACTTTTCCCATATATGATTATTGACGCAAGACAAAAGTATGCAATTTGGAAATTTGAAAGCAGGTCCTGATTGCCTGAATCTTTAAGAACTAGATGTGGTATGATTTTCTTACTAACCACTCACTCAGGTAGTGGTTGCAGTAGCATAATTTGAAAGAGAAATGTTCGTGACACTCTCTTCAACATGCACTACTATTGGTGAAATTAATGAGAGTCTCACTAAATTATGTGAGTTCGATTCCCTATTCGGTTAAACTCATACTTGATAATAACCAGAATTTATTGCAAATGGTTGAGCTTAAAACTCTTACAATGGGAGGAAAAACAGAAAAACTAATCCAAGATTCCTAGAACACCTAAACCAGAGAAAATTTCCCTCCTAACCGACTTTAACAAACTTTTTGAATGCATTACACATTACCCTTCCCTATCTTAACAGAAAATTCCCTAAAATTCAAGGAATATCCCAACTAACTATTATTCCCACAGCTTCTACAACCTTCTAGAAGCTGTGCTTATGTGGATTGAGCTCAATGATTGGGTCATCACACATATGGGAACTCAATGTTCTATCACATTCACAAAATGGTGAGACTTATATGAATTCGCCTAATAATGAAGAGTGTGTTGGAAATACGGTTATAAAGAATGTCTTTCATTTAGTAGCTTAGGAACCTTCAGGGAACACTGGATACTGTAAAAAGGTATTGTGAAAAATATAAGTTTAATTTTCTTCTCCTTTCTACTTTTTTATCTGCACTCTGTCTGCTGTGTAACTATTTGAGGATATTTTCTTTCTGAAAATTGGATATGTTATTGCATAGTGCTACTTTTAGTTATGTGATAATCTTGTACTGTAAATTTGCATTCGATTTAGGTCTGCAACTGGCCTTCCGTATTAATACTGATGTTAAAGTATTTTTGTCACCCAGATAATTGCCGGGGTTGTGGAGCATCGGATTTCTGATCAGTTTTCTGACCAAATGTTTCTTGTAAATATGCTATCTTTTGTATCACGGACTATCAATTCTTACTGGGGAACACAGGTAAGATATATTTTCTTATTTTATCTGCTTTTGATTATTTAAAAAATGCTCAGTGTTCATCATCCCAATTTCAAATTTGACTAGGATTTTTCAAATTTAATATTTTGATTAATTGCTGCAGCAATGGATTGACCTTGCACGCGATACCGGACTGCAAGTTAGAAAGACTGAGTCACCTGATCCACCTACATCAGATTCTCCAAATCAAGCAGCAATCTTATGCAACGAGTCAGATTCTCCAAATCAAGCTGCAATCTTATGCAACGAAGCAGAAGAAGCCAGCGTCGATGAGATTAAAAGTGAATGAGGTGAAATACCCTTTGCGACATTTTTGTTGTATTCTGTATTATTTTCTTGAAGAGCTAGTAAATAGGCAAAAAGGAATAGGTTTTTTTCTCTTCATAACAGTACAATTCCTTCCATAGCTTAATTCTATACTTGTACCTTTCATCAATGTAATATAACTGAGTATTTATTTTCAATGTAATACAACCAGCTATTACAGTATCTAAAAAATTTTGTTTCTGCAACTGGAGAACACTCTGTTTCAAATTGAAACCGGAATAAGTTCTCGGTTAAAGGGACTTGGGATGCCTTCTTATTTAAATTGGGATGAAAAAAAATTCAGAAGCAGTTGTATTGGACTTCCTGATATGGAGTTTCTCATTTGAACATCTTTATATATGATTATATTATGAAGTAATGAGTTTTCCTATGGATTTGTAGTAAAATTTTAAAGAAATTTTAGATATTTATCTAATTATAGAGGACTACATATCAAAATCTTAGAGGATAATGGGAGTTGACATTCTTATTGAAATTTCATACTATAATCTTGCTTCATTTGAATATGTTTTTTGTTTATTATTCTCTGTATAGATATTAAGAAAGTTAGGTCATGGACTCATGGCTAAAAACTAGTGAAAATTAAGCAAAAGGAGATTGGCATAAAGTTTCTACATGACATTATTATTATGTGAAATTTCACATGACAAGATCCGTGATTGAGGGTAACAGGGTAGTTTTCTGGTCTATTTATTGGTTATAGAGGAAGTAGTTGAGATTTGACTTAAAGTCTTGAATCCAATGTGAAACCTTCGGTGTATTTTTTTTCTTTCTAATTTTAATTTTATGAAATTACTGTATATTTTATTGTAATACAACAACAAAAACTAAACCTTATTCCATTAAACGCGGTCGGATACATAAATCAACATTCGTCATAATATTCTATTAATGACCATGTTTCTATCCAAATCATTAATTTCAAAATCTTTCTTAATAATTTCTCAGTCTTTCTAGGTCTTCCCATTTCTCTAATTGTTGGTCTTCTCTCCCTATGATCTATCTTCCTTACTGTAGAATTTAACACTCTTCTCTCTACATGTCCAAACCACCTAAGTCTATTTTCCACAATCTTATCAATTATATGCCCTACCCGACACTCTCTTTAATATTTTCATTTCTAATTCTATCATGTCGAGTCTTACCACATATTCACTGTAATATCCTCATCTATGTTACACTTTATTATCATGTTGATTTTTAATTGTCCAACATTGTGTTCCGTACAAAATCGTAGGTCTTACTGTAGTCCAATAAAAATTTCCCTTCAATTTGTGCGATACTTTTGCATCACATAAAACACCTGATGCTTTTCTCCATTTCAACCACCCAATTTGAGTTTGATGGTTATTCCAACATCCTCCTCAAATTGGTGGATGTATATATAGATATTTATCATGCCAACTTGTCTACAAAATGCTCAAATGTGGGTCTAAGTAAACTTTTGGTGAGGATATTTGCAGTTTGTTGACTTGAAGTTACAAATGGTAGACATATGAAATTGACATTTAATTTCTTAACTTATAAAGTGACGGTCTATCTCAATGTACTTGATCCTGTCATGTTGAACTGGATTATAAACTATGTCGACGGTTGCCTTATTGTCAGAGTATAATTTCAGCAGAAGTTCAATCTTTACTTCCAATTCTTCTAAAACTCCATGGATACCATGAGCATAACTCTAAATTCAACCTCTGCCCCACTTCTTGCTACCACACCTTGTTTCCAGCTTCTCTAAGTTACAAAATTACCTCAAACATAGGTATAATATTCAGAAGTAGATCTTCGATCTGTTACAAATCCTGCCCAATCAATATTTGTAAATATAGAGACATTTTTTTCATTAGTCTTATTAAAAAATAAACCCTTTTCCGGATTGGTTTTCAGAAACCTTAAGATTCTATAAACAAACTCAAGATGTTTCTTAAAAGGAGAATGCATAAATTGACTTACCACACAAATTGAGAAGGAAATAACTGGTCTAATATGAGACAAATAAATTAGTTTGCCAATCAATCTTTGATACATTCCGGTTTCCTAAAAAACTTTCTCTTTTTCCTAAAGTTTTGTATTAGGTTTTGTGAGAGCGTTTGTTGGTCTACAATCACTCATTCCAGTTTCTTTTAGGATATACAAAATATATTTTTGTTAGGAAACGATAATTTGAGAAGGCAATACCTGGTCTAATATATTTTTGTCCACAAAATCTTTCCCTTTTTCCTAAAGTTTTGTATTAGGTTCCCTGAGAGAATTTGTTGGTCTACAATCATTCATTCTAGTTTCTTTCAGGATATTTAGAATATGTTTTTGTTGGAGAACAATGATTCCCTTCTTTGATCGAGTAACCTCCATACCAAAAAAGTATCTCAAGAATTCAAAGTCTTTGATTTCAAAGTTGGTAGCTAGTTTCTCTTATACTCTAGCTATCTCATTTGTACTCTATCCGATAAAAACAATATCATCAATATAGACCAAATTTCCCATTGCAGGAGAACTTTGTGAATATTGTATGTATGATGAGTTTGACCTTAATGTAATTGTGGAATATTGGATCGAACTTTGATACGAAAGAGGTTTAGCATGAAGTCGAAGTTGGTTCACATGCTAGTGCAGAAGTTATACATACTGCAATCGAAGTCAGTTCTAGTATGTATGTTTAATTGTTTTCTTGATGTTGTAGAGTTTGTTCCAAGGTGGAGATTTGTGAGATATTGGAACAAACACTAGGTTTAGCATGTTGTCGAAGTCCGCTCACATGTTGTTGTTTAATTGAGTCTTGTGTTATGGATCCAATTGTTTAAATTAGCTTGTGCCCTAAGTTAGCTTGTAATGGGTAATAAAAAGTCCATTAGGTTAATGAGTTAGTTTTCTTATAAATAGCATATCAGTCTCTCATATTTTAGAATAAGGGAAAATAGGAAGATAAAACCCTAATTCAAAAGTGAGTGAAGTTATTTGTTATTGTTGTATACTTGTATTCTTGTTTTAAGAGAAAGGAAAGAATAACAGTTTATAATCAATCTTTGTTTTTATCCTTGGTTACCCTAAACCCTAACTCTTGTGAGTTTCTTGACTGATCAAGGAACCAATTATAATTTGTATCAAAGGTATCCAATTCAAAACAATAACTTTGTTTTTTTATGGATTAGGTGAGCTTTTCAAATCAAGCTCCAGGGTCTATTTTATCCCATACAAGGGCTTCTTCAGTTTGCATACATTAGATCCAAAATTATTTTCAAAACTAGGAGGGTATATCCACATATACTTCTTCCTCCATATCGCTGTTAAGAAATGCATTTTTAACATCCAACTGATATAGAGGTCGGTCTAAGTTTGCAACAAGAGATAAGAGAGTTCTTATTTTTCAATGTGTAACAGGGTATATCCATATACACGTCTTCCTCCCGCCATTGAGAAATTAATTTTTAACATCTAACTGATGTAGAGGTCGGTCTAAGTTTACAATATGGATAAGAGAATTCTTATTGTTCAATTGTGCAACAGGAGGAAATGTCTTTGAGTAGTGCCATAATTGTTCAAGTCTTGTTCTTTTCAAGTGCTCTCATCTTCTCAAGTACAACTTCCCTCTATTTCAAAATTTCTAGAGCATTCTGTATATTTCTTTTTGGAATTTCAACACTAGACAGTTGTGTGGTAAAAACAGAGAATGATGAATACAAATTTGAGTAAGAAATAAATATAGAAAATAAATAAATAGAAAAATTAAAGGGTCACTATGAAAGAAAATGCAGAACATCTTTATTACATGTAATTGAAGATATACCATTCCTTTATGTTTTGTGGCCAAACTTAGATAGGGAAACAAGACAAGAAAACTGAGAAAGTAATTTATATGGCAGGGATTACAAGAGGTAATCTGAAACAAATAGTTCCTCCAAATGTCTTCATCATAAAACATAATATGCATCAACTTTCAGTTCTTTCTGAGTTCTGTCCTTCATCCATCCTTTGAACCAGCATCTCTTTGACTTTATGTAGGGCATGTTCAAGGTTTTCCAGCTGCATATATTTTGTAATTCATGAGTCTGTCTTGAGTTACTTGGTTTAAGGCTTCAAGATTTTTATTTTAGTTTTACTAATATATATTTGCAAATAAGCATTTTGCTGGCAATTCCTTACCTCTTGTCTGGCAAATCTATTGTACATAAATAATCCGCTATACAAATCAAAACTGCATCCCATGACAGGTTCTTTCTGCAATTATGTTACATGACAGCATATGCTATATAATTTATCTTTGAGGTTAAAACAGAAAAGAGGGAGCTTTAGAAGATTATGTTGAAAAGTGTTTACCAACTGAACAAGTGCCTGAAAGCCCTTGGTGTCAATAGGTGTAGGTTCAATATCCATTTCTGCCAATGTCCTTGTAAAGAAGGCACCGAAAAATCAGTCAGTGAGTGTGTAAATGTGTGTGGTTGGTTAGAAAGATCTGTAGGAATCTTCATACCTGCCTATTGTGTGAGTGATAAATTGGCTCTTTGCAGCTGCTCTATCATGTTCCTCACATGACATTTCTACCATCTTGCAACCCTTAATAACACAATATTGCAAAATAGATCCACCTTTAATACAATTCATATATATATTAGCCATTCACAATTGATTTTTATGCTTTTTTTTTCTTTGAAAATCAAGCAGTTGTAGTCCAAACTTGTGAGTTACAGAGTCTGCTCCAGACAAGAATTGAAGATTACTTACTGTAAGTTTATTTTCGATAATGGCGATATAAAGTTTATCACGTTATGATTTAACATTTTCTTGATCTAATAATTCTGAGCACTAAACTAATTAAAGTGGGCCTAATGTGAAAGTGAAGCTTTTTGTCATTGATGACAGCTATTAACTTACCTCACTTGAAAAAATTTGGAGATATTTAGAGCAGGTAGCTTCGTCCTTTATTCGAACTCTGTCATACATGAAAGTCAGATTTTGCCACCCATTTTTCCCACTCACTGGTCCAAACATTGGGTGTGTGCAGAGTATGTCTAACTCCTCTGGCACCACCTTAAACACACAAAACAAAAACTAGATCAATCATCCGAATTAAACAAATGATCAAAACTGCTATGACTGTGGTAGATAGATGTAATGTAACTTCTTACTCTTAAAAGAAGGTTCCTTGGATGCTCTTTAACCGAAAGAACATCAACAAAAAGCGTCGGACGTTTGAGACAAGTGAGTGGCATTGAGCCGACAACCTCGGACAGCGACGAAATAGATGTGCATAACAGTATGACATCCATGTCAGCCTCAAGTAATGCTGTAACATCCCTGCAGAGAGTTTGACACATGCATCATGACATGAAATAGGTTTTATGTTTTCTATACAAGGTTGTTTTGTTTTTTACCTGAAGAAATGGATACCCATTTGGAGACAAAGTTGAGAGTAATCTGTTCTTGAAGTTGCAGTTAGAGTATGGCCTTGTTTGATCATTGTATTTGCCAGAAATTGACCAAATGTACCAAACCCAACAATGCCAATTTTCAGACTTTTGGAAGATGACATGGTTGGTTGATGAAACGGAAATGATTTGCAAGTGGTTCACGTAATTAAGCACTTATAGGGAGAAGCCAACGAGGCATGCCCTTGGCTTTTCAGTTTGGAAGAGAAAGCGGTTATTTCACGCTAACACGTTGTCATACTTTTGCTTAAAGTTTTGATTCTAGAAGCTTTTAAGTTTTATGTTAAGTTAAGTTAAGAAAGGAAATTACAGGCTCCATGTGACGTTTGTTTTAAGTTATTCTATTCGATAACATTCTTAAAAGAGGAAAAGTTTCTTTACTAGTAGTACATAATTAAGGAATTAAATATATAATACTCCCTTTTGAAATTCTCTATTTAATTCTTTGGAACTCTACTTCCTTTTTTTTTCTCTGTCAACACAACTTTTATTAAAGTCTCTGAATCACACATGTTAGCTAGACCATTTTGTAAAGTATGTTTAATTAATTTTAGGGGTGTTCATGGGTACGGGCCAACCCGCGAACCCACTCACCCAACCCAACCCAACCCTTATTTTTACCCAACCCAATCATGCACGGGTCCAACACGAACTAACCCATTCAAACCCATTGGTGTTTGGTTCGGGTAACGGGTTTGAAGTTTTAAATCCAAGAACCCGCGAACCCAACCCATTAATATATCTCACACTATTTTTATTTAATTTTATTTATAAATTATCTAGCATAATTCTTAGAATGAATGTATTTTTTTAATATAATTATAGTTTTTATTAATTGTAACAACATAAGTCTAAATCAAATTTGAGAGATCAATTTTATCTATTGAAAGAGAGATATATTTTACTTTTTATATTATACTTTACATCATTTGTATATTTTTCTAATTTTTTATTAACCAATAAATTTTATTCAAATTGAATACTAAAAGTTTATGATTTTTTTAATTTTTTTGTAATATAAATAAGTTAATTAAATGATAGATTTTATTTAGAATTTGAAAATTATGTTTAGTAGATGACCCACGAACCCAACCCAACCCAACCCATTGATAAGCGGGTTGGATTGGTTCGGGTATAATCTTGAAATTACGGGTTGAACACTCAACCCAACCCAAAGAATATTGATCGGGTCGGGTATTGGATTTAATCAAATTAGACCCAACCCAACCCGCGAACACCCCTAATTAATTTTTAATTCTTATTTTCATGGAGGATTCTTGGGTGAGTCATCAATTAAGTTTCTCACTGTCTATACCATTCAATTTAATTATTAGATTGAAATAAGTCTACATGATCTCATTAAACAATGTCATTCCATTTAATTCTCACAAAGAGTTATATCTCCTATAAGGGTCGGTACATTTTATAAACGGGTCAAATACTTCTTGTATAAGGATTGGAGAAATATATTGGTTAATCTTCATAAAAGAATCTAACTCTTGAAATGAAGTCCGAGTTGACATAACTCAATTCCTAGTATGATCAGTCTAAAAAGACTTGGGACTCCTTCAATTGTGGTCATCCCCACTGTCAGGGTAAAAAGAGCTTTTGAAATAAGTCCTGAAAAATAAATCAGCTAAGTATTTAATAAAATGAGTATGGTGGACAAATATTTGTTTGGGGCTTTCAATTTTAAAAATAAACAAGTACTTGAGGACATCATAACTCGGTTCTTTCAGATACAAAACGATAAAAAATAATACCCGAGCATTCCTTAGTCGAACACTTAAAGTCCTACGAACTTCATGTCCGAGGGGCTTGGATATATGCACAAGATTATTTTTTAATACGATAATAAGCAAAAAAAAATTAAGTTAAAAGCCTCAAAAGCATGAAAATTGTATGGGTACAAAGGCTCTGGTGCAAAAAGAGTCACAAACATAAAAAAGTATAACATTTCACCCCTGTAAAGTTACATAATCGCATCCAAAAGGATGACTAATCAAAATGAGAACAAGAGAAATTATACAGTAGGGTTGTCATTCCCACTGTACAGGTTACCATCCCCGCCATCATTGTCTTTTTTCCCTTTTTCATGGGTCTCGTCGCCTAAAGGTTCCTCCGGATTTCCCTTCTCCATCTCCTCAATATCTACAAGGCGGTCATCTTGCACCACCTTAAAATAGTCCATCTCAGATAAATCTAACTCGGGATGAAGGCACAAAACTTGATCTTTGCATCTGTCGAAAGCTTCATCGCCACCAGAGAGAATTTCAACTTGAGACTCCTTGAGAGCTTTCTTAAGCTCATTATTAGAGGCCTCTAACAATGTCAAATTCTCGGTAAGATCATTGTTTGAGGTCTCGGCCAACTTCAATTTATCAGCAAGCTGAGAAATGGCAAACTTATTGTCTGTCTCCAGAGTCTGTTTATGTTTTCTCTCTTCGGCCAAATCCTTTTCCAAAGCAGTCAATTTCTCATATTTAACCTTTTGAGCATTCTTCAACTGATCAATCTCCTCCTTAAGCTTCAAGTTCGCTTTCTCATTGTCATCGCCAGATTCGTACAAACCACGAGCCAAAATCGCGTACCTCATCAAGTAGGAATTGATGTTTTGCGTGATCTTCTATCGTCCTATGGATTTAACCTTGTTGACGTCCTCAGTAGCGTTTAAGTGATCATAGAGAAAGAGGAGTCCATCAAAGCTATTAGACCAGAATTTGAACTCATTGGATGCTTGATCTTCTCTGGGACCTTTCATCAGAGAGGTGTTCTTCAGGTCGGATTTGCAGACATCATCGCTCATAAGAGTCTTTTTTTATGAGGACATTGATTGACATCTTCTTGGATAGAGGGAGCAGAAGACGGAGGTTCATTTATACTTAGGGTTGTCCTCGTACTTGCCCCCTTTAGTTTTTTCAATGTCCTATCTCTAGCCCGTCCAAATCATATTTTGCAGAAGAGGGTCCACCAGTCCCTCTTCAGACAGCACGTGCTTGCATCATCATTGTTTCTGCTCAGGTAGGGACAGATATGTCATTCTGTCTACAAATACAAATACGAGTATCATAAAAATATTGAAAAAAATAAGCAAGAATGCTCAAAATAGAAATCAAAATTACCCAAATAGACGAGAAGTTGTTCATTATCTAAAGGTAATAGTTCTCAGACTCTCATCATATGGAAAAAGTCGAGTACAATTAGAACTTGGGTTTCCAAGTCACTAAGTTTTTCATAAGTAAAATCAATGATCGATAGTGGATCTGGGGTCCAATAGTGAGGGAACCGAGGATGAGCGTCTAAAGTGTATAATACTTGAGCACATCTCGATCTACACTTCACTCGTAGGAACCGGCTTTTAAAGCCTTTATAATTTGTGATATATGCTTGCAGAAAGCTTCTGTTCGGAATACTGCTTATCTAAACCCAATTGTATTTTTCTACTCATTTGACTTCAAAGTAAGAGAATAACAAGCCTATGGTTGGAGTAATATTTAGTACCTCACATACCATTTCAAAAGCTTTTATAAAAGCCCAACTGTTGGGACGAAGTTGTAAGGGAGCAATGTTTACAGTTTTCAACACATCCACCTCAAAATAAAAAAAGGGATACGGATATTAAAATTTCCAAAACTCCAGCATATAAAAAGAATAGTTCATCTGAAGAACTCTTAGGGCGGAGAACACATACCCGTTCTCCAGGATTGCATGGTTCCAATAGAACGTCGTCTTCAGACCCAATTGAAGATATTTTCCTCAATGATCGAATTTTAGCAATCTCTATATCATCAATAAAACTATTCTTGTAACTCATAACCTCGAGATCAAAAAGGGCGTTGCCATTATGAACTCTACGGAACACGAGGAAGAAGAGCTAGAGTTAGAATCACTTTCAAGAGTGAGGTTATCACCATAAATTTCATTCATGACTCATTTGTATGTTTCTTCTCCTAGTGTATTTTTAAGTTTGCGCATGCATTTATCCAGAAACTATTTTCTCTCTTCAACATTTTTGGGATCAATAACGTTTTCCTCACCATTAAACTCTCTTACGGATACCATATTCTTGGAAGCAAAATGAAATAGAAATGAAAATGATAAAGGAGAAGAAATACCTGAGAAGGAAGAGTGATTGAAGATGAAGGAGCTTGTTGAAGAAAGGCATTACGAATACTTAAGTAATGAGAAAAGGGAAAGTGGAGAGGTTTAAATAGAGGGTTCATCATTCAAGAAAGTTAAACATAATAGCCACTAATGAAATGTTAAAGTTGTTATTAAAGGGAGAAATCAAAGGGTCACGATCTTTCAATTTACGACACTTAAGCCTATGAAAGAAGACCGACTTAGAACCTGGACCTACTTCTAATATAGCCGGAATTTTTTTATGGCCGAATACTACATCCCTAAATCAAAATTAATATTCGGGGGGCTTATGTACATCCCGATTATATTTCTCATGGTCGAGCTTTATAATCGTTCAGATAGGATATGAGTGAGGTTTAGAATTTAGAAGAGGCCGGAGAAAATGGTTAGGCATAATATCCTCATGCCTCGGAAACGAGTACTAGACCCGGCTCGATGACGAGCTTGTTACGTAAATCCTCCGAGAAGGTCGAAAACCGGGAAGGCTCCAGATCTAGCCTGAAACCTTGGTCGAAGATGGAACTAGGAAGAATTCCAAAGGTCATAACATATGACAGCTATTCAATGTGGACGTTACCATCAACTCAAATGATGCATTCATGGTGAGCGACTACAACTACGGTTACCTGAAACATAGGAATGCCAAGAGGCTTCTCTTGAATGAGACTCTTAATGGAGGTAGGAGGGAGATTATAAAAGGGACTCCTAACAGAGGGATAAACAAGACATTCATTCTTGGGAGTATACACAATATTCGTATAGTTCCAAAATCCCCATAGATACATTCTAATTACACATATTGTAGTCTTTCTTATCTCCACAAGGAGACTATTTGTTTCAATGTTTTTTTATCAAAAATATAATGTTATATATATGAATACTAACTAGTTTGAATAACAACATAATATTTACTACCCCCTCCGTCTCACAATAGGTGTCCTCTTTCCTATTTTTAATTGTCTCAACTTATTTGTCCCTTCAGAATACCAATGTGATATTTATTATTTTTTTTCACTAAATTACCCTTATTTATTGTATTTTAATTCATTTAACTATTTCACTATCTATTACTTAATAAAGTTATTTTAGTAAATGAAACCAATTTTATCATTAAAATCAACACAATTAATCATTTTTTTTTAAATGGAAAAATCTCAAAGAGAACACCTATTGTGAGACGGAGAGAGTATAAATTAAAGTGGTACTAACGACCATTTTGAATAGCAATACTACATAATGTTTAGTTTTGATAATAGTAGAACATTTCATCTTAACTAAAATCCATATTTTTGTTTTCAATTTATTATAATATTTTTCATAAATATGACTTTGACTATCATTCATCTTAGAAGTGTTTGACATGACGAATTGCATTGCTTTAAACTCTATTTTTTCCTTGTTTAATATGTTTTCTTCCTCCTTAAGTTGAGTTTATTTTTTCAAGATTTTGATAATTTTGCATGAGATTGAATATAGATTATCGAAAATTAGATTGATTTGGGTTCATTTAGCCTAAACAATAGTAATTTGAAGTAATAATATGAAATTTAGGGTAAAATGTGTTTTGATAAAGTGAAACAAAATTGATGAAGTATAAGTAAATGGAGAATCATAACTCTATCCAAGGAATAATTGACTAAAACACCCTATATATTATATACATATACATATCACTAATGAATTATATGTATCTACATTATATATCAGATTTAGCCACTGAAATAGTACAAGAATGTAATGGTGATTCATCCAATGAAACATCACGTACATGATGTTCCCTTGAAGGACTTGGCATAACATTATGGTTAAAGAACCTCCCTCCAAACCTTTGTTGTTGCACAACCAACAAAGATGCCTTTGTCACAAAATCTGGTGAAGCCAACATATCACCAATCACACCTAACTCAGGACACTCACTCCATTGATCATGTCCATGTAACAATACTGATTGTTGATGTGACTTCCCTACCATAACTAAATCAAAACAATCTATCATTCTTCTAATTGTAGAAGAAAACTCTATTCCATCTTTCACTACTTCTTCTGTTATGTCAAACCTTCTATTTCCGGTATTGTAATATCTATATTCTTCTACAAGATCAGTGTCGCGTTTTCTATCTTTCGAATTCTCTTCTCCGAATATAAGAAACCTGATGATTGATACATTCACGCACTCGTGTCTGACCATTCTACTAGCATAGGCTAGTGCTTCTGCATCATCTGCTCCTCCAATGAAGAATACTGCTACATAGTATGTTGACTTGCCTAGTAATAGCGACGGAGAACCGCTTAGGATAGATCGGTCGATGAGGATTCCGACTGAACAAGGTGCTGCTTCGAGGACTTTAATGTTTATCGTTTGGATTCTTCTATTCTTTACCTCGACTGTTCCGTCTATCTCCCATCTTTTGTGAAATGGCATGATCAAAATGTTGGCTATTCTGTCGAGGGATATTCGACAGATGTCGTCGTGGATTGTGTCGAAGTCGGAGATCGATGTGAATGATTCAACATGTGAACACTCTTCATTGAGCTGTGCATATTGCTTCAATGCTTTGTCGAGTGGAGCTGAATAACTACCTGTTGTCCGAAGCATATCATGCGGTTGGTGAGCGACGAGAACAGGCCTTGATCTTCCAAGAAGCTCTATAAGGAGAAGTGCTATAACCATAACATTGCTTTCTTTACTTGCACATGATGCTTCTATGATGTTGAGCATTGTTGGGATGCTTTCATTCTTGTAAAAGCATCCCATGACTCGCAGCTCGGAGTCTCGCTTTATATGTTGTATTGAACATCTTTTGCCTGAACGGTATTGGCCTGAAGGATTAAATATGAATTTTACCAATGGTGCTATGATAGCATTTATCACTAGAAGGGTCATCACCAATAAAGTAAACTGTTGTCCTGTTAGTTGCTGCCATAAAATAGAGATTTTTAAGTATCATCGAAATTTCGATATATTGGATTGATTTGAACTTACTAGTATGAACTATCAATTTACCTTGCCTTCTTTCCAGACATTGTATAACGCGAGCTCGGCGATACCTCTGCCATTGAGAAGTAGGCCAATGACAAAACACTCTCTCATGGGAACATTGTAATAATAACCTGGCAACATAACAGCAGCGATCTTTACGAAAAACGAGACCATCACTACGACACATATAATCCAAGCAGTGTGCATGTTGATTTTGAATAAATCAGTCTGCAATCCACTGACGGCGAGGTATACCGGATACATAAAACCACAAGCAAGCGTTTCCAATTTCGATATCAAAGCCGATCCTAAAGGCGGCCCTTCAGGAACAGCCAGGCCAAAAAATATTGTTCCCATAACATAATGCTGTCCAATGAATTCGCTCAAAAAACTAGCGAGTAGAACGCATGAAAAGATACTGACAATGCAAACTTCACTGACTGGATTTCCGTCTAATCGGGCTATGTACCATTTTATAATCGGCCTCATTACATATATGATAAAAGCCAAGAGACCGATTATTGAAAGAAGAATCCATACTAGTGTCAGCATACTCTTATTAGTAGTTGTAACCTGCAATACTGCAAATATAAGTATTGTTATGGAGAAACTAAAAACATCGGTAAACATCGCGGATGATAACGTGAGACGGCCGACGTTTGTGTTAAGGATTTTAAGCTCTGTCAGAAGGACTGATATGCTGATGAACACAGTAAAGCTCTGCGAAATGGCTATCAACGGGAGAGCTTCCACGAGCGATTTGTCCATGGCAACAAATTTGGTCAATGCAATGGCGAATCCAAGAGGGATTAGAAATGTGAATAAGAAAACCGAAAAACCGATTGTGATGGCTTGTTTTTCGGTTTTCAGCATTGTTGCAGTATCCATCTTTACACAACATATGAAGTAGAAGAAACTGAGGAAGAAAGTCGCGATTGTGTTAAGTACTAGAGAACCTTTGATAGGGAATAAGAATCTTGTCACAGATATATCTTTGTGCCCCAAAATTGATGGACCAAATACCAGTCCTCCCTATTCAGTTATGAGAAATGTTAGTTATAATAAATAATGTGCAATGTAACATTCTACGTCGAGACGGGACGAAACGAAACGAATGCGAATGAATATATAAAAAGCTTACAAGAACATGAGAAACAAGAGAGGTTTGTCCTAGTGGTCTGAGACAAATATCCAAGAATTGTGTGACAATAGTAATAATAGAGACCTGCAGAAAGAGAAGAGAAGTGGGGGAAGAAAGAGGGTTGCCTGACTGCCACACACTTTTGTGATAAGAAACAGGATTTATGCATATTACTGAAGAGTTTACAACATTCATTTTTTATTGTATATGAACTTGTAGCAATTGAAACTTGTTTTTATTGTTTTAACAGTATTTTTCATAGAGAAGAAGATTGTGAAAGAGAAAAGATGATAAGAGTGATGAAGGAATAAGAGGCCTTCCTTGTATTTTGGAAATGACATGTTTCATGGTTTACCTTCAAATTCTCTAGCTTTAAAAGCCAATCACTCTTGCAAACTCTATTTTTGTATAACTTTCATTCAGAGGATGCCAATCATTTAACTAGAAAGCATTGTGAAAATTGAAATAGCAAATATATAACCAATTCCTTTAATCCTCTAATTATGAAAATTATTCAACCTAAGACCGACTTCAATTGAAGTCAAAGCTTTTGTTCAGTATAGATTGGTCCAACACAAAAATTGTTAGCATTTAACAGAATTCAAATCTGATTTTTTGAAACGAGCATTACTAAGTCTCCAACATTCACCAACTTACAAATTCCGATAGATTAATTACGAAAATTATATTAATCATAAGATATACAATTATGTATTTATGTATTTCAAAATACTCATGTATGTACAAACACATTATATAATAATGTTATATTCATACAAACAATTTATTAATTCAACTCACTCAAAATGTCATCACAATTTTGAAATTAATCTAAATTTATCATTTTTCTCAACTGAATTAACCATAATTATACATATGAGTAATCAGATGTCACATATCTACAAAGAAAATGGCCATTACAATTTACAATTTCAGATTATATAATTTATGCACATGAAATTTGAGAATTACATAACATTGGTAGATAGATATAATCAAATAATTCATAGATTCTTGAATCTTACCATGCTTATATATAGTACAATATTGATGTTTTAATTTGAAAAAATAGAGAAGATTTAATAGTAGTAAAGTTCAGTTGTGGTGAGTTTGAGCCGCATCTTCAGTTGCATTCTTTCCAATTTGGTGAAGAACTATAAGTACTCGTTCTGTTGTGATGTTACCAGTTATACGTTTCAATATCTGTTACACCAGACATGCACAAAAATTTCCACACACTCACGCATTTCAGAAAATCTCAAATGTTTGTGAAAGATTTAATGATTCATCATCGCTTTGGACTGCAGAGAATCCAAATCCTTTTTACTAAAGTTTAGTCAGAGTCATATAACAATGATATTCTTTTCCTTGTCCTAACCCTTCGATATTACGATGTTAAAATGTTACTCATGAGTCGAATAGAATTGATTCGTGTAAAAATATCAGTTTGTATTTATAAACAAAAAATTCTAAGGAAACAGTAGAAAGCACTAATGAAATAGATGTATCTACAGTCTTTCATATTCATCTATTGAAATAGTACAAGAAGGTATTGGGGGTTCATTCATTGGAACATTATGTACAATCTGATCCCTTTGACTTGGCATAACATCATGGTTAATAAATCTCCCTCCCATTCTTTGTTGTTGCACAACCAACACAGATGCTTTTCTCGCAAAATCCTGTGAAGCCAACATATCACCAATCACACCTAACTCAGGACACTCACTCCATTGATCATGTCCATGTAACAATACAGATTGTGGATGTGACTTCCCTACCATAACTAAGTCGAAACAATCTACCCTTCTTCTTACACTCGAAGAAAACTCTATTCCATCTCTCACAACTTCTTCGGTTATCTCAAACCTACTATTTCCGTTATTATAATATCGATATCCATCTACAAGATCAGTTTCATATTTTCTATCTTTTGAATTCTCTTCTCCAAAAACAAGGAACCGAATAACAGATACATTCACACACTTGTGTCTAGACATTCGACTAGCATAGGCTAGTGCTTCAGCGTCATCTGCACCGCCGATGAAGAGTACTGCTACATAGTATGCTGATTTACCAATTAAAAGCGATGGAGAACCGCTTAAGATAGCTCGGTCGATGAGGATTCCGACTGAACAAGGCGCTCTTTCGAGGATTTTAATGTTTATTGTTTGGATTCCTCTATTTTTTACCTCGACTGTTCCATCTATCTCCCATCTTTTGTGGAATGGCATGATCAAAATGTTGGCACTTCCGTTGAGGGATATAGCGCAGACGTCCTCATGGATTGTATCAAAGTCGGATATTGATGTGAATGATTGAACATGTGCACACCCTTCATTGAGCTGTTTGTATTGCTTCAAGGCATTGTCGAGTTGAGCTGAATCACAATGGGTTATCGGAAGCGTGTCATGCGGTTGGTGAGCGACGAGAATAGGCCTTGATCTTCCAAGAAGCTCAACAAGGAGAAGTGCTATAACTTCAACATTGCTCTCCTGGCTTGCACACGATGCTTCTATGATGTTGAACATTGTTGGAATGTTTTCATTCTTGTTAAAGCACACCATGATTCGGAGATCGGAATCATGCTTTTTATGTTGTATTGTAATTCTTTTTCCTGAACGATAATCGGCTGAAGAATTATATGTGAATTTTATCAGTGGCGCTATGATACCATTTATCACTACAAGGGTCAGCACCATAAAAGAGAACAGTTGTCCTGTTAGTAGCTGCCATAAAAAAGATATTTTTATGCATCAAGTTAGTCACTCACTCAAAAATTTTGTAGAATCAAAATCAAATTTTACAAAGTTTGTTGGACAAAAAATTCATTGAAATTTTGTTATATTGGATTGAACTTACTAGTATGAATTATCAATTTACCTGGCCGCTTTTCATTAAATTGTACATGGAGAGCTCAGCTATACCTCTGCCATTGAGAACTAGCCCAATCAGAACACAATCTTTCATGGGAACATTGTAATAATAACCTGGCAAAATAACAGCAATGATCTTTGCGACAAAAGCGACTATCACTATGACAGCTATAATCCAAGTAGCCTGGAAGTTGATTTTGAATATATCAGTCTGCAACCCACTGACAGCGAGGAATAATGGATACAAAAACTGACCAGAAAGCGTTTCCATTTTCGATATCAAAGTGGATCCTAAAGGCGGCCCTTCAGGAAAAGCCAAGCCTAAAAATATTGGTCCCATAAAATAGTGCTGTCCAATGAACTCACTGCAAAGTGAAGTGAAGAGAACACACAGACTGATACAGACAATGCAGAATTCGTCGATCGGCTTTCCATTTAACCGGCCTACATACCATATTATAGTCGGCCTCATTACATAGAAGATAACAACCAAGAGTGCACCTATGGATAGAAGAATCCATACCAGTGTCACCATACTCTTATTACTACTTTTAACCTGAATTACTGCAATAATAAGTGTTATCATAGGGATATTAACAACATCAGTAAACATCGCCGAAGATAATGCCAGACGGCCGACATTGGTGTTTAGGATTTTAAGCTCTGTTAGAAGGACCGATATGCTGATGAATACGGTAAAGCTTTGCGAGATGGCTATTAACGGGAGAGCAGTCGCAAGGGTTTTGTCCATGGAAACTAAACTGATCAATGCAAAGGATAATCCAAGAGGGATTACTAATGCAAATGCGAATACAGAAATACCAATTGTGATGGCTTGTTTTTCTGTTTTCAGCATTGTTCCAGCATCCATCTTTACACAACATATGAAGTAGAAGAAATTGACGCAGAAAGTTGACACTGTGTTAAATATTAAAGCACCTTTCATAGGGAATAAGATTCTTGTCACCATCTTTTTGTGCCCCAACATTGATGGACCAAATACCAATCCTCCCTATTCAGTTATTAAGAATGTTAGTTAGAAAGAACCTCTTTTTAACACACTCTTAAACATGATTAATTCATTCCTAAACTAAAATGCATCACATGTAACATTCTACGTAGCACCGACACAAACGAATGTGATTATCTAATTATGTGATTGACGGAATATAAAACTCTTACAAGAATCTGAGATACAAGGGAGGTTTGTCCGAGAGGTCTGAGACAAGCATGCATGAGTTGTGTAACTACAGTAATAAGTGAGACCTGCAGAAAGAGAAGAGGAGTGGGGGAAACAAGTGGGTTTCCAAACATCCACACACTCTTGTGAGGTTTACCATAAGGAGTTGAACATATTAGTGTGGAATTTATAATATCCATTTTTTTCATAATATAAACTTTTACAAATTGAAACTTGTTTTTATTGTTTTAACAGTATTTTTCATAGAGAAGAGGAAGAAGATGGTGAAAGAGAAAAGATGATAAGAGTGATGAAGGAATAAGAGGCTTTCCTTGTATTTTGGAAATAACATGTTTGATGGTTCACCTTCAACTTCTCTTATTATAGAAACCAATCACTCTCTTGCAAACTTTATTCGTGTACAAAAAAGTAACAAATATTTTTAATTAATATTATTATGTAACATAAATAAACATGTGTATAACACAATAAGTTAGACAAATCATTCATAAATTATTGAATCATATGAATATAAAGTACAATATGTTTTTTTTGCTAAGAAGGAAAACTGTATACTAAATTGCATCTTCTTGAAAGGGAGTTGCATTCTTCCCAATTTTGTGAAGAACTCTGATAACTTGTTCTGTTGTGACATCACCAGTAACGATAACCTTGTTCAGCTTTGTGTCGACGTTATACGTTTCAATATCTGCAAAGCCACACATACACATAGATTTTCATTTCAAAAACAGTCCATGTTTTTTAAGTAGTAAAATGAAAAGTACCTTGAATTTTTTTTATGGCTTTAAGGATTTTCTTGATACAGTCGTCACAGTGCAAACCAACTTTCACTTCCACCACCTGATGAAACATATGAAGAACGAAAATCTTAGATGAGATTCTGGTAAACAGATGAAAACAGAAAGATGGTGACCAATGGTTGGCTCTTACATTAGCCATTCTGATTATGTATGATGGTTTTCAAGTCTTCAACAGAGATGACAGAAGAGGAACAGAAAGAAAAAGAGACTTTGTAATGATTTTTGGAACCGAATCAAAGCAAATAGTTTGAATATAATATTAAAATATAGAAGAGAAAAGATAAGGTGAAGACAGAAATTTGATTCTTAACGTAAATTAAGGAAGCTTTCACTTTTAGTAAAGAAGAAAATTCAAGTTTTGGAAAGTGTTACAAAGATAATGAAGTTTTTTAATAAAATAAACCTCATCTTGTATTGCCGCCAAATCACACTATTCACAATTGATTTTTGGTGTATTTTGTTGTCATCTATATATTTTAAAAATGGATTTTTTTTTCAAAGACTAGAAGTGAAAAAACACTTAAATTTAGTTGATCTCACTCACTAAATCAACTTTTTTTCATGAAAGGAAGATCATTTCATTTTATTATCAATCAAAGTAGACATACAAGTAATTACCTTTAAAAAATTAAGAATAAGATTAAAATGAAGAAACCATGGTTATAATATAATATCAGCTATTTCATTTGATTATCTCTTAGCAATAACAAGTAATTGATACATGAAAAAAAGTTGATTTAGTGAGTGAGATCAACTTCAATAATTCTTAAAATACTCTCATATATAGAAAGTTGATCTAAAGCAATTGATACATTGATACAATAAATATGTACGGCTACACCAGTAGTTACATATGATAGATTACAAAAAGCTTATTTTAAAAAGATTGAAAGAAAACATAGTTGTCTTATATAAAGGGACATGCATGCTAATACTTGCTGCACAATGCCAGCAAACTCAAACAGGGATTTCAAACACTTCCTCTTCATCGATAGGGCAGTAATGACTAATGAATGCAGTACCGGCCGAGATTAGGTGAAAGAGAGTTAAGGACACTTTTCTGTAAATAAAAAAGAAACATGTCAAAGATTACGATTACATATGCAGAGAAACGCACACAGAAGTAGAAATACTTACTATTTGAAATAAATGGAACAGGGAGCAGTATGAGAGATGCAGTCTGCATTGTTAGAAATAGAAAATCAGGCTTTTTATGTTATAAAACCAGAAAGAGTGTCAAGTTGTTGAGCCCAACAAGTCACTACAAAAATGAAGAATCATATGTTAAGCCAAAAGATTACTCTCAAAGTAAAGTAATAGCATTCTAAAAGGCAATAGTCGAATTAAAAGTAAAGTACATTGCAATCTAGACTTTTCTAGATTCTCATTAACAGGGTTCCAAGCCCTTAGAGCATCTGCAATGATGAATCCAATTTGGGTTTGCTTTTTAGCAATTCACTTATTTTTTACTCCAATAGTGAAATCTCTAGAACTCAAAATGAGTTCCACAGCTTAACCCACTTTTATAAATTTTTATTCCACTTATTCATATTTTCTCTTGTAATGGTCCTCCTTTTTCCATTTATAAAGTCTTCTTTTTTATGAGGCAAACTGGTTCAAAAACTTAAGGAAAGAACCAATCAACTCCAGTAATAAACAATAAAAAAGTTGGTTCTTATCCTGTTCATGCTGAGAAACTAAGTTTTAGAAACCTCTGTAGGAGGTTCTCTTAGAATCAGTAGCAATCAAGCCTGTTATTTTTGCAACCTAACCCTGAAAGTATTTAAGCGTTTGTTATCACATAGTTATCATTTGGCTATGTTATCGCCTTTGACCACCAGGAAAAGTATGTAGTGCAGCATTTCATCGAGTCATTACACTGCAATTTGCAGTCAAAATCACAACAGCATTCCCCAACATCGTACATGTTTGAAGCAAGCAGCTTCTGTCCATCTTGTCCACCCTCACAAGTTTGAGCCCATTCATTGATCAATGGCTTCACACACCTTCATTTCAAGCTTTCTTTTTTCACCCTGTCATTTTTTCTTAGGCTTTGTTCGGGACTTTGGAGGAGAAGACTTTGAAAAATGAAAGGATTGAGTGAAAAAAATAGAGGGATTTAGGTGGGGAGCGTTTTGGAGGATTTGTTTTTATTCATAACATAAAATCCTCCTAACTTGAGGGAATTCAAAATTGTATTTAAGAAGAGTTTTGGGTGGTTTACATAAATTTTCCAAATATATAGTGTTATAGCATTCTGAAAATTAAAAACATAGTAATGAAAAACACTCTTATCAAGCTATACAAACTCATTCTTACAAAAAACGTCAAATATTTTCCTATATTTTTATTAAAATCCGTTTTCAAAAGTCTTCCCTTCCCCTCCCCTCTAAACTCCCAAAAAAAAGCCTTAGACTATAACGTATTATCAAGGAATGTGTCTTTACTCTTTCATTATGGGCATTGTCTTTATACAATTTATATGTAATATAGCATATCAATATTGTTAAATGAGCTTGGATCTCATCCCAAAAGCTAGCTCAAAGGGTGGAGTTGCCTAAACACATTTATACATCCAATAGCTCGACAGTGTTATCAAATTGCGGCGCCATTGCCGCTATGGTGGATATACATGGCGGTTTTTGGGCTCGACACAACAGTAAATATCAGCCGATATTGCTGGTTTTCCACTATAACAGCGCCGCAAAGTGGCCGGTATGACGGGATTTTGGCTCTCCTCCATGGACCACCATTGACAACACTGCAGCTCGGAAATCTAAACAGTGTGGGGGGTTCCAACACAAGTTCAACAAATATCATGGGGGTACATTCCTCAATCACCATCTTTCACATCCTATGAGACAATTACACTCCATTATCATTTTGTTGGTGCTCACCGGTGCTGCAATATTTCAGTACGAGGAGTCTTACTTATCACTATCAGGGTCACCAAATACACTTTATGATCCTATTAATTGACTTAGACCTATAACACTCAAAATAAATGTCAACGCCCAGTTGCCTTAATCTCCCTTAAGGGCTTATAACATTGATCATACCAATTAAAGGTTATCATACTAAATACATTGAAATACTAATCATACTCCTAGTCATTATCGGGTAACTTTTCATACTAATTGTTTGTAGCAACAACCAAATAGGTGCAGCACCCAGCTGATAAACACCTTGTAACCTATCAGCTGACATAAACACTAGTGAAATTGTTCGGGGGAGCTTACGAAAACAAATTATGACATGTGCATAAGTTGTTTTCAGCTTACCTATCCAATTAAGTGGGACCATTGCCGGTTAACAAGATTCAACTTTCGGGATGGCAAAGTAAATAAGCACAAGCATTAGTGCCAAGAAGTTATCATATGCTTTATTATAGAATTCAAATTCAAGCTCATAATAATTTAAGAAACAACAAATCATTGATTCTGTCTATAACTATTACCAAATCATTTGTCCTCCAAATCACATGAATCAGAATCACTTGCTCTGTAACCTGTATGTAAACAAAATAAACAAAAATCAGGACATACAAAACCACATTTCAGTCATTTGAACATAAGATAGAGAGGATCTTACCAGGCTGTTTTTCGCTTACTTTCCAAGCTGAACTTTTACTTTTCGATGCTCTATTAATCCAAACATGTCCCTATATGATCAAAATTCTGGAACGAATAATTAGGGTTTGTAATAGACAATATAATTGAAAAGCATAAAACAAAAAAAAAAAAACCTTTTGAGGATCTCTAGGAACACCATATCCAGAGTAATACATTTGACCAACCAAAACCTCCATGGAGCTATCTCCACCTTTGGCCTGCTTGAGTGTGTCTTGGAACCACCGCTTATTGCAACCGGCGACCACCTTGGCGAGAGGTCTTCGACATTCGATTGGCTCCATCTTCTTGGGCGAATCCACCTTAACAGTGAGGTCTTGTTTTGTGGTTCGGGGAGTGGTGACCCGGTTCGGCGATACGGGTTGGGTTGTTTTGTGTCTGTGTGGTTTTGCGGATGATACGACCCGTGATAATCCCTTTATGAAAACGGATTCAACGGATTTTCCCATAAAAATCAGGATTGGATGCGAGATGGTGAAGAGAAGATGAGACCAGATTCAAGTGATTTGTGTTTTTCGTTATCAGATGAGATGCAATGTCCCTTTATAATATTATTTGTTTAATTAGAATATTGATATTTTAGTTTGTATTTTATTATTTAAATTATTTAAAATATATGTCAGAATTTTTTTTCATAATTAATTTATTTATTTATTTTAATGTTTGTTAGTGGTTGGGAAAAAAATTGGATTTGAGTTTGGGAAAATTAAAATCATCTATGCTCTGCCTGTTGTCATGCCTAAATATAGCGACATCGCAATTCTTTGCATTAGGTGTTTGACTTGGTAGGGAGGTAGGCAAGCGGTTGTGTTTTGTTTGATTTGACAAGGTGAGATGAATATATGGGATTGCTTATCCCACCGTAAGTCGTAGAAAATATTATAAGGAAATCTTAAATTGTTGATTACACCCTAATTATTGGTTCCAAAATTCTAATTGTACGTAAGTCATGGCATATTCTTAATGTAGAGCGGAACACGTGATTAGCCGGATTTGTGTCAGAAATGCTGGAGGATTCATGCCTAAAATTGATACAAATGAATTATCAGTAACGATGTTGCACAAGTGTTATGAAAATGACACACACAAACACTAGAAGATGCAAATATATTATCGTCAACAGTGTGCAACTTACTATCATTTGTTTGGTCGTCCACATACAACCTTCGACTAACTTGGAGTACAGGTAGAGCAAACAAGCGGCCCCTAGTTGAACTCATGAATTCGCTCCAAGTCAGCAAAGTATCTCAGGTAAACCACATCCACATAAGTTACACTCTTTTCCAAAAAAATGGATGTGCCAATCAACTACAACAAGTATGCTTTCAATGTGTTTGCTCTATAATGCATAACATGTTCATCATCACTAGTGGGCTACGCTGCAGCATGCACTTGTTGTGCATACAACCTCTCCAAGAATCAAAACCTAGCATGACACGTTTAATGGCTTTTAACTCCTAAATGGCATCCTCTAGATCAACTCCCAAATGATCTCTATCATTTCCATTGCCTCCACATCATTTGAACTAGGATCGATTGGTGCTTGAGATGATCGAACTCTTTCTGTCTGAATCGATGCATAATACGTAACTCTGTTGTGCCTCAATTTATCTTGGTTATAAACCATAATGCTTGTAATTAAACCACGCAAGAATTAATCAAATGAAACACAATGAAATGAAGCCAAATAATGCAGACAGAAAAAAAATTCAATAATGCATCTTCGAATTTTGGAAAAATGTAGAAAAAATATGGAGATGCATCTCTGTAATGTTCTGCAACTCAAAAGAATGAAAAATTGGCAGAAGTAAAGTATAATCTAACATCCAAAAAATGCATTGATCATTTAAACTACCTATCAAACACATTATTCATTTAAATAACATATTCAAGTTACCTATAACATAACATAATGCTCAATTTCTACAAGTGTATATTGAAATAAAAAAATATAGAGAAATCAAAACTTACCAAATGTGAGTTTGATGTCGAGCTCTTTGATTAATCGAATGTTGTTGGTAGAAACTTAGAAGTGTGTTGAATGAGTTTGAGAGTTTGTGAGTTAAGAGAGTTTCAAAGTTGAGAGGTTTTGAGAATTTGAAGAGTCTATGAGTTTTGACAGTATTTTGAGAAATGAGAAAGAATGAGAGATTTTGGTGTGTATTTAATTAAAATAGTGTCTGGAGATGCATCTTCGTAAGTTATATGAAGATACATTTCTGTATTTTTTTTAACATAGCCTTAGGGTTTGGCTCAAAAACAAACGTGAATGGGGTGTGTCTAGAGATGCATTTTTCGGATTCTAGGAATAGTCTTGATTTTTCACTAGGGTGTGAAAATAATGTTTTGGGTTCATTCTAGATCGCACAAAATGATCGATGCAATCATAATCGTACAAATTGTCATCAAAATCTCAAACCTTAAAAATGCACTACCGGATTTTTTTACAGATCCTCTAAAAATCCAGTAAGTGCACGGGGTTTATTTAAAATACCGTGGTGCTTTTAAACTACCTAAAATTTTAAGGTTTTGCAAAAAATCAGATACAACATAGAGTTTATAAAAAAAAACAGCAAGTTTTTTCACACACCGAATTTTTTAAAAAATATATATTATAACTGTATACGGGATTTTTTAAATATACTATCTGATCTGACCTGATCAGGAGGAACCTTCCAGTGATGAAGAGCTACGGTGGTGAACTGGGGGATGTACCTGCAAGGTACCCCGATGCCAAAGTGAGAAAGGATTATAGAGTGCAAGTACCGAAAGTAGTAAGGAAGTAGAATACTGTTCGCTGGTGTTTTTGGTGAACAACCTCTAGTTTACCAATTCCTTGGAAAAGGGTCACTTGTAGGACCAACCATACAAGTCCTAGGACACATGTGCTAAATTTTAAAGGATAGACTCTAAATGTATGAGTTTTATTGATTTTTATATGTTATGTCGGACGGTTAGTCAACAAGATTGTTCTTATTGATATTGCAATATGGAAATGTTTATCTAATGAAACTAACAAAGAAACTTAAAGTTTGCATTAAAGGTTTGTTGAAATATAAATTGACTTAGAAGTAAATGACTAGAAAGTAGATTGCTTGAAAGTAAGTGAAAACATAAACTTGAACAAAGAATGAATGATAAATCTAATCTTTATAACTGAAAATTGAATGGTGTTTACACGTACATTTTCCAGATAATTCTCCTTTCTCTTTACACACGAGTATTAGAGTAATCTTCACATAAATGTTGTACATAATTTCACACACTTTTGCACAAAGCAAACTATCCTATTTATATACAAACAAAATAACCGTCGAATAACAGTCAAATCCTAAGACTTCGCCACTTGGCATTCTGCATGTTACTAATCCCTAAGAATCCTCCACGTATTTACTATCTGGCAAAAAACCATTATTCATAGAAACTGCCCTTTAAACTGACGAAACGATGCATCTCCTTGACATGTTGAATTCATTTGAAATTCAAATAGTCCTCATGTCTTCCTCGTCGAAACCTTGTCTTTATATCTCTTGTCAAAAATACAAGAGGATTTCCCAATAGTGATGTGAAGAACTTCCTAAAGGGCAAACTCATTCCCTTTTGACAGACGACCGTTCGCCATAACAAGAACCAAATCATCACAAACCTTCTCAAGATTATGGACATGTTTGGAAGAAAGAGTGATCTAATCTTTTGGACATGTTTGGAAGAAAGAGTGATCTAATCTTGTCAAAAACCTTCGAAGCCACATACATCACCCATTTAAAGTATGAGAAATGCTGGGAAACTGCCATGTCAGATAATGATGACGTGTAAGGAACAAAGCTTGACAAATCCATCAACTGTTGGGACTCTTTCATGGTGTCGAAATTATATGTATACAAATTTCCCCCCAGCAAAGGTATTTCGACTGTTGTTTGGAGAAAGCATTTTTGCTGTCGAAACCTTCATTTCAACTCCATGTCTTGCATTAAATGCATTGATCTTTGAGATCTTGCTTTTATCTTGCATTAAATGCGTTGATTCCCAAAAATATCACTTTTTGTCAAATCATAAAAAACAATCATCAGATTCTTCAACCCTTCACATCCAGCCCACGTTCTAGGACATGATCCCCATAACTCTATAAACCTAGGTCTGCCATACTTTTCCAACTTCCACTATCTCTCCCACGTCCAATAACGTGTCGACACGTGCCATAGCCATTTGAAAAAACTCAAATGTTTTCTTCCCACCTTCTAATATAAATACCTCTTTTATCTCTTCTGGAAAACTTTCGCTTCCATAACTTACACCACTCAACTCTTACTTCTCACAAACCCAGAATCTTCTTCTTGTTCAAACTTCTTCCATCATCAACAATGGCAACTTCAAGCAAACAACAAGACAAGAACACATCAGCTCTCCACTGCGCACACAAGATTTTTGGGCCAAAGATCGTGGGGAATCAACAATACGTCCCAGAACCACCAAATGAGAGAGAAAAGGCCAGCATTTACTATTCTCAGGTACTCATTCCTATTTCAATATCTGGTAAATGTCATGCCATGTTAGGCCCTCTTCCTAACCCTAAAAATGACCAAACTCGTCTTAAAGAGTTGTTTCCCACGTATTATCGTACACAACTCATAGGTGCAAGCAAAACACCCAAACCTATTGACAAATCAATAGAACTGCTGAACAAAACCCTGAAAAGGCTGCCATAAACTTAACCTATCTGAATCAACCTAGGATTTTTAGAAGATGTCCCTGGTCGAAAGACCCTTCTGAATATGTGAACTGGGTAGATAGGGTCGAAAATTCCAAGGGTAAGATTTGGAAGAAAATTGGTATCTACGACTTGATCCAATTGTCGAGTGAAGGCCCTAACTACTGTACCAACATGATACTTGCTTCCATCTATTTTTGGGATAGCACCTATAATACCTTTCATCTTCCTTGTGGGATGATAACCCCTACCCTCTTCGACCTGGCTGTTATAATAGGTCTTAGTCCAACAGGAGCAGTTTTCGATCCAACTGTATTGGATGACAATACTATATGTTTTGAGACTAGCTTCGCCTCATACTCCCACTTTATTTCTCGCTACCATGTCAAAGACTCTACTGAAGTATCAGACGTGGAACACATAACTTTCCTCACCCTTTGGCTGTCGATATTTGTGTTTTGCACAAGGTCTCTTCAAGTGGTGAAGAAGTACATCTCCCTAGAAAATCAACTTCACGCTGGCAAGAATTTGCGTCTTAGTGAACTAATTCTAGCCAAACTCTATGAGTCCCTAAGTGAGAGTGTCGAATCTCTCAAGCAAGTTAAAAACAAGGGAAACCTGAGTTTGGCAGGTCCTTTATGGCTTCTTCAACTATGGCTCAATGCCACTTTCGAATCTGGACTTCCCGACAAAGGTTTAGTGGGCGAAGAATATGTCAGGGATATGCACATCGAATGGGAAAGACTGACGCAGCTGACTCCTTGCGAAGAAGGATTAGGCCTTCGACGATCTTTCATGAACTACGTGAATATGTTCACTAAGATCTATGACTTCAAGGAAAGCATGGCACCTTTCGTCAACAGGACTGTTGGACCTAAGTGGTTCACAAGACAACTCCTTGTAGAACACCAAAAAGAAGAGGACAATTTTCTAGCCATCTGGAAATTGTTCCTTACGCCCAGGTTCTTACCTTCTTATCCCACCATGTCCAACTCAAAGGTGGCCCTGATAGTTTATCAACCAAATCTAGTGGCTCGACAGTTTAGGTCGATACAACTAAAGCCAAGGTCCCTCTATCCCAAAAAGGGATCCATCATCTTCTACAACTCAAACTCTACCAAGTCGAAGAGTCTGGAGCTTTCAGAAAAGCTACAAGACGCTGCTTTGGAAATCCAGCCATTGGTCTTTCGATCAGTCTTCCTCTGCACTCAGGAGTTCGATGTTTGGTGGAAATAATATTATCTCGTCAAGTTTTATGACGCATCTGACTTCCAAACTCTTCTAACCAATGCCTTTGTTATCGTGCAGGATCGAACCAATAAAGGTACTCAACAGCATATTAAAGAAGTTCAGAAATTTCAAAAATATTTTGAAACAATTTATAGGCCAGATGATCTTAGGCGAACCATAGGCGAAGCAGCTGTGACTCTTAAGCATAAATTTACAGAAAAGTTGGAGAAGTTGGTAATACCCTAATATATTCCTAAAGAGGTGTGTTATAACTTTGTGTATACTAGTTATCCACCAAAGTTTCCACCTCTACCAACTGCTAGTTTTGGCTTGGCACTGAGCCCACCTTTTCCAGATTGGTTTGTATGTGGCTCCGACTTAAAATTGCTTCAAGAGTCACGAAAAAAGCTTGTTGAGCGTGTGGTTGCAACCAAATATCATCTGGACGATTACCCAGGGCACCTTCATATTGAAATAGAACATGTTCGTGTGGAATCTACCATTCTTGAAGGTGCAACCAAGATTTCGACTTCACCTTTGTATTCAATATCTATTGTTTTAGTCTTTTCTTTTTTCTAACTTCTCTCTCTTTTCAGCTGCTAAGATTACTGACAAGAAGAATGTTGTCGAAGACAAACCCATCAAGACCACTAAAAAATCCACCTCCACCAAAAAGGTTCTTTTATATCTTTTTGCCAATAGAATATTTCAGTTATACGATTATTTCGTTTACTGAACTTTCTTTGATTTTTAGATGAGTCGAAAGCCACCCACTCCTCAAAAGAGAAAAATAGAGGAAATGAAGGTGCCTTCTGAGGATTCAGGCGACGAATCTCCAGACGCACAACCCTCGAAGAGGAAGAAAGTTGGTCAGGTGTGGTTAGCAGGAGCTCGTCGAATTTCCTTTTTACCAAAATTGTGGCGTTCTCGTTGTTCATCCCGCCCCCGAATATTACTAATGTTGTTGGGAAGTTTTCCTATGGTCTGTGGGCAGCTAGATATCCCTCCACATGTGTGTCGGGGAGGTGGATGTCTTCAGGACGAGATATGCAAAGGGCCACGAGGAAGGGAGAATCGTTGGACGAAATCTCCTCGCGACATCTATTTGCCCCCTTGTCCTCATGTCGTGGGAGCTCGATTCTCTTGGTGTACTGTTTGAGGGGGCCCTCTTTCATAAGTATTTCGATGGTGTCCTTCAGGTGGTTGCAGTCTTCGGTCACATGTTTATGGCTTCTGTGAAAACGGCAGTACTTGGATTTGTTAGTGTAGGGCTTGGGCACCGTCGGTTTGAGGAACCATACTCTGCTCTAATTGAACTACAAATTGACGCATTCAACGAGAATACGCTCTCGGGGAGCGGTCAACAACGTGTATTTAGAGAAGCACCCGACTGGCCCTCTTCCTTCGTGGACCTCGCGAGGCTTGTCGTCTTTTCACCTCTCCTCGGTGCAGCGAGGAGCATCATAGTCTTCATGCTTGAGGTTTTTTGTGTCGTCATGACTACGATTTCTCCTAACGTTGTGGGCGACTTGTTTTTCTTCGTACCCGATGTACGCTTGAGCTTTGTGTAGAAGTTCATCTAGATAGCAGGGAGGCTCGATCCCCACTGCCCTGTTGAGTTCACTGTCGTGGATGAGTCCTTTTTTTAGGAGGTACTTCTTCATAAGTCTGTTAGATGTCCTCTTGGTTGAATCAATCGATGTAAGAGTGTATGGTTTCATTTTCCCCTTAATGATGGCCTCAAACGTAGCCTCCATTTTAGGGTGGCGTCTAGAGGCTGTGAAATGCCTCGTGAACACTGACCTCAGGCTTCTCCAGAAGGTGATTAATTCGGGGCCAAACTTTTGTACCATGCCATGTCTCCCTTTCTGAGGGTCGTAGATAACAACCTGCATTTGACATTTCCCTCGATGTCATTGCGGTAGTCTAGCATGGCGTTGATGTTGTCAGCATGATCTTCGGGGTCAATAGTCTCGTCGTACGTTATAAGGTTGGGGGCATTCTCCATGCCCGCCGGGATTTGGGTCTCCATGATGGCCCGAGAAAGTGGACAACGAGGGTCATCCTCATCGCTCCTCAGGGGTGAATAGTCCTCGTTCCTGGGACTTTGGTCTTGGCGGGGGAACACCTTCGGCTGGCTGTTGGACTGCTCAGGGCGTCCTCTGGCTTTGTTCTTCTTAAGCTCTGGGGAATTTCGTACCCGGCAAGGAGGGGAATGTCCACGCTTTTTGGTGGCTTCCGAGTGAGTCTTCTCCAGCTGAGGTCCACACCTACGCCCGCGAGGAGATGGGTTGCGTGATTGGTGGGGCCTCCGCCGAGGAGACTTGGCACGACGCTCTGTCTCCAGTGCAATGATTATCTCTTGCTGTTGAAATAGCATGAGATTCATCTGGTTGAGCACGTTGTCCATGGCTATGATCGTGGCATCTCCTTCGACCGGTATTAGAATGGGCTGGAAGGTAGCCGCGAGCTGAGGCTGGGGAGCACTGGTGGCCTCTGGCTCAGGGGACGAACTGGCTGGTTATCCGTCACATGCGTCGGACTCATGAACAACGTGGTGGTCTTTGCTCCCGCCAGTGGTGTACTCGACGATGTAACACCCTGAAAAATCTAAATTGATTATTTATTTATTTATTTAATTAATTTAAAAAGAATTAGAGGTTTTGGTAATTTTGGAAAATTTTGGGAGTATACAAGTATTTTTAGATAATATAAATAATTAGTGTATTATTATACTATTATTATTATTATTATTATTATTATTATTAATAAAAATATTGAGGAAAAGGGCAAGGTAGTAATAAAAGAAATATAGTAAGGATAATTTTAGAAATCCCTAGAATGCGATATTTGGTCTAAAGAATGAGAAGACCGATCAAATTCTTATTTTTTCGTGTTTTTGTGAAGAAGAGCTCTGAGAAAGATAAGAGAAGAGGAAGCTTAGGGTCTTGAAGGATTGCTAAGAGTTTGGGATAAGAGTTTAAAACTAAGGAATTCTCTAAAGTATGGGGAGTTTTCATGGTTTATTAAAAGTTCTATAGGGTCTTGGTTTGTGAATAAATTAGGTTTTGTGTATTTTTGAGTAATTGTTGTGTTTGATGAAATAGATTGAGTTAGAAGTGTATGAGTTGATGAATTAGGATGTGTAGAATGATTTGGAATGATGTATTTGATGTCTAATTTGATGCATTGTTGCTTTATTTGATTAATTATTGATAGGTAAGAAGTTTTTGGTTGCATTGGGATGAATTTGTATGAAAAATTGAGGTATTTTGGTGCAGAGTTTGTTAAAACAACAAGAAAACTCCTTATGCTCAGGTGTTAATTGATTAACCAAATGGTTAACCGATTAACCTGTGTAAAATACACGTTTTTGGGCAAAAACTAAGGTGTAACCGGTTAACCATTGTGTTAACTGATTAACATTGTAACAGAGGCAAATTTTTATTTTTGAAAAATTCATAACTTTTGATTTGTAACTCCGATTGAGGTCCCGTTCGAAGCGTCAGAAAGCTAAAGAGATGAAATTTAATTTGATGAAATAAAATGAGCAATGTGAGACATTTTCCAGTGTTGAATTGTTAGGAAAAGTTGAATTTGTTTTTATGATTATAAACGTGGATTGGTTATAAATTGATGATTTGATGTTGTTGATAAATGGAGTATTGTTGATAAGTTATCATGATACAAAACATGATTGTATGATGATTATTTCTTGAACATGAAATGAATGATGCACATGTTGATCTTGGTGAATTAAGGATAATTTAGCATAATTGCATTTCATAGCATATTATGTTGGGACTTCGGTCCATTGGTAGCTTCAATCCCATTGTGTGGATTGAAGTGATTTAGTGATTATGTTGTGCTCACTTGTGGAGGGTTAATGGCCAGTGTCCATCAAATGGAAAAAATCAGCACCACATGCATACCTTGCATTTCATTATGGATGACATTGCATATACATAAAGTGATTTGTGTTTGTGTTGTGGAGATTTTATTGATGACGCTATGATGTTGTTGTGCTTATTCTATTTAATTCCATGTCCTATATTGCTATAATGAATTATGATTTCTCACCCTGCCTGCTTGGAAATGTTGCCTCTTATGTGGGTAAGTTGCAGATGATCAAGAGTAGCTTCGCGACGCTGGGAGATTAGAGTCTTGGAGCATGTCTTTTATTATTTTATGAGTGATTTTGGAGCTTTGTCCTGCTCTGTGTCATGTAACATCGGGTCGGGATTAGTCGTGAACTTTGTTTGTTTTATGTTATGTTGAAAGACCTTTTTAAATTTTGATGTTATTTTGGTTGAATACTTTTATTTCTAGAAGTGTTTGATTTGAATTACTAAGTATGTTTCCGCTGTGAGAATGCATATTATGCTTATGTTGGTTGTGTAACCCATGTTACGGGAAAAGACAATTAGTTGAATGTTGTTTTGAATAATATGTGGAACCTTTCTATTTGATTTACTCTGATAGTATTTTATATAAATTGATTGTGGGATAGAAGGGTGTTACATTAGTGGTATCAGAGCAGGTCGGTCTGTCCTGCCAAGTTTTGTTGTTGTCAGTCTGTTGTTGGTCATTACTTCTTAACGATTATTCTCTTATGATGTAGTGAGTATTGTACATAATGGATGGAAAAAAAACGCGTGCTCTTATTGAGGCTATTGTCGCTCTTGCTCAGACTATTGCTCGAAACAATGCTCATGATGAGTTTCCTTCTTTGGAGAAGTTTAAGAGGAATAACGCACCAGTTTATGAAGGAACTCATGATCTGGCGAGTGTGAAGAAGTGTCTCGAGGCGATTGAGAATATTTCCAGGGTGATGGCATGTGCTGATGCGTAGAAGATATAATTTGGTACCCATATGTTGTCTGAAGAGGCTGAAGACTGGTGGGATAATACTCGTCAACGTTTGGAGGATGCTGGTACTGTGGTGATTTGGAATGTGTTTAAGACTGAGTCCCTTAAGAAGTATTTTCCTGAAGATGCTTGTGTTAAGATGAAAGTGGAATTCCTTGAACTAAAATAGGGAAATATAACGATGGCATAGTATGCTTCCAAATTTGAGATGCTTGTGAAGTTTTGTCCTCGTTACAACCGTGCAGATGCTGAACTTTCTAAGTGTCTCAAGTTTGAGAATGGGCTGAGACCAGAGATTAAGCAGGTAATGAGATGCCAACAAATTCGTAGGTATGCGGAACTGGTGGATAAGAGTTGAATTTATGATGAGGATAACTGAGCTCGATCTGCTCACTACAAACAGCTAAGTGAGAAGAAAGACAATGACTAGTTTAGAGGGAAACCTTATGTGACTCCAGGTGACAATGGGAAACATAAGGTATCAAATGAGAAAAAGCCAAGTAGGGGAGCTTCTAATGTACCTATTAAGTGCTATAAGTGTGGAGAGTTAGGTCACAAGGATGATGTGTGTACCAACAAGGTTCTGAAATGTCACCGTTGTGGTAAGCCTGGCCATAGAATTGGTGATTATCCGAATGTGGGTCCGACCTGTTTCAATTCTGGTGAATAAGGGCATATCAGTACTCAATGCTAGAAACCAAAGAAGACTGCTACTGCTGCCCAAATTACTGGAAGAGTGTTTGCTTTAGCTGGTTCAGAAGTTCCAAAGAAGGACAACTTGATTTGAGGTACTTGTTTTATTAACAATGTTGAGTTGATTGCTATTATTGATACTGGAGCTACTCATTCATTTATCTCCCTTGAGTGTGCTACTAGATTGGGTTTGAATTTGTCTAATATGGATGGTAGTATGAGAATATAGACTCTTGCTAATGGTTCTGTGACTACTATGTTTGTTTGTTTGAAGTGTCCTTTGACAATTTTTGAGAAGAATTTTGTGATGGATTTGGTGTGCCTGTCTTTGCACCATATCGATGTTATCCTTGGTATGAACTGGTTGGAATTCAATTATGTTCACATTAATTGTTATAGTAAGACTGTGAGGTTTCCTGAACTAGGTAAGAATAGTGAGCTGATGTTCCTATCTGCTAAGCAAGTGAAAGAACTGTTATCAGATGAAGCCTTGATGTTTGCGATGTTTGCATCGTTGCAAGTTGATGGTGAAGCTGTCAGTGTGGAGTTGTCTATGATTCGTGAGTTTCAAGATGTGTTTCCTAATGATATAAGTGATTTACCTCCAGAACGTGTGTAACACCCCAAAATTTGCCCTCTTATTTAATACTATTAACTGGCTTTTGTTTCACATCCAGCTGCATTTTTCATTAGGTCATAGCTTGTGCCCCGTACACTGTGTATAGGTCGTTAATCCTTTGCATTCATCATTTCATTGGTTCCTAAGACATATGATCTCAATTTGCTATGGATCGGGCTTTCCTATTTACTATGAGTTTTCTTTCATTCATGTCAAAGCAAGAGGTTGGGTTATGTTCATCCTAACCTCCATATCAAGAATTTATCAAGTACTTGTCCCAGAAATTTACAGGAGACAGATATCCGAGATATCTTCGTGGTAAGAGATTTATTTTACTCAAGACATTGTTACTCTTTCGAGTCTTCACTCGTGATTGAAACAGTGAAGTCAAGATTGTCATGGAGAAGGCGATTTGGTTTTCATTGAAGAATGTGAATTTCGGGGAAGTATTCATTCAAGTATTTAGTTAATGTTTTGAGTCCAAACTTTAAATGTCGATTCAATGATCAATTTTATTTGATAAACCATATCCATGTTTATCCATTTTTCTTCAATCCATTTCAATCTCACTTTCTATTGAAGCCCAATATAATTAAAGTCCACATTTTTATTTCTATTAAAACCTCAATTTCCAAATCAAATTCAATAGTTCAAACACAAAAAGTCGTGTTCAAATTCATATCCAAATGTTCAAACCACATTCAATTTTCGAATTAAACCAAATTCAAATCCATTTTTTTTGACCAATTAACCATTTCATATCCAAATTTAATCCACATATCCATTTTATAACCAAACCATATCCAACTACCCAATATCCATTTTCATATCCAAATCACCAATTCAATTCAATTATCCAAAGCAAAAATCTTTGAATGTCTAGATTAAAGTAATAAAATACACTACATAATTTTATTTTGTAGTAACCGCATAATATGGATAGTAACAAGTTTATATGCAAAAAAAAAACTTTTATCAATAATCCATCGTAACTTGATCAAACTCATATTAAATTGAAATTTACACGTTGATATGTAATCATTTCTAAATAGTTAAGAATTATTATTTTCTCATTAGATAAAAAAAATTGTTTAGAAGAGTTAATTTATAAAGTTATTAGCCGATGGAAGTAAGATTAGGGTGAGATTAACACTAATGGATTAGTTCTATTGACTTGACAGTTGAGGTTGAGAGGGAAACAAACCTCGAAAAGCTACAACAAGAAAATCAAGGAAGTTATAGAAGGAGAAGTCCTAACCAATTTCTATCTTACAAACTTCTAATGGAAAAAACCGAAATTATTAGCTAACTCAAAATTGAAAATTAACAGATTCATGGAGAAGTTTAAGGCATATCAGTTGCAATTTTCAGGTTACATTGATATTAATATCAGGAAAATTCAATAGAGAAGAAGAAGTTCAATAACAAATTTTCAATTACAAACCATAACCAATTTCTAACTAACTATATAACATAATTCCTAACCGATTTCTGAGAATGAAAAATCACCCTTTATCTTCTTCACCTATAAATCCAGAACCCTCATCAATCTCAGTTTTTGGACACCATTTTTTGTTCCCCGGATCCTTCATTCTCTTCTTCTTCTTCAATGTTTTTCAATCTTCAACCTCTTCCCTTCAATCACTCTCCACAATTCTCCATTTTTTCTGATTATGCGCCAATACCTTCAATCATCCCTCTAAGTCTTCAATTGCTACATGCCTCATCAAACTGAGAAACTCAGTAAAACATCATCTTCAACATACCTTCAGCCTCATTCTTGAACCTTTTCCCCTTTCAATCAATCTTCATTCCTCCAATCTCCCTCATCAATCTAATCTTCTCCAATCCATCTTCCTCTCCGATCCCTCTTTCTTCAACCTGCAAGAACTCTTCAACCTCTCCATCTTCAATCCCTCATTCTCTCCATCATTTCACCATTTTCCTCCATTCCATTCTCTTCTCTCTCCATCCTCATTCTTCCTTCACTCCTCACTGCCTTCACCATTCAATCAATATCTTCCTTCATCAACCACCCTTCAATCTTCCAAAGAAAGACTCCATCTGCAACTTCTTTCTTCAACCTGTATCAATAACAACCATAACGGCTTCAGCTTGAAGTCGCACGTTGCAATTCACTGCTGCCACAACAATCAAATCAAACAAAAGAACAAGTGTAGAAGGAGAAGAAGCAGGAATGAAGTGTGTGGGAACCATACCTAAACCATTCTGATACACTCAGTGTTGATCAATCTTCGATCGTCATTACCACCAATCATCAAAAGTTTGAAACTTCATCCTCAACATATCTCCATAACTTTCAACCATCATCAAGATCCGCAGCGAGCATTTTTCATCAACCTTCACCGGAACTTGCAAGTTCAAGAATTGCCAATAATCATTCAGGACTGCGAAAAATCAATTGTAACAGTTCAATCAAAGCAATTCGAGATCGACAGAAGAGGGGGACGAAGTCGGAACACGTACCTGAACCGAACTCTTCATCTTCATGGTATAAGCGTCATCAAACGCACATAAACGCTGATCGTCATCGAAGATTCATCTTTATTTCGTTGCTTCATCGCGAAATGTGTAGGGCGTCGTCATCGGCATTATCACCGCATAACCTTCAATAATCCGCACAGATCACGCAAGCGATCCAGATCTTCAAACATCAACCTCCACCACCTCGATTGAAGGTACGATAACCTCCATCTGTGTTCAATTCACCTTTTTTATTCAGAAGTTTATCGATTCGAAGAATGAGAGAGGACCTATGTTAAGTTGTTAGGGATTTAAGAGGAGGAGAGGAAAAGAGTGGAGGTTCCTTCATACCGGTTGCGGTTTTAGGGAGGTTCGTCGTGAGGTGTACGTGGCCGTCGTCGTCGTGAGAAAGGGTAGGGTTTGAAAAGGATTATGAAAGAGGAAGGAGAAAAAGTACGTGTTGTTTGCGTTGAAGGTGGTGATTTTGTTGATCGTTTTTATTATAAACATAAGTTTTGATTTTTTGTGATTAATACTGAGTCAATTAAAATTTTGTTTAATGGATAATCAAACTCATAAATCACACTAATTGCATGTTAAATGATTAATAAATTGCTATAAAATCAGATTAATCTCTCCACCGCCCTAATCCTTTGATGATAAGATTCTTGGTGGGTGGTCCACTCCGGCGGTGACACTTGTCACCGTTCGGTTGGACCACCAGATTTCATTCCCATGTATGTTACTTCACCATAAGCTCCATGTATCCGCGCCTCATAACCCGTAGATTTATCATCATCCTCATCAGCAGGATCTGACGATCTAGATTGGTCAACATTGTTGACTATAGACTTCACCATACTCCCTCAGCCTCTTTACATTTTGGGCCTAGGCCATAATGCTATCCGCACCCCCATTTGGGCCCAGTTTTCATTATCAACTATAAATCTTTCTATTCTCACCCCATGCTAATTTCTTTAATTCTTTAATTTTTGTTTTAATGCCTTTTCAATTTAATTCTACAAAAAATATTAAAATGCATAATAAAAATCCCCAAAAATTATAGTAGCCTTTTAATTCATTTTAGAAACATTCCACATTTTTACTTTCTAAATTTTGGTTTTTTTCAATTTAATTTCGATTTTTCCATTTATTTAGTTTTATATTGGTTTCCTTCATGAACACATAATTTTGTACATTTTATTTCTCCCACTTCCTATAATACTTTTAGCCCATTCTTTTTGCTATGATTAGAGGACAAATAATAGAAACTAGAAATATTTTTGGTGTATTTTTTAGGTCATTTTATCCACTGTTTTGGTAGTGTGGTTTATATAAAATTATGATTGAATCTTAGGTAGATTTAAGTGGCCATTTGACATAGTTAGACTTTGAGTTTTTAGGAGATTTTTTAACACAATGTTATAGTCAGGTTAGAGACCCTAGGGAATTAATTTCATATTTTTCCATGACTTTTGATATTTTTGTTAACTTAATTCATTTCCATCATATTGTTGCATATGCATCTTCATTTCATTTACTAACAATTTTCTTTTTGTGCAAGGTATTTTTCGAGGATTCGCGTATGGACTTGGATTATATTTTATGCCTCGATTATGTTTTTATGGTTTTTACTTTGTGATGTAATACTTGTATAGTTCCTATAATTAGGATAGAAAAGATAAAACGAATCGATAGAAAACCAAAATCTCAAAAACAAAATAAAGAAATACTCGATCCAACGTCGACTAAATTTTCAAATAAATAAACAAAGTTTCATGTGACTTTAGGATTCCTCGATTACCATCGTTCCATTCCATTACACCAAAATCAAGCCATGTATGTTGCACACCATAAGTCGTGCGTCTCAGCACCACGCAATCGACCCACCCGATCCATCGTTTCATCCCATTTACATTTCATACACGTTTTTACCCACCATGATGTGGGAGAGCCATGTTATTCATTATTTACTTTTGTACTTGCATTTCTAGTTTAATATCTCTTAGGTAGATTTAATCTTTCAAACCTTATTAACCATAGGTCATCTTTAAACTCAACTAACTTAGGGTAAGTCTAGGTTCCCTTAGAGTTTTTCCTTTGACAATTTGAGTCTCACTTCTCATCTTTAAGAAAAATCAAAACACTTAATAAAGGAAAATGTGTACAATGCACCACGAGCCTTAAGCTATACGGGAAATGATTAGTGGAGGTTTCCTTCACTCTTCTAGGATGCTTTACAAACGTTCCATTGGGGGCGATCTTGGAAAGTATTCGCTCCTGTGTCATAGTTTTTAGTGTTGTACATACAATAAACACAAATTCAAAACACTTCTTCTAAAAGACAATAAACCAATACATCACGTCTTCTCTTCTCATCTCATACTCTTTGCGGACGAACATGACTTGTCTCGACAGTTCAAACAGCGATACGGTAAACACCCTCGAGTCAGAGCCGGTAACACCTGAGCTAGAGCTATGGCAACATCATTTTAAAAACCATAAGCAAGTACCCGCCTTAGTTAGACGAACTACAGCGACTCTGATCCTCATTTTCCCGATGAGGTACGTAGGCAGTGGGGTAGGGCCCATTCGAGCACAATCATTCTTTATTTTCCCTACATTTCCCCCCCCTTCGTTCCATTTTCTTTTCCAATTCCTTTTCTCATTTCACTTCCATTCCAGATAGCCATTCTTTCATTCAAGCAACATATTATTTCTCACCCTTTGAAACAGATTAACAAGCGTGGATCCCGTCGGGTATGGCGGACGGATTGGGGTGCTAATATCTTCCCAATTCGTAACCGACTTTCGGACCCATATCTTTGGTTCGCAAGGCCTCGTCCTTTTCCTTTTTCCTTAGGTTTGTGCAACATTACCTTTCCCATTCATTCGGGATAAAAATGTTTGGCTGGCGACTCTACCTTTTCCGCGCCACTTTCATGTTTGTACTAGGATGAAAATCCCGGGAGCGACAACGTGAAATTGATTTTGCGGTGGACTTAGTACCAGGTACGAGTCTGGTATCTATGGCTCCTTATAGGATGTCTGCTTCAGAGTTGGATGAGTTGAAGAAACACTTAGAATAATTTTTAGAGAAGAAGTTCATTCGATCTAGTGTTTCTCTGTGGGGTGCTCCAGTGTTGTTTGTTAAGAAGAAAGATGGTAGCAGGAGGTTGTGTGTCGATTATAGGAAGTTGAATAAGGTGACTATCAAGAATAAGTACCACTTCCGAGAATCCATGATTTGATGGATCAACTGGTAGGTGCTTGTGTGTTCAGTAAGATTGATTTAAGGTCTGGTTATCATCAGATTCAAGTTAAAGCTGATGATATTCCGAAGACAACATTCAGGACGAGGTATGGTCATTATAAGTATATCGTGATGCTGTTTGGGGTTTCTAATGCGCCTGGTGTGTTCATGGAATATATGAACAGGATCTTTCATGAGTATCTTGATAAAATTGTGGTGGTTTTCATAGATGATATCTTGGTATATTCTAAATCAGAAGAAGAACATGTTGAACATTTGAAGATTGTGTTGCAAGTATTGAGGGAAAAGAAATTATATGCTAAGTTGTCAAAGTGTGAGTTCTGGTTGAAGGAAGTGAGTTTCCTCGGCCATGTGATTTCAAGTGGTGGAATTTATGTGGATTCTTCGAAGATGGATGCAGTATTGCAGTGGGAGACTCATAAGTCTTCTACTGAGATTCATAGTTTTCTTGGATTGGTTGGTTATTATCGTAAGTTCATTGAGGGGTTTTATAAGTTGGCTTTGTCATTGACGCAGTTGAATCGAAAGGGTCAAGCGTATGTATGGGATGTTGCTTGTGAGGAAATTTTTGTGGAACTAAAGAAAAAGTTGAGAACTGCTCCGATGTTGGTATTGCTAAATCTGAATGAGTCCTTTGTGGTTTATTATGATGCTTCCAAGATGGGTCTTGGTGGAGTTTTGATGCCAAATGATAAAGTGGTTGCTTATGCTTCTAGACAGTTAATAGTTCATTAGAGGAATTACCCTACTCACGACTTAGAGTTGGCTGCTATGGTATTTGTGCTTAAGATTTGGAGGCATTATTTGTTTGGTTTAAAATTTGAGGTATTTAGTGATCATAAAAGTTTGAAGTACTTGTTTGATCATAAATAATTAAATATGAGGTAGAGGAGGTGGCTTGAATTATTAAAGGATTTTGAGTTCGATTTGAATTACCATCCTGGTAAGGCAAATGTAGTGGTTGATGCTTTGAGTAGGAAGTCACTGCATATTTCGATGCTTATGGTGAGAGAACTTGAAATGATTGAGCAATTCAGAGACATGAGTTTTTGTGTGAGACGACTGCAGATATTGTGAAATTGGGTATGTGAAAGCTAACTAGTAGAATTTTGGAAGAAATTCATGAGGGCCAGAAATCTGATTTGAAATTAGTTTATCAGTTGATGTTGATTGATCAAGGTAATGCAGGTGAATTCTGAATTAATGAATATGGAGTTTTGAGATTTCAAGATAGAGTATGTGTTCCGGATATTCCTGGAATTAAAAAGAGAATTTTGGAGGAGGGATATAGAAGTCGACTGACTATTCATCTTGGTGCTACGAAGATGTATCATGATCTGCGTAGATTATTTTGATGGCCAGGCATGAAAAGAGATATTGTTGAATTTGTGTATGCATGTTTGACTTGCTAGAAGTCAAAGATTGAGCATCAGAAACCTTCAGGTATGATGCAACCGTTGAATGTTCCTGCATGGAAATGGGATAACATTTCCATGGATTTTGTGACCAGGTTACCAAAGACTACAAAAGGTAATGATTTGATTTGGGTGATTATGGATAGGTTAACTAAGTTGGCGCATTTCTTGCCGATGAAGATTAATCATTCTATGCAGAAGTTAGCTGAAATTTATATTGATGAGATTGTGAAGTTGCATGAGGTACCTTTGAGTATTGTGTCGGATAGAGATCTGTGATTTACGTCAAGGTTTTGGAAGAGTTTACAATATGCTTTAGATACTAAGTTGAGGATGAGTTATGCTTATCATCTGCAGACAGATGGTCAAATGAAAAGAACAATCCAATCTTTAGAAGATTTACTAAGGGCTTGTGTGCTAGACCAAGAAGGATCTTGGGATAGTCACTTGTCGTTGATTGAGTTTACATACAACAACCGTTTTCATGCTAGTATTGGGATGGCTCCATATGAAGCGTTGTATGATAGAAATTGTCGAACTCTGTTGTGTTGGTATGATTCAGGAGAGAGTTTAGTACTTGGACCTGGGATTGTTCAAAAGACAACTGAGAAGATTAAAATGATTCAGGAAAAGATGAAGACGCCGCAGAGTCGTCAGAAGAGTTACCATGATAAGAGAAGAAAAAGTCTTGAATTCCAAGATGGAGATCACGTGTTCTTGAGAGTTACTCTTATGACGAGTGTGGGACGAGATTTGAAGTCTAAAAAGCTCACTCCGTGTTTTGTTGGTCCATATCAAATTATGCAGAGGATATGCGAGGTTGCCTATCGGGTTACTCTACCATCGTCGCTTGCAAATTTACATGATGTGTTCCATGTGTCACAGTTGAGGAAGTGTATTCCAGATCTGTCGCATGTAATTCAAGTGGGTGATGTTTAGGAGAGGGATAATCTGATAGTTGAAGCTTTGCCTGTGAGGATTGATGGTCGAGAATTGAAGCAACTGCAAGGTAAAAAGATTGCTTTAGTGAAGGTATTGTGGGGCGGGTCAGCTGGAGAGAGTTGGAACTGGGAGCGTGAAGATCAGATGAAGGAGTCGTAGCCGACTCTATTTACTTCAGGTAATTTTATGAAAATTCTTAAAGTAATGGAGAGTTGTAACACCCTGAAAATCTAAATTGATTATTTATTTATTTATTTAATTTAGAAAGAATTAGAGGTTTTGGTAATTTTGGAGAATTTTGGGAATATAAGAGCATTTTTAGATAATATAAATAATTAGTGTATTATTATACTATTATTATTATTAATAAAAATATTGAGGAAAAAGGCAAGGTGGTAATAAAAGAAATATAGTAAGGATAATTTTTAAAATCCCTAGAATGAGATATTTGGTCTAAAGAATGAGAAGACCGATCAAATTCTTATTTTTCGTGTTTTTGTAAAGAAGATCTCTGAGGAAGAGAAGAAAAGAGGAAACTTAGGGTCTTCAAGGATTGCTAAGAGTTTTGGAGAAGAGTGTCAAACTAAGGAATTCTCTAAGGTATGAGGAGTTTTCATGGTTTATTAAAGTTCTATAGGGTTTGGTTTGTGAATAGATTAGGTTTTGTGTATTTTTGAGTAATTGTTATGTTTGATGACATAAATTGAGTTAGAAGTTTATGAGTTGCTGAATTAGGATATGTAGAATGATTAGGAATGATGTATTTGATGTCCAATTTGATGCATTGTTGTTGTATGTGATTAATTATTGATTGGTGCAGAATTCGTAAAAACAGCAAGAAAACTCCTTACGTTCAGGTGTTAATTGATTAACCAAATGGTTAACCGATTAACCAGTGTAAAATACACATTTTTGGGCAAAAAAATAGGTGTTAACCGATTAACACTGTAACAAAGGCAAATTTTTATTTTTGAAAAATTCATAACTTTTGATCCGTAACTCCGATTGAGGTCTCGTTCAAAGCGTCGGAAAGCTAAAGAGATGAATTTTAATTTGATGAAATAAAATGAGTGATGTGGGACATTTTTCAATGTTGAATTGTGTCGCTCCCGGGATTTTCATCCTAGTACAAACGCGAAAGTGGCGCGGAAAGGTTAGAGTCGCCAGCCAGACATTTTTATCCCGAATGAATGGGAAATGTAATGTTGCACAAACCTGAGGAAGAAGGAAAGGACAAGGCCCTGCGAACCAAAGATCTGGATTCGGGAGTCGGTTACGAATTGAGAAGGTATTAGCACCCCAATCCGTCCGTCGTACACGACGGGATCCACGCTTGCTTGTTTTGTTTCAAAGGGTGAGAAATAATATGCTGCTGAACAAATGAACCGCTAACTGGAATAGAATGAGAAATGAACTGAAATAAGAACATGAGAATGGAAAGAAAAGGGGAAATGTAGGGAAAATAAAGAATGTGCTCGAACGGGCCCTACCCCGCTGCCTACGTACCTCATCGGGATAATGAGGATCAGAGTCGACGTAGTTCGCCTAACCTAGGCGGGAACTATTTGTTTGTGTTTTTTATGCTGGAACTGCGTATGTCTATGCTCAGGTGTTGCAGGCTCGTCTGGTACGAGTGCGTTTACCGTCTTGCATGTGTGACAAGTCGTCGCGAGTTCGCGTTGTGAGTGAATGAGATGAGAAGAGAAGTTCCCACAGGATAGTCGCTTGTTATTTGTTTTTGTCTTTTAAAAGAAGTGTTTTGAATTTTGTTTGTGAACTGTCTTGTACTAAGACCTATCCATCGCGGGAAGTATTTACACCTCGCCCCGAAACAGGACGCGTATAAACACTCCGCAACAAAGTCTCGTGTCGTACAAGATTGTTCGGTTTTTATTAAGTGTTTTGTTGCTCTTCTTTTGAAGGGAGAAAGAAAGACTCAAGTTGATAAAAGGAAAAATCTAAGGGACTAAGACTCAATCCTATTTTTGTTATGTATTTACAAAGTGGTCCTAATGGTTAGTTAAGTCTTCTATTCCTAATGGAAACTTAGAAACTACTAGAATTCAACTTACTTCTTAATGAAGTTAAGTTGATTCTAAGAACAATGGGGAAATTCTATTAGAGTTATAAGATCAAGATAAAGCAAAACAAAGAAATTAAACATAAGGAATAAAATTCTAAAAGGGATTCAATGACATGAATTAAAAAAATAAATAGTCCATTTATTTATCCTAGCTCTAGTGATAATGAAGTTTCAAGCCTAAGTATTAAACTAATCTAAGCTAAACCTAATACTCATTCTAAAAAAAATCAAATTAAACTAAACCTAAGTCTAATATTAAATTTAAATGCTAAATCTAATCTATACTATTATTATTTTTTTGTATTGAACTATATTATATTTTTTAATGGCCTAAACTAAAGGGAATTATGCATAACTAGGCCTAAAACTAATATTCTAAAAAAAATATTAAAACTCCTAGAAAACTTATGAAACTTAAACTATAGGGTCCTAACACTATCTAAAACATTATACTAAGAGGGATTCTAAAAAATGTTATTTTTCTATGCCTAGCAATTAATTATTTCCAGCTAAGAATTAACCATTATTTCCTAAGGATTATTCCATTAAAACCTAAGATAAAAGGTCCTAAAAATTCCATAAAAAATATCCTAAGAATTATTATGAGTCCTCTAATTACAGAAAAAAGAATGGCTCAAAAAGGTTGCTGGAAGCTACTTAAATAAAATGAACAAAATCCAGCATAATTAAAAGAAAATCAATAAAGCTAATTGAAAGAAAAATTCAGAATTTAATCAAAAATAAACAAATTTCAGAAAATAAAAATATCACACATTTCTAAATTAACTTATTAAGCTACTGGAATTTTTGGGGAATTTTATAATGCTTTTTATTATTTTTTATGCATTTAATTTGAAACTATAATTAAAACAAAATAAAAATCTAAGGAAATTATGCAGGGGGGTATATTTAGTTATTTTTCTGGTTATTATTTTCCATGGGCCTAACAGAGGGAGTGTGAAGAGCAATGGACTTGAGCCCATTTTCGTTAGAACCAGGGAGGTGCTGGAAGTAGTTCTTTATGGTTGTTTTTCTAATGGGCCTGGAAACAGGGGTGTGTAGATAGCAAACGTATCTAAGGCCCACACAGAAATAAAGGGGGTATAAGAATTAAACACATTTTTTAATTAACTTAAAGAAATGAATTAATTTAAAAAATGAATTAGACTAATCTTAAACTAAACTATTATTATTTCTAAAATCTTAACTAAAGAAAAAGAATTAAACTAATCCTATTATAATATTTTCAAAGGTCTTAATCTAAAAAAACTATTAAACTAATCTTATAAAAATAATTTTCTCTAAAATCTTAATTTAAACTATAGTCTTATTAAAAATGAATTGAACCTTTAATCTAAAATATGAATTAAACTCTTAATCTTAGAAAATGAATTTAATACTAAACTTATGATTATATTTTTTTCTAAAATCTTGACTTAAGAAAAGGGATTAAACTAATCTTATTAAAATACTTTTTTTTCTAAAAAATCTTAATTTGAGAAGAGGAAATAAATTCTAATAATCTTATGATAGAGTTTTCTAAAACCTTAATTAAAAAAACAGAATTAAACTAAGCTTATATAAAATTTCCTAAAATCTTAACTTAAGAAAAAATGAAATAAATTTCTAATAATCTTAACATAATATTTTTCCTAAAATCTGAATTAAAAAATGAATTAAATCTTAATCTTAATAATATTACTTTAACAACACTGTAAATTCTTAACCTAAAATTTGATTAAACTCTTAATCTTATCTCATTAAATAATTGAACAATGCACTTAATTGGGATTTACAACATTTAATTATCATTAATTTCCTAATATCTCTTTGAGATTCCACTAATTGACCTAATTGTTCTTCTTATAATTAACAACAACAAAACTAAACAAATGCCAAAAGGCAAGCTGAAGAACAAACGTAAAAACCCTCTCGCCGCCGAACCCCTTTCCTCCTCTTCTCTCTCAAATCTCCGCCGCACCTCAGCCTCACCTTCTTCTTCCTCGCACCGCCACCGTCATAGACCCTATCTCCTACTTCAACTCTTCCCTAAACTAAAGCTAGGCTCCTTTCATATCCCAAATCCAGAAACCCTAACTCTTAAACGCGGCCGTCACTATCAAAGGGGGAGAGACGCGTGTACCTGAATCGACGATGACAAGCAAAACGCGAATGAAGGCTTGCAACGATCCAGAACTTCTATTGACCAGTTAATGTATCCTTGCTTCCATTTGGTTCAAAGGAAAACGGCGAAAATCCGATTGGTTGGGGGGAAGAACGATGATGCCTCCCTTTCATCCGTATGTTGCGTTGTTGTTATCAATCTTGGAATAGCGATGTTCGAAACTGCTTCATAAACGCTTGCGACATGATTCTTGTTCCTCTTCTTCTCTTGTGCAAATCTGAATCATTGCGAATCCGTGTTCTTGCACCTGAAATTGGAGAAGAAACTGAAGGATTTTGAGAAGAGAAAGGGTTGGAGGAGATTGTTGAAGGAGGAAAAATTGTGGAAGAAGCTAATGAAGAGCAATGCTTCCGATCTTATAGCAGCTAATCTTCTGGATTCTTCTGGAAGACTTTCAGGTGAATTCTAGAATCTTCTGGTAACTAGTTTGTTATTTTTGTTATGAATCAGTTATATGTTGGTTAGGGTGATTTTCAGTTATTGTTTCTGATGTATTGAAACTGGGCTTTTGTGTGAGGTTCATGTTTTCTGTTCTTGATTTTGCAGGTGTGAGGAATGATGGGGATTCGGTTTATTGGCGGCGAAAGTTTTATGCAGCTTGATTTTATCTGCATCCACGGTGATTGCCGGTTTCTGTTCTGCTAAGGCGGGAGGATCAGAGCTGTCAATTAAACTTGAATTGGGCATTTTCTCATACAATGATGACTGTTCCATCCAACCAATAGCATAGCGAAATACATTGCTCCCGTGGCAAAAACAAAATGAAAGAAGCCATAACCATATGGTACATCATCCTCTGCCGGTGTATCGTCTTTCCGGAACTGGAAGCATTTGGAATCTATGCCTGTTGAAAATGTTGCAATAACAATTGCAAGTATTGCTATGACAAAGCTAATGATGCTTAGCCAGTCTGTTTTGGTTGCAGAGTCTGATTTCCTGATGCAGTTTTCTCCGGCAGGTTCGCTTCGAATAGCGCACCAGCAAAGAAAGACAATGTAAAGCCCCATCAAGCCTGGAGTTAGAATACCAGCATTTACTTTCGGGTGCAGAGACGCGCTGGTCATGAGTTGAACAAGTACTAGGGTCCAAGTAATGAAGAAAATGTTGAGAAGGCAAGAAGGCTCTGGTGCATACCAAATGTACATGAAAATAATCCCCACCAAACACACAACATATGCAGTCGTTGCAAATAACATCACATGAATTTGGCAACGTGCTGCATATTTTTCAGAAGCACAACAATCATTCAGCCAGGTGATGAAACTGATTATGCTTATTAGTTGAATTAGGAGGAAAACCCCGCCACCAAAATGTGCTACCTCTCCATAAATTTGAATAAGGCCAGAAGGTAGAAAAAACGGTATGACAGTCATTACAACCCAGCAAGGAATCTTTACAAACCACCACCCAGAGTGCCATCTGTCTTTCATTTGGTTCAGTTTAGAAGTGCCAGTAGTTGACAAAAACATTATGATATAAAATATAAAGCAACCCAAGCTCACACGCAAAACGCCTTCAGCGCCCAAACAGTCTTTTCCACCATTGCATCCTTTTAATCTCTCCATTTCTGTTAAAGCACCATGACCATAGTCACGAGCAGCCCATGCCAAGAGGTTAGCCACGAGAAAAATCAAGGCATAGGCATATCTGGCCATCCAAGGATTGGATGCATTTCGGAATTGACTGAACCATGAAGAATCCTGGGATATGATACATCTCTCGCTATCTTTGTTGCTTTCTCCAGATTCCATAACTTCTTCAACACAGCAATGCTACGCAAGACATGAATGAATGGAGCAGACAAGAAATGGACGTCATTCAAACCTGTCCTTGAATGCAGTAAGGAATCATCTTTGTCATGGGAGGTTGATTACGGTTAACTGAGATTGAAGAAGATCGCGGCAATGGCGGTGGAGAAGACGCAGATCTATTAACGAGTAAAGAATGGATCACTGTTTTCTGAATCGGTTGGTACCATTCTCTTTTCGATTTTTCTCTTTTGAGAGAAAAATTAGAAATTGAGAAATGAAAAAACGGAAAATGAAAACAGAGAGAAATAATAGTTGGGAAACGCTTTGGTTTGTGCTTTCGGCTCTTTTAATGAATTTGAGCTTCTGAGATAAAGAATAAGTAATGATTATGGTTCTAATGACTATGAAGAATAATAAAATGGGCTTAAGAAAAATGATTGGGATGAATTTGGAGAAAAATGTGGTTCACATGTGATTTAAATGGATAGAAAAGAAAGTTTATGTGGAATGGATTTAGAAATTGATTCGTGAAAATAGTTAATGGAAAAAAACTTAATGGGTCTAGAAGTTAATTTGATAATAAAATGGATAATGGAATTAATAAAATCAGAGAAGGATTAAAAGAATGAAAATTTGATTAATATGAAATGATTAGGTAAATGGATAGCAAAGGGAATTTAGCAAAATGGATAGAAACATTGGTTACGAGTATGGATTTGATGAACGGATATTGAAATTTGGCTGCTAATCGGATAATGGATAAAAAATAATAATGGATGCGACGTAAGATGGATAATGGTGGAGAAATTGGATTAAATGGATAATTGGGATAAAACGATTTAGAAACGGATGTAGAATTTGGCACTCTGTGGGACGAGCCAATTATCACCAATACGCACATAGCCATGAAACTTTGACCCCAACCAACTTTGTATTGCATCCACAAAAATCACCGATCTTCTGGATAAATCACACTCTAAGTGTCATCGTGGTAAACCTGCATCTTTGAATCCAAACTCAACGCCTGAACCATTGCCTGGTAAGCTGATGAACTTTGTACACAATGGACTTTGAAACACGCCGCCTGAAAGATGACCACAAGCACACATAACTTGCAAATGAGGCAATCTCCTTATTGCTTGACCTAAATCAGGTCCAACGTCCATCTGAATTGGAACACAACTGAACAACCGCATTTGAAGTGGAATCATCGTCCAGTGAATATCCTCTATCCTTTCAATTTATGACAGATAACGTATGAAACCTTAATTTCCCTGGGTCCTGATCACATGCCTTGTAAAATCCATGAAATGCATTATTATGATGTTAATGAATTGATGAGAAATGCCAATGAATGCAAAATGATGAGCCAATAGAGGGAATAAATATGAGGGCAAATTTTGAGGTATTACAGCTGCCCCTATTAAATCATCTGCAAGCCTGAACGAATAACTGCAACGGCTTTTATACGTTCAAGGCAGGGAGTGATTGAATACTCGAATAAAACCTGAAAATTTGCACACTGAGAGTAATGGAAATGCCATCTGCCCATTTATTTATTCATATATTTTTTGATTTTGACCTCTGAATAGGTAACGGGGAACATAAGACCAGGTGGGAATATGCTAGGAAGAATGCCATCCTCGCACGACAACTCACAAGGGATCCTCGAATCCAATACTAAAACCATCATGGAATAGAAACACGATAGTATATCGGCCGCAGGCGATAACAATCAACGACAAAGACTGACCTCGGACAGACTTTGCAAATGAGACAAACTGACCTCAGTCAATAAGCTCAAAAAGTGAACTACTATCCTCGAATAATAGCCACACAAAACAAAAATAAGACCAACCGCAGAAGGACTTGAAGAAAAAGAATGCCATCCTCGAATGACAATCCAAAAGATCCTCGGATCTAACACGAAACCATCCTCGAATGGAGACGCAAAGGTATACCAGCCTCGACTGATAACCCAAACACAAAGCTGACCTCAGACAGACTTTGCAAAAGAGACAAACTGACCTCGATCAATAAGCTCAAAAAAGTGAACTACTATCCTCGAATAATAGCCACAACAACAAGACCAACCTCGGAAGGACTTGAATAAAAGAAATGCCATCCTCGAATGACAAATCAAAAGATCCTCGGATCTAAAAACGAAACCATCCTCGAATGGAGACGCAAAGGTATACCAGCCTCGACTGATAACCACACACAAAGCTGACCTCAGACAGACTTTGCAAAAGAGACTAACTGACCTCGATCAATAAGCTCAAAAAGTGAACTACTATCCTCGAATAATAGCCACAAACAAGACCAACCGCAGAAGGACTTGAAGAAAATAAATGCCATCCTCGAATGACAAATCAAAAGATCCTCGGATCTAACGCGAAACCATCCTCGAATGGAGACGCAAAGGTATACCAGCCTCGACTGATAACCAAACACAAAGAAAATAGGACAAGATGGAACGGGATCGTTGTACATAAACGAGAGCCCAAGCAAAAAGGACCGTTGTACAAAACGAGAACCTGCAACGCGACTGTTGTACCAAACAAGACGCGGAATAAGTGACAAACATTGACTTGAAAAGACAAGGATGTCTGAGAAGTGATGTTGGTATCCTCTGTGCGGAGTACTTCAGGTTGAAAAGATATTATAAGTCGTATGTAATATACCTCAAAACTGGCCCATGCTGGCATGCATATGTATGAATTTATGGCGTAATGCTCCATGATGATGGAAATGCTACGCTTTGGAGGATGCAGACGTAGTGATGAATATGCATATGCAAATGCAAGGAGATCTCCTGATAAGGAGACTGCAGGCATCCCAGATAGCTTGGCTGGGAAGAAACGATGATCACTGCATTGATCTAGTTCATCCTGGTGAGGAGGAAACAACTCTGCGGGGAAAGCTGTTAATAATTCACTGGCTCAGAATAGCCGCCACTGCCAAAAATAAATTGGACTTTGAGATTGGAGCGCCAAGACCCTGCTGAAAGTGGACCCTTCTTGAACTCTGATGGGGAAGTGAGGACTTCCTGGGAACCAAAAGCATGACACTGCTGAGGAAGCAACTACCGGGGAGGCAAGACACTCCTTATATTGTCGAGAATTGCCCCTGTCTGAAAGGAGACTTCTGCCTGGGGATTGCACCCACTCTTTGCTACCTTGCTGGGAGAGATTTCAACCTCCAACTCTATTGGGGATGATAGAGGATGGTTGGAAACACCCTGGAAGACATTTGTTTCTGCTCAAACAAATGGGAATGCCTATCCTGGATAATGATCTTTAGCTCTGTTAGCAACACCAGTACCTGTACCTGCATGAACACAATCGATAGTACCTGCAACATAGAGAATTAATTTGGGACCTGCTTGCCCCAGGCTCATAGCATGAACCATTGTCTAGGTATCTCGACACCCTTTCAGAGTTGTATTAAATGTTTCTCTTCTCCTGCACGAGTTAGAAAAAACATTCAAATGTTCATAACATAATGCAAGTTACCATTTGCTAGACGTTTTCACAAACAATCAATGCTAGATGAAAAAGTAAAAACAAAAAAGTAAAATAGTCAATTGACTGAAGTTGAATTCTTATTGATTTGGAAAGGTGGCCCTGAATAGGCAATACAAAGGAAGCAGTTCCCTGGAATGAGGGAACAACTAAAAGAAAAAACAAACTACCCTACTGGCAATGTGAGAAGTGAATCTCATCAAGTTTCAACCCGGTTATGACTCGTATGTCTTCAAGACTCCGCGCTCTTATGCCTCTTGAGAAAAAGTAAGTGAACTGATCTTCAACCCTTAGGATAGCCTCAACTGTAGGTAGGTCATGGATCTCGCAGATCGCAGTCGTTCGTGTTAATCCCTCTTTTGCGTGGATCGCCCTTTCAGGTTTTCAATCCACCGGGATACCCTTTTTTGCCTGAGTTGTCCGATGTGGCTTTTCAACTCAGCAGGTGTACATTTTTTTTAAGATTTCCCTAACTTTTGCCCGAGCCTTTTATTCTGTTTTTGGCTCGCCGGGATGCCCATTTTTGCCTGGATTATTATTCTGTTTTTATCCAACGGGTCCTTTTTACACGAAGTATTTTCTTATTGCGTCTGCGTTGACAGGGGATGGAAAGTCTTCTCCGTCCATGGTTGTTAGCATCAAGGCTCCGCCTGAGAAAACCTTTTTAACCACGAACGGTCCTTCATAATTGGGTGTCCACTTGCCCCTGTGATCGTTGAGAGGAGGAAGAATCCTTTTCAGCACTAAATCTCCTGGCATATACCTCTGTGGTCGCACCTTCTTGTCAAAAGCTTGCTTCATTCGTCGCTGATACAACTGTCCATGGCATACAGCTGCTAGACGCTTCTCTTCAATGAGGCTCAATTGATTATATCTGGATCAGAGCCATTCAGCTTCATCTAGCTTGATGTCCATCATCAACCTCAATGAGGGGATTTCTACTTCAATTGGTAGAACCGCCTCCATACCATATACCAATGAGAACGGAGTTGCCCCAGTTGAAGTGCGCACTGATGTTCTATACCCATGCAACGTAAATGGTAACATCTCGTGCCAATCTTTATATGTCACAACCATCTTCTGCACAATCTTTTTGATGTTTTTATTAGCCGCCTCGACGGCGCCATTCATCTTCGGACGATATGGAGAAGAGTTGTGGTGTTCTATTTTGAAGTCTCGACACAAGTCAGCCATCATCTTGTTGTTGAGATTAGAACCATTATCAGTAATGATCCTTTCAGGGACTCCATACCGGCAGATAATGTCCCGCTTAATAAATCGAGCGACCACTTGTTTAGTGACATTGGTGTAGGAAGCTGCTTCAACCCACTTCGTGAAATAATCAATAGCAACTAGGATGAAGCGATGCCCATTAGAAGCTGTTGGCTCAATCTTTCCAATCATATCGATGCCCCACATAGCGAACGACAATGGTGACGACATGACACTCAACGGATTCGGAGGCACATGGACCTTGTCGGCATAAATTTGACACTTATGGCATTTGCGGGAGTATTTGCAACAATCGGATTCCATGGTAATCCAATAGTATCCCGATCTCAATAATTTCTTGGCCATGGCATGTCCTCCAGCATGGGTACCAAAGGTGCCTTCGTGAACCTCCTGCATTAACAAGTCTGCCTCGTGTCTGTCCACACATCTGAGCAGTGGTGCGTGTTTTTCGCAAGTGTACGAATCACGTCAAAGTAATATAAAAGATTATCGAATCCACAGAGACCAAGTGTCAATCTATCGTACCTGTTGTTATGGTGCTTATCTAAGGCAACTATTTTTAAGGGTTTTAATAAGGGTGCAATGGTAAATAAAATTATAATTTTAAATAATAGATAAAGGACAGGCTCGAATGTAATTCACGTAATCAATGATAATTCAGTACTTGTTAGTGGAACTACTTATGGGCAATGTTTTCTTCTTTGAAAAGAACTAATTTAACAGGAACTGTCGCTTTCGCGTATTCAGAACCGAGTTGTACTCTCTAATCAACCCCTCCTATTGTCACGGATAAAAAGGTGCGTACTGCGTTAGAGTAGTAAACCTATTTTTAAGAAATCTAGTATCTTGACTAAGTTGAAAAGTATTTTAACTTGGACTTCTTAGCAAAAAGAGGTTCTTATGAACCAGACTCTAAATCTCATAACGCGTCCGAAAATCGTTTTAAAATCTCTTTTCTTTTTAATCTAAAAACTCCTAATGAACTATACAAAGCGCTTTTGGCTGTTTTTGAAATAGTTAAAAACAATTACTTGAATTGAAAGATAAAATAGCCCTTAGGTGTTTCCACGAACAATTATACTGATTACTGATTTAATTACGATCCTTACATTCTAACCTTTATGGAATTAGTTAGACATGATAAAGTAAAGATTCTTTTTATAATTTTTCATAAAAGTAATTTAAAGCGAGTGCGGAAAATAAACAAAGTAAATGTGCGAGTGCGGGAAATAAACAAAGTAAAAGTGCGAGTGCGGGAAATAAACAAAGTAAATGTGCGAGTGCGGGAAATAAACAAAGTAAATGTGCGAGTGCGGGAAATAAACAAAGTAAATGTGCGAGTGCGGGAAATAAACAAAGTAAATGTGCGAGTGCGGGAAATAAACAAAGTAAATGTGCGAGAAATAAATAAAAGTAAAGTACGAACTTGAATTAAAATGGCGGCAGGATTAACTTCCTCCAGAGTGCTCCAAAACTCGAACCACAGACAGATTACAGACTCGATCACTCGATTGCAGAGGCACCCCGATGTGGAATGGCAACTGCTTTATAACTGATATATGCCTAGAGAATTCTAATTCTGGATGAAGAAAAACGAAAATCTAAGGTCCTATTTATAGGAGAAACTGAAAGCATGAAATGACCGGGACGCCCCTCCACTAAAAAGTGGAGGTTATGAAATTTTGCCTTGTGGCGCCCGCCACAAGGTCATGGCGCCCGCCATGGTCCCTACAGGGGATGATGGAGTGGGGAACGTGGGTCTTGGAGGTTGAGGAGTGGTCTTGAGACGTGGCCACGTCATGGCTAACCCCATGGCGCCCGCCACGGTGGGTGCCGCAAGTGCAAAACGCTGAATTTCTAGGTTTTCGTCCGTTTTCACTCCTTTTTCGCTCCTTTTTCTGATTCAAGCTCTGATTATTATAAAAACCTGAAAACATAAGAAAACAAAGCAATAACAAAGCAAAACAACAATAAAAGCTAAGAATGCATGCGGAATCGGAGTCAGAAATACGGTGAATTTTAGTGTGATCAAATTCTCCCACACTTAAACCTTTGCTTGTCCTCAAGCAAACATTAAAGCTTAAGAAAATATGGTGTTAACACGTGTCTTTGGGCTAAAGGGATTCTAAGTTCAAGTCAGGATGCAGTGACAGATACTAACTAAGTGAACCAAGGGTACCATAGTAACACAAACACAAACTTCAATCCTATATTAACCACTCCATATCATCCCACGATACCTAGGCCTATCTTCTCATCTTTTTGTGTCCTTTTCATTCAGGCGCAATCACATTAAGCCACCGTTATCCGTACATGCTTCATAGTAGAGTGACCGGTTAGTGATTCTGATCCATAACATAAGGTTTCTGGCACATAAGCATGTGTAAACCTGTTTTTATTTCGCCTAAATGTAGCTGCGGGGGATCGGATCGTAATCCGCCCTACCAAGTTCAGTGCCAGATACCTCTGAACCAACTAACAATAGGTGACTTGCAATTTTTTTTTCTTTTTGTGGCAAAATTTTTTTCTTCTCTTTTTTCGGTTTAAATGACTTTGTGAGGGTCACCTATACCAGAGTTTGCCTTTTTTTCTTTTTTTTTTTTTTTTTTTTTTTTTTTAGCACTGGATCATTCACTTATATTCATCGGCCCCCTACGTAGAGCATGCTTAGGCCGGAGCTGACCGCTAAGATAAACTACTTAGGACAATTTTTAAATGATAGTAAAGGCCATGGTGGTGGGGTTTAGGAGTGATTCCTATATTCAAGAGGTCTATGGTGCTAAAATGGTTCTGATGTTTCAAAAAGTTGACCTAAGTCACCACATCCTAATCTAAACCTGTCTCAAAGCCCAAAAAACATGTGAAACAACATTATTTTCTTTTTAAAATTTTTTTTTCTGGTAAGGCTAAGGAAATGGGAAAAAATGAAGATGAACTAAAAAGACACTATACTGGTGACTCGTCAGACTCATGCATTATCTAAGAAAAATAAATTACTGAAAAGGGAAATAACTGAAAGGAAATAATTAACTAAAAAGGAAATAACGGAAAGCAATAAAATCCCCTCCCACACTTAAATCGAACATTGTCCCCAATGTTTCGAAATAAGATAAGGGGGGTAACCTGGAAAAAGACTACTGAGGAGGGGCACTGGTGCCTTCGCCGTCCTGATGTGATGGTCTGGAACGACGGGATCTACTACGATGCTGGTCCCTCCGGTCGAGTCGTGCTGATAAAGCAGCCTGAGCACTCCGGACCTCTCGAAGGTTACCCAAGATGGAACCCTGAGTAGCCTCTACAAGCTGGTAGTGTCGGCTGTTGAACTCTCTCTGACGGTTCTGCTCTAATGAGATATCGTTCAAGGTACGGCAAACGTTGCTATAAGCACGATCCGAAACCAATCGCGATTGTTGCATGAAGCTCATGTTGTCCGTCAGCTGCTGTGAAATAGTAGAGAGAAGGCCATCACGCCTTTCTTCTCTAGCTGTCATATCACGCCACATCTCCTCGGTGACAAAGAATCCAGGAGCAGTACCTGCAACAGGGTTAGAGGAGGATGGTGCAGTGTGTGACTGTGAAGGACGATGGGGGGACATGTGAGGGATGGGAGACTGCTCTCTCCGATCATACTCATCATCAGTGTCATGTGTCTCCCCATCGGGAATATTAGGAGGAAGTGGACCCAAAACACGTGGAGCATTAAGATCATAGGTCCAGTTCCTTTCATCACGTACATCAGTACGTCTACTGCATGGTAAAGCAACAGATGGGATAGCTACCCCATGAACCATCAACTCATAACCACCTTCTCTCCTCGTTCGGCACAATTTCATGTCTTTCAGAAATTTTAAATTAATTGTGCGAGGAGGTAGTGGTTCAAGTGTAGCTATCTCATCGTTCAGGCCAAGAGCCCGAGCAATATACGTAACAAGCCCTCCAAATACAACCGGTCCTGTTTTATTAGTAAATAAAGTCATATGGGCAAGCATAAACGGGACCGGATTGATGTGGGATCTAGTGAGGCATCCTTGCAAAAATAGGAGTTCACGAGCATTTACCTTGTTTGGACTTTCCCGGCCAAAAATAGTACATGCCAAAAGAAGTCTAAAAACTCTTATGGCCGGGTTGTGAATGGTCGACGCAAGTATCCCTTCAAAAGAATTAATTGAAGTACTTGAAAGCCTTAGCCAGAAGGTAAATACCTCGGCCGACCATTCAGCATCCAAAGGTGCCTCACAAATCGAACCTTCCCTATGAGGGATTCCTAACAAACCTGCTAGATCGTTGGTACTGAATTCATATTCAATTCCAAACAGTCTAAAAATAACAGTACCAACAGTGCTAGCAGTGTTAGGACTGACAGTGTATATCAAAGAACTCAAAAACTCAGTTGTCAGTTTCTCATAGGTAGGTTCCTGATTAATGAAAATATTATGCAAGCCTAGAAATTCTAATAAATTAAAAACACTATGATAAATACCCAAAGCATACAGACAGTTATCGTCGACGTACCTAGTCGAGAGAATTTCTCGACTTTGAAGCCTCTGAATAATTTTCCGTTGCCTTTCGCCCGGTCTTCCATCACGAAGAAGAAATCCATTGAACTCCATTGTTGAAAAGCTCCTTAGGTAGTGAAAATGGTAGAAAAGTGGTTTATGAGGGGAATGATAAAGTTTTGATTTTTTTGGTTTTTGATGGATGAAAATGGAAATGGATGTTGGATATGTGTTATGGATGGAGGGTATTTTGGAAATGGGTGAGCTTTAATGGGGTTCAAGGAGGATTTGGAAGGTTGTAAAAATGGGTTTTTGGTGAAGAAAGGGATGAAAATGGTGGAAATGGGGATTGAATCCCGTATATGTTGATGGTACGGTGTGGCGCCCGCCACAGGGCCTATGGCGCCCGCCACAAGGCCAATTCCTGGGCCTTGTGGTTTTGGATCCTCCTTTTGGGCCTTCCTTGCACCTTTGGTCTTCGGGGGGTCTGGATAGCGTTTTCTTCTTTTTTTCAAGGCATTGGCTTGCATATTTTTTTTTGTGAAGACAAAAATGAAAATATTTTTGTCTTATATATTTTTTTTTCTTTGCACGACAAAAATAAAATAATTAAAAATCAAAAAAGAAAAAGAAAAATTAGTGCATAATATGTATATATATAAGGAATTCAAAGTGCATGAAAATATAAAAGCTGCAATAAAGTAAAATATATGTCTGGAAATGCGATAAATAAAATACTAGGGTAGTGCTGTCAGTGTAGAATGAGTCATGTGGTAGGTTTCTTTTCCTGGCTTGATCCACGAATCTCAGCTATCTCCCTCCGAAGCTCTTCAATCGCCTGATATAGAGCATCGGCCTCTGAGGCATGAGTGAGATCAGAAACCTGCATCTGTAACTCCAAGTCTGCCACTTCCTGCTTGAGCAGGGCAGTCTTCCTACGGAGCTCATAAATCTGTGTTTGTAGGTCAGGTGGCTGCAGAGACATATTGTTAGACATAACAGTGATTCGGGGAGTAAGAGGTGTAGGAGTGTACTCAGCGGCGGGAGGCGATTTCGGCTCTTCGACAGTCTCTCCATAACCCTCTAGAGCATAACTCCAATTTGCAGGATCATGGACACTGGTCATCAGCGGATCTGGTAATGTAAAGTAGTGTATCGCTTCACCGTCGATCAGCAATCTAAACATGTTGGGCTCAAAAGAAGCCCTCCTCATCAGTCCTTGACCAGTGATATTTAGTGGTAATATTCAAGCCAGTTTTCAGCGTCTTTCGAGTCTATTTTTATTTTGTTTGTAGTGTCTCGTTCATGTTTTGCTTAAGTTTTCTCATTATTGCGTGCAAGTTGATATTTATCGTCTTTACTTTGTTTTTATCAGTGGAATGGGTTATGTGGTTGTTTCTTTGTGGTGTTTCAGGTAAATATGTAATCGGTGGTTCGAGGTGTCCGAAAGAGGGTCCGAGCTTTTAAAAACAGATAGAAAATGAGAGTTCAGAGACACAACACGGGTGCCAGTGTTGCACAACACGGCCCGTGTTGTAAAGACCAGAAGAAACAAAGAATTCAGCTCAGAAAATAAGAAGACAGGGGTGTGACACGGGCACCCGTGTTGTACAACACGGCCCGTGTCATGGCAACTGGGAAAGGATGTTTTTGGTTGCAATCCAGAGTCACAACACGGCCACCCGTGTTGCACAACACGGCCCGTGTTGTGAAGACCAGAGATAATTTTATGTTTTGCTGCTTCGAGGGTATTCCGGACATTTCGCAGTGCTGTTTGAAGACTGATTTATATTTGCCCATGATGACTGTGAAGAGATACTTTTTGGAATTGGGGTTTTTTGGAGAGAACAAAGACGGGAGAAGAAAGATTGATCAAGAGCGGAAGCAATTGACGATCCGACTAATCCAACGTTAATTGTAATGTCTAAATTTGCTTACTCTGTTTTTATTTCCAGTTTGAACATGAGTGGCTAAACCCCCCAATGCCAGGGGGGTGTCCCTGATTTGCATTTTGTAATGACTTGTTGAATTCTTCAATTTGGTATTATGTTTTAGTTTCGTTTCTTTATCTTATCGCAACGTCCTTAATGCTTTATCGGTATTGGAAAATAAGATAATTGATCGTGGTTAGGATTTGGTCTGACCAACCATTCTAACCTTGTTGCATAATTTTATCGTAAAAAAAATATTACTGAGGAATTGGGATATTTTTATATGAACCTTTTTATGTCAGAATTATTGCTTGATATTCTTCTATGACCTTTGAGGAATCATGGTCTATGAAGAATACCAAAGGTTTTTCTTTAAAGGAATTTTGGAAAAACATTGTAGGCTTAGGAAAGACGCGTTCTAAAGCACATCTCTAAAATTAAGGAACCTATGAGTCATTGCATTGCGAATCATACACCCTACCTGGCATTACTTTTATATAAGTGAAATTATTTGTTTTTACGTTTTATTCTGTTCAATTTATTTAATTAAATCTCAAACATTGAGTTTTGTCCAATTGAAATTAATCACGAAGAACTTATTTTTAATACGCAGTCCTTGTGATCGATATTTTGGGTTAATCCTTTCTATTACTACATCGGTAAAAATAGTACACTTGCTATTTTCCGGTCAAGTTTTTGGCGCCGTTGCCGGGGACTGCCAAAGAATTAAGTTGTTTGTGTTATATCAATTGGAATTTTGTTGCTCTGCGACTAAAATTTTACTTTACTCTCTGTATATCATTTTACTGTTATTGAAATTTTGTTTTCTAACTCGTGTCTAACTGTTTATGCGAGGTCAGGCCTCAGCTAAATTTTCTTTTGACACAGAACCAGAAAGAGCTTTGCACGAGAGACGCCGCAAGGCAAGAATTGATAGTCTGGCTAAGACTTGTTCAAGTGTCCCGTATCAGGAAACTGAGGACTATATTTCAGTTCACTCGGAGCACAGTGACTCTGATTCAAACAGAGAAACTGACCCTGAATTCAACGACATGGCAGGAAATCAACCTGCTCCAGAGAGGCTCTTAGGTGATTACGGAGGGGCAAATGCTCAACCTAACAGGATGACGATTGTTAATCAACCGGTGAATGTAGCTCACTTCCAGTTACATCCATCTACTATCCGCCAGTTAGAGAGCAAGCCTTTCTCCGGGAGAATTAATGAGGATGCAAATAAGCATCTTCAGAGATTTCTTACTACTACCACTTCTTTGAAGATCGAAGGTCATTCAGAGGAGGCAAAACGACTGGTGATGTTTCCATTCACTCTTACTGACGATGCTGAAGAGTGGTTCTATTCTCTTCCCGCAGCTAGTATCACAACATGGCAAGAGATGGAAACAGCCTTCCTTAACGAATACTTTCCTGCTTCAGTGTTCATCCGGAAAAGATATGATATAGTCAATTTTAAACAAAAAGAGGGTGAATCACTAGGAGATGCTTATAAGAGATTCAAAAGGTGTTTGACTTCGTGTCCTACCCATAACATGGACGCAACAGAGCAAATGCAAAACTTTGTGAATGGGTTGAGACTCAAGACAAAGCAACTGATTGATACTGCTGCAGGTGGCTCAACAAACTTCTCAACAGCCACAGGTATTAAAAGAATCATAGAAGCTATTGCTGCCAATGAACACCTTGAGTTATATGATCGCACCGTGAGTCAACCAGACGGAAAAATCGATCTTAAGCTAACAGAACAGGTTGTAAAAATGGAAGATCAAATTGCCGCAGAAGTTGAAAGAAGGTTAAAGAAGATGAATCTGGGAACTCACACAGTTGCTCAGGTTGAACCCGTTCAAGCGGTGATTTGCGAGATATGTTGTGGTCCGCACTTTGCCATGCACTGTTTGGCAACTCAAGAGCAGGTTGAACAGATTAATATGTTGAGGCAAAACAATCCTTATGCCAACACATATAATCCGGGGTGGAAAAATCACCCAAATTTCTCTTGGAAAGATCATCAAGGGAACATCCAGAAACCGGTTCAAGGCCAACAACAGTACCAGCCTCAACAACAACCTTATCAGCCTCCAGTGTCAAGAAAAGCTGATTGGGAGATTGCCATTGAAAAGATGGCAGCTCACAACTGTCAATTTCAAGAAGAAACCAGAAGTAATTTCAAGAACACTGGAGCATCTATAAAGAATCTTGAGGTGCAAATGAGCCAAATTGCTCAACACCTTGCTATCCCTAACGCTCCTGGGACTCTTCCTAGTGCTACTGTAACAAATCCGAGAGATAATCATAAAGTAAATGCAGTCACAACGCGAAGAGGTAAAGTTAGTGAAGAGGTTCAAGAAAATTCTGAAGTTGAAAATCAATTGATTGAGGTTGAGCTTGAAATCAAAGACAATGAAGAGGTTGACAACGACAAAGAAGTTACCCAAACACCGGTCATCAAAGAAAAAGCGGTTGAACCTAAACCGGTGGTCAAACTTCCGTATCCTACAAGAAACAAGAAGAAAGGGCAGCAAGAGAAGAATTTTGAAAAATTTCGTGACTTGTTCAAAAAGCTGGAATTGAATATCCCATTGCTTGAAGCTCTTGAACAAATGCCCACTTATGCCAAGTTCATGAAAGATATAATTGCTAAAAAGAGGACTATGGGAGCTGAACCTATTATTCTAACCGAAACTTGTAGTGCTATTCTGCAGGGATTGAAGATTCCGGTGAAGAGAAAAGATAGAGGAGCTGTTACCATTCCATGCACTATTGGTGACCGATCGTTCAAGAGAGCTCTCATCGACTTGGGAGCGAGCATCAGTTTAATGCCTTTATCTATCTACAAAAAGTTAGGTATTGGTGCTGTACAAGACACTAGGATGACTCTCCAATTCGCGGACCATTCGGTGAAGCGACCTTATGGAGTTGTCCATGATGTATTGGTTAGGGTGGACAAATTTGTGTTCCCGGTTGACTTTGTGATCCTTGAAATGCCGGAAGATGAAGAAATTCCCTTGATTTTGGGAAGACCTTTTCTAGAAACCGGGAGAGTCATGATAGACATGGAAGGTGGAACGCTAACAATGAAGGTGTATGATGAAGAGTTAAAAATTGATGTTAGGAACACTTTAAAGCACAAAGATGATGTGGGCACTAGTAGCAACATACAAGTGTTAGACCAAATGGAAGCTAGTGAGCATTTAGAAAGTGTGTCCAAGTTACCTCTAGAGAAGGTGTTGAGTATGTCCATTTTTGAAGGTGATAAGGAAGTTGGAGATAAGGATATGGAAGTGGTTGCTATGCTGGAAGATCAACCTATCTTCAAAAGAAGTAGAATGCACCGGTGGGAAGAGTTGCGACAGCCTACGACAGTTGATGAAGGCAAAGAGAGACCAAAAATATCTGAATTGAAGCAACTTCCCGAGAATCTCAAATATGTCTTTCTTGACACGGAAGAAAAATGTCCCGCTATTATTAGCGCTAATTTGAAAGACATGCAAGAAGGCAAGTTAATTGAAGTTCTTAAAAAATTCAAGGGAGCTATTGGGTGGAAGATTGAAGACCTAAAGGGTATAAGTCCCACAGTGTGTATGCATAAAATTCTGATGGAAGAAGATCACAAACCGGTTGTACAACCTCAAAGGAGATTGAACCCGGTGATGAAGGAAGTTGTGCGAAAAGAAGTTGTTAAGCTATTGGATGCGGGATTGATTTACCCCATATCCGATAGTGCTTGGGTGAGTCCGGTTCATGTGGTGCCCAAAAAGGGGGGAACAACTGTTATAACAAATGAAAAAAATGAGTTGATTCCTACTAGAACCGTTACTGGGTGGAGAGTGTGCATCGATTATAGAAGATTGAATTTGGCTACGAGAAAGGACCATTTTCCGTTGCCATTCATTGACCAAATGTTGGAAAGACTAGCGGGACATGAGTACTATTGTTTTCTTGATGGATACTCCGGGTACAATCAAATCGCTGTTGCACCGGAAGACCAAGAGAAAACGGCGTTTACATGCCCGTATGGCATTTTTGCTTACAGAAGGATGCCATTTGGGCTATGTAACGCCCCCGCTACATTCCAAAGATGCATGACTTCCATTTTTGCGGATATGCTGGAAAAACACATGGAGGTGTTCATGGACGATTTTTCCGTGTTCGGATCCTCATTTGAGCATTGTTTATCTAACCTTTCACTTGTTTTGCAGCGATGTCAAGAAAGCAACTTAATATTGAACTGGGAAAAATGCCATTTCATGGTGAAAGAAGGCATTGTTCTTGGTCACAAGATCTCACAAAAAGGGATCGAAGTGGATCAAGCCAAAGTGGAAGTGATCTCTAAGTTACCTCCGCCAATCAACGAAAAGGGCATAAGAAGTTTTTTGGGACATGCGGGATTTTACCGCAGGTTCATAAGAGATTTCTCAAAGATAGCCAAACCTTTAACTACTCTGTTGGTTAAAGATAAGGCTTTCGTTTTCAATAAGGAATGCAGCGACGCTTTTGAAACACTAAAAAAAGAATTAGTGTCTGCACCTATTGTTATAGCCCCCGATTGGTCCCTACCCTTTGAGATTATGTGCGATGCTAGTGACATTGCGGTGGGGGCTGTTCTTGGACAGCGGAGAGGAAAATTGCTTCATGTGATTTACTATGCTAGTCATGTTCTGAACCCTGCACAGATAAACTATGCAACTACCGAGAAGGAGTTGTTAGCAGTTGTGTATGCCTTCGATAAATTCAGGCAATATCTGTTGGGTTCAAAAGTGATTGTTTATACTGACCATGCTGCTTTGAAATATCTTTTTGCTAAGCAGGATTCCAAGCCCAGGTTGTTGAGGTGGATTTTACTCCTTCAGGAATTTGATGTGGAGATTCGTGACAAGAAAGGGTGTGAAAACACTGTTGCAGATCATCTTTCTCGAATGTCACCAATTGAGGAGACGGAAGAGCAACGCCCTATAAAGGATGAGTTCGCTGACGAACACATCCTAGCTGTTATAGGGGTGCCTTGGTTTGCAGATTATGCAAACTATCTCGTTGGCGGTATTATACCCGACGATTTTGATTCTAACAAGAAAAAAAAGTTTGTTCATGATTGCAGGTTTTATTTATGGGATGATCCGTTCCTCTACAAAAGAGGGGTGGACGGCCTGGTGAGAAGATGTGTACCTGAAGAAGAACAAAAAGATGTGCTGAAAGCATGTCACGACTCTGAGTATGGGGGACATTTCAGTGGTGATCGAACAGCTGCTAAAGTCCTACAATCAGGACTTTATTGGCCATCTTTATTTAAGGATGCGCAAGAGGTAGTGAAAGAGTGTGACAGATGTCAGAGGACTGGGAATATATCAAAAAGAAATCAGATGCCACAAAATTCTATGCTCGAGGTTGAATTGTTTGATGTATGGGGGATAGACTTTATGGGGCCATTTCCACCATCGTTCGGAAAAAACTATATTTTGGTGGCTGTGGATTATGTTTCCAAATGGGTGGAAGCTGTGGCATTACCCACCAATGATGCTAAGGTAGTGGTAAGATTCCTAAAAGAAAACATCTTCGCTAGGTTCGGTGTCCCGAGGGCGTTGATAAGCGACGAAGGGACACATTTCTTGAATCACCTTATGGAGAAGCTGCTGCAAAAATACAATGTGAAACACCGGATAGCTACTCCTTACCACCCCCAAACGAGCGGTCAAGTCGAGGTATCTAATAGACAACTGAAACAAATCTTGGAAAAGACAGTGAATGCATCCAGGAAGGATTGGTCTCTTAAGCTGGATGACGCTTTATGGGCGTACCAGACGGCTTTCAAAACGCCTATCGGTATGTCACCATATCAGCTGGTTTATGGAAAGGCATGTCACTTACCTTTGGAACTTGAGCATAAAGCTTTTTGGGCATCTAAGTATCTTAATATGGATTTGTCAAAAGCTGGAAGTTCAAGGATTCTTCAACTGCATGAGTTAGAAGAATTCAGGAATCGGGCGTATGAGAATGCCAAGGTATACAAAGAGCAAACGAAAAAATGGCATGATAAAAGGATTCAAAGAAAAGAGTTTTGGGAAGGACAAATGGTCCTTCTGTACAATTCAAGGCTAAAGCTATTCCCAGGCAAATTAAGGTCAAAATGGTCGGGACCTTTTGTTGTTCACAAGGTATTTCCTCACGGAGCTGTTGAGATTAAAAATCAGATCAACGGAGATATTTTCAAAGTGAACGGGCAGAGATTAAAGCATTATTTCAAAGGCCAGCCCACTGGTGATGTGCATGTCACTCGTCTTACCCAGTAGTACGACGGACCGTCGAGCCATGCGACGTTAAACGCATCGCTTCGTGGGAGGCAACCCACGAGTTTTTCAGTCTGACTTTTGTGTGTTTCTGTTTTGTAGGTTTTGTTTATCACTAATTTTAAGAAGGAATGAATGAGGTTTGAAGTCATAATAGGAAGATCAATAAAGCCAGAAAACGGAAAATCAGAGGTGCAACACGGGTGCCCGTGTTGGGCAACACGGCCCGTGTTGCATGATGCAGACAGATGGTTGTTTTTGGGAAGTTCTGATGGATTCCAGGGATGCAACACGGCCACCCGTGTTGTGCAACACGGCCCGTGTTGCAATGTCTGGAGATTGTTTGATTTCAGCCATTTTAAGAAGAGATACCAGGGGTGCAACACGGGTGCCCGTGTTGTGCAACACGGCCCGTGTTGCAAGTGCTGTTTGACATGATTTTTTGAGCCAGAGAAATTGAAGCATCCAGGGAGGCAACACGGGTGCCCGTGTTGTGCAACACGGCCCGTGTTGCTCATGCGGGAATCCTAAAATTCAAAATTTTTTAAAATTTTCCCAATTTTGTCCTGTGGGCCCCACGTGTTTAATTCCATAATTTTCAATTAAAGGCTCATTAACCTACCATTTATCACTTTTCTTTCATCTTCTCCAACCCTTTTCTCTCTAAAAACCCTAACACCATTGTTATACCTCTCAAAACCTCCATTTTCGCAAGCACCCACTCACCAAAACCTACTTCTCCATTCACGAAATTTGTTCCCCATCACTTGCTTGTCACTTCTACGGTGATCGTTTCCTCTAATCTTTAAAAATTTTCGTGTGCTTCATTTGTGCAGGACTGAAAAATGCCTCCTAGAAGGGATACCGGTAAAAATGTTGCTGAATCTTCTCGTCCTCGCAAGAGAGCACACCGGATGCCGAATGCTCATGGCATCTTATTCGAGGACCCGGAGCATCAAGCTAAGTATGCAAAGTTGGTAAGACGTAAGTTGATACCGGCCCGGTACATGTGCAACGAAACTCTTGAAAATCTAGGGCTCAAATTTGAAGTCCATAGAATGTTTCACTGTATCGGGATGTTAAATTTCATGCAGTATGAAGCGCCAACTTTTGAGCGCATAACCTTGGAATTTTTGAGTTCTTTACAGTTTCAGCTCAAGCATACCTGGACCGGATCCGACACTGAGTATTTCGGTACTCTGAAGTTCCGCCTTTATGACAATGATCATGTGATGTCGGTGGCTGATCTGGGGAAGATTTTAGATCTCCCAGTCTATGGGCCTGGTGCACCGCCAAGTACATTCGATGCAGGATCATTCTGGAAGGATATCACCGGCAACACCGAGTATGCCGCATCTGCTGCAAAGGCCTCAGGCATTCATAACCCGTCATTCCGGTACGCTCAAAAAGGGTTAGCTTATACCCTTTTCTGCCGAGGCGACAGTACAGGAGTCGCAACTCTGCGGGAGTTATACTTCCTATATGGAATGGCAAACAATGAGCTGATTAATGTTGCGGCCTTCGCAGCAGACCACCTGAAGCGGGTAGCCAATGCTGCCTCGGGTGAGATTTCCGTTGGAGGGATGATTACACAGATTGCTCAGCATCTGGGGTATAATGAGAGGTTGCTTGAAGTGCCTGCAGTGGCAGGTAAGACAAAAATTGACCTTGAAACATTGGTCAACCAAGGTATGATTAAAACTGCTCATAATTATTATGCTGTGATGTCTCGTAACAAGCATTTGATTTCGTTGCCTGCACCTAACATGATTACCATAGATAATAGAGCTAACTGGCTGTATGAGGACCCCATGCTGGGTGGTTCCGATCAGTTTGATGAGTATTTTTCAGATGAGGAGGATGCAGGGAACCAACCTGAAGAGGTCCCGGTGCAAACTGCTGGTGGTTCTTCTAACCAAGCAACTGGTCAGTGGAATGTTTCCAAGGACCAGTGGGACGAAATGATCAGGGAGCAGACCCGGCAAGGGGATTTAATCGACGAGCTGCATGCATGGATGCAGCAGATGAAGCTTCATGGATTTCCTCCCGAACAGTGATAGTTGTGAGTCCCCTCCGACATTGGTTCTTCAACAGTGAGGACACTGTTGAGTTCAAGTGTGGGGGGGTTTAGTTTTTATGTTTTCGTTTGTTTTATGTTAATTTTTGTTTATTTTAATAGTGTCGTAGTGTCGGCTTGAAGATTATAGCTTTATGTTATCTGTAAAAACACCCCTAAGTTAACCTGTTGTGCGTTACATGTGAATTATGAAAAAGTATATAGGATGCGAGTGAAAAAGAATCCCGATGAGAAAATATGGAAAATTTCGATGTATAGGTACTACATAAGCACACTGAGTCTTCGGAATTAGGAACGAGTTCGACATGTAGATTCGTGCCATGGTGCTTTGATTTGAGAAGTAAACCCGAAGTAGTTTATATTGATATATCTGGCTTTATCTATAATAATTATGTGTGCAAAGATGGTCCAAAAAGAAAAAAAAAAGAAGGGCTTCAAGGCACCGGAAAAAAAATGAATAAAAACATTAGAACAATCGATCCTTCTAAGTTGGGTAACCCTCACAAGGTTATTCAACCTAACGGCGGTTGAACATAAATGTTTCCCGAAGGGACAGAAAAATCGGTGCCAACGATAAAAAGAGGAATCAATCTTACACACATAGTGAAAATCATTAAAAGCCTTAAAAGTGATTGTCCGAATGAAAAGGGTTGAAAATCGGAAAAATAAGACCTAAGCACGAAGCATAGTCGGAGAGGTTACCGAAAAGGGAGATTCGGATCCGTGGTTTTCCATGGTGTAGTGTTTGTGTGATATCTATACTGAGAGAAAAGTACAAAAAGAACTCATTGGGTGAATTGGAACGAAGGATCCACGTATGAGTATCATAATTCATATTGCTAGTTTTGAAGATGTAAATGCAGGATTTTTGCTTGAGGACAAGCAAGAATTCAAGTTTGGGGGAGTTTGACCAGTGATATTTAGTGGTAATATTCAAGCCAGTTTTCAGCGTCTTTCGAGTCTATTTTTATTTTGTTTGTAGTGTCTCGTTCATGTTTTGCTTAAGTTTTCTCATTATTGCGTGCAAGTTGATATTTATCGTCTTTACTTTGTTTTTATCAGTGGAATGGGTTATGTGGTTGTTTCTTTGTGGTGTTTCAGGTAAATATGTAATCGGTGGTTCGAGGTGTCCGAAAGAGGGTCCGAGCTTTTAAAAACAGATAGAAAATGAGAGTTCAGAGACACAACACGGGTGCCAGTGTTGCACAACACGGCCCGTGTTGTAAAGACCAGAAGAAACAAAGAATTCAGCTCAGAAAATAAGAAGACAGGGGTGTGACACGGGCACCCGTGTTGTACAACACGGCCCGTGTCATGGCAACTGGGAAAGGATGTTTTTGGTTGCAATCCAGAGTCACAACACGACCACCCGTGTTGCACAACACGGCCCGTGTTGTGAAGACCAGAGAGAATTTTATGTTTTGCTGCTTCGAGGGTATTCCGGACATTTCGCAGTGCTGTTTGAAGACTGATTTATATTTGCCCATGATGACTGTGAAGAGATACTTTTTGGAATTGGGGTTTTTTGGAGAGAACAAAGACGGGAGAAGAAAGATTGATCAAGAGCGGAAGCAATTGACGATCCGACTAATCCAACGTTAATTGTAATGTCTAAATTTGCTTACTCTGTTTTTATTTCCAGTTTGAACATGAGTGGCTAAACCCCCCAATGCCAGGGGGGTGTCCCTGATTTGCATTTTGTAATGACTTGTTGAATTCTTCAATTTGGTATTATGTTTTAGTTTCGTTTCTTTATCTTATCGCAACGTCCTTAATGCTTTATCGGTATTGGAAAATAAGATAATTGATCGTGGTTAGGATTTGGTCTGACCAACCATTCTAACCTTGTTGCATAATTTTATCGTAAAAAAAATATTACTGAGGAATTGGGATATTTTTATATGAACCTTTTTATGTCAGAATTATTGCTTGATATTCTTCTATGACCTTTGAGGAATCATGGTCTATGAAGAATACCAAAGGTTTTTCTTTAAAGGAATTTTGGAAAAACATTGTAGGCTTAGGAAAGACGCGTTCTAAAGCACATCTCTAAAATTAAGGAACCTATGAGTCATTGCATTGCGAATCATACACCCTACCTGGCATTACTTTTATATAAGTGAAATTATTTGTTTTTACGTTTTATTCTGTTCAATTTATTTAATTAAATCTCAAACATTGAGTTTTGTCCAATTGAAATTAATCACGAAGAACTTATTTTTAATACGCAGTCCTTGTGATCGATATTTTGGGTTAATCCTTTCTATTACTACATCGGTAAAAATAGTACACTTGCTATTTTCCGGTCAGTCCTCTATCAAGACAAAAATCAATATCCAGGGTGGTGTAGCAGCAGAAGGTCCTGAGGTGCAATAACTTGCGAGACAAACCCAATGCAGTAGCTATCTGTGTAACAATCCCACCGACATGGATGATGCCTACTGATGATCTGGCAACACTAGCAAGGCCCTTCAGTAGAAAGTTGCCACAAGCAACAGGGCGAGACTGAGTCGCACAAAACAGTAGGAAAATCTCCTCTTCACTTAGCAGTGTCTCTGTATCTGGAAAACCTAGGAAAGAATGTGCTAGAATCATCTGGAAGTACCTCAATGCAGGGTTGTGGATTACCTGAGAAAACTGGGTAGAAGGATCTTGGCTCCCTCCGCCTGATATTTTAGTCCAAAACTTTTCCACTTCTCTGCTCATAAAATACCCCATCGGAGTCTCTGGAATAGCATCAGGAGTAGTCTGGAAACCTAGCAAGTCACCAAACTCTTTGTGAGAGAATGAGTAGTCAATCCCGAACAACCTGAAAACAGCGAGTCCATCGGGTCCAGCCCAAGGGTCATGATGAAACGAGCTGAGGAACTCAAGAGTCAAGTTCCTATAAGTGTTGTTCCTGTCGTCAAACTGGTCCCACTGGAGTTGATGGCATAAAAATCTGACGCTTGGCTCTATCCCCAAGGCATCCATGCAGTCATGGTCAGGGTACCTAGTAGGAGCCATAGGGCGTCTCATGTGAACATAGTAACGCTCTCTCTGTGCATCATCTCTAAAGGCCACGTGCATGTCATCAGGGTTCTGCATTCTGTACAAGGTTAGCAAACAAGTCCTGAAAGCACATAAAACATTCAATCGTTAGTCCTGACATAATAATAAACAAATTAAAATAAAGTAAAAAAAATAAATAAAAAGTACAAAAAATAAGAAAACCATGGGTTGCCTCCCATGCAGCGCTTGTTTAACGTCATTAGCTCGACGACCGATATTTAAACATCATTGGAAGGATACGGTGGATCACTCAGAGTATGGCAGGTGTATGTTGTTGGAATGTCACCTCCTTCGTAGGGCTTCAACCTCTGTCCATTAACGATGAATGGTTTACATGTCTGGTTCTTGATTTCAATAGCACCAGATCTTAGGATCTTAGATACTTCGAAAGGGCCAGTCCATCTCGAACGGAGTTTACCTGGAAATAGTCGTAACCTAGAATCGAACAGGAGAACAGGATCGCCTATTTTGAAGTCTCTTCTTATGATTCTTTTGTCATGCCAAGCTTTTGTTCTTTCTTTGTATATGATGGCATTTTCGTAGGCAGATTGTCTGAGCTCTTCTAATTTGTGGATATCAAGGATACGTTTCTCACCAGCTGTCAAGTAATCCAAATTCAAAGTTTTGATGGCCCAATAGGCCTTATGCTCCAATTCAAACGGTAAGTGACATGATTTTCCATAGACCAGTTGATAAGGGGTTGTTCCTATAGGAGTTTTGAAAGCGGTTCTATAGGCCCATAATGCTTCTTGAAGTTTCTGTGACCAATCCTTTCTAGATATAGAGACAGTCTTCTCGAGGATTTGTTTTATCTCCCTATTAGATACTTCCACTTGTCCATTGGTCTGTGGGTGGTATGGTGTTGCTACTCTATGCTTAACTCCATACTTGCTTAAAAGTTTATCAAATATTCTCGATATGAAGTGTGATCCTCCATCACTTATGACTAAACGGGGGGTTCCAAACCTGGGAAATATATAATTCTTGAATAATTTGATGACTACTCTGGTGTCATTTGTGGGTGCGGCGATAGCTTCAATCCATTTAGACACGTAGTCAACAGCTACTAATATGTACTGATTTCCAAAAGATGGTGGGAACGGTCCCATAAAGTCTATACCCCATACGTCGAAGAGTTCTACTTCTTGGATATTTCTTAACGGCATTTCATTACGTCTTGAAATATTTCCTGTGCGTTGGCATCTGTCACACTTGACAATGAAAGCATGGACATCACGCCACATAGTAGGCCAGAATAGGCCAGCTTGAAGAATCTTGGCGTAGGTCTTAGATGTGCTTGCATGTCCACCATAGGGTGCAGAATGACAATGCTCAATTATATTATTTACCTCTTCTTCTGGAACACAACGGCGAAAAATGCCATCTTTACCTCTCTTGAAAAGAAATGGTTCGTCCCAATAGAAGTTTCTCACATCACTATAGAACTTCTTCTTCCGGTGGTAGTTTAGATCAGGGGGTATGATGTCAGCGGCTAGGTAATTAACAAAGTCTGCATACCAAGGTACATTGCTTATAGCTAAGGATTTATGAAAATACTCATGAGGGTCTGGGTTATCATCTTCAATGGTTTCCAGTTGGGCTATCAGTCTATCATAGGCAAAATCGTCATTTATGGGAACTGGATCAGGTTTCAGGTATTCTAGCCTAGATAGGTGATCAGCTACCACATTCTCAGTGCCTTTCTTATCACGGATGTCCAAATCAAACTCTTGCAGTAATAGAATCCATCGAAGTAACCTAGGCTTGGCATCCTTTTTGCTTAGCAAGTAACGAATGGCAGCATGGTCGGTGTAAACTATAATCTTGGCTCCTACTAGATAAGATCTGAATTTGTCTATTGCAAAAACTACAGCTAGGAGCTCTTTTTCGGTTGTTGCGTAGTTGAGCTGTGCAGCGTCTAGGGTTCTACTGGCATAATAAATCACGTGTAACTTCTTATCTTTTCTCTGACCTAGAACGGCTCCAACAGCATAATCACTGGCGTCACACATTATCTCAAACGGTTCTGACCAATCAGGGGGTTTCATTATAGGTGCTGAAATCAGAGCTTGCTTCAGAAGATTAAATGCTTCAGTACATTTTTCATCGAAGATGAATTCAACATCTTTCATTAAAAGACCAGTTAAGGGCTTTGTTATTTTGGAGAAATCCTTGATGAAACGTCGGTAAAATCCGGCATGTCCAAGAAAACTTCTTATCTCCCTGATAGTCTTCGGCGGTTTTAGATTCTCTATGACTTCTATTTTTGCTTTATCTACCTCTATACCTTTTTCGGAAACTATATGTCCTAAAACAATCCCTTCGGTGACCATGAAATGACATTTCTCCCAATTTAGCACAAGGTTTACCTCCACACATCTCTCCAGGATTTTCTCAAGGTTGACAAGACAATTTTTGAAATCCGATCCACAAACTGAGAAATCGTCCATAAATACTTCCATAATTCCATCTAAATAATCAGCAAAGATAGACATCATGCAGCGTTGGAAAGTTGCAGGAGCATTACAAAGTCCAAAAGGCATTCTTCTATAGGCAAAAGTTCCAACTGGGCATGTAAAGGTAGTTTTTTCTTGATCTTCGGGATGAATAGGTATTTGGAAGAATCCTGAATATCCATCTAAATAACAAAAGTAAGAGTGTCTGGCTAGGCGCTCCAACATTTGGTCTATGAATGGTAATGGGAAATGGTCCTTCCTAGTTGCTTTATTTAATTTTCTATAATCTATGCACATACGCCAACCTCCATCGGTTCTTTTTGCTACAGGTTCGCCCTTCTCGTTTTGCACGACTGTGATGCCTCCCTTTTTAGGTACTACATGCACAGGACTCACCCATTTACTGTCCGAGATCTGATATATTATACCTGCCTCTAGTAACTTAAGAACTTCAGTCTTAACTACAGTACTCATTATAGGATTTATTCTACGTTGGTGTTCTCTGGAAGGTTTTGAATCTTCTTCAAGCAAAATCCGATGCATGCATACGGATGGGCTTATTCCTTTTAGATCAGAGATCTTATATCCTAAGGCTGAGGGGTACCTACGTAAAACTTCTAATAATTGATCGGTTTCTTCTTGGTTTAAGGTAGCACTGACTATAACTGGACGGTTCATATCTTCATCGAGAAACTCATATCTCAGGTTTTTAGGCAGTTCCTTAAGTTTTACGGTCGGTTTCATAGGGCAAGGCATAGGATCTGGGGTAAGAGATAAACATTCGTGAAGGTTATCATCAATGTAAGGAGTTTTATAATTGTCATCTTCCAAAATAAGGGTTGATGGCAATTTTATAGATTCAGTTTCTTCTTCTTGTTCTAATTCCCTAATACATTCTTCGATGATATCTAAGGCATAACAAGCATCTCCTATCACAGGTGCCATAAGAAATTTTAACAATATAAATTCTATCTTCTGGCCACCTACCTCAAAAGTTAGTTTTCCCTTTTTAACATCTATTACGGCTCCAGCAGTCGATAAGAACGGTCTACCTAGGAGGATTGGTATGTCGTCATCTTCTTTAATGTCCATGACAACAAAATCAGTAGGTATAAACAGCTGACCTATCCTAACAGGGACGTCTTCAAGTATGCCTATAGGGTATTTAACGGATCTATCGGCTAATTGAAGTGACATCTTAGTAGGTTGTAATTCTCCTAAGTTTAATCTCTCACAAACTGCTAAAGGCATTAATCTCCCCAAAATACAAGGAATGGAAAAATTTCCGGGATCTTTATCTTTCTTTGCTAACCTATTTTCGGAAATAGAATTACATTCCAAGGGTTTCGGATCTTCAAGTCTACGTTTATTTGTAAGTATGTCTTTGAGAAACTTAGCGTAAGAAGGTATTTGGGTGATGGCTTCTGTAAAGGGGATTTCTATGTGAAGTTTTTCTATAACCTTAACGAATTTTTGATATTGATTATCGATTTGGGTTTTCTTTAATCTTTGAGGGTAAGGTATTGGTGGTTTATATGGCGGTGGTGGTACATAGGTTTTATTTTTAGGTTCTTCTCCTTTTTCTTGACTTTCCGGGGTTTCAGGCTTCTCTGGTTCCTTTTCCTCATTCCTCTCAGAAGTTTCGGGCTCACTTAATCTAGGGTTTAAAGGTTCCTTATAAGCGGTTCCACTTCGTAGAGTAATGGCATTTGCTTGCCCTTTCGGGTTTTGTTGAGGTTGTCCAGGGAACTGTCCTCCAGGTGTAGTCTGTGGGGCTTGGTTTAACGCTACCTGAGAGATCTGGGTTTCAAGCATCTTATTATGAGTAATGATTTGATCAACCTTGGTTCCTAACTTGGTAATCAGTTCGTTAACATGGACATTATGGTTCATGAACTCTTTGTTTTGTTGTTTTTGAGCAACGATAAAATCTTTTACAACTTCCTCAAAGCTCGGACTAGGTGGTACAGGTTGCATAGGTTGATTTGTTCTAGGGGCTTGGTAACCTTGTTGTCTCGGAGGTGCGGTATTTTGGATAGGGTTATTATTTTTGTAGGAGAAGTTTGGGTGATTCCTCCATCCAGGGTTATATGTGTTTGAAAATGGGTTCCCTAGGGTATAGTTCACTTGCTCAGTGTTGGTTTCGCTCAACAGATTGCATTCGGCAGATTGGTGTCCTTGCGTTCCACATATCTCACAATTCGGCGAAACTGCGGCTACAGTATTCGGAGTTGTACACATATGTTCGACTCTAAGGGCCAACGCGTCCATTTTAGCCTGCATCATGTCTATAGAGCTTAGCTCATGTATTCCTCCTTGGGCTTCCTTCTTTTCCACTGTCGCTCGTTCTACTCCCCATGATTGATGGTTTTGGGCCATATCCTCGATAAGGGCACTAGCTTCAGGGTAAGGTTTGTTCATCAGTGCGCCACCAGCGGCAGCGTCGATGGTCATTTTAGTGTTATAAAGAAGTCCATTATAGAAGGTTTGGATGATTAACCAATTCTCTAAGCCATGGTGTGGGCATGCTCTTAATAGTTCGTTATATCTCTCCCAGGCTTCGAACAACGACTCTCCTTGGTGTTGGGTAAATCTAGTTATTAGGTTTCGAAGAAGAGCGGTCTTACTTGGGGGAAAATATCTAGCAAGGAAAACTTTTCTAAGGTCATCCCAAGTTGTTATTGAATTGGGTGGAAGGGAATCTAACCATGATAGAGCTTTATCTCTGAGGGAAAAGGGAAATAATCTTAAGCGTATTGCCTCAGGAGAAGCTCCATTGGTTTTAAAGGTGTCTGCTAACTGAAGAAAGTTTTTTAAATGTTGGTTTGGGTTATCAGTAGCGAGACCTGCGAATTGTCTCTGTTGCACTAATTGCAGCAGGGATGGTTTAAGTTCAAAATTATTGGCTGGGATAGCGGGGTTTACTATACTGGAACTAGGTTCCTCGTTTGATGGTTGGGCGAAGTCCTTAAGAGGTCTTCGGTTTTGTTCTTCGGCCATAACTATCCTATTCCTATGGAAAAACAAACGTGCGCGAGCGTAACGTTCAGGTTCAGCTAGAGGGTCTACTAAACTTCCGGCACTGCGAGTCTTTCGCATTGACCGGTGGGTAACAACCTTAGTCTAAACGGTATAACTACAAGGTAATGAAATTTGACGATATTGGTCCCCGGCAACGGCGCCAAAAACTTGGTGCGTGTTTTTCGCAAGTGTACGAATCACGTCAAAGTAATATAAAAGATTATCGAATCCACAGAGACAGAGTGTCAATCTATCGTACCTGTTGTTATGGTGCTTATCTAAGGCAACTATTTTTAAGGGTTTTAATAAGGGTGCAATGGTAAATAAAATTATAATTTTAAATAATAGATAAAGGACAGGCTCGAATGTAATTCACGTAATCAATGATAATTCAGTACTTGTTAGTGGAACTACTTATGGGCAATGTTTTCTTCTTTGAAAAGAACTAATTTAACAGGAACTGTCGCTTTCGCGTATTCAGAACCGAGTTGTACTCTCTAATCAACCCCTCCTATTGTCACGGATAAAAAGGTGCGTACTGCGTTAGAGTAGTAAACCTATTTTTAAGAAATCTAGTATCTTGACTAAGTTGAAAAGTATTTTAACTTGGACTTCTTAGCAAAAAGAGGTTCTTATGAACCAGACTCTAAATCTCATAACGCGTCCGAAAATCGTTTTAAAATCTCTTTTCTTTTTAATCTAAAAACTCCTAATGAACTATACAAAGCGCTTTTGGCTGTTTTTGAAATAGTTAAAAACAATTACTTGAATTGAAAGATAAAATAGCCCTTAGGTGTTTCCACGAACAATTATACTGATTACTGATTTAATTACGATCCTTACATTCTAACCTTTATGGAATTAGTTAGACATGATAAAGTAAAGATTCTTTTTATAATTTTTCATAAAAGTAATTTAAAGCGAGTGCGGAAAATAAACAAAGTAAATGTGCGAGTGCGGGAAATAAACAAAGTAAAAGTGCGAGTGCGGGAAATAAACAAAGTAAATGTGCGAGTGCGGGAAATAAACAAAGTAAATGTGCGAGTGCGGGAAATAAACAAAGTAAATGTGCGAGTGCGGGAAATAAACAAAGTAAATGTGCGAGTGCGGGAAATAAACAAAGTAAATGTGCGAGAAATAAATAAAAGTAAAGTACGAACTTGAATTAAAATGGCGGCAGGATTAACTTCCTCCAGAGTGCTCCAAAACTCGAACCACAGACAGATTACAGACTCGATCACTCGATTGCAGAGGCACCCCGATGTGGAATGGCAACTGCTTTATAACTGATATATGCCTAGAGAATTCTAATTCTGGATGAAGAAAAACGAAAATCTAAGGTCCTATTTATAGGAGAAACTGAAAGCATGAAATGACCGGGACGCCCCTCCACTAAAAAGTGGAGGTTATGAAATTTTGCCTTGTGGCGCCCGCCACAAGGTCATGGCGCCCGCCATGGTCCCTACAGGGGATGAGGGAGTGGGGAACGTGGGTCTTGGAGGTTGAGGAGTGGTCTTGAGACGTGGCCACGTCATGGCTAACCCCATGGCGTCCGCCACGGTGGGTGCCGCAAGTGCAAAACGCTGAATTTCTAGGTTTTCGTCCGTTTTCACTCCTTTTTCTGATTCAAGCTCCGATTATTATAAAAACCTGAAAACATAAGAAAACAAAGCAATAACAAAGCAAAACAACAATAAAAGCTAAGAATGCATGCGAAATCGGAGTCAGAAATACGGTGAATTTTAGTGTGATCAAGCAGCACCATGTCAAAGTTCCGTTTGTACAACACACCATCTTGATTCAAGAAGAAACCTCCTGCCAGTCTTCTAAGAGTCTTCTTATCTTTACTAGATGCCTCGGCCGGGTATTCTTGAGCCTTCAGGAATTGTTTGATGTCATGGTACCATGGCTTGTTATCTTCGCCATCACCAACTGCAAAGATATAAGCAGGTCTTTCAAGACGAGAGATCGAAATTCGAGGCACGAAATTATCTCGACAAACTTTAATCATGGATGACAAAGTTGCGAGGGCATCGGCGAACTGGTTTTCGTCTCTAGGAACATAGCTCAGCTTTACTTTGGTAAAGAAGGTTAACAGCCTCCTGACGTAATCTCGGTAAGGAATCAAACGAGCTTGATGAACTAGCCATTTGCCATTGACTTGATTTACCACCAAAGCAGAATCTCCGAAGATCTCAAGGTTCTTGACTCGCAAGTCTATTGCCTCTTCGATCCCCATGATGCAAGCTTCATACTCTGCCTCGTTGTTAGTGCACTCGAAGGTCAACCGAGCAGCGAGAGGTGTGTGGACTCCTTCTGGCGAGATAATAACAGCACCCACTCCACTCCCATTCATGTTTACAGCTCCGTCAAACAACAACTTCCATCTGGATTCAAGGTCAGGCCCCTCCTCCGGAAGTGGCTCTTCATGGTCTTTCGACTTGAGGAACATGATGTCCTCATCCGGAAACTCAAACCTCATGGGTTAATAATCGTCAATCGGCTGCTGGGCCAAGTATTCTGACAACACACTCCCCTTGATAGCTTTTTGTGAAGTGTATTGTATGTCATACTCCGTGAGTATCATCTGCCAACGGGCCACTCTTCCTGTCAAAGCCGGCTTCTCAAAGATGTATTTCACGGGATCCATCTTGGAAATTAAAAGAGTAGTGTGTGTCAGCATGTACTGTCTTATTCGGCGAGCAGCCCATGCCAAAGCGCAGCAAGTTTTCTCGAGTAGTGAGTATCGTGTCTCACAATCGGTAAACTTTTTGCTAAGGTAATAAATGGCGTGCTCTTTTCGACCAGACTCGTCCTGCTGACCCAACACACACCCCATCGATCCTTCGAGCACAGTAAGATACATGATCAGAGGCCTCCCTGGCACTGGAGGCATAAGAATTGGTGGTTCCAACAAGTATTCTTTGATTCGGTCGAAGGCCTGCTGACAGTCTTCATTCCATTTAATGGCCTGATTCTTCCTCAGAAGCTTGAAGATGGGCTCGCACGTGGCCGTTAGGTGAGAAATAAACCGTGCAATGTAGTTTAGTCTCCCTAAGAAGCCACGCACTTGCTTTTCAGTCTTCGGCTCAGGCATTTCTTGGATAGCTTTCACCTTGGCTGGATCAACCTCAATTCCTCGTTCACTAACAATGAAGCCGAGCAACTTGCCAGAACGAACCCCGAAGGTGCATTTATTCGGATTTAACCTCAGTCTGAACTTTCGAAGCCTGTCAAACAATTTTGCTAGGTTGACCAAGTGTTCTTCTTCCGCCTGGGACTTTGCTATCATGTCATCAACATAAACCTCAATTTCATGATGGATCATGTCGTGAAACAACGTCACCATTGCCCGTTGGTAGGTAGCTCCTGCATTCTTTAAACCAAACGGCATGACCTTGTAACAAAAGGTGCCCCAAGGAGTGATGAAAGTTGTCTTTTCCATATCCTCGGGAGCCATCTTGATTTGATTATAGCCTGAGAATCCGTCCATGAAAGAGAACACGGAAAACTGAGCAGTATTATCGACAAGTACATCTATGTGAGGTAGAGGGAAATCATCTTTGGGGCTAGCCCTATTCAAATCCATGTAGTCCACACACATTCTGACTTTGCCATCTTTCTTAGGAACCGGCACAATGTTAGCAACCCATGGAGGATAACTGGTCACGGCCAAGAAACCAGCATCAAACTGCTTTTGCACTTCTTCTTTTATTTTAATTGCCATGTCTGGACGTGTACGCCTCAACTTCTGCTTTACCGGAAGACAACCTTCTCTGAGGGGTAGCTTGTGTACCACAATGTCAGTGTCTAAACCAGGCATATCTTGGTAGGACCATGCGAAGACGTCAACGTATTCTCGAAGCATAGCCATCAAACGAGTCTTGACAGATTCTTCTAATGCAGCTCTGATCTTGACTTCTTTTTTGTCCTCTTCAGTACCCAGGTTTATCACTTCCACATCTTCCTCATGCGGCTGAATCATCTTCTCCTCCTGTTTAAGCAGTCTGGCCAACTCTTCGGGTAAATCGCAATCCTCTTCACCTTCCTCATCGGCTTGATAAATTGGATTGTCGAAGTCATACTTAGCCATAACGGGGTCGTCATTGATAAGATCCGGTGACGAGCACCTGCATGAATGATGATTCATGCAAGGCTTTAGCAACAACTTGATAAAATGAGAAACATTGCCATTTTAAAACTTTTCTTTCTTTTTGAAAAACAAAAGTAAAAAACGAAAGACAGAGAACAACATGAAATGAATATGAAACGTCAATTTTATTTATGATTGTGTTAATGAACAAATGAACCCTTACAAAGAGCCACTATGCCCCGGGCAAGACATAGTGCTTTAATACAGGAAAACAGAAACAAAAATCATTACTCTTCAAAAGATGTTACTGAAATGAGCCTTTCTGACGTCCAGTTGCTGAGCTGAGTTCCCGGGACGGCAGGCCTAATCCATTCATCTAAGTCACAGTCACTATCAACAGCTTCATCCTGCACTGCGCTGATATTTCCGTAGTCTATCACTCCTGCACTTGTGAAAGTGACCGGGCTCTGACAACCTTTTGCACTTGTTTCAGACGAGGATCCTCCAGGGTGATAACCAATCCCAAACATGTCTTTCTTCTCTGGCAATTCGATTGGGCTACCCCAGCCTTCTCGCACTCCAGATTCTACTAATTCACGCGCTTGTTTATATGAGGCTATGGAAACCCCCTTCTTCGGTACTTCAGGAGAAGTTGCTACGGCGGATGCTTGCTCGGACTTCAAAGGCTCAAAAGCTTGACATGGGGTTTCGACTATTTCGCCATCCATCTCTACATATTTGAATGAGGCTAGATGACTGACGAAGATATCTTCTTCCCCGCTGACCGTCACAACTTGACCTTCCCAGACGAACTTTAATTTCTGATGGAGTGTAGAAGATACCGCTCCTGCCGAATGTATCCAGGGTCTTCCAAGTAAACAACTATATGCCGGCTGGATGTCCATCACGTAAAACGTGGTGTTGAAGACTTGTGGACCTACCTTGATAGGTAACTCCACCTCTCCAAACACCGATCTTCTTGATCCATCAAATGCTCGGACTACTAAATCACTGGGCTTTAGCACCACCCCATCATAGTCCAGCTTCATCAATGCCTTCTTAGGCAAGACGTTCAGAGATGATCCAATATCCACCAGCACATGGGAGAGTACTGCACCCTTACATTCCAGAGAGATATGCAATGCCCGATTGTGAGCACGCCCATCAGAAGTTAAGTCCAAGTCCGTGAAACCCAATCCATGACTGGCATTAACGCTGGACACCACCGTTTCTAACTGGTTTACAGAAATATCCTGAGGCACGTATGCCTTGTTCAGAATATTTAAAAGGGCCTTCCTGTGAGAGTCCGAACACATGAGTAATGATAAGATGGAGATCTTTGACGGCGTCTGCTGCAAATGGTCTACAATCTTATAGTCACTCTTCTTGATGATCCTCAGGAATTCTTCGGCTTCTTTATCAAAGGTGAGATCTGGATCAGTTGATGGAGTTGGATCATTGTCAACTACTGGTTGCTTCCCCCTGGCTCTAGCTTGGGCTTCGGCAGTATCCCTGGGTGGTATCACATTGCTTCTCAGTGCCTCCGGCGCAAATAGTCTTCCGCTTCTAGTAAAACCCCCTACTCCAACATTCTCTACTTGAGCTGGGGTTATACTAGTCGTGGCCAACTCTTGTCTCTGGCCGTTGCAATACACTTTGCCACCATAATTCCAAGGAACTGCTCTATCACTTTGGTACATTATGGGTCCAGCAGTAGTAATGGTTATTGGTGCCGCTCTGGCACGCGAAGGAACTTGGGATGGATCATAAAAGATAGTCACTGTAGATACTTCACTTTCTTTCACAATCTTGTCAAATTGCAGCACTCCTTCATCAATCATACCTTGAATTCCGGCCTTCAATCGTTTACAACCGTTGGTAGCTTCTGTACATTCTGAACAATCATCCTCGCATCCGGGGAAAATGCCTTTCTTCAACAAGCAAACCTTGATAGCAACCAATGAAGTCTGCAAGTCATCTACATCGTCCACCAAATTCAATTTCTCCCCTTCACCAATTGCACCAACCATGCCCCTGTGAGGAGGCATGGGATTTTCCAGCACATTAGGAGAGGGAGCGAAATTGATCGCTTTAGAATCCAACAAGTCCTGAACAACATGCTTCAACGCTTTACAATTCTCAGTACTATGGCCGGGAGCTCCAGAATGAAACTCGCATCTAGCATTCGAGTCATAACCTTCAGGAATTTGGCCTGGCCTCGGAGGTTGCAAGGTACGGAGCTGAATCATTTGAAGCTGCAGGAGATTCTTCAACAGTTGGGAGTAAGACGTCGGTGGAGCTTCAAAATGTCTATCCCTCGGCTTCTGAGGGTAGTACGGACGAGGGGCCCGCGGCTGATACCCCTGTGAGCGTTGCGGCTGTGGAGGCTGAACCCGTTGTTGAACTGGAGGAGTTGAAATAGTGACGGGGGCCACTTGCTGATAATATCCTTGATGAACCATTCCCCTCTGGGCGTATACTGCACCTGTTTCTCCTTCCCTCCTTTTCACAAAGGGTTTCTTGATGCCAGATACTGAAGCGCTTCCATTTTGAATCTTCCCCTGTTTGAGCCAGCTTTCGATTCTTTCTCCAGTCAGGATAATGTCCGAAAAACCACTTGAGGAACAACCAGCCAACCTTTCCATGAAATGCCCTGGGAGGGTATTCAGGAAAAGATCGACCATCTATCTTTCCAATAAAGGTGGTTGCACTCGGGCGGCCACCTCACGCCACCTCTGTGCATAGTCTTTGAAGCTCTCCGAGCTCCTCTGTGTCAAGCTTTGAAGCTGAGTACGGCTAGGTGCCATGTCAATGTTGTATTGATATTGTCTGAGGAAGGCCTCTCCCAAATCCTTCCAACTTCTAATAGAGCTCCTTTCCAACTTCATGTACCACTCCAAGGACCCTCCAGAAAGGCTATCCTGGAAATAGTACATCCATAGTTTCTCGTCTCGCGTGTGGGCCGCAATCTTCCTGTAGAAGGCTTGTAGGTGAGTTTTCGGGCAAGAGCTGCCGTTGTATTTATCAAATGCTGGTGGCCTGAACTTGTGTGGAATGACCACCCCAGGTACTAAACCCATATCTGACACGTCAATCCCTAAAGTGTCTTTGCACTCTAAGGCCTTGACCTTCTCTGCAAGCACCAAGAAGTCATTGAGATTTCCGTCACCGCCGAAACCCATATCGTTATTGAAGTACTGGAATTGGTCTTCTTGCCTGTCCTGCACAGGAACATACATAGCCATAGCTGGATCGGGAACATGAGGTCCACCCATGCCGTTGTTAGTGTTAGGAGGAGCCCCTAATCCGCCGGAAGTAGTTGCCTGAGCACTAGTGTTAGGAGGAGTTAACCCTTGAATTGCATTTCTCAGCTCCTGCTGCCCCTGGGCCATCCCCTGCATCAGAGTCATAAATTCTGCCATCTTGGTACGGACTTCATTGAGTTCTGTCTGCATGGCGTCCATTGCTGTTCTTTGATTACTGCGGGTCGCGTACCGATGAGGAATATTTTTTCGAAGGTATCGGGTCTTGGCGGCCCTCGCAATCTTTGCCTGTTGAACACAGATAAATTAAACATCCCGAAGAAAAACCTGCAAAGACAAAGACAAAATGCAAATGATGTGTATGCAATGCAATGTGTTCCTTTTATTCCTGAGTATTTTACTGTGTCCGGTCCTGGCATTAAGAAGATAAGAATTGGGAAGAAGACCCAAGTAATATTCAGACATAATGACGGCTGTGGAGAATCGGTGCTCATTATCCCGTGTCGGTGCAAATAACGAACAAGAAATCCGGAACAAATCAATCATATAAACTGGAGTTTGAAAATACAAAGTCCCCGAAGGGTGCCAATCACAATAACAAAAGTACATCACATATAAGGAATCCCACAACAAGCATGTGGGTAATCATAGTACAACAATATGAAATTAAACACTAGGGAACTCTATATCTTTCAATCTCCAGCTAAGGCATTTGACGCTCTGGAACAGTTGAACCACATCTGGATGACCGGGCTCCTGGATGAGCTTCTGAATGAGGAGGTCCCTCGTATCAGATGAAGTGTGTAACTCCTCGACCTGCTGTAGAAATGCTGCTTCATTCTTCTTGCTTTGACTCGACTCGGCCTTCGACCTTTTCACATCAGCTTTCAACTTCAAATCTTCAATCTCCTTTTGAGCTTCCTTCAGTGCCTGCTGGCTTTCTGCTACGCGTCGGATACGATCCTCCTCTTGATAATAAGCTTTCCTGAGAAGTTCTTTCTGCCCATCTAAAGAATCCTGAAGGTTTTTGACTTCCTGTTTGTGCTTGGCGTCTAACTCCTTTTGTTTCTTCAGATTTTCGTCCCATTTCTCCTGCCATAATGTAACAGCTTCATTGGCTTCACTAAGATCTTTCTTCTCTCTTCGGCGCTGGGCCGTCTTATGTGTCTCAGCTAAACCTTTCTTTCGGAAGTAAAGCTCTCTATCTTCAAAGTCCTTCTGCTTGAGACGGACTATTTCCTCGGCTTGCACAGCTCTATCTTTCAATTGACGGTTCTGGATCATCAGCTTTTGACAAGAATTAAGAGCCTCTTGATTTTCAACCCTCAGTTGCTTAACCAAAGCTTCTAACTTCTGATATTCCTCCAAAGGCACCGTAGTAGGTGGTGGTAATGGTGCAGAGAAAGGAATTAGAGTCACTTGGGCCTTTTCTCTTACCCACGCCTCAAACTCGGGAAACATTTGGTTGTTGCTCCTGCCCAAACGATCTATACCCTTCTTAATAACCGTTTTCCAAGCACCTGCAGCCTCCCGCACCAATGGGAGATTATCCTTCATAGGAAAATAGAAAGTCTGATCCAACTCTGAATCCTTAGGAACATTCTTCAAAGCGTACCCTAATTGTCTTCTCAAGAGTATGGGGTTGTAGTTAATGCAACCTGCTACTCCTAAGAGGGGAACATTAGGATACTTTCCGCAACTGGAGATGAGCTCTTTCCCTTTTAACCTCAAAGTGAACCATCTGATGTCTTTGGCAGTCAACGTGTTGAGCTTCTGCGACCATATTACATTGGGATCCTTAAACACTCCAGCAATAGGGATGTGCCTCATAAACCAAGTGTAGAACAACTGAGCACAACATCTAACCAAGCCACCTCGTCTCTTCTCATTCCTATAATGCACTGAATAATACAAGTCACCTAGGAGAGTAGGTATCGGATTCTTCAACACAAACACATGAATTGCATTTATGTCTACAAACTTGTCCATATCAGCAAACAAAACTATCCCATATACAGACAATGCCAAGATGGCGCAAACTGCATCCCACTGCTTTTCCACGGCACACTCTTCAGCTTTTCTGACCAGAAACTCTAAGGGAAAACCAAGCACCCCGGCCTTGGTGGAAACCAGATTAGCAGATACTTCTGATGGGCTCAAATAAAGAGCCTTAGCAATGTCGGTGTGAGTTGGTCTTGTCATTTCTGAATTGAATGGAATCTGATCTTGAATCGGTAGTCTTAGAATCTCAACATACTCTTCTAGCAACAGACCTATCTGGAAATCCGGAAATGTGAAACATCGGAGCCTGGGATCATAGTACTGTAGCAAAGTATGAATGGCACTCTTCTGCGAACTATCCAAGCTGAAAACCATATCCAAAATATCACCATACTGCTGTTTGAAGAAATCCAAGTGACCCGGGGTAATGAGAGACACCATCTGCTCGAACAAGTCCACTTTGGTATCAAAAAACTTGTAGAAAATATGCTTCTTTCTGACGTCTTCCATTCTGAAGCAAAGATATGACCAGGAACCGGGAATAATGCAAACCCTGAGAATAAAAGAAACACAAATGATTAATGATGATATGATGTTTATGCAAGGCAAGGCATGTGATCAGTGAAGTGTCTGTGATGTGCCAATCATATAATCTGGTGTCGGTGCACGGTCTCAAAATCCAGATATCACAATAATCATCCCTCTGATCCGGGGTCCATAACTTAAGAACAGAAATCCAGATCACAAAACTGAACCAAAGGCAAAGTGGGTATGCTGAAGGTACCAGGGTTCCTGCAAACCTGTAAACCCCTCCCAATCTCACGGGTGTGCTACTCGGGTCAACATCACGGACTCTCAAAGCCGAATAGCAATAATACGTTCACCATCTCCGAGAAATGGCTCATGACCAAATCAGGGAATCGGTTTGGTATTATATACTACGCAGGGAGGTCTCAGTTGAGTCCGGAAAAAACAAGCATCCCTCACAAGTCTCCAGCTTCAAGCACTGAATCGAGAAACAATAGTACATTCATCCCGAAGGGTACAATACTATCGTCATACGAACAGTTTGCTTTAACTGAATTCCTATGAGAGAACCAGGCCATCCTATGCGAGTTCTCAATGGACCCTCGGATGCGAGTGGGTTTGCCAATAAATGTGGTCTGCCACTGTCATCACTGAAGAGGGGTGTTTCCATTAAGGTCCTCGAAGATCGGTCACCAGATGCACATAACTATCAAGGTCGTACCCTGAAGTGAGGTAATCCCCACACAGAATAGTTCCAAGACGGTCGCAATTTGGGTGTGGAACACATCGCCACCCATCATGGTGAGATACCATAAGAGTACAATGTCTGTCCACGCTAATCCTATGGTGCACTCAAGCCGGGTATTTGGCTTATCTCACAGTAACTCCCACCCACAGAAAAAATGAAAACCAGCACAGCCAGACAGTCTAGTATAATATGATGCATGGAAAATAAAATACTGAAAGCGATAAATAAATGCGATAAAGTAAAGCTGTAAAATAAAACTGTAAATGAAAACAGTAAAGCTAAACTAAAGCACCAACAGCAAACAGATAAACACCCAAATAAACAAAACCAAACAGGCGCTAGGATTGACTCTACAAGGGAAACCGGAAGGATCAGGTTAGGTCCCCAGCAGAGTCGCCAGCTGTCGCTCCCGGGATTTTCATCCTAGTACAAACGCGAAAGTGGCGCGGAAAGGTTAGAGTCGCCAGCCAGACATTTTTATCCCGAATGAATGGGAAAGGTAATGTTGCACAAACCTGAGGAAGAAGGAAAGGACAAGGCCCTGCGAACCAAAGATCTGGATTCGGGAGCCGGTTACGAATTGAGAAGGTATTAGCACCCCAATCCGTCCGTCGTACCCGACGGGATCCACGCTTGCTTGTTTTGTTTCAAAGGGTGAGAAATAATATGCTGCTGAACAAATGAACCGCTAACTGGAATAGAATGAGAAATGAACTGAAATAAGAACATGAGAATGGAAAGAAAAGGGGAAATGTAGGGAAAATAAAGAATGTGCTCGAACGGGCCCTACCCCGCTGCCTACGTACCTCATCGGGATAATGAGGATCAGAGTCGACGTAGTTCGCCTAACCTAGGCGGGAACTATTTGTTTGTGTTTTTTATGCTGGAACTGCGTATGTCTATGCTCAGGTGTTGCAGGCTCGTCTGGTACGAGTGCGTTTACCGTCTTGCATGTGTGACAAGTCGTCGCGAGTTCGCGTTGTGAGTGAATGAGATGAGAAGAGAAGTTCTCGCAGGATAGTCGCTTGTTATTTGTTTTTGTCTTTTAAAAGAAGTGTTTTGAATTTTGTTTGTGAACTGTCTTGTACTAAGACCTATCCATCGCGGGAAGTATTTACACCTCGCCCCGAAACAGGACGCGTATAAACACTCCGCAACAAAGTCTCGTGTCGTACAAGATTGTTTGGTTTTTATTAAGTGTTTTGTTGCTCTTCTTTTGAAGGGAGAAAGAAAGACTCAAGTTGATAAAAGGAAAAATCTAAGGGACTAAGACTCAATCCTATTTTTGTTATGTATTTACAAAGTGGTCCTAATGGTTAGTTAAGTCTTCTATTCCTAATGGAAACTTAGAAACTACTAGAATTCAACTTACTTCTTAATGAAGTTAAGTTGATTCTAAGAACAATGGGGAAATCCTATTAGAGTTATAAGATCAAGATAAAGCAAAACAAAGAAATTAAACATAAGGAATAAAATTCTAAAAGGGATTCAATGACATGAATTAAAAAAATAAATAGTCCATTTATTTATCCTAGCTCTAGTGATAATGAAGTTTCAAGCCTAAGTATTAAACTAATCTAAGCTAAACCTAATACTCATTCTAAAAAAAATCAAATTAAACTAAACCTAAGTCTAATATTAAATTTAAATGCTAAATCTAATCTATACTATTATTATTTTTTTGTATTGAACTATATTATATTTTTTAATGGCCTAAACTAAAGGGAATTATGCATAACTAGGCCTAAAACTAATATTCTAAAAAAAATATTAAAACTCCTAGAAAACTTATGAAACTTAAACTATAGGGTCCTAACACTATCTAAAACATTATACTAAGAGGGATTCTAAAAAATGTTATTTTTCTATGCCTAGCAATTAATTATTTCCAGCTAAGAATTAACCATTATTTCCTAAGGATTATTCCATTAAAACCTAAGATAAAAGGTCCTAAAAATTCCATAAAAAATATCCTAAGAATTATTATGAGTCCTCTAATTACAGAAAAAAGAATGGCTCAAAAAGGTTGCTGGAAGCTACTTAAATAAAATGAACAAAATCCAGCATAATTAAAAGAAAATCAATAAAGCTAATTGAAAGAAAAATTCAGAATTTAATCAAAAATAAACAAATTTCAGAAAATAAAAATATCACACATTTCTAAATTAACTTATTAAGCTACTGGAATTTTTGGGGAATTTTATAATGCTTTTTATTATTTTTTATGCATTTAATTTGAAACTATAATTAAAACAAAATAAAAATCTAAGGAAATTATGCAGGGGGGTATATTTAGTTATTTTTCTGGTTATTATTTTCCATGGGCCTAACAGAGGGAGTGTGAAGAGCAATGGACTTGAGCCCATTTTCGTTAGAACCAGGGAGGTGCTGGAAGTAGTTCTTTATGGTTGTTTTTCTAATGGGCCTGGAAACAGGGGTGTGTAGATAGCAAACGTATCTAAGGCCCACACAGAAATAAAGGGGGTATAAGAATTAAACACATTTTTTAATTAACTTAAAGAAATGAATTAATTTAAAAAATGAATTAGACTAATCTTAAACTAAACTATTATTATTTCTAAAATCTTAACTAAAGAAAAAGAATTAAACTAATCCTATTATAATATTTTCAAAGGTCTTAATCTAAAAAAACTATTAAACTAATCTTATAAAAATAATTTTCTCTAAAATCTTAATTTAAACTATAGTCTTATTAAAAATGAATTGAACCTTTAATCTAAAATATGAATTAAACTCTTAATCTTAGAAAATGAATTTAATACTAAACTTATGATTATATTTTTTTCTAAAATCTTGACTTAAGAAAAGGGATTAAACTAATCTTATTAAAATACTTTTTTTTCTAAAAAATCTTAATTTGAGAAGAGGAAATAAATTCTAATAATCTTATGATAGAGTTTTCTAAAACCTTAATTAAAAAAACAGAATTAAACTAAGCTTATATAAAATTTCCTAAAATCTTAACTTAAGAAAAAATGAAATAAATTTCTAATAATCTTAACATAATATTTTTCCTAAAATCTGAATTAAAAAATGAATTAAATCTTAATCTTAATAATATTACTTTAACAACACTGTAAATTCTTAACCTAAAATTTGATTAAACTCTTAATCTTATCTCATTAAATAATTGAACAATGCACTTAATTGGGATTTACAACATTTAATTATCATTAATTTCCTAATATCTCTTTGAGATTCCACTAATTGACCTAATTGTTCTTCTTATAATTAACAACAACAAAACTAAACAAATGCCAAAAGGCAAGCTGAAGAACAAACGTAAAAACCCTCTCGCCGCCGAACCCCTTTCCTCCTCTTCTCTCTCAAATCTCCGCCGCACCTCAGCCTCACCTTCTTCTTCCTCGCACCGCCACCGTCATAGACCCTATCTCCTACTTCAACTCTTCCCTAAAATAAAGCTAGGCTCCTTTCATATCCCCAATCCAGAAACCCTAACTCTTAAACGCGGTCGTGACTATCAAAGGGGGAGAGACGCGTGTACCTGAATCGACGACGACAAGCAAAACGCGAATGAAGGCTTGCAACGATCGAGAACTTCTATTGACCAGTTAATGTATCCTTGCTTCCATTTGGTTCAAAGGAAAACGGCGAAAATCCGATTGGTTGGGGGGAAGAACGATGATGCCTCCCTTTCATCCGTATGTTGCGTTGTTGTTATCAATCTTGGAATAGCGATGTTCGAAACTGCTTCATAAACGCTTGCGACATGATTCTTGTTCCTCTTCTTCTCTTGTGCAAATCTGAATCATTGCGAATCCGTGTTCTTGCACCTGAAATTGGAGAAGAAACTGAAGGATTTTGAGAAGAGAAAGGGTTGGAGGAGATTGTTGAAGGAGGAAAAATTGTGGAAGAAGTTAATGAAGAGCAATGCTTCCGATCTTATAGCAGCTAATCTTCTGGATTCTTCTGGAAGACTTTCAGGTGAATTCTAGAATCTTCTGGTAACTAGTTTGTTATTTTTGTTATGAATCAGTTATATGTTGGTTAGGGTGATTTTCAGTTATTGTTTCTGATGTATTGAAACTGGGCTTTTGTGTGAGGTTCATGTTTTCTGTTCTTGATTTTGCAGGTGTGAGGAATGATGGGGATTCGGTTTATTGGCGGCGAAAGTTTTATGCAGCTTGGTTTTATCTGCATCCACGGTGATTGCCGGTTTCTGTTCTGCTAAGGCGGGAGGATCAGAGCTGTCAATTAAACTTGAATTGGGCATTTTCTCATACAATGATGACTGTTCCATCCAACCAATAGCATAGCGAAATACATTGCTCCCGTGGCAAAAACAAAATGAAAGAAGCCATAACCATATGGTACATCATCCTCTGCCGGTGTATCGTCTTTCCGGAACTGGAAGCATTTGGAATCTATGCCTGTTGAAAATGTCGCAATAACAATTGCAAGTATTGCTATGACAAAGCTAATGATGCTTAGCCAGTCTGTTTTGGTTGCAGAGTCTGATTTCCTGATGCAGTTTTCTCCGGCAGGTTCGCTTCGAATAGCGCACCAACAAAGAAAGACAATGTAAAGCCCCATCAAGCCTGGAGTTAGAATACCAGCATTTACTTTCAGGTGCAGAGACGCGCTGGTCATGAGTTGAACAAGTACTAGGGTCCAAGTAATGAAGAAAATGTTGAGAAGGCAAGAAGGCTCTGGTGCATACCAAATGTACATCAAAATAATCCCCACCAAACACACAACATATGCAGTCGTTGCAAATAACATCACATGAATTTGGCAACGTGCTGCATATTTTTCAGAAGCACATCAATCATTCAGCCAGGTGATGAAACTGATTATGCTTATTAGTTGAATTAGGATGAAAATCCCGGGAGCGACAAATTGTTAGGAAAAGTTGAATTTGTTTTTATGATTATAAACGTGGATTGATTATAAATTGATGATTTGATGTTGTTGATAAATGGAGTATTGTTGATAAGTTGTCATGATACAAAACATGATTGTATGATGAGTATTTCTTGAACATGAAATGAATGATGCACATGTTGATCTTGGTGAATTAAGGAGAATTTAGCATCATTGCATTTCATAACATATTATGTTGGGACTTCGGTCCATTGGTAGCTTCAATCCCATTGTGCAGGTTGAAGTGATTTGGTGATTATGTTGTGCTCCATTGTGGAGGGTTGATGGCCAGTGTCCATCGCATGGAGAAAATCGGTACCACATGCATACCTTGTATTTCATTATGGATGACATTGCATATACATAAAGTGATTTGTGTTTGTGTTGTGTAGATTTTATTGATGACGCTATGATGTTATTGTGCTTATCATATTTAATTCCATGTCCTATATTGCTATAACGAATTATGATTTCTCACCCTGCCTGCTTGGAAATGTTGTCTCTTATGTGGGTAACTTGCAGATGATCAATAGTAGCTTCGTGGTGCTGAGAGATTAGAGTCTTTGAGCGTGTCTTTTATTATTTTAGGAGTGTTTTTGGAGTTTTGTCCTGCTTTGTGTCATGTAACATCGGATTGGAATTAGTTGTGAACTTTGTTTTTTTATGTTATGCTGAAAGACCTTTTTAAATTATGATGTTATTTTGGTTGAATACTTTTATTTCAAGAAGTGTTTGATTTGAATTACCAAGTATGTTTCCGCTGTGAAAATGCATATTATGCTTATGTTGGTTGTATAACCCGTGTTACGGAACATGACAATGAGTTGAATATTGTTTTGAATAATGTGTGACACCTTTCTATTTGATTTACTCTGGTAGCATTTTATATAAATTGATTGTGGGGTAAAAGGGTGTTACAGACGAGGCCCTGGACACGGTTGTCACCATGTTCGTTGGTCATGCTGGATGGTTGAAAAAAACGAGGTGAAGTTTGGTCCTTCGTTTCAAAAGAATGGGAGAACTTTTATGTTCCCACAGACGGTGTCATTGATCTGACCTGATCAGCAGAAACCTTCTAGTGATGAAGAGCTACAGTGGTGAACTGGGGGGTGAGGTGTACCTGCAAAGTACTCCGATGCCAAAGTGAGAAAGGGTTATAAAGTACAAGTACCGAAAGCAGTAAAGAAGTAGAATACCTGGCCCTCTACGCTGGACCAAAATTCTTCTCATGGACTGGATCAATTAGGCCTAAGGAAGAACTGCCAAGGATTGCGTAGGAGCAGATAAAACCTAGCACGTGGTCTTGCCCTTGGTCCAACTGTCCCTTGATATCAGGAGATAATAACAAAGAGTTCAGGAGATGGAGCACGCGAGGAAGACGCTCTCCCCACGTCCCTATGTATAGGATCATGGATCGTACCCGACAAATTGGGTCTCTGCCCGACATATACTACACTGCCGCATTTCAAAACACTATCAAACTTTTTAATTTGTAACAAAAATTTCATTTGTTTTATTGGGTTTTTTTTATTTTTTATTTTATTTTTTATAATTTTAACAAGAGTAATATGGATATTATGGAAAATTTGGAGGTGTCTGGTAAAATTTGATGGTGTAGGTAAAATTATCTCACTTGGTTAATAACTCATTTGGGCTGGAAGAAAGCCTATATATAATATTAGTGCAAATCTCTTTTGATACCGAGCTTTGTTAATTCTACTGATTTTGATTGAAAAGGGAAAAAAAAAATTCAATAACATTCTTCTATATCCAGGGGAGTACTTAATAATTTTGTATAGTTCTGTACAAGTTAGTTTTAGTTTTACAATTGCCTCAAACATTAATTTGCATGGAGAAATATGTGTTCCAAAATATTTATTGTAAACTATTCAATGACACAAAACTTGCTAATAAAAGAAATTACACAAAAAATATGTATTTTACAACCCTTAAGGTAACCGTTATATCTTTTTCACTTATAGACACAGATTGAATTATTGAATAACTTCTATACCACCACAAGTAAAAAAAACCAGCATGCATTTAATTTGATTAAATTAGAGATAATGTTTGTAATACACACGTTTTAAATTATAAACATAGGTCTTTATAAATCCCATATTGATTCCTCAAAAAGTACTCATCACATGCATTTTGTCGGTAGAAATGTTCACTTTATGGCTTAAATATTTTGGTTTGCCCATAAGTCGGTCTGGCACCCACCGACCGCATAGGCATGTTTTCACATTTCACAATTGTTTTGTTTATGGGTGAAAAAATTAGTCGCAGTCAATTGTGTCGGTCTGCATATCCGCCAAAAAATAATGGTTTTGGATTTTGAATCCGTCATCTACTAAAGTCCATCCTGTTAAAGACTATCATCTGTTAAAGTCTGTCCCGCAAAAAATCTGTTGCACGTCGTACGATATAAAATACATATTTTTTTTAAGTATTTGAAAATTGGAAGAGCCTATATATGAAAGAAATATTTTTTTGATACCGAAAGACAAAAATATACATAATTGTAGAAGCAAAATGTTGCTTCGAAAAATGAGAGAGATCAGACATGTAGATATGTAAATGACTTATAATTTGATTGTTGTTATTTTGTAAATGAGAATTTGTTTCAAAATTAGTTTTGTGAGACATCTCTGATTACACCAAGATAAAAAAGAATAACAGTAGATTCATCTATTACAATTTTGAAGAATTTATGCTTTCAAATAAGGTCACTTATAAAATTGAATTAATTGATAATTTTCTATTATATCATCTTACATACGTGGTTTTGTTCAATTCCACATAAATATGTGATAATAACTAGGAAAACAACATTATAAATGGTTATACTAATTTTTAGCTTTTAATAGAAAACTAAAAAATAACAAAATGAAATTATTCGCATGTACAACAAAAATAACATGAATGACTTAATATTTCTGACTTTTACTAGATTAATAATATATTAATATGTATAACAAAAATATTATTTTCTAATTTGAAAGGGGAACAATAGGATGCCATTAAATTATTGATGTTTTTATATTAAAATATAAAAGAAAACCTTTTAATTTATATAAAAAAATGTAAAAAATAAGGCAGACAAGTTCGCCACCAGCCAACCTGCCACCATGATGGAGTAGACTAAACTTTTATGTTCATTTCAACTTGACGAACATTTATGTCCCGTTCTTTTCTTGACGGGTTTAGACGGGACGAGACAGACGATCCGTTTTACCACCTCTAGTTGTACTCTTTATAATCATCTATATTAGTTTACTATTTATAATCACTTATATTTGGCTTGATTATATATTCTTCCTACAAAACAAAATTTGACCATTTTAGTTATAATATTTATGTTCTGATCCTTAACTCAAGCTCGCATGTATTTTTGCTTTTCTTATTTTGATAAGAATTTCTATTTTTATTCTAAAAATCATCAAGACTTTAATAAAATAAACTCGAAGGATTACCTTTTAAGTTAAAAGAGATATCTGGGACATGCCTCATCCAAATTTTGGAACCAATAGAGTAGGGGTGGAAAAAAATCGAACTTAACCCAAATCGATTTAACCGACGAATACAAAAAAGAAACGAATTATAAAAAAAGAACCGATATAACCGCGGTTTACATTTTTTGGTTTTCAGTAGTTTACAATGGTCAGAATCAGATTTTGAATATAAATTTGAAACTTAATCAAACCCAATCGAGTTTTTAGTATGTTTGCCAAACTCTAATTTTTATTTGTAAATATAATAATAATATGAAAAGGTCTCAGACTCTATATGTTCTATTCACTCTGCCTAGCATATGCATGATTGTCGGTACACATTAATTATTAGTTTTATTTTTGACAGAGTAATCAATGTCATTTGCTTGGAATCTGTAATCAATGTCATTTGCTTGGAATCTGGAAGACTTGAAACGAGACTTTATTATATTATTGAATTAATCCTTTAGGGAATACAATATTTCCAAAACTTTACTTCTACTTTTTCACTTTCCTTCGGCAATTCATCACTATATAAATGAACTAGTTAAAAACCCGTGCTTCCGCACGCACGGGTGAAATCTTAATAGAATTGACGTACTTTATACATACATTAAATAGTAAATGAGAAAATGAAAATATTAAGGATGTCATTCATAAATAACAAAAAGTAATATTGTTAATGTCAAAATACTTGAATTGTTTACAAAGAATAACAAAATTTAACATGTGTTACAAATGATGAAGACATTGTATTGTTAAACACATTTGCAAAATGAATCCAATTGCCGAACCTGAAAGAGATGGAAATAAAAGTATACTAAGATTGTATGTAAATGAAAAAAAAGCTTTATTTTGCATGGTAATTAAAGTTGAAGTGTAATAACCATACCATTTAAATATTTTGGAAGACTTCTTTGAAGACAACATTGCTGGTGGTAGACAAAGCCTCTTTATGTTTGTCATGTATAAGAATCTTGAGGCCCTTTTTTGATTTAACCCTAGAGATAGCCACATAGAGTTGCCCATGACTAAAAACCTCTTTTGGCAAGTACAACCCAACATTGTCTAGAGATTGTCCTTGAGACTTGTTAATTGTCATTGCAAAGGAAACAATGATTGGAAATTGGCGTCTTACCAATTTAAAAGGCCATGGTGATTGCGACGGTGACAAAGACATTCTAGGAATATAAATGGTATTCCCAATATTTTTACCTGAAATGATCTTTGCTTCAATGACATGATTGGCAAGCCTAGTTACAGTGAGTCGTGTACCATTGCACAATCCTTCAGACTGATCAAGATTTCGCATCAACATTATAGTTGCCCCAACCTTCAACCTTATTGCATGATTAGGTAATCCGGAAGTTTTTAGAGCATTCAGGAACTCAGGTGTGACATGCTCATATGCATCAAAGTTAGTAGCATCAGATTTATCTATAGAATCACTACTGAAGTATTCTTTCTCATCTCCTACAATAATTCAAGAATATAAATAATAACTATATAAGTATGGTTGGATAAAGAAAATCATGAACTGCAATAAAAAATATTATTCACAATCATATTTAAATTACTAACATAAGTTTGTGACTAAATGATAATTGCATACCTGGTAGAAGGTTTGTGATATATTGGTTGATCTCGTCTACTACTTCAATTGTTGAAGCTAAGATGGCACGACTTTGAAGATAATCCGAATCAAGATAGTTATGAATAAGATCAGGGTATGTATCCTCAACAATTGCCTTGATAGGATCAGCAAAATTTGAAATCAAAAACTCTTCTGGGATACAGATATCAACATAACCTTCATTTGGCTCACCCATGGTCCCATCTCCAATTTTTAAAATCCACTCAGAAAAACTTCTAATCTCTTCAATGGTAGAAGTGTTTGCACCTGTTTGCAAGCGCATGTTCTTTGTAAGCTTCAAGACTCTGCATTCATCCCAAATATAAGAAGCATTGATGGTTGCATGGATAATATCCGTTCTGGTACCTCTTGGTATAACGGGAAGAATCTGTCTGAAGTCACCACCAAAAACAACAACCTTACCTCCAAATAATTTAGATTTTGTAGTTCCACTCATAATATCATTTAAGGATTTGTCTAAAGACTCAAAACAAAACCTGTTAGCCATAGGGGCCTCATCCCAAATGATTAGATCTGTTATCTTTAGAAGCTCAGCAAGATCATCCTTTTTATTAATGTTGCAAATAGAAGTTTCAAGAGTTGGGACTGGAATTTTAAATCTAGAATGAGCAGTTCTTCCACCTGGTAACAATAAACTTGCGATCCCACTTGATGCAACAGGCAAAACAATTTTTTTCCGAGACCTAACTGCTGCTGATAGAGTGTTCCACATAAAAGTCTTACCAGTGCCACCGTAGCCATATAAAAAAAACACTCCTCCTTCTTGCCTGTCCACAACATCCATGATTTCCTTAAAAATGCCTCTTTGTTCAACTACATATAAGGTACAAATAATTACTATGACAATTAATAATCATTATAAGATAGATAGTTTAAACATATCTTATGTCACACTTATATTACCTGTAAGAGAAGAGTACAACTTTAAAAATAATTCTTCTTGAGCAACAGAATCATATTGACGCTCATCATAAATTAGTCTATTTCCCAAGTTCAAAACAACAAAATCTGTTGGATATGGCATTGTCTTGTAGTCCTTCAAGCTTCTGTTATTATTTTGTAATAATTTCTCAATAGCCACCAGTGTCAGTTCTTTCAGCTCCTCATCAGTTAGTGTCAAACCTACACTCCATTAATAGTGTAACACAACTATTAAGATAACCTAATATATCATAAGTGCAAGGAAAACACATCAACCATTATATGTCATTCATGATCCAAGTTTGTAACACTTCATGAAATATTGAAACAACTTTGAATGATTGTACAATAAATTGATTTAATTCAAAAAACTGTAAACTAATCCAACACAATGAAGGATGTTCCAACCATAATTCTACATTAATTCTACAGTTTATTAGATATTATACTCCATTCAATACTTTTTATATGAGATATTTTGGTTTTATAATCATTTTTTATAAAATAATAATGGTTTTATTTACATAATTTTTTATAAAAAAGTTTATGAAACTCGTAAGCACCTTTCAAATAAAATCGTAAGCCTTATATCATATTAGTGCGAGGATTTAAAAAAAAAACATTGCCAATACATTTCTCAAACTCCTTAAGACAATGTTATAATTTATGCAAGCAAAGTAAGGTATCTCTTAATATCTAAAGTAACTCAGAATGAATTCTAAATAATTTGATTCTATAATCAAATCGAAAATGGAGTGAAAAATTACTCAAGCATGGTACTTTGAATAAGTAGTATTATGTGTCAAATACATGAATAGGAAAAATAAAGAAGGCACGAAAGTCATACCTTGATCTCTTGTCAATGCACGTTGTTCATAAAGGATACCATTGGATAAATACAACCATGTCTTTTTCCACACATGTTCGGGTCGGTTTATGGATGAGGAACACAACATGGTTACAAATAACCTACGTAAGAAGTGGCCGGAACCCCAAACATGTGCCTCTTTAATTGCTTCAACAAATTCTTTATCATCTTGTAGGAAACCCATGGCAAAGCACGCACCTCTAAAAGTTTTATGTTGTTTTCCATCAACTTTCTTGATATCATCATAACATAAAGGTCCCTTTTTGATAGTTAGCATCATCCTTAAATAAAACAATTCACCTGTACTTTGAGGAACCCAAATGAGACGACCAATTGTATACCCTTGTTTCCTTGGCTTCCAAGTCCGACTTTGTTTATGATAAACAAATTTAGAAACAAAGTCACCATACGTGAGTAATCTTGCTTCTTCATAAGCTTTGTTTGCCTCAAACCAAGAAGTAAACATTGATTCTGTTACACTTGGTTTAAGTAAAACATTACCAACTTGCTCGTAGTCTTTGTAGTACACAGAGTTTTCACCTTCCATGTGAAAATACAATCTCTCTACAGCTGGCTTTCTTCCGTGAATGGAATAAGAAAATATACGCCAACATGCTTCACTCGGTGATATGTATCTACAATCCAAGTATTGCTTTATTTCGTCGACATTGTTTTTGTCCTGACCTTGTATCACAGCGGAAATTCTATCAGAACCTTTGTTAATGTATTTAAAAAGGTATTTGATTGAAGTACTTTGATTGCACCACTCCATGTTGATGTGTGCTTCGTACTTCAATAACAGACTTGGGTTATGAGGGACAACATGACGACTATCAAGAATGACTCCATTTTTCTCAATTGTGTGTCCATTGTTTCGTCTCCTATAAACGGGATATCCATCTTGGTCGACAATAGTCGTTGCTTGAAATTTTTTTGGAAAAAACTTTGAGCATTTTCTATCCTTCATGCAAGGAGACCTAAGATTTGCCAATCCACAAGGACCATGGATCATATGAGATTTAACCAAAGTGTACAATCGTGGTTGTTCCAAGGGGTCGGGCACTTCAGCACTAATGATCTTGTCAATGTCTTCTGGTCCTGGATACTTGTTTGAAGGATGCAAAAAGATCAAGATATGTGCATGTGGAAGTCCTCTCTTTTGAAACTCAATCGTGTACATATCTAGCAAGTGGACAAAAGCAATACGTTAGAAATTTTTTTGGGAAGGATTATATATGTAGAATAAATTAAATATATTAAAAAATAAAGAGAAAGAATTAGCTCACATGCCAAGACTTTGCCTAGTACTCCCTTCTTGGTTAAATCTGATAGAAGTTGATCAAACTTGATTTTGAATATTCTTGAAATAATATCAGGTCGATCTTGTGGTTTCAAATGAAGAGGTGCAAGTAATCTTTGAATTTCTGGCCAATTTGGGTTGCATGTAAATGTTATGAACAAATCAGGAAATCCAACTTTACTACAAATAGCCATCCCATCATAGTACAATTGATCCATAAACCGACGACCACCGACAAAGGATGAAGGCAAAACAACTCTTTTACCTATGCTTGAACCTGGAGTTTGACTTTGTTCGCCTTCTTCATTAAGAGTATTGTACTTGGACACCCGAAGTTTTGGTTGATTCTTGCGAAGCCAATTTAATTTCTCTGATTCTATCATAGTGTAACCATCGACCAGAAATTGTTGGAACAACCTTCGCGAACACAACAGAGTCTTAGCTTCGGTTAACCTGGTTTGAATGCGATATGAAAGCCATTCCCTGATTGTAAGTCGGTTTCGAATGCTATTGGTGAACATGGCCCTATCTCTATGAGCAATGTTAGGCCTATACCCGTCTTCACCGTAGGGAAAAATCAGAGGATACTGAAAAGCCATGTAACTGGCATGGAGCTCATTGATTCTTTGAAGTCCTCCACATTTTTTTTGCATTATTATATCCCGCATTTCAGCTGTGTCGACATCACCAACAATCAAGGCAGCAACTTCGGAAACTGTAGGTTGATTATACACCCTTCCATCTGTGGCCCTATCAGAAATCAATTTCAGCTTCAAATTTTGAGTGTCACCGCTCTCCAACCAATGCTTTGCCATTTGAAAACACTTAGCATGAGGATTATGTTCATAGAGCATTGTAGACAAAAGTTGTACAACAATGGGATCAATGTTGCTAGGGTTCCTGAAAATGAGATGTAACAGAATTTAGTGAGAAAAAGTAATCCCTAACACTGGACATGTACACTGTATGCAAACTATGTGCATCAAATAATTTATACCTCAAACCTTGCATTCTATTATGAACTTCATTCTCCGTGTCATAGATATATAATTGGGCAAACTTAGGTGGTTGACCATCTGGAGGTAACAAACTTCCAATTCGATGACACGTTTGACCTTGTATCCTTAGGTTAGGAGGTCCGCGTCCATCGTTAAAACGGTTGTCCAACTTAGCCCCAGGTGATGTGAAGGCAAACATCATATTATAAGTTCTGATTTGTTGTTGAAATTTCCTGCTATCTACACTATTGTGATCAAACAAAAGCTTTGCTAATGTGTTTGGAGGTTGTTTAAGCTTTGGAATTTCAACCTTCCCATTGCCACAACACAACATAAACTTCGGATTAGCTGAGTGTGAACTTTTGTGCATCCTCTCTTCGTACCACATCATCGCATTACAAAAACGGCATTCTATAAGAGGCTCACCGATGTCGTAATAGTCTGCATAGGGCATGGCATTTTAGATAAATGTCTTACATTCAAGAACTATCATGCATGTTGTAAACTGATGGGAAAAAGTGTGAAGAAAGTCACCTAGAGAAGAAGTGGCTGTTTTATCATTCATTGTAAATGCTGCATCTTCGTTGTATGTTTCTGAACCGTAGTCATCGTCGGAGAGATATGCTATTCAGTAAACGTTTGTTAATAATTTGCAATTTAAAATAATCAGTAATATCTAGCATATTAGCAGTCACTAAATGCAAGCAGCCAAAGAAACAAAAAAAAAATTTGGACTAACTTGCAAAAGGATCGAAGTCGCTATCATTGTCGGAGTCGGTATTAAAATCCAAATTCGCCATAGGTGTAAATATAGGACATCCAGACTCACGCGTGTCCTTGTTATTAGATGTGGTATTTGAGATTGGTGTATGTACAGTAAAAACAGTTGGTTGAGTGTCTTGGGGTACATGCTGATTGTTACCATAATTGCAGCCCTGTTTCCTGTTTCATAAATGTTATGTGTTATTAAAATAGAAATCCAGAAATGATGTGAATTACCAAATAGTCAGGTTATGATGATTGTCAAACATGTACCTGGACTGTATTGATATACCGGGAGATTCGTTAGGCGAGGGATTCGTTGGATTTACATTCCCGATAGGAAACTTTCTGCTCAAGTTCAATGCCATATGTGGAACTCCCAACTGTTTCCGTGGCCTTCCACGACGTGGTCTGTTGACTGTTTTGCATATGTTCCAATTAACAGCAGCATGTTCAATTAGGAGTGTTCGCGGTGCGGTTTGGTTCGGTTTTTAGCATAAAAGTCATCCTAACCGCAAGATCAAAATACATGCGGTTCGGTTTGGTTTGGTTGGTTTTTAAAAATTTATCCAAACCAAACCAAACCAAACCAATGCGGTTAGAATCGGTTCGGTGGCTGCGGTTTACAAACATCTTGACTATGAAAATATAAAACTGAAAAACTAATCAACTAACAGCAGCATGTTGTGGTTCAAGTGCAAAAAGTGACATTTTTGAAAAAAAGTCAAAAATAACACAACTTCCACCATTGGAAGTTAAGTACAAAATGTGACATTTTTTAAAAAAGCCTAAAATAACACTAACTTCCACCATTGGAAGTTAAGTGCAAAAAGTGACATTTTTTAAAAATTAGGAAATGGGTTAATATGCGGTTCGGTTCGGTTCGGTTCGGTTTTGAGAAACAAAAACCCAAACTGAACCGAACCGCGCGGTTAAGTGAAAAATTCATCTAAATACATCCAAACCAATGCGGTTTTTTGCGGTTTTCGGTTTGGATTGGTTCGGTTTGCGGTTTTACTTTTGGATTAGTTCGGATACGATCACCCCTATGTTCAATAGCATAAAATAAACGATGAGATTTGGGATTCATGTTGTGGTTCAAGTTAGAACATCGTATCATTCTATATTTTAATATAAGGTCAACTTCGATAAGGTAATGTAGTTTACATATATTGGAACAACGTTTCTTTTTAAAAATAATCTAAAGGTATTATGCCGTCTTATAAATAATTTGAAAGAATAAAACTAACTTACGTGGCATTTTTAGAAGAACTTCTGAATTCGACAAAGGCGTTTTGTTGTGTAGGCATATGGGCAGCTTGGATATTGATGTCCATCGGCATCGGATTTTCATTTGTGATGGCGTTATCAGTTGATGAAAACTTTGATAATAAATTTGTTCCCAATGATTGTATTTGGCACGACTTTAGATTAGATCGCATACAATGTCTTGGCTGGCTAGGCTCTGAACCAAGTATTGCTGGACTTAGAATTTGACCGTCCACGGGATCACTTGACACTGACCTCCTATTTTGAAATGATTGAGTGATTTCCAACAAAGGCTGTCTACTTGTGTGCACATTTGGAGTGAATCGAGCAAGTTGCTCACATGTATGTCTCAGTCTTTTAGCACGGTTTTCTTTCAGTATCAATGATCTCCTGGCTCTTGCCTTTTTCCCGGGAGAATTTGTGCCAGGATGGTCCATAATTGGCTCTAACTTGGTGATCTACAACAATCAGGTAAACATAAAATTAGGAGAAGGTAACCACCCATGACCTAATGCAACATTTGTATATGTTGACAGAAACATATAGTACCCTGCTAAAGATACATGATCTGCATACCATGTCTGCCTAGCATTCAAATTGAAAACTAAAACCATGTAGATATTTCTACCAATGATTAGCAGAAAGATATTTTACAATAGGAACCAATGGTTTCATTGGTATTTTTGCCTACCAAGCAACATCAGCACATGGAATCAAGACATGCACATTGGTTGTATTAATAACATTCAGCCTACCAGCTCAAATTAATATGACAATGTTCACAATTTATTGCAACCAACATCATTCACTTCTAGGTTTTTCTACAAAGGTTATAGTACCATAGACAGATTAACATGGAATTCAATTGTGGTTTTCTGCAACAATCTTTTTGAAGTGCCATTCTGCCACAGTCAAACTCTTACATGTAATCTGCCACAATCTATGACTTACATGTTATCTGCTTAGAACAGACAAAAACCTCTGTGGTTTATGATATGCATCTGCTTAATGTGTGAATTGTTTCTAAAGCTAGATCAGTTAATGCCAAGACTACAAAAATTATACTACATGTTAGAAGGAATGCAAAGACTAACCTTGATCTAGGGCAAATTTAGTTTAGCAGGACTAAGTAGTAGATTGTGTTGCAAGATAATTGATCAAATTTCTTCCATAGAACATATTACTGTTGGTTTACAGAACATATTATTGTTATGTGTTTTTTGAAATGTAGATGGTTTTGTTGATTAGCAAAACTAAACAGGCATTGTCATTCACATAGTTAGTTAGAAATTAGTACAGTTTGGTTAGAATCCAAGTCTAAGAGTACAAAAGTAATTGTTAGGTTCCTGCTTGTTATGGAAATGATTTTTGGGTCAGTGACAAATCGAAAGATGGACCAAAGTACTAATTAAACAAAGTATTAATCCTGCTCACAATAAATTTTGATGTGAAAGGCTTAATATTCTAAGTTATTTAATAAAAGGATAGCCAAAAAAATGTAAGTAATCATGCTTGTGGTACCTGTGTGCAGACTGCATATGTAGTACCTGCTGTGTATTTGCAGGGTAAGATACATTGGAAACCGTTTCATGGAGATGCCTATGGTAGAGTGGCTCAGTTTGCAATGTAGCAGCTGCTGAAATCACTTGTCAGCACTCCCTATTTTATGGAAAAACTGTAAAGTAAGACAATATAAAAATTGTATTTTATATGCTATGTAAACAACAAAGTAGAACAATATGAACCTGGCTGTGGATGATATAGGTCTGCTATGTACAGTGCAGTAGTCAACATCAGCTGTTTTAAAAAGCTATAGGTCATTGTCATTCATATGTACTTTAACAACAGCTTATTACAACTAAATAGGAAGTGGTGTTTGTGATCTGCATAAAAGGTGAGGAGGTTTAGCTGAACAATTAGAAAATGTATGCCAAAAGAAAAGTGAGAAAAAAAGATTCCCTGAATATGCATATCCATTTGTATGTGTGACTGAAAATGGAAAGCAAAATGGAAAGCAAAAGACTTTTTTCATTTGGATGGTGAGTATCTTGATCCTTTGAGTTTAATTCCAGAATAACAGTTAACTATCACAAAGTGAGCTATTTGGAGTATATTGGTAATGTGAAGATTATGTAATTTAATAGTTGACAGTTGATCCATAAATGAAGTGTTACACATGACACAAAATGGTTGTCATAAAAAGTTTTAGACAATTTAATAGTTCATGTGTGATATTAACAACAAAGTCAGCAGTATGTGTAAAGTATTAGATCCTGGGCATATAATATTGGTTACTTAGTTAATGTGTTATAGTGTGCACAATATAACAGTCCATGTGTGATAGTGTTAACTATGGAGCAGCTGTGTATATAATTATGGTTGTAGATGTTGTTTGGATTCTGTCTTTAAATTGTTCAAAGTGTCTAAAAATTAAGTGTGGCTATTCTGTTACACAGCAAAACCACAAGAAGCATGATTGCATATGAATGATCTTATAACAGAATAGAATTTCTGTGATGTGCATACTATTTGAATAGTATTCAACAACCTATATCATGAAAAATGTGATGCCAACCAATATATATTGTGTGGAATACATATAATTTTGTTAAGGGTAGGAAATAAACGCGAATTAGTCATTACAAAACATGAAATAGATCATTTAATGTTTGTAGTAGGGATCAAACATTGGAACATGCATCATGGCACAACACAGAATACAAACCACAAAATGGCTATCCATACAAATTAATTGTTTAGGCATAATGCATCAAAAAAATTAAAGGTCGTGAAGCAGACCTTTCTTTCTACTCCTTCTTTAAATGCTTGACCTTCTTACCAGATTTCCCCTTAGTGGCGGATTGTTTCGGAGTGAGTTCTTCAACATCAATAGCATCATTTGCCAAGTTTGTTATAGCAACCCTCTTTGAAGGAGTACTGTTAGAGCTTGCAGAAGGGCTCCAAGGATGGTTTGCAGCAGAGGATGGTTGAGTTGAGTGAGACTGTTCAGCAATTTGTAAGACCTGTGTAATTCATGTGTTAGCATCAACAACAACAAACAAAACCATAGATTTGATGTCATAAAGGTTAACAGTAGGATGATTTGGTTTAATAGTAGATGGCATACATCTAGTTTGTTTGGCTCATTGGTTGGAGAGGTATAGTCAATGAACATAGCTGGAGCATTTGAAGTATGCTGTAAAAAGGCAAACATTAACCTAGTTAGTATGAAGTGTTGGCTGAAATCATATAGTTGCTCAAAATAGAGAAGTGGTACCTCATTTGGAGTGAGGTAATTGTCAAATTTTTGGTAAAGGTTTTCCTCATTAAGAATTGTCACTATAGATAATTGATCGTAAAACGACTGATATTTGATACGAAACACCATCTCTCTATTCAAAAGAACGTCTAGGTGAGCAGGCCAGATCTTAGGATTGTCCTCTCCTGCCTACAAAACAAAGAAACTGATCAAGTAATGTGGCAGGCAAGCAAATGATGTTTTTAATCAATTCTGAATAGTTTGCATATAAGAACATAAAAATTCACCTCCTTCATAACTTGTCTTATCTCCATAGCAGTCTTGTTAGTGAAAGGAATACAATCCTTATCCCAAAAAACAAAGGTTCCTTTGTGGTTATCATATTCAACTTCAACTTCTAGCTTGAATCTTTGAAAGCAAAGGAATAGACTGTTAGAAAGAATTTAATATACTTGAAATCAGTATGTAATAACCATAATAGACATGGCTGGCTTACTTAGTGATAGGTTGCACATCCGAGACTCCACAGGAACACACAAATCTCGAACCTATTGATTTGTTAGAAGCCTTACACTCAGGGCAAGTCTCAAAATACCAACCAAACTTGGATGCTTTGAAACGCTTGGTAATGCCGATAGTAGTTGCAAAACAATCCTAAAGTGTAAAATAGACATCAGATTATGGTTACAGACAACAATTGAACAAAAATCTATGGATCTACAATACTGAATAAAAAAACAGTCACACCTTTCCAAGTTCACAGATGGCACGGATGCTCTTAACCTCATTGAGGCCGGTCCAATTTTTGTTACTTGATTGAATGGATGAATCACAAGTTAAAGAGTTTGACATTGAAGATGCATTAGGCAAATCACATGTTCCAAGACTGAAATTCATATAGATATCAATTAACATGTGCGTGTAATAAGGTTTCCAAATGAATTATTACGATGTGAAATGGTAGACAATAACCTGGACTTGAATTCCACAACTTGGGGATGATCCAAGTTAATGTATAACTTTGAACCGTTCCATGCGTTAGACAAACTTGGTAATCCAGAAACTGTATGGATTTATTGAGTTTTCGATTAATGAATATGAACAGTGTGTCACTAATTATAGTGTTATAATATATAACTATACAAAGCAAACGCAAACCTTTATTTGTCTTGCACCAAGCATGAGTCAAAACAATAACCGTAGGTCCTGCATCTTTGGTCAGATTGTTGTAATTCATGAACTACTTGCCGTAATCATCCCACAACACAAGTTCAATGACATTGCCTTCAATGTCACGTAAAGTGATGTTGGCGCAAGACTTTTTCCCACCGCCTCCCATTTGCGTCTTCACAACATCTTGTAAAACACCGATAACATCTGTAATTACATAAGAAATAATATGGTGACATGTTCTAAAAAAACAGATACAAACTAAGAAGCAATATACTCACCATACAACAAATCAGGTTTGAACTTTCCATTGAGAAAGTTCTGAATAGCGTGGAAGTTAAACTTCTGCGTAGGTATTTCTGATATCGCTACTTGTGTCACGGTAGTGCCTCCATTGAATACAACCTTAAGTGGGTTAGAACATACTTTGTACGGGCCATCGTTAATGACCGGCTCACCGTTATACAGATAGTAAGTTTCATTCTCCTTAAGTTGTTCTTGCCAATCTTTGAAGTCCCTACTTCGTGTAATGACATGAATCTGGTCTGACTGTTTAATAATAGAACAGAGGCATATCAGTTAATAAAATTAGATGTTAAAACATGTTAAAATGGATAGCTATTTCAGGACAAATATAAACACAAGGTAATGTTAAATTTGTTGGAATTCCATGATGTAGAAATAGTGTTGACATGAAAATACATAAAGGCATAACATGATGGTGTTATTGTGAGGGTGAATGTGTCATACCTTTTCATCCTGGATCACCATTTAAAGGTGCTGTTGGCCATTAATCTCCTTAACTACCCACAAGTCAACCACCCTGATATGCATCTTCCAAACTTGGTTACCTTTGACGAGATCCTTTATCAGAATGGGAGGCCTTGACATTCTACTCTAGAGCAACAAATGAAAGGTAAATGACATTATATAGAAAGACAGATGCTCCATATCAGAAACATGGAAAAGTAACTTATGTAAGTATATCCAGTTTGAAAGATGAAGCAAAACAAAGGCCTAAAATGAATATAAGTCATTTTCAAATCAGAAGGAATGCTTGATCTAGGATGGTTTCTGCAAGTGATGGAGAGAGTGTGTGACATTATAAACTTATACACCTGCTCCATTAAAGAGTGCATGCACAGTTTCAAAGCTGAAGTAAAACAAAGCATTAATATGAACATAAGTATTTATCAAAGCAGAAAGAAAGCTTGAATCTATGATGGTTTCTACAAGTGAAAAAGAAAGTTTGTGACTTTGTGAATGAGACATCGAAAAACCTGAAAATCCTGCTGATTCTAAGCTCGAATGGATGGTTGGGAAAACTCTGAAAAACGAATGTTACCAAAATCAATGTCAAGACAAAGAAAAGATTTCTGTGAAAACAATGGAGATGGAGAAAAACTGTGCAATGAAAAGCTTTCTGTGAAGACAAAGAAAGTGTATGACCTTGTGAATGAGACATTGAAAGTGTGCAACCATTTTAGAAAAACCAGATCAACGAAACCATGTTCGATTCATGAGTAAACTATGAAACACATTGTCTTGAATGTTGAAGAAAACAAATGGATTACTTATACAAACCTGAAATTTTTGCAGCTTCAATGGTGGAATGGATGGTTGGGAAAAATCTGAAAAAACGAATGTTATCAGAATCATTGTGAAGACAAAGAACAACTTGCTGTGAAAACAATGTAGATGGAGAAAAACTCATGAAATCGGAAACCACCTGAAATAGCTTTCTTTCTGCGGATGCTTCCCTTCAATGCTTTGGAGATGTTGAAATGGTGCTTGTGTTTGACTTGTAAGAGAGGGATGGGACACGTGGCAGAATATTGTGGTAATGGAAGAAGTGATAGTAGATGATTTAGCTAGTTACTATTATGTCCTTTAGTTATGGTAAGTGGAATATTTAGCAAGGACAATTAAGGTAGTTTGGCCAACATTTTTGTAATGGCTTGATAGTAGATAGATATCCATGAGGACGAATACTATAATATCCGTATTCGTTTCGTTGGATAAAAATGATATTCATATCCACTTTATATGTATGAGGATATCTGTTAAATGAGTAATCCGCAGATTTTACGGTAATTGCAGATATTTATAGATATTCATGGATAATACTATTTTGAAAAAAATATTTTTTGAAAAAAAATTATTTTTAATTATTTTTAAAGACACAAAAAATCATCTCTGATATTTTATTTAAATTACGCGGAAATATTTAGGATGTTACATAGTGGTATCAGACCAGATCGGTATGTCCGATCAAGTTGTTTAGTCTTCTTGGGGTGACCATTGACTATTATCGATGTTGTTTTCTAACCATGATTTGTGTTATTGATGTGAAACAAAAAATGGTTAGAAGAGATGATGTTGCACTTATTGCCGCTTTGCTTGTTGTTGCTCAGACTATTCAGAATCAGCCTAATGCTTGAGGGAATGATGAATTCCGTCACTTGGGGAAATTTCAAAGGAAGAAACCGCCTACTTTCAAGGGTAGGTATAATCCTGATTGAGCGCGGGTTTAACTCAAAGAGATAGAGAGAATCTTCTGTATGATAAATTGTTCTGAAGAGCAGAAAATACGATTCGATACTCATATACTAACTGAATAATTGGTTTTAATCTCCTTGATTCTTAGTTGAATTTTTAATCATATGACAAATATTTAAACAAATATTAAATAAAAATACCGAATATATAAATAATTTGTGTGTAAACTACCCTTGATATAACTAAATAGAACTTTGATACGTAAGATTTGTCTAATAACTTATCTCCTTAATTCTTAAAATTTCTAAACTCTGAAAATTAGCGTATTCAAATTTGTCAAAAATGATTACCGTAATCAACTTGTCATATTTGAATACTTACAAAACATAGTCAAATCTGTAGTTTTCACATTTCATAATCAAGGAAAATTTTGAAAGTATAAATTTTAATAAATTTCATTTATGTGGCAAGTCATTTTCTTTAGCCCACAATCCTACATCACACCTTAGACATTTTCCTCCCAAAACTTATACGTCAAAAGATAAGGTAAGAACTAGTCTATTCCTCTTATCACAAATTACAACTGTTTTGTATACTAAAATATTGATTCTTTTACTACAGTTTTCAATATATAAAATAGAGAAATTAATTAATTAATTAATCAATACTACAAAAAAAAGTCATATATCTTATATATTTACTCACGTAAATTTAATAATAATTCTAAATATGTGATGATGATATTCGTAATTTTAGAGTGGTTGCCATTTTTAGTTTGTGGTTATTGGTTGTAACTGATAAGAATCTAAAGTGGCATCAAATCATGTTATTCCATGGATATCCTTTATGGTATGTAATGTCGACCAAGTATTGTGATGTATTGTAAGTGAAAGAAAAAATTATCAAATTTGTAATTTGCTCATTCAAAAAAGCAGACCTAACAAGGAATTAGAATTATATCAAATATATGCTTATTAAGGTTGTCTCAGGGTGCAATCCACAATAAGCATGTAGATTATGAGAATATTCGTAGTGAAAGTGGAGTACTAGTATTAGTATTAGAATAATGAAAATCATAATTCACTTTTTTATTGATTGGTTCAGAAGTAGAAATGGTCGCTAAAAAGATAAGGTAGTATTTTGTGATGGATTTATGTTTTCGGTGTGGTAGAGAGAGATTAATCTGCACAGTTAGTATTACAATACTCAAATAAGTGAGATAATAAGGATTAATGTGTGAGTGAAAATGAATTTGAATGTCTGAAATGGCGCGTTTTTCTCTTTATATAATAAGAGCGATTGAAACCATCTGCATGAGGTGTGGCGTGTTGTGCGGGTACCCGTTGGACCTAATCAGACGGTGATTGATCTATGTGGAAGCCAAATTGCCTCTTCCTTGAAGAATCAGAGATCATATGCTCCACTCACTATACCGCTTGATAACGCTCTTGGATCTTTCGTTTTGGGCCTCACGAACGGTCTAGAACCGCTGTCCTCCAAACTCTTCCCCATATGATGGATTGCACGGTCCCCTATGGTGAAGTTTTTATCATTTGTGAACTCCAAAAACTCTTCTTATTTTGTATCATCAACTTCCATCTTTCTTGCGAGCTATTTTGCGTTAGTGTTCTGATTAGGTTCATTTGCGACATATCGTTCGGTGGCCCCTGTGACACATAGGCGATCAACTCATTTCTTTTAAGATAAGTTCTATATTTTGCCTTCTTTCTCTTCCTTTATTATTAGGATTTATGAATAGTAGGTTTATGGGCTCTCTCATAATTGAACTTATGTTATTGACTTGTTTGGACAAAGTGTTGGATCTTTACATTTTCCTATGTATTGTGTTGTTTATTCATATTTTTCTTTTCTAGGCAAATGTTGAAAGGTTGGGAAAACTTGGAATATTCTTTGTAAACAATTAATACTTCCTCTGTCTTAAAATATGAATAAATAATACGTAAATAATAATATGAATAAACAATACGTAAATAATAATAGTCTTGTAAGGTTGTTGCACATAGATTAAGAAAAGTAATAATTAAATGATTAAATGTAACAATTTTACAAAACTGCCCTTAATTACTATTGGTTGTCATAAATGTATAGTATGATGTAATACATTAAAAGTAGTGTAAATAATATTTATTACGAGTAAAGTTGGTAAAAACTAATTAATATTGCATTGAAAACATAGAAAGACTATTATTTTGGGACAACTTTTTTACCTTAAAAGACTATTATTTTTGGACAGAAGGAGTATGTTGGTTTTATTAGCATCGCGTAAGTAGAAGTCAGTTACCTTAACTCCCTATTTGCTAGAAATGTTAGAGATTAAATGGTGCTTCTAAATGGCAAAAGAGAATAACATCTAAAGCATTTTGATGCACACATATGTGCTTATGGCTGTGGAGTGTATTGGTGTAAAATGGTGCATTGCTGAAATTGATGACATAATCCAGGACTGTAGAGATCTTTTGCAAATGGTCAGATTTTTTGAGAATCAAGTGTGAGGAAGAAGTTCAACATTGATTAATAAAAGGAAATATTGAACAATGTATAAGTGAGAGAATCCACATACCTATCATCTTAAGGTTTTAGGTGGATATGTGGTGTGTCTCTCACAATGGTGTGTCCCAAGTAAAAATTCTCCCTCGTAGACCTGCAAATTGCCCCAACAGTGGTATCATAAGTCTTTGGTTTGAGTGAAGGGACTGACTTACTTGTATCGAAACACTTCCCGCATGTGGGGGTATAGGTGTTTCGTTGAGTTCAACGGTGATACAAGTATATATGGAATAGAGAGCTTTTCCTTGAGGGGGAACATTGTGTATAGACTCACACTTGAGGGGGAGTTTTGAGAATCAAGTGTGAGCAAGAAGTCTCACATTGATTAGAAAAGGAAAGATTGAACACTATATAAGTGAGAGAACCCACACACCTATCACTTTAAAGTTTTAGGTGGATATGTGGTGTGTGTCTCACAAAGGTGTGTCCTAAGTAAAAATGCTCCCTCGTTGACCCCCTCGAATCGTCCCAACAAGATTAGTTTCATTAGTATGAGTTGTAATTAGGAAGCACATAAGTTAGCAAAGCCCTCTATTGTGGGGGTGGACAAACGGTTGGTTACGGGCGGTGGCATACCCAAAACCTTAATCTGAATTAAACCAAGGTTCTCTTTTGAAGATCCAATTTCGTCCGTCAATATATCGATTCTTATAAATTTCGATTTTTCGGATAAGTCGGTTGGTTCCGTCGGCTAGTTCGGTTTACTGCAAAGATTATTGTTTTTATCTTTTAGTTTAAATTATTGTTTTATCTTTTGGTTTTCATCTTCTGGTATCCCTATTGGTTGTGCATTAAATTTGGTAGAGTGTTGATGGTGTAATGAAGATATGATATACAATGGAGGAACAACGTATTACATAGATCTCAGATAGATTTGAGATGATGAACATCATACCTTGTTAGAGATCAAATGGTGCTTCTAAATGGCAAAAGAGAATAACATCTAAAGTATTTTGATGCACACATATGTGCTTATGGTTGTGGAGTGTATTGGTGTAAAATGGTGCATTGCTGAAATTGATGACATAATCCAGGACTGTAGAGATCTTTTGCTAATATTTGAAATGGTCAGATTTTTTGAGAATCAAGTGTGAGGAAGAAGTCCAACATTGATTAATAAAAGGAAATATTGAACAATGTATAAGTGAGAGAATCCACATACCTATCATCTTAAGGTTTTAGGTGGATATGTGGTGTGTCTCTCACAATAGTGTGTCCCAAGTAAAAATTCTCCCTCGTAGACCTGCAAATTGCCCCAACAGTGGTATCATAAGTCTTTGGTTTGAGTGAAGGGACTGCCTTACTTGTATCGAAACACTTCCCGCATGTGGGGGTATAGGTGTTCCGTTGAGTTCAACGGTGATACAAGTATATATGGAATAAAGAGCTTTTCCTTGAGGGGGAACATTGTGTATAGACTCACATTTGAGGGAGAGTTTTGAGAATCAAGTGTGAGCAAGAAGTCTCACATTGATTAGAAAAGGAAAGATTGAACACTATATAAGTGAGGGAACCCACACACCTATCACTTTAAAGTTTTAGGTGGATATGTGGTGTGTGTCTCACAAAGGTGTGTCCTAAGTAAAAATGCTCCCTCGTTGACCCCCTCGAATCGTCCCAACAAGATTAGTTTCATTAGTATGAGTTGTAATTAGGAAGCACATAAGTTAGCAAAGCCCTCTATTGTGAGGGTGGACAAACGGTTGGTTACGGGCGGTGGCATACCCAAAACCTTAATCTGAATTAAACCACGGTTCTCTTTTTAAGATCCAATTTTGTCCGTCAATATATCGATTCTTCTAAATTTCGATTTTTCGGATAAGTCGGTTGGTTTCGTCGGCTAGTTCGGTTTACTGCAAAGATTATTGTTTTTATCTTTTAGTTTAAATTATTGTTTTATCTTTTGGTTTTCATCTTCTGGTATCCCTATTGGTTGTGCATTAAATTTGGTAGAGTCTTGATGGTGTAATGAAGATATGATATACAATGGAGGAACAACGTATTACATAGATCTCAGATAGATTTGAGATGATGAACATCATACCTTGTTGTTGTAGGTAAAGTCAAGTGAGAAAGAAAATTTCATTTGTCTCTTGTTTTAAAAAAATAACAATGGAATAAAAGATTGATAAGAAGAAATATATTCTTTAAAGAACTCTGATATTTTTTTGTTTGTATGACGATTAGGGATGACAAAATTATTTGATCCGTGGATAAAACCTGTCACGGATATGGGGCGGATAGTTTAATGGATATCCACGGATAAAATAAATGGATATTTAAATATTCATTTGTTAATGAATATGGATACGAGTTTAATGATATCCGTACCCGCAGATATCCATATCTGTTAATAAATTATAAAAATCATTTAAATATTATTAGTTTATTATACCTTATTTTTCCATCTATAAAAAATTAGTCTTTTTATATTTCTTACTTTTTTTGAAATTTTCTTTTAAGAAAATCTTTCACATTTCATTCAAATTCTATTAGTCATTTCATATTTAAACTCTTCAAAACTTCATACCTCAATTCTTCCTACTCCTCAGTTGTCCAATGTTAAATAAAGAGCGAATTGTATGGATGTTATATAATAATAACTTTTTGTGTCTTTAAAAAAATTAAAAGCAGACCTAACAAGGAATTGGAATTATATCAAATATATGCTCATTAACGTTGTCTCAGGGTGCAATCCACATTAAGCATGTAGATTATGAGAATATTCGTAGTGAAAGTGGAGTACTAGTATTAGTATTAGAATAATGAAAATCATAATTCATTGTTAATTCTTATTGATTGGTTCAGAACTAGAAATGGTCGCTAAAAAGATAAGGTAGTGTTTTGTGATGGATTTATGTTTTCGGTGCGGTAGAGAGGGATTAATCTGCACAGTTAGTATTACAATCAGACGAATCCAGATATTATGTATTGGTGTGGCTAAATAAGAAAAAATATAAATTATATTATATTGAAAGTAAAAATTTAAAAGAATTAGCAAATATAAAAAGTGAGAGAGAAACTTGCGAGGCGGTTAGATTGTTTCAAAAATAGGATTTTTAACTGGCCAATCGAACTGAAAACTAGAAGAGTCATCGGTGTAATTTGATGGCTAGATGAGGTAAGTTGTTAAATAAGTGGGAGTCGGCTAGAATCGACAAAAACCGATATAATTAGCGAATCAACGATTTTGGAAAATCGACAGATTAAATGCTTGTTTTTTCCTCAAATAAAACGACGATGTTTTGATAAGTTTTTTCAAAAAAATAAAATAAAATAAAAGTAGATTTTGCTCGAAACTTATTTGAAACAACTTTCCCTCTTTTGAATTAAATTTATGAGACAATGCACTTATTTTGTTATTCAGTTTATGTTAGAATTCAATTTTGTTCAAAATTTATTTTAATTTGTATTTTGTATTATTTTGTTGTGTGTTATTTTTATGTTTATAATTTTAATTTAAGAATAAATTTGTAAGATTATGATATTTTAAAATTTGATAGATTTTTTAAGTTTTTAAATATTGAGTCATTTGGTTCGATCAATTTAATAACTATATAGTTTTATTGTATGTTTATTCAATTGAGTAATATGGTTTATTCAACTTAATTATTCGATTTAATCTCGCTTAATCATGCGAATCTACTATTAAACTAGTAATTGGACCAATAAACCAATGATCCACCTTTCATCGATTGGTTGATCAGTCTGATTTTTAAAACATTAGAAATTAATATATATATATATATATATATATATATATATATATATATATATATATATATATATATATATATATATATATATATATATATATATATATATATATATATATATATATATATATATATATATAAGGAAAAATATTTGGTGTGGCTTTAGCCACAATATGTCCAAACGTGGATCCGCCCATGATTACAATACTCAAATCAGTGAGATAATAAGGATTAATGTGTGAGTGAAAATGAATTTGAATGCCTGAAATGACATGTTTTTCTCTTTATATAATAAGAGCGGTTGAAACCATATGCGTGAGGTGTGGTGTGTTGTCCGGGTACCCGTTGGATCTAATCAGACGGTGATTGATATATGAGGAAGCCAAATTGCCTCTTCCTTGAAGAACCGGAGATCATATGCTCCTCTCACTATACCGCTTGATGACGCTCTTGGGTCTTTCGTTTTGGGCCTCACGAACGGTCTAGAACCGTTGTCCTCCAAACTCTTGCCCCAACTTTACATGACAAAGGTTTACCGCTTACGCCCTTAAGCCAACTGCTTGGCAGGAGCAAACAAAAAGCCTTTATGGGATGCCACTTTCGTTGAGAACAAGCACATTAATTATTTTCCTCATATTGGGTAGCGTTTTACAAAGAATCTATGATGTATTTCCCTACACTACTTAGTAATTATATTTTTTTAACCTTAGGGTAGTCTAGTGCCTCAAACCAAAATGTTGATGTTGTGGTTTTAGTTTCCCCATATGATGGATTATACAGTCCCATATGGTGAAGTTTTTATCATTTGTGAACTCCAAAAACTCTTCTTATTTTGTATCATCAACTTCCATCTTTCTTGCGAGCTATTTTGCGTTAGTGTTCTGATTAGGTTCATTTGTGACATATCGTTCGGTGGCCCCTGTGACACATAGGCGATCAACTCATTTCTTTTAAGATAAGTTCTATATTTTGCCTTCTTTCTCTTCCTTTATTATTAGGATTTATGAATAGTAGGTTTATGGGTTCTCTCATAATTGAACTTATGTTATTGGCTTGTTTGGACAAAGTGTTGGATCTTTACATTTTCTTATGTATTGTGTTGTTTATTCATATTTTTCTTTTCTAGGCAAAGGTTGAAAGGTTGGAAAAACTTGGAATACTCTTTGTAAACAATTAATACTTCCTCTGTCTTAAAATATGAATAAATAATACGTAAATAATAATATGAATAAACAATACGTAAATAATAATAGTCTTGTAAGGTTGTTGCACATAGATTAAGAAAAGTAATAATTAAATGATTAAATGTAACAATTTTACAAAACTGCCCTTAATTACTATTGGTTGTCATAAATGTATAGTATGATGTAATACATTAAAAGTAGTGTAAATAATATTTATTACAAGTAAAGTTGGTAAAAACTAATTAATATTGCATTGAAAACATAGAAAGACTATTATTTTGGGACAACGTTTTTACCTTAAAAGACTATTATTTTTGGACAGAAGGAGTATGTTGGTTTTATTAGCATCGTGTAAGTAGAAGTCAGTTATCGTTTGCTAATTTTTGAAATGGTCAGATTTTTTGAGAATCAAGTGTGAGGAAGAAGTCCAACATTGATTAATAAAAGGAAATATTGAACACTGTATAAGTGAGAGAATCCACACACCTATCATCTTAAGATTTTAGGTGGATATGTGGTGTGTCTCTCACAAAGGTGTGTCCCAAGTAAAAATTCTCCCTCGTAGACCCCCAAATTGCCCCAACAGTGGTATCATGATCCTTTGGTTTGAGTGAAGGGACCGACTTACTTGTATCGAAATATTTTCCGCGGGTGTGGGTAGATGTGTCCCATTGAGTTCAACGGTGATACAAGTATATGTAGAATAGAGAGCTTCCCCTTGCGGGGAACATTGTGTATAGACTCACACTTGAGGGGGAGTTTTGAGAATCAAGTGTGAGGAAGAAGTCTCACATTGATTAGAAAAAGGAAAGATTGAACACTATATAAGTGAGAGAACCCACACACCTATCACTTTAAAGTTTTAGGTGGATATGTGGTGTGTATCTCACAAAGGTGTGTCCTAAGTAAAAATGCTCCCTCGTTGACCCCCTCGAATTGCCCCAACAAGATTAGTTTCATTAGTATGAGTTGTAATTAGGAAGCACATAAGTTAGCAAAGCCCTCTATTGTGGGGGTGGACAAACGGTCGATTACGGGCGGTGGCAGACCCAAAACCTTAATATGAATTAAACCATAGTTCTCTTTTGAAGATCCAACTTCGTCTGTCAATATATCGATTCTTCTGAATTTCGGTTTTTCAGATAAGTCGGTTGGTTCGGTCGACTAGTTCGGTTTACTACAAAGATTATTGTTTTTATCTTTTAGTTTAGATTATTATTTTATCTTTTTGTTTTCCTCTTCTGGTATCCCTATTAGTGGTGCATTAAATTTGGTAGAGTGTTGATGGTGTAATGAAGATATGATATACAATGGAGGAACAACATATTACATTGATCTCAAATAGATTTGAGATGATGAACAACATACCTTGTTGTTGTATGTAAAGTCAAGTGAGAAAGAAAATTTCATTTGTTTCTTGTTTAAAAAAAAATAACAATGGAATAAAAGATTGATAAGAAGAAATATATTCTTCAAAGAACTCTGATATTTTTTTGTTTGTGTGATGATTAGGGATGACAAAATTATTTGTACCCACGGATATCCGTGAATAAAACCCGTCACGAATATGGGACAGATAGTTTAATGGATATCCACGGATAAAATAAATGGATATTTAAATATTCATTTGTTAATGGATATTGATACAAATTTAATGATATCCGTACCCGCAAATATCCATATCTGTTAATAAATTATAAAAATCATTTAAATATTATTAGTTTATTATACCTTATTTTTTCATCTATAAAAAATTAGTCTTTTTATATTTCTTACTTTTTTTGAAATTTTCTTTTAAGAAAATCTTTCACATTTCATTCAAATTCTATTAGTCATTTCATATTTAAACTCTTCAAAACTTCATACCTCAATTCTTCATACTCCTCAGTTGTCCAATGTTAAATAAAGAGCAAATTTTATGGATGTTATATAATAGTATTATTCACACAATCATATTTAGGATGTCTCAAACAATATAAACATGCTCATATGACATGATATGTAACACATGAATTTTTAAAGCTCATAAATATTAGTAACAACAACAAAACATGTCCGAGAAGTCAACTTTATTCAAAGCAGCGGAAAAATCAATATCAACTAATATTCATAACATAAACATGTTTTCAAAATAAATATAACTAGCCATAACTCAAGAGATATCCACAAATCTCCAACAAGGATAAAATATATAAAACATTCCATAACCTCGGTGTTACACATCAGAGCAAACGTCAACACTAAAAATAAATGGAAGACTTCATATTCCACTCACATCAACTCCTCTACTGCGAGATATCTGCTTGATGCCCATGAAAATGAAGCATTCAAACAAAAGGGGTGAGATATCATAATTATATAAAGGAAAGCATGATAATTAAGCAAGCATCAAATTATTGCATGCACTTCACCCCTTCCATATCATACATCCATACAACACCACAACCAAAATCCAAGCACTCAACAAATACAATCGAAATGTAATACAATGAGACTCACAACTTAACTCAATGCAAGTGGTGCATTCAGTTCTATTTTAGAACCTGATTTCTATTTTAGAATCACAATTCTCGTCAGAATTTCCATTACATCGCTCACACCTCATCAGGCACACGACTTCCATGATCGCTCACACCCCACATGGGCACATGATCACCTCAACAACATGATTATACTACTAAAATTAGGATAAGACGTTCACACCCTACCTGGGCACACGATTGATCTCACAACACGTGCATATTATGAAATGAATGACAACAACATACAATGAATATCATTTAATCAAAGTATCACACTCCTATAGGCCACACCACAACATGCCATAACAGTCCAACAACATCGACATATAGCAAGGCAAGCAATAACAAATGCATCTACGATTATGTGACACCACAACATAACAATTAGGATGCATTTAACAACAAATATTGATTTTCTGGTACATACACCATTTCTATGATAAAGTTCGTCATGTCAGCTTCCAGACGCTTCAAACGACGCTCGAATCGGACTCGCGGAACAAAAATAATGAATTCCAACGATTTTCAAAAATTGTCTTAGTGTAACCGATTACTCCAAATGAGGTAAGTAGTTACACCTTCTGTAACCAGCCACCCTTTGCTACTGCCTTATGGTGTAATCAGTTACCATAATCAAGGTAACCGATTACACCTTCACAGAAATGCCCGAAAATTCCTTTTTAAAGAAGTGTAATCGGTTACTCCAAATCTGATAACCGATTACACTGCTTAAAAGCACTTTTCAGCAACTTTTCAACATAATAATCACTTTTGAGCCACCCAAAAATCCCATTTTTCTCACAAATCATTTGTACAACATTTTACTACGAAAATCCACTTTTCAAAGTTTGAAAAATCCCAAATTCTTTCCCCAAAAAATGTTCAAAAAATAGCTCCGACTCTAACACGCGATCATACACAACAACGACATCATACCATTCAATCAATTATGTGATTCCAACAACGATAATTGCAACAATGCATCATTCTAACATCAATTACCACATCAACATACCACACACAAAATTCATCAAGAAATTAATCAATCCAATATTTACCAATTCATAAAAAATTATAAATAGAGAGAAAAGAGCACAAAACCTACATAGCATAATCTACCCACCATCATCATGTTAACCCTTAGATAATTAGAACTCCACTTTTACCTTAGAATTCTTGCAAAAGCTTCACAACAATAGATTTTTCTCTTTCCTTATGTCATAGCCTCTTCTTCTCACTTCCTCTTGTTTTCAAGATAGATAATTTTGTCTCCTAACTTTCCTTATTTCTTATTATTATGTAAAAGAAAAATTAATGTAAGTTGACAAACATAAATTTTAAAAAAATTATAATAAAATTATAAATTAATCAAAAGTTAAATATCTAGATATGTTAAAAAAAATATGTTTTTTAATCTTTTTATAAAAAGTTTCAATATGTAAAAGAAAAATTAATGTAGGTTGACAAACATAAATTATTAAAGAAATAAAAATAAAATTATAAATTAATCAATATATATATATATATATATATATATATATATATATATATATATATATATATATATATATATATATATATATATATATATATATGATCTCACCTGATCAGAAGAGCCTTCCAGGACTTGGTGAAGGGGCCAGAGAATGAAACGGGAAAGGAGGGGGGTGTACCTGCAAAGCACTTCAATGCTTAAGTCAGAAGAGGTACAAAATATTATGGTTTAGTTCATAATGAGTGAGAATACCTGACCATTTGCTAAGAAAGGGTATTTATAATGTGCCCGCAGCGCTGGGCCAAGGCCCCTCAATGGGCTTAATCTGGCTAGGCCCATGGAGGAACTGCCAAGGGACGCGTAAGAAGCGTGAAGACCTAGACAAAAGGTTTGCCCCTTGGTCCAACTGCTTCTATCTTTCAGGAGATAATAAAGGGCAGTTGGGCGACGTGGAAAATGAGATGGCAGACATGCTCTCTGCCCGTCTTCAGTGTATGCCCGTCGTATCAGCAGGTGATTTATCCAAGAGGTTCTCCTGCTCGAGCATATGGGCCCTTGCTCTACATATACTGGGCCATGGCCATATACATTCTTGCGGCCCAGTCCAGAACAGGAGCCCCCCAAGTCGAGTCTCTGGGTCAGAGTGATGACTTATATTGCAATTGGGCACATGCGCCAAGGACAAAGTAGCGGGCATATGGTCGGACACGTGATGTTCTGCAGAGCTGACCGTAGCATCCTTTTCTCCCCGGGCACGTGATGCTCTAAATAGTGTCGAGGACGAAGGTCCCCCGACGGGTTCGTGATGTTTCTGTGAAAGTCGAGGACACCATACGGGGTCGGGGACGTTCCATAGAGTCGGGGAGGTGTATAGTTGCCCGACGTCGTTCCAGATTCTTTATGGATTGACGTGTTTCAGTATTAATGGTGTCGCTTCGTTTAGTTTGCAAACGGCGGCGTAGGTAGTAGGTAATGATGGCCTAGCGCGTTAATCCACGCGCCCGGGACTATAAAAAGGGGTTGAGTGACTTCATTTACACTTTTTCGCTCAGACGTTCACCGGAAGCTCTGAAGAATTTTCTTGTCTCCGCTCGTCTCGTCACCTGAACCACCGCTGCTGCTCGCGCACCACCGTCCATTTTTTATTCTCATCATGTCAGGTACTATTTTTGCCTTCTTAATCCTCTATTTTCCATGTTTTTCTGCGTTAATGGTTGTGAATTCATGTTTTCATATGTATAGAGTAATTAGATTTAACTTAGAAGTAGTTAAGTAGGCTGTAGATGTGAAAATTAGGGTTAGGATTAGACTGTCCCGGGCAGAAATTTCATGTGTCGGGAAAAATTTTCATAAGCATGTATGAGATTTTTGCCCGGGGCATGAGAATGTTCACGTGTGCATTGCTACGTCGAACACGTGCGAAATTTCTCAACTGGGCCTGGTGGCAGTGGGTGAGGTTTCGCACTGGTTCCCGTGAACGTCGCCCCCACACCCTTTCACTTAACCTGCGGTGGAAGGGTGGATTTGATATGACGTCGAATTCACTCTTTTTGTCTGCGTTTCAGGTGCAACCGGGCGTCTACGACCGAGAGGAGAAGAAACCGGGCCGCGGCCCGCGGATACGGACCTTACGCGTTTGTCTGCCGAGGAGGGGAACGCCCGAGGTGGTACTGAGCATGTTTCGTCGTCCGGGCAAAATGACCTCTCTTGGGTTGCGGACGAACCCTTGGACGAAGAATCTTATTTCTGCGAGGAGGCGACCCATGCTTATGCCGTGGTGGAAAATAGAAGTCGGGAAGATCCTGAAAATTGGCAGTGCCATGCTCCCAAAGAGGCGGACCGGATATGTCATCGTTTCCCGGGGAAGCAGTTCGCCATGTACGAGTTTGCCTTCTGAGAGGCGGGGATCAGGCTGCCCTTCAATTCCTTCCAGATGTCTATATTCAAGTGGCTCCGGCTGGCGCCGTCCCAATTACACCCTAATGCCCTTGCTTTTACGCGGGCGTTTGAGTTGGTCTGCCGCTTCCTCGGTATTGGGTGTACCCGGGCCCTCTTCTTCCATGTTTTCCATCTCCAACGGTCCGGAGTTCGGGGGCGTCACAACTGGGTCTCTTTCAAACAGCCCGTACGTTTATTCAAGACGTACGTAGATTCTGCCCGTCATTTCAAGGGTCGGTGGTATGTAGTGAGACTGATCACCCGTGCTGCCTTGCATTCCCTTTATTACTACAAACAGGATGCAGACGGGGAGGAGAAATTGATGTCGAAGATACCGCTGAGGTGGCAGTGCGACCATTTCGATCTCACCACTAGCCACTATAGGATTAAGTTCTCGATGCTTGGTGTCGAGGATATGCTCGCTTATAAGAAGCTGGTTGAGTACGTGCAGAGCTTCAACCTAGCAGTCTGGACGGATCGAAAGGGCGTGCCTTATCTTGATGAGGCCGGGATGCCGATCTGCGAGCCCCGTCTTATTAACACCAAGACTTTTCTCGAGTGTAGAACCGAGGAGAAAGCCATGGAATTATTGAGTAAGTGTTTCCTTTATGCTAATGTCTTTTTGTTTATGTTTTCGCCCGCTGATGTACATGTCCCCGTTTTGTAGGTGCTATGCCCAATGCTCGTGATCGGGTTCTCAAGCTGGCCAACCAGGCAGGTTCCCCGGACAGGGTTTCAAAGAAGAAGAAGAAGGTCGCGCTTCGTGTCCAGGAGATAGCTGGTGACTCCGGGGCTGGGACCTCGAACACAACGAGTCCAGTGCTCTCCTCCCCTCCCCGTGCATCTATGATCAACATACCAGACAACCCGCCTCCATCAACCTCCCCTCTCCACAAGCGGAAGCGCCCGGATGAGACACTCTCCAGGTCGACATTAGCGGGGAACGGCAGTCCAGGTGGCCCTGGAAGTTACTTACTGTCCCCCTGTTATGTAGAGCGGGCCTTTTTCAAGACTGAGGATGCCATTGCTGTGCCAGCGCCTGAGGCGAAGGCCATCCTGAACCAGGAGGCTGGTGTCCAGCGCAAGGAATTGGCCAGGGACTTGGCCGCCGTCATCAGGGTGATGGAGACGGCTATGGTCCTGACTGACACCTCCGTGTCCACTGCCTCTTTGGAAGATGCCCTCCTGCGGGTCCGGTCTGAAAAGGACAAGTTGTCCAAGGACTTGTCGGATTATAAGGAGGAACACCAGCTTCAGGAGGGGCTGAAGAAAGAGTTAGAGGAGGTCAAGGAGGAGCGAGACCTACTGAAGGCGACTAAGGCGAGTTTGGAGGAACAAGCAGCTGGGCATCAGAAGGTGGCCAAGGAGAATGATGGATTGCGTGCTCGGCTTGCTTCGCTCGAGGACAAGGTCAGTCCGTTAGCTGATGAGACCGAAGAAGAGCTCGCTCTTGGTTCCCGGGGCGAATTGGTGGGGCACATTCGCTCTCTCAACCAGGATTTCGTGGCTGTATTCAAGGAGGGTTTTGATAACGCCGTCGAGCAGCTGAGGATTTTAAATCCCGAGTTGGTGACAGAGGGGTCAGCCCACAATTACTGTGTCCAGGAGGGGGAAATCGTGTGCCCGTTCGAGGCCGAAGAAGAGTTGGGGGAAGATGAAGTGGAGGAAGAGAATGTTGAGGAGTAGCTCCGGGCGGAGTCTTAGGAATTTTAATTTGTTTTGTTTATATGGCCTTCGTGCCCGTTTTGTATGGCCTGCGTGCCTTTTTTGTTTGAATTTTTGCCTTCGGGTGTACTTATCTTTGGCCTTAGCCGTTTTTAATGAATGAATGCTTCGTTTTTAATTATTCATCCTGCTCGGTTTTTATTTTATTACAGTTTGTTTCTTGTATTCACGAACTATTTTATGCTCGACCATGTTGGTCTCCTCGGTTTAGGGAACCGACGAGGTAGCGGGCGTCGTGCCCGTTCAGATCGAAAACCGAGTTCGTGGTTTGGAACTCCGGCTCCGAGGCTTGGGCTTTCCCATCGCGAGCTGGGTGCCCTGCCGGTCTTGGTACTTCGACGTTGGTGCTCGATCGAGGGTCCAACCGTCGGGGAGGGTTGTGTTCGCTGGAGGGGTCAGTTCGTCCCCGAGTCGCGCGGTTCCTCCCTGTCGTTTTGGAGACGAAGAGCGTGGTCGTACCTCCCACGTCTCCCCGTGGCATATTCAGCTGTAATACTGTCTAAGTTTCTCTGCGTTCCATGGTCGAGCGAGTTCTTCGCCCTGTAGGTTTTCTAAGTAGTAGGCCCCGTTGCTCGTCTTATCGCGGACGCGGTAGGGGCCTTCCCAGTTGGCGGCCAGTTTACCCTCTATTGGGTTTTTTTGGTTTCTTCTGAGGACCAGGATGCCCACCTGGAACTCTCTCTTTATGACTTTCGCGTCGTGGCCCAAGGCTATTTTTTGCTTGAGAGATATTTCTCGAAGGGCTGCCTCGGAACGAATCTTGTCGACGAGGTCCAGCTCGGCTCTGAGTGCCTCGTCGTTCATTTCTTCGTCAAGGGGTTCTTCTACGCGCCTCATTGGCTCTCTTATTTCTATTGGGATGACTGCTTCGGTGCCGTACGTTAGTCGGAATGGGGTCTCCCCGGTTATGGAGTGAGGTGTTATGCGGTAAGCCCATAGGACGCTATGTAATTCCTCGACCCACGCCCTCTTCGCCTCGCCGAGTCTGCGTTTTAGCCCGCGCAGGATTACCCTGTTGGCCGCTTCCGCTTGCTCGTTGGTTTGAGGGTGCTCGACGGATCTGAAATGCTGCTTAGTACCTAAGCTCGCCACGAAGTCTTGGAATCCCCCGTCCGTGAATTGCGTTCCATTGTCCGTGACGAGGACCTGGGGCACGCCGAACCGAGTGAGGACATTTCGTTTAAAGAATCGAAGGATGTTTGTCGCTCCCGATAAATGGGAATGGCGCAAATAAAGGTACAGACGCGAACGGTCGGCGAGAGGGACAATGAGAACACACAGCCGTGAACTCACTGGAGATGAATAGAGTCGCCAGCTAGACATTTTTATCCCGGAGGAAAGGCAATGCTGCATAGACCTAGAAAGACATGGATAAGACGGTTGCGAACCAGAGAGACTGAGAAAGGGGGTTGGTTACAACCTAGGAAGGTATTAGCACCCAGATTGTCCGCCGTACTCGACGGGATCCACGCTTAAAAGATTTGTGTTTTAAAGGGGTAGTGTCAGTGCAATTTGTGTATAAAAGAACTGGAAAGAGATGTACAGGTGTCAGTGTAAGAGAAGTGCAAAGTGTAATACATACAATGTCAGTGCAAGAACAGGAGTATGCTCATGATCATGAGGTTAAGAAAATAAAGCTGAAAGAGGGGGAAAATACAGAGACTTTTGTTCGATAACTGTTAAGTTATGCCTACGTATCCTCTCGTGCAATGAGGAAGTCAGAACACCGTAGTTCGACCCAAAGAGACTGAAAGATGAATTGGCTTGTGAACTGCTTGCTTGCCTATGCTCAAGTGTATGACCTGTCTGGCTCAGGTGCAAACTGTCTTGCATTAGACGGAAGAAGCAAGTTCTCGTTTGTGAGTGAAGGTGATGAGAAAAGAATCCCGGAGGAGACGATTATTGTTTTTTTTTTTTGAGTTTTCAGTCTTTTATTGCTTTTGAAAATTTGTCATAAGTTAATGAACTTAAGCCTAAACCAATGGATTTAGTAAACTCATCACATCTTCCCTCTGATTAGGGGTAATGAGAATACCTTAAGTGTGAAGTCAGCTTCTCACACTTAATCACCTTTGATGCAGGATTAAGATCATTAACCTACTTGTGATTATTTAGATGTTTTTGGTTTTTTGTTTAGTGTTAAGTAATGAGGTTAAGCCATAATCAGGGATTAAACAGACTCATTACACCATCCTAATAGAAGGATAATAGATGAGAATGTTTAAGCTGAGGAAAGCTCCTCAACTTAATCCATGATTAAGGATTAAACTCATGACAAAACAAAGCCTTTATTAAGTGGATTTTATTTAATGACATGATGATGAAGTGATTTTTAGGGTTTGTAAGACAACTTGAGGGGGACTTGTCCATTAACACTAGGGTTAGTCCTTCTTAACCAATTAAGGAAGAATTAGAACCCTAATGCAAGGCCCAAGTTACAAGTGTGATGTCTTGGTGATTATTAAATGGATTGATTAAGAGATTTAAACACATTAAGGGTTTAACACTTAGGATTAAAGTTATACACCCCATCCTAATAGAAGGATGCAGGCATAAGCTTAATCACAAAGCCTTAAAGCCTTTAGGGTTTAGTCCCTGATTATGAGATGAGAAGAGAAGATTCAATGAGACACAAAGGTAAAACTAAGAGGGGGGACTAATCAAAACCCTAATTATTGTCATGCTTGGTTGTTCCTAAGGTTTGTGAGGTTTACAAAAGAAATCTTCAATGGAACCACCAGGAAGCAGATGAAAGGGGCAGGAGAAGCAAAGTAACTTGCTTCACTCAAGAAGTCAAGTCACTTGAGGAAATAAAGTGAGAAGAAGAAGAATGAGCAAGCTCAATCTCAAACATAAACAAAAAGGCAGCAAGGATGCATAAAAGAGATGAAGATAAGTTATGAGAAGTGAAGGCAAATTCACTTCTCAAAGCCACTTACCACCTGAAAGGTTAGAAAGGAAATGCAATGCAATGCAAAATGGGATGGAATGGCATGATGCAAATCAAAACCAGAAGCATACATGAGATGATAATGATGCTATGAGATGATGCAAACATGAAACAAGGCATGAGGATGATCATACAAGCTTATGGATGCAAAATGAAACAAGTTAAGGAGCATGAACATACATGAAAAGTTATGAAATGCAAATGGCATACAACATGGGAAATGCAAGATGCAATGATCAAACATGCTTTCAATATGTCTTATGATGTCAAATGGATCACAAGAATGCATAAAATGCTATGGCAAGTCAAGGTATGAATGCAAATGCAAGATGGATGCATATGGAAGCCCAAATTAGGTTTTATGATCAAAGCATCAAACACAAACCAAAATCAGAAGCAAACATCAATATAAAAAATTGAAAATGCACTTAAAGGATCCCTAATCCTATACTAACCCACTGCCAAAGGAAAAGTCTCAACTCTTAACCTAGTTCAAGTTATGATTTTCCTAAGTTTTCTAGGGTTTTAGGGTTCCTCAACAAGAAAAATGCCAAACAAATGAAAAATGAAAGATCAAATCATGGCCATTTAATCTCATAAACTACATGATATGCTAAATACAATGCAAAAAGAATCAAAGTCCAACTCATCATGGTTAGGCAGAAGTGATTTTTGGGAGTTTGGATCAAAATAATGCATCAAAATGATTTTAATTCCATGGAAATTTCTCAAAATGCATCAAGATCAAAAAATAAATTTGGTTTGAGGGTTGGACAATGTTTCTAAATGTTTTTAAATGTTTCATGAATTTTTTGGTGATTTTTAAATACCTAAAAGTATTTTTAATAAATTAATTCTCATTAATTAATTAAAAATAAACTTTTAAATATTTAAAAATACTTTTTAAATGCAAAAAATGAAAACAAAAATATTTTTGTGTTCTGAAATTAAATAATAACTTGTATAAAAAATTTCAGAATTTTTAAATTAGTTTTACTATTTTAAAATAAATGTACAAATTAAATGGGAAAAAATGAAAATAAAAATAAATAAGTGAAGAAGTAAGCAGATCTGAGGGCTGGTATTCAAACTGGGGTGAAATTGGTTGACTGGCGCGTCATCCAAGGGCTGAGGCTTATCCTGATTAAATTAACCTAATTATAATTAATTAAACTAATAAATGAGGATTAGGGCAAAATGGACACATCTGGACCACACAATCACGCGCCAAGTCAACAAAGTCAAGGGATCCAACGCTCAGCATTCAAACTACACTAATTACAGGGATTAAACCCTAATTATTTTCAGGTGGCCGGAGAAGACCTCCGGTCGTCTTCTCCGGTGGGAACCCCACCTGAAAATTCCTAGAATCTTCAAAACGTAACTAAAACGAAATCTAAAAGAATGGAAATCATCCCCACACCCCCCTGAATCAAAACCCTACCACAAACAACATTTATATTTCATCAATCTCATGAATCGAAACAAAACAAATTTTAGGGCAAGACTTTCAGAACACGATTAAACTCTCATCTCTTCACCATTTTCAAAACCAACAACATCAGAGTGATCAGTGAGCTACAAAGAACAACTTAGGAACTTTAAAAATCATTTCTGGAAAAAAAAGTTCTTGAGCTACCTGAGTTTTGAAGCTTTCAGTTTGCAGCTTTCTGGCCTCTCTCCTCTGTGCAATCCACTCCTTTTAAGCCCCTGATGACATATTGATGCTTGGAAAGAATTTGTGTTGGCTGGTTTGGGAGTTTGAACAAGTTCTGTTCAGGATGGTGTGAGAATCGTGTTCTTGATTCCTTGAGTTTCAGGTTGATTTTAGGGGTGCTTTGTGATCAGGGTGATGTGTTGAGAAGGTCTGTGTAGTTTGTTTGGGTGTTTGTGAGTTGTATGAAGAGTTTCGAAAGCTTTTGCTTCAAGGGTGGAAAATGAGAATGCTGTGCTCTTGTGTGTTTCAGGCTGGCTTCTTGTGATGTTTAAGTTGCATTTGATTTGTATAAACTAATCCTATTGGTCAGAAGATGTGACATGTCCTTTTGTGATAGGTATGGTTGCTTTTGCCAAAATGTCAACTTTTGTGTAAGAAGGGCATGGGCAACTTCTAGCCAAGTACATGGAGAGTGGGCTGCGTGGCAAGGTGAGGGAGAAAGGCTAGGATTGATCAGCAGGCTAGGCAACAAGTGGGTGAGATGTTATGATGGATTTTGCAACTTGGTTCATTTTGGTTCTCATGAAAAGATCTTGTTCCAAAAGCCATACAAATGTGTAATCCCTTGGTCCATTCTGAACTTTTGATGTTACATGATCATGTTATGTGAATTAGAAGTCCATTTGATAGCCTTAGAACACTTGATCAAGTCATTTTGCAAAATACCTCTTTGGTAGAAACTTTGAAATTTTGTGATTTTTGCCAAATTTGACAAGCCATAACTTTTGATCCAAAATGAATTAGGTCATGTTCTTGTACTTTTTGAAAAGGGAAAGATCTATTCTACAACTTTCATGACCAAAGTTTTTCCATTTGAAGAATTTTTGGATCAAAAAGTAAGGGTTGAAAAAGTTGCATAAAATGACATTTTCATTAAAAGTCAAACTTGCCCAAAAAGTCAACTTTGCAAAAGACTTGAAATTCTTGAATTTTGTGAACTTCCAACTTCTTCCATGATCAAATAAAGATCATATACACTCAAAATGATGAAGATCACCCCTTGGTTGGGTCATTGGGGGCCTCAGATGCCCTGATTTTGCACTGACTTGTCCAGAAAGTCAACCTTTGATCAGATGACTTCCCCATGGAATTTCTTCATGAAAATTGATATGCATACTCCCTACAACATATAGAGACCAATGGAAACAAGAATGAACAAAAAATATGGAGTTATGGCCTCTGAAACCAAAACCCTAATTTTAGGTCATCTGTGCAGTCAAACCTGGCTCTGCTTCCACAACAATCCCAGTTCTTGTGATTCTTTGTCATTCTTGACTTTGAGAGGATATAATATGATACTTGAACACACATGGACCCCTTTGAAGTGATTGATGACCTTTGGAGTGGCTCAAGAAGCTCGTAGATTGCTCAGATCACAAACCCTAGATGCAGATGACTTAGAACCAATGCAGTGGATCAAAAATGAGATATGAGATGGCATGATTGTGTTTATGCATATGAAATGATCACAAGCCATGGTGTGAATGGGTGAGGGCAAATTTGGGGTGTTTACAGCTGCCCCTATTCAAACATGAGTTAGCTGTGCAGGATGTAAGCGACGGCTTAACAGGCGAACAAGATAACTTGTGGTTGAATACCAAAGACAGTCCAAAATTTGCACTCACAGAATGAAGAAGAAAAGGGATATATATTGTAAAAGAAAATAAAGTATATTGTAAAGTGCGGGCGACGGGGGACGACCGTCGAGCAGAGGACGGCTGCCGGGTAAAGAGCAATGGCGGGGACGGTCGACATGCTGGAAAGGTGCGGGAAATAAGGCAATGACGGGGACGGCCGACATGCTGGGGAAAAGGGATTATGATGGGGACGGCCATCAAGATGAAGTTGTAAAATTCTCTAGGGATTAATGAAACATGACGGGGACGGCCATCAAGTTCATAAAGTAAAGCAACCAACGATGGGGACGGCCATCGGGCTAAAAAGGAAAAGGGACCACGACGGGGACGGTCATCGGGTTAAAGAATAAATGAAATAAACAGATGATGAGGTACGGTCATCAAAGGTGAAGGACGATCACCTAGCAGGGGACGGCTGCTCTGTTGGGTAAGATGAAGGATGATCATCTAAGGTGGAGGACGACCACCTGGCAGGGTACGGCTGCCGAAAATATCGCGACATAGGACGAATGCCGGATAAAAGGTCAACGATGGGGACGGCCATCGGATGAGCATGATGGAGGACGACCATCAAGAGGTGGAGGACGACCACCTAGCAGGGGACGGCTGCTCTCAAGGTTTGTCTTGACATAGGACGAATGTCAGATAACCAAAATCAACAATGGGGACGGCCATTGGATAAAATGATGAAGGACGATCATCAAAAGGTGGAGGACGACCACCTAGCAGGGGACGGCTGCTAAATATCACGACATAGGACGAATGTCGGATAGAAAATCAACGATGGGGACAGCCATCGGATGAGCATGATGGAGGACGACCATCAAGAGGTGGAGGACGACCACCTAGCAGGGTACGGCTACTCTCGGGGTTTATCATGACATAGGACGAATGTCAGATAAAAGGAGAAATTGCTTTGTTGGCGATTTACTGGGGAATAGTAAACACGGACGAGTGTTTATATCCAAGAAACAAAGTATAGGTGTTTAGATGTTTGTGTATAGATTAAAGATGCGTACGAGCATCCTTAAGACTACGATACGGACGAGTATCAGGTAGAAACAAACACTGACACGTGTTCAGAGATGATGATACGGACGAGTATCAATGGGTTAACAGAGGACACGGACGAGTGTTGAATCTGAAAGGACTCTTCTGGGGAATAGTAGACACAGACAAGTGTCTATATTCAAGAAGACAAAAGTGTTTGACGCGTGTATGGATTAAAGATGCGGACAAGCATCCTTAAGAATATGATACAGACGAGTATCAGGTAGAAACAAACGCTTGACGCGTGTTCTGAGATAATGGTACGGACGAGTACCAACTGGTTAACAAAGAACATGGACGAGTGTCGAATCTGTGGGGATATACATAAAATGGTGTATACAAGATACGGACGAATATCTGTATAAGCGTGAGTGGTGTATAGATGAGTGTTTAACTGTTGGGGAGAGTGACACGGACGAGCGTCAAAAGGAGAAAAGTATAGTATAAACAAGTATCTGTTGTACAAAGTGTTTATGTTACTGTGCTGGGGAAAAATGACACGGACGGATGTCGAGGAAAGTTATATGTGAGTGCAAAGAGAATGTCTTTGGCTTTCTGCTGGGGTTATGACACAGACGGGTGTCAAAAAGTATCTGTAATACGAGTGTTATTGTTAGAGTGTTCGGGCGACTTTACTGGGAAATGACGACACGGATGGGTGTCTAGTGGAGTATATACTGGTGTTTGTGAATGTAAGGCAACTGTGTTTGCTGAAGAATCTCCGCTGGGGATTTTTTTTTTGGGAGGGAGTTTTCTGTATATTGATGGATCATTATTTACAAGTGTTTGATTCAAAACCTGGCTTATGATTATGCTATATGTTTGATTTTTGCCGTAATGCTCCGTACTAGACGGAATGCTACGCTTTGTGGGTGAATATGATGCGAATGCTATGCTTATGCAAAGGTATCAAACCGGGATTCGGATCCCGTTGCCACGAAAATCTCTGGCCGATTTGCTTTGAAATGGACATCCCAGCTGGGGGTGAGATCATTGGTAGATCTGATGAGATGCCATTGCTTGGGGATATAAGTCATTGATAGACCTATCCTTGTACTGAGGGACCCAGCTGGGGTTTGAAGAAGCTTTCTTCACTCTGTTGTGATCCTTCATGCGCTGCTCTTCTGGATAGAGGCTGAAACTCTGTGGGGAGAAGGTTCCCTGACTTTTGTATTTGGCTGAGGATGAAATGGCAACTCGGCTGGGGAGAAAAAGAGATCACTGAAAGATCTCCCTAGAGACTCTGTTGAGGAGGATTCTTGACTCAGCCGGGAATATGGGCGCCCTCTGGTACTGTTCTGTTGGGAAAACGATGCCTGGCAACTTTGATGGGGAGAAGTAATAAGTGGCAAATCAGCTGGGGGCCCGACACTTTGGGTGCTAAGGCTAAGTGTTGATTTGTCAGCTTGCTGAAGTGAAGCTTTCGTGCCCCAAGTTGCGTTCTGGATACCTGCAATCCTGCAAAGATAGGGAAACACACAAGTAATCCCGAGGTATCCTTTACTGGATTCCGTCATAGGAGTTTAGACACTTCTGAGAGTAAGTATATTTCCTGCAAGCATGTGACTTTATTATATCTTTTGAAGATGGGCATCTGTACTTATGCAAACAGTTTTTTTCTTAAGATATCAGACATTTTTGCAAAATAAAAAATGTACAAAACGAAACATGATTGAAAATCTGATTTTATTAATTCATGTGCCCTGAATTGGCAAGATACAGTCAAAGGGAACATATCTCCTGAAATGAGGAGATTGTTACAAAAATGAGAAAACAAAATGCTGGCAATGTTGACGACGCTTTAAGGAGCTTCCTCTTTACTATGACTCGTATGACATTTGACGTTCTTCTCATCTTGCTTTCTGAAGAAGGCTGATTCTGAAAGAAGCTTGATCTTTTTGAAGCTTACCAAGTTGTAAACGATACAGACAAATTCAAAATGCAGTTGTTCGCTTATTCCCTTATTTTGCATGGATCGCCCTTTCGGGTTTTCAATCCATCGGGATACCCATTTTTGCCTGAGTTGTCCAATGCGGCTTTTCAACTCAGCGGGTGTACATTTTTTGTTTATTTTCCCTTATTTTTGCCCGAGTCTTTTATTCTATTTTTGACTCGTCGGGATGCCCTATTTTTGCATGGACTTACATTCTGTTTTTATGTCCAGCGGGTCATTTTTATGCGAAGTATTTTTTAACTGCATCTGAATTCACAGGGGACGGGAAATCTTCACCATCCATGGTGCTGAGCATCAGTGCTCCACCAGAGAAAACTTTCTTTACCACAAATGGTCCTTCATAATTCGGAGTCCACTTGCCCCTGTGGTCTGTATGAGGAGGGAGGATTCTTTTCAGCACAAGATCTCCTACTTAGTACTCTCGGTGCCTGACTTTCTGATCGAAGGCTTTCTTCATTCTTTTCTGATACAACTGCCCATGACAGATTGCGGCCAATCTTTTCTCTTCAATCAGACTCAGTTGTTCGTATCGGGACCTGACCCATTCTGCTTCATTCAGCTTAACATCCATTAGTACCCGTAGAGAGGGCAATTCAACTTCAACCGGTAGGACTGCCTCCATACCATACACAAGCTGATACGGTGTTGCCCCAGTGGATGTTCTAATTGACGTGCGGTACCCATGCAAGGCAAACGGTAGCATTTCATGCCAGTCTTTGTAGGTGACTACCATCTTCTGCACAATCTTCTTGATATTCTTATTAGCTGCCTCAACCGCGCCGTTCATCTTTGGCCTGTAGGGAGAAGAATTGTGGTGTTGGATCTTGAAGTCCCGACATAATTCAGCCATCATTTTGTTGTTCAAGTTGGAACCATTATCAGTAATGATTCGCTCGGGAACTCCGTATCGACAGATGATATCTCTCTTCAGAAATCTGGCTACCACTTGTCTTGTAACATTTGCATAGGAAGCTGCTTCGACCCACTTGGTGAAATAGTCAATAGCAACCAGGATGAATCTGTGGCCATTCGAAGCAGTCGGTTCAATCTTGCCAATCATGTCAATGCCCCACATAGCAAAGGGCCAGGGTGAAGACATCACATTCAGAGGATTGGGAGGCACATGCACCTTATCCGCATAAATCTGGCATTTATGGCATTTTCTGGCATAGGCACAACAGTCGGCATCCATTGTGATCCAGTAATAGCCTGATCTTAGCAACTTCTTGGCCATCGCATGTCCTCCAGCATGGGTACCAAAGGATCCTTCGTGCACCTCGTGCATCAACGAGTCTGCTTCCGTTCTATCAACGCATCTGAGGAGTACCATATCAAAGTTTCTCTTGTAGAGGGAACCATCGGTGTTCAGAAAGAAACTACCAGCAAGCCTTCTTAATGTCTTCTTATCATTGGATGATGCCCCAGGTGGGTATGTTTGATCCTCTAAGAAGCACTTAATGTCATGGAACCAAGGCTTATTATCTTTAACAACATCTGCTGCGAACACATATGCTGGTCTGTCAAGTCTGGACACTGAAATTTGAGGTACAAAGTTGGCAGCTTGAACTTTGATCATGGATGAAATGGTAGCCAGAGCATCTGCAAACTGATTCTCGTCCCGAGGGATATACTCAAGCTTGACTGTTGTAAAGAAAGTCAATAATCTCCTTGTATAATCCCTGTAAGGTATCAGATGATCCTGGTGGGTGTACCATTTGCCATTGGTTTGATTGATTACCAGAGCTGAATCTCCGAACACGGTCAATGTCTTGATCCTGAGGTCAATGGCTTCCTCAAGACCCATAATGCAAGCTTCGTATTCAGCTTCGTTGTTAGTGCAGTTGAAAGTGAGTTTTGCCGAGAAAGGCATGTGAACTCCTTTAGGTGTAATGAGTACTGCACCAACACCACGACCATTCATATTAACAGCCCCATCAAACATCATAGTCCATTCTCCTTCCGGGTCAGGCCCTTCAGTGTGAATATGCTCTTCATGATCTTTTGCTTTTATGAACATGATGTCTTCATCAGGGAAGTCAAATCTCATAGGCTGGTAATCATCAATAGGTTGCTCAGCAAGATATTCAGACAATACACTGCCCTTGATGGCTTTCTGAGATGTGTACTGAATGTCATACTCTGTAAGGATCATTTGCCATCTTGCAACCCGTCCGGTAAGTGCTGGCTTCTCAAATATGTACTTAACCGGGTCCATTTTTGAGATCAACAAGGTAGTGTGGGTCAACATATACTGTCTCAGTCGGCGAGCAGCCCACGCTAAAGCACATCAAGTTTTCTCGAGCAGTGAATAACGTTGTTCACAGTCGGTAAACTTTTTGCTTAGGTAGTATATTGCATACTCTTTTCGACCAGACTCGTCATGCTGGCCCAGCACACACCCCATTGACTCTTCTAATACTGTCAAGTACATTATCAGAGGTCTTCCTTCAACTGGAGGCATAAGGATTGGAGGTTCTTGCAAGTACTCTTTGATTTTGTCAAAAGCCTTCTGACAATCTTCGTTCCACCTGACCGTTTGTTCTTTTCTCAACAGCTTGAACAAGGGCTCACAGGTTGCTGTAAGGTGTGATATGAACCTTGAGATGTAGTTCAATCGACCTAAGAACCCTCAAACTTCCTTTTCTGTCTTCGGCGCAGGCATTTCTTGAATAGCTTTGACTTTATCAGGGTCAACTTCAATCCCTTTCTCGCTCACAATGAATCCCAACAGCTTACCGGATCTCACCCCGAATGTGCATTTGTTGGGGTTCAACTTCAATTGGTACTTCCTCAGACGCTTGAACATCTTTAGTAGATTTACCAGGTGGTCTTCTTCAGTGAGGGACTTGGCAATCATGTCATCCACATAACATTCGATTTCTTTATGGATCATGTCATGGAATAATGTTACCATAGCCCGTTGATAAGTAGCACCAGCATTCTTCAGTCCGAATGGCATCACCTTGTAACAGAACGTGCCCCAGGATGTGATGAAGGTTGTCTTCTCCATGTCTTCAGGTGACATCTTAATCTGATTGTATCCTGAAAATCCATCCATGAAGGAGAATACCGAGAACCGAGCCGTATTATCCACCAATACATCGATGTGAGGTAATGGGAAATCATCCTTCGGGATGACTCTGTTCAGATCCCGGTAGTCAACACACATCCTAACTTTGCCGTCTTTCTTAGGCACAGGCACAATATTAGCAACCCACGGCGGATAGCTAGTTACAGCAAGGAACCCGGCATCCCATTGCTTTTGCACCTCTTCTTTGATTTTCATTGCCATGTCTGGGCGAGTACGGCGCAGTTTCTGTTTAACCGGCGGGCATTCTTCTCTCAAAGGCAGTTTGTGCACAACAATGTCGGTATCCAACCCTGGCATGTATTGATAGGACCAAGCAAACACGTCCACATATTCTTGCAGCAGGTCAATCAGTTGTCTCTTCACTGAGTCTTGTAAGCAGGCCCCGATTTTAACTTCTTTCATATCTTCATCTGTACCAAGATTAATCGTTTCAACCTCCTCCTGATGAGGAGTGATAACCTTCTCCTCTTGTCTCAACAATCTGGCTAGCTCTTCAGGAAGCTCATATTCTTCTTCAACCCCTTCATCAGCTTGATTGATCGGATTGTCAAAGTCATACGAAGTCATAGCCGTGCTGTTGTCGGTGCGGTCTGGAAGGCACTCTCTGCAAGGGTTCAGTTTGTTCATTTTAGTGATTTGATTTTAATCTTGTTTAGAAAAGTGAAATAAAGTTGTCATTTTGAGAACACTGCCATTTATTTTTGTACAAAAAGAAAAATGGAAAAAACAGTGAGCGGGAAAAGAAAAAGGACTCATTTGCAAAAGATGTCTGATATTTCATTGATTAATCTTGTTGCACAAAAATTACAGATGGCCCGATTACAAAATGAGTCTTGTCATCTTGGGCAAGATGCAAGACTTGATGCATGCTATAAAAATACAGGAAATAATAATTACTCTGCATGAGTAACTCTTATAATTTCCTGGGAAGACCAGTTAGAGATACTGCTCCCCGGGATCTTTGGACGGATCCAACTCTCCAGGTTGCGGTCGCTTTCATCCTCGTCTTCCAAATTGTTGACAGCATTGGGGGTGAGCATCCCCCCACTAACAAAGTTGGGCTCCTTAGCAGCCTCTGCTTGATCTTGTTGAGTTGGTTTGTAACCCAACCCAAATCTATCCTCTTTCTTCTCCACCGGTAACAGCTGGCCCCAGCCTTGGGCATTTCCTTCTTCAACAACCTTTCGGGCTTGTTGATAAGATGTCATTGAGGTTCCAGGTACAACAGAAGTTTCATTTATGTTCAAGGCCTCAAACCCTTGACTCATTGTCTCGTGGATCTCTCCATCCATCTCAATGTATTTGTAGGTATCCAGGTGGCTAACAAAAATATCCTCCTCTCCACAGATAGTAACGACTTGGCCCTCCCACTCGAATTTTAACTTCTGGTGAAGGGTTGAGGTCACGGCGCCAGCAGCGTGAATCCATGGCCTACCCAATAGACAACTGTAGGCAGGCTGTATATCCATCACGTAGAAGGTTGTTTTGAAAGTTTGCGGGCCAATCGTTATAGGCAACTCAATTTCTCCCAGAACTGATCTCTTAGAACCGTCAAAGGCTCTTACTACCAAATTGCTGGGACGTAATGCCAATCCTTCATACTCCAGCTTCACAAGGGCTTTTTTAGGTAAGACATTGAGGGATGACCCTGTGTCTACCAGTACATGGGAAAGAACTGCACCCTTACACTCCATGGTAATGTGCAAAGCCTTGTTGTGATTGCGACCTTCAGTAGTCAAATCAGTGTTGGTAAATCCTAGTCCATTACTAGCATTAACATTCCCAACCACAACTTCCAACTGATTTACTGTGATCTCTTCTGGCACATAAGCTGCGTGCAAGACTTTTAGTAGTGCGTTCCGATGAGCCTCGGAGCACATTAGCAACGATAGAATAGAGATCTTGGAAGGCGTCTGGTGAAGCTGGTCCACTATTTTGTAATCACTTTTATTGATGATTCTCATGAATTCATCAACTTCTTGATCAAAGGGTGTTTTCAAAGCTTCTTTAACAATTTGTTCTTCCTGCACCAAGCCCTTACCTTTTGCCTTGGCAGTAGCTTCTGCTTCGGCAGTGGGTCTTTGAATTTGTGGAGCAAAGAGACGTCTGCTTCGCGTGAAGCCTCCGCCTCCTCCCACATTGTCTACTTGTGGTGCAGGGGTTGATGATTCAAAAGTGATTTTCTGTCCTTCGCAGTATAGATCAGAGTCGTAATGCCAAGGGATGGCATTACTGCTTTCATAGGGTACTGGCCCAGGCACCGTAATAGTGACTGGACTGATGGCAGCTGCAGAAGGGACTGTGATAGTCTGTGGATCATAGTATATTGTGACTGGTGCTCTGATGGGAGTGGCATTTTGTGAGTTGTAAGCAGAATCATTTTCAGGATCATAGTAAATTGTAATTGTGGAGACATTTGCTGCTGAAGTTGTAGGAGACATTGTTGGAAGAATGGGTGTTGTTGTTGTAGGAGTTTCTGAATGAAGTGGTGCTGAAGTTTGCTGATAGTTGGTCCGTTGAAGTAATAGATGAAGCATTTGTTGATGAAACTGAAAAGTTGTTTGGAACAATGGTTGTTGCAGTTGTAGAAGACTCGGGAACTGTTGTTAAGGAGATTGCTGGATTGGTAGGTATTGATGTTGTGATTTGAAGCAGGCCACTTTGGATGAGACCATCTATGCCATCTCTCAAGTTATCACATCCATTCACTGAAATGTTGCAATAAGCACACCCTAGCTCACATCCCGGGAACATTTGACATTCGAGGAGTTGAGCTTTAATCTCTACCAACGGTGTCCGAATCTGACCCACACCGGTTATCAAGTAAGACGTCTTGTATTCTTCAATAGCATTGATTCTGGGACCTCCGTGGTTTGGCATAGGGTTCTTGTTGACATTTGGTGGTGGTGCAAAATTCAGAGCCTTAGAGTCTACCAAGTCTTGTACCTTCATGTGCAAAGCTCTGCACTTTTCTGTACTGTGGCCAGGCGCATTTGAATGAAAAGCACATCTGGCGTTGGAGTCATAATTTCTGGGTAGACTGGTGGGATCTGGAGGTGCCAACGTCCTTAGCTCAACCAGGTTGAGTTTCAGGAGTTGTGGCAGTAATGTGGCATATGGCATGGGGATCGGATCGATCACCCTGTTGGCCTGAGAAGGTCTCTGTTGGAACGGTCTTTGCTGATTGTTGTTGTTGGTGTTGTTGTAGTTTCTCTGAGGAGGATACTGAGTTTGTTGCTGATAATTTTGTTGCTGTGGTTGATAAGCTGGTTGTGGATGAATGGGAGCGGGAATGGTGACTGCTGCCACAGACCTATGAACATATTAGGGTCTGCCCCTGTTGGCGTGGGTAGCATTGGTTTCACCAGTTCTTCTTGGGCCTGCAAAAGGCTTTCTTGTGTTGCTGGATGAGTTGGCACCATTGTCAGAAATTTTGCCCATCTTTAACAGGCTCTCAATTCTCTCTCCAGCTATAACGACATCTGCAAAGCTGGTGGAAGAGAAAGCAGCCAGCCTGTCAATGTATGTTCCTTGGAGGGTGTTCATAAACATATCTGCCATCTCCCTCTCTGACATAGGTGGATGGACAGCAGCAGCCAACTGCCTCCACCTTTGGGCGTACTCACGGAAGCTTTCTCTAGATGACTGTGACATCCCCATCAGGAGGGTCCTGTTGGGAGCCATATCCAAATTATACTGGTATTGTCTGATGAAGGCCTCTGCCAAGTCCTTCCAACACCTGATGGTCGCTCTAGTCAGATGGGAGTACCACTCCCTTGACGCTACAGTTAAGCTATCCTCAAAATAAAACATCCATAGCTTCTCGTCCATGGTATAGGCTTTCAACCTCCCCAAAAAGTATTGTAAGTGGGTCCGTGGGCAGGAAGTCCCGTTGTACTTTTCAAAACAAGGAGGCTTAAACTTATGGGGAATCCTGACCCCGTCCACTAAGCCCATGTCCATAACATCAAAACCCAAAGAGTTTTGGGACTCCAGGGATCTTAATTTTTCAGCAATTTCCTCCAGCCTTCTGTCATAGGCTTCTTCCCCAGCACCCATTACTGTGAACTGATCCTCCTGGGGGTCCTCTTGCAGCACTCTGCCTGCAGTGGCAGTCCCTTGAACATTAGCAGGAATGTTGATCTCTGGATGAAGGTGGGGTCCAAATACAGGGGGGTTGACATGAGGTTGGACCCTCTCATTGTTGCTTGTCCCAGCAGTCCCTATGTGGGGATCTTCCTGATTCTGCCTTTCTACCATTGCCCTCAATCTTTCTTGGCTCTGAACCATATTGTTCATCACTTCCATAAACTGCGTCATCTGAGTTCTCATTTCCAATCTTTCGTTGGCCATTTGGTTTCTGACCTCTGCAAGGTCCTGTTGTACCTGATCCATTTGTATGCCCGGAAGGTTGTTACGGGTTGGATATCGGTGTGGACGGTTGAGTGGAAATACCCGACGTCGAGCAATAGTTCCTGAGTTTCACAACAGAGTTAGTGAAAATGACAAAATAAACCTACAAAACAAACAAAAGGGTTAGCATGCAATGCAGTATGCTTATTTGTTTCCAAGGTATCCGGCTTGGTACTTGACTTTGACCCTTCCAGACCCTTGAAGATGCTGTTGATGTTGCTTTCGAAGTAAACTCAGATGGAACAAATGGATACATATATTACAAAAAGCAAAAGTTACATAGTTTGTTCTCTACAAAACATGCCCTCTGAGGGGTCAAAATACATCATAATAAAATAAAAGTACATGAAATGAAAGCAACAACAAGCAAAAGTCAGACACCAAGACCAAACTCATCCTCCTGAACTTCCTTGAGAAGTGCTTCAGTCACAGGATCAGCCGGACGCTCCGTGAGATTCCTGATAAGGAGATTCCGGGTAGTTACAGCTGCAGTTAGCTTCTTGTGCTGACTCTGGTCTTTTGACCTCTTCACTCTAGCTCTGATCTTTAACTCTGATATCTCCCTCTGGGCTGCTGCCAGGGCTTCCTGTTGCTCTTTTGCACTAGCTTCCAGCTGCTCGATCTTGTCCTGAGTCCTCTTATCTTCCAGAGTACGAGCTTCGGTGATCCTGACCCACCTAGCTTGACTCTCCTTCAGATACAAGTCAGTCATGGCTCTCTAGAACTGGGCTTCCTTGCAGGCATTCTTCAAGATCTGTTCTCCATCCCTAGACTTCTTGATGTAATCCTCAGACTTCTCAATCTTAGCCAGATGCTCCACCTTCAACTTTTCCAACCTTTCAATATCCAACCTACCATCACTCCTCTCCTAGAGGGTCTTCTGTAAAGCCTGAGTCAACTTCTCATTTCTCTCTTTCAAATTCTCAAACTCCTCTAAGCTAACAGTGGCAGGAGGTGGTGCTGAGGATGGTCCAGGCATATCCTCCATGGTAAAGGGCATCCCAGAAAATTGAGCCCTGGCATGGGACCACTCATAGTATTGTGCTGATGCCACATTGTTGCACTTCCCCAGAATGGTTACTCCTTTAGTCTAAACATTGTCCCAGGCCCAAGCCGCCTGCCTGACAATACCCAGATTAGGCTTGTTCTCACAGTAGAGAGTCTCAGCCAAGTCTTGTGCCTTAGGAGTGTGGACCAATGCATAGCCCAGTTGTCTTTTGAATAGCAGGGGGTTGTAATTGATGAAACCCTTAACTCCTATCAGGGGTACATTGGGAAACTGCCCACAACTGGTGATGATATCCCTGCCCTTGGTGCTTTGGGTGCACCATCTGATATCAGCTGAAGTCAGAGCAGTGAGTCTTCTAGCCTAGTTTCTCTGCTGATGAGGGTTCAAAAATGCATCTGTCCTGGGCAAATGATTAAGAAGCCAAGTATGGAACAAAGGAGCACAACACCTTACTAATCTTCCCCTCTGCTTTTCATTCCTCTGATGCACTGAGTAGTAGAAATCCCCCAATAAAGTGGGCACTGGATTCTTCAAGATGAAAAGGTGGATTGCATTCTTGCTAATGAATCTAGGCTCATATGCAAATAATATAATCCCATATATGCTCAGGGCCAATAAAGCACAGACTGCTTTCCACTCTCCCAAAGAAGCTTTCAGGGTAGCTTGAGAGATCAAGAAATCCAGATGCAGGCCAGAGATTCCAGCCTTAGTAGTCATATGCTGCCCAATCAGAACTGGTTCCAGATGCAATGCCTTTGCTATCTCCTCATTACTTGGGAAAGCCATCTCAGGGTTGAAGGGGACTCCACCCCTGATAGGTATTCCAACCAATGATGAGTATTCCTCCAATAAAGGGCCCAACTGAAAATCCTGAAAAGTGAAACACCTCAGTGGAGGATCATAAAACTGAAGGCAAGTATGAATCAGGCTCCTCTGTGAAGGGTCCAAATCCATAACCACATCAAGTATGTCTCCATAGTGTTCTCTGAAAAGTGGTATATGGTCTGGAGTAATCAGGGTCTGAATCCTCCTGATATCAGCTAGCTCAGGCTGAAAGAAGTGGTAGGAGATATTACTCTTCTTAGGTGCCATGATGTTGAGGATGAGTTGAGACAGGTGCTGATGATAACACTGAAAGATGGGCCACTGATTGGCTGGTGCAGGTGACTGAAGCAGGTAGCTAATAACTGAAGTAGATGCTGATGAAGATAGGTCTATGCTGATGATGGGGTCAAAACCAAGCCAAAAATGAAGATGGATACCCTGAAAAACAAATAAACAAATGTCAAAATGATACAATGATGATGTATGCAAATGATATGCAAGGGTTTGTGACTGAGCTGGATCTGATCAAGTGCTCTGATATAAGTCCAGGTATGTTCAAGAAATCCAGATGGAGGAACCTATGTTCAGTAACCAAGGTGGGGGACTCAAATAAAGAGTCACATATCCAGGGTTAAAAATCACAAGAACTGTTCCAAAATGGAGTACTCTTAATCATACAAAGTAACAGGGTATGCTGAGGTCAAGGGTACCTGCAAACCTATAAACAGCCCAACCCCCTCACAGGTGGTGTTCTAAAACAAGGATCCTCAGACTTGGATCAGTTATGAGAAATGTAAACACTTCTAACCCGGAGGTACAGTGTTTACAATAACCATAAAAGTTCCTCCTCTAATTCACCTCAGTTTCTGAAGGTCAATACTAAAGGTCATCCAGACTTAGCAGGCTTCCCAGATAGCCCTAGCATTGCAGGAAATCTGCAACACAGAGTTCTCAAGAAGAAACCCATATCTGAACCGTGTTTCATATTCCCGCACCAGACCGAGATGGAATGGGAAAGAATATGAACCACTCTAGCCTAGGTGTCACTCAGGTCCCAGGTATAGGACCTCAACTCTCAATAGAACACCCACCCACCAAAGCAAACAAACAGATCCAGCCAGCACAGTATGACAGTATGATATATGCAAAACTATAAAGAAAGCAGTAAACAAAACTGTACATAAAGCAATAAACAAAATAAACATACAAACACAAATAGCACATAACACCTCAGTAAACACAAATCAATCAAGCGCTAGGAGGAACCCACAAAAAGAACCAGAAGCCCTGGTTACAGTATAAGGGTCCCCAACAGAGTCGCCAAGCTGTCGCTCCCGATAAATGGGAATGGCCCAAATAAAGGTACAGACGCGAACGGTCGGCGAGAGGGACAATGAGAACACACAGCCGTGAACTCACTGGAGATGAATAGAGTCGCCAGCTAGGCATTTTTATCCCGGAGGAAACGCAATGCTGCATAGACCTAGAAAGACATGGATAAGACGGTTGCGAATCAGAGAGACTGAGAAAGGGGGTTGGTTACAACCTGGGAAGGTATTAGCACCCAGATTGTCCGCCGTACTCGACGGGATCCACGCTTAAAAGATTTGTGTTTTAAAGGGGTAGTGTCAGTGCAATTTGTGTATAAAAGAACTGGAAAGAGATGTACAGGTGTCAGTGTAAGAGAAGTGCAAAGTGTAATACATACAATGTCAGTGCAAGAACAGGAGTATGCTCATGATCATGAGGTTAAGAAAATAAAGCTGAAAGAGGGGGAAAATACAGAGACTTTTGTTCGATAACTGTTAAGTTATGCCTACGTATCCTCTCGTGCAATGAGGAAGTCAGAACACCGTAGTTCGACCCAAAGAGACTGAAAGATGAATTGGCTTGTGAACTGCTTGCTTGCCTATGCTCAAGTGTATGACCTGTCTGGCTCAGGTGCAAACTGTCTTGCATTAGACGGAAGAAGCAAGTTCTCGTTTGTGAGTGAAGGTGATGAGAAAAGAATCCCGGAGGAGACGATTATTGTTTTTTTTTTTGAGTTTTCAGTCTTTTATTGCTTTTGAAAATTTGTCATAAGTTAATGAGCTTAAGCCTAAACCAATGGATTTAGTAAACTCATCACATCTTCCCTCTGATTAGGGGTAATGAGAATACCTTAAGTGTGAAGTCAGCTTCTCACACTTAATCACCTTTGATGCAGGATTAAGATCATTAACCTACTTGTGATTATTTATATGTTTTTGGTTTTTTGTTTAGTGTTAAGTAATGAGGTTAAGCCATAATCAGGGATTAAATAGACTCATTACACCATCCTAATAGAAGGATAATAGATGAGAATGTTTAAGCTGAGGAAAGCTCCTCAACTTAATCCATGATTAAGGATTAAACTCATGACAAAACAAAGCCTTTATTAAGTGGATTTTATTTAATGACATGATGATGAAGTGAGTTTTAGGGTTTGTAAGACAACTTGAGGGGGACTTGTCCATTAACACTAGGGTTAGTCCTTCTTAACCAATTAAGGAAGAATTAGAACCCTAATGCAAGGCCCAAGTTACAAGTGTGATGTCTTGGTGATTATTAAATGGATTGATTAAGAGATTTAAACACATTAAGGGTTTAACACTTAGGATTAAAGTTATACACCCCATCCTAATAGAAGGATGTAGGCATAAGCTTAATCACAAAGCCTTAAAGCCTTTAGGGTTTAGTCCCTGATTATGAGATGAGAAGAGAAGATTCAATGAGACACAAAGGTAAAACTAAGAGGGGGGACTAATCAAAACCCTAATTATTGTCATGCTTGGTTGTTCCTAAGGTTTGTGAGGTTTACAAAAGAAATCTTCAATGGAACCACCAGGAAGCAGATGAAAGGGGCAGGAGAAGCAAAGTAACTTGCTTCACTCAAGAAGTCAAGTCACTTGAGGAAAGAAAGTGAGAAGAAGAATAATTAGCAAGCTCAATCTCAAACACAAACAAAAAGGCAGCAAGGATGCATAAAAGAGATGAAGAGAAGTTATGAGAAGTGAAGGCAAATTCACTTCTCAAAGCCACTTACCACCTGAAAGGTTAGAAAGGAAATGCAATGCAATGCAAAATGGGATGGAATGGCATGATGCAAATCAAAACCAGAAGCATACATGAGATGATAATGATGCTATGAGATGATGCAAACATGAAACAAGGCATGAGGATGATCATACAAGCTTATGGATGCAAAATGAAACAAGTTAAGGAGCATGAACATACATGAAAAGTTATGAAATGCAAATGGCATACAACATGGGAAATGCAAGATGCAATGATCAAACATGCTTTCAATATGTCTTATGATGTCAAATGGATCACAAGAATGCATAAAATGCTATGGCAAGTCAAGGTATGAATGCAAATGCAAGATGGATGCATATGGAAGCCCAAATTAGGTTTTATGATCAAAGCATCAAACACAAACCAAAATCAGAAGCAAACATCAATATAAAAAATTGAAAATGCACTTAAAGGATCCCTAATCCTATACTAACCCACTGCCCAAAGGAAAAGTCTCAACTCTTAACCTAGTTCAAGTTATGATTTTCCTAAGTTTTCTAGGGTTTTAGGGTTCCTCAACAAGAAAAATGCCAAACAAATGGAAAATGAAAGATCAAATCATGGCCATTTAATCTCATAAACTACATGATATGCTAAACACAATTCAAAAAGAATCAAATTCCAACTCATCATGGTTAGGCAGAAGTGATTTTTGGGAGTTTGGATCAAAATAATGCATCAAAATGATTTTAATTCCATGGAAAATTCTCAAAATGCATCAAGATCAAAAAATAAATTTGGTTTGAGGGTTGGACAATGTTTCTAAATGTTTTTAAATGTTTCATGAATTTTTTGGTGATTTTTAAATACCTAAAAGTATTTTTAATAAATTAATTCTCATTAATTAATTAAAAATAAACTTTTAAATATTTAAAAATACTTTTTAAATGCAAAAAATGAAAACAAAAATATTTTTGTGTTCTGAAATTAAATAATAACTTGTATAAAAAATTTCAGAATTTTTAAATTAGTTTTACTATTTTAAAATAAATGTACAAATTAAATGGGAAAAAATGAAAATAAAAATAAATAAGTGAAGAAGTAAGCAGATCTGAGGGCTGGTATTCAAACTGGGGTGAAATTGGTTGACTGGCGCGTCATCCAAGGGCTGAGGCTTATCCTGATTAAATTAACCTAATTATAATTAATTAAACTAATAAATGAGGATTAGGGCAAAATGGACACATCTGGACCACACAATCACGCGTCAAGTCAACAAAGTCAAGGGATCCAACGCTCAGCATTCAAACTACACTAATTATAGGGATTAAACCCTAATTATTTTCAGGTGGCCGGAGAAGACCTCCGGTCGTCTTCTCCGGTGGGAACCCCACCTGAAAATTCCTAGAATCTTCAAAACGTAACTAAAACGAAATCTAAAAGAATGGAAATCATCCCCACATCCCCCTGAATCAAAACCCTAACACAAACAACATTTATATTTCATCAATCTCATGAATCGAAACAAAACAAATTTTAGGGCAAGACTTTCAGAACACGATTAAACTCTCATCTCTTCACCATTTTCAAAACCAACAACATCAGAGTGATCAGTGAGCTACAAAGAACAACTTAGGAACTTTAAAAATCATTTCTGGAAAAAAAAGTTTTTGAGCTACCTGAGTTTTGAAGCTTTCAGTTTGCAGCTTTCTGGCCTCTCTCCTCTGTGCAATCCACTCCTTTTAAGCCCCTGATGACATATTGATGCTTGGAAAGAATTTGTGTTGGCTGGTTTGGGAGTTTGAACAAGTTCTGTTCAGGATGGTGTGAGAATCGTGTTCTTGATTCCTTGAGTTTCAGGTTGATTTTAGGGGTGCTTTGTGATCAGGGTGATGTGTTGAGAAGGTCTGTGTAGTTTGTTTGGGTGTTTGTGAGTTGTATGAAGAGTTTCGAAAGCTTTTGCTTCAAGGGTGGAAAATGAGAATGCTGTGCTCTTGTGTGTTTCAGGCTGGCTTCTTGTGATGTTTAAGTTGCATTTGATTTGTATAAACTAATCCTATTGGTCAGAAGATGTGACATGTCCTTTTGTGATAGGTATGGTTGCTTTTGCCAAAATGTCAACTTTTGTGTAAGAAGGGCATGGGCAACTTCTAGCCAAGTACATGGAGAGTGGGCTGCGTGGCAAGGTGAGGGAGAAAGGCTAGGATTGATCAGCAGGCTAGGCAACAAGTGGGTGAGATGTTATGATGGATTTTGCAACTTGGTTCATTTTGGTTCTCATGAAAAGATCTTGTTCCAAAAGCCATACAAATGTGTAATCCCTTGGTCCATTCTGAACTTTTGATGTTACATGATCATGTTATGTGAATTAGAAGTCCATTTGATAGCCTTAGAACACTTGATCAAGTCATTTTGCAAAATACCTCTTTGGTAGAAACTTTGAAATTTTGTGATTTTTGCCAAATTTGACAAGCCATAACTTTTGATCCAAAATGAATTAGGTCATGTTCTTGTACTTTTTGAAAAGGGAAAGATCTATTCTACAACTTTCATGACCAAAGTTTTTCCATTTGAAGAATTTTTGGATCAAAAAGTAAGGGTTGAAAAAGTTGCATAAAATGACATTTTCATTAAAAGTCAAACTTGCCCAAAAAGTCAACTTTGCAAAAGACTTGAAATTATTGAATTTTGTGAACTTCCAACTTCTTCCATGATCAAATAAAGATCATATACACTCAAAATGATGAAGATCACCCCTTGGTTGGGTCATTGGGGGCCTCAGATGCCCTGATTTTGCACTGACTTGTCCAGAAAGTCAACCTTTGATCAGATGACTTCCCCATGGAATTTCTTCATGAAAATTGATATGCATACTCCCTACAACATATAGAGACCAATGGAAACAAGAATGAACAAAAAATATGGAGTTATGGCCTCTGAAACCAAAACCCTAATTTTAGGTCATCTGTGCAGTCAAACCTGGCTCTGCTTCCACAACAATCCCAGTTCTTGTGATTCTTTGTCATTCTTGACTTTGAGAGGATATAATATGATACTTGAACACACATGGACCCCTTTGAAGTGATTGATGACCTTTGGAGTGGCTCAAGAAGCTCTTAGATTGCTCAGATCACAAACCCTAGATGCAGATGACTTAGAACCAATGCAGTGGATCAAAAATGAGATATGAGATGGCATGATTGTGTTTATGCATATGAAATGATCACAAGCCATGGTGTGAATGGGTGAGGGCAAATTTGGGGTGTTTACAATGTTCTGCGCTGTTATTTTAGCCAGCACCTCTGCTTCGATCCATTTGGTAAAATAATCTACCCCTACGATGAGGTACTTATTCTGGTACGATCCGGTCACGAAAGGCCCGAGGATATCCATGCCCCACCATGCGAAGGGCCATGGATAAGAGAGTGTTTTTAGTTCGTTCGGGGGTGCGAGGTGCATGTCGGCGTGCCATTGGCACTTGTCTCATTTTTTGACGTGTTCCTTGGAGTCGTGTTGCATGGTCGGCCAGTAGTAGCCTGCTCGAAGAGCTTTTCGTGCGAGTGATCGTCCGCCGGGGTGTTGGGCATTGATTCCTCGATGTATTTCTCCCAGTATGTCGGGAACTTTCTCTTCCTCAACGCATTTGAGTAATGGGATGGAGAATCCCCTACGGTAAAGTTTCCCTTCGAGGAGAACGTACGAGCATACCCTGAGTTTGGTGGTGGCCGCCTCTTTTGGGTCGGTGGGGAGCTCGCCCTTCGTTAGGTAATTATAGATGGGCGTCATCCAACAATGAGTATCCCCGATCACGTTGACCTCGAGGGGAGGAGGTGGTTTTTCGATACTAGGTCGAGGAAGGATCTCTTGAATTACAGATTTGTTTCCGCCCTTGTTTCTTGTGCTAGCTAGCTTTGATAAGATGTCGGCCCGTGTGTTGTGCTCGCGAGGTACGTGCTGTACTTCCCACTTCTCGAATTTTTCGAGTCTTTCTTTGACCAAGGCTAGGTACTCGACATGGTTGTCGTTCTTGGTCTGGTACTCTCCTCGTACTTGTGATGCCACGAGCTGGGAGTCTGTTGATATTTTTACCTCATTTGCTCCTAGGTCTTCGGCTAATCTCAGACCGGCGATGAAAGCCTCATATTCGGCTTGGTTGTTTGACGTTGGGAAGGCTAGTGCTAGTGAGACCTCGATCAGGATCCCATCCTCATTCTCGAGGATGATTCCAGCTCCACTGCCCGTCGTACTGGAGGCGCCGTCGACGAAGATCGTCCATTTATGGGCGCCGTCCGTTGGTGTCGGGCCGTGGGTCATTTCCGCGACAAAGTCGGCCAGTGCTTGAGCTTTCAAGGCCTTTTTGTTCTCATATTGTATATCGAATTCGGAGAGTTCCAGCGACCATTTGAGCATTGTGCCAGCCATATATGGTCGTCCGAGAAGTTGTTTGATTGGCTAGTCGGTTCTTACTTTGACCGTATGAGCGAGGAAGTAGTGGCGTAGCCTCCTCGCCGCATTTATGAGAGCCAGGGCGACCTTTTCGATTTGTTGGTATCTGAGTTCGAGGCCTTGGAGCACTTTGCTCGTAAAATAGATGGGTTTTTGTCCTTCATCAGTTTCCCTTATTAGGACGGCACTGACGGCCTCGGTTGCCACAGACAGATATAGGTATAAGGTCTCTCTTTCCAATGGTCGTGATAGGACCGGGGGCTCAGAGAGGACCTTCTTCAAATAGAGTAGTGCCCGTTCTCATTCATCGGTCCATTCAAAGCTGGCCTCCTTACGAAGGAGTCTGAAGAAGGGCAGTGCATGCTGGGTGGATTTGGCGATGAAACGGGAGAGTGAGGCGAGCACCCCGTTGAGGGATTGGATTGATATTTTGGTCTTCGGGGTTGGAAATTCCGAGAACGCCCGACATTTGTCGGGGTTGGCCTCGATACCCCTCTCGGTGAGGTAGAAACCCAGGAATTTTCCTGCCCGGACGCCGAACGTGCATTTTTCAGGGTTAAACCTCATTTTGCACTGTCTCGCCTGCTCGAAGACTTTGTATATGTGTCGAGCATGGTTGACCTCCTCGTGTGATTTGATGATCATGTCGTCCATGTATACCTCGAGCATATCCCCTATCTCTCCCTTGAAGACTTTGTTCATCATGCGCTGGTACGTGGCCCCGGCGTTCTTGAGTCCGAACGGCATTACGTTGTAATAATAATTGCCGGTCGGGGTCATGAACGTCGTGTGTCTCTTGTCCGTGTCCGACATAGGGATTTGATTATATCCGCTATATGCGTCCATGAAGGACAGGAGTCTAAAACCTGTAGAGTTGTCAACGAGCTTATCTATGTTAGGGAGATGGAAAACATATTTGGGGCAAGCCCTATTAAGATCAGTATAATCAACACACATGCGCCATTTTCCATTATTTTTCTTAACGAGGACAACATTAGAGAGCCAGGTTGTGTACTGGGCTTCAGAAATAAAATTTGCCTCTAAGAGGTCTTTTACAGCTCGCTCGGCAACCTCCGCCTTCTCAGGGGACTGCTTGCGCCTACGATGTGCTATGGGTTTGACTGCCCGATCTAAAGCTAGTTGGTGGCACGCGACCTCAGGATCCAGGCCGGGCATCTCTGCGGCGTTCCATGTGAAGAGGTCGGAGTTCTCCTTGAGGCATGTCACGAGCTTCTCCCTTGTTTCCTCGGGCAATCCTTTGCCTATCCTTACTGTTCTTCCAGGATCGTTTCCAAGAGGGATGAGCTTGAACTCTCCGTCTGGGATTGGCCGGAACGGGTGTTCGGGAGTCTGTTCCTCGGTGGGCTTCCATTCTTCAGTTTCGTCCTGGCCAATGCGGCAGTCGAGGTCGATGGCGTTGATTCCCTGGAGGGGAGGATCCTCGGTCTTGGGTATTTTGTTGCTCTTTGTATTGACCGTGGCCTGTCCTTTTACTGCGGCGTCGTAACACCGTCGGGAAGCCTCGATGTCGTCGTGGACGGTGACTACGCGGCCTAGTTTGGTGTAGTACTTCATCTTTAGATGGACGGTAGATGGGACCGCGGTGAGTTCGGCTAATGTCGGGCGGCCGAGGATGCAATTGTAGAGAGAGGGACACTCTATGACCATGAATTGGATTTTGATTTCCCTGGCCGTCTCCTGCAAACCTAAGATGACGAGGAGCTCGATGTATCCCCACGGTTTTGTCGTGGCTCCGTTGAACCCTTGGAGATCGGATTCGACGTAGGGAGAGAGATTGGTTTTGTCCGATTTCAGAGTCTTGAAAAGGTGGACGTACATGATGTCCACTGAGCTGCCTTGATCGACCAGAATGCGTCTGATGTCGAACTGGGCCATCTTGGCCCTAATCAATAGTGGGATGCCCGAATTCGGGGAGCCGCCCGGAAGCTCTTCTAAAAAGAAGGATATTGGGTTGGATTTTCCCCGGTATTTTGTCAGCGTCGCCTTTTGCTCGGGCGCGGTCAGAAGAAGCTCGTCGAACTTGCGTTTTACTGAAAGAGCGGCGGTCTCGCCGTTCATCCCTCCGCCCGATATGACAAGGGCGGTCGGGAAGTCTTCCCAGGGGCTGAGTGCAGCAATCCGGCCTTCGGGAAGTGTCTCGGGGAAGCTGAAATCCTCGGGACGTGATACGTAGAGGGCCACTTGATAAGGAGAGTCGTCGGGGGGTGTATCCTCCCGAGGCCTCTTCTTCTCCGGCTCTTCGTGCTTGGAAGTTTCATTCCTCCTAGTATACTGTTTAAGATGCCCTTCTTGGATCAAGATCTCTATCGTATCTTTGAGGTGAACGCAGTCTTCGGTCACGTGCCCGTGGCTCCTGTGGAATCTGCAGTATTTGGATTTGTCGGTGTGGGGCTTTGGTGCAGATGGTTTGGGGAACCTCACTCTGCCCTGCTTGAACTCGGAGTTGATGCATTCGGCGAGGATGCGCTCGCGGGGGGCTGTCAGTAAAGTATACTCGCTGTATCGGCCCGCGGGACCTCTTCCTTCTCGAGGCTCGTGGGGCCTCTCTTCCCTTCGCCTGTCCCTGTTGCGACGGGGAATGTTCAGATCTTCACGCTTGGAGTGATCGGTATCCCCAGTATTACGGCCGCTGCGAGCGTTGTGGGCCACCTGCTTTTCCTCGTATCTGATGTAGGCCTGGGCCTTATGCAGGAGTTCATTCAAGGTGCGGGGAGGCTATATCCCAACGGCTCGACTGAGCTCGCTACCGGGAAAGAGTCCCCTCTCGAGGAGGTATTTCTTCATGTGTTCAGTGGTGTCCACCTCGACAGCCTCCTGGTTGAATCATTCGATGTACGAGCGTAATGTTTCATTTTTCTTTTGTACTATGGCTTCGAGGGTCGCCTCTGTCTTGGGATGGCGCCGGGAGGCTGTGAAATGCCTCGTGAACATGGATCTCATAACTCTCCAGGATGTAATGGATTCTGGGGCCAAGCTTTTGTACCAGGCCATGGCCCCTTTCCTGAGGGTCGTCGAGAACAGCCTACACTTGAGATGCCCGGTGATATCATTGTGGTAGTCGAGCATCGTGTTGACGTTGTCGACGTGATCGTCGGGGTCGGTGGTCCCGTCGTACACGGCCAGATTAGGAAGTTTCTCCATGCCTTTGGGGAGCGGAGCTTCCATTATCGCCCGTGACAGGGGGCAGTGCAGGTCTTCTTCGTCGCTCCTTGGTGGAGAGAGCTCGTTGTGGTCGGGGCTACGATCGTGCCTCGGTGAGGTTCCCGATCGACCAGTGTCACGGCGGGCGCGTGCCCTGCTGACGTTAGGCTCTGGGGAGCGACGTCCTCGTTTCTTTGTTGCTTCTGGATGTTGTTGTGTCCTCCTCTCTTGTTGAGGTCGTACCTCCTGCCGGTCAGCTTCTAGGGCCATGATTCTCTCATGCTGCTGGTAGAGCATAGAGCTGGCCTGGTTGAGGGCGTTCACCATAGCAATCATGGTGGCGTCTCCTTCGACGGGGACGGGGATGGGTTGAAACTCCTCAGTCCCCTGGTTTTGAACTTGAGGGGGATCCCATTATTCTGGGGCTCAGGAGACGGGGTGGTCGGACGGTCATCTCGGGCGTCTGCTTCACGGTACTGCAGGCCGTCGTCCATTGTGTAGTCTGTAGCGGTAAAATCATGAGTGTAAGCTATTGACTAACTTAACTCAAGGTAAACAGAGTCGCCACCGCGCTTTTATTTTATTCCAAATGGAAAAGGGAAAAAAAGAGAATAAAACCTAATGAATCTAAAAGCTAAAAAGCTAAAAGAATCAAACAAAGAATGGGTAAGGGGATAGGTTACAAATTGGGAAGGTTTTACGCACCCAAAATGTCTGTGGTACTCCACGGGAGCCCTTTGAAATATTTACTGCTTTTTTAGTCTGAAATTGGTTTGCTTGAAAAAAGATTGAAGAGATGAGAAGAAGAATGTTTTTTAAGATTTTTGTGTTTGAAGAGACGAACGTCTCATGCCTACGTACCCACAAAGTGCAATGCGAGATCAAAACCTCGTAGTTCGTGGTACAAATTGTGAAAAGAAACAATGAGTTGAATTGATTTTAAAATGTAAAGATAAGTCGTCATTCTTTAGCGAATAATTCCGCTAGAAAGAATGAATCATATCTAAACATAAAAATGGTTAAAAAGAAACGTGCACGAGGGCACAAAAACAATTGAATGAGTTTTGAATGTTTTAAAGTTTTTGAGAAGAAAAGTTTCGATATGCTTATGTAGTTTAGCATTTATTAAGGAAATGAAATGAAAAGGTAAAATCGCATGACCTAAGTCAAGGTTTGATTGAGAAAATGTTTGAAGTTTGAAAACAAAGAAAGTTTTGAAAATAGGAAGGAGATTTGAAAATTTAAGAAGTGGGAGGAGATGAAGGGACTATCCTAAAACTTGAATTTAAAAGCTAAAGGAAGAACGATCAAACCGGGTGGTGAACATTCTTTGAAACAATCGGATTTCCATCTTCATGAATAAGTGAACTCAATCGGAGCCAAAGTCTTCAATCCATAACAACTCAAGCAAAGGGATAGATCCTAAAATCTAAGTCCAAACCCCAAGTCCAATGCTAAGGATAATAACCATAGTCCGAAATTAAAGTCACAAATCTTTTAGATGTTTAATCCGTTATTAGTGTTTTTGTGTCCAAATGGACAAAGGAAAAATCACAAGCATAACAATATAAACATAAACAATATGATGAATGATATAGAAGCATAATAAGAGATATAAGGAGCGAGAGATTGAAATAAAGAGGATAAGGTGCGAGAAATTGAATTAAAATGGTTAGTATATTAGTATTATTATAATATTTACATAGAAATGGTATGATGAACTTAATCAAACACAACCACAAAAAGAGAACCAAAATCGAGGCAACCAGATCCAAATGGATCTTATTCCGAATTCGGGACAAGTTTAGGTCTATGTTAAGCAATCGCCGAGTAATTTACGAAGTAATTACCCTACAAATGAGGCCGGCCACCACCAATTAAGGTGGAAAATATTTGTGCTAATACATGTTAGAAAAATGATATTATGGATCATTCTCCAAAAACATGTCGCACGAAAAGAAAAGGTAACGGTCTAATCTTAATCGAGATTTCACATTGGATTATCGAAGGCAACCTATCACGATTCCAAAGTATGGAGAATGATCCAAATGATCATTCATCCATTGATTTAAAATAATGAAGATTAAACATCTTCGAAATCCAATAATCGCGAATCGGAGATCTCATCGACCAAAAATAAAATAAGAAGAAGAAATGGATCTAAAATAGAAATCACTCCAAAAAATCAACAAAGTAGAATTAAGAAACAATATAAAAAAAATCATAAAGAGAATACTAATAAAAAAAACTAAAACATTTTTTTTATATCTTTTCTAACATATCCTTAAATTTTAAATCACAATAAAAATTGAAACAAATTTATAAAGAAAAATACTAATTAAACTAGAAAAAATACAAAAAGAAGAAGTCAAAGGAAGTAGGGGGCGCAGGATTTGGAGGTGAAAATGGAATGTGGATCCAATGGCCTCCTAGGCCCAACAACAACTACACTCAGCTTTTATAAAACAAAACAAGAAAAACGAATAGTAACAAATCAGAATAAAAAAAAAGCAAAAAGAAATCAACACATTCAAGACACGCTCTTCTTCTTCTTTTTTCGCGAAAACAGGGCGGCGACCATTCATCTACCTTCGAAACAAAATCAAACGAACACAACTTCTTCTTGTGCAGATCGATCGTGCCTCTCTTTCTTTCACAAAGATCATCATCGGCCAACAATTGCGAGGAAACGGCACCAGAAAGAAGAGGAGCGAACTCGCGTCATCACTCTTCCTCAATTTGCAAATAACTATCTTTCCTTCTTCCTCTCTCCGATCCGTTTTATGTTGAGTTGTTGTTGATGTTTTGTTAGGAAATTGAAAGGAGTTTTCAAAGGTGTGAAGGTGAAGAGTGGTGAAAGCCAAAGAAAATTGGAAGAAAAAGCTTAAAGAATTTTGATGGTTATGAAAGTTAAAAGTGATTGAAGCTTCGTTGTATTTGTGCAGCACTTAAGGAGGCTTTCTAAGCTTGCGAAAATGAGAAGGAGAAGCTTCAATTTATAGAAGGTGAGGTGAGGAAATTGCTGCCGTTTCGTGTTGATGGTTTGCGTTTTGGGCTTTTGAGGAAGGCGTTTGAAGGCTGACTATGTGGGCCTGCGTTTTACAGCTTCTTGCTTGCGTTTTGATGGTCACCAATATCATGTGCTTTCCTCTTCAATTTTTTTTGTTTAATTCAAATTCTAGACGCGTTTTGCTTGCTGTGATTTTGTGAATCGTTTTCTTGTGTTTTATGTTCTGGTTCGTTGCGTTTTGAAGGGTGTTGCGAGATTCACGTGTGCGGCTTGTGGAGTTTGTGTTTTGAGTGCCTGCGAAGCTGATGCCGTGCGGCTTGGCTAGCTGTTGATGTTTGGAGCTGCGTGTGGATGAGGCTGCGGAAAACTCACGTGCGGGCTTAGATAATTGGAGCTTCAAGTGGCTGAAATGAATAAGCTATGTGGCTAGAAAAGGAAATCAGTATTGGTTTTGAGGAATTGACTTGATTTTTTTTCTTGGCAATTTTTTGGAAATGACCTTTGTAGTGGGCTTGACAAACAAAATAATTATGGGCCTAATATGATTTTTTTTGATGAAAATGAAAATGGATTTATTTAATATAAAAGGGATAGATTTTTTTTAATATAAATGAACTTATATCATTTTTGTGATGGGAATTGGACAAAAAAAATAGATGATGGAAGAATAAAAATAAATTGAATTATTTTGTGTGATGGTAGTATGGATATTGAAAAAAAAGGATTTAGTGATATTTGGAAAAATGGATAAAATCGAAATGAGGTAGAATGGTTATATGAAATGATTTAATCGAAAAATGAATAATGGATATGGATGATTTTAAGCCCACAGCAAACTCTGATTTTTCTTGCACAAGCCACTTGAACACGAACCCTCCTGAACCACTGAATATTTGAAAATTAAGCCACAACCGCTTGAATCATCTGAAAATTGCCCTGATAACTTGAATCCATGCTGAGGAAAATAAATCCTCAGATGAACCAATAATGCACTGATGAACTGATGAACATTGCAGATTCGAACCAAACTTCGCACAAAACACTGTCTGATAACTGATGACTTCGCACATAACACAGTCCTGAACTTTGAATACGCACTGTCTGAGGAAAATTCATTGGCACACACAACTTGCAATTGAAACAATCTTCTGATAGTTTGACCAAGATTAGGTCAAACGTCCATCTGAATCACATTGTGACTGAACAAACGCATCTGAATTGAAATCACTGCCCTATCTTTTAAATCCTGCAACACAGAGAGAAGAAGAAGCAAACTGCAACATACTTTTGGTATTTTGGTTAGAAGTTAGTAAATATAAACAGATAGAAGCAAGAAAAAATCACGGTGATCCCCTGCGAAGCATAGACCTGCACCTGAAAAAGGATACATGAACCAGTGCGTGATCTTGTTTGTATGCGAAATGCAGATGAGATGCGAAAAATCTTAGGGTCAAAAATTAGGGTCTGACATAGTCGACGAGGGGACGACTGCGCTCGTTAGGTTGTTCTCCGGACATGCTGGAAGGACGGTGTTTGAGCTTTGATCTTCTGTTGTGGAAGAAGGGGAAGCTGGTTTCCCACAGACGGCGTCACTGATCTCACCTGATCAGAAGAGCCTTCCAGGACTTGGTGAAGGGCCCAGAGAATGAAACGGGAAAGGAGGGGGGTGTACCTGCAAAGCACTCCAATGCTTAAGTCAGAAGAGGTACAAAATATTATGGTTTAGTTCAGAATGAGTGAGAATAACCATTTGCTAAGAAAGGGTATTTATAATGTGCCCCCAGCGCTGGGCCAAGGCCCCTCAATGAGCTTAATCTGGCTAGGCCCACGGAGGAACTGCCAAGGGACGCGTAAGAAGCGTGAAAACCTAGACAAAAGGTCTGCCCCTTGGTCCAACTGCTCCTATCTTTCAGGAGATAATAAAGGGCAGTTGGGCGACGTGACAGATGAGCTGGCAGACATGCTCTCTGCCCGTCTTCAGTGTATGCCCGTCGTATCAGCAGGTGATTTGTCCGAGAGGTTCTCCTGCTCGAGTATATGGGCTCTTGCTCGACATATACTGGGTCGTGACCATATACATTCTTGCGGCCCAGTCCAGAACAATATATATATATATATATATATATATATATATATATATATATATATATATATATATATATATATATATATATATATATATATAATTTTATATTTATTTCTTTTATATTTTTTTATATATTTTGTTAACATGACTTATTTAACTAGATATGCTTTTTAAATAGTTTAAGTCTTTAGTTTAAAATATCCTAATCTGATGTAAGTTATGTTGTAGATACCTAGAGCTTGGTTTCAATTACTTCCACCTTAGGGAAAGGTCAAGTGAGCAAACTTTAATTAATTTATTTATATGAAAAGCTGACTTTTTTATTTTAATAGATGTATAAGTAGCCAAACTTTATTGATATTTTGTCAAGTCTGTAATATTGACAACAAATATCTTGATTAAATTATACAGATATTTTCATAGTGACTTAAATTGCACTAAAGATTAGGAAAATGAGCCTCTCACTATATAATTAGAATAATACACCAGAACTTTCTATACATTCTCAATTTAATCATGTCACCACTCACTAACAGGATGTATGAAGGGGACATGAGCATGTTCTCTCAATCTTAACTTTTAGCCTTTGCTTAACTCATTATTTTTATATCACTTCATTAATTATAATAGTGAGGTTGACATACAAGTATAAGGAAAGAAGGTATGTGTATGTATTTGTGTTTACAACATCTTAGATATTTTTAGATATTATTCTACTAAAATTTATATACATTAGATATTTGTATGTATGTATTCTTACCATAAAGAAAAAGATTTTGTAGATATTATTCTCCTTAAAAGTTGTATCAGAGTTGAAGTTTTAGGAGAGCAATCTTAGATGATTTGTTCTAATTTAAAAATTGGTCTAATAAAATGGAATGCAAATAATCACTACTAAAACTATTCTGCAGATTTACCTACTATTAATGAAAACATTTAACTAAATTAAAATAATAGAGAAAAATCATACAAAACAGAAATAAGAACACGAAACAAAATAAATAATTTTAAAATATTAAAATAAAATTGAAAATAATTTAATAAATATAATAATTTTTAATTATTAAAATTCATATTCCTACCCTCTCCTCCCTTCTAAATTCTCTCAATTTAAAATGACACGAAAAATATATATTTAAAGAGATTTTACTTCCCCTTCCCTATCCTAACTCATAAAATTTGAATCAAATATATTTCACTAATAATATTCTCTCTTTCCCCTCTTCTCTTCTCTTCTACATCTATTCTGAATCAAACATACCCTAAAGGAGGACAAATGCCATACCATCTTACAGGATTCTTATTTGCCTTTTATATCAAACTTAATCATAAAGAAGAAAAAAGTTAATTAATAACACTTTTCTTCTGTTCATATGAATGCCTTTCGCGCTTTACCCCTATAAATAAAAAGTTTACAAGGAATAACCACACCAATTAAACCATAGTTTTTATTTATTAAGTTTATATATATATATATATATATATATATATATATATATATATATATATATATATATATATATATATATATATATATATATATATATATATAATACGACTTTTAAGACAATTTAAGTAGAAATGTTTAACCAAAATTCATAAGTTCTAAAATTAAATTTAAATCATATTCAAACACGATTATAATAACGTAATCTTTTTTTTCATTTTTTAGTAAAAGTTAAACCCATTTAATTATTTAATTTTTTCAATAACATTCAAACACATTTAAATATATAATTCTTTTTGTGAAATATTGAAACGAAAATCCTACCGAAAATATATTTGTGAAGGATTTTCGTGAACCGGATAACTTATCTTGACTACTTTCGATTTTTAAATTTCTTAACCGGAAAACCTACCCATAGTACTTCCGATTCCTCTCGTCCAATATAAAAAAAATATTTTTTTAATCTGACTTAGTGGTAAAAATTAAAAATAATTAACTAAATATTGAAATGACAAAATTGAAATATTTGAAATTATGTAGGGGTAGGAGGACAAATGTAGGGGTATAAGGTTTAATTTTCTTTTATAAGCCTACTTGGTTAAGTAGGCTAGGCCGCAGGTCATAGAAAAAACCTTATAAGCCTATCAGGCCGACCTATTTATTAAATATAATGATTTTATATATATTGTATTTTATTCTTTATATTAAAATACAAGAGTAAAACTTACTTATTTTTAATAACTTATGAAAATAAGTTGAAAGAAATCATTTCATAAGTCGAAAGAAATCCTATGAATAATGTTATAAGGTGTTTTTATAAGTTCTTTCAAAAAATCATCTCATAAAATTTATAATACTAGATAAGCTCAGATAAGTCAATGGAAACGAACATTTAGTCTCATTATATTTTTGATTCTCTAGTTTATTTAAACATTTGTTGAATTTTTTATTTATATATATTTAAAAGATATAGACTTTTTAAGTAGGTTAATAGATCAATCAGACATTCGAAAAGACCAGACAAATGTCAAAACATAAGTCTTTGATAGACTATAAGCCAAACTTAAGCTTAAAATTTTTTAATAGACCAAACTTAGGCTTAGGTTTAGCAAAACCTAATTCGGCCCAGCCTATTCCCAATCTCAACATATAAGTATATTTTTAAGAAAAAATTATGGATTGGCGTTTGAGTTTATTTAAAAAAATATTAAATTTATTAAATGAATTGGCGCATAAGGGGAATTTATTTTTTAAAAAAATAATTTTATTCCTGAACATTTATTAACTAATTTTATTATTGTATTAACCAAATTTTTACCTTTCATTAATTAATTATTCATATTATTGTACATATACTATTTATGGTATTATTCACGTTTATTATTTACGTACTATTCATTAAAATATTAATATATTATTTAAAAAACACTATTCACGATATAAATATATCATGAATAATTTATAGGTATAAGTATTTTGTATGTAAGCAAGTGTTGTAGGAGCATTCTATTTTAAAAAGGGGAATTTGAAGTAGTTAAAATTTGTTACTTTTAGTAGACGTGAAGTGGGTGGTGTGAAGTGAGATTCACCACAATTCCAAAAAGCCTATAAATCTAAAATGTAAACAAAATTACTTAATTACTTAAATGAAATGAAATATTGCTTATAAAACGTGCATTCATTACCTCTCTATCCATTATGAATTATTATTTATTAACATATCACTATCCCAAATCAGACAACAATTCAACAAGTTGAAATAAAAAGACAAATATAATTTTTCTTTTCTAATAAAAAACAAATATTAGAAGATAGAGTATTTCCATTTAGAACCACACGGTTTATAAAACAAAGATTCATAAAAACTCTTATCATTAAATCTTCCAAACACAATATTACAAACTCAAATTCAAACAACCAACTAAAATGACCCATATTAATAATGGTTCCACACAAGTAATCAAACAAACAAACAAACAAGGAAGACAAAAACACCACACCACGCCGACAGCAACAAAAGTCTCACATCCCCTACGGAAAAAAACACCGAAAGTTACGTCCCGTGAAAACGTGAAACACAAGCCAACCAGAAACCGCCACGTGTACAGGAATTTATTTTATTTTATTCCAGTAACCTAATCACGTGATCGGATCTTAATTTTATTTTAATTATTTATATTGCGAGAACCAAACCGGGTACGGATTTACCGACCCGATCAGAAACGCTACTTTCCCAGACACAAGGGAAACGACCGGAATCGAACGCCGCCGGGAGAATCTCCTCGGAGTCTTTGTCGGCGAAGCGAGTGACGGTGAGGGAAGTGTTGAAATACTCCCTAACTTGGGTGATTATCCCATCCGCTACAGTGAGCGCGTGAACCCAGGAAATAGCGCGTGAAGTATCGCAGCCTTCGACGATGACAGTGGAGCCAAAGGAGACGAGTGACTGTGGAACGAAACGGAAGGTGTCAACGGCGGTGGAGTCGCCGGTGAGCATGCGCATCAAAAACTGATGAGAGGGTGGACCGTGAAACCACCACTCGAGATCAGAAGCGAGAATCTTGACCACGGTGTCGGAATCTCGAGAGTTTAAGGCTTCATATAGTGTGAGAACCAGCTTTTGATGGCTGGAATCAGCTTCTTCACTGCTTTCTTGAAAGTTAGCCAGTTCGAGAAAAAGTATTCTTCTAGAAATTTCTGTTTAGGGAGTTGGGAATAGAATGTTTAGAAATGGATTTTTTTTTTTTTTTGATGCTTGTTGTTGATTTGCTGAGACTTGGGGATGAATGGGAGGGGTTTTTATATAGAAATTTTGTGATCCTCTGCGGGTGGGTGTAGGTGGTACTTTTTGTAGATGATGACGTGGCTGTTTTTGATTGGGGCTATTGGTGTAAGTAGAACTTTTTTGGGATTTGATGTGATCCGCGTTAAGGAAGGTATAGGTGGAATACGAAAGCGATGACCAATAATAGAAGCAACTTTTCTGACATTTCAACACTTTCTCCTTGACTACTTCCTTGTTTGGTGCTGTACTACCTTTCTTTCAAAATTTATCTTAATTTCCTTAATTATATTCAGAATTAAGCCCTCATGGATGAGTCTAATAGGGGAGGTTAGAGGATAATTAATTTTTGTGTGGATTAGTCTATACGGATACATATGAATTTATATGCAAGTTAATAAGTTGTATTTTCTTTTCAAATTGTTTTATATTTTTTCTTATAAATTATTTTATAATATTAAAGAAGTAATATGTTTATTTCTATTAATACTCTCATACCATATGAGGAATAATTTGGTGAAATAACTCATAGCTAATTTTAGCACAAAATTAATTATATACTTTTAATATATATGAAAATGATATGATTAAGAATGAATGAAATATTAATAAAAACATGTTAATTCATGTCTTTAGTTAAACAACTCAATAAAAATATTCATTGTAAAAATGTGTATTTAACAATAAAATTTTACTTCTGAATTTTATAATTTTATTTTTAAAACACAAGTTAGCAACATGTTAATATGCATGTATATGAATTCACACCCTAATTTTCACTTCTCCACTAATAAAACATGTGAGTCTAACAATTTTTCAATGGTTAAAACATGTTAGTGAATCACACAAAACACAAACTCCATTAGTAATCAATGCCATATTTCATCATCCTATCTTTGGTCAGAAGCAGATTTTGGCAAACCATCCATAAAATGAAGATGGTTCTAGGTCTAGCAAGATTTCCAAAAAATAGCTTTCTCCGATCGACCTTTGGTTTATTATCTTGTAGCATCACATACATCTTTCTAGTATTGTACCTACCATCCTTTTGAAAGTTCTTCCAAACCTCATAATTAATCATCAAATCTCTGTTTTTAAAGATTGTTTTCAAGATTTTAAACATTGTTTTCAAGATCCATGAACAATGGCTAGCTGTCTGGTACTCTCTAACATCCACATCCTTCATGTAGTAAATGTGGATCCATTGGATCCACAGTTTATCTTTCTTTTCCCAAATATTCCACATCATTTTACCAATAGTGGCTTTGTTCCGAGATGACAAGGACACCATAAATAAAATACTAAAACTTTTCCTTTTGTAATTATTCTCTTATAAGAAGAAAACTGCAAACATCTTTAAGCTAAACACACACCTAAACTAATTAGAATGTTTCTTTTGAATACAACGAATGTGAGAGGTTCTAATATATTCCCCTTGTATAACCGACTTCTGAACTCGAAATTGGTTGCAATGACCATGTTTTTGTTCTTCAAGAGTTTTATCGACGTTTCCCTTTAAAAATAAAACTTCGGTAACGACTTTATAGTCATTTCGAGCATTAGTATGCTCAAATATTTTTTGCGTCGCGACAACAACTTCATTTTCAATACAAAGAAAGAGAAACATTATATTAGGGCTTACAATGGTATAAGAAATTATGCAAACAATAAAAATCGCATTAGCTCTCTGATTGAACATATTAGGGTTAAGCTAGAAATTCAAAAAGGACTAGATTAATCGTGTGGGTAAGAATAATAATTGGGAAGCATATTACCTTGCCCATTAAAATAGAAAAAAGTTTAGGACAAAAAACCAAAACAAGTCCAATGATTAAAAAAAGTAAATTAATTATTTTATCTAACTTGTGTTCTAAAGGGGTATGTTAAGAAACCTACGAATAAAAAAATACAATAAAAAAAATTAATTATCAACTTTTAATAAAATCAATCTACATTTAAAAAAAGAAATCTACCCATCCTTTTATAGTATATCTTAACATTACTCTTTCTCTCAAATATAATTATAAAGAAAACTAATTCTCCCTGAAATTCTGGAAGCAGATATGAGATGTCGAATGAGATGTTAATTCATCCCCACTTGTGCACTTTTGAGACACAACTTTCTATAAGTTGTTGCAAGTTCATCAAAGGTTAATTCATCCCCACTAGAGTCATCATCAGAAATACATGTCCCTGTCAAAATAGTGATGTGTTTAGCTGATTCCTATTCAAAATCACTTTCAGAATCTCCATCAGACCATGAAAGAAATAGTCTTTTCTTTTGTTTCTTAAGATAAGTAGGACATTCGGCTCTAATGTGACCAAAACCCTCACATCAATGACATTAAACTCATTTTCTTTGATTTGGCTTCTCTTCAGACTTTGTCCTTCTGCTAGAATCATAGGATCTGCTGATGTCAGATGCAGTGTTCCTGACATTAGGTCTTGAATTCACATTCATCTTTTTGATAACTCTATTGAACTGTCTTCCAAGCATAGCTAGGGCTTATGTCAGGCTCTCCTTAGTTTACATCTCACATTCTTCTGCTCCCTCTTCAGTATTAGAAACAAAGGCTATGCTTTTATTCTTCTTTTCAGAGATATCACTGATTCCCATTTCAAATGTTTGAAGAGATCCAATGAGATCATCTACCTTCATATTGCAGAGGTCCTGTGCTTTTTCTATAGCAGTAACCTTCATAGCAAATATTTTGGGAAGAGATCTGAGAATTTTCCCCACAAGCTTTTCATCATACATTTTTTCTCCTAAAGCTCCTGAAGTGTTGGCAATCTCAAGAATATTCATGTGAAAATCATGAATAGTCTCATCCTCTTTCATCCTCAGATTTTCAAATTTTGTAGTGAGCAACTGAAGTCTTGACATCTTGACCATGGAAGTTCCTTAATGAGTGGTTTTGAGAGTATCCCGAACATCCTTGGCCAAATCACAATGGTGCACGAACCTGAATATATTTTTATCAATTCCATTGAACAAATCATTTAAGGCTTTAGAGTTTCCTAGAGCCAACTTATCCTCCTCTTTTCTCCATTCTTCCTCAGGCTTTAAGATCTTTGATCCATCTTTTCCAATAATGACATGATGTTCCCATCCTTTATCTGCAACTTTCCATGCCTTCCTGTCCAGAGATTTCAAGAAGGCCACCATACGAGGTTTCTAATAATCATAGTTAGATCCATCCAGAATGGGTGGTCTATTCACAAATCATCCATCCTTGTCCATAATACCAGAATATACTGCCCCTAGATCTCACCTATAAAAACAGGCAGGGTGCCTGCTCTGATGCCAATTGAAATTCTAGAAGCAGATATGAGATTTCGAATGAGATGTTACGACACAAATATCTGACAGATTTAAATATGAACAAGTTAAATAAACATAAAACAACTGTAAGACCCACAAGCAATTGTTAACCCAGTTCGGTGCAACACACCTACATATGGAGGCTAACAATCCAGGAGGAAATCCACTATAAGAAGTATTAATTCAAAGTTAAACCAAACTATTTACACCCTTCACTTAATCCCTAACCAATGCAACTTCTTATCTAAGCAACACTCAGATATGAAACACTTCTCACTCCCCCTCAATCACATCAGTGATAACAATCTAACAACCAAGCAATAGAAGACACACTTCAAAGATAAACCTTGACCTTGCTTAAAAGCTTCAGTTAAGAACAAATCACTCTTGCTTAAAAGCTTTGAGTGGACAACTTAAAGCTCAACAAAATCTACTCTAATACAATTATCAACATGATAATTGTTTAACTCACAAGAAAACTAAGAACACGTAAAACCCTAACACCAGTAACAAACTTCAATGCTTTTCTATTTTTTCTTCAAATAGGGTTTTGAAGCCTTTAAATAGAGGAGGAATGTGAGCATGGGCCTGCTACATCTATGAATCAGTTTTAACCTAATAAAACTAAATCCACAAATAAAGGAACAAATAGCAACCACATAAAATATTCTTAAAAGAATAAACCACGCTGAATAACAACCTTCCAAATAAAGCGCCTAATTAATCACAACAGAAACACACAAGTGAAATACTGAATACGCGCATAGAATTAAATGCAACAATCAGGATTTAAAAAACCAGACAACAATGTCATGACATCAGTCTTGACATTCTGATACTATAGAGCACACTTCAAACATCACACCTACAGATTGCTTAAACATCATGTCATGACATCAATCATGACATTAAAACACATAACTTGTTTTACCATAAAATGCTTCCAATCTACAACATCTACAAACTCCTTCTTTGGCAAATTTTTGGCTAAAACAATTCAAGCAGCTATCAGAGAACAACCAGCAGAAAAAAAACACAAATGAGAGATTAACAATCTCCCCCTCAACATAACATGTAGAACCTGTAGAGCAATCCCGCAGACTAAGCCAGGACACACCAACATAAATGAGAGATTAACAATCTCCCCATCAAAGGTTAATTCATCCCTACATTTAAGAATGGTAAATTAATTATACAATATTTAAATTTTTTATCTATTAACATAAATATTTTACATATTTCTACTCTTAATATGCAAATTGTAACACCTAAAATGCACCCTACGAATTATTATTTAAAATCAGAGTAATTAAATATAAAAATGATTTTTGAGTGTTACATACAACTTCAAATAGCGACTTTAAACTGATACGTAGTATAAAAGTTTCACTTGCAGCGGAAAATCAAAATAAACATAAACTAAATAGTTAAGTAACAACATGTTTTTCTTAGACAAATAAACAAAGGAAACAATCATCGTCCCGACACCCTAAAGTACGTATCAGAGTCGACTTTTCTAACACGAAGCACACTGACTTCACCGACCACGCACTCAACTATTCCTGATCACCTGCACATTAGCAACATAGGGGTAACATTCAAACATAAGGGGTGAGATACCTACACCAACAAAAGGGAAAAATAATACGAATAAAAGCAAGTATTATCAAGTAATTCACCACTTTTCAACAATCAACAACTAAATAAATACACCGAAACACATAATGATATTATGCACACAAACCACAACTTATGAAAATGAGACTCTACCAACTCCATGCATGCAGTACCATTTATCGATCCCTGTTTCATTATCTAGTTCCCGTCGGAACTCTTGAACCCTATTTCATGGTCTAGTATGATCCATATTTCATGATCACACTCTCGACCCCTGTTTCATGGTCACGTACGATCCATATTTCATGACCGCACCAACATCACAACAATTCCCTTTGGAATTAGAACGGATATACCCTACCTTGGTACACTATCCCCAACTATGTACATGCCAAACGACATCAATGACAATATGCATGTCTATAACAACTACTACAACACATAACAACATCAACTACATACATCAACAACTACAACAACATATAGCAACATCAATGTCATGTAACAAAAACAACACATATCAACATCAATAACAAGTATACATACTAACTCATGTTCATATTAAGTTATGTTCATTATCTCTCTAAACAAGCTCATAACACCTCCACGCGTGTTTCTAACATCACTACATCAATCCCTATCCATTAATATATTAAATAAAGAATTTTAGAGAAACTTTCAGAATAAAATAATTTATTTTTTACTCTAGGTCTCACTAAGAGAAATTCCTACTCGTTAAGCGAGCAACTCTTTGCAAAAAAAGATCCAAAACTTCCACACGCTTGCTAAGCGAGATGCAGCTCGCTAAGCGATGATTGCGATTTCTGCAATTTTCCTTTTGCGAATTAGCCAAAACCCTGCTACGATTTCTATACCCAAAACCATTCATTAAGAGAAAAAAACACAGAATTTTCACCATACTCCATATAATTGATCATCTACTCCAACATTTATCACAATATCAACGATTTCTAACGACCTAACATACTTTTCATCAAAATTCTCCCAACCTCATGTCTTCTACTCAACAATCTTATGCCTAATATTCCTATTATAAAACCCTTAGGAGATGAAGAAATCCCACCATTACCTTAGTTTGACGAACAATTTCCTTCTCATAGCCGGAATTTCCTCTTCAAGCTCTTGCCCTATCTCCTTCCTTCTTCTCTCAAACGTTCTCAACCACGATCAGTTTTCACGACTGATTCTTTTTTCCTAAAATACAAACATAACCCTTAGACCCCAACTAATGATTTCCTATCTTGCCCTCACTATCCTTCACCAAATCACCATTCTACCTTTTCTCTTTCATATTCCAATATTTTGTTTATTCAATATAATATAATTTATTTAAATTCATATCATATTAAATAATGTCATACTTTCTTCCATACACTATCGACTTCACATCACACAATACACAACAATTCCAATTAAATAATTAAATAAATAGTCGGGGCATTACAAATCTACCCCATTTAGAATGTTTTCGTCCTCGAAAACTTACCTCATGCTAATAGATTCAGATAAGACTCTTGCATCTTGCTCTCCAATTTCCAAGTCATGTTCCCACCTGCAGCTCCTCTTCAAACCACCTTTATGATAACAATTTCTTTGCATCACAACTGTTTCACCTCGTGATCATCAATACGTTCTGGTAGTGCTTCAACTGTAAGATTATCTCTTACCTCAACTTCATCCATAGGTATCACATGTGACGGATCCGAAACATACTTTCGAAGCTTCAAAACATGGAATACATCATGCAAATTTGATAATCGTGGTGGCAACGGCACTCTATAAGTAACAAGTCCAACTCTTGTAGAAATCTGATACGAACCAATAAATCTAGAAGCAAGCTTTCTCGACTTTAAAGCTCGTCCAACACCGGTCACCAAAGTAACCCTCTAAAACACATGATCTCCTTCTTGAAATTCAAGATCCTTTCTCCTCTTGTCGTGGTAACTCTTTGGCCTGCTCTGTGAAGTTCTCATCTTATCTCAAATAAACTTCACCAACTCAGTAGTCTGCTGCTCGGTATCAGGTCCAAGTACAACACTTTCATCAGACTCATGCAAACATCGTGATCATCGATACGTTCTGGTAGTGCTTCAACTGTAATATTATCTCTTACCTCAACTTCATCCATAGGTATCACATGTGACGGATCCAAAACATACTTTCGAAGCTTCAAAACATGGAATACATCATGCAAATTTGATAATCGTGGTGGCAACGCCACTCTATAAGTAACAAGTCCAACTCTTGCAGAAATCTGGTACGAACCAATAAATCTAGAAGCAAGCTTTCTCGACTTTAAAGCTCGTCCAACACCGGTCACCAAAGTAACCCTCTAAGACACATGATCTCCATCTTGAAATTCAAGATCATTTCTCCTCTTGTCGTGGTAACTGTTTTGCCTGCTCTGAGAAGTTCTCATCTTATCTCAAATAAACTTCACCAACTTAGTAGTTTGCTGCTCGGTATCAGGTCCAAGTTGTCATACCCCAAATTTGTCCTACCTGCGTCATTTTATTTTCTGTCAAACCATATTTAAAAAATCCAAAAAATATGTTATTTCGTTTTCTTTCTATTTGAGGTTTATCAGGTCGGTGTGTTGTGCGAAGATCTATCGTTCGATTTTGTAATTCATTCCATTGTTTTCTTTTATTTTTAAAATCACTCTTATACATAATTTACATTTTTTTTACATTCTATTTAAGCCCATTGGTTCATATCCTTTTTCTAAGCCCATTACTAAAAAAAATATTGTTATTATTATTGTTTCATTTATTTTTCAATTTTTAAAATTATCATTGCCACAACTATTATTTCTATTATCTATTTATCATTATTGTTAGTATTATTATTATTATTTATTAATTTTCATTCATTTTTCTTTTTAAAATAAATCATTCTTGTCTTTATTTTATTTATTATTATAGATATTATTCTTATTTTTAATATTTTTATTATTATTTTCGTCATAATTGTTATTCTTCTTATTGTAATTATATATGTTATTATTATTAGTATTATTATAATTATTATTATTGTTGATTATTGGTATTATAATATAAATTTTTCTTCAATTTATTCAGCCCAAACAGATAAAAACACACATAACCCTTTTTTTCCCTCTCACAACCAAATGCCCACCCTACTTTTTCATCAACATGCTAGCACACAAACTTTCCTTACAAGATACGTACCATATCCAGGACCTCACCCGCAACAAGGCAAACAGGGCGCACCACAAAAATCTGTTACGCAAATCCTCCACGAACAAACAAAACACAACAGCAACAAAATTTCCCAGCCTGTCAAAAGATTCTTCTTATCCTCATCCAATTCTCTTTTTTACCCTCTCAAAATTCCTCCTATAAATTAACCATTTCTTTCATAATTTTATCAAGCTTGGAGAGCATATTGAGACCCTGCTAAAATTCATCCAAAACCAGGTTTCAAAAATAAAAATATAAACTCAAGTTTTCATCCCCTTCTTCATGAACACCAAACCAGCGAAACCTTCATCTTCAAAAATATTGCTTCACCATAAATAAACCCACAAGAAAAAAAAACAGAAACCACAAATCCTTACCTTCACCCTTGTATCGCCGCACAACTCTTCACAAAAAATTCAGCCGTGAAACTTCCCTTATCACCACCCCTTAAACTCACCAAAACTCACAAACTGTAAATGAAAACAGAACCCTCAACCACGCCGAACCTCAACCAACCATCCCATTCTTCACTATAAATCACGCACAAGCAGGGCCTTCATATGCAAACCTACTGTAGATCCATTAAACATGAACCTGGAAACAAGCATAGAAAATCCGAAATCACCACCACCATTCATTTTCAAAAAATTATGAACAAAAAAGAACAGAACCAAAAACCAGAAACTTGTAAACCAACAGTGCTGAAACGCGAAGAAACCCATACACAAACAACTCCTTTTCCGCAACCCACCGCGTCGGGAATCGCCGTCGCGAACCAGAACATCATCACCAAAACCTTTCGCCGTCATCATCCACCGTCTGAACCGCGAGCAGAGCCGTGACCACCAAATCCGAGACCAGAGAGATCCGTGGATCGCAGCGTTTTGAGAGAGAGACCGAGTCGGACGAACCGAGTCGTGACTGAAGCAACCTTCGGCGTGGCCCTTGTTTTGAGGATCGCGTTCTGATTTTTGAGAGTTGAGGGTGAGTGAGGGCTTTGTGCCTCCTGCGTAAAACAATGAATCTGAGTTGCTTTCTTTTCTTTTCTTTTTTATATATATTCTTTAAAATTTAATTGTTTTATTTTATTATTTATTTTCAAATCCTTAGCCCATTTCGTTTTGAAATCACACCACCAGATTCTGCTAGCATACCACCCATGTTTTTCTATTTTTTATTATTACTTAATTGTCGCTCCCGATAAATGGGACTGGCCCAGATAAAGGTACAGACGCGAACGGTCGGCGAAATGAACAATGAGAACACACAGCAGTGAACCCACTGGAAAAGAAAAGAGTCGCCAGCTAGGCATTTTTATCCCGGAGGAAAGGTAATGCTGCATAAACCTAAGAAAAGATGGATAAGACGGTTTGCGAACCAGAGAGACTGAGAAAGGGGGTTGGTTACAACCTGGGAAGGTATTAGCACCCAGATTGTCCGTCGTACTCGACGGGATCCACGCTTAAAAGATTTGTGTCTTAAAGGGGTAGTGTTAGTGCAATTTGTGTGTAAATGAGCTGGAAAAGATGCACAGGTGTCAGTGTAAAGTGTATAAGTGATATGAAGTATGAAGGTGTCAGTGTAGGAACAAAATGAAATGCTCATGATAATGAGGCTAAAGAATGAAGCTGGAAAGAGGGGGAATGTACAGAGACTTTTGTTCGATAACTGTTAAGTTATGCCTACGTATCCTCTCGTGCAATGAGGAAGTCAGAACACCGTAGTTCGACCCAAAGAGACTGAAGGATGAATTGACTTGTGAACTGCTTGCTTGCCTATGCTCAAGTGTATGATCTGTCTGGCACAGATGCTAACTGTCTTGCATTAGACGGAAGAAGCAAGTTCTCGTTTATGAGTGAGGGAGATGAGAAAAGAATCCCGGAGGAGACGATTATTGTCTGTTTTTGTGTTTTCAGTCTTTTATTGTTTTTGAAGTTTGTCATAAGATAATGAGCTTAAGCCTAAACCAATGGATTTAGTAAACTCATCACATCTTCCCTCTGATTAGGGGTAATGAGAATACCTTAAGTGTGAAGTCAGATTCTCACACTTAATCACCTTTGGTGCAGGATTAAGATCATTAACCTACTTGTGGTTATTTAGATGTTTTTGTTGTTTTTGTTTAGTGTTAAGTAATGAGATTAAGCCATAATCAGGGATTAAACAGACTCATTACACCATCCTAATAGAAGGATAATAGATGAGAATGTTTAAGTTGAGGAAAGCTCCTCAACTTAATCCATGATTAGGGATTAAACTCATGACAAAACAAACCTTTGATTAAGTGGATTTTATTTAATGGTGAGATGAAGAAGTGAATTTTATGATTTGTAAGACAACTTGAGGGGGACTTGTCCATTAACACTAGGGTTAGTCCTTCTTAACCAGTTAAGGAAGAATTAGAACCCTAATGCAAGGCCCAAGTTACAAGTGATGTCTTGATGATTATTAGATGGATTGATTAAGAGATTTAAACACATTAAGGGTTTAACACTTAGGATTAAAGTTATACACTCCATCCTAAGAGAAGGATGCAGGCATAAGCTTAATCACAAAGCCTTAAAGCCTTTAGGGTTTAGTCCCTGATTATGAGGTGGGAAGAGAAGACTCAAAAGAGACACAAAGGTAAAACTAAGAGGGGAGACTAATCAAGACCCTAATCATTGTCATGCTTGGTTGTTCCTAAGGTTTGTGAGGTTTTCAAGAGAAATCTTCAAAGGAGCCACCAAGAAGCAGATGAACAAGATCAAGAGAAACAAAGTGACTTGCTTCATTCAAGAAGACAAGTCACTTGAAGAAAGAAAGTAGGAAGAACAAGAATGAGCAAGCTCAATCTCAAACACATATAGGAATGCAGCAATGGATGCAAGAGAGATGAAAAGAAAAGGTTATGAGAAGTGAAGGCAAATTCACTTCCCAAGTTCACTTACCACCTGAAATGTTAGAAAAGGAATGCAATGCAATGCAAAATGGGATGAGATGACATGATGAAAAACAAAACCAGAAGCATGTTGATGATGATAATGATGCTATGGAGTGCTACAAACATGAGGCAAGGCATGGATATGCTCATACAAGTTCATGGGTGCAAATGGTGCAAGCTTAGAAGCATGGATACACATGAAAAGTTATGAAACATACATGGCATACAACATGGCAAATGCAAGATGCAATGATCAAGGATGCTTTCTATATGTCTTATGATGTCAAATGAACCAAATGGATGCTTGAAATGTCATAGCAAGTCATGTTATGCAAGAGAATGCAAGAAGGATGCAAAAGAAAGCCCAAATTAGGGTTTATGAATCAAACATCAAACAAAACCCAAAAACAGAAGCAAACCCTAAGATAAAAAATGGAAAGTGCCACCCAAAGAAACCCTAAACCTATACTAAACCAAGGTCCAAAGGGGAAGTCTCAACTCTTACCCAATCTCAAGATATGATTTTTCTAAGTTATTAGGGTTTTTTAGGGTTCTTAACAAAAGAAATGCCAAACAATTTGAAATTGAAGGATCAAATCAAGGCCATTTTATCCTAGAAACTACATGCCAAACACAAAACAAAGCAAAAAGAATCAATGTCCAACTCTTCTCAAATAGGCAGAAATGAATTTTTGGACTTAGGATCAAATTAATGCATAAAAAATGATTTAATTCAATGAAAAATTCTTAAAATGCATCAAGATCAAAAAAGAAATTTGGTTTGAAGGTTGGACAATGTTTCTAAATGTCTTAGAACATTTCATGAATTTTTTTGTAATTTTTAAATACCTAAAAGTATTTTTAATTAATTAATTTCCATTAATCAATTAAAAATAATCTTTTAAATATTTAAAAATACTTTTTTAATGGTAAAAAATAAAATAAAAATATTTTTGGGTCTTAAAAATTAATAAAACTTTTAGGAAAAAGTTTCATAATTTTTAAGAATTTTTTACTATTTTAAAATAAATATGCAAATTAATTGAAAAGAAAATGAATTAAAAATAAATAAAATGGAAGGTAATCAGGACGGAGGGATGAGATTCACTCTGGATTTGAATCTGTTGACTACGCGCGTCATCCAAGGGTCCAGGTTGACTCTGATTAAATTATTTAAATTATGTTTAATTAAGCTAATACGTGGATTAGGGCATAATCAGAGAGATCCAGGCCATACACTCACGCGGGAGGTCAACGGGTCAGAGGCATCTCACGGTCCAGATTCAAATGGTCATTAATCACGTAATTAGGGCATAATCACTCTCAGGTGGCCGGAGAAGACTTCCGGTCGTCTTCTCCGGCCAGCAACTCCCCTGAAAAACTTCAAACTCCCTCAAATCGTAACAAAAACAAAATCTAAGAATTGGGAAATGTTCTCCAACCTCTCACGAATCAAACCCCTCTCCTAAAACAAATTTCTTTTCCCTAACTAAGCTGAATCGAAGGAAATGAGAACTAGGGCACGCAAGCTTCAGAGAGCAATTAAACTCTCATTTCAAAACCATTTCAAAAACTAAGAGCACCAGGATATTCAGTGAAGCATAAGGAACAAGTTCATAACATGAAAAACAATTTCTGGAAAAATAATTTTCAAGCTACCTGAGATTTGGAGCTTTCAACCTGATGACTTTCTGGCCACTTCTTTCAGTGCAAACTACTCCACTTGATCCCCAGATGATGTTTGAATGCTCAAGAAGAGTTTATGTTGGCTGGATAATGAGTTTCGACAGCTCCTGCTTCAACTCAGTTGAAAATGGCTATGGTGAAATAGGCAGCTTCAGGCCATTGTGAAGGGTTGTTTGTGATCCTGAGGGTGAATGGAGAAGCTCTGCAAGGTTTGTTTGGATGTTTGTGAGCTAGGGAGGGAGATTCGAATGGAACTGCAGTTTGAGGTGAGAAATGGCTATGGGGTGTTCTGGTTGATTCAGGCTTGTGTTCTTGCTGGTTTCTACTCAATGATGCATGGTGAGTTGAATGGTGAAAATGGTTTGAGTGTTTCTTGGCTGGGCAGAGAGATTCGAAGGCTTATGCAGCTGGGGTGTATTTTGTGAATGTCTTCTTGTAAATGGTTTCAGCCTTGCCTTGTACATGAAATGGCTTGCAAAATGATAATGTATTTTAATCCTATAGGTCAGATGATGTGACCTGGCCTATAGTGATTGGTAAGTTTGCTTTTGCAAAAAGTCACATTTTGTGTAAGGCAAGCATGGCTCATGATCTAGGCTTGGTACAAGGCATGGGCTATGCGCAGCAAAATGAGGGGAAAGGGTTAGCTTGGTTCAAGGGCCAATGCTGCAAGTTGGTGAAGAGAAATGAGTGGTTTTGCAACTTGTTGCTTTTTTGAAACTTTATGAGAAAAGTCTTGTTACATGAACCATAACCATGGGCATTCTTGGTTCAAATCTGAATTTTATGACTTAGAGGATGTTTGCATACTGGTTTGAAATGAATTAGAGGTTGCAATTGGCCTTGGTCCATGATTTTGCAAAATTCTCATTTGAGGCATGCCTTGAAAATCAATGATTTTAGCCAACTTTGTCACACCATAACTTTTGATCCAAGAAGAGTTTGATCATGTTCTTGTACTTTTTGAAAAGGGAAAGATGAGATCTACAACTTTCATGACCAAAGTTTTTCCATTTGAAGCATTTTTGGATCAAGAATCAAGGCTTGAAAAATGACCTAAAATGATGCATTCTTGAAAAGTCAACTATGCCCAAAAAGTCAACATTTGCAAAAACCCTAAATTCTTGATTTTGTGAACTTCAACCTTCTTCCATGATCAAATAAAGATCATATACACTCAAAATGATGAAGATCACCCATTGGTTGGGTCATTGGGGGTCTCAGATGCCCTGATTTTGCACTGACTTGTCTGAAAAGTCAACCCTTGATCAGATGACTTCCCCATGGAACTTCTTCATGAAAATTGATATGCATACTCCCTATAACCTATAGAGACCAATGGAAACAAGAATGACCAAAAAATTTGGAGTTATGGCCTCTGAAACCAAAACCCTAATTTTCAGTCAACTGTGCAGTCTATCCTGGCTCTGCACCCACTCAAACCCTAGTTCTTGTGACTCCTTTGCATTTTTGACTTTGAGGAGATGGAATATGATATAAGAACACATGTAGACCTCTTTGAATTGATTGGTGACCTTTGGAGTGGCTCAGGAAGCCCTGAGATTGCTCAGATCACAAACCCTAGATGCAGATGACTTAGAACCAATGCAGTGACTCAAAAATGAGATGTGAGATGATATGATTGTGTTTATGCATATGAGAATGATCACAAGCCATGGTGAATGGGTGAGGGCAAATTTGGGGTGTTTACAGCTGCCCCTATTCAAACATGAGTTAGCTGTGCGGGATGTAAGCAACGGCTTAACAGGCACACAAGATAACTTGTGGTTGAATACCAAAGACAGTCCAAAATTTGCACTCACGGAATGAAGAAGAAAAGGGATATAGATTGTAAAAGAAAATAAAGTATATTGTAAAGTGTGGGCGACGGAGGACGACCGTCGAGCAGAGGACGACTGCTGGGCAAATAGCAATGACGGGGACGGCCGACATGCTGGGAAAAATATGAAATTATGATGGGGACGGCCATCAAGATAAAGCTGTAAAATTTTCTGGGAGTTAATGAAACATGACGGGGACGGCCATCAAGTCCATAAAGGTACAGGTAACCGACGATGGGGACGGCCATCGGGCTAAAGAATAAATGAAATAAACAGATGATGGGGTACGACCATCAAAGGTGAAGGACGATCACCCAGCAGGGGACGGCTGCTCTGTTGGGTATAAAAGAAATATGATGGGGACGACCATCAAAGGTGGAGGACGACCACCTGGCAGGGTACGGCTGCCGAAAATATCAACGGTGGGGACGGCCATCGGGTAGAAAAGGTCAACGATGGGGACGACCATCGGACGAGCATGATGGAGGACGACCATCAAGAAGTGGAGGACGACCACTCAGCAGGGTACGGCTGCTCTCAAGATTTATCACAACACAGGACGAGTGTCAGATAACCAAAATCAACAATGGGGACGGCCATTGGATAAAAGGACGATCATCAAAAGGTGGAGGACGACCACCTAGCAGGGGACGGCTGCTAAAATCAACGATGGGGACGGCCATCGGATGAGCATGATGGAGGACGACCATCAAGAAGCGGAGGACGACCACTCAGCAGGGGACGGCTGCTCTCAGGGTTTATCATAACACAGGACGAGTGTCAGATAAAAAGGAAAAGATTTGCTTTGTTGGCGATCTTCTGGGGATATAGTGAACACGGGCGAGCGTTCACAACCAAGAAAGGAAAGTATAAGTGTTTGGTATTGTGTATAGATTAAAGATGCGGACGAGCTTCTCTATGACTATGATACGGACGAGTATCATGTAGAAACAAATACTGACGCGTGTTCAGAGATGATGATACGGACGAGTACCATCTGGTTAACAAAGAACACGGACGAGTGTTGTATCTGAAGGGACTCTTCTGGGGAATAGTAGACACAGGCAAGTATCTATGTTCAAGAAGACATAAGTGTTTGACACGGTGTATGGACTAAAGATGCGGACGAGCATCCTTAAGACTATGATACGGACGAGTATCATGTAGAAACAAACATTAGACGCAATGTTCTGAGATGATGATACGGACGAGTACCAACTGGTTAACAAAGAACAAGGACTACTGTCGAATCTGTGGGGAGATAAGTGATGGTGTATACAAGATACGGACGAGTATCTGTATAAGTGTATCGTGAGTAGTGAGTATATATAGATGAGTGTTTTAACTGCTGCGGAGAATGACACGGACGGGTGCCAAGAGAGAAAAGTGTAATATGAACAAGTATCTGCTATACAAAGTCTAGGCGACTGCGCTGGGGATATGACACGGACGGGTGTCAGGAAAGTGTATATATAGATATGTGTGAGTGCAAAGAGGGTGTCTTTGGCTTTCTGCTGGTAATATGACACGGACGGGTGTCATGAAGTATCTGTAATACTGGTGATTTTGTTATACAGGGTGTTCAGACGACTTTACTGGGGAGTGATGATACGGACGGGTATCAAAAGGAAATATGCTGGTATTTGTGAATATGAGGCAACTGTTTTTGCTGGGACTCTGGTGAGGATTTCTGTACAATGATGATGAACGGTTATTATCCACAAGTGTTAATTCAGAACATGGCTTATGATTATGCTATGCATTTGATTTTTTTGCCGTAATGCTCCGTGTTGGTCAGAATGCTACGCTTTGAGGGAACAGTATGATGCAAATGCCATGATTATGCAAAGATATCAAACTGGGATTCGGATCCCGTTGCTGCGAAGATTTCTGGCTGATCTGTTTGAGGTGAACCTCCCATCTAGGGATGAGATCATTGGTAGATCTGGTGAGATGTATCCACTTGGGGATACAGGTCACTGATTTGACATATCCTTGTAATGTGGAACCCAGCTGGGGTTTGTGGAAGCCTTCTTCACTCTGTTGTGATCTTCTATGCGCTGCTCTTCTGGATAGAGGCTGAAGATTCTGTGGGGAGACGGTTCCCTGACTTCTGTACTCAGCTGAGGATGAAATGGCAACTCGGCTGGGGAATTTATGAGAGGCAACTCAGCTGGGGAGAGCAACAAGAGGCAACTCAGCTGGGGACAGAGCATTTCGGATGCTGAGATCTTTGGTTGATTTGCCAGCTTGCTGGGACGAAGCTTACATGCCCCAAGTTGCGTTCTGTATACCTGCGATCCTGCAAAGATAAGGAAACGCACAAAAGGTCCCGAGGTATCCTTTACTGGATTCCGTCATAGGAGTTAAGTACTTTCGAGAGTAAGTATATTCCCTGTAAGCATGCATTTTATTATCCTTTGGGAGAAAAACATCTGTACTTATGCAATTGATTTTTAGAGACAACAGACATCCTTTGCAAATAAAAATATACAAAACGAAACATGACTGAAAAAATCTGATTTTATTAACTCATGTGCCCTGAATTGGCAAGATACAGTCAAAGAAACATATCTCCTGAAATGAGGAGACTGTTACAAATTGAGAAACAAGGTACTGGCAGTGTTGATGACGCTTTGAGGAGCTTCCTCTTCTGCTATGACTCGTATGACAATGACGTTCTTCTCGTCTTGCTTTCTGAAGAAGGTTGATTCTGATTGGAGCTTGGTCCTTTGGAGTTTTAACCAAGTTGCTGACAATACAGACGAATTCAGAATGCAGTTGTTCACTTATTCCCTTATTTTGCATGGATCGCCCTTTCGGGTTTTCAATCCATCGGGATACCCATTTTTGCCTGAGTTGTCTAATGCGGCTTTTCAACTCAGCGGGTGTACATTTTTCCATTTATTTCCCTTATTTTTGCCCGAGTCTTTTATTCTGTTTTTGACTCGCCGGGATGCCCTATTTTTGCCTGGACTTACATTCTGTTTTTATGCCCAGCGGGTCATCTTTATGCGAAGTATTTTTTAACTGCATCTGAATTCACAGGGGACGGGAAATCTTCACCATCCATGGTGCTGAGCATCAGTGCTCCACCAGAGAAAACTTTCTTCACCACAAATGGTCCTTCGTAATTTGGAGTCCATTTGCCCCTGTGGTCTGTATGAGGAGGGAGGATTCTTTTCAGCACAAGATCTCCCACTTGGTACTCTCGGTGCCTGACTTTCTGATCGAAGGCTTTCTTCATTCTCTTCTGATACAATTGTCCATGACAGATTGCAGCCAATCTCTTCTCTTCAATCAGACTCAGTTGCTCGTATCGGGACCTAACCCATTCTGCTTCACTCAATTTGACATCCATCAAGACTCGCAAGGAGGGTAATTCAACTTCAACTGGTAGGACTGCTTCCATACCATACACGAGTTGATACGGCGTTGCCCCAGTGGATGTCCTGATTGATGTGCGATACCCATGCAAGGCAAATGGTAGCATTTCATGCCAGTCTTTGTAGGTGACTACCATCTTCTGCACAATCTTCTTGATATTCTTATTTGCTGCCTCAACAGCGCCATTCATCTTTGGCCTGTAAGGAGAAGAATTGTGATGTTGGATCTTGAAGTCCCGGCATAATTCAGCCATCATCTTGTTGTTTAGATTAGAACCATTATCAGTAATGATTCGCTCGGGAACTCCATATCGACAGATGATATCTCTCTTCAGAAATCTGGCTACCACTTGTCTTGTGACGTTTGCATATGAGGCTGCTTCAACCCACTTGGTGAAATAGTCAATGGCGACCAGGATGAATCTGTGGCCGTTTGAAGCAGTCGGCTCAATCCTGCCAATCATATCAATGCCCCACATGGCAAAGGGCCATGGTGAAGACATAATGTTCAAAGGATTTGGAGGCACATGCACTTTGTCTGCATAGATCTGGCATTTGTGGCATTTTCTGGCGTAAGCACAACAGTCTGCATCCATTGTGATCCAATAATAGCCTGATCTTAACAACTTCTTAGCCATTGCACGTCCCCCTGCATGGGTACCAAAAGAGCCTTCATGCACTTCATGCATCAATAAATCTGCTTCCGTCTTGTCAACACATCTGAGGAGTACCATATCAAAGTTCCTCTTGTATAAAGACCCATCAGTGTTCAGAAAGAAACTTCCAGCAAGCCTTCTCAAGGTCTTCTTATCATTGGAAGATGCCCCAGGTGGGTATGTTTGATCCTCCAAGAAGCACTTAATATCATGGAACCAAGGCTTATCATCTTTGACAACATCTGCTGCGAATACATATGCTGGTCTATCAAGTCTCGATACTGAAATCTGAGGTACAAAGTTAGCAGCTTGAACTTTGATCATGGATGAAATGGTAGCTAGGCATCTGCAAACTGATTCTCATCCCGAGGGATATACTCGAGTTTGACTGTTGTGAAGAAAGTCAATAACCTTCTTGTATAATCCCTGTAAGGTATCAGATGATCCTGGTGTGTATACCATTTCCCGTTGGTCTGATTGACTACCAAAGCTGAATCTCCGAATACGGTCAATGTCTTGATCCTGAGGTCAATGGCTTCCTCAAGACCCATAATGCAAGCTTCGTATTCAGCTTCGTTGTTAGTGCAGTTGAAAGCGAGTTTTGCCGAGAAAGGCATGTGAACTCCTTTGGGTGTAATGAGTACTGCACCAACACCACGACCATTCATGTTTACAGCCCCATCAAACATCATAGTCCATTCTTCTTCCGGGTCGGGCCCTTCGGTGTGAATAGGCTCTTCATGATCTTTTGTTTTAATGAACATGATGTCTTCATCAGGGAAGTCAAACCTCATAGGCTGGTAATCATCAATGGGTTGCTCAGCAAGATATTCAGACAATACACTGCCTTTGATGGCTTTCTGAGAAGTGTATTGGATGTCGTATTCTGTGAGAATCATTTGCCATCTTGCAACCCGTCCGGTAAGAGCTGGCTTCTCAAATATGTACTTGACTGGGTCCATCTTCGAGATTAACAAAGTAGTGTGGGTCAACATATACTGTCTCAGTCGGCGAGCAGCCCACGCTAAAGCACAGCAAGTTTTCTCGAGCAGTGAATAACGTTGTTCACAGTCGGTAAACTTTTTGCTTAGGTAGTATATTGCATACTCTTTTCGACCAGACTCGTCATGCTGGCCCAACACACACCCCATTGACTCTTCTAATACTGTCAGGTACATTATCAGAGGTCTTCCTTCAACTGGCGGCATGAGGATAGGAGGTTCTTGCAGATATTCCTTGATCTTGTCAAAAGCCTTCTGGCAGTCTTCGTTCCACCTGACCGTCTGTTCTTTTCTTAATAGCTTGAACAAGGGTTCGCAGGTTGCTGTGAGGTGAGATATGAACCGTGAGATATAGTTCAATCGACCTAAGAACCCTCGAACTTCTTTCTCAGTTTTCGGTGCAGGCATCTCTTGGATGGCTTTGACTTTATCAGGGTCCACTTCAATCCCTTTCTCGCTTACAATAAAACCCAGCAGCTTACCAGATCTCACCCCGAATGTGCATTTGTTGGGGTTCAACTTCAGTTGGTACTTCCTCAGACGTTTGAACAACTTGAGCAGATTTACCAGGTGGTCTTCTTCAGTGAGGGACTTGGCAATCATATCATCCACATAACACTCTATTTCTTTATGGATCATATCGTGGAATAATGTTACCATAGCCCGTTGATACGTTGCACCGACATTCTTGAGCCCAAATGGCATTACCTTGTAGCAGAACGTGCCCCAGGGTGTGATGAATGTTGTCTTCTCCATGTCTTCAGGTGACATCTTAATCTGGTTGTATCCTGAAAATCCATCCATGAAGGAGAATACCGAGAACTGAGCCGTGTTATCAACCAATACGTCAATGTGGGGTAGAGGGAAATCATCTTTCGGGCTGGCTCTGTTCAGATCCCGGTAATCAACACACATTCTTACTTTGCCGTCCTTCTTGGGAACAGGCACAATATTAGCAACCCACGGTGGATAGCTAGTCACGGCAAGGAATCCGGCGTCCCATTGCTTCTGTACCTCTTCCTTGATTTTCATAGCCATGTCTGGACGAGTACGACGCAGCTTCTGTTTGACTGGAGGGCATTCTTCTCTCAAAGGCAGCTTGTGCACAACAATGTCGGTATCCAACCCTGGCATGTCTTGATACGACCAAGCAAACACATCCACATACTCTTGAAGTAGATCAACCAGTTGCTTCTTCACTGAGTCTTGCAGGCAGGCCCCGATTTTAACCTCTTTCACGTCTTCCTCTGTACCAAGATTAATCACTTCAACCTCCTCCTGGTGAGGGGTACTAACCTTTTCCTCTTGTCTTAACAACCTGGCTAGCTCTTCAGGAAGCTCATATTCTTCTTCAACCCCTTCATCAGCTTGATTGATTGGATTGTCAAAGTCATACGACGTCATAGCCGTGCTGTTGTCGGTGCTGTCAGGAAGGCATTCTCTGCAAGGGTTCAGTTTGTTCATTTTAGTGATCTGATTTTAGTCTTATTTAGAAAGGTGAAATGAAGTTGTCATTTTGAAAGCACTGCCATTTATTTTTTGTACAAAAAAGAAAAAATGGAAAAACAGTGAACAAAAAGAAAAAAAGACGCGTTTGCAAAAAGATGTCTGATATTTCATTAATTGATCTTGTTTGCACAAAAAAGTACAGATGGCCCGATTACAAAATGAGTCTTGTCATCTTGGGCAAGATGCAAGACTTTGATGCATGCTTATAAAATACAGGAAATAATAATTACTCTGATCGAGTAACTCTTATAATTTCCTGGGAAGACCAGTTCGAGACACTGCTCCCCGGGATCTTTGGACGAATCCAGCTTTCCAGGTTGCGCTCCTCTTCCAGCTCGTCTTCCAGACAGTTGATAGCATCAGGGGTAAGCATCCCCCCACTGACAAAACCAGGCTCTCTAGCAGCCTTTGCTTGATGTTGAGTTGGTCTGTAACCCAACCCAAATTTGTCTTTCTTCTCCTCCATAGCTAAAACTTTGCCCCAGCCCAGGGCGGTTCCTTCCTCAACAACCTTCCGGGCTTGTTGGTAAGATGACATTGGAGTACCAGATACAGCAGATGCTTCATTCACATTCAAAGCTTCAAACCCCTGGCTCATTGTTTCATGGATCTCTCCATCCATTTCAATGTACTTATAGGTTGCCAGGTGGCTGACAAAAATGTCCTCCTCTCCACAGATTGTGACAACTTGGCCTTCCCACTCATATTTTAACTTTTGGTGAAGGGTAGACGTTATTGCGCCGGCGGCGTGAATCCAGGGTCTACCCAACAAACAGCTGTAGGCGGGCTGAATGTCCATCACATAAAAGATAGTTTTAAAGGTCTGTGGGCCAATTGTCACAGGTAGCTCAATCTCTCCCAGAACCGATCTCTTAGAACCATCAAAGGCTCTTACCACCAGGTTGCTGGGTCTCAATGCCAAACCATCATATTCTAGCTTCACCAGAGCCTTCTTTGGTAAGACATTCAGGGATGAACCTGTGTCTACCAGCACATGAGAAAGGACAGCTCCCTTGCATTCCATGGTTATGTGCAAGGCTTTGTTGTGGTTGCGGCCATCCGCTGTCAAGTCAGTATTGGTGAACCCTAGCCCATTGCTAGCAGTAACATTTCCAACCACGGTTTCCAACTGGTTAACAGTAATCTCTTCAGGCACGTAAGCTGCGTGCAAGACTTTGAGTAATGCATTCCGATGAGCTTCGGAACACATCAGCAGTGAGAGGATAGAGATTTTGGATGGCGTTTGGTGAAGTTGATCCACAATTTTGTAATCACTCTTTTTGATGATTCGCATAAACTCATCAACTTCTTGATCGAACGGCGTCTTCAAGGCTTCTTTAACAGCTTGATCTTCCTGCACCGGGCTCTTTCCTTTCGCCTTGGCAGCAGCTTCTGCTTCGGCTGTAGGTCTTTGAATTGGTGGAGCAAAGAGACGTCCGCTTCGAGTGAAGCCTCCGCCTCCCCCCACATTGTCAATTTGTGGTGCAGGTGTTGACGTTTCAAGAGTGATTCTTTTTCCTTCGCAGTATACGTCAGAGCCATAGTGCCAAGGGATGGCCCTATTGCTTTCATATGGTACTGGTCCAGGCACCGTGACAGTGACTGGACTGATTGTTGCTGCTGAAGGGACCGTAATTGTTTGTGGATCATAAAAGATTGTAACTGGTGCTCTGGTGGGAGCAGCACCTTCTGAATGGTAGGCAGAGTTGTTTTCAGGATCATAGAATATCGTGACAGTGGAGACGTCTTCATGATTTGTTGCTGGTGTTGTAGGAGATATCGTCGGAAGAAATGATGTTGTTGTTGTAGGAGGTTCAAAATGGAGTGAAGCTGAAGTTGTAGCAGGAAAATTTGTTGAAAACTGACCGGTTGAAATGATGGATGAAATACTTGTTGATGAAACCGAAGAATTGTCAGGAACAATGGTTGCTGCAGTTGTAGGAGGTTCTGAAACCGTTGTTGATGAGATTGCTGGATTTGTTGGAAATGATGTGGTGATCTGAAGTTGGCCACTCTGAATAAGGCCATCTATGCCATTCCTCAAATTATCGCACCCATTTACGGAGATATTGCAGTAAGCACAACCCAATTCACACCCTGGGAACATCTGACACTCCAAGAGCTGAGCCTTGATTTCCACCAACGGTGTCCTGATCTGTCCCACACTGGTTATTAAATAAGACGATTTGTCTTCTTCAATAGCGTTAATCCGGGGACCACCATGGTTTGGCATCGGGTTCTTATTGACATTGGGTGGTGGTGCGAAATTCAGAGCCTTGGAGTCTACCAGGTCTTGTACCTTCATATGCAGAGCCCTGCATTTTTCTGTGCTGTGGCCAGGTGCGTTTGAATGGAAGGCACACCTAGCATTGGAGTCATAGTTCCTTGGTAGACTGTTGGGATCCGGAGGTGCCAACGTTCTTAGCTCAACCAGGTTGAGTTTCAGAAGCTGTGGCAGCAATGTAGCATATGGCATTGGGATCGGATCGATCACTCTGTTAGCTTGAGAGGGCCTCTGCTGAAATGGCCTCTGTTGACTGTTGTTGTTGGTGTTGCTGTTGTTGTAATTCCTTGGAGGGTACTGACTTTGCTGATGGTACTGAGGTTGTTGTTGATAGCTTTGCTGAGGAGGTTGGTAGACTGGTTGAGGATGAGCTGGAGCAGGAATGGTGACTGCTGCTATTGACCTTTGAACATACTGGGGCCTGCCCCTGTTGGTGTGGATGGCATTGGTCTCGCCAGTTCTTCTCGGGCCTGCAAAAGGCTTTCTTGTACTACTGGACGAACTTGCACCGTTGTCTGAGATCTTTCCCATTTTTAACAAGCTTTCAATTCTCTCCCCGGCTATGACAACATCTGCAAAGCTAGTGGAAGAGAAAGCTGCCAACCTGTCAATATATGTTCCCTGAAGGGTGTTCATGAACATATCCGCCATTTCCCGTTCAGACATAGGTGGTTGAACAGCAGCAGCCAGTTGCCTCCATCTCTGGGCGTATTCTCGGAAACTCTCCCTTGAAGACTGTGACATTCCCATTAGGAGGGTCCTGTTGGGTGCCATGTCTAGATTATACTGATATTGTCTGATGAAGGCCTCTGCCAGGTCCTTCCAGCATCTAATAGTTGCCCTTGTCAAGTGAGAGTACCACTCTCTCGACGCTCCAGTTAAGCTATCTTCAAAATAGAACATCCACAATTTCTCATCCATTGTATAGGCCTTCAGCCTTCCCAGAAATGACTGTAAGTGAGTCCGGGGGCATGAAGTCCCATTATACTTTTCGAAACAAGGAGGTTTGAACTTATGGGGGATCCTGACCCCGTCTACCAAACCCATGTCCATAACGTCGAAGCCCAAAGAGTTTTGAGATTCTAAGGACCTCAACTTCTCAGCTATTTCATCCAATCTTCTATCATAAGCCTCTTCCCCGGCACCCATTACTGTGAATTGGTCTTCTTGAGGGTCTTCCTGTAGTACCCTTCCTGCTGTGGCAGTCCCTTGTATATTGACAGGGATGTTGGCCTCTGGATGGAGATGGGGTCCAAAAACTGGGGGATTGACATGAGGTTGGACCCTCTCGTTGTTACTTGTGCCAGCAGTTCCCACATGGGGCTCCTCTTGATTCCTCCCTTCTACCAAAGCTCTGAGCCTCTCCTGGCTTTGAGCTAAATTGTTCATTACTTCCATGAACTGTGTTATCTGAGTTCTCATCTCCAACCTTTCGTTGGCCATCTGGTTTCTGACCTCCGTAAGGTCCTGCTGCATCTGATCCATTTGAATTCCCGGAAGGTTGTTTCGGGTTGGATAACGGTGCGGACGGTTGAGGGGAAATACCCGGCGCCTAGCAATAGTTCCTGAACATCACAACAGAGATTAGCAACAACAAAACAAAACCTACAAAACAAACAAAGGGTTAGCATGCAATGCAGTTATGCTTATTTGTTCTCAAGGTATCCGGTTTGGCCTTCAGTTTTGACCCTTCCAGACCCTTGAAGATGCTGCTGAATGTTGCTTCCGAAGTAAACTAACATGAATATATTACATAAGGTGAAATAATACAACTTGTTCATTTTACAACACAAGCCCCTTAAGGGGTCAAAATACATCACAAAAAGTAAAAGTACATGAAATAGAAACAACAACAAGCAAATGGTCAAACACCAAGGCTAAACTCATCTTCACGAACTTCCTTGAGAAGTGCTTCGGTCACAGGATCAGCCGGCCGCTCCGTGAGATTCCGGATAAGGAGGTTCCGGGTTGCAATAGCTGCTGCTAGTTTCTTGTGCTGAGTTTGGTCCTTGGACCTCTTCACCCCTACCTTAATCTTCAATTCTGATATTTCCCTCTGGGCTGCTGCCAGGGCTTCTTGCTGTTCTTTTGCATTGGCTTCAAATTGCTCCATCTTGTCTTGAACTCTCTTGTCTTCCAGGGTACGAGCCTCGGTGATCCTGACCCACCGGGCTTGACTCTCCTTCAAATACAAGTCTGTCCTTGCTCTTTGGAACTGGGCTTCTTTGCAAGCATTCTTCAGAATTTGTTCACCAGCCTTTGACTTTTTGATATAATCCCCAGACTTTTCAATCTTAGTCAAATGCTCCACTCTCAACTTCTCCAATCTCTCAATCTCCCTCATACCTTCACTCCTTTCCCGGAGGGTCTTCTGCAAAGCCTGGGTTAGCTTCTCATTTCTTTCCTTCAAGCTCTCAAACTCTTCCAAACTGATGGTGGCAGGGGGTGGTGCTGAAGATGACTCAGGCGTGTCTTCTATGGTAAAGGGCATTCCAGAGAATTGGGCCCTGGCACGGGACCACTCATAATACTGTGCTGATGCCACATTATTACACTTCCCCAGAATGGTGACTCCCTTGGTTTGAACATTATCCCAGGCCCAGGCAGCCTGCCTAACAACAGCCAAACTAATCTTGTTCTCACAATAAAGGGTCTCCACCAAGTCCTGTGCCCTAGGAGTGTGGACCAGTGCATAGCCCAGTTGCCTTCTGAACAGCAGAGGATTGTAATTGATACTACCCTTAACTCCTATCAAAGGCACATTAGGAAAATGCCCACAGCTGGTGATGATATCCCTGCCCTTGGTGCTCTGAGTGCACCATCGGATATCTGCTGAAGTTAGAACAGTGAGTCTTTTAGCCCAGTTGCTCTGCTGATGAGGGTTTAAAAATGAATCTGTCCTGGGTAGGTGCCTGAGAAGCCAAGTGTGAAACAATGGAGCACAAAACCTCACTAATCTTCCCCTCTGCTTCTCATTCCTCTGATGTACCGAATAGTAAAGGTCCCCCAATAAAGTTGGCACTGGGTTCTTCAAGATGAACAGATGGATTGCATTCTTGCTAATGAATCGAGGCTCATCTGCAAACAGCACAATTCCATATACACTTAGGGCCAACAAAGCACAAACAACTTTCCACTCCCCCAGGGAAGCCTTCAGACTAGCTTGAGAAATTAAGAAGTCCAGATGAAAGCCAGGGATTCCAGCTTTAGAGGTCATATGCTGCTCAACCAAAACAGGTTCCAGATGCAAAGCTTTTGCTACTTCTACATTAGCAGGAAAGACCATCTCAGGGTTGAAAGGAATTTCTCTCCTGATAGGCATACCAACTAATGAGGAGTACTCTTCCAATAAGGGGCCCAACTGAAAGTCTCGAAAAGTAAAACATCTCAATGGAGGATCATAAAACTGAATGCAGGTGTGGATCAGGCTCCTCTGTGAAGGGTCCAGATCCATAACCACGTCCAATATATCTCCATAACTCTCCCTGAACAAAGGTATGTGATCTGGAGTGACCAGGGTTTGAATCCTCCTGATGTCTGATAGCTCTGGCTGGAAAAAGTGATAGGTGATGTTGCTTTTTTTAGGAGCCATGATGTTGAGACTGAGTAGAGACTGGTGCTGATGCTGACACTGAAGAAATGGGCCACTGACTGGCTGGTGCTGGTGACAGCTGAAGCAGACAGCTGATAACTGAAGCAGGTGTTGGTGAAGATAGGTCAAAACTGAAGATGGGGTCAAAACCAGAACCAAATGAAGATGGATACCCTGAAACACAAATAAGCAAATGTCAATATGATGCAATGATTATGTATGCAAATGAAATGCAAGGGTCTGTGACTGAGCTGGATCTGATCAAAACTCTGATATAAGTTCAGGTGTGCTCAAGAATTCCAGATGGAGGTCTACAAAACCAGTAACCAAGGTAGGGGACTCAAAGAGCCACAAGTCCTGGGTTTAGAATCACAAGAACTATCCAACATGGAGTACTCTTAACAAATCAAAGTAACATGGTATTCTGAGGTCAAGGTACCTGCAAACCTGTAAACAGCCCAACCCCATCACAGGTGGTGTTCTAGAACAAGGGTCCTCAGACTCGGATCAGTTATGAGAAGTGTAAACACTTCCAACCCGGAGGTACAGTGTTTACAATAGCCATAACAATTCCTCCTCTAATTCACCTCAGTTTCTGAAGGTCAATACTAAAGGTCATCCAGACTTAGCAGGCTTCCCAGATAGCCCTAGCATTGCAGGAAATCTGCAACACAGAGTTCTCAAGAAGAAACCCACATCTGAACCGTGTTTCATATTCCCGCACCAGACCGAAATGGAATGGGAAAGAATATGATTCACTCTAGCCTAGGTGTCACTCAGGTCCCAGGTATAGGACCTTAACTCTCAATAGAACCCCACCCACCAAAGAAAAACCAGATCCAGCCAGCAGTACAGTATGACAATATGGTATAATGCAAAAGCAATAAAGAAAGCAGTAAAGCAAACTGTACATAAATCAAAAATAAAATACATACAAACACAAATAAGCACATAACACCCCCAATAAACACAAATCAATCAAGCGCTAGGAGGAGCCCACAAAAAGAACCAGAAGCCCTGGTTGCAATATAAGGGTCCCCAGCAGAGTCGCCAAGCTGTCGCTCCCGATAAATGGGACTGGCCCAGATAAAGGTACAGACGCGAACGGTCGGCGAAATGAACAATGAGAACACACAGCAGTGAACCCACTGGAAAAGAAAAGAGTCGCCAGCTAGGCATTTTTATCCCGGAGGAAAGGTAATGCTGCATAAACCTAAGAAAAGATGGATAAGACGGTTTGCGAACCAGAGAGACTGAGAAAGGGGGTTGGTTACAACCTGGGAAGGTATTAGCACCCAGATTGTCCGTCGTACTCGACGGGATCCACGCTTAAAAGATTTGTGTCTTAAAGGGGTAGTGTTAGTGCAATTTGTGTGTAAATGAGCTGGAAAAGATGCACAGGTGTCAGTGTAAAGTGTATAAGTGATATGAAGTATGAAGGTGTCAGTGTAGGAACAGAATGAAATGCTCATGATAATGAGGCTAAAGAATGAAGCTGGAAAGAGGGGGAATGTACAGAGACTTTTGTTCGATAAATGTTAAGTTATGCCTACGTATCCTCTCGTGCAATGAGGAAGTCAGAACACCGTAGTTCGACCCAAAGAGACTGAAGGATGAATTGACTTGTGAACTGCTTGCTTGCCTATGCTCAAGTGTATGATCTGTCTGGCACAGATGCTAACTGTCTTGCATTAGACGGAAGAAGCAAGTTCTCGTTTATGAGTGAGGGAGATGAGAAAAGAATCCCGGAGGAGACGATTATTGTCTGTTTTTGTGTTTTCAGTCTTTTATTGTTTTTGAAGTTTGTCATAAGATAATGAGCTTAAGCCTAAACCAATGGATTTAGTAAACTCATCACATCTTCCCTCTGATTAGGGGTAATGAGAATACCTTAAGTGTGAAGTCAAATTCTCACACTTAATCACCTTTGGTGCAGGATTAAGATCATTAACCTACTTGTGGTTATTTAGATGTTTTTGTTGTTTTTGTTTAGTGTTAAGTAATGAGATTAAGCCATAATCAGGGATTAAACAGACTCATTACACCATCCTAATAGAAGGATAATAGATGAGAATGTTTAAGTTGAGGAAAGCTCCTCAACTTAATCCATGATTAGGGATTAAACTCATGACAAAACAAACCTTTGATTAAGTGGATTTTATTTAATGGTGAGATGAAGAAGTGAATTTTATGATTTGTAAGACAACTTGAGGGGGACTTGTCCATTAACACTAGGGTTAGTCCTTCTTAACCAGTTAAGGAAGAATTAGAACCCTAATGCAAGGCCCAAGTTACAAGTGATGTCTTGATGATTATTAGATGGATTGATTAAGAGATTTAAACACATTAAGGGTTTAACACTTAGGATTAAAGTTATACACTCCATCCTAAGAGAAGGATGCAGGCATAAGCTTAATCACAAAGCCTTAAAGCCTTTAGGGTTTAGTCCCTGATTATGAGGTGGGAAGAGAAGACTCAAAAGAGACACAAAGGTAAAACTAAGAGGGGAGACTAATCAAGACCCTAATCATTGTCATGCTTGGTTGTTCCTAAGGTTTGTGAGGTTTTCAAGAGAAATCTTCAAAGGAGCCACCAAGAAGCAGATGAACAAGATCAAGAGAAACAAAGTGACTTGCTTCATTCAAGAAGACAAGTCACTTGAAGAAAGAAAGTAGGAAGAACAAGAATGAGCAAGCTCAATCTCAAACACATATAGGAATGCAGCAATGGATGCAAGAGAGATGAAAATAAAAGGTTATGAGAAGTGAAGGCAAATTCACTTCCCAAGTTCACTTACCACCTGAAATGTTAGAAAAGGAATGCAATGCAATGCAAAATGGGATGAGATGACATGATGAAAAACAAAACCAGAAGCATGTTGATGATGATAATGATGCTATGTAGTGCTACAAACATGAGGCAAGGCATGGATATGCTCATACAAGTTCATGGGTGCAAATGGTGCAAGCTTAGAAGCATGGATACACATGAAAAGTTATGAAACATACATGGCATACAACATGGCAAATGCAAGATGCAATGATCAAGGATGCTTTCTATATGTCTTATGATGTCAAATGAACCAAATGGATGCTTGAAATGTCATAGCAAGTCATGTTATGCAAGAGAATGCAAGAAGGATGCAAAAGAAAGCCCAAATTAGGGTTTATGAATCAAACATCAAACAAAACCCAAAAACAGAAGCAAACCCTAAGATAAAAAATGGAAAGTGCCACCCAAAGAAACCCTAAACCTATACTAAACCAAGGTCCAAAGGGGAAGTCTCAACTCTTACCCAATCTCAAGATATGATTTTTCTAAGTTATTAGGGTTTTTTAGGGTTCTTAACAAAAGAAATGCCAAACAATTTGAAATTGAAGGATCAAATCAAGGCCATTTTATCCTAGAAACTACATGCCAAACACAAAACAAAGCAAAAAGAATCAATGTCCAACTCTTCTCAAATAGGCAGAAATGAATTTTTGGACTTAGGATCAAATTAATGCATAAAAAATGATTTAATTCAATGAAAAATTCTTAAAATGCATCAAGATCAAAAAAGAAATTTGGTTTGAAGGTTGGACAATGTTTCTAAATGTCTTAGAACATTTCATGAATTTTTTTGTAATTTTTAAATACCTAAAAGTATTTTTAATTAATTAATTTCCATTAATCAATTAAAAATAATCTTTTAAATATTTAAAAATACTTTTTTAATGGTAAAAAATAAAATAAAAATATTTTTGGGTCTTAAAAATTAATAAAACTTTTAGGAAAAAGTTTCATAATTTTTAAGAATTTTTTACTATTTTAAAATAAATATGCAAATTAATTGAAAAGAAAATGAATTAAAAATAAATAAAATGGAAGGTAATCAGGACGGAGGGATGAGATTCACTCTGGATTTGAATCTGTTGACTACGCGCGTCATCCAAGGGTCCAGGTTGACTCTGATTAAATTATTTAAATTATGTTTAATTAAGCTAATACGTGGATTAGGGCATAATCAGAGAGATCCAGGCCATACACTCACGCGGGAGGTCAACGGGTCAGAGGCATCTCACGGTCCAGATTCAAATGGTCATTAATCACGTAATTAGGGCATAATCACTCTCAGGTGGCCGGAGAAGACTTCTGGTCGTCTTCTCCGGCCAGCAACTCCCCTGAAAAACTTCAAACTCCCTCAAATCGTAACAAAAACAAAATCTAAGAATTGGGAAATGTTCTCCAACCTCTCACGAATCAAACCCCTCTCCTAAAACAAATTTCTTTTCCCTAACTAAGCTGAATCGAAGGAAATGAGAACTAGGGCACGCAAGCTTCAGAGAGCAATTAAACTCTCATTTCAAAACCATTTCAAAAACTAAGAGCACCAGGATATTCAGTGAAGCATAAGGAACAAGTTCATAACATGAAAAACAATTTCTGGAAAAATAATTTTCAAGCTACCTGAGATTTGGAGCTTTCAACCTGATGACTTTCTGGCCACTTCTTTCAGTGCAAACTACTCCACTTGATCCCCAGATGATGTTTGAATGCTCAAGAAGAGTTTATGTTGGCTGGATAATGAGTTTCGACAGCTCCTGCTTCAACTCAGTTGAAAATGGCTATGGTGAAATAGGCAGCTTCAGGCCATTGTGAAGGGTTGTTTGTGATCCTGAGGGTGAATGGAGAAGCTCTGCAAGGTTTGTTTGGATGTTTGTGAGCTAGGGAGGGAGATTCGAATGGAACTGCAGTTTGAGGTGAGAAATGGCTATGGGGTGTTCTGGTTGATTCAGGCTTGTGTTCTTGCTGGTTTCTACTCAATGATGCATGGTGAGTTGAATGGTGAAAATGGTTTGAGTGTTTCTTGGCTGGGCAGAGAGATTCGAAGGCTTATGCAGCTGGGGTGTATTTTGTGAATGTCTTCTTGTAAATGGTTTCAGCCTTGCCTTGTACATGAAATGGCTTGCAAAATGATAATGTATTTTAATCCTATAGGTCAGATGATGTGACCTGGCCTATAGTGATTGGTAAGTTTGCTTTTGCAAAAAGTCACATTTTGTGTAAGGCAAGCATGGCTCATGATCTAGGCTTGGTACAAGCCATGGGCTATGCGCAGCAAAATGAGGGGAAAGGGTTAGCTTGGTTCAAGGGCCAATGCTGCAAGTTGGTGAAGAGAAATGAGTGGTTTTGCAACTTGTTGCTTTTTTGAAACTTTATGAGAAAAGTCTTGTTACATGAACCATAACCATGGGCATTCTTGGTTCAAATCTGAATTTTATGACTTAGAGGATGTTTGCATACTGGTTTGAAATGAATTAGAGGTTGCAATTGGCCTTGGTCCATGATTTTGCAAAATTCTCATTTGAGGCATGCCTTGAAAATCAATGATTTTAGCCAACTTTGTCACACCATAACTTTTGATCCAAGAAGAGTTTGATCATGTTCTTGTACTTTTTGAAAAGGGAAAGATGAGATCTACAACTTTCATGACCAAAGTTTTTCCATTTGAAGCATTTTTGGATCAAGAATCAAGGCTTGAAAAATGACCTAAAATGATGCATTCTTGAAAAGTCAACTATGCCCAAAAAGTCAACATTTGCAAAAACCCTAAATTCTTGATTTTGTGAACTTCAACCTTCTTCCATGATCAAATAAAGATCATATACACTCAAAATGATGAAGATCACCCATTGGTTGGGTCATTGGGAGTCTCAGATGCCCTGATTTTGCACTGACTTGTCTGAAAAGTCAACCCTTGATCAGATGACTTCCCCATGGAACTTCTTCATGAAAATTGATATGCATACTCCCTATACCCTATAGAGACCAATGGAAACAAGAATGACCAAAAAATTTGGAGTTATGGCCTCTGAAACCAAAACCCTAATTTTCAGTCAACTGTGCAGTCTATCCTGGCTCTGCACCCACTCAAACCCTAGTTCTTGTGACTCCTTTGCATTTTTGACTTTGAGGAGATGGAATATGATATAAGAACACATGTAGACCTCTTTGAATTGATTGGTGACCTTTGGAGTGGCTCAGGAAGCCCTGAGATTGCTCAGATCACAAACCCTAGATGCAGATGACTTAGAACCAATGCAGTGACTCAAAAATGAGATGTGAGATGATATGATTGTGTTTATGCATATGAGAATGATCACAAGCCATGGTAAAACAATGAATCTGAGTTGCTTTCTTTTCTTTTCTTTTTTATATATATTCTTTAAAATTTAATTGTTTTATTTTATTATTTATTTTCAAATCCTTAGCCCATTTCGTTTTGAAATCACACCACCAGATTCTGCTAGCATACCACCCATGTTTTTCTATTTTTTATTATTACTTAATTTCTATTTGTTCTTTTTAACTTATGTTTCTTGTTCTTGTTTCTATATTTTATTAACTAATTTTTCAGTTTTTTTTCTTACCTTACTTTATTTTTAATATCATTTTAAAGATTATTTTAAACTTTCATTGTTCTATTTTTTTTTATGATTATTATTATTTCCATTTCGTGATTTATGGGCCAATGACATAACAAAAGACCGATGTTCGCCCGATTTCATTAAATCGGTGATACTCGGTCAATATGAGGCCCTCCTTGTAATTAGTTTTTTTTATTATTTATTTATTATTATTTTGGCAAATAAATATTTAAATTAATTTAATTTATTTATTATTCTTAATATGATTTATTTTATTTAATTATTTAATTTATTATTCTATCTTAATTTAATTCTTACAATTCAATTCATTTTATTTATTTATTTCCGCATTTCAAAATTACGTTTCGACTCCTCATAGAACGGTTTCTTTAAACCGGTTCTAAGGCAGTAAACGAACCAAATTTCGACGCGTCCCGAAAAGGTCAAACGCCTTCGAATAGCTATTTTCGATTAAAAAGGACGAACGCCTTCGAACAGTTCAAAAACACTGCACACACGCTTCCTCTTGGGCAAACTACAATGATACCATTTATTTCGCGCAATCCCCTGTATTTATTTTGTATCCCTCTCCCATTACTTTGTACACACTTTATTTTCCGTATTTTATTTAATTCTGAATCCTTGGTCCAACGCCAAGCGATTGCACTTGCATACTCGCACTTTATTGTTCAGTTATTGTTTCGTTTATTAGGGTCCACTCCACCTTTGCGAGCCGAGCGCTTCGTGCCTCGCTAACAAACCACAAAATAAACCTCCATTTTGCATTTACCCTCTAAACCTCAAAAAACCAAAATGTTTCGATTAGGTCCAAACCCTTGATCCAACGTCAAGCGGTCTTAGGAAATAAAACATTCTAATAAAACGAGAAGATTTGTACGCCACGAGCCTTAAGTGGTAGAAAGGAGGATAACGAGCTCTCGTTACTCGCTCCGATTATTTCGACGCAAGACGCTCGTCTTGTTGGCGACTCTTCAGTCTGTCCAGCGCGCGGCTCCCATCCATTCGGTTCGCGTGAGGTCGTATTTTTCAGGGTACGACAGCTGGCGACTCTGCTGGGGATTGGTTCACCCCTATGCGAGTCAAGCCTAGTCTAGGTTTTCGCGTTTGTTCGGATGTTCGCTTTTATGCCTTGCTTGTTTATTTTCATCTCTGTCTTTATCGCATTCCATTTTATTTATCTTGTGGATCCTTGGTACTATAATTTGGATCGATACTTTGCAAGAGAAACTTGAGGGAAAGGCTCTATGCCCGGGCTTACGAGTACAAACTTAAGTTAGCGAGGTTGTGTAGTATGGGCTCCCGAGGGAACCTCTCTCGTGGGTTGTCGATACGAAAACCTCACTTGGAGTAGATTCTAATGAGAATACTGACAACCGTCAAGTCCTTGACGTGTGTGCTCAGTTGCTTTCATTAGGGTCATCAACTCTGAGGGCCTTTAGAACCTTTCGGTTAAAACATAGGTTGATGGTTGCGTAGTATTGGGCACCAGGGTTCGCCCTCGCGTGGCTCGATACGAAAACCTCACTTGGAATAGACTTACTCAATGGAGTTGATTGACTGTCAAGAATGTATGAAATTGACACGTGCATCAAACAGTTGAGAAAGTTCCATAACTCCAGGACTTTGTTTTAAGCCTCGTGTCGATGATCACGTAGTATGGACTCCCGAGAAAAGTTGCTCTCGTGGGTGTCGATACGAAGATCTCACCCAAAAATAGATTCATATGGCGGAGTCAATCAACCGTCATGCTTATGGCGTGTGTGATGAACAGCCATATGAATTGATAACTTTGGGGTTCCTAAACCTTAGAGTCTACCCAGTGAGTTCCTGATCAGAGTATCCTCCATCTGTACCTGGGACTCGTGAGACCCTGATCTTGTGATCCTGGATTCTGATATTGCATATCATCTCATTTGCATTATTTGCATTTCATTCCAAAGCCGAAAAACTCATTTCATTGTTCCTCCATCTTCAGTAAATCAAGCTGGTTTCCCGACGCACGTATCTTTCCCGACGCTTGTACTTAACTCAAGCCAACACTAGAGGACTGATGGATCAGATTCATCAAAAACAAGCTGCTATGAGGGAAGAGATTGACTCGATCAAGAGCAAGATTGATCAGATTTATGAGGCCATACAAGCCTTGGCCAGGATGGTTGTGTCTCATCAGCCTGTTCCTTCGATGCCCTATCATCCAGCTATTCAAGCTCTGCTTCCGCCTCCGATGGCTTATCAACCATGTCCTTATCCTCTGGGTGCAGCTGCACAATATGCACCTAAATCATACCAGCAACTAACTTATCCATACCAGCAACCGGCATATCCATACCAGCAACCGGCTTATCCATACCAGCAACCGGCTTATCCACAAAGGCCTGGTCAACAACAAAACTGTGCTCCTCAACATTGTTCACCATATCAACAAAGAGGATATGATAGGCACATTGATCCCTTGCCTATGTCATACACCGAAATCTTTAGTCAGCTAATGGCAAAAGGATCTCTTACTTTGAGAGATATGCCACCTCAGACTGGCAATACCCGAAATTATGATGCCAATGCCCGCTGTGAGTATCACAAAGGCGCTCTAGGTCACACAATTGAGAATTGCCATGCCTTTAAGCACATGGTTCAAGATATGATCAACTCTAAGGATCTCACCTTTACTCAGAAGAATCTGAATGTCTAGAACAATCCTTTGTCGCCGCAAGTGACCCCTCAACGAATGCTTTTGAAGAAGTTGTTGAAGACCAAAGCTGAGTAGTCTCCAACTTTGAAGAAGCAAGTCAAATCAAGAGAAGTTCAATTCCTCAAATCAAGGCAGCCAGTGCCATTTATGATTTCTGCGTTCCTGTTGTTTTGTACTATTTGTTTAAATACTATTTGCTTTGAACATTGTTATTTATATTTGGTTTTGTTAATGTTATGTTTATGCATGTTTTGAATCAATTTATTCGCATTCGCTCATTATTTATCATTTATCACAAAATCACAAAAATATTTCCTCACTTCACTTTAGCAAATATTTGAGGGAGGATGATGAAAACGAAATACCCATAACTGTTGTGGTATGCTTTCGGATAAAACCTCGTCAATGATATACAGGCATTTCTTTCAAATTCCCAAACACTGGAGATATAAGGAGTTAATCCCTAGTCAACCACTTCGAGCCTAGAAGTAGGAGTTTCTTTCGGATACAACCCTTACATTTAACCCGGGGCAGGGTAGTTGTTCAGTTAACATGACTACACTTTCAAATCGTAAGATGAGACATCCCGTCAGAGGACCATCAACAAATGACTTGGCAGTCACAATATCCAACAAAATACAAAAAATATAGAAAAGAAAAAACACTAAGTTGAGCACCCGAAGGGAGACTTAGTCGGAAAAAAAATCAAAAAAGGAACTCAAATCCTCAGCAAAAAAAACAAATATCAGTGACCAACAAATCAAGAATCAAAGGGTCACCAGCAAAATAAGATGACTGTCGTCTTCAAGCGAGCTTTGAAGCTTCATCTTCACTCTTGCAAAGTCAAAACAAATGCATGTGTAGAGTTAACTGAACATAGGACAGGAGAACAATACGAAGAAGGGATGGGTACAAATCAAACTTTGAGCCTTATATCCTTTGTTTCTCAAACCATTAACCAGACCACGTTATAACCCTCGAAAGACCTAATTGAGGCACGGTTTATTATGAAAGCATGCTACCAACAAGGTTGTGCAAATTGACTCTCATATATTTGCTAATCTTCAATCTCGTTTGCACATTATTCTTGCTGCATTTTTCACGCACTTTTTAAATCAGCACCTCGTTTGGACTAATTGTCCATCCGTCACACTATCACAATCATTCAAATAAATTGACTTTTTCAAAACTTACGTGAACTTTACATTAACACTACCATTTGTGTATGAACAATTTAATTGCAATTCAGTGCTTGACATCAGTACAATCCCAACAAGGGGAATTCAAAAGAGGAATTTGAATCAATACTGCCTTGAAATCAGCTCAATCAGGAGAAAAATTATTTTCAACAGATCAGTCAGGGGAAAGATCACCTTCAAAGGCTCAATCAGGGGCAGGTCATGCCATGGCCATTGTCAAAGCTTCCCCACCAGATTTATTTCAAATACCCTACAGGCAGGGGCAAGCAAACAAGGAGCGAGTCTTCCTCTCTCTTCTCCCCAGCTGAACGGGCAGTCCTTGCTAGACGTTGGCAATCATTCAAAGCAAAATCAGTCTTCATGCGTCAATCAAGTCGCTCCGCTCATCAGCAGATAATCCAAACTTGGAGCTTTTAGATCCATCTTCTGACCATACATCGTCAAAGATCGAGTGTCGGGAATCAAGCCATATACCCACCCAAAGTCCAATCATTATTGGCAACTACCAAACCAAAAGTCCACCAAACTGGCACCTTTCAATCGCTCATATGCATCATTATGTATCATCAACGTCATAAGCATCATTTACATCAATCATTTACGGCATATGCATCATTTGCATACCTAAATAAGTCAGCTTTTCATATCCCCAATATTTTCAAACTTACATCTCAGTGCATAAACATTTGCATCGTATCTCCTTTGTTATGGAATACCATTTCAAAATTATCAAGCATAGTTGCATAATTCAGGATCCAGGATCGGTTGAGGTTTCCAGTCCTTTCCCCAACGGAAGTCAGGATCATATTAATTGAAGATTCCAGGCATCCCCTCGACGGATTCAATGGCCATATTTAAATTTCATTCGCCTTATCAGCCTCAGTTGATAAGTGAGTTTATTTTTTTCTGCCATTTGCCTTATCAGCCTCAGTTGATAAGTGAGTTTATTTTTTTTTCTTCCATTCGCCTTATCATCCTCTGTTGATAAGTGAGTTTATTTTCGGTTATTCGCCTTATCATCCTCTATTGATAAGTGATTTTATTTTTCTGTCTTTCGCCTATCATCCTCTGTTGATAGTGATCCTTTATTTTTCAGTCTTTCGCCTTATCATCCTCTGTTGATAAGTGATTTTATTTTCAGTCTGCTGCCTTATCATCCTCTGTTGATAAGTGATTTTATTTTCAGTCTTTTGCCTTATCATCCTCTGTTGATAAGTGATTTTATTTTCAGTCTTTCGCCTTATCATCCTCTGTTGATAAGTGATTTTATTTTCAGTCTTTCGCCTATCATCCTCTGTTGATAGTGATCCTTTATTTTTCAGTCTTTCGCCTTATCATCCTCTGTTGATAAGTGATTTTATTTTCAGTCTTTCGCCTATCATCCTCTGTTGATAGTGATCCTTTATTTTCCAGTCTTTCGCCTATCATCCTCTGTTGATAGTGATTCTTTATTTTTCTGTCTTTCGCCTATCATCCTCTGTTGATAGTGATCCTTTATTTTTCAGTCTTTCGCCTTATCATCCTCTGTTGATAAGTGATTTTATTTTCAGTCTGCTGCCTTATCATCCTCTGTTGATAAGTGATTTTATTTTCAGTCTTTCGCCTTATCATCCTCTGTTGATAAGTGATTTTATTTCCAGTCTTTCTCCTTATCATCCTTTGTTGATAAGTGATTTTATTTTCAGTCTTTCGCCTATCATCCTCTGTTGATAGTGTTCCTTTATTTTTCAGTCATTCGCCTATCATCCTCTATTGATAATGATTCTTTATTTTTCTGTCTTTCGCCTATCATCCTCTGTTGATAGTGATCCTTTATTTTTCAGTCATTCGCCTATCATCCTCTGTTGATAGTGATTCTTTATTTTTCTGTCTTTCGCCTATCATCCTCTGTTGATAGTGATTCTTTATTTTTCTATCTTTCGCCTATCATCCTCTGTTGATAGTGATTCTTTATTTTTCTGTCTTTCGCCTATCATCCTCTGTTGATAGTGATCCTTATTTTTCTGTCTTTTGCCTTATCATCTTCTGGTGATAAGTTGATTTATTTTTGTCAATTCATTTCTTGATGTGTCACCCATCATTTCTAGTTTATTTCATTTGCTATTTTCACAATTTCTTTGTCGGACAAATTTGGAGTCTGTTAATATCTAATTATCTTATACCTTGAAAGATTGAACATAAGCCAATTCATTTTACTCGGTCTAAGCCAATTCGATAGGGGCATCTGTCATACCCCAAATTTGTCCTACCTGCGTCATTTTATTTTCTGTCAAACCATATTTAAAAAATCCAAAAAATATGTTATTTCATTTTCTTTCTATTTGAGGTTTATAAGGTCGGTGTGTTGTGAGAAGATCTATCGTTCGATTTTGTAATTCATTCCATTGTTTTCTTTTATTTTTAAAATCACTCTTATACATAATTTACATTTTTTTTACATTCTATTTAAGCCCATTGGTTCATATCCTTTTTCTAAGCCCATTACTAAAAAAAAATATTGTTATTATTATTGTTTCATTTATTTTTCAATTTTTAAAATTATCATTGCCACAACTATTATTTCTATTATCTATTTATCATTATTGTTAGTATTATTATTATTATTTATTAATTTTCATTCATTTTTCTTTTTAAAATAAATCATTCTTGTCTTTATTTTATTTATTATTATAAATATTATTCTTATTTTTAATATTTTTATTATTATTTTCGTCATAATTGTTATTCTTCTTATTGTAATTATATATGTTATCATTATTAGTATTATTATAATTATTATTATTGTTGATTATTGGTTTTATAATATTATTCTTATTTTTAATATTTTTATTATTATTTTCGTCATAATTGTTATTCTTCTTATTGTAATTATATATGTTATTATTATTAGTATTATTATAATTATTATTATTGTTGATTATTGGTTTTATAATATAAATTTTTCTTCAATTTATTCAGCCCAAACAGATAAAAACGCCACATAACCCTTTTTCCCCCTCTCACAACCAAATGCCCACCCTACTTTTTCATCAACATGCTAGCACACAAACTTTCCTTACAAGATACGTACCATATCCAGGACCTCACCCGCAGCAAGGCAAACAGGGCGCACCACAAAAATCTGTTACGCAAATCCTCCACGAACAAACAAAACACAACAACAACAAAATTTCCCAGCATGTCAAAAGATTCTTCTTATCCTCATCCAATTCTCTTTTTTACCCTCTCAAAATTTCTCCTATAAATTAACCATTTCTTTCATAATTTTATCAAGCTTGGAGAGCATATTGAGACCCTGCTAAAATTCATCCAAAACCAGGTTTCAAAAATAAAAATATAAACTCAAGTTTTCATCCCCTTCTTCATGAACACCAAACCAGCGAAACCTTCATCTTTAAAAATATTGCTTCACCATAAATAAACCCACAAGCAAAAAAAACAGAAACCACAAATCCTTACCTTCACCCTTGTATCGCCGCACAACTCTTCACAAAAAATTCAGCCGTGAAACTTCCCTTATCACCACCCCTTAAACTCACCAAAACTCACAAACTGTAAATGAAAACAGAACCCTCAACCACGCCGAACCTCAACCAACCATCCCATTCTTCACTATAAATCGCGCACAAGCAGGGCCTTCATATGCAAACCTATTGTAGATCCATTAAACATGAACCTGAAAACAAGCATGGAAAATCCGAAATCACCACCACCATTCATTTTCAAACAATTCTGAACAAAAAAGAACAGAACCAAAAACCAGAAACTTGTAAACCAACAGTGTTGAAACGCGAAGAAACCCATACACAAACAACTCCTTTTCCGCAACCCACCGCGCCGGGAATCGCCGTCGCGAACCAGAACATCATCACCAAAACCTTCCGCCGTCATCATCCACCGTCTGAACCGCGAGCAGAGCCGTGACCACCAAATCCGAGACCAGAGAGATCCGTGGATCGCAGCGTTTTGAGAGAGAGACCGAGTCGGACGAAGTGGACAAGAGTGTCAGGTCGCCCGAAGTGGACATTCTTCTTCTGTCGATGCTGCAGATTATCACAGTTTTGCTTTCACTATGCCAGATCCCCAAGAGGCAATCCCTGTGGTGAGACTCCCAGATCCACGAATTGTGGAGAGGGAAGAAAGATTCCGTGTGTTGGAAGAAGAGATCAAAACCCTTCAATGTCGTAATGTTATGGATCTAAGTGCTGCAAGCATGTGTCTGGTGCATGGCCTGGTAATACCTCCAAAATTCAAAGTACCGAAGTTTGAAAAGTACAAAGGGGATAGTTGTCCAAGGCAGCATTTGGTAAAATTTTGCAGAAGGATGACCTCACATGAGCATAATGACAAATTGATGATTCATTGTTTCCAATACAGTCTGAGTGAGGCATCGTCGAATTGGTATATGCAGTTAGAGAGCAGTCGTATTCAGTCATGGTCAGACCTAGCCAATGCATTTGTGAAGCAGTATGATTACAATCTTGACAGGGCTCTTAGCCGCATGGATTTGCAAGTGTTATCCCAAAGAGATGGTGAATCTTTCAGAGAGTATGCCCAGAGGTGGAGAGAAGTAGCTGCTCGAGTGCAACCCCCGCTATCAGACAGAGAATTGGTTGATCTTTTCATAGAGACCTTACAAGGGCCGTACTTGGAGAGGTTGAGTGGCAGTGGAACTTCGAGTTTCTCGGACTTGGTGATAGTTGGAGAACGCATTGAGAGTTTTATCAAGATGGGAAAGATCCAAGGCATTTCAGATAGCTCAGCTGGAGAGAATGAATCTTTTGTTAGTTCCCAAGATAAGGATGTGATTGATGCAATATGGGAAGATCCTCAAACTCCATTGACTTATCCACATTACCCATGCATTTCAACTACTCAGAGTCAGCTACCTTCTGAATCCGTATGCCAGATGTCAGTTAATAGTGAACCTCCTCAGTATCAACAACGACCATGCCAACAGAAGCATACTCCGCAAAGGCGTCGTTCCTACACTAAGAGACCCAAAAGGTATTTTGATCCATTGCCAGTACCATACAGTCAGATGCTCCCATGCCTGATCGATAGTGGACTGATAGTGCCGAAGAAACCAGGTCCGGTACCTTTTCCATATCCACCAAGTTTTGATCCCAATGTTCAATGTGGATTCCATGGCAAGGCGCCAGGACATTCAGCTGAAGAATGCAAGCCTCTCAGGGATAAGGTTCAAGATTTGATTGATTCTGGGTTGATTTCAGTGATGCCTCAAGGCATTCAAGTTAACAAGTCTCCGTTTGGTCATGTGGGTTCGTCAGCTCATGTTATGGAGGAATTTATTGAAGATGTATGTGAAGGTGATTCTCAGTTTGATTCTGAAGAGCGGCTATGTACGTCACTTTGATCCCTATTGAGGGGAACTACGTCGCTCTGATTCTTCATTGGTCTTTGGTCAATGGAGATACGTAGGCAGAAGATCGTCAGGTCTTTCCGAGCAACCTTAGGTGTCAAACTTATGTGGCAATTTCATCACAGTGTCACTTTTCTCTTCAGACGTCTTGTGTCAATGTTTGAACGTCGGAAGCTTCAGGTCAGAATAATTGAGAATGAAGTATGGTGCTAACACGTGGTCATTTGATTGAAGACTGCAAATCTTATCAGAAAAAGTTGCTGACTACTGAAAGTATTCAAGATCAACAAGTCCAGACGGAGTCAAGTCTCCTCAACAATGGCATTGCTTCGCTTCTTTACTGCATTTTCATGTGTCGCTTTTGTCTGTTTGTTTGAACATTTGTATGCTTGCATGAAACTTGTTTGCTTTTTGAATGTTAATTAATGAAACGCACATGTTTTTCTTGAAGTAGTTCATTCATTTTTACTTATAATTTTGTGAATGTGCATTGCAATACCAACTGTTGTTCTCAAACTCTGTGATGGAGGATGACGAAATGAAAATGCAAAAATCTTCATTTGTGTGCTCTTGAATAAGACCTTGTTGACGATGTACAGGCATTGTTTCAAATTCCCAAACACCGGAGATATAAGGGAGATAAACCTTCGTTAACCCCTTTGAGCCTTGAAGTAGGAGTTTCTTTTCACATGAAAAAACCCTCACCTTTAACCCGGGGCAGGATAGGTGTCAGCTAGTTGGACCAGACGTTCATGCTTCCATAAAGGAGTGTATCTGAGGATCCCTAACATTTCATTGTACCAAATCAGGAGGTCCAAATACCGAAAACCACCATGGTTATTCCTTAACAACCAAGAAGTGAGACAGTCACGACCCTCGCAAAGCATTCAAGACAAACAGTGTCACACGATTTGTTCAAAAAAAGAATTGAAAAAAATGAATGAGAAAGCCCGCTAAGTCGAAACTTGAAAACAAGCGACTTAGGCAAAAATTAGGGCATCCCGCTGGACTTCACAATCAAAGATTCACAAGAATCAGTCCAGGCAAAAGTTAGGGATGAGAAAGATAATGCAAAAGCAAAAGACGAGAAGGATTACACAAGAAAGATCCTTGAACAAGAACAAAGTCGTGTGATGCAGACACAAAAGACAATAAGGGTGACTGTTATCCCAACAACAACCTCAATGGTGCTTAAACTGTTAGAGTAATGGTTCCTCAGTCAATACGAAACCCTTAGGAAAGGTGAGCGTTTGCGAAAACTAGCTGAACATAGGAATGGAAGGACATCATGAAGATGGGTGGGCACATATAAAATTCGAGCCTATTGTTGCACCCCAAAATTTGCCCTCACAATACAAGACTTTGTGTTCTAAGAAGGTTCACAAGGTTCACAAGTTCTCCAACACTTGCATAACCTTTCATGAAGTTCATGAAGTCTACAAGTCACTTCTTGAAGGTTCATAAGGTTCACAAGTCCCACAACATCTTCAATACCTTGCATGAGGTTCATGAAGTCTACAAGTTACTTCTTGAAGGTTCACAAGGTTCACAAGTTCTTCAACATCTTCAAGACCTTTTCATGAAGTTCATGAAGTCTACAAGTTACTTTATGAAGGTTCACAAGGTTCACAAGATTCACAATGATTACAAAGCTTTCCTGAGGTTCATAAGGTCTACAAAGCCACTTCATGAGGTTCACAAGCTTCACAATACCTCCCATGAGGTTCACAAGACATCTTATGATGGTTCACAAGGTTCACAAAGTTCACAATTGGTCAAAGAAGTTGACAATTCCCTCAGACAATGCACCTCCTAAGCAGTGCATCCAAAACTAGGGTTTTGACTTTAATCAGGCTAAATGGATTTCCAATACCTCAAGTAAGATTCATAACATCTTATATGTGTATAAGAACCCCCATGACAAGTTTCAAGACTTTTCTCAAAAGTTTGCTCAGTCAGATGATCAGATAAGTCAAAATCAGTCAATGCAGTTAAAAAGTCAAACTGAGGTCAACTGTGGTCAAACCAAAGTCAAACTTCATGATTTTTTGCCAACATCAAGTATATGAAGTAAAATTCATCATTTTATCAAGGGTTGATCATGATTCATCAAGGAGATTCCAGATCATCAATAATCAGGAGTTTCTAAATTAGGGTTTCCTTAGTAAAAGTCAACTGAACTTTGACCAGGCATAACTTTCACATACTTCATCACCAAGTCTCCATCCAAATCTCATTTTGAAGGAAATTGAATTCTCTACAACTTTGATGTTGAAAGTTAAGCCTAAAAATGCTTCATTTGAAAGATATGATCTAAGACATTATAGGTCATTTCAAAAGTCAACAAAAAGTCAACAACTTCAAAAGGGCATAACTTGAGATTGGTAAATGATATGGACCTGAAACCAATGGGGTTGTTTAAAGGACTCTTCAAGCTTTCCAAAAAGTCCAAGAACACCCTCATACCTTTAAAATTGAGGGAGATGTGCTCTTGCAAAGTTGGGCAATTTTGTGATGGTTTATATTGAAAATGGGGGCCTAAAAGCAATTTTCTCCAAATGGGCTGGCCAAATTGTGACCCAACCCATACAATAACATCATGCACGAAATTTCCATAATATTTTCATATTTTTTATTTTATTTAATTAATTTATTATGATTTATTATATTTAAAATCATTTTAAATTTAAATAAAATATTAAAAATGAAGATATATTTTTGTGATTGATTCTAGAAAGTCTTAAAGGGTGATTGAAGTTAAAAGAGAAAAGAATCATATAATTTATCCCAAAATAGCAAGCATTCAAGAGCAAATATTTGACTTTTACAACACCATCTTTTTCAATCTTTTTGAATCCAATCTTGCACATAATCAATCAAAGTTTTTGACCTAATTGAGTCCCATATATATACATAACTCATTGCCATTGCCCAGGGACGAAATCCAGCAGCCACAGTGTAAGTTTCAAAACTCAAAATTCATCAAAAAAGTGAGATTCAGATTCTTCCATACAAGAGGTTTCAAGGTAAACTAAGAACATAGACGTGTTCTTTAGACATCACTGAAGCTAAAGCATCATTCATATGCATCCTATGTGCATCATAATGCCCTACCCGAACTCACTTTATGCTTGAAAAATTTCTTTTCGATTCCATTAATGTGTTATGTTTCAATGACTTTTGCTTACATAATCGTGTTTGTTGATGATCATAGATGAAATCTGGACAGTTTGGTGGAGTTTTATAGCCTGAAGCATGATTCACCATTTTTAGGGTTTATAGCTTCGATTAGGGTTTTGTAATCCAGCCCATATAAATGGATTCTAAGAATGTGGAGTGATTGAAAAACTCATTAGAAACTTAATGGACTGATTAATTTTGTGAAACCATACTGTTTTGCCATTGTTTGGTTTTCGTAGGTTTTGCTGGGAATGTTTTTCGCAGGAAAATTTGCAAATATTTTCGTAGGAAAATTTGCAGCTCAGGAGGTTGAAGATGAAGCTTGCCGCGCGTTCAAAAATTCAAATTAAGAATAACATATTTTATTTTGTTTTATTATTCAATTATCACAAGCAGTGGCTTGTCCCAGTGGTAGGAAACGCACATATGAGGTCTGAAGGCATGAGTTCGAATCTTGCCTCCAGCAAGTTTTTTTGATATTTTCCAATTTAATATGCGTGTTTAATATATTATTGTTAGTAGTTGTTTGGTCATCAGGTAGGCTCTCCCAGCCAGGCGGTAGTGCATGCATCTTGTAATCAAAAGGACCTGGGAACGAATCCCACCCCAGGCCTTTTGTTTTGATTATTTTTCTGGATTTTACCAAGTAAGACACAAAAGAAACTCTTCCTCCTTTATTATCACCTGCGCATGGATGGCTTAGTGGTTGTGGTTGTTGCTTGCAAGCCTGAGGTCTTGGGATCAAATCCCAGCAGGTTCCTTTTTCTTTCTTTTCTTTTTCTTTTATTTTCTTTCTTTTAATTTAATTAGTTTAAATAATCAAAATTTTATTATTATATTATGAAGTATGTATATATTATGTATTTCAATCCTTAAAATTATTTTCTAAAAAATATAAAACTCTTGATTTTTTAATTTAAATTTTATTTGTATAATTTATATTAGTTAAGATAATTTTATATGATTAGTTAAAAATAAATTTTTTGTATATAAGTTAACCCTAATTTTCCAAACCCTAAAAATATTTTCTAAATGAACTTTAATCAAACCTAATTTTATTCTCCACATAACTTTTATTTTTTTTTTCTAATTCTTAATATAGTTAATATGTATATATTATAACTTTTTTTTTTTTAAAATTACATCTTATAAATATAAATGTTTAATATAAAGTTTTGTAAATATGTTCTTATGATACTTAAAATTTATATAATGTCTAAATATTTTTTAATTAAATTTTTGTAAATAATTAAAATTTATAATTATATTGTGCTTAAAATTTTTTTCTTATTATATTTGGAATTAGACTTTATTGTTAATATCATTATATTTTATTTATTATTATTGTTACTAACTAAATTATTATGTATTATCACATTATATTTTTATTATTCTAAATCTTGTTTATTCTTTCTAATTATTCTTATTATTATTTTTACTAACTATATTATTTATTTTGCTTTATTAATTTTATATTACTATTTCAATTAATTTTTATTATTATTCACTAACCTCTTCTATTTTATTATTACTAACTTTTTGCTTATTATTTAAATTATTTTCACTAACTCTATATTTCTACTAACATTATTTAATTTTTCTCATTATTATTATTTACTAACCCCAATATTTTATATTTATTTTGATTATATTTTGCTATTTACTTCATTTTGTTTATTATAATTATGTTGTAATTGCTTCCTGGATGTAAATTTGTAATTATTTAATTATTTTTGTTATGGTTAGTAATTAGGGAGTGCAAAAACATGTATGTTCTTAAAATTAACTTAGATCATGTTAATATAAGATAATTAAATTAAAAACTCACACACACGTAAGTCGATTTTTAATCGCCGTCTCACATTTCTAAGGTTATCCCTCAAGTTGCCTACGAATAATGGTCAAGTGGGGTGTATAAAGCAAGTCCCTTAAAAGAAAATCATCAAGTCCCTTATGGTTGCCTTTACGAATCGAGTCCCTTCGAATAAATGATGATAGTCCCTCCTATATGCTTATTACACCCCACAGTTGCCTCCATACAAACAGAATGTCCCTCTCATGTCCCTTTACATCCAAGGTAAGGACTACCTGCTCCTTAATAGTAGGGATAGTCTTACCAAGGAAAGGATAAAGAACAAGTAAGACTTTAAACTCTAGGGTAGGTTCCTCTTATGTACTTGCTCACTTCAAAAATTTTTCAAACTTAACAATTTCAAACAAATTTTCAAACAAGTTTTTTACACATCCGTACATGGATTATTATTAAACTATTCTGAAAATTTTTCTATTCACACACTGCATTTTCAAAAACAATTTAAAGTGAGCTTAAGTACCTAAGAGCCCATGGATAACCATGGATGAAAAGGGTGCTAACACCTTCCCTTTTCATAACCTACCCCCCGGACCCAAAACATTCTCTTAAGGTCTTTCCTGTTCTTTTATAACCTTTCCCTTGGATAAAATAAAAGTCGGTGGCGACTCTTGCTATCCGCAACATAACTAAAGTCAGTTCTCCCACCGTGTTACAGAACTGGCGACTCTGCTGGGGATCTATTTTAAGAGGGGTACCCTTAGGAATTAAGATCACTTTGAATTGCTTGCCTTGTTTGATTTATATTACTTGTTGGGGTGCTCTTATGTGTGAAAGGTCCTAACCCGGATCTAGTGTACCTTAGGTAAATGGCAATAGACCAAGGAAACTGTACGACGTATATCGATACGGTTGATCTGGTGGCCATAGTTAGTGCGACTTCTTGGTTGGTGCTTATATTCCTTAAGTCAAGTTGAGGATAATATTGAGGCTGCCATATGTTGTCAATGCACTAACTAACTTTTAGAACCCTAGTTAACTCATCTTGGCCTTTAGAAAGTAGTGAGGTAACCGGCTTTGGTGCAGACTGAAGTTGGTTGACACTCGATACTACGCTCATTGAGATTCTAAACTTGGAGGGTTTTGGTTGGCAAGTAAGTTGCCTTCTGATCAACCACCCTTGTGAAGGATCAATGATATTGAGATCCCTTAGAACCCGGTTACTTTTGTAGGACAGGATGAACCAACTAACTTCAGGGGAGGGTACTTACCTTAAACCTCATGCAAGCCTTTAAACCTAGGGCTATGGTGTGACTTGTTTGTGTGTGCCACATGTTTGTGATTGAACATAACATCATGACATCATCATGCATCATAAGCATAACATTTTCACTAACCATTTCAAGGACCAAAGGATTTATCTTTGTTCTTTGTTGCAGGTCATGGCTTATGCTCGTAGAAACACCATCAGGATCAACTTTGTGAGTATACCTGCTAAGCTTAAAGAGTTGGTTTCTCAAGTGTCTGATCACTCCCGGTTCAACAAGAGACATGGTCACCTATTGGATCTAGTCACTTCAGGGTTCAGTGAAGACATGATGAGTGTCCTATTCCAGTTCTTTGATCCTAAGCACCATTGCTTCACATTCCCTGACTACCAGCTGGTTCCTACAATGGAAGAGTTCTCTAAACTTCTGGGTATACCTGTTCTTGATCAAAGACCCTTCACCGGCTTGGAGAAGGATCTTAAACCAGAGGTTATTGCTGCAGCCCTACATCTGAAGAAATCTGATATTGTTCTAGAAACGAGAAGTGGAGTCAAGGGTATTCTTGCCAAGGTGCTAATGGATAAGGCTCAAATGTTCTTGAAGGCCATGAGCTATGATGCTTTTGAGGAGATCTTAGCCTTGCTGATATATGGCTTAGTATTGTTCCCCAATCCAGATCAGTTCATAGATGTTCATGCCATCAATATTTTCCTGAGTCACAATCCAGTGCCTACATTGCTTGGAGACATCCTGCATTCTCTTCACACCCGTACTACAAGGGCAAGAGGAACTTTGATGTGCTGCATACCTTTACTTTCTAGGTGGTTTATTTCTCACCTTCCTCGCTCAGTAATAAAGAATGAGCAAGGGTTCAGATGGTCCAAGAGGATCATGTCACTTTCTCACTCAGACATCCATTGGTGCTCCAGATCTATGGAGAATGTCACCATCATTGACCGTTGTGGGGAATTTCCTAATGTGCCACTTCTAGGCATAAGAGGAGGCATCACCTACAACCCCTCTCTAGCTTTACGACAGTTTGGTTACGCCCGAAGCGATGGTCCTCATGACATGTTGATTCAGGGCATTGTGTTTGATTACGACAACGATCTTCAGGGTTACCGTCAGAGATTCATACGAGCTTGGGGAAAGGTAAACAGGATTGACAGCAAGACACTGGAGCCTAAGTACACTATTCCTATGGAGGCTTATCTCAGATGGGTACGATCTCGTGCTTAGACACTCATGATGCCATATCCTGTCGTCCTACCAGTTACCATGGAACCTGTTGCTGAAGGAGACACTGCTTATACCATCCTTCACCCAGACATGCCTACTGATAAGGAAGACTTGCAGAGATCATGGATCCAACTGAAGGAGCAAAGGGATACTTTCGAGGCTCATTACAAAGCAAGCCAAGCAAGGATCCTAGAGCTAACAAAGCAACTTCATGAGGAACGAAACCTTAACTCATACCTCAATACAAAGAGGAAACGTCCATGGGAGACTTAAAACCCCATCTTTTGTACTTATTTCATTTTCATTTTTGTAAGCCTTAAAGGCAAAACAAGTTATTACTAATAAAAAGTTACTTTCTTGTTTGTTTAAGCAAATTTAAATCCTGCGGTCTTTGAAAACATTGCATATGCATTCCCATATCATTTCACTGCATCACAGGTTTATAATTGTGCACAGGTTTCTCATCTTCTCGCTGTTTATTTCAGCAATGGCTCTTGAACAATCAGTTAAGGATCTTCAGGCACAGAATGCACAGTTCCAAGAGCTGATCTTGAACCTATCCAAGGGGCAAGATGATTTGAAGGCACTGCTGGCCAAGAAGACTAAGAAGACTAGAAGGTCTGCTGGGTTGCTCAACATGGGAAGAAGGTTCAAAGGTCCTGTCAAGACCAAGGAACAGGTTGAAGACTATGAATCTGAAGAATCTGAGCAAGAGAGAGGCAGTCTCCACAACACTATGGGGGACTCTGATTCTGAGGCTAATTACTACCATGAGCCTAATGAAGACAAATTCAAGATGCTGGTGGATAGAATGGATGCGATGGAATTACAGAAATCATCTGGGCTGGATTTTGAGGATTTGAGTTTGATATCTGGGGTTGTGATACCCATTGGTTTCAAGGTCCCTACCTTTGTTGTTTATGATGGGGTCTCTTGTCCCAAGCTGCATCTGAGGTCATATGTCAGAAGAATTCAACCCCACACTGCTGATAAGAAGTTGTGGATCCATTTCTTTCAAGAGAGTTTATCCGGAGCTCAGCTGGAGTGGTATTATCAGTTGGAGAGTGTCAATATCAGAGACTGGAATGATCTTGCTGAAGCTTTCTATAGGCAGTACCAATACAATGCTGACTTAGCCCCCACTCGCATGCAGCTTCAGAGCATGTCTATGGGTGCCAAAGAGAGTTTTAAGGAGTATGCTCAGAAGTGGAGAGACTTAGCTGGAAGAGTTCAACCCCCTTTGACTGACAGGGAATTGGTTGATATGTTCATGTGTACGCTGAATGGTCCGTTTTACAGTCATCTCATTGGAAGCTCATCATCTGGCTTCACTGAGTTGATCATGACAGGAGAGCGGGTAGAGAATGGTATCAAAAGTGGTAAGATCCAAGTGGGCACTTCTTCATCAGGTGCTGCAAAGAAGCCTCCCACTGGGAAGAAAGAATCCAATGCTGTTTATGGTCAACCTGATCGTAACAGAAGGCATCACTCTGTTAGTGTAGTTCATATCTCAAATCCAACTCCTGCAACAACAGAGCAGCCTCAAGGCAACCAACAGAGGGCTAGAAGACAGTTCACGAAGATCAACATGTCAATGGCTCAGGCATTGCAACATTTGTTGAAGGCTGAACTTATTACCCTGAGGGAGGCTCCTCAGAATCCCAATGTTACATCTCCCAAGTACAATCCCAATGCACGATGTGCATATCATTCAAACTGTCCAGGACATGATACTAATAACTGCTGGGTCTTGAAGAACAAAATTCAAGATATGATTGATGCTGGAGAAATTGAGTTTGATCCACCAGGTACTCCAAATGTGATTACAGCTCCAATGCCAAATCACGAGAAGACTGTCAATGCCATTGATGAAGACATTGATGAAGATCTGCATGTCTATTCAGTTATGGAGTTGAGCACACCATTGTCTGTTATCAAAAAGAGGTTAATACAAGTTGGGATCTTTCCAGGTTGTCGTGAAGATTGTCTGTATTGTACCTATAAGCCGGATAGTTGCTTCATTTTGAGAGATGGAATTCAACGTCTCATGGATAAGTATACTATAGTGTTTGAAAGAAGACCAGCATCTGTAGAAGGTATGGTGGATCATCTGACTCGGGGTAAGAAGATTGAAGAGGTTGCTATGGTTGACAAAGTACCGGTGAGAATCACTTCAAAGGGTCCCATCAAAATCACTCATCAGGGCCCAATCAAGATTACTGCTGAAGGTCCTGTGAAAGTTGTTGCTGAAGCCAGAGTGGCTCCTCTGATCATTACCACTCCTGGTCCTATTCCTTATACATCTGACAAAGCTGTGCCTTGGCACTATGGGTCTGATGTTTACATCCATGGTGTCAAGCAGGAGCCTTTACCTGATGTGCCTGTTGACATTGATAATATTGCTGGATCTAGCAAGATCACTCGTAGTGGAAGAGTCTTCTCTCCTCCAGATACTTCCAAGAATGCAGTTACTCCTGCTGCTACCTCCACCACTGATGCTCGGGGCAAAGGTCCTGTTATTGAGCCTGTATCTACTGATGTGCCAGCTGCTGATGATCTCTCTAAGCAGATGGAAGAAGTATTGAAAATCATTCGCAAGAGTGATTACGACATTGTTGACCAGTTAGGGAATACTCCCTCAAAGATTTCTATGCTCTCCCTATTATTATGTTCTGAAGCTCATGCCAAGTCATTGATCAAGTTTTTGAAGATGGCTCATGTACCCAGTGCAATTTCTGTGGACCAATTTGAAAACTGTGTTGCCCACCTGACCTATGACAATGGGTTAGGATTTTCTGATGCTGATTTGACCCCTGCCAAGAGGGATCATAACAGGGCCTTGCATATTTCAATTGAATGCAGGGGCACTACCCTGTCTCATGTGCTGATAGACAATGGTTCCTCTCTGAATGTGTTGCCTAAAGAAGTCCTGAACAAGCTGAGTCCTGAAGATACTGTGCTGAAGCCCAGTAATATTGTGGTAAAGGCTTTTGATGGTTCTAGAAGAGTAGTGCATGGGGAAATTGATCTTCCAATACAAGTTGGTTCCCAGGTGTTTACTGCTACATTTTATGTGATGGATATTCGTCCGTCATACTCTTGTCTGCTTGGTCGTCCCTGGATCCATGGGGCAGGTGCTGTGACCTCTACATTGCACCAAAAATTGAGATATCCGGTGAATGGGAAAGTTGTTACTGTCTATGGAGAAGAAGAATACTTTGTCAGCCATGTAAACACTTTCAAGTATCTGGAAGTAGAAGGTGAATACATTGAGACTCCGTGTCAGTCATTTGAAGTGGTTCCCTGGGTTGTTAATGATCATGTAGCTCCTCCTGCTGTGAAGAAAGTCCCTGTTATCACCAGAAAACCTCCAACAATGGCAATGGCCTCCCTCAATGATGCTAGAGCTGTGGTGGATGAAGGTGGTTGTACTATTTGGGGTCAGCTTCCTGATATTCCATACAAGTCTGACAAGTTTGGTTTGGGTTTCACTGCAGAGTCCCAGAAGGCTGTTCGTCGTGCTCGTGCTGCTCGTATCACCAATCAAGGGGTTATCAATGTTGTGGGAGACTATGATGAAGACTACAACTTGGATGCATGGATTTTTCCTACTGTGGGTGCTGGACTCAATAATTGGAAAGCTGAAGATGTTATCCCTATCTCCTTTAGTCAGGAGTAAATACTATTACTGTGTTATGTTTTTAAATTTGTAATTTCTGAACAATAAAACTTTCAAGCCATGTGCCTTACCCAGGGCACAAAGGTGTGCTTGTTACGGACTGTCATTTCATTTGCATACTTCATTCAATAAAATCAGTGGACGTTTTGCTTTCGTAAATATTGTGTTCCTTGTCTTTCTTTTTCTTTTATTTTTGCTTTATCAGCTATGTGTTCTTACACACACCCACATCACTAAAATGCAGATCCTCATCCACTCTGGATCCTGTTGATAACAGTTCTACTATTGCCAATTATGATTTCGAGAATCCGATCTATCAAACTGAAGACGGAAATGAGGACGATTGTGAAATACCTGTAGAGCTTGCTAGGTTGTTACAACAAGAAGAGAAAGCTATACAGCCACACGAAGAGCCAGTCGAAGTTGTGAATCTGGGAACTGAAGAAAACAGAAAAGAGGTCAAGATAGGGGCTGATTTAGAGGACAGTGTCAAGAGCAGGTTGATTCAGATGTTACGTGACTATGTGGAGATCTTTGCTTGGTCTTATGAAGATATGCCAGGGTTGGATACAGACATTGTGGTTCACCGTTTGCCAGTGAAAGAAGATTGTCGTCCAAAGAAGCAGAAGGTTCGTCGTATGCGTCCTGAAATGTCAGAAAAGATCAAGGCAGAGGTAATGAAATAGTTCAATGCAGGGTTCTTGGCAGTGACTTCTTATCCTCAGTGGGTTGCAAATGTGGTACCAGTTCCTAAGAAAGATGGTAAGGTGCGTATGTGCGTAGACTACAGAGATTTGAACAAGGCTAGCCCCAAAGATGACTTTCCACTTCCTCATATTGATATTCTGGTAGACAACACTGCTCAGCATAAGGTATTCTCTTTTATGGATGGTTTCTCTGGTTACAATCAAATCAAGATGGCACCTGAAGATATGGAGAAGACAACATTTGTGACACAGTGGGGCACCTTTTGCTATAAGGTAATGCCATTTGGTTTGAAGAATGCAGGGGCAACATATCAGCGTGCTATGGTGGCTTTGTTTCATGATATGATTCATCATGAGATAAAGGTATATGTGGATGATATGATAGCCAGGTCCCAGAATGAAGAGCAACATCTTGATCATCTGCACAAACTGTTTGAGAGGTTGAAGAAATACAAGTTGAGATTGAATCCAAACAAGTGTACTTTTGGAGTTAGATCTGGTAAACTCCTGGGTTTCATTGTCAGTGGAAAAGGTATTGAAGTGGATCCTGCAAAAGTGAAAGCTATACGAGAGATGCCGGCTCCCCGTACTGAGAAGGAGGTTAGAGGTTTCTTGGGACGATTGAACTACATTGCAAGATTTATTTCCCAATTAACTACCATCTGTGAGCCAATTTTCAAGCTGTTGAAGAAAGATCAGGTGATGGAATGGAATGATGAGTGCCAGACTGCCTTTGATGAAATCAAGAGATATCTGCTGGAACCACCAATTTTGATGCCACCAGTTGATGGAAGACCCTTGATTATGTACTTAACAGTGTTAGACAACTCAATGGGGTGTGTGTTGGGGCAACATGACGAGTCTGGTCGAAAAGAGCAGGCAATATACTACCTTAGCAAAAAGTTTACCGACTGTGAAACAAGATACTCACTGCTCGAGAAAACTTGCTGCGCTTTGGCATGGGCTGCTCGCCGACTAAGACAGTATATGTTGACCCATACTACCTTATTGATTTCAAAGATGGATCCAATCAAGTACATATTTGAGAAACCTGCTCTCTCCGGAAGAATTGCAAGATGGCAAATGATCTTGACAGAATATGATATACAGTATACTACTCAGAAGGCCATCAAGGGAAGTGTTGTTGCTGATCATTTGGCTCATCAAGCAGTGGATGATTACCAGTCAATGAATTTTGAGTTCCCTGATGAAGATATTATGATTATTACCAAAGAGCCTGGACAATATGACGGACCTGAACAAGGATCCCGATGGACTATGGTTTTTGATGGTGCCTCTAATGCATTTGGTAATGGTGTTGGTGTTGTGATTAGTTCCCCTGAAGGTTGTCATACCCCGATTACTGCTAGACTTTGTTTCCATTGTACCAATAACATGGCTGAATATGAGGCATGTATCCTGGGTATTAAAGCTGCTATTGATATGAAGATTCAGTTCCTTGATGTGTATGGAGATTCAGCCCTGGTAGTAAGTCAGATTAAAGGAGATTGGGATACCAAGCATGATAACCTCATTCCTTACAGAGAGCATGTGTTGTCTTTGATCCCACATTTCAAAGAGATTACCTTTGAGCACATTCCACGGAGAGAGAATCAGTTGGCAGATGCATTGGCCACCATGGCATCCATGTTTGAGATCAGTTGGGATGATGAAGCTCCTAAGATTACCATTGATAGATTTGAGAAGCCTGCATACTGCAATGAGATTGACACTGAAGGGGCAGAGGAGAAGCCTTGGTTCCATGAAGTGAAAAGATATCTTGAAGCTCAGGAGTTCCCTGAAGGGGCATCTATCAAAGATAGGAAGTTCCTGAAGAGGTTTGCTGCTAAGTTCTTTTTGAGTAATGGGATTCTGTACAAGCGTAATCATGATTCAACTATGCTTCGTTGTGTGGATAAGAAGGAAGCAACTGAAATTATGGAAGAGATGCATGATGGGACCTTTGGCACTCATTCTAGTGGTCATACTATGGCAAAGAAGATTTTGAGAGCAGGTTACTATTGGTCTACCATGGAAGCTGATTGCTATCAACACTCCAGAACGTGTCACAAATGTCAAATTTATGCTGATAAAGTCCATGTACCTCCATCACCACTGAATGTGTTGACTGCTCCTTGGCCCTTTGCCATGTGGGGCATTGATATGATTGGTGAGATCAAGCCTACTGCTTCTAATGGGCATCGTTTCATTCTGGTTGCTATTGATTACTTCACGAAGTGGGTAGAGGCAGCTTCATTTGCATCTGTTACTAAGAATGTTGTGGCTCGGTTCATTAAGAGTAATCTCATATGTAGGTATGACATCCCTGAAAGGATTATTACTGACAATGGCTCTAATCTGAACAACACTATGATTACTGATCTCTGCACACAGTTCAAGATTAAGCACCACAACTCTTCTCCTTATCGTCCAAAGATGAATGGGGCAGTTGAAGCTGCTAATAAGAACATTAAGAAGATTATACAGAAGATGACTGTTACTTACAAGGATTGGCATGAGATGTTACCATTTGCTCTTCATGGTTATCGTACTACAATACGTACTTCAACAGGGGCAACCCCATTCTCCTTAGTCTATGGTATGGAAGCAGTTCTGCCCATTGAAGTTCAGATTCCCTCCTTAAGAATTATGAAGGATGCAGGCTTGGATGAAGATGAGTGGATTCAGACTCGACTGGACCAGATAAATTTGATTGATGAGAAGAGGTTAGCAGCAGTTTGTCATGGCCAGATGTACCAGAAACGGATGATCAAAGCTTTTAACAAGAAGGTTAAGCCAAAGGTATATCAGGCTGGTGACTTGGTAATCAAGCGTATCATATTACCACAGGGTGATCCTAGGGGCAAGTGGACTCCAACATATGAAGGACCATTTGTATTCAAGACAGTGTTTTCAGGAGGTGCCATGATACTGACTACAATGGATGGTGAGGACTTCCCACAACCTGTAAACGCAGACATAGTTAAAAAATACTACGCATGAAAAGAGACCCGCTAGGTTGACAGGCCTAGGCAAAAATAAGGGCATCCCGGCAAACCAAAAGGGTTTGGGCAAAAATTAGGGATATATATAAAAAGATGTACACCCGGCAAGTCGAAAACCTGAAAAGGCGGCTTGGGCAAAAAAGGGTATCCCGGTGGATTGAAAACCTGAAAGGGCAATCCAGGCAAAAGTTAGGGATTAAAAGCGTATGACTATGTCTCGTTTGGATCACCCAGGAAACTGCAACCATTTGTACTACTTATTCAAGCTCGAACAGATAAAGCTCAATCCAATCATTTCCGTCTCAACAGCAAGAAGATGAGATACTTGAAGGGCAATAGTAGAATTGAAACTCAATAGGATTACTTCCCACATAGCTGATACTCTTTGTTTTGTAAAAAAAAAAATTTATGACAAAATCCTCTTACTAGGGTTTATGTCTCCTTGTACAAACTTACCCGTGTATGGGTCACTTCTTGATATAAATAAATTCCATCTTTTGAATCCAGATTTACTTTTACCCTATTTACATAAGCGAAACGTCCATTGGTTGTGTTTGAATGTATGTATGCTTTTGAATATGATTGATGTTTACCAGAAATGCATGTATGTTTTTTAATATGATTGATGTTTACCAGAAATGCATGAAAATGCAGTAATAGTATTTACTAAGGACGAACGAGGGAAGGATTTCAACGAAGCTTCGCCGGTTCATCTTTACAAGACAGTTATAAAACCCTCAGTAGGACGAATCCATCTTCATAAAGTCTTATCTCCCCTGGAATTTATATCCATCTCTTTTATCCTCATACGGATATTCGGGAATTTACTTTCCAATAAGAGTACGACGAACAAAGACGGGATGTTATCTCTACCCTACCATCAAACGAAGACGAAAGTTATATATACCTTACTATCCCAGCATACGGGAGGTGATATCTATCCTTACTATCCCCAGCAGACAGAGGGTTATATATTCTTCAACAAGGAATCGTGATTTATTTTCCCGGGCCAGAGATTGTTATACGAAGATATCCAGACGCTTCCGGCAGTATCATATCATACATACATCATTTACATCATACCATAACATACATATCCATAGACATATAGTACATTACCTAAGTGCATCATGTCATACATACATAAAGCATAAACTAATGTTATTATACAGAATGCTACCTTGTTTTCAGGTTAATTATCCAACAAACAAGCTTATGATCTTTGGGACTGCTTTATTGTAACCTCAGGGTTACTTTATCCTCCTGATGAGCTTCTTATTACTTTGGGACTGCTTTATTGTAACCTCAGGGTTACTTTATCCTCCTGATAACATCTCATGACTTCAAGACTGCTTTAGAGCTATTCATTGCTCTATCCTCCTGAAGCCATCTTATTATTTCAAGACTGCTTTAGAGCTATTGATTGCTCTATCCTCCTGAAGACATATCACATAATTACTTCAAGACTGCTTTAGAGCTATTCATTGCTCTATCCTCCTGAAGCCATCTTATTATTTCCAGACTGCTTTAGAGCTATTCATTGCTCTATCCTCCTGAAATCATTACTTCAAGACTGCTTTAGAGCTATTGATTGCTCTATCCTCCTGAAGACATATCGCATTATTATTTCAAGACTGCTTTAGAGTTATCATTGCTCTATCCTCCTGAAATCATATTACTTCTTCAAGACTGCTTTAGGGTTATCATTATTGATTGCTCTATCCTCATGAAGACATGCTGTTACATCAGTATTACTCCAGACTCCTGACAGCTCTCATTATACTGCTTTCCCCTAGTATTATTATAATTATTATTATTGTTGATTATTGGTTTTATAATATTATTCTTATTTTTAATATTTTTATTATTATTTTCGTCATAATTGTTATTCTTCTTATTGTAATTATATATGTTATTATTATTAGTATTATTATAATTATTATTATTGTTGATTATTGGTTTTATAATATAAATTTTTCTTCAATTTATTCAGCCCAAACAGATAAAAACGCCACATAACCCTTTTTCCCCCTCTCACAACCAAATGCCCACCCTACTTTTTCATCAACATGCTAGCACACAAACTTTCCTTACAAGATACGTACCATATCCAGGACCTCACCCGCAGCAAGGCAAACAGGGCGCACCACAAAAATCTGTTACGCAAATCCTCCACGAACAAACAAAACACAACAACAACAAAATTTCCCAGCATGTCAAAAGATTCTTCTTATCCTCATCCAATTCTCTTTTTTACCCTCTCAAAATTTCTCCTATAAATTAACCATTTCTTTCATAATTTTATCAAGCTTGGAGAGCATATTGAGACCCTGCTAAAATTCATCCAAAACCAGGTTTCAAAAATAAAAATATAAACTCAAGTTTTCATCCCCTTCTTCATGAACACCAAACCAGCGAAACCTTCATCTTTAAAAATATTGCTTCACCATAAATAAACCCACAAGCAAAAAAAACAGAAACCACAAATCCTTACCTTCACCCTTGTATCGCCGCACAACTCTTCACAAAAAATTCAGCCGTGAAACTTCCCTTATCACCACCCCTTAAACTCACCAAAACTCACAAACTGTAAATGAAAACAGAACCCTCAACCACGCCGAACCTCAACCAACCATCCCATTCTTCACTATAAATCGCGCACAAGCAGGGCCTTCATATGCAAACCTATTGTAGATCCATTAAACATGAACCTGAAAACAAGCATGGAAAATCCGAAATCACCACCACCATTCATTTTCAAACAATTCTGAACAAAAAAGAACAGAACCAAAAACCAGAAACTTGTAAACCAACAGTGTTGAAACGCGAAGAAACCCATACACAAACAACTCCTTTTCCGCAACCCACCGCGCCGGGAATCGCCGTCGCGAACCAGAACATCATCACCAAAACCTTCCGCCGTCATCATCCACCGTCTGAACCGCGAGCAGAGCCGTGACCACCAAATCCGAGACCAGAGAGATCCGTGGATCGCAGCGTTTTGAGAGAGAGACCGAGTCGGACGAAGTGGACAAGAGTGTCAGGTCGCCCGAAGTGGACATTCTTCTTCTGTCGATGCTGCAGATTATCACAGTTTTGCTTTCACTATGCCAGATCCCCAAGAGGCAATCCCTGTGGTGAGACTCCCAGATCCACGAATTGTGGAGAGGGAAGAAAGATTCCGTGTGTTGGAAGAAGAGATCAAAACCCTTCAATGTCGTAATGTTATGGATCTAAGTGCTGCAAGCATGTGTCTGGTGCATGGCCTGGTAATACCTCCAAAATTCAAAGTACCGAAGTTTGAAAAGTACAAAGGGGATAGTTGTCCAAGGCAGCATTTGGTAAAATTTTGCAGAAGGATGACCTCACATGAGCATAATGACAAATTGATGATTCATTGTTTCCAATACAGTCTGAGTGAGGCATCGTCGAATTGGTATATGCAGTTAGAGAGCAGTCGTATTCAGTCATGGTCAGACCTAGCCAATGCATTTGTGAAGCAGTATGATTACAATCTTGACAGGGCTCTTAGCCGCATGGATTTGCAAGTGTTATCCCAAAGAGATGGTGAATCTTTCAGAGAGTATGCCCAGAGGTGGAGAGAAGTAGCTGCTCGAGTGCAACCCCCGCTATCAGACAGAGAATTGGTTGATCTTTTCATAGAGACCTTACAAGGGCCGTACTTGGAGAGGTTGAGTGGCAGTGGAACTTCGAGTTTCTCGGACTTGGTGATAGTTGGAGAACGCATTGAGAGTTTTATCAAGATGGGAAAGATCTAAGGAATTTCAGATAGCTCAGCTGGAGAGAATGAATCTTTTGTTAGTTCCCAAGATAAGGATGTGATTGATGCAATATGGGAAAATCCTCAAACTCCATTGACTTATCCACATTACCCATGCATTTCAACTACTCAGAGTCAGCTACCTTCTGAATCCGTATGCCAGATGTCAGTTAATAGTGAACCTCCTCAGTATCAACAACGACCATGCCAACAGAAGCATACTCCGCAAAGGCGTCGTTCCTACACTAAGAGACCCAAAAGGTATTTTGATCCATTGCCAGTACCATACAGTCAGATGCTCCCATGCCTGATCGATAGTGGACTGATAGTGCCGAAGAAACCAGGTCCGGTACCTTTTCCATATCCACCAAGTTTTGATCCCAATGTTCAATGTGGATTCCATGGCAAGGCGCCAGGACATTCAGCTGAAGAATGCAAGCCTCTCAGGGATAAGGTTCAAGATTTGATTGATTCTGGGTTGATTTCAGTGATGCCTCAAGGCATTCAAGTTAACAAGTCTCCGTTTGGTCATGTGGGTTCGTCAGCTCATGTTATGGAGGAATTTATTGAAGATGTATGTGAAGGTGATTCTCAGTTTGATTCTGAAGAGCGGCTATGTACGTCACTTTGATCCCTATTGAGGGGAACTACGTCGCTCTGATTCTTCATTGGTCTTTGGTCAATGGAGATACGTAGGCAGAAGATCGTCAGGTCTTTCCGAGCAACCTTAGGTGTCAAACTTATGTGGCAATTTCATCACAGTGTCACTTTTCTCTTCAGACGTCTTGTGTCAATGTTTGAACGTCGGAAGCTTCAGGTCAGAATAATTGAGAATGAAGTATGGTGCTAACACGTGGTCATTTGATTGAAGACTGCAAATCTTATCAGAAAAAGTTGCTGACTACTGAAAGTATTCAAGATCAACAAGTCCAGACGGAGTCAAGTCTCCTCAACAATGGCATTGCTTCGCTTCTTTACTGCATTTTCATGTGTCGCTTTTGTCTGTTTGTTTGAACATTTGTATGCTTGCATGAAACTTGTTTGCTTTTTGAATGTTAATTAATGAAACGCACATGTTTTTCTTGAAGTAGTTCATTCATTTTTACTTATAATTTTGTGAATGTGCATTGCAATACCAACTGTTGTTCTCAAACTCTGTGATGGAGGATGACGAAATGAAAATGCAAAAATCTTCATTTGTGTGCTCTTGAATAAGACCTTGTTGACGATGTACAGGCATTGTTTCAAATTCCCAAACACCGGAGATATAAGGGAGATAAACCTTCGTTAACCCCTTTGAGCCTTGAAGTAGGAGTTTCTTTTCACATGAAAAAACCCTCACCTTTAACCCGGGGCAGGATAGGTGTCAGCTAGTTGGACCAGACGTTCATGCTTCCATAAAGGAGTGTATCTGAGGATCCCTAACATTTCATTGTACCAAATCAGGAGGTCCAAATACCGAAAACCACCATGGTTATTCCTCAACAACCAAGAAGTGAGACAGTCACGACCCTCGCAAAGCATTCAAGACAAACAGTGTCACACGATTTGTTCAAAAAAAGAATTGAAAAAAATGAATGAGAAAGCCCGCTAAGTCGAAACTTGAAAACAAGCGACTTAGGCAAAAATTAGGGCATCCCGCTGGACTTCACAATCAAAGATTCACAAGAATCAGTCCAGGCAAAAGTTAGGGATGAGAAAGATAATGCAAAAGCAAAAGACGAGAAGGATTACACAAGAAAGATCCTTGAACAAGAACAAAGTCGTGTGATGCAGACACAAAAGACAATAAGGGTGACTGTTATCCCAACAACAACCTCAATGGTGCTTAAACTGTTAGAGTAATGGTTCCTCAGTCAATACGAAACCCTTAGGAAAGGTGAGCGTTTGCGAAAACTAGCTGAACATAGGAATGGAAGGACATCATGAAGATGGGTGGGCACATATAAAATTCGAGCCTATTGTTGCACCCCAAAATTTGCCCTCACAATACAAGACTTTGTGTTCTAAGAAGGTTCACAAGGTTCACAAGTTCTCCAACACTTGCATAACCTTTCATGAAGTTCATGAAGTCTACAAGTCACTTCTTGAAGGTTCATAAGGTTCACAAGTCCCACAACATCTTCAATACCTTGCATGAGGTTCATGAAGTCTACAAGTTACTTCTTGAAGGTTCACAAGGTTCACAAGTTCTTCAACATCTTCAAGACCTTTTCATGAAGTTCATGAAGTCTACAAGTTACTTTATGAAGGTTCACAAGGTTCACAAGATTCACAATGATTACAAAGCTTTCCTGAGGTTCATAAGGTCTACAAAGCCACTTCATGAGGTTCACAAGGTTCACAAGCTTCACAATACCTCCCATGAGGTTCACAAGACATCTTATGATGGTTCACAAGGTTCACAAAGTTCACAATTGGTCAAAGAAGTTGACAATTCCCTCAGACAATGCACCTCCTAAGCAGTGCATCCAAAACTAGGGTTTTGACTTTAATCAGGCTAAATGGATTTCCAATACCTCAAGTAAGATTCATAACATCTTATATGTGTATAAGAACCCCCATGACAAGTTTCAAGACTTTTCTCAAAAGTTTGCTCAGTCAGATGATCAGATAAGTCAAAATCAGTCAATGCAGTTAAAAAGTCAAACTGAGGTCAACTGTGGTCAAACCAAAGTCAAACTTCATGATTTTTTGCCAACATCAAGTATATGAAGTAAAATTCATCATTTTATCAAGGGTTGATCATGATTCATCAAGGAGATTCCAGATCATCAATAATCAGGAGTTTCTAAATTAGGGTTTCCTTAGTAAAAGTCAACTGAACTTTGACCAGGCATAACTTTCACATACTTCATCACCAAGTCTCCATCCAAAGCTCATTTTGAAGGAAATTGAATTCTCTACAACTTTGATGTTGAAAGTTAAGCCTAAAAATGCTTCATTTGAAAGATATGATCTAAGACATTATAGGTCATTTCAAAAGTCAACAAAAAGTCAACAACTTCAAAAGGTCATAACTTGAGATTGGTAAATTATATGGACCTGAAACCAATGGGGTTATTTAAAGGACTCTTCAAGCTTTCCAAAAAGTCCAAGAACACCCTCATACCTTTAAAATTGAGGGAGATGTGCTCTTGCAAAGTTGGGCAATTTTGTGATGGTTTATATTGAAAATGGGGGCCTAAAAGCAATTTTCTCCAAATGGGCTGGCCAAATTGTGACCCAACCCATACAATAACATCATGCACGAAATTTCCATAATATTTTCATATTTTTTATTTTATTTAATTAATTTATTATGATTTATTATATTTAAAATCATTTTAAATTTAAATAAAATATTAAAAATGAAGATATATTTTTGTGATTGATTCTAGAAAGTCTTAAAGGGTGATTGAAGTTAAAAGAGAAAAGAATCATATAATTTATCCCAAAATAGCAAGCATTCAAGAGCAAATATTTGACTTTTACAACACCATCTTTTTCAATCTTTTTGAATCCAATCTTGCACATAATCAATCAAAGTTTTTGACCTAATTGAGTCCCATATATATACATAACTCATTGCCATTGCCCAAGGACGAAATCCAGCAGCCACAGTGTAAGTTTCAAAACTCAAAATTCATCAAAAAAGTGAGATTCAGATTCTTCCATACAAGAGGTTTCAAGGTAAACTAAGAACATAGACGTGTTCTTTAGACATCACTGAAGCTAAAGCATCATTCATATGCATCCTATGTGCATCATAATGCCCTACCCGAACTCACTTTATGCTTGAAAAATTTCTTTTCGATTCCATTAATGTGTTATGTTTCAATGACTTTTGCTTACATAATCGTGTTTGTTGATGATCATAGATGAAATCTGGACAGTTTGGTGGAGTTTTATAGCCTGAAGCATGATTCACCATTTTTAGGGTTTATAGCTTCGATTAGGGTTTTGTAATCCAGCCCATATAAATGGATTCTAAGAATGTGGAGTGATTGAAAAACTCATTAGAAACTTAATGGACTGATTAATTTTGTGAAACCATACTGTTTTGCCATTGTTTGGTTTTCGTAGGTTTTGCTGGGAATGTTTTTCGCAGGAAAATTTGCAAATATTTTCGTAGGAAAATTTGCAGCTCAGGAGGTTGAAGATGAAGCTTGCCGCGCGTTCAAAAATTCAAATTAAGAATAACATATTTTATTTTGTTTTATTATTCAATTATCACAAGCAGTGGCTTGTCCCAGTGGTAGGAAACGCACATATGAGGTCTGAAGGCATGAGTTCGAATCTTGCCTCCAGCAAGTTTTTTTGATATTTTCCAATTTAATATGCGTGTTTAATATATTATTGTTAGTAGTTGTTTGGTCATCAGGTAGGCTCTCCCAGCCAGGCGGTAGTGCATGCATCTTGTAATCAAAAGGACCTGGGAACGAATCCCACCCCAGGCCTTTTGTTTTGATTATTTTTCTGGATTTTACCAAGTAAGACACAAAAGAAACTCTTCCTCCTTTATTATCACCTGCGCATGGATGGCTTAGTGGTTGTGGTTGTTGCTTGCAAGCCTGAGGTCTTGGGATCAAATCCCAGCAGGTTCCTTTTTCTTTCTTTTCTTTTTCTTTTATTTTCTTTCTTTTAATTTAATTAGTTTAAATAATCAAAATTTTATTATTATATTATGAAGTATGTATATATTATGTATTTCAATCCTTAAAATTATTTTCTAAAAAATATAAAACTCTTGATTTTTTAATTTAAATTTTATTTGTATAATTTATATTAGTTAAGATAATTTTATATGATTAGTTAAAAATAAATTTTTTGTATATAAGTTAACCCTAATTTTCCAAACCCTAAAAATATTTTCTAAATGAACTTTAATCAAACCTAATTTTATTCTCCACATAACTTTTATTTTTTTTTTCTAATTCTTAATATAGTTAATATGTATATATTATAACTTTTTTTTTTTTAAAATTACATCTTATAAATATAAATGTTTAATATAAAGTTTTGTAAATATGTTCTTATGATACTTAAAATTTATATAATGTCTAAATATTTTTTAATTAAATTTTTGTAAATAATTAAAATTTATAATTATATTGTGCTTAAAATTTTTTTCTTATTATATTTGGAATTAGACTTTATTGTTAATATCATTATATTTTATTTATTATTATTGTTACTAACTAAATTATTATGTATTATCACATTATATTTTTATTATTCTAAATCTTGTTTATTCTTTCTAATTATTCTTATTATTATTTTTACTAACTATATTATTTATTTTGCTTTATTAATTTTATATTACTATTTCAATTAATTTTTATTATTATTCACTAACCTCTTCTATTTTATTATTACTAACTTTTTGCTTATTATTTAAATTATTTTCACTAACTCTATATTTCTACTAACATTATTTAATTTTTCTCATTATTATTATTTACTAACCCCAATATTTTATATTTATTTTGATTATATTTTGCTATTTACTTCATTTTGTTTATTATAATTATGTTGTAATTGCTTCCTGGATGTAAATTTGTAATTATTTAATTATTTTTGTTATGGTTAGTAATTAGGGAGTGCAAAAACATGTATGTTCTTAAAATTAACTTAGATCATGTTAATATAAGATAATTAAATTAAAAACTCACACACACGTAAGTCGATTTTTAATCGCCGTCTCACATTTCTAAGGTTATCCCTCAAGTTGCCTACGAATAATGGTCAAGTGGGGTGTATAAAGCAAGTCCCTTAAAAGAAAATCATCAAGTCCCTTATGGTTGCCTTTACGAATCGAGTCCCTTCGAATAAATGATGATAGTCCCTCCTATATGCTTATTACACCCCACAGTTGCCTCCATACAAACAGAATGTCCCTCTCATGTCCCTTTACATCCAAGGTAAGGACTACCTGCTCCTTAATAGTAGGGATAGTCTTACCAAGGAAAGGATAAAGAACAAGTAAGACTTTAAACTCTAGGGTAGGTTCCTCTTATGTACTTGCTCACTTCAAAAATTTTTCAAACTTAACAATTTCAAACAAATTTTCAAACAAGTTTTTTACACATCCGTACATGGATTATTATTAAACTATTCTGAAAATTTTTCTATTCACACACTGCATTTTCAAAAACAATTTAAAGTGAGCTTAAGTACCTAAGAGCCCATGGATAACCATGGATGAAAAGGGTGCTAACACCTTCCCTTTTCATAACCTACCCCCCGGACCCAAAACATTCTCTTAAGGTCTTTCCTGTTCTTTTATAACCTTTCCCTTGGATAAAATAAAAGTCGGTGGCGACTCTTGCTATCCGCAACATAACTAAAGTCAGTTCTCCCACCGTGTTACACCTATATCCTTTGTTTCTATAACCATGAGCCAGGCCACGATACAACCCTTAAAAGTCCTAATTGAAGCAGGGTTAATTCGAGAGCGTGCCACCATGAGATAGCGTTCCTGACTCCTATGAGTTATGCTAACAGACCATCGTTGGTATTGCATATGCATGTTTATTTCATAAAAAATATTGTATCGTCTTAACCAGTGACTCGTTCATAAACGATATCTTTTTAATAAAAGCTTCAAGATTAACATGTGTTGCATTAGAATTTTCATTCTCAGAATAAAACATTTTCTGCTTGCATACATTTGTTTGGCATCAAAGAAGTTCACATATGGAACCTCAGTATATAAGCTTAATCTTTCCAAGTTGAGAAGGCGGAAATTTCTGAAGGACATTCATGCCAAGGGGCACTTTTCCAAGAAACTCCTTTGAATATGGACTTTTCTAACCAGTTGGGTTAAATACAGCCAATCAGTGGCAATAACGCCGATCAATCTCTTCAACAGCCAATCTGGGGCAATCACTTCGAGATTTAAATCTCTCACAAAGCAGTTAGTATGGGTGTCTGTCTCCAAAGCAACACTCGTACTAGGGCAGGTCACCCAAGCAACACTAGAAGTTACTTTCTCCAGAAGATGGTTAATCAGATGCACCTACCCAAGGTTCAGAACATTGGGGCAGGACACCTCATAATGATGCGAGATCTTGGAAAAAAATTCTTTCATGGACCATACAGTTTGAGGTGGTTATTTCGAGATATTCAAGAGTTTGAAAACACTGAAGCATTTCAGATGCTAGGTTTTCTGTAAAATCCTCTTAAGGCAATATGACGGTATGCAAGGCCGTTCCCAGAATGAATGTCTGATGATTTATCCCAGTAGGGTGCTTCCCTAGTCAGAGAATTTCTCTTTAAACGTTGTGGTTACTTCGTCTGATCATCATATACGGTTAAAGTCCAATAGTCATTGGCATCTTCAAGGTTAAAGTCCGATCTTTGTTGGCATCTCTTCAACTATGACATGTTGGCATCTATATGCATTTAGCCTCTCACTTCAGTTGAGTATGACAATTTTCACTCTGGTTTTCTTCGACCCTCGAGTCGATATCATCGCTTCTGTTTTCTCAACCCTCGAGTTGATGTTGTTTTGTTTCCCTCAACCCTCGAGTTAATGTTGTTTAGTTTTCCTCGACCCTCGAGTCGATATTGTCGTCTTATTCCCTCAACCCTCGAGTTGATGTTGCTTTGTTATCCTCGACCCTCGAGTCGACATTGTTGCTTTGTTATCCTCGACCCTCGAGTCGACATTGTTGCTTTCGTTTCCTCAACCCTCGAGTTGATGTTGTTGTGTTCTCCTCGACCCTTGAGTCGATATTTCCGTTTCTTTCGACCCTTGAGTCGATATCATAGTCTTCACTTCTTCAGCCCTCGAGTTGATACCCAGTGAGTCTGTTATAAAAGGAAATTCAAAATCACGACATTAAAGTTCCACCACTGGATTCATTCATGCCCGGGGCAAGTGTGCATATCATTTGTGCTGACAGGGCACCGTATTTCGCAGTGACACGAGGTTTTCAGGAATCCTCGCGAGACAAATTCTTCCATAGTCTATGCAGTCTGGGGCAGTTATGTCAAGATTCGGCGAATCTTTAAAGAGTTTGAAGACTTGGACATTTTGGATGTCAGGTCTTCTGTAAAATCCTCTTAGGTTGATCTTCAAGCAGTCAACTAATCCAGAAAATGCAAGAGGTTACTAGATGATATTTCCCACAGAGTTCATATTTGATTCTCTATCAGTGAAATATTCCCCAGCGAAGTTGCCATACTTCTGGGTATTTGATGATACGGCCAGGTATTCATCACCTCAGTCAGAGTTGGGTATCCAGACCTCTCGACTTGTCTTCCCCTGCGGAGTTGTAACTCTTGTGGCCAATCGGGCATTTGTTTACTGCTCGTCTGCATTTTTCAACACCCGTCCGTGTTGGCTCAGTGGTATTGCTCGTTTGCTTTCCCCAGCAGTGGTTTATGATTACCTTGATATTGCTCGTCCGCAACCCCTCAACACTCGTCTGTGTTATGATACCTCCGTTGTTGCTCGTCTGCAATTTCCAGCATTCGTCTGTGCTTTGAAATGGTTACCTTGTTATTGCTCGTCTGCAATGTCCAGCACTCGTCTGTGTTTGGTTATGATAGTTGCTCGTCCGCAACTCCTCAACACTCATCCGTGTTCCGATATGATAGTTGTTGTTGCTCGTCTGCAACCTCCCAGCACTCGTCTGTGTTTGGTATTGGATCATTCGCTGCACTCGTCTGTGCCTTGGTATGTATTCTCTATTGTTGCTCGTCTGCAACTGTCCAGCACTCGTAGGTATTGGTTTAAAGCTCGTCTGCTTTGCTTGGATACTCGTCTGTATCATCCTCAGCACTGGTCTGTGCTAGCTTACACCTGAATGTGAAGATTTGTTGTTTATCCTGATATTTCTGTGACTACTTCAAATGCTCATTTGTGTTTGAATTTCTGGTATTCGTCTATACCAGTGGCTGATACTCGTCTGTATCATTGCCTGAGACACTCGTCTGTGTTTCTCAGATCATCGTCTGATACTCGTCTGTATCATTGACCTATAACACTCGTCTGTGTTATCTTGATGATCATCCAATACTCGTCTGTATTGAAGAGGTTTCGAATCCTGACAGTGGGAATTTAATGTCAAAATGGTTACCGGTCCTGGCGTAATAGGGTTATCCGAAGAAGACTCGTTCGTCTTATTCCACTTATCTGCGTAAGGATTAGTGAAGGAGATTCGTCTATCTCAGGTTACTTGGGAGATTCTTAAGGGCTCGTCCGCTCTCTGCACCTGGCGTCACAGGGTTGTTTGAAGACTCGTCTGTCTCAGTTTATGTTATTGAAGTGTTTTGAGGACTCGTATGTCCAGCTCCTGGCGTCACAGGATTGTTTGAAGACTCGTCTGTCAATTTGTTCTTATTCCAGATATCAGTTTCAACTTGGACGAAGCTCGTCTGCTTCTTCTCTCCTTCTTATTCCCAGAGCGTCATCTGGTTGGGTTTATTTCCCAGTGTTGCATTCTTCATCAGAGTGCAAATTTCAGGTCTTCTTGGTATTCAATCACAGTTTATCTCGAATGTCTGATAGCCGTTGCTCTCATCCTTTTCAGATTAACTGATGATTGAATAGGGGCAGCTGTAACACCCTAAATTTGCCCTCTCATTTTCATAGCATTTAGCATATCATTTTCATATTTCGCACTGCATCATTATCATAGAAAAATGAAGCATAATATACATCATTGAAGCATAGCATGGATCATGGCAGTGATTTCAGTTCAGGGTGGCTATTCAGTTCATGATCCGTTTCAGATGGACGTTTGACCTAATCTTGGTCAAACTATCAAAAGACTGCTTCATTTGCAAGTCATCTGCGTATGTGGTTATTTCTCAGGCAACATGTTTCAAAGTCGGATCGTGTTGTGTGTAGAGGCCATCAGCTTGCCAGACGATGGTTCATGTGATGGTCTTAGGCTCAAGGATTCAGGCTTGGTATGATTATACACTCATTGGTGTGCATCTGTGGATGTATTTTCTCAGAAGATGGTTTGTGGGTTGTGATAGTGGCACTTCATGCTTTTATCAGAGGCGTGTGGAAATAATACAAGTTGATCCGTGATTGTGTGTGTGGAGGATAACTGGTTCATTTCATAAAATCGGTTTATAGCCATGTCATAACCATTTTTTTTTTCTTCTCTAAACCAGTTGTCCAGTTTCATTCGTCAGTATCCAAATTCTATTCGAATATCCAATTTTAGGCTATCATCCGTTCTCCACTATATTCGTCTTTAATATCTACGTATATATCTTTATATCCATAATCCATGTCCGATTTCCCGATTCATGATCAATTCAATTTTCTTTTCGTTACCAAATATTCCCAAACAAAAATATCCATATTACCCACTATTCATTTTATTTCAAAACTCAATTGTTATTATACTTCTAAAAATCCATTAAATCCATAATCATTATCCACCAAATTTCCATTAGTCTTCTAATCATATGTCTTTGTTTAAATCATTTTTTATTTATATTTCTCATTTTTTCTTAGTCTTTGTTTATTTTGTCAAAAAAAAAACTCATTACCACTAATAATAAAATAAAAAAAGGAAAAGAATCAAGTTGTAAAAAAGGGTCACGCCACATCATAGAAGACCATTATTTGTTTCCAGTCCAAGCCACGTCACTCTCAACTGTAATGACCCAGCTCCAAAATGCATCCTTCTAGCAAACACCACGCATGCAGGCATGTAAAAGCGTGAATTAAAACGCAATGGAGATGTGGGTAAAACGCAGAACAAAGATTCAAAAGAAAAGAAAAGAGGAGTTTGTTACAACAGAAAAAAAAGAGAAGGAAAGTGATTCACGGAAGGAAGGATGGTACCATAACAGAAAAACGAAAGAACGCAAGTTTGCTCACTCTTCATGAACGCACAAAATCGTTTTTATCATTTACTCGTCAGCAATAACAAACGGATCTCACCGTCATCACACATAATCACAACCGAATTGCACTCTTCTTCCTCATGGCATCACAAAACAGAATTCACATCCTCTTCATAAAAATAACAGAACCGAATCTAAAGAAAAACCAGAAAACTCTCAGCCTCTTTTCTCTCCCATTCGGTTCACGCAAAACCGCGACTTCTCCATCATCAACAACAGAATCCAATTCTGCTCATCAATCATCATCAACAAGCCAACATCCTTCACGCAATTTCATCACTCTGCGGATGGAGCTTTCTCCTTCAGCACCAAATTGAAACCGAGCTGCACCGATTCGATCATTCTTCGACAACGCTTCGCCATGGCCGAATCTTTGATAATCAACCATCAAGACTCGGTCTATCATAAATAGAATTCATCTCTTCTTCATAAAATCGCGGACTGAGTTCATTCTTTCCATTCCGTTAATCGTCGTGACTGAGTTTCATCGTTGATAGGCAATTAGCAGAGAATAATCACCTCTTCTTCACCGTCATCAAAACCGAACCAAATCAGAGATTGGTTTGTGTTGGTGATCGAAGTGAAACGAACCGAAACTCACCGTCTTGGAAGCACGAAACGGAGAAGTTTTGAATCCATCCTCGCAAGCTCGTCGCGTTTCAATCAACGGCATCATTTGAACTAGGGAACTCTTCATCAATTAACACGGACAAATCATCTCCCTTAGCACATCAACGACGACACCATACCTCCGGATCTTCTGTGTTCTTCAACGCACAGGTACGTTCCAAATCAGATGTGTTGGCGGACTTGTTGTCCGATGTTGCTGCGTTTTGATTATGTTGAGTGTGTTTGAGTTTCCGCCTATATTTCGCATTAAGGATGAGAGTTTATTAAGATGTTAGTGTTGAGGTTATGTTGATCGAAGGAGGGGCGGTGGCCGATGAGAGTATGGTGCCGGCGGCTAGGGCTTTTGTTGAAGAAGAAGAGGGATAGCGTTAGAGAGAGAGGGATTTGCTTGTTCTTGTTCTGTGTTTTTTCGTTTCATTGATTGTATAATTCTTTACTGATTTGTATTGATTGATTATTATGAATAATAAAGGTTAATTACTTTTCCATTAAAGAATTAATTAATAAAAGAATCAGTAAAAGTTTTGATTGAGAGGTGAGAATCAAGAGGATAAGGATAAGCTTTTGGTAGTTTTTTGAGATTCTGCCCACACCGGCGGTGACACTTGTCACCGTCCGGTAGGGCCTGTGTTGATAAGCTCCTCCACCATAGCCATGTGTCAACGAAATCCTTGGGCTGAATCAAGTTGATTTTCGCACCCCACTCCCTGCTAGGCCCATTCAGATTACACTTACAAGTCCTACTGTCTGCACCTCACACTCATTTTCTCCAATTTCTTTTGTTTCATTTTAATTTCTTTTTATTTGGTTTGCTTTTAATCCAGTAAAAATAGAAATATTCATCCAAAAATTCTCAAATAAATCATAGATGTTCCTTTGTGTCTCTAGAATTTTTTCACATTTTTATTTCATTTTTTTCATTGATCCACGTGCCAGAATTAAATCACCAATGTATATAGCTTCATTTGCTTTATTTCTTGACCAGCCTGTCTTGTTGATTTTCTATGGACTTCAATATTTGGAGTTTTGATCCCATTCTTTTTGCATTGTGTTCCTAAGATCTTGTAGTTCTCATGTAATTTTTCTCAGAATTTTCAGGAAATTATTTCTTGAGTTTTGGTCTGGTATCTTGTGATGTAAGTTTTCTGTCCTAGCTTGTGTTTGCACATCCATTTGACCTAGTTCCTTTCTGAATTTTTGCAAGTCCTTTTGGCAAGTTGATATAATTTGTTTTAAGATCATTTGGGTTCAGTTGTAGAATTTTTAGATGGCTGGTTGATTATTTGTGGATTTTTGTTCTCACCTTGTCCCATTTTGCTTCTTTTGGTTTGTTAGATCTCTTATAAGCTTAGAAGGGCACTTGTGCCAACTTTTTCTTCTTGTTTGGGGTTCCTTTGGGGTATGGATACCTTCCTGGTCCTAAGATGGGTCTTAGTTCTTCTAAATTTTTGAGTTAGCTTCATATTGAAGTCTTTTGTTTCGTTAAGTGTTTAAATTCCATCTTTTGGTTCCATTGCTTTTATTTTGATATTGTTTGGTATTGTGTGACTTTTCTCTTCATCTTGCTGGACTCTTAGGCCCTTCTTTATACCATTTTGATTCTGGTTTTGAACTTTGTGCTTGCATTTTGTGTGTTTTGTATTACATTTTTCATAAGTGCGCATTTGTTTCCATATGTATCCATGTTGCCTCCTTTTAAGTCATAAGTTTCTCATCTTCATTTCCTTGAGTTGAATTAGCATTAAGAATTTGTTTACTTCATTTCACTTCTGATTGTTAGATGATGTTATGTTAATTTGTTCATTTTTGTTCACTTGTGCATGCTAACCTTGCAGGGGCTATGGTAAGTGTGAGATGTGGGAATTGAGTTCCACATCTCTAATTCTTACCTCTTCCTTTTATGTTTATGTGGACTAACCCTCTTTTGTTGGGCCTAGGCCTTTCTCATCCCTTCTTCTATCTTCTTCTTCCTTCTTCATTAGGATAGAAACCTCACTAACCTTTAGGATATCCATGCATGTTAACACTTAGGATTATCTTAGTCCCCCTTTAGAATTTTTCCTTTGAGATCCTTTGGTGCTATCTCTTCTCATCTTCAAACTTAATTCTAATTCATTTAATAAAGGTTGAGTACTTTCATGTGACATGAGACTTTGCTATGAGATGCTCACATGCGTTCCATTTCGGGGCGAGGTGTGAGTCATCACTCGTGGTGGATAGGTCTTAGCATGAGTACCTCACAAAGAAAAGCTAAAAAACACTTCTTAATCATAAAACCACAAAAACACTTAATAAGGGTAATAGGCCAGTGTGCTTGAGCCTTCACTTGTGGGACTAGCTTTGGGGATTTCCTCCATAGATAGGTGTGCCTCTTGCGCATTCCATTTCGGGATGATGTGAGACGTACACATCCCATTGAGTAAGACTTAGGTACACTTACCTATGCAAACCTTCACAAATAAAAGCTTCATAAAAATCTCAAACAAATAATAAGCGTCTTTCCTTCGGGAATTCTTCTCTCATCTCATTCGCTTCGTCCGCGAACTTGCTCCTACTTGTCACTTTGCAAGACGGTTACGCACTCGTCGTCCGAGTCTGCAACACCTGAGCAATGGCATAGGCAGTTCAAGCCTTTAATTCACAAGCAATTTCTTTTCTACCCCTAGTTAGGGGAACTACGGCGTCTCTGATCCTCATTATCCTGATGAGGTACGTAGGCAGCGGGGTAGGGCCCGTTCGAGCACAATCTTTATTTTCCCTACATTTTTCCTTCGTTTCTTATTTCAATTCTTTTCTCAGTTATTTCCCAGTTCCAGTTTCTTTTCATGTTCAGTTCTTTGCTACAACTTTCATACCTTCACCCTTTGAAACAGTTTCTTTTGCAAGCGTGGATCCCGTCGGGTACGGCGGACGATCTGGGTGCTAATACCTTCCCAGGTCGTAACCGACTCCCGAGCTCAGTCTCTTTGGTTCGCAAGGCTTCGTTCTTTCCTTTTTCCTCAGGTTTGTGCAACATTACCTTTCCCATTCATTCGGGATAAAAATGTCTGGCTGGCGACTCTACCTTTCCGCGCCACTTTCGCGTTTGTACTAGGATGAAAATCCCGGGAGCGACACCGAGTCGTGACTGAAGCAACCTTCGGCGTGGCCCTTGTTTTGAGGATCGCGTTCTGATTTTTGAAAGTTGAGGGTGAGTGAGGGCTTTGTGCCTCCTGCGTAAAACAATGAATCTGAGTTGCTTTATTTTCTTTTTTTATATATATTCTTTAAAATTTAATTGTTTTATTTTATTATTTATTTTCAAATCCTTAGCCCATTTCGTTTTGCAATTACACCACCAGATCCTGCTAGCATACCACCCATTTTTTTTCTATTTTTTATTATTACCTAATTTCTATTTGTTCTTTTTAACTTATGTTTCTTGTTCTTGTTTCTATATTTTATTAACTAATTTTTCAGTTTTTTTTCTTACCTTACTTTATTTTTAATATCATTTTAAAGATTGTTTTAAACTTTCATTGTTCTATTTTTTTATGATTATTATTATTTCCATTTCGTGATTTATGGGCCAATGACATAACAAAAGGCCGATGTTCGCCCGATTTCATTAAATCGGTGATACTCAGTCAATATGAGGCCCTCCTTGTAATTAGTTATTTATTTATTTATTTATTATTATTTTGGCAAATAAATATTTAAATTAATTTAATTTATTTATTATTCTTAATATGATTTATTTTATTTAATTATTTAATTTATTATTCTATCTTAATTTAATTCTTGCAATTCAATTCATTTTATTTATTTATTTCCGCATTTCAAAATTACGTTTCGACTCCTCATAGAACGGTTTCTTTAAACCGGTTCTAAGGCAGTAAACGAACCAAATTTCGACGCGTTCCGAAAAGGTCAAACGCCTTCGAATAGCTGTTTCCGATTAAAAAGGCCGAACGCCTTCGAACAGTTCAAAAACACTGCACACACGCTTCCTCTTGGGAAAACTACAATGATACCATTTATTTCGCACAATCCCCTGTATTTATTTTGTATCCCTCTCCCATTACTTTGTACGCACTTTATTTTCCGTATTTTATTTAATTCTGAATCCTTGGTCCAACGCCAAGCGATTTCACATGCACACTCGCACTTTATTGTTCAGTTATTGTTTCGTTTATTAGGGTCCACTCCACCTTTGCGAGCCGAGCGCTTCGTGCCTCGCTAACAAACCACAAAATAAACCTCCATTTTGCATTTACCCTCTAAACCTCAAAAAACCAAAATGTTTCGATTAGGTCCAAACCCTTGATCCAACGTCAAGCGGTCTTAGGAAATAAAACATTCTAATAAAACGAGAATATTTGTACGCCACGAGCCTTAAGCGGTAGAAAGGAGGATAATGAGCTCTCGTTACTCGCTCTGATTATTTCGACGCAAGACGCTCGTCTTGTTGGACGAGATAAACTATCCATAGTCTTTAGTGCATTTCAACTCCTAAACCCTTTCGTCGAAGAAAGGTAATAAAATCAAACAACCATTACCCTTAGTAGGCCGAACTACGAGGCTCTGACTTTCCCATTGCAGACGGGAGTACGTAGGCACGAGGATCTCGATCCTTGCCTAGCACCTAGGATCAATCTAACTTATAATTCAACTCATTTCCCTCTAGCAAGCAATTTATTTAAGCATAGACATCCTTTCGCGCGTGATAACTTAGATGGTTCCCATCGAGTACGATGGGTGTAGGGGGTGCTAATACCTTCCCCCTGCATAACCGACTCCCGAACCCAGGCAATGGTTCCGTTGACCTTTGTCCTCATCCTTTTCTTCCCGGGTTGTATCTATATCTTCCCTTTCCCTCTTCGGGAATAAATATAATTAGGTGGCGACTCTTCAGTCTGTCCAGCGCGTGGCTCCCGTCCATTCGGATCGCGTGAGGTCGTATTTTTCGGGGTACGACACAAGTACAACACTTTCATCGGACTTATGCAAACATAAAGGTGTCCTATATCTTCAACCATAAGGTGCTTTAAAAGAATCCATTCCGATATTGGAATGAAAACTATTTTTATAAGTAAATTCGATCAACGACAAGTGACTATCCCAAGCACCTCCTTGTTCAAGCACACAAGCCCTCGACAAACCTTCCAAAGATTGTATAGTCCTATCTGTTTTTCCATCAGTCTATGGATGATAAGCTGGACTCAACTTCAACTTTGAACCCAATGCTTCTTGCAAGCTCTCCTAAAACCTAGAAGTAAATATCAGATCTCTATCTGACCAAATACTCAAAGGAATCCCATGCAACTTCACAATCACACTGACATATATCTCTGCTAATCTCTGCAAAGAAAAAGCAATACCAATCGAAATAAAATGTGTTGACTTTGTTAACCTATCAACAATCACCCAAATAGAATCATTCCCTCTCAGAGTATTAGGTAACCCCATAACAAAATCCATTGAGATACTATCCCATTTCCACTCAGGAATATCCAACGGTTGCATCAAACCAGCAGGTTTCTGATGTTCCACTTTTGACTTCTGACAAGTCAAACAAGCATAAACAAACTGAGCCACATCACGCTTCATAACATGACACCAAAGTATATTCTTCAAATCTTGATACATTTTCGTTGCTCCCGGATGAATACTCATACTACTTCTATGTCCTTCTTCAAGAATCATTCTCTTCAATTCGAGATCATCTGGAATACAAATACGCTCTCGAAACCTTAGTACTACCTGTTCATCAACTCAAAATTCATTACCTCCAGCCCGTTCATCACTGACTATCAGGTCTACCAATTTTACATCTGACTTCTGATTCTCCCGGATACGATTAAGAAAATCATTGTTAACCTTCAACATTCACAACATTACATTGTGAGGTGTCTGCTTGTAACCCAAACTCATATCTCTACACCATTCAATCAATTCCAATTCTCTAGCCATCATGATCGACATATGCAATGTCTTCCGACTTAAGGCATCAACCACAACATTGGCCTTATCGGGATGATAGTTCAAACTGAAATCATAGTTCTTTAAGAATTCCAACCAACGTCTCTGCCGCATATTAAACTCTTTCTAGTCAAATAGATACTTCAAACTCTTATGATCACTATATACTTTAAATCTCGAATCATACAAATAATGCCTCCAAATATTTAATACAAATACCACGACTGCTAGTTCTAAATTATGGGTAGGATAATTCCTCTCATGAATTCTCAACTTTCGCGAAGCATGCGCCACCACTTAACCATCTTTCATTAACACTCCACTCAAACCCATCAAAGAAGCATCGCAATATACCACAAATGGTTCATCTGGTTTTGGTAAAGTTAAAATTGGAGCGGTAGTCAATCTCTTCTTTAGCTCAATAAAACTCTCTTCACACTGGGTGTACCACACAAATGCTTTATCCTTACAAGTTAATTGAGTCAATGGAAATGCCAACTTCGCAAAACCATCAATGAATCTTCGATAATAACCGATTAATCCCAAGAAGCTTCTAATTTCTGTTACCGACTTCAGAGTCTCCCATTGTAGACCTGCATCTACCTTGGATGGATCCACAACAATCCCTTTTCATGAAATCACATGACCAAGAAAACTCATTTCTTTCAGCCAAAACTCTCACTTCGATAACTTAGCATACAACTTCTTCTCTTTCAACACTTGCAACACAATCCGCTGATGTTCAACATGCTTTTCTTCTGACTTAGAGCAAATCAGAATATTATCTTTAAAGACAACAATAAATTGGTCCAAATAATCATGGAAAATCCGTTTCATATATTCCATGAATACTCCAGGTGCATTAGTAACTCCAAATGGAATCACTACATATTCATAGTGTCCATACCGAGTCCTAAAAGCGGTCTTCTACACATTTTCATCTTTTACTCTTATCTGATGGTAACTCGACTGTAGATCAATCTTGCTAAACACATGAGTACCAACCAACTGATCCATCAGATCATCTATCCTTGGAAATGGATACTTGTTCTTAATTGTCACCTTATTCAGTTGCCTGTAATCAATGCGCAATCTCATACTACCGTCTTTATTTTTCACCAACAATACCGGAGCTCCCCAAGGCGACACACTTGGTCTCACAAACTTCTTTTCTAATAGTTCCTTTAAGAGTTTCTTCAATCCAGATAACTCAGAAGCCAACATACCATATGGTGCCATCGAAACAGGTCTAGTTCCGGGCACAAGATCAATACTGAATTCCACCTCTCTCTGGCGGAACATACACAATGTCATATGGAAATACTTATGGAAAATATCTTACCACTAGAAATTCGCCGATCACTATTTCATTTTCCACCGATAAAGATGCAAACAATGGCAATACTTACACTTCTTTATTCAAAAGTTCTTTCAACTCTTAAGCAGATAAATAACCAGCTTCTTCTTCCTCTTCACCAGGAGTAAGAAATCAAAATGACTTGCTGAAATAATTAATGTGAACATGATTGAAATCCAACCAGTTCATTCCCAGAATCACATCTAAACCTCCCAACGACAAACAAATCAGATACACATAAAAATCCTTACCATATATCAATAAACAAACTAGAGAAGTAGTTAATGATCCATCAACATGAGTCTCGATAACCATTTCTCCTTTCATAGGGGAAACAACAAGTCCTAGTATTCTCACACAGTCAATAGAAATAAAACAATGCGTAGCGCTTGTATCAATCATAGAAATCAAAGGCATATTATTAGTATAGCAAGTACCTCTGATCAATCGATCCTCACTGGAAGTTTGTGTTCCTGTCAAATCAAACACATTTCCTCTAGTTGTAGCTTTCTTTGGTTTCTGACAATGAGTGTTGATATGCCCTTGCTCTCCACAGTTGTAGCAAGTAACCAGATTAGTCTTGCACTCTGCAATCAAATGTCCAGGCTGTCTACATTTGAAACACTTTTTCACGTCACTTGTACACTCGATGATACGATGACCCAATTCACCACATCTGTAACACTTCAGAGAAGCAGGGGAACCTCCCCCACTTGGCCTCTTACCATCAACTTATTTCTGCTTACCTTTATCAGTTGGATCTGCATAAGACTTCCCACGATGCATCTGTTGCTTTCCTTTTCTCTCAGCCAAACTCTTGAAGTGATCCGATCGAGCCTTGCTATATTCTTCAAAGACTCTACAACAATAAACTAAATCTGGGAATCTTCTGATCCTCTAATAACAAATTGCCTGCTTAATCTCATACCTCAAACTGTTCTCGAACTTAACACACTTCGAGAACTCAACAGTCACCTCACTATAGTGCGGATAAAACTTTTCCAGATCAAAAAATTTGGCAGCATACTCTGTAACTGACATACTCCCTTGTTTCAACTCTAGGAATTCAACTTCTTTCTTTCCCCGAACATCTTTAGGAAAGTACTTCCTCAAGAATTCTCTTCTAAACAAAATCCAGGTAATTGCCTCACCTGACGCTTCCAACCGCTGATGAATGCCAATCCACCAGTCATCCGCTTCTCCTACCAACCTGTGAGCACTCAATCATACCTTACGAACTTCAGAACATTCCATCACTCTGAAGATCCTCTTGATCTCCTTGAGCCACTCTTGTAATCCATCCCGGTCATACTTTCCTTTGAACTTAGGTGGATCATTCTTCCGAAATTCATCACTCTCATGATCCCCAACATTAATTGGATTTTGCACAGCTTGAGCCATTGCTTGCATAGGGGCGGCCAGTGCAACATCATTTCTCCCAGCCATTCTAAATCTGCCACACAACAACAATCCACACAACGATTAAGAAATCTACAACAATACTTAACAATGACTCATCGACTCAACTACTTGGTCGGACGAACCGACCTTCTCTGATACCACTTTGTAACACCCAAAATGCACCCTATGAATTATTATTTAAAATCAAATTAATTAAATATAAAAATGATTTTCGAGTGTTACACACAACTTCAAATAGTGGCTTTAAACTAATACGTAATATAAAAGTTTCACTTGCAGCGGAAAATCAAAATAAACATAAACTAAATAGTTAAGTAGCAACATGTTTTTCTTAGACAAATAAACAAAGGAAACAATCATCATTCTGACACCCCAAAGTACGTATCAGAGCTGACTCTTCTAACATGAAGCACACAAACTTCACTGACCACGCACTCAACTATTTCTAACAACCTGTATGTTACCAACATATGGGTAAAATTCAAACATAATTGGTGAGATACTTACACCAACAAAAGGGAAAAATAATACAAATAAAAGCAAGTATTATCAAATAATTCACCATTTCTCAGCAATCAACAACTAAAAAAATACATTGCAACACATAATGATATTATGCACACAAACCACAACTTATGCAAATGAGACTCTACTAACTCTATACGTGTGGTACCATTTATTGATCCATGTTTCAGGATCTAATTTCCGTCGGAAATCTTGATCCCTATTTCACGGTCCAATATGATTCCTATTTCATGATCAAACCCTCAACCCCTGATTCATGGTCACATACGATCCCTATTTCATGACCGCACCAACATCTCAACAATTCCCTGTGGAATTCGAACAGATATACCCTGCCTTGGTACACCATCCCCAATTATACACATGCCAAGCATCATCAATGACAATACACATGTCTATAATAACTAATACAACATATAACAATATCAACTACATACATCAACAGCTACAACAACATATAGTAACATCAATGTCATGTAACAACAACAACACATAGCAACATCAACAACAAGTATACATACTAACTCATGTTCATATTAAGTTATGTTCATTGTCTCTCTGAACAAGCTCATAACATCCCCATACGTGTTTCTAACATCACTACATCAATCCCCATCCATTAATTAAAACCCTTGCTACGATTTCTGCAATTTTCCTTCTACGAATCAGCCAAAACCATGCTACGATTTCTAAACCCTAAACCATTCATTAAAAATAAAACACATAATTTTCACCATACTCCATATAATTGATCATCTACTCCAACATTTATCACAATATCAACAACTTCTAACGACCTAACATACTTTTTCATCAAAATTCTCCCAACCTCATGTCTTCTACTCAACAATATTATGCATGATATTCCTATTATAAAACACATAGGAGATGAAGAAATCCCACCCTTACCTTAGTTTGACAAACGATTTCCTTCTCCTAGCCGGAATTTCCTCTTCAAGCTTTTGCCCTATCTCCTTCCTTCTTCTCTCAAGTGTTCTCAACCACGATCAGTTTTCACGACTGGTTCTTTTTCCTTAAATTTCAAACATAACCCTTAGACCCCAACTAAGGATTTCCTATCTTGCCCTGACCATCCTTCACCAAATTACCATTCTGCCATTTCTCTTTCATATTCTAATATTTTATTTATTCAATATAATATAATTTATTTAAATTCATATCATATTAAATAATGTCATACTTTCTTCCACACACTATCAACTCCACATCACACACAATACACAACAATTCTAATTAAATAATTAAATAAATAATCAGGGCGTTACATAAATAGATGTGAGAATATGTCAGATCGACTTATATGGGCCTTTAGCCTAACTTACTTAAGGTCAGATCAGACCAGACTTTTTTTAATAAAAAAGTCAGACTTAGATGTTTTTAAAAGCCTATTTAATTAAATAGGTCAAGCTTACGCTATTAAAAAAAACCTATGAAACCTTATAGGTCGACCTATATTTTCATATATATTAAAAATATATTATATATGTTGTCCGATATATGCATATATATTAGAAAAAAGATATATATATATATATATATATATATATATATATATATATATATATATATATATATATATATATATATATATATATATATATATATATATATATATATATATATATATTAGAACAAATGTTAAATAGGTCAACCTATATATGTATATATAAGTCAGTCAATAAAGTTTCTTAAGTAATATAAAATAATTCAGAATCTTAATGAGAAAATGACTTTTAAATAGACTTTAGTCAGGATAATCTTTTACAAAAGTCAGGTCAGATCAAAAAATGGAACCTATAGTAGACCATAGACCAAATTCAAATCCTTTAAATTTATCGTAGACCATACTCAGACCTTATAAAGCATAATCTAACATAGTCTATTTTCAACCCCTTCATGTAAATATTTTAAAAACTTTCAAAAAAAAAAAATGTTTTCTATCAATAAAATAATATTTGTTAACTATTAAATTGAAAGAAAAAAAAAGATTTGATTGTTACGAATAAAAAAGATTAATAGTTATATTATGTGCATCAACTATTTATAATAGAGTTATAAAATAGAAGATATAAGAACATAGTTGATGATTAAAAAGTTTGTGTAAATAAGGGGTTGGATGTCTTTATTCATAATTTAATCGATAAGCTTATATGTTTTGTTTTTAAGGTACTCTGTCACGCTAACTAGTTTAGCATAAGTTACTTTAGAAAATAAGAAGAAAAATAAGAATTCAGTTTACCTAGAAGACATTGGCAATGTAGATACGTTAGTTATGTATATAAATATAAATGAAACTTTTAATAACACTTAGTTCTTGTACTTATTATGTCATTGGCAATTGCGTGATGCAAATTAAGATAAGTTTACAGAATTAAAATGGTATTTGATTTTGAAATATCGGCGCAAAAGTTGTTTAATACAAATAAAATAGTTGACAAAATACCCACTGAGATTAAAGAATGGATGGCACGAATAGGAGTAACACTAACATGTTCACCTTTAGTATTGCGGAATGAATGTACACACTATGCAAAAGAAACATTAAAAACAAGTTAGATACACCGACATTGTTTTTAAGGTGGAATTTAAGGTTAGGTTTGTTTGGGATAGATGGAGAGAACGTGAGAGAATATTTTAATTAATTATATTTTAATTTTAAGAGTATTATAACAACAAAAATTGAATTTAAGATTTTAATTTAAACCCTTTTAAAGCATCTAAAATTCTTCCTCAATACAATATATTCAAATTCTCCTCAAAATAAAAGAAGTCAAAATTGCATTGGAGAACAATTTTATAAATTTTTAATAAGTTATTCAAATACAATTTGTTGTTATGATTATTTAAATATTAAAAATATATTACTTATAAATATTCATTTATTATCTTATGTAAAATCATTCATCTACAAAAATTAAAAAATATATTTTATTTTCCCTTATTTTCCTCCTAATCTCTTTGTTCCCTTCCCTCCAAATCCAATCTATATAATTGTAAAATATGTTATAATAGTTAGGCGTCCTACTGTATTTGTAGTTTAAATTAATTATTTTTTAATGGTAATATCTAAAATTATAAATTATATTAAAATAAAATATATATCATATAAAATTAAAAATATTGTCGTGAATCAGATACCTTAGAAACAAAGTATAATTGGTTCCTTGATCAGTTAGGAAACCTACAAGGATTATGATTTAGGGTAACCAAAGATAACAACAAGGATTGATTATAAATTGTTATTCTTTCCTTTCTCTTTCAACAAATTACAAGTATACAAGAATAACAAATAACCCCTCTCACTATTGAATTAAGGTTTTATGAGCGGATTTCGACGACATGCTAAACCTAGAGTTCGTTCCAATATCTCACAAATCTCCACCTTAGAACAAACTCTACAACATCAAGGAAACAATTAAACATACATACTAGAATTGACTTCGACTACAATATGTATAACTTCTGCACTAACATGTGAACCAGCTTCGACTTCATGCTAAACCTCTTTCGTATCAGAGTTCGATCCAATATTCCACAAATATTATTTATAACTTTAATTTTATGAATACAATTAAGATAAATAAAGTTAACTATTTATCTATATCTAATTGTAACATCCTGAAAATTATACATCAGGAATCATACCATTCAAAATTTTATAACATGGTCCTAAAAGCATCTAAATGACATCTCATACATGTACGATACAAGATTCATAACATAATACATATACAAAATAGATGTCAATACAAAATATTAAGTAGCGAAACACAACAGAACAACACCATAAGATAAAATGTTATTCACATACTTCAAGGCATCATGTCACTTCCTTTATCCTGCACATGATCACCTGAAATATCAAACACAAGGTGAAAGACAACTATCTCAGTGGGGTCCTAACGAAACCACAAATTCCGTTTGGTCAAGGTGTTTTCAATTCTATCTTTATCATACTATAACTATCAACTTTACAACTTCTATAACCATGAAAGAACATGGAGTTCGAGACCTAAAACGATCTCAAATCGTGCGTGAATATCAATTCTCAGGTACGTACAACACGACCATTGTCTACCTTGGAAGATAGATAAATACTTAGGATATATCCCTGGCCAACACTCTTCATATGAGGTTGGACACGGGACACATATTCCGTATGTGACGTCTTTCCTCGACCAACACTTTTCACTTAAGTTTGGACACCGATCACAAACTCCATATGGAATGTCTTTCCCCAACCATCATTTTTCTCGTAACCTTGGACACATGTCACAGACTAATAAATAATCTTTAGAAGCTCTACAAATTTCTTGAATTGTCCCATAGTTTTAGAATTGGTTAATCGTTGGGGGTACGAAATGAGTGGTTTATATGGAGGTGGAGGCACATAAGGCTTTTCCTTTTCCTCGGCCTCTTGTTTGTTGGCTTCCTTTTCTTCTGGTTGATCTTTCTTCTTAGTTGGTTTATCAAATTTTTGGTAGATAGCTGGATTTTCGGTTCTAGGATCGGCAGGTCCGTCCAACTTTTTTCCACTTCTTAGTATAAACGCGTTTGCACGTCTTTTAGGATTCGGTTGTGGTTGTCCAGGAAACGTGCCAGCTGGGGCAGTAATATATGCTTGTTATTATGCTACCTGAGAAATCTGTGTTTCCAACATTTTTTATGAGTAGCTAAAATGTCCACCTTGGTTACTAATTGCTTAATCTGCTCACTAGTGTGGATGTTCTGGTTCAAGAATTCTTTATTTGTTTGAGTCTGTGTGACTATGAAGTTTTCCATCATCAGTTCAATGTTAGATTTCCTATGAGCGTTTGGAGTAGGTGAGACAACTTTTTGGTATCCCAGTGGTACAATATGTGTCTGGTTAGGTGCATACAAGGCATTATTGTTCTTGTAGGAAAAATTTGGATGATTCTTCCAACCTGGGTTGTAAGTATTTGAGTACGGATTTCCTTGAGAATAGTTCATCTGGTATGTGGTTAATCTAGCTAAAAGTTGGCATTCGAGGGGTGCGTGTCATGGGATTCCACATATTTCGCAATTTGGAGTCACGACAGCGACAGTGGCTGGTGGTGTTATGGCCAAGTTATCAATCTTCTGGGCCAGAGCATCCATCTTAGCGTTGATGTGATATAAGCTACTTACTTCGTACATTCCTCATTTTGTTTGTGTCTTCTCTATAGGAGTTCTTTCACCTCCCTATTGGCAGTGGTTTTGAGCCATGTTCTCAATGAGGTTGTAGGCATCTTCGTATGGTTTGTCCATGAGAGTGCCGCCCGTGGCACCGTCTATCGTGAGTTTTGTGTTGTATTGAAGCCTATTGTAGAAGGTAATGATGGTCACCCAATTTTCAAACTTGTGGTGTGGACATAGCCTCATCAGATCCTGTATCTCTCCCACGCTTCATAAAGTGATTCAACATCTTTTTGTCGAAATCCATTGATCTGTGCTCTTAGCATAACTGTCTTGCTTGGTGGGAAATAACATGATAGAAATTTTTTCTCCAGTTCTGCCTATGTTATAATAGAGTTGGCTGGTAAGGATTGTAATCATGCACATGCTCTATCCCTAAGAGATAATGGAAAAAGTCTTAATCTTATTGCGTCTTGGGTTACACAATTCGCCTTCATTTTGTCTGCATATTGCACAAACTTGATCAGATGTTCATTAGGGTTGTCCGTAGGATTTCCAGAAAACTGATTTTGTTGTACAGCTGATAGTAGTGAGGGTTTCAATTCAAAACCGTTTCGAGTAATGGCTGGGGCAACAATACTATTATGTGGTTCTTGTTGATTTGAAGTCGCATATGACTTGAGTGGACGATTCTATGGTCCTCCGTTTTCAGCCATGATTGGTTCTTCAACTGGTTTGAGTATAAGATCTTTAGGTGAAAGAGTTTTGTGATTTTCGGTTTAGCGTCTCAAACTTAAGAAACGCTTAACTTCTTCAATTTGTGGTTCTAAGTCTTCACCTTGAGAGTGAGTACTGGGCATACAATCGACAAAAAGGGAATTTTGGTTTTGCCTTAGTGTATATGGTGCAACAATTGAATTGCACTATTGACTAAATCACAGTCCTCAGTAACGGCGCCAAAAACTTGACCGCGACTTTCTGAGTCTTAGGGTATTAACTGCAAGTATACAACCTAATCGCGTAGTAATAAAAAATATTGATCCCACAAGGACTAGATAATCAAACTAATGCTTTCAGGTGTTACTATGTTTAGCTAAGGCGGATGATGTTTTAGTTAAAACAGAACGTGGAATTAAGAATTTTAATTAAATTAGAATTACAATAGAATATTGGTACGTAATTAATATGCCTTCACGAATTCAATAAATTATCGGCTTATAAAGATTGGTCAAATTATCTTTCTGTAGAAAATACCAGTTTAAAAGTTGTCAACTCACACTCTCGTGGTCTTGTCTATGACTATAAAGCGCTCTCTCTGTGTCAAATTGAGTTAAAAGCACTTTTTGAAAACCTATATATTCTAATTAACTTTAAAGCGCTTCCGCTGTATTTAAAACTAATGTCCAATTTCAGCTATCCGGTTAAAACATCACACTCTCGTGGTCTTAATTCTAACCTTGTTACCTTTTTACTTTCGTGATAAAAGCTAATTTTAAATTAAGAAATCGAAACCATAAAATAAGTTTTATTTATGATTTTAGCCTAGATCTATTGAATTCATTCTGTTTAATCAATTATATACCAATTAAAGCGTTTTAGCCGGACATATTAATTAAAACAATTGATAATAAATAAGAAAAGTAAACAATATAAAGCATGGCAAATGGAAATAAAAGCAATTCAATTAAATCAGAAAATAAACCTGGACCGAGGTACATGACAACAGTACAATCTTGGCGTAATAAATTTTTGCGGAAAAATAAATATAGAAAACAGAAGTGGCTTGAAACAAGATAAATTGCAATAGCTTCCCGATGTAGGAAGCTATTACTGGTTTGGTAAAGTAATGGCAGTGGAAGCTAAATGCAGAAAAAAATAAAAGAATAAAGTTTTGAATAGGGAAATAAATAGGGCTTTGAAATTAGAATGACAAAAATTAGGATTAGGTCGAAGCTCCTTTTTGAAATTAAAATTGCTTCTATTTATACATATAATGTAGACTGAGTTGTTGAGAAAATGCAAGAGAGATTCTTTTTGGGCTTTGAATACGATGCTTGACTGGTATTGGATTGAGTCTTAGGAAATAACGCAACAACGACTCTTTGTTTTGACTGAGGCACATTTGGAAAATTCCCTATTTTTGACCTGTGACGATCGTCTGGTATCCATGACGTTCATCCTACTTATGCAATGTGCGACGGAAGTCACAATTGTGTAACGACCGTCTGGGCTTCAGAATACAGAATCTTTGTTTTCTGTGATCTGTCCCATTTCTTCTGCTATAAGCTTCAACTCTTCCTCATTTAACTCCTTTTCTTCTACAAGTCATATAAATCAGAATACCTGCAAAACATAAAAATAACTCGCATAATATTGTTCAAATTACGAAAAACAATAACTTAATTAATCGAATACTAAGCTAAATAATCGATATAAAATCGTGTCATCATTTACACAGGATTAGAGAAAGTGGTCATTGCATCAATATTTTTAAATCTCACACTAACAAACTCTCTATAATTAGACTATTAAAGTCCCAAATTAAAAAATAAATTTTGTTATACTCTCACCTTAATGACGAACGACATTCACAATTTATGGACAACAAATTATATTAAAAAAATATATATAACCTTTTATTAATCTTGTAAAATATTTTATATTTTAAGATAATTAATTTTTAAGTGATTTATAATTTTTAAGACAGTTGTAATATAGATAAATAAAATCAATTATAAAAAATGAGTAGCACGATTGTAATATAGATGAAGAATATCACTGATAAGAAATGAGTAGCAAGTTTGATTTGCATATGCATAGTCTCCTAGTACAACAAAGAGAGTCATGGGAGAGTAACAGGCATATTTTGCATTTTGGGCACGCGACATGCAATCTCTCTCTTTCTCTCTCTCTCTCTCTCTCTCTCTCTCTCTCTCTCTCTCACACACACACACACAAGATAAATTGTCACCAAAGAGCAGGTGGTTTCAATGTTAGAATCCACTTTTCAAGGGGAGATTGAAAAATTAGCTCGTGCATACCTTGTTTGCATGCTTTTTAATAATTGCACTAACTAGGAAGCAACCGAATTTTATATGACACTCTAAATATTAAACTTGGTACTCCCACACTGACTACAATTTTACCATAATATTCATAAATTAATAAAGTAAACTTTTTCGTATTTTTTAAGAACATTTGGTGTTTGTCTGTATATTGGGTTCAACGTAATATTTATTTTACTAAATTAGAGTTTAGAATTTAGGGCTGGCTGACCATTTTTTGAGTTTTTACCGGATTTTTGTTCAAATATACCATATTTGTTTTGGATAATTCATAAAGTTTTTTCGAATTTACAAAAATGTTGGAACAAAAATTATGTGTTTTTATTAGATATTTAGAAAAATTCGGTATTAACTAATTCTTAGAAAACTTTTTATCGAAATTTTCAGAAGGTATAGAGATGTACAAGATTTTTAAGAAATCCGGTAACACTCCCAATTTGGGTACCAGATATATTAGAATGTTTGGTATGCAAAATTTTATTGGGGTTTTTAAAAAATCGGGTAGATAGCAGGTTGTTTTATTTATTTATTTATACTCTTTAAATATTTTTTTTAAATATTATTTACATAATAATACTACAATATAAACATAAATGAACATATCTTAGCATAACTCATCTTGAACCCAAGTTTTATAACATGACTTAATATACAAAAGTATCGTTACAATCATAATCTGACAAAATATATACATATAATTGGAACTATACAAGTGTACTGATATAATTTTCTTGGGAACTAATAAGGGACAACTTACCTAGAAGTCAGGAAAGCCAACATATAGGCAAGGAGAGAGTTATCTTGCAAGGCCATCAGCCACCCGTAATGGGCTATGATATCATGTGGGTCTTAGTAACAACCCACTCAGCTGGACTTAGCCCGCAAAGACTCATTCCCTTTGTCTAGTAGACGTGGGGGATGATGCGTTCCATTACAACTAGTTAGAAGAATGGGTCAAAGGAGGAATAACTCCTTTCTCCCCATTATCTAGTGGAAGAGCGCAAGTTACTTCCCTCAAACCATACCCATAGGCCTCTATAAATACCTCAATCTTAGGTTTGAGGCGGGATAACTCAAATACACACAAAATATCACCTAGAATATAGAGCTTATCACCTCACGTGAGCTTGCTCTCTCCATAGCCTAAAACAACACCGAACAATGTTTCTCACCACTATGAGTAAATCGTTACACAAAAAAACTACTAAGGGCACTAGTCACATCTACCAGCATAGGGGTGCCACACATTATGTACGTTTTAACAAGTACAACAACAACATCAATTCAAAACAAATTATGTTGACTTCCTAACTTTTACTTACCAATGTTTTATATGTCCCATATATGATATTTCTCATGATCTTGCAACTTTACTATAGTTATGTCTCTAGCAATGAGTGATGGGAGACAACGAACAAACAGGTTTCAACTTCAATTGGACCCTATGATTATTGTTAACAAATCTAACTACAATAAATTAATGTCTACTCGTAGACATAAATGGAGAAATTACAAGTAGGAAGAAAATAATGTTAAGGTTATTGTACAATGAGACCAATATCACACTATATAGAAGAAATGAGGTAACCTATATCACAAATCTTCGTCCATTTCTCATGATCTTGAACTCCCAATCTAAATATTTGTAATGAACTTCTAACTTCTGAGACCGTGTCATTGAATGTAACACCCATATATAACAACATACATCAAAGCATATATATTATATATGAATCCAATTTGGATATTGAAATACAAATAACTTCTTAGTTAACACATTACATACATCAAATGCATGAATACAAATGTCTAAACTAAGGCATAATGTATAAGAGATATCATGAGTCATAGATCCTTTATTTACTTGGCATACAAAATGGATTCAGATTGAAGGGCTATTAACCTTACAATCGCCACTTCACATGGGCCATAAACCCCCACAAGTATCTACTCGTAGGCACCATTCATACTATACGCGGGAATCAAACTTGCCAAGTATTACATGCATACATTCAAGAGGAGCCCTTGGCTCATGAAACAACATTCTCAGGAAAAAACGGTTCCAATTACGTGATTTCACTCAAATGGGAATGCATAAAACATTCCTAAGGTCACAATGCCTTTTCTATAACGCAACACACCTAACGGGTTCACACATGTTCCATATAGCGTCTAGTCACCACTAGACCCTTACTCGACTAAGGTACACATCATATACCAAAAGTTCGGGCATCACCATCTAGTTCTAATAACTTCCTAGCCATGATACTAGGTCTCAATAAGGTAATGTATAAGGTTCCCTCACTCACCGTAGTCTCTATGCTTTTATATAATTTAGTTCCATAAATCACACAATTCAAACAAAACCTATTAAATAATTTAATTTTTCGACAAAAGTAATAATTTCCCACCCCAATAGATAGATTTCCATTCCAGCTACAAATTGATATAAAATATGCATCAAATTGACACCCGAGTGAAAAGTTATGTATTTTAGAAATTATTTATAGAAAAGTAGCAGTGGTAACCGAATACTACCTATAGGGGAACTGGTTACTTGAAAAACAAAGGCAAAATGAGAGTTAGAGACACCTTTTGGTAATAGGTTACTACCCTGAGGGTAACCGGTTACTTAGATCATTTTCTGCGTAAAAAACTCCAGTTTTTCAAAGGGTAACCGGTTACTACCCAGAGGGTAACCGGTTACTTAAGACGCAAAAGCAAAAATACTTGCTGTTATAATGCTGTTTCTTATCAATTCAAAACCACAACAAACATTATGACTATCACCCACAGAGGATCCTACACACTTAATGATCATACTCATAAATTTACTCAACACTTTAACCATTAGAAACTTCGATTTCGCGATTGTATCAAATCTAACCTAAAACTCTAGAACTCAAGAAAAATTCTAAAAGAAAGTTTCTAACTAGACTCACCTCTAGCAATGAAGATGGTGAAGATTGTGAGATAAAATGATGAAGATGAAATTGATGATCCAAAGCTTTCACAACTTCAAGCTTTCTCTAACTTCTCTCTTTTTTCTCTCTCACAAACTTCTATTTTTTGTTGTTATGAAAACAAAAGAAAAAGTTATACTGATATAACTTTAATTGGTAACCTAACCTGTCCAAATTGAGGGTATCCAAAAAATGTCTCTGAGTCACTTAATTAATAAAACTTCTGAGTCAGATGATATTAACTATTTAATTTGAGTTCGTTAGTTGCTCTAATTATTTAAATTAAAAAGTCTCAGAGCATACAGGAACCTGTCGCTCCCGATATTTTCATCCTGGTACAAACGCGAAAGTGGTGCGGAAAAAGAAGAAGAGTCACCATCCAGGCATTTTTATCCCAAGGAAAGGGAAAGTTAATGCTACACAAACTTTGGGAAAATGAAGGAACAAGGTCTTTCAAACCAAAGAGATTGGGTTCGGGAGTCAGTTATGAACTGGGAAGGTATTATCACCCCAGAGCGTCCGTTGAACCCGACGGAACCACGCTTGCTTGAACTATTTCAAAGGGTATAAATCTATTGTTGAATTGGGAAGAAATAAGGGGAAAAATGTAGGGAAAATAAATAATTTCTCGAATGGGCCCTACCCCACTGCCTATGTATCTCATCGGGAATGAGAATTGATGCGGTGTTTTCGCAAGTATACGAATCGCGTCAGAGTAATATAAAAGATTATCGATCCCACAGAGACCAAACATCAATCTATCAAATCCTATTGTTACGATGTTTATCTAAGGCAAATAAAACGGGGTATATAAGGGTGCACGGTAAAAGTAAAGTAAAGTAAAGTGCAATGATGTAGATTAAATGGAAACAACATGGTTGGATGTAATTCACACAATCAAATAACATTCCAATGCATGTAAATGAAACTACTTATGGGGCAATATTTACTACTTTATAAAAAGAACTAATTTAACGAGAACTGTCGCTTTCAAATATTCAGAACTGAGTTTAACCTTTAAACAAACCCTCTTATTGTCACTTATAAAAAGGCGCGCATTAAGTTAAAGTGATAAACCTATTTGTAAGAAATATAGTTTCTTGACTAAGTTAAAAAGTATTTTGATCTGAAAATTTTAAACAATAGAGGTTCAAACAAATCGGATTTTAAACCCACTAACGCATCCGAAAATAGTTTTAAAATCGTTTTTCTAAAGTATTAAAAATTCCTACTTAACTGAACAAAGCGCCGTCGTTTCCTTTGAACAGTTAAGACTCACCAAATTTACTAAAGGTTGGATGACTTTTGATTTTAACCAACAAAATTAAAGTGCAGAAAATTTGTATTAAAGATCAAAATAGCCCCTAAGCATTTCTTTCGACGCATTGTGTGAAATGTTATTTTAACTACGATCCTTACATTCTTGCCTTTTTAGATTTATCCAGATATGGAAAAGTAAATAGGCATATTGTTTTTTTCATATTAAAATAAATTCTTTTTAGATGAAAAGGTTTTGAAAGTAAGTGCGGTGCGAGAAAGTAAATAAAAGTAAAGCGAGTGCGGAAAGTAAATGAAATAAAAGCGGTGCGAGAAAGTAAATAAAAGTAAAGCGATGCAAGAAATTAAATAAAACTAAAAGCGAAATTCATAAATAGAAACCTGCTCCAATTGGAGGGTTGGTGTCTGAAAACAACTGAAAAAAAAACTCGAAATGAAAATGGCGGCAAGATTAACTTCCACCAAGTGCTCCAAACTCGATTATAGACTCGATTACACAAATGCGATAACTTCTCGATGTGAGAAGATTATCACTTACAAACTTTCGATTATTTATGCCTAAGTGTTGCAAATAAGTTTGGATGAAGAGAAATGAACAAAAGGCCTTCTATTTACAGGCTGAGGAATAAGAGAGGAAAGACTAAAGTGCCCCACAACTTCTTTTGGGAGGGAAACAAAATGTGAAGGTGGCGCCCACAACCCTCTCATGGAGCCCGCCACATGAACCCATGTGGAAAGAATTGGGAGACATGGAAGTTGTCAACAGTTGAGTCTTATCCAACTTATGGCCTACCCCATGACGCCCTCCATGTTGGGTGCCACATGTGTAATTCCTTCAAAAACTGGCTTTGAGCTCGATTTCCTTCGTTTCTTCAAGAATGTATCTGGAAACACATAGAACCTGAAAACAAAATAAAACACAAACATAATATAAGAAAACGATAATAAAAACCTAAGAAGCATGTGCAATTCGAGTCAAAAACACGGTGTAATTCGGTGTTATCAAATTCTCCCACACTAAAACCTTTGCTTGTCCTCAAGAAAAACAATTTAGGGCTCATGAAAGAAACTTGTATCAGTGAACAATTTGGGAAAAAAGGCTTCTAAGTTTGAACTAGGATGATGTGATAGGTACTAACTAAATTAACCAAGGGCATTGTAATAACACTTCTCCGAAAATACAGACATAAATTTCATTCCTATACAAACCAATCTATGACCTACCTTTTCATCTCTTTTGGGTCCTCTTTATTCCGGTGCAATCAAATTAAGCCCATTTTCCGTACATACTCATAGTAAAGTGACTAGTTAGTGATTCTGTCTGAAAATATAGGGGCTCTGGTACATAAATTGGTTTAACGCCTTTTAATGTCCCAATTGTAGTTGCTAGGGATCAGATTGTGATCCGCCTTACCAAGTCCAACACCAAATACCTCTAAACCAAAATAGAATGGGCAACTTTTATTCTTTTTATTCTCTATTTTTGTTTTTCTTTTTTAGCTAATTTTTTTTACAACTTTTTGGGTTAAATGACCTTGTGAGGGTCACCTATCCTGAGTTGCCTTTTTCTAAATATTTAAGATAGCACAATAGACAGAAAATCACTTATGTTCATCTGTTCCATACGTAGAGCATGCTTAGGCCGGAGGATGTAGTCGTCGTACTCCATTGAACCACTCTTGAGGTTGAAAAAGGTAATAATAGGTTTTATGGAAGGATGGAGGAAAATGAAGATTTTAGGGATTTTTATGGACGGTTTTGAAAATGGAATTTTGAGGGGTTAATGGGATGGTGAGTAGATTGAAAAGTCACAAACTTTTTGGGTGTTGGAGAAAGCTTTTGGGAGGTTAAAAATGGGGTTTGGAGATTTTAAAGTTGGAAAATGGATAGTTATGGAGGTTCTGCCCTGCATATAGAACCAAACCCATGGCGGGCGCCATGGTCTATATGGAGGGTACCATGTGAAGAAATTTTACCTGGGCCGAAAGTTGCTTGCTTCTTAGGCTTTCCTCCTCCATTTTATGTTGGGTGGTGTTATTAGCACTACTTTCTTCCCTTTTTTAGCACTTGGCTTATTTTTGTTAGGAAAAATAAAACATAAATTATTTTGGTAGAATAATAAAATAAAAGGAAAGGAAATAAAAGGAAACTAAAGGAAATAACATGTATAATTATATAAATATGAAAAAACTAGAGTACATCACAATAAATACGAACAAACGAAACATAAAATAGCCAGTGAATGAAAATGTGAAAATATGGTAAATATAATAGTAAAGTAGTATGATCACTAGGCCTGAGGCTCTTCTGTCTGGTCGAAACCTCAGGCTGCTGCAAGCTGACGATGGAAATTTGTAATCTCCTGGTATAAATAACCTGCCTTGGTAGCATGGGTAAAATCAGATACCTGAACCTGTAAAGTGAGATCCTCGACCTCCTGCCTGAGTCTAGCTTATCCATACGAAGCTCAGTAATCTGTGTCTGTAAGTTAGGCGTCTGCAAGGAATGTTGTTTTGGAATGAGTATCAGAACTAAATCTTTGTCTTGATCGTCTCTGAACTGTTTCTGGAAAATATCATGAACTAAGTATCAGAACTAGATCTTTGTCTTGATCGTCTCTGAACTGTCTCTGAAAAATATTCTGAACTAAATATCAGAACTAGATCTTTGTCTTGATCATTTATGAACTGTCTCTGGAAAATATCCGGAACTAAGTATCAGAACTAGATCTTTGTCTTGATCGTTTCTGAACTATCTCTGGAAAATATCCGGAACTAAGTATCAGAACTAGATCTTTGTCTTGATCGTTTCTGAACTGTCTCTGGAAAATATCCTGATCTAAGTATCAGAACTAGATCCTTGTCTTGATCGTTTATGAACTGTCTCTGGAAAATATCATGAACGAAGTTTCAGAACTAGATCTTTGTCTTGATCGTCTCTGAACTGTCTCTGGAAAATATCCTGAACAAAGTATCAGAACTAGATCTTTGTCTTGATCGTTTCTGAACTGTCTCTGGAAAATATCTTGAACTAAGTATCGGAACTAGATCTTTGTCTTGATTGTCTCTGAACTGTCTCTGGAAAATATCTTGAACTAAGTATCAGAACTAGATCTTTGTCTTGATCGTTTCTGAACTGTCTCTAGAAAATATCCTGAACTAAGTATCAGAACTAGATCTTTGTCTTGATTGAGTGTCAGAATTAAATCGTTGTCTCGATTATCTCTACACCGTATCTAGGAGACGATAATGTTTATCTGATTGCAAACTATCCTGAAAAGGAAAAGTTAGTTTTATGCGAGGTCATTGATGTATGTAATGCATTACATGATGTTCTTAATGTAAATAAGAATGTTACATATGTTTTGTATGTGTATGCTATGATATGCTGTAGATGATGTATAGCTGGGGAAAATAGATCCATGTTCATTGCTGGGGATGATGAAGACATTATTTCAAATCTCAATCGAGGAGAGTCGATCATTTGTCATGCTTTTTATCGAAGGATTAAGTTCCTAAATATCCTGACTGAGGATAAAAGAGATGGACATTCCTCCGATGTACTATCTAACCAGATGACAACCCTTTTAGGGATAGCATGCTTAATTGAATATGTTGGATAAGAGAATCTTACCAGGGCTTTGTAGTGTTGGAAATAAAATCTCTGTTGGGGAAGAGTCTGCTTGAAATGATTTGCTGGAACAACTCTGTAGAGATTCCTCTGTGGAGATTAGCCTGTGGAGATATGTTGGACATGAGCTCTGCTGGGGATTCCAACCTCTAAGAGTCCTTAGTAAATGCTAATATTGTAATTTTATATGTATATATTTTTTGGTAAACATCAATTATATTCAAAAGCATACATTCACTCAAAATAACCAATGGATTCAGAACTTCTGATATTCTCGACTTCCCCGAGTAATTTTCTAGGAATTATCATGATTGAATCCGAAGACATGATACTGACACCATCTGATACTATTGGCACAAAAAATTAATTTCCATAATGGCTTTTGCTGAAACCCAGTATCAAGACAATGTAATGAGAGGAATATGTTTTCACACTGCGGTGGATCGTGTACGCCTCGAGTAATGGTTAAGGAGCTTGCAACTGAATTTGATTTGATTATATTTGAAAAGAGAGTGTTTCCCTTAGATGAGGATGATTTTTCCCATAATGGAAGTATTTGAAAGGAGTTGCCTCAAGAGAAATAAACGAGATTCTCCATAATAACATGCCCCTAGAATTGTGAACTCGGTAATGATACTTCTGGAAATTCAGATGAGGAGACCTGACCCTGGCTATTAAACACCGTTGAATCTTGACCTGCCTGCCCCAGATGAATTAGACAATAACATGCCATGCCCCTTGATTGGAAGATGGTGACCATGCCCCTTGATTGGAAGATGGTGACCATGCCCCTTGTATACACTGACTTTGATCCAACTGATTCAGGCCCAAGAAGCAACTTTGTCTGTCGGAAGGACTTTGGTTTATTGAATGTTCATCATGTAAGCTTCTCTTCTGTCAAACACTTAGTTATATGCAAACAATGATATTCAAAATGCAACACTTATGTCTGTCTTGAAGTTTTGAAAAAGAATTATTTTATCAAAACAATGTTTGTAAAAACTATGATATTAACTCAAGATTTATAATAAGCCCTAAAGGATTCAGGATACCTTTTTGTAGCAGTATGCTTTCGAACTAACCATGCTTTAGTTAGGACTTTTAAAGGGTTGTAACGTGGCCTGGTTCATGGTTTAAGAAACAAAGGATAAAGGCTCAAATTTTATTTGTACCCAACCCATTCTTCGTGATGTTCTTCAGTCCTATGTTCAATTAACTTATGCATTGAGGCTCCAAAGGTTTTGGAATTGTAACACTGACATTTGCGATGGTTCAGAAACAATAAGTTTATTTGAAAAGCCAGTCATCTTTTTTTTGTTGAGGATTTATAGTGACTTCTTTTTTCTCTTGACTTTGTTATCCTTTCCTTTTGCCTGAAATATTTGTTTCAAGAATACAGTCAGCGAGATGTCTTAATTTTTACTAAGTCTCCTTAATAGGTTTTGACTTAGTGAGCTTTTCATTTGCTAGATATTAACTGTCAGACTTAGTGATTATAAGGAACCATTATTAGTTGTGTACAAAAAGGACAACAAGAATAATTGAGTTAACCGAGGAACTACCCTGCCCCAGGTTATGATTAAGGGTTTTAATTTGCGTGAGAATGAAAACTCCTACTCCGTAGGATCAAAAGGGTTGACTAAGGATTAACTTCCTTATATCTCCACTGTTTAGGAATCGAAAAATGCCAGCACATCGTCAACATAGTCTGTTCAAAAGCATATTGTATGAAATTATGGTATCGTCTTTGTCATCCTCCCTCTAAAGGCTTACAACTTTAACAAGAGTTAAATATCACAAAAGATAAGTAAGAAGCATAGTTTAAATATAGTGAAACAAATGGATTAATTCAAAACAAACATATACAATGCATTAACGTGAAAACATTAGTTTGACATAATAGTAAGTGTTTAAGCCAACAAAAGAAATTACAAATGAAAATTCAAATGTTCTCAAAGCCTCTTCCTCTAAATTTGTCACTCTAGATGTCTGGAAGCTTCAATGTTTGATGGACGATAGAAGAATTTAATCTGGTCTTCTGGCGTAACCTCGAGGACTCCTTTGTCAACCAGGTCTTGAATCTTATTCTTCAATGCCCAACAATTATTAGTGTCATGTCCAGGACTATTGTAATGGTATGCACACCTTTCATTAGGATCGTAGCAAGGAGAGGAAGTAATGGGTCTCTAAGGAGGTTCTCTTAATGCAACCAGATTCATCTCTAACAGGCATTGCAAAGTTTGCGACATTGGCGTGCTCATTTTGGTAATCTGTCTTTTATGTTCCTTGTGTTGAGGCAGATTAAACCTATAAGACCTTCTTCCTTTAATTGAAAGACCATCAGTAATAGCTTGTCTCTTTCCTTCTCTTATCCTCATCTTCCTTTCAACCAAGTCAACTTGTTTCATCGGAGGTTGAATGATGATTAGATTCCCGAATCTGTTGCTTTGAAGTTTATTGTCAAAGACTATCAACTCTTCTTTCCCCTGGGCTAAGTTTTGGATAAGAGCCACCTGACCATTCATCTGGATTCTCATCTCTGCCATCTCGGATTGCAGTTGTTCCAACTGATCATCCTTGTTGTCTCCAGGATTCTTCTTTTTCTTGTCCTTATTAAGGAGGGATTTCAACTCTTTTTGCCCCTTGGACAAATTCAGGATCACTCCTTGAAATTGAGCATTCTGGGTTTGGATATAATTCCCAGTCTGCTCAAGATCCATCTCAACTGAAATAAACAGCGAGAAGATAAGAAACCTGTTAAGAAAACCTATTATGCAATGGTATGGCATGTAAATGCATATTCAATGTTTTCAAGGACCTCGTGGGATTTAAATTTATTAGAGAAAAACATAAACAAAGCTTTTATTAGTAAGTTCAGAATATAACTTCCCCTTGGGCTTACAATGAAGGAAAAATAAGAAAAAGTTACAAAGAAAATAAAAACATTTGAGACTTAAGACTCAAGTCTCCCATGGACGTTTCCTCTTTGTGCTGAAATGTGCATCGAGGTTCCATTCTTTGTGAAGTCACCTTGTCAGCTCCAATACTTTCTCCTCTCTAGCATAGAACTGAGTTTCAAAGGTATCCCTTTCCTCCTTTAGTTGGATCCAAGATTTTTGTAGCTCTTCCAGGTCAGTAGGCATGTCTGGATGAAGAATGGTTTAAGGAACATCTCCTTCAACAATGGGCTCAACGATCACCAGTAGAACAACAGGATATGGCATCATAAGAGTTTGAGCACGAGACCACACCCATCTGAGGTAATGCTCTATAGGGATGAAATACTTTGGTCCCAGAGTGTTGCTATTAATCTTATTCACCATGCCCCCAGAATGTATAAACCTTTGATGGTAACCTTGAGGATCATTTTCATAATCAAACATAATACCTTGAATAATCATATCATGAGGACCGTCACTCCGAACATAACCAAATTGACGTAGTGCCAAAGAAGGATTATAAGTAATGCCTCCCCATATGCAAAGGAGTGGCACATTAGGGAACTCTCCACAATTGTAAACACCCTAAATTTTCCCTCACTTATATCACACCATGGCTTGTGATCTCTCATATTTTCATTAACATAGGCATACCACATCACATTGCATACTTGTTTCATCTACATAGTTCAAATTCATCTGCATCTAGGGTTTGTGATCTGAGCAATCCAAGATCCCATCTGAGCCACTCCAAAGGCCTCAAAGCATTCCAAGAGGGTCCATGTGTGTTCTATCACCATATTATATCCCTCAAAGTTCAAAGAAGTCAAGAAATCACAAGAACTGGCAAAGCATGGAAGTAGAGCTAGGGTTTTCACTACACAGATGACCAAAATTAGGGTTTTGGTTTCAGAGGCCTCAACTCCAAATTTTTGGGCCACTCTTGTTTCTAATATTCTTAAGATATTATAAGGATCATATGTACCAATTTTGATGAAGAAATTCATTGTGGAAGTCATTTGTTCACTGGGTAACTTCTTGAGCAAGTTAAGTCAAAATTAGGGCATCTGAGGCCCCCAACAATGGAACCAAAGGGGTATTTTCATCAAATTTAAGTTCTATGATCTTTATTTGATCATTGAAGTGCTTGGAAGTTCACAAAATTGAAGAAATTTGAGCTAAACCAAAAGTTGCCAAAAATGGAAATGACTTGTAATGGAAAGTTTCCATTTTGGGAAAGTTTTTCAACCTCCTCTGTCTCATCCAAAAATGCTTCAGGTGAAAAATGCTTGGTCATGAAAGTTGTAGATTAGGTCTTTCCCTTTTTTAAAAGTACAAGAACATGTTCTAATTCATTATGGAACTCAAGTTATGATCCTTCAAAGTTGGCAAAAATCACATAATTTTCACATTCATGCCAAAGAGGGATTTTTGCAAAGCCACTTGCCAAGGCTTCTAATGACTTGTAATGTACCCAAATGTGACATAACATGATCAAGCAACTTCAAAAACTCAGAATTGGCCCAAGAAATATGCATTTCCATGACTTGGACTTCAAGAAATTTCAAAGGGGCCAAGACTTCCCAAAATTGCAAAATGGTATAGATCTTTCCATCCACTTGTGCCAACATGCCAAATCTAATCCATAAGCTTTCCTTGATCTCAGCTGAGCCCAGCCATGCCTTGAAACCACTCCTTCCATGACCCATACCTCAAGTACAACAAAGCTTGACTTTTTGCAAATGAGGCCATACCAATGAACATAGCCCACAACAAATCTTTTGGCCTATCACAACTTCACATATATGCCCTAAGGATCACATTTCATAACTTCTTGGAGCTTGAATCAACACACACATTCAGATTCATAAAATCCTCAAGAAACTTCATCTCTTCAAAATTCTCAAACCACTCAGCCAAACTAAAAAATTCTTTCACCAATCATCTCCATACGTCCTCCAGATCATTTCCCAACCATTAAACAAGCCTGAAACCCCCTGAATCAAAAACACGATGTCTGCCTCCACAGAACCAAAACTCACAAACCAAGCCATATAAACTCTTGCAAAGCTTCTCATCATCATCAAGGGGTTCATTGGAGTGGATTTGCACAAGGGAGAGGTCCAGAAAGTACCAGTTTGTAAAGCTCCAACTCAGGTAGTCATCTTCAAACTTTTTTCCAGAACTTGCATTTCTTGTTTCTAAATTAATCTATGAGCTCTCCTGATCACCATGATGTATTTTGTTTTGAAAATGGTTGAGTTTCGTGCATGTACTGAGCTTCTGAAATTTTTGATGTATTTTCCGTTTTGCTTTGATTCGTGTTCTTGATGAAAAATAAATGCGTTTTGGGGCTGGATTCATGTTTAGGGTTGTTAGATGTTTGATTCTGGAGAGTTTAAGAGCTTGGGGTTGCGTTTTGAGGGAGATAGCATGAAGGGGTTGCCGGAGAAGATGACCGGAGGTCTTCTCCGGCCACCTGAAAGTGATTGGGGCTTAATTAGGATTTTAATTGCCAGATGCGTTCTAGGCCCTTGGATCTGGTTTAAATTAGAAACGAGTGGCTAGGATCATTTCACTTAGGTTTAATTCAGTTTAATTAATTTTAAAACATAATTAAGGCCAGTTTGAATGTGGACCCTTGGATCTGGCGCGCAGTCAATTCCCACCACTTTTGTTTAAACCTCAGCCATTGGATGCACTGACTTCTCATTTATTTGATTTTTTATTTTATTTTCTTTCTATTTCTTTGCATAATTATTTAAAAATAGCAAAAATAGTTTAAAAAAATCTGAAAATTTTTATTTTTATTTTTTGCATAAAAAATATATTTTTAAATCATTTAAATGTTTTATTTAAATAGTTAACTGATTTTAATTAATTAAAAATATATTTAAGCATTTAAAAATCACAAAAAAATTCAGAGAGAATTCTTAGACATTTAGAAGCATTTACAAAGTCAATATACAAATTTCTTTTTGGTTTTGATCACACTTTGAGATTTTTCAATGAATTAGGGTTCTAAAAAATGTTCATTTTCTAACCCTAACTTCCAAAATTCATAACTTTTAAACCAAGTTGCGTTTGTGAATGATTCTTTTTGCATTGTTCTATGCATGGCCTCTAGTTTCTAAAAACATTTTTGTTTCATTTTTATCTTGCATTTTCAAATTATTTGGAATTTTACATTGAAGATCACCCAAAAAACCCTAGAAACTTAGGAAATTCACAACTTCTTCTAGGTTTAGTTTCTGACCTCCCCCTTTGGATGGTAACCTAGTATAGGTTTAGGGTCCCTTTGAGTGCATTTTCAATTTTTTATAATGTCATTTGCTTCTGTCTTGGTCATTTGCATCTCATGTTCCCATGTAACCCTAATTTTGCATCTTTACTTGCATCTTACATTGCATTGCATGAACATATGAACTTTCATTTGTATGCCATCTTAGACATCTTAAGACATTGCTTGAACATTTATTAATACATTTTCTATGCTTTGCATCCATTAGATTTCATGAACATCCATGTGTTTACATGCTTCCTACATGCTTCATTTGCATTCATTCTCTTGTATGAACACACACATGCATCTTGTATGAATTTGCATCATATCATAGCATCATTTGCATCATGTACATGCTTCTGGTTTTGATCTTTACCCTTGCATATGCATCATTTCATTTCATTCCTTTCATATTGCATCTTGTACTATCTCTTCAGGTTAATGGTAAGTGTGTTTGGGAGGTGGATTTGCCTTCACCTCCCACCTCTTCTCATCACTTCATATTTCATCCTTGCTGCATTTTTGTTTGTCTTTGAGTGGGCTTGCTCACTTGTGTTTCTCTTCCTTTCTTTCTTCAAGTTACTTATCTTCTTCAATGAAGTAAGTAACTTGTTCTTCTTTCTCATCTTCCTCTCATATGCTTCTTCCTTGGTGGCTTCCTTGAAGACTTCTTTTCTTAAGCCTCACAAACCATAGGATATCCAAGCATGATAATAATTAGGGTTTTGATTAGTCCCCCTTAGCTTTTTTTCCTTTGAGTCTTCTTTGTGTCTCTTTTCTCATCTCATCATTAGAGACTAAACCTTTAAGGTTTTAGGATTTTGGAATTAGGGTTATGCCTGCATCCTTATCTTAGGATGGAGTGTATAAATTTAATCCTAAGTGTTAAACCCTTAATCTGTTTAAACCTCTTAATCAATCCATATAATAATCACTAAGACATTAACTTGTAACTTGGGCCTTACATTAGGGTTCTAATTCTTCCTTTATGGTTATGAAGGACTAACCATAGGGTTTAATGGACAAGTCCCCCTCAAGTTGTCTTACAAACTTAAAATCCATTTCTTAATCTCATCCTTAATTAAAATCCACTTAATAAAGGCTTGTTTTGTCATGAATTTAATCCCTAACCATGAATTAAGTTGAGGTATCTTCCTCAGCTTAAGTGTTCTCATCTATTATCCTTCTATTAGGATGGTGTAATGAGTTCACTAATCTGTGATTAGAGATTAAACTCATTACTTAACACTAAACAAAAACCCAAAAAACATCTAAATAATCACAAGTAGGTTAATGATCTTAATCCTACACCATCATGGCAATTAAGTTGAGATGCTTATCTCATACTTAAGTATTCTCATTATCCCCAATCAGGGAGGATATAATGAGTTTACAAGCTCTTGATTTAGGCTTAAGCTGATTAACTTATGTAAAACACCAAAAACAATAACAAAACTAAAAACACAAAAACAAACAATAAACGTCTCCTCCGGGATTCTTTTCTCACCTCACTCACTCATAAACGAGAACTTGCTTCTTCCGTCTAATGCAAGACAGTTAGCACTCGAGCCAGACGAGTCATACACTTGAGCATAGGCAAGTAAGTAGTTCACAGTCAATTTATTCTTCAGTCTCTTTGAGTCGAACTACGGTGTTCTGACTTCCTCATTGCACGAGAGGATATGTAGGCATAACTTAACTGTTATCGAACAAAAGTCTCTTTGTCATCCCCCTCTTTCCAGCTTTCTTTTAAGAGCCTCATTCCTGAGCAATCACCTTTTTGCACTAACACTTGTATATTTCTCTTCCAGCTTTTGCACACAGATAGCACATACACTCCCCCTTTAAACACAATCTTTTAAGCGTGGATCCCGTCGAGTACGACGGACAATCTGGGTGCTAATACCTTCCCAGGTTGTAACCAACCCCCTTTCTCAGTTTCTCTGGTTCGCAACCGTCTTATCCATCTCTTTCTAGGTTTATGCAGCATTACCTTTCCTTCGGGATAAAAATGCCTAGCTGACGACTCTATTTACTTCACCCTTCATTTTCTCTTTTCACCGACCGTTCGTGTCTGTACCGAGATGAAAATCTTCGGGAGCGACAACAACGATCAATGATAATGATGTTTTCCATGGATCGGGAACACCAATGGATATCTAAATGAGAGAGTAACATTATCCTTCTAGATCACCTCAAACCTTGTTCATTCTTCATCACATATCGAAGAAGGTGTGAAATAAACCACCTTGATAGTAGAGATATGCAACACATCAGAGTCCCTCGCGCCTTCGTAGTACGAGTGTGAAGAGAGTGCAAAATATCTCCAAGCAAAGTCGGCACAGGATTATGAGTCAGAATTATTTTAATTGCATGCACATTTATGAATTGGTCCGGATTAAGGAGCAACACCAAACCATAAATCAATAGGGCCAAGATCACCTTAAAAGCATAGTAACTCATAGCATATAAAAACAATTGAGCTTTCTCCATCAAGATTTTAGCAAGAAGACCTTTAACTCCACTTCTTGTTTCCCAATTGGATACAATATCAGACTTCTTTAGATGCAAAACTGCTGCAACAATTTCAGGTTTAGGCTCCTTCTCTAGACCGGTGAAAGGTTTTTGATTAAGAAGAGGTACACCAAGTAGTTTAGAGAATTCTTCCATTGTGTGCACCAACTGATAATCAGGAAATGTGAAACAATGATGTTTAGGGTCAAAGAACTGGAACAAAACACTCATCATGCCTTCATTAAACCCCGAGGCAACCAAACCAAGTAGACAACTATGCCTTTCGGTGAATTGAGAGTTCTCAGGAACTTTTGAGACTAATTCCTTAAGCTTGGAAGGTATCCTTACAAAGTTGATTCAGATAGTGTTTCTGCGAGCGGAAGCCATAACCTGCAACAAAGAACAAAGATAAATCCCTTGGTCCTTGAAATAGTTAGTGAAAATGCTATGCTATGATGTCATGATGTTATGAGGTTATGTTCATATTTAAAGAGAGTAAATGGAAAGCACACACAAGTCATACAAGAGCCTTATGTTTAAGTGCTTGCATGAAGTTCATAGGTAAGTACCCTCCCCACTGATGTTTAGTTGGTTCAACCTGTCCTAGCAATAGTAACCGGGTTCTAAGGAATCTCAATATCACTGATTCTTCTCAAAGAATTTTTTTTAGTATGGAAACTGTCTCACCAACCAAAACATCCCAAGATTAGAACCCCAATGAGTGTAGCATCGAGTATCAACCAACTTTAGACTGCACCAAAGCCGACTATCTCACTACTTTCTATTGGTTAAAATGGGTCAATTAAGGTTCTAAAGGGAAGTTAGTGTAAATGACACCATATGGCAGTCTGATATTATCCTCAACTGACTTGAAGAATATCAGTACTAATGAGTGTCACACTAACTGTAGCTACCATATCAACCATAACGATATACGCCATACAATTTCCTTGGTCTATTGCCACTTACCTAAGGTACACTAGATCCGGGTATAGAATCTTTCACACGAGTATCTCCCAGGACAAATATCCTTTAAAAGTAAAGCATACAATTTAAACAAGTTAAATCAAATAGTAAAGTGATCTAACTCTAAGGTAACACCTCTATCTTAAGAGATAAACTCTTCCCCAGCAGAGTCGCCAGTTCTGTAACACGGTAGGAGAACTGACATTTAATATTTGTCACAAAATATGTTGCCGTAAGCAAGAGTCGCCATCGACTTTTATTTTATTCAACTTAGGAAAGGTATAAAAGAACATGAAAGACCTTTAAAAGATTTTGAGTTCGGGGGGTAAGTTATACAAAGGGAAGGTGTTAGAACCCTTTATATCCATGGTTATCCATGGACTCTTAAATGCTTAGCTCATTTTTTACTTGCTTTGTTTGAAAAGTGTACTGTGTGACTAAAATATTTTCGTAAGGATTTAACTTTGTAATGATTCTCGTATGAATGTATACAAAGTGTTTACTTGTTTGAAAGTATTTTGAAAAAGAGGGTAGGGTGTAAAAAGTATTTGTTTTGAAAGTTGTGAGCAACCGTTTAATAGTTACTCACCCTAAGTGTCGCTCCCACCTGGTGACACACGGGTCAAGAGGGGTACAGACGCGAACGGCCGGCGAAAGGAGAGGGAAATGAATAGAGTCGCCAGCTAGGCATTTTTATCCCGAAGGAAAGGTAATGCTGCATAAACCTAAGAAAAGATGGATAAGATGGTTGCGAACCAGAGAGACTGAGAAAGGGGGTTGGTTACAACCTGGGAAGGTATTAGCACCCAGATTGTCCGTCGTACTCGACGGGATCCACGCTTAAAATATTTGTGTTTTAAAGGGGTAGTGTCAGTGCAATTTGTGTATCAAAGCTGGAAAAGAATGCAAGTGTCAGTGTAAAAGAAGTGTGAAGTGTATAAGAGAAGTGTCAGTGTAAGAACAAGAGTATGAAGCTCAAGACTATGAGGCTTAAAAATAATGCTGGAAGAGGGGGGAATATACAGAGACTTTTGTTCGATAACTGTTAAGTTATGCCTACGTATCCTCTCGTGCAATGAGGAAGTCAGAACACCGTAGTTCGACTCAAAGAGACTGAAAGGTAAATTGACTTGTGAACTGCTTACTTGTCTATGCTCAAGTGTATGACCTGTCTGGCTCAAGTGCAAACTGTCTCGCATTAGACGGAAGAAACAAGTTCTCGTTTGTGAGTGAATATGATGAGAAAAGAATCCCGAAGGAGACGATTATTGTTTGTTTTTTTGTGTTTTCAGTCTTTTATTGCTTTTGGAAATTTGTCATAAGAAAATGAGCTTAAGTCTAAACCAGGGGTTAGTAAACTCATCACATCCTCCCTCTGATTAGGGGTAATGAGAATACCTTAAGTGTGAAGTCAGCATCTCACACTTAATCACCATGATGTAGGATTAAGATCATTAACCTACTCGTGATTATTTAGATGTTTTTGTTGTTTTTGTTTAGTGTTAAGTAATGAGTTTAAGCCATAATCAAAGATTTAATGGACTCATTACACCATCCTAATAGAAGGATAATAGATGAGAACATTTAAGCTGAGAAAGACTCCTCAACTTAATCCATGATTAGGGATTAACCTCATGACAAAACAAAGCCTTTATTAAATGGATTTTAGTTAATGATAAGATGAAGAAATGACTTTTATGGTTTGTAAGACAACTTGAGGAGGACTTGTCCATTAACACTAGGGTTAGTCCTTCCTAACCAATTAAGGAAGAATTAGAACCCTAATGCAAGGCCCAAGTTACAAGCTTGATGTCTTAGTGATTATTAGGTGGATTGATTAAAGGATTTAAACACATTAAGGGTTTAATACTTAGGATTAAAGTTATACACTCCATCCTAATAGAAGGATGCAGGCATAAGCTTAATCACAAAGCCTTAAAGCCTTTAGGGTTTAGTCCTTGATTAAGAGATGAGAAGAGAAGACTCAAAAGATGACACAAAGGTAAAACTAAATGGGGGACTAATCAAACCCTAATTATTATCATGCTTGGTCATTCCTAGGGTTAATGAGGTTTTCAAGAAGATCTTCTGAGGAACCACCAGGAAGGAAACAGATGAAAGGAGCAAAGAGAAGCAAAACAACTTGCTTCACTTAAGAAGACAAGTTACTTGAAGGAAGAAAGTAAGATATGAACATGAATGAGCAAACTCACTCTAAAACACATACAAAATGCAGCAAAGAAAGTATGAAAGATATGAAAAGAGATTGTGAGAAGTGAAGGCAAATTCACTTCTCAAACAACTTACCACCTGAAATGTTAGCACAAGAAAATGAAATGCAATGAGAATGAGATGCAATGCCATGATGCAAACCAAAACCAGAAGCAAGAACATGATGTTAATGATGCTAAGAGATGATACAAACATGAGGCAAGGCATGAGAATGATCAAACAAGCATGAGGATGCAAATGAGGCATGCTTTGAAACATGAATGTACATGAAAAGTTATGAGATGCAATGGACATACAACATGGCAAATGAAAGATGCAATGATCAAACATGATTCTAATATGTCCTAAGATGTCTTATGAATCAAATGGATGCACAAAATGTCATGGCAAGTCATTGGATGCAAGCAAATGAGAAATGGATGCAAAGGAAGGCACAAATTAGGGTTTCATGCATCATGCAAAGCAAAAATCCAAAACCAGAAGCAAACAACATGATAAAAATTTGAAAATGCAATCAAAGATATCCTAAACCTATACAAACTTACTGCCCAAAGGAGAGGGTCCAACTCTTAACCCAGTGAAAGTTATGAATTTCCTAAGGTTGCTAGGGTTTTGGGATACCTTATCAAGAAAAATGCTAAACAAATTAAAAATGCAAGATCAATTCAAATCAAAATTATCCTATAAACTAAATGCTATGCAAGATGCAATGCCAAAAGAATCATCATCCAACTCTAAATGGTTAGGCAGAAAAGAATTTTGGAAGTTTGAAACAAAATATTGCCTGAAAATGAAATTAAATCCAATGAAAATGATCAAAAGGTATCAAGAACCAAAAAGAAATTTGGTTTGAGGGTTGGACAATGTTTCTAAATGTTTCTCAATGCTATATGAATTATTTTTGTGATTTTTAAATACCTAAATGTATTTTTAATTAATTAATTTCCATTAACTAATTAAAAATAAACATTTAAATGATTTAAAAATAATTTTCAATGCAAAAAATAAAAATAAAAATATTTTTGTGTTCTGAAAATTCATGAAACCCTTGACAAAAATTTTCATAATTTTTTAATGATTTTAGCTATTTTAAAATAAATGTGCAAAACAAATGAATAAAAATGAAATAAAAATACAAATAAAAAGAAAGTCAGCGCATTCTAAGGCTGACATTTAAACTGGGCATGGAGGGAAAGACTACGCGCCAGATCCTGTGGCTCTCATTCAAACTGGCCAGATTAAATTAAAACTTAATTAATTAGATTAATGACGTGGATTAGAGCTTAAGTGATGAATCTGGACCCTTTGTTTGCGCGCGGGTCAATGGAAGTCAGCAAGATCTATGGCCTATATTCAAACCAAACCCTAATCGTGATTAACACATTAATGACATTCAGGTCACCGGAGAAGAGCTCCGGTCGTCTTCTCCGGTGACATCCTTCCCTGAAAATCTCAAACTCACTCCCTAGGTTATTTCTGGAGCTCTAAAGCTCCAGATCACTTCCTCTCACCTCCCTAAACTTATCCCTGCCCTCAAATGGAATTTATTTCTCACCATTAACAAGATTCGAAGCAAGATTCAAAAATGGCAGAAGTTTCAGACAAGTCATACATGCTCAAATCTCCATCATTTTCAAAATTTCAAAGTCCAGTATGATCAGGAGAGCATGCTTTATCATTTAGAAACTAAAAACAAGGGTTCTGGAAAAATGTTTCAAGAATTTACCTGAGCTTGAGCTTTCTCAGTTTGGGACCTTCAGGCCTTCTCTTTGGGTGCAAACCACTTCTCTTGAGCTCCTGATGAGGTCTTGATGCTTGGAAGGAATTTCTTTTGGCTGATTTGGGAGTTTGCAAGCCAACTGGTCAGAAATCGTGTTTGGTTTATGGGGTGCTTTTGGCTGTTTCAGTGGTTGGTTTGTGATCAGTGAGTCATTTTGAGATCAATGGTGAAGTTGGTTTGAAGAATAGTGGAGTGAGCTGAGAGATTCAAAAGGTTTTGCAAGTTGGAGGATTTTTGATAACTATGGCAATCTGAGGTTTCAGCCTGTGCTGTTGTGTGTTATGGCTTGGGTTTGATCCACATATCAACTTGTGATAGGTCTGTGAAGTAGTTGTGCCCTATTGTGATTGGTATGGGTCTTTATGCAAAAAGTCAAGTTTTGTGTAAGAGAGGTATGGGTCAATGGCAGGCCAAAGACAATAGGGGTGTCCTGTGCAGCAAGGAATGAGGAGGGCCATGGGATCAGTTTTGAAGCCAATTAACAAATGGATTAGGGTTTGTATGATGTTTTGCAATTTTGTGACTTTTTGCCCCTTTTGAAGTTTCTTGATCCATAAGTCATGAAAATAGGCAAACCTTTGGTGCATTCTGAATTTTAGGCCTTGGTTTATGTTTGTACAAGGATTATAAGTTCATTTGAAAGCACAATTGGTCTTGGCAAGTGATTTTGCAACTTTGCTTCTTTGGTACATAACTTGAAATTATGTGATTTTCCCCAACTTTGACAAGCCATAACTTTTGATCCAAAATGAATTAGAATGAGTTCTTGTACTTTTTGAAAAGGGAATGATCCATTCTACAACTTTCATGACCAAAGTTTTCTCATTTGAAGCGTTTTTGAATCAAAAAGCAAGGGTTGAAAAAGTTTCCCAAAATGGTAAGTTTCCATTACAAGTAACTTTCCCAAAAAGGAAACTTTGCAAATGGCTTGAAATTCTTCAATTTTGTGAACTTCTAACATCTTCTATGACCAAATAAAGATCACACACAATCAAAATGATGAAGAACACCCTTTGGTTGGGTCACTGGGGGCCTCAGATGCCCTGATTTTGCACTGACTTGCTCAAGAAGTCAACTCTTGATTAGATGCCTTCCCCATGGAATTTCTTCATGAAACTTGATATGCATGATCCTTATAACATATAGAGACCAATAGAAACAATAATGACCAAAATAATTGGAGTTATGGCCTCTGAAACCAAAACCCTAATTCTAGGTCATTTGTGTAGTTAAACCTGGCTCTGCTTCCATACCATTCTCAGTTCTTGTGATTCTTTGACTTTCTTGACTTTGTGGGGATATAATATGATGCTTGGAAATACATGGACCCCTTTGAAATGATTGATGACCTTTGGAGTGGCTCAAATGGCTCATGGATGGCTCAGATCACAAACCCTAGATGCAGATGACTTAGAAGCAATGCAGTGAATAAAAAATGTGGTATCAGATGCTATGATTGAACTTATGCATATGAGAAGATCACAAGCCATGGTGTGAATAGGTGAGGGCAAATTTGGGGTGTTTACAGCTGCCCCTATTCAAGCATGAGTTAGCTGTGCAGGATGTAAGCAACGGCTTAACAGGCAAACAAGATAACTTGTGGTTGAATACCAAAGACAGTCCAGAATTTGCACTCACAGAATGAAGAAGAAAAGGGATATAGATTGTAAAGGAAAATAAAGTATGATTATAGAGTGCGGGCGACGGAGGACGACCGTCGAGCAGAGGACGACTGCTGGGTGAAGCAATGACGGGGACGACCGACATGCTGGGGAAAATGCGGGACATAGAGCAATGACGGGGACGGCCGACAAGCTGGGGATATGAGGGATTATGATGGGGACGACCATCAAGCAAAGCTGTAAGACTCTCTGGGGATTATAGGTAAATGAATGAAATAAATGATGAGGTACGGTCATCAAAAAGTGAAGGACGATCACCTAGCAGGGGACGGCTGCTCTGTTGGGGATAAGATGAGGGACGATCATCTAAGGTGAAGGACGATCACCTGGCAAGGTACGGTTGCCAAAAATATCACGACATAGGACGAATGTCGGATAAAAAGGTCGACGATGGGGACGGCCATCAGATAAGCATGATGAAGGACGATCATCAAGAGGTGAAGGACGATCACCTAGCAGGGTACGACTGCTAAGGATATCACGACATAGGACGAATGTCGGATAGGAAGGGGTTCTAATGAGTAGAGACTCCACTGGGAATGATGAAGGACGATCATCAAAAAGGGGTGAAGGACGATCACCTGGCAGGGTACGGCTGCCGAAAAGGTATCCTGACATAGGACGAATGTCAGATGGAAAAGAAGTTTTGCTGGAGACTTCGCTGGGGAATAGTAAACATGGACGAGTATAGATTAAAGACGCGGACGAGCATCCTTAAGACTATGATACGGACGAGTATCGGGTAGAAACAAACGCTGACACACGTTCAGAGATGATGATACGGACGAGTATCAACTAGTTAACAAAGAACACAGACGAGTGTTGATTATGAGGGGTATAAATGGTGTATACAAGATACGGACGAGTATCGACATGAGTAAAGGTACGAGTAAGACACGGACGAGTGTCTATCTGAAAAAGTGCATTATAAACAAATATACGACCTACAAAGTATTTAGGTAACTATGTTGGGGAAGGTGACACGGACGGGTGTCAAGGAATTGGTATGTATATGTATTTGTACGGTGAGTGCAAAGGGTATGCTTTGGCTTTCCACTGGGGATATGACACAGACGGGTGTTAGGGAGTATCTGTATCTGTATCTGTAAGAGAAATGTCCTGGCTCTCTGCCGGGGAATTCGGGGAGTATCCTGTACATCGTTGATGGATTGTCAGTATATACAAGTGTTTGATTCAGAACATGGCTTATGATTATGCAATATGTTTGATTTTTGCCGTAATGTTCCGTTTTTAGACAGAATGCTACGCTCTGTGGGGAAAATAATGATGCGAATGCTATGATTATGAAAAAGGTAACGATCCGGGATTCGGATCCTGTTGCTGCGGAGATCTCTGGCTGATTTGCTTGAAGCGGACATCCCAGCTGGGGACGAGATCATTGGTAAATCCGTAATGTAAGACTCTGCTTGGGGGAGTAGGTCAATGATAGACCCGTCTTGGTAATGAAGGACCCAGCTGGGGTTTGTAGAAGCTTCCTTCACTCTGTTGTGATTTCTTTGCGCGTTGCTTGTCAGGATAGAGGCTGACACTCTGTGGGGGGATGGTTCCCTGGCTGACACTTGGCTGAGGAGGAAATGACAAATGGCAACTCAGCTGGGGAGAAAACACCTCCGGTGCTAAGACTGAGTAGATAATGATTTGCCAGCTTGCTGGGGTGAAGCTTTCATGCCCCATATTGTGCTTTGAAAACCTGCAATCCTGAAAAGGCATAGAAACGCACAAGTAATCCCGAGGTATCCCTTATCGGATCCCGTCCTAAGAGTTTAGACACTCCCGGGAGTAAGTATATTCCCTGCAAGCACGTATTTTTAGAAGAAAAGCATCTGTATTTATGCAATCAGTATCTTAAAGACATCGGACGTTCTTTGCAAACAAAAATACAATGTACGAGACGAAACATGACTGAAAATATGATTTTATTAATTCGTGTGCCCTGAATTGGCAAGATACAGTCAAAGAAACAAATCCCCTAAAATGAGGAGATTGTTACAAATTGAGAAACAAAAGATGTTGGCAATGTTGACGACGCTTCAAGGAGCTTCCCTTTGCTATGACTCGTATGACATTTGACATTCTTCTCATCTTGCTTTCTGAAGAGGGCTGATTCTGAAAGAAGCTTGATCCTTTCGAAGCTTTCCAAGTGATACAGACGAATTCAGAATACAGTTGTTCGCTTATTCCCTTATTTTGCATGGATCGCCCTTTCGGGTTTTCAATCCATCGGGATACCCATTTTTGCCTGAGTTGTCCAATGCGGCTTTTCAACTCAGCGTGTGTACATTTTTTATTTATTTTCCCTTATTTTTTCCCGAGTCTTTTATTCTGTTTTTTGACTCGCCGGGATGCCCTATTTTTGCCTGGACTTACATTCTGTTTTATGTCCAGCGGGTCATTTTCATGCGAAGTATTTTTTAACTGCATCTGAATTCACAGGGGACAGGAAGTCTTCACCATCCATAGTGCTGAGCATCAGTGCTCCACCCGAGAAAACTTTCTTTACTACGAATGGCCCTTCATAGTTCGGAGTCCACTTGCCCCTGTGGTCTATATGAGGAGGAAGGAGTCTTTTCAGCACAAGATCTCCTACTTGGTACTCTCGGAGCCTAACTTTCTGATCGAAGGCTTTCTTCATTCTTTTCTGATACAGCTGCCCATGACAAATGGCAGCCAACCTCTTTTCTTCAATCAGATTCAGTTGTTCATATCGGGACCGGACCCATTCTGCTTCGTTCAGCTTAACATCCATTAGTACCCGCAGGGAGGGTAATTCAACTTCAACAGGTAGGACTGCCTCCATACCATACACAAGCTGATACGGTGTTGCCCCAGTGGATGTTCTGATTGATGTATGGTACCCATGCAAGGCAAATGGTAGCATTTCATGCCAGTCTTTATAGGTGACTACCATCTTCTGCACAATCTTCTTGATATTCTTATTAGCTGCCTCGACAGCGCCATTCATCTTTGGCCTGTAAGGAGAAGAATTGTGGTGTTGGATCTTGAAGTCCCGGCATAGCTCTGCCATCATTTTGTTGTTCAAGTTGGAACCATTATCAGTAATGATTCGCTCGGGAACTCCATATCGACAGATGATGTCTCTCTTTAGAAATCGGGCTACCACTTGCCTTGTAACATTTGCATAGGAAGCTGCTTCAACCCACTTGGTAAAATAGTCAATAGCAACCAGGATGAATCTGTGGCCATTTGAAGCAGTCGGTTCAATCTTGCCAATCATATCAATGCCCCACATGGCAAAGGGCCAGGGTGAAGACATCACATTCAAAGGATTGGGAGGCACATGCACCTTATCTGCATAAATCTGACATTTATGGCATCTCCTGGCATAGGCACAACAGTCGGCATCCATTGTGATCCAGTAATAGCCTGATCTCAACAACTTTTTAGCCATTGCATGCCATCCTGCATGGGTACCAAAGGATCCTTCGTGCACTTCGTGCATCAACAAGTCTGCTTCTGTTCTATCAACGCACCTGAGAAGTACCATATCAAAGTTTCTCTTATACAGGGAACCGTCAGTATTCAGGAAGAAACTACCAGCCAGCCTTCTTAATGTCTTCTTATCATTGGAAGATGCCCCAGGTGGGTATGTTTGATCCTCCAAGAAGCACTTAATGTCATGGAACCAAGGCTTATCATCTTTTACAACGTCTGCTGCAAATACATATGCTGGTCTGTCAAGTCTGGACACTGAGATCCGAGGTACAAAGTTGGCAGCTTGAACTTTGATCATGGATGAAATGGTAGCCAGAGCATCTGCAAATTGGTTTTCGTCTCGAGGGATATACTCAAGCTTGACCGTTGTGAAGAAAGTCAATAACCTCCTTGTATAGTCCCTATAGGTATCAGATGATCTTGGTGTGTGTACCATTTGCCGTTGGTTTGATTAATTACCAAAGCTGAATCTCCGAATACAGTCAAAATCTTGATCCTGAGGTCTATGGCTTCCTCAAGACCCATAATACAAGCTTCGTATTCAGCTTCGTTGTTAGTGCAGTTAAAGGTGAGCTTTGCCGAGAAAGGCATGTGAACTCCCTTAGGTGTAATGAGTACTGCACCAACACCACGACCATTCATATTAACAGCCCCATCAAACATCATGGTCCATTCTTCTTCTGGGTCAGGCCCTTTAGTGTGAACGGGCTCTTCATGATCTTTCGCTTTTATGAACATGATGTCTTCATCAGGGAAGTCAAATCTCATAGGCTGGTAATCATCAATGGGTTGCTCAGCAAGATATTTAGACAATACACTACCCTTGATGGCTTTTTGAGATGTGTACTGAATGTCATATTCTGTGAGGATCATTTGCCATCTTGCAACCCGTCCGGTAAGTGCTGGCTTCTCAAAAATATACTTGACTGGATCCATCTTTGAGATTAATAAGGTAGTGTGGGTCAACATATACTGCCTCAGTCGGCGAGCAGCCCACGCTAAAGCACAACAAGTTTTCTCGAGCAGTGAATAACGTTGTTCACAGTCGGTAAACTTTTTGCTTAGGTAGTATATTGCATACTCTTTTCGACCAGACTCGTCATGCTGGACCATCACACACCCCATCGACTCTTCTAATATTGTCAAGTACATGATCAGAGGTCTTCCTTTAACTGGAGGCATCAGGATTGGAGGCTCTTGCAAGTACTCCTTGATTTTGTCGAAAGCCCTCTGGCAATCTTCGTTCCACCTGACTGTTTGCTCTTTTCTTAACAGCTTGAACAAAGGCTCACAGGTTGCTGTAAGGTGAGATATGAACCTTGAAATGTAATTCAATCTACCTAGAAACCCCCGAACTTCTTTCTCAGTTTTCGGTGCAGGCATTTCTTGAATGGCTTTGACTTTGTCAGGGCCAACTTCAATCCCTTTCTCACTTACAATAAATCCTAGCAGCTTACTGGATCGCACCCCGAATGTGCATTTGTTGGGGTTTAACTTCAGTTGGTATTTCCTCAAACGCTTGAATAACTTCAGTAGATTCACCAGGTGGTCTTCTTCTGTGAGGGACTTGGCAATCATGTCATCCACATAACATTCAATTTCTTTATGGATCATGTCGTGGAATATTGTTACCATAGCCCGTTGATAAGTTGCACCAGCATTCTTCAATCCGAATGGCATCACCTTATAACAGAACGTGCCCCAAGGTGTGATGAAAGTTGTCTTCTCCATGTCTTCAGGTGACATCTTGATCTGATTATATCCTGAAAATCCGTCCATGAAGGAGAACACCGAGAACTGAGCCATATTATCAACCAATACATCAATGTGAGGCAAAGGGAAATCATCTTTCGGGCTGGCTCTGTTCAGATCTCGGTAGTCTACACACATTCTCACCTTTCCATCTTTCTTAGGCACAGGTACAATATTAGCAACCCACGGCGGATAGCTAGTTACAGCAAGGAAACCGGCGTCCCACTGTTTTTGTACCTCTTCCTTTATCTTCATTGCCATATCTGGGCGAGTACGGCGCAATTTCTGTTTTACTGGCGGGCAGTCTTCTTTTAAAGGCAGCTTGTGCATGACAATATCGGTGTCCAACCCTGGCTTATCCTGATAAGACCAAGCAAAGACATCCACATACTCCCGAAGCATATCAACCAGTTGTTCTTTCACTGAGTCTTGTAAGCAGGCCCCGATCTTAACTTCTTTCACATCTTCTTCCGTACCAAGATTAACCGTTTCAATCTCCTCCTGATGAGGAGTGATAGCCTTCTCCTCTTGCCTTAACAACCTGGCTAGCTCTTCAGGTAGCTCATAATCTTCTTCAACCCCTTCATCAGCTTGATTGATTAGATTGTCAAAGTCATACGAAGTCATAGCTGTGCTGTTGTCGGTGCAGTCTGAAAGGCACTCTCTGCAAGGGTTTAGATTGTTCATTTTAGTGATTGATTTTAATCTTGTTTAGAAAAAGTGAAATGAAGTTATCATTTTGGAAAACATTGCCATTTTATTTTTGTACAAAAAGAAAAATGGAAAACAGTGAGCAGAAAAGAAAAAGACTCATTTGCAAAAGATGTCCGATATTCATTGATTGATCTGTTTGCACAAAATTACAAGATGGCCCGATTACAAAATGAGTCTTGTCATCTTGGGCAAGATGCAAGACTTGATGCATGCTTAAAAATACAGGAAATAATAATTACTCTGCAGGAGTAACCCTTATAATTTCCTGGGAAGACCAGTTAAGGACTTGGCTCCCCGGGATCCTTGGACGTATCCAGCTCTCCAGGTTGCGGTCGCTTTCATCCTCGTCTTCCAAGTTGTTCACTACATCAGGGGTGAGCATTCCCCCGCTGACAAAACTGGGCTTCTTGGCAGCCTCTGATTGATCTTGTCGAGTTGGTCTGTAACCCAACCCAAATCTGTCCTCTTTCTTCTCCACGGGCAGCAGCTTGCCCCAGCCTTGGGCAGTACCCTCTTCAACAACCTTCCTGGCTTGCTGATAAGACGTCATGGAGGTTCCCAGTACAACAGATGCTTCATTAATGTTTAGGGCCTCAAACCCTTGGCTCATAGTTTCATGGATCTCTCCATCCATCTCAATGTACTTATACGTAGCCAGATGGCTAACAAAGATGTCTTCTTCACCACAGATGGTGAAGATCTGGCCTTCCCACTCGAATTTCAGCTTCTGGTGAAGGGTAGACGTAACAGCGCCAGCGGCATGAATCCAAGGTCTACCCAACAAACAGCTGTAGGCCGGCTGAATGTCCATCACATAGAAGGTAATTTTAAAAGTCTGCGGGCCAATCATCACAGGTAGATCAATCTCTCCTAGCACTGAACTTTTAGAGCCATCAAACGCTCTCACCACCAAATTACTCGGGCGCAGTGCCAAGCCATCATACTCCAGCTTCACCAAAGCTTTCTTTGGTAGAACATTGAGTGAAGACCCAGTGTCCACCAGTACATGGGATAGAACAACACCCTTGCATTCTAGAGTGATGTGTAAAGCCTTGTTGTGGTTACGTCCCTCAGTTGTTAAGTCAGCATTGGTAAAACCCAGTCCATGACCGGTGTTGACATTTGCCACCACAGTTTCTAGCTGGTTAACAGTAATCTCCTCCGGCACGTACGTTGCGTGCAGGACCTTCAATAATGCATTCCTGTGAGCTTCAGAACACATCAACAGGGATAATATGGAGATCTTTGAGGGAGTTTGGTGAAGCTGATCCACCACCTTGTAATCACTTCTCTTTATAATCCTCATAAACTCGTCTACATCTTGTTCAAAAGATGTCTTCTGAGTTTCCTTGATGACTGGTTCTTCAGGTATCACACTCTTCCCCTTTGCTTTTGCAGCAGCTTCTGCTTCGGCATTAGGTCTTTGCAATTGTGAGGCAAAAAGGCGTCCGCTTCTGGTGAAGCCTTCGCCTCCCCCAACATTATCAATCTGTGGAGAAGAAGTTGAAGAATCCAAGGTGATTTTCTCCCCGTTGCAGTAGAGATCAGAGCCATAATGCCAAGGTATGGCATTACTGCTTTCATATGGAACTGGTCCAGGCACCGTGATGGTAACTGGACTGACTGCTGCAGAGGAGGGTACTGAAATGGTGTGCGGATCGTAGTAAATAGTGATTGGTGACCTGGCAGTAGGTGCCACTGTTTGTTGCTGAAAGTTGTTGTTTGGAGGAACATCTGATGGATCATAGTAAATGGTGACTGCTGAGATATCTTCAGTAATTTCTGTTGGCGTTGTAGAAGATTCTGCTGAATAAATAGACGCTGATGTTGTAGAAGAAATGGTTGTTGACATCTGGTTTGTTGAAGTGATGGATGAAGCCATTGTTGATGATATTGATGAATTTTTTGGAATGATTGTTGTTGCAGTTGTAGAAGAGTCAGGAATTGTTGTCAAAGGATTTGCTGGATTTGTAGGCGCCGTTGTTGTGATCTGAAGTATACCACTTTTGATGAGACCATCTATGCCGCTTCTCAAATTATCACACCCATTGACCGAAATGTTGCAATACCCACAACCGAGCTCACATCCGGGGAACATCTGACATTCTAGGAGTTGAGCTTTAATTTCGACCAGAGGTGTCCGAATCTGTCCAACACTGGTGATTAAGAAAGATGGCTTGTCTTCCTCAATGGCATTAATTCTTGGCCCTCCATGATTGGGCATGGGATTCTTGGTGACACTTGGAGGGGGTGCAAAGTTGAGGGCTTTAGAATCCACCAGATCTTGAACTTTCATTTGCAAAGCCCTGCATTTTTCCGTACTATGGCCAGGTGCGTTGGAATGGAAAGCACATCTGGCGTTGACATCATAATTTCTTGGGAGATTAGAGGGATCTGGTGGTGCCAATGTCCTTAATTCAACCAAGTTGAGTTTCAGGAGTTGTGGCAATAAGGCAGCATAAGGCATAGGGATAGGGTCAATCACCCTATTTGCCTGTGATGGTCTTTGCTAAAAGGGTCTTTGTTGTTGATTGTTGTTGTTGTTGTTGTTGTAGGTTCTTTGCGGCGGATACTGAACTTGCTGTTGATAGTGTGGTTGTTGTTGTGGTTGATATGCTGGTTGCTGAGGAATCGGAGCTGGAATGGTGACAGCTGCTACCGATCTGTGGACATACTGAGGTCTGCCCCTGCTAGCATGAATGGCATTTGTCTCACCGGTTCTTCTAGGTCCCACAAAAGGCTTCCTGGGATTACTGGACGAACTTGCACCATTATCAGAAATCTTACCCATCTTCAGAAGGCTCTCAATTCTTTCTCCAGATATAACTATGTCAGCGAAGCTGGTGGAAGAAAAGGTAGCTAGCCTATCAATATATGTTCCTTGCAGGGTATTCATGAACATGTCGGCCATTTCTCTTTCCAACATGGGTGGCTGGACAGCAGCAGCAAGCTGTCTCCACCTCTGGGCATATTCCCTGAAGCTTTCTCTGGAGGACTGAGACATTCCCATCAAGAGGGTTCTGTTAGGAGCCATGTCCAGATTGTATTGGTATTGTCTGATGAAGGCTTCAGCTAGGTCCTTCCAGCATCTGATAGTGGCTCTGGTCAAGTGTGAGTACCACTCTCTTGAAGCCCTAGTCAAACTGTCTTCAAAGTAAAACATCCACAGCTTTTCATCCATGGTGTATGCTTTAAGTCTTCCCAGGAAGGACTGTAAGTGAGTTCGTGGACAGGAATTTCCATTGTACTTCTCGAAGCACGGGGGTTTGAACTTGTGAGGGATCCTTACCCCATCCACTAACCCCATATCCATGACATCAAAACCTAAGGAATTTTGAGACTCCAGAGATCTCAATTTCTCAGCAATTTCATCAAACCTCCTATCATAGACTTCATCACCGGCTCCCATGACAGTAAACTGCTCCTCTTGAGGATCTTCTTGCAAGATCCTGCCTGCAGTAGTATTTCCTTGCACATTACCCGGGATGTTGACTTCCGGATGTAGATGAGGCCCATATACTGGTGGATTAACATGAGGCTGACCCCTTTCATTGTTACTTGTTCCTCCAGTTCCCAGATGAGGTTCTTCCGGGGTTTGTCTTTCTACTAATGCCCTCAACCTTTCTTGACTTTGGGCCAAGCCATTCATTACTTCCATGAATTGGGTCATTTGGTTTCTCATCTCCAGCCTTTCATTAGCCATCTGAGTTCTGACCTCTGTTAGATCTTGCTGTACTTGATCCATTTGGATACCAGGAAGATTGTTGCGAGTAGGATACCGGTGCGGACGGTTGAGAGGGAACACCCGACGTCGAGCAATAATTCCTGAACCACAACAGAGTTAGCAACAAACAAAACAAAACCCTACAAAACAAAACAAAAGTTAGTATGCAATGCAGTATGCTTATTTATTTCCCAAGGTATCCGGCTTGGCTCTTGGTTTTGACCTTTCCAGACCCTGAGGAAGATGCTTTGGTGTTGCTTGAGAGAAGGAAAACTCAACGAAACAAACCGACAAATACATTACAAATGGTGGATCATACATAGTTTGTTTTTACAACATACGCCCCTGAAGGGTAAAAATACAACATAAAAAGAAAAGTACATGAAATGGAAATAACAACAAGCAAAGAAGTCAAACATCTAATCCAAACTCATCCTCCTTAACCTCCTTCAGAAGTGCTTCAGTTACAGGACCAGCCGGATGCTCTGTAATGTTTCTGATAAGAAGGTTTCTGGTGGCAATAGCAGTGGTCAGCTTCTTGTGCCTGTCTTGGTCCTTTGACCTCTTCACACCAGCCCTAAGTTTCAACTCTGAAATCTCCTTCTGGGCTGCTAGCAGAGCCTTCTGTTGTTTCTTTTCATTGGCCTCCAACTGCTCAATCCTGGCTTGAGTTCTCTTATCTTCTTGAGTACGAGCTTCAGTGATTCTGACCCACCTAGCTTGACTTTCTTGCAGATAGAGATCAGTCCTAGCCTTCTGAAATTGGGCCTCCTTACAGGCATTCTTCAAAATTTGCTCCCCAGCTCTTGATTTCTTGATGTAGTCCTCTGCTTTCTCAATCTTGTCCAGATGCTCCTCCTTAAGCTTTTCCAACCTCTCAATGTCTAGGCGACCATCACTCCTCTCCCAGAGGGTCTTCTTCAGAGCTTGAGACAGATTCTCATTCCTCTCCTTCAGTTTCTCAAATTCTTCTAGGCTGACAGTGGCTGGAGGTGGTACTGTGGATGGTCCAGGTGTATCCTCAATGGTGAAAGGCATCCCAGAAATCTGAGCCCTAGCATGACACCAATCATAATACTGAGCTGAAGCCACATTATTGCACCTCCCAAGAATGGCCATCCCCTTGGTCTGGATGTTGTCCCAAGCCCAGGATGCTTGTTTGACAACAGCTAGATTAGGTTTTATCTCACAATAAAGGGTTTCAGCCAAATCTTGCACTCTAGGAGGGTGAACCAAAGCCTAGCCCAACTGTCTCTTAAACAACAAAGGATTGTAGTTGATGCAACCCTTCACTCCTATTAGAGGTACATTGGGGAACTGTCCACAACTAGTAATTATGTCCCTGCCTTTGGTGCTCTGGGTGCACCATCTGATGTCATTTGAAGTCAAAGCAATAAGTCTCTTAGCCCAATTCTTCTGTTGGTGAGGATTCAGGAAGGCATCAGTCTTGGGTAAGTGTTTAAGCAACCAGGTATGAAACAGAGGGGCACAACATCTCACCAACTTCCCTCTTTGCTTCTCATTTCTTTGGTGGACAGAATAATAGAAATCTCCCAGCAGTGTGGGCACTGGGTTCCTCAGAATGAAAAGATGAATGGCATTCTTGCTGATAAACTTGGGCTCATCTGCAAATAGTATAACCCCATATATACTGAGGGCTAACAATGCACAAACTGCCCTCCATTCCCCCAAGGAGGCCCTCAGGATAGCCTGAGAAGTCAGAAAGTCTAAGTGCAAACCAGGAATCCCAGCCTTTGTAGTCATGTTCTGCTCAATCAAAATAGGCTCCAAATACAGTGCCTTTGCCACTTCTTCATTGCTGGGAGAAGTCATCTCTGGGTTGAAGGGGACACCACCCCTGATAGGTACTCCAATCAATGATGAGAACTCTTCCAGCAGAGGTCCTAGCTGAAAGTTCTGGAAAGTGAAGCATCTCAAGGGAGGGTCATAAAACTGTAGGCAAGTGTGGATCAAACTCCTATGAGAAGGGTCTAGGTCCATAACCAAATCAAGGATGCCTCCATAATGCTCTCTGAATAATGGGATGTGGTCTGGAGTGATAAGTGTCTGGACCTGCCTGATGCCAGTCAGCACAGGCTCAAAGAAATGGTATGAAATGTTGCTCTTCTTGGGTGCCATGACTGCTGATGAAGAGCTGAAACAAATGCTGATGATGAAGATTGATACTGGAGATGAGCCACTGATAGGCTGAGGCTGGTGATGAAAGTAGCTGAAGCAGGCAACTGATGAAGATAACTTGAAGCAGGTAACTGATGAACAGGGGTCTATGCAGATGAAGGGGTCAAAACCAAGCCAGATACAATATGGATACCCTGAAAAACAAATAAACAAATGTTAAATGATGCAAATGATGAGTATGCAAATGATATGCAAGGGTTTGTGATCAAGCTGGATCTGATTATTGTCTTGATATAAGTCCATGTATGTTCAAGAAGTCCATATGGAGGTTCAGAGATCCAGTAACCAAGGTGGGGGACTCAAATAAAGAGTCACATATCCATGGTTTAAATCACAAGAACTGCCCAAAGTGAGGTACTCTTAATCAAAACAAGATAACAGGGTATGATGTGGCCAATGGTACCTGCAAACCTGCAAACAGCCCAACCCCCTCATAGGTAGTGTTCTAAAACAAGGATCCTCAGACTCGGATCAGTTATGAGAAGTGTAAACACTTCTAACCCGGAGGTACAGTGTTTACAATAACCATAAAAGATCCTCCTCTAATTCACCTCAGTTTCTGAAAGTCATAATAAAGGTCATCCAGACTTAGCAGGCTTCCCAGATAGCCCTAGCACTACAGGAAATCTGTAGCACAAAGTTCTCAAGATGAAACCCACATCTGAACCGTGTTTCATATTCCCGCACCAGACCGAAATGGAATGGGAAAGAACATGAACCACTCTAGCCTAGGTGTCACTCAGGTCCCAGGTATAGGACCTTAAGCTCTCAGTAGAACCCCACCCACCAAAACAAAAACCAGATCCAGCAAGATGACAGTATGACAGTATGATGTATAAAACTGTAAGGAAAGCAGTAAACAAGACTGTACATAAAGCAAAAAATAAATACATAACACATATAGCACATAACACCCCACAAATCAAACAAGCGCTAGGAGGAACCCACAAAAAGAACCAGAAGCCCTAGTTACAGTATAACCATCCCCAGCAGAGTCGCCAAGCTGTCGCTCCCACCTGGTGACACATGGGTCAAGAGGGGTACAGACGCAAACGGTCGGCGAATGGAGAGGGAAATGAATAGAGTCGCCAGCTAGGCATTTTTATCCCGAAGGAAAGGTAATGTTGCGAACCAGAGAGACTGAGAAAGGGGGTTGGTTACAACCTGGGAAGGTATTAGCACCCAGATTGTCCGTCGTACTCGACGGGATCCACGCTTAAAATATTTGTGTTTTAAAGGGGTAGTGTCAGTGCAATTTGTGTATCAAAGCTGGAAAAGAATGCAAGTGTCAGTGTAAAAGAAGTGTGAAGTGTATAAGAGAAGTGTCAGTGTAAGAACAAGAGTATGAAGCTCAAGACTATGAGGCTTAAAAATAATGCTGGAAGAGGGGGGAATATACAAAGACTTTTGTTCGATAACTGTTAAGTTATGCCTACGTATCCTCTCGTGCAATGAGGAAGTCAGAACACCGTAGTTCGACTCAAAGAGACTGAAAGGTAAATTGACTTGTGAACTGCTTACTTGTCTATGCTCAAGTGTATGACCTGTCTGGCTCAGGTGCAAACTGTCTCGCATTAGACGGAAGAAACAAGTTCTCGTTTGTGAGTGAATATGATGAGAAAAGAATCCCGAAGGAGACGATTATTGTTTGTTTTTTTGTGTTTTCAGTCTTTTATTGCTTTTGGAAATTTGTCATAAGAAAATGAGCTTAAGTCTAAACCAGGGGTTAGTAAACTCATCACATCCTCCCTCTGATTAGGGGTAATGAGAATACCTTAAGTGTGAAGTCAGCATCTCACACTTAATCACCATGATGTAGGATTAAGATCATTAACCTACTCGTGATTATTTAGATGTTTTTGTTGTTTTTGTTTAGTGTTAAGTAATGAGTTTAAGCCATAATCAAAGATTTAATGGACTCATTACACCATCCTAATAGAAGGATAATAGATGAGAACATTTAAGCTGAGAAAGACTTCAACTTAATCCATGATTAGGGATTAACCTCATGACAAAACAAAGCCTTTATTAAATGGATTTTAGTTAATGATAAGATGAAGAAATGGCTTTTATGGTTTGTAAGACAACTTGAGGAGGACTTGTCCATTAACACTAGGGTTAGTCCTTCTTAACCAATTAAGGAAGAATTAGAACCCTAATGCAAGGCCCAAGTTACAAGCTTGATGTCTTAGTGATTATTAGGTGGATTGATTAAAGGATTTAAACACATTAAGGGTTTAATACTTAGGATTAAAGTTATACACTCCATCATAATAGAAGGATGCAGGCATAAGCTTAATCACAAAGCCTTAAAGCCTTTAGGGTTTAGTCCTTGATTAAGAGATGAGAAGAGAAGACTCAAAAGATGACACAAAGGTAAAACTAAATGGGGGACTAATCAAACCCTAATTATTATCATGCTTGGTAATTCCTAGGGTTAATGAGGTTTTCAAGAAGATCTTCTGAGGAACCACCAGGAAGGAAACAGATGAAAGGAGCAAAGAGAAGCAAAACAACTTGCTTCACTTAAGAAGATAAGTTGCTTGAAGGAAGAAAGTAAGAGATGAACATGAATGAGAAAACTCACTCTAAAACACATACAAAATGCATAAAAGAAAGTATGAAAGAGATGAAAAGAGATTGTGAGAAGTGAAGGCAAATTCACTTCTCAAACAACTTACCACCTGAAATGTTAGCACAAGAAAATGAAATGCAATGAGAATGAGATGCAATGCCATGATGCAAACCAAAACCAGAAGCAAGAACATGATGTTAATGATGCTAAGAGATGATACAAACATGAGGCAAGGCATGAGAATGATCAAACAAGCATGAGGATGCAAATGAGGCATGCTTTGAAACATGAATGTACATGAAAAGTTATGAGATGCAATGGACATACAACATGGCAAATGAAAGATGCAATGATCAAACATGATTCTAATATGTCCTAAGATGTCTTATGAATCAAATGGATGCACAAAATGTCATGGCAAGTCATTGGATGCAAGCAAATGAGAAATGGATGCAAAGGAAGGCACAAATTAGGGTTTCATGCATCATGCAAAGCAAAAATCCAAAACCAGAAGCAAACAACATGATAAAAATTTGAAAATGCAATTAAAGATACCCTAAACCTATACAAACTTACTGCCCAAAGGAGAGGGTCCAACTCTTAACCTAGTGAAAGTTATGAATTTCCTAAGGTTGCTAGGGTTTTGGGATACCTTATCAAGAAAAATGCTAAGCAAATTAAAAATGCAAGATCAATTCAAATCAAAATTATCCTATAAACTACATGCTATGCAAGATGCAATGCCAAAAGAATCATCATCCAACTCTAAATGGTTAGGCAGAAAAGAATTTTGGAAGTTTGAAACAAAATATTGCCTGAAAATGAAATTAAATCCAATGAAAATGATCAAAAGGTATCAAGAACCAAAAAGAAATTTGGTTTGAGGGTTGGACAATGTTTCTAAATGTTTCTCAATGCTATATGAATTATTTTTGTGATTTTTAAATACCTAAATGTATTTTTAATTAATTAATTTCCATTAACTAATTAAAAATAAACATTTAAATGATTTAAAAATAATTTTCAATGCAAAAAATAAAAATAAAAATATTTTTGTATTCTGAAAATTCATGAAACCCTTGACAAAAATTTTCATAATTTTTTAATGATTTTAGCTATTTTAAAATAAATGTGCAAAACAAATGAATAAAAATGAAATAAAAATACAAATAAAAAGAAAGTCAGCGCATCCTAAGGCTGACATTTAAACTGGGCATGGAGGGAAAGACTACGCGCCAGATCCTATGGCTCTCATTCAAACTGACCAGATTAAATTAAAACTTAATTAATTAGATTAATGACGTGGATTAGGGCTTAAGTGATGAATCTGGACCCTTTGTTTGCGCGCGGGTCAATGGAAGTCAGCAAGATCTATGGCCTATATTCAAACCAAACCCTAATCGTGATTAACACATTAATGACATTCAGGTCACCGGAGAAGAGCTCCGGTCGTCTTCTCCGGTGACATCCTTCCCTGAAAATCTCAAACTCACTCCCTAGGTTATTTCTGGAGCTCTAAAGCTCCAGATCACTTCCTCTCACCTCCCTAAACTCATCCCTGCCCTCAAATTGAATTTATTTCTCACCATTAACAAGATTCGAAGCAAGATTCAAAAATGGCAGAAGTTTCAGACAAGTCATACATGCTCAAATCTCCATCATTTTCAAAATTTCAAAGTCCAGTATGATCAGGAGAGCATGCTTTATCATTTAGAAACTAAAAACAAGGGTTCTGAAAAAATGTTTCAAGAAGGTACCTGAGCTTGAGCTTTCTCAGTTTGGGACCTTCAGGCCTTCTCTTTGGGTGCAAACCACTTCTCTTGAGCTCCTGATGAGGTCTTGATGCTTGGAAGGAATTTCTTTTGGCTGATTTGGGAGTTTGCAAGCCAACTGGTCAGAAACCGTGTTTGGTTTATGGGGTGCTTTTGGCTGTTTCAGTGGTTGGTTTGTGATCAGTGAGTCATTTTGAGATCAATGGTGAAGTTGGTTTGAAGAATAGTGGAGTGAGCTGAGAGATTCGAAAGGTTTTGCAAGTTGGAGGATTTTTGATAACTATGGCAATCTGAGGTTTCAGCCTGTGTTGTTGTGTGTTATGGCTTGGGTTTGATCCACATATCAACTTGTGATAGGTCTGTGGAGTAGTTGTGCCCTATTGTGATTGGTATGGGTCTTTATGCAAAAAGTCAAGTTTTGTGTAAGAGAGGTATGGGTCAATGGCAGGCCAAGGACAATAGGGGTGTCCTGCGCAGCAAGGAATGAGGAGGGCCATGGGATCAGTTTTGAAGCCAATTAACAAATGGATTAGGGTTTGTATGATGTTTTGCAATTTTGTGACTTTTTGCCCCTTTTGAAGTTTCTTGATCCATAAGTCATGAAAATAGGCAAACCTTTGGTGCATTCTGAATTTTAGGCCTTGGTTTATGTTTGTACAAGGATTAGAAGTTCATTTGAAAGCACAATTGGTCTTGGCAAGTGATTTTGCAACTTTGCTTCTTTGGTACATAACTTGAAATTATGTGATTTTCCCCAACTTTGACAAGCCATAACTTTTGATCCAAAATGAATTAGAATGAGTTCTTGTACTTTTTGAAAAGGGAATGATCCATTATACAACTTTCATGACCAAAGTTTTCTCATTTGAAGCATTTTTGAATCAAAAAGCAAGGGTTGAAAAAGTTTCCCAAAATGGTAAGTTTCCATTACAAGTCACTTTCCCAAAAAGGCAACTTTGCAAATGGCTTGAAATTCTTCAATTTTGTGAATTTCTAACATCTTCTATGACCAAATAAATATCACACACAATCAAAATGATGAAGAACACCCTTTGGTTGGGTCACTGGGGGCCTCAGATGTCCTGATTTTGCACTGACTTGCTCAAGAAGTCAACTCTTGATTAGATGCCTTCCCCGTGGAATTTCTTCATGAAACTTGATATGCATGATCCTTATAACATATAGAGACCAATAGAAACAAGAATGACCAAAAAAATTGGAGTTATGGCCTCTGAAACCAAAACCTTAATTCTAGGTCATTTGTGTAGTTAAACCTGGCTCTGCTTCCATACCATTCTCAGTTCTTGTGATTCTTTGACTTTCTTGACTTTGTGGGGATATAATATGATGCTTGGACATACATGGACCCCTTTGAAATGATTGATGACCTTTGGAGTGGCTCAAATGGCTCATGGATGGCTCAGATCACAAACCCTAGATGCAGATGACTTAGAAGCAATGCAGTGAATCAAAAATGTGGTATGAGATGCTATGATTGAACTTATGCATATGAGAAGATCACAAGCCATGGTGTGAATAGGTGAGGGCAAATTTGGGGTGTTTACACTAAGTTGTAAGGTCTTTCTTGTCATATTTGTTTCCTTAGGGATAAAACTGTCCTTACTAACAGTTAGTAAGTAGTCTTATCCTTGGATTTAGAGGGACAAATGTAGGGTCATCGTTATGGTCATAGAAGGCAACATGTAAGGATACCTTAACAATTCGAAGGGACTATCATCATTTTCGTAGGGATAAGATCATTTATTCGAAGGCAACTTGAAGTGTCATCGAGGGACTATGATCTTTTTAATAGGGACAAGATCATTTATTCGAAGGAAATTATGAAGGGACAACGAAAGACTATGATCTTTTATTCGATAAAGGCAACTGTGATGATTTATTTCTTTAAGCAACAAGTTAAGGTATCCCTACGTTCGAGGGACTTGACCATTATATCAAAAGGCAATGAAGAGAGGTTATCCTAGAGATGCAAGTGTGCATGTGATTGAATTCAAATTTTTATCTTGAGGTTAAGTGATCTAAGGTTGATTGATTAGTCTTGCCATACAAATCCTAATTACTAGCAACAATTAATATAATAGCATGCAAGGTAGTGCGGAAAGTAAAGAGCAAATAAATAAAATCATACGCTATTACATGGCTTTGGGAGAGTTACATAATTATAATCATGCGAGAATGTAAGCTAGACTATTACATAGTTTGTGGGCAGTTACATTATAAGCTCGTGCGAGAAGATAAACTACGCAATTACATTGTTTATGTACAACCTATACATTTTATCTAGGAATACAAATAAGAGAATAATAAAATGCAATTATATATTAAGAATTAATTTAAATGTCCTAAGCATCTGAGTTAGTATTTTTTTTAATTTTAGAAATAGTTCAAGTGTTAATATAAATTAATCCTTAGTCTAATTTATTTTACAAAAGTAAATTAGTCTGTGAAACCTAAGTCTGAATTAATTTAATTAAAAAACAATTAATTGGTAAAACTGTTTTTGTTCTTATGTGTTGTCATTAGTCTTAATTTTTGAATTAATTTCAAGAATTAGTAAATTAAAAAAAACTTTGTTCTGATTAATTAAAAAAAAACAAAAATTTATGTCAAAATAAATTAATTAAAAAGAAATCCTAATACTAATATTTTTTTGTGTTTTGATTTGTTTTTGTTGTTTTGTGGTCTAGCGATTATTTTTATCTTTTTTTTAGCGCATATATATTAGGCATACAATCAAGCAAGAAAATAAAGTCCTACGCTATTATAATAAAAGGGATGGGGGGGGCATTTTCTTAGGGATGATTTGAAAATAAAGAATGAACCATGAATGTTCAAAAGGATGAACAAAGTTAGCATAACGTCATGTTCCTCACAAAACAAAGTAAAGTGATTAGTACAATCGTCATATGAAATCATAAGATGTGTAATGTGAAAATTAAACATGTAATGTTAGAATAAATCACCATGGTCAAAATAAAGTACACACAATGATGAAATCTTAAACATAGATAGTTAGAAAAAAATCAAATTGACTTGATTAAAAGAAAGGTATAAAATTTATCTTGATTTTTGTAATTTAAAAAAGAAGAAAATATTTAATTTAAATCTAAATATTCAAAATATTTGTTTTTAAAAAAATAGATGTTTATCATTTGGTAAATTGAATTTAAAAGTTTATTTTTAAATTAGTTATAAAACATAACCATCAAAATTATCATCATTTGGTAAACATTGAGTTTAAAAGTTAAAGAAAAATTTATAATTAAAAAAAAATAGACAACCATCAGATGTTCATCATTTGGTTGAAGAAACGAACAAACTAACCTTAAAAGAGGGCCTCATATTGAAATTATCGACCAAAATTAACTTTGTAAAAAATGTGTGAAAAAGGTTTGAAAATCGTTGATAGTGAAAATGTGTTTGTGAAAGAGTGAAATATTGAAATTGTTGTTGATAATTATGGTGTGAGAGAGGAGACTATTATGTGTAAAACAATATGTATTTATAGTTTTAGAAAATTAGGTTAAAAAACTTAAAAAGAAAAAAAATCAGTCTTAATTCCTATTGTTCAAAAAATATTTGAACAAAATCAAACAATATCTGATTTTTACTTGGTCACCAAGTAGACTAGTTAGAAACTAAGTATGACACAAAAATGACATAAACAGACCAATAGAAAACAAGTATACAAGAAAAGAAATGTTTTTGGTATCTATTATGATTTTTTTTAGATTTTTTTCATAAAATAATGATTTTAATGAAAAAATCATATTTTAAAAAATGCATTAAATGCAAATACGAAAATTAAAAATTAAATAATAAAAAATTCTATTTTTGTGATTTTTTTCATAAAATAATGATTTTAATGAAAAAAAAAATCATATTTTCTAAAATGCATTAAATGCAAATACGAAAATTAAAAATTAAATAACAAAAAAAAATGCTATTTTTATGATTTTTTTATAAAAAAAAATAAAAAAATAAAAAGTTATTAGTAAAGGAAAAATAAAATAAAATTAAAAATAGCGGAAGGTGGGATTTGAACTCACAACCTCTCAAATTTATATGCCTTATACCCATATTTCTACCAATTATGCTATTTTATTTATTCGAAATAAAAAGGCACCAGAAAGCATATGAAGCGGGTCAAAATTTGGGGTACGACAAGTTTGAGGAGACCTTTTGAATCAATTTGTCTCAAATATGTGAGGGCAAATTTTGGGGTACAACACAGACGTTCCAACATTTGATCTATAAATGGTAAAGGAAACTGATTCTTCCTAGTTGCTTTGTTAAGTTTCCTATAGTCTATACACATTCTCCATCCTCCTTCTATTAATTTGCTACATGTTCGCCCTTCTTGTTGTGTATAGCTGTGATGTCTCACCTTTTAGGTACTACATGCACAAGGCTCACCCACTCGTTATCTGAAATTTGATAGATTATACATGCTTCTAGTAACTTAAGAACTTCTTTCTTGACAATATCGCTCATTATAGGGTTTATTCTTCTCTGATGTTCTCTAGAGTGTTTCAAATCGTCCTCAAGCAAAATCTGGTGCATACACACGGATGGGCTTATTCCTTTAAGGTCAGAGATATTATATCCTAAGGCTGAGGGATATTTCTGCATGACATCTAAGAGCTGGGTTGTTTCTGGTTGGTTCAGGGTGGTACTGATTATAACTGGGCGCTTCATTTCCTTGTCCAAAAACTCATATCTTAGATTCTTGGGTAGTTATTTAAGTTATAAAGTTGGTTTCTCTGGGCATGGCATAAGTTCTGGAGTAAGGGATAAACACTCGTAAAGGTTATCATCAATATAGGGTTATATGAATTTAGCATTATTCCCTATGATGGTTGAAGGTAGTTTGATTATTTATGTGGGTTCTTCCTGATCTGATTTCCTAACGCATTCGTCAATGATGTCTATGGCATAACATGCATCTCCTATCACTGGTTCCATAAGGAACTTAGAAAGAATGAACTCTATCTTTTCATTACCTACTTCAAAAGTCAACTTTCCTCTCTTGACATCTATTATGGCTCCTGTTGTTGATGAAAAGGGTTTACCTAGGAGGATTGGGATGTCGTCATCTTCATTAATGTCTGTGACAACAAAATCAATAGGGATAAACAAATGGCCTATCCTAATGGGAACATCTTCTAATATGCCTACTGGATATTTAACAGATCTGACGGCTAATTGGAGAGATATCTAGGTAGGTTGTAGTTCTCCTAGTTTTAACCTCTCACAAACTGCTAGAGGCATTAAGCTTACACTAGCTCCTAGGTCTAGAAAAGCTTTATCAATGACATGACTCCCTAAAATACAAGGTATGGACAAATTTCCAGGGTCTTTCTCCTCTTTAGCAAGTTTATTCTCAGAAATCGAATTGTATTCCAAGGGTTTCGGATCATCAAGTCTCCACTTGTTTGTAAGGATGTCTTTAAGGAATTTTGCATAGGATGATATTTGGATGATGTATTCTGTAAAAAGGAATCTCTACATGGAGTTTCTCTATTAATTTATTGAATTTTGACATTGGTCATAGATCTTAGTTTGTTTTAGTCTTTATGGATATGGTATTGGTGGTTTGTATGGAGAGGGTGCTATATATGTTTTATCTTTGGCTTCTCCTTTTTCTTGATCTTTAGATTTCACTGGGTCTCCTTCTTGATCTAAAGGTTCGTATGATGTTGGGTTAACCAATTCATCTTAAGCGGTCCCATTTCGTAAGGTAATGGCGTTGTCTTGTCCTTTGGGGTTTTGCTAGAGTTGTCTAGGAAATTTCCCTCCAGGTGTGGTCTTGGGTGCTTGGTTTAGAGCTACCTGAGAGATCTGGGTTTCAAGCATCTTTTTGTGAGTGACTATTTGGTCAACCTTGGTTTCTAATTGGGTAATCATTTCATTTACGTGAATGTTATGGTTTAGGAATTCTTTGTTTTACTATTGTTGGGTTGAAATGAAGTTTTCCACACTTTTTCAAGGTTTCGCTTTGGTGGCACAACTTGTATAGGTTGGTTTTGTCTTTGGGCTTGAAAATCGGGCAGTCTCGGAGGGGCTTGGTTTTATATAGGATTATTGTTCTTGTAAGAGAAGTTTGGGTGATTCCTCCATCCAGGGTTATATGTATTTGAAAATGAGTTTCCTTGGGCATAGTTGACCTGGTCTGAGTGAGTCTCGTTTAACAGATTGCATTCCGCAAATTGGTGTCCTTTGGTTCCACATAGTTCACATCCCGATACTGTTGCTGCAGCGGCTGGGTTTGTGTACATATGTTCCACTTTTAGGGCTAAACGTCCATTTTAGCTTTCACCATGTCTATAGAACTTATCTCATGTATTTATCCTTGGGCTTTTTTCTTTTCCATTGTTTCCCGTTCCGTTCCCCATTGACAATGGTTTTGAGCCATATCTTCAATGAGAGTGCAAGCTTCATGATAAGGTTTGTTCATCAGAGCGCCGCCAACGACAATGTCAACGGTCATCTTCGTATTGTAATGAAGTCGATTATAGAAGGTATGAATGATCATCCAGGATTCTAGACCATGACATGGACATATTCTTAACAGGTCTTTATATCTCTCCCAAGCTTCGAAGAGTGACTCACCTTGGTTTTGGGTAAATCTAGTTATTTGGTTTTGAAAGACGACAATCTTACTTGGAGGAAAATATCTTGCAAAAAATACTCTTCTAAGGTCTTCTCAGGTTATTATAGAATTGGCTGGAAGGGAATCTAACCATGTAAGGGCTTTATCTCTGAGGGAAAATGGAAATAGTCTAACACGAATCGCCTTAGGAGTAGCACCGTTGGTTTTGAAAGTATCGGCCACCTAAATAAAGACTTTTAGATGTTGATTTGGCTTCTCTGAAGGGAGACCCACAAATTGTTTTTGTTGTAAATAAGGATGGTTTCAGCTCAAAATTATTAGCAGGGATAGTAGGGTTTACCATACTAAAACTGCGTTCGTCATCTGATGGTTGGGAGAAATCCTTAAGGGGTATTTGGTTGCGGTCCTAGACCATAGTTTCCCTAATCTTACGAAGCGAGAGACATGCATGAGCATAACGTCCAGGTTCCTCTAAAGGATCTATAAGACTACTGGTATTGCGAGTTCTTCGCATTGACCAATAAGCTAAACCTTAGTCTAGACGGTGTAAAGGTAAGGTACAAAATTTGACGTAATTGATCCCCGACAACGGCGCCAAAAAATTGATGTGGTGTTTTCGCAAGTATATGAATTGCGTCAGAGTAATATAAAATATTATCGATCCCATAGAGACCAAACGTCAATCTATCAAATCCTATCATTATGATGTTTATCTAAGGCAAATAAAAACGGTGTATATAAGGGTGCACAGTAAAAGTAAAGTAAAGTGTGAAGATGTAGATTAAATGGAAACAACAGGCTTGAATGTAATTCACACAGTTAGATAACATTCCAATGCATGTAAATAAAACTTCTTATGGGGAAATTTTTACTACTTTATGAAAATAACTAATTTAACGGGAACTGTCCCTTTCGCATATTCAGAACCGAGTTTAACCTTTATATAAACCCTCTTATTGTCACTTATAAAAAGACGGGCATTGCATTAAAGTGATAAACCTATTTTTTTAAGAAATATAGTTTCTTGACTAAGTTGAAAAGTATTTTGATCTGAAACTTTTAAACAAAAGAGGTTCAAACGAACCAGATTTTAAACCCACTAACGCGTCCGAAAATAGTTTTAAAATCGTTTTTCTAAAGTATAAAAATTCCAACTTAACTGAACAAAGCGTTGTCGCTTCCTTTGAACAGTTAAGACTAACCAAGTTTACTAAAGGTTGGACAACTTTCGATCTTACCCAACAAAATTAAAGTGCGGAAAACTTGTATTAAATATCAAAAAATAGCCCCTAACATTTCTATCGACGCATTGTGTGAAATGTTATTTTAACTACGGTCCTTACATTATTTCCTTTTTAGATTTAGCTAGACATGGAAAAGTAAATAGGCATATTGGTTTTTGTCATATTAAAACAATTTCTTTTAGATGAAAAAGTTTTGAAAGTAAGTGCAGTCCGAGAAAGTAAATAAAAGTAAAGCGAGTGCGAAAAGTAAATGAAATAAAAGCGGTGCGAGAAAGTAAACAAAAGTAAAGCGAGTGCGAGAAAGTAAATAAAAGTAAAGCGATGCAATAAATTAAATAAAAGTAAAAGCGAAATTCATAAATAGAAACCTCCTCTAATCGGAGATTTGGTGTCGGAAAAAAAATTGGAAAATAAACTCGAAATGAAAATGGCGGCAGGATTAACTTCCACCAAGTGCTCCAAACTCGATTACACAAATGCGATAACTTCCCGATGTGAGAAGATTATTGCTTACTAACTTTTGATTATTTATGCCTAAGTGTTGCAAATAAATTTGGATGAAGAGAAATGAACTAAAGGCCTTCTATTTATAGGCTGAGGAATAAGAGAGGAAAGACTGAAGTTCCCTCATACTTCTTTTGGGAGGGAAATGAAATGTGAAGGTGGCGCCCGCCACCCCCTCATGACGCCCGCCACATGAACCCATGTGGAAAAAGTGGGAGACATGGAAGTTGTTAGCAATTGAGTCCTATCCAACTTATGGCGTACCCCGTGGTGCCCGCCATGTTGGGTGCCCCATGTGTAATTCCTTCAAAAACTGGCTTTTTAGCTTAATTTCCTTCGTTTCTTCAAGAATAGATCTGGAAACACTTAGAACCTGAAAACAAAACAAAACACGAACATAATACAAGAAAAAGATAATAAAAACCTAATAAACATGTGCAATTCGAGTCAAAAACACGGTGAAATTTGGTGTTATCAAGAATCAGAGTCATTGTAGTTCTCCTAACTAGGGAGGCAATTTGTTTTTTGTTTTTTTTTATGATTTAACTGTTTATGCCTATGCTCATGTGTTGTAGTCTCGTCTGGAACAAGTGCATTTACCGTCTTGTAAAAGACAAGTTGAAGCGAGTTCTTTCGTTTGGATTGAAGGATATGAGATGAGAATTCCTGCAGGAAAGACACTCATTGTTGGTTTGGAGCTTTTTAGGAGATTTTTATTTGAGTTTGCATAAGAGAGTGTATTCAAGTCTCATTCAATGGAGTATGTACTTTTTACATCACTACAAGATGGAATAAAGAAAAGTACACCTAAGCAAGGAGAAGATCCCTAGACTTAGTTCCAAAGATTGAGGCTCAAGCACACTAACCTACGTTTTCTTATTAAGTGTTTTGTTGTTTTTGATGAAGAAGTACTTTTTAGGTTTTCTTTGTGAAAATGACTTCAAGTTTAGATTTGTACATCATGCTAGACAAGTTTACATTATCCCTAGATGGGATAGATGCAAATTCCCCATGGAATAAGTCTATGACACAAGAAGTCACTTCAACCTATATTAAGTATTTTTTAGTTGTTTTGAGATGAGAGAAGAGAATGCACCAAAAGGATCTCCAAAGGTAAAATGTCTAAGGGAGACGAAACCATCCTAAGTAAGTTGTCATGCTTGGATATCCTAAGTTAGTGAGTGTAACACGATGGGAGAACTGACTTTCTATAAATGTTGCAGATAGCAAGAGTCTCCACCGACTTTTATTTTATCCAAGTGGAAATGACATAAAAGAACAGGAAAAACCTATTTTTAAAAGACTTGGGTTCGGGGGGTAGGTTATATAAAGGGAAGGTGTTAGCACCCTTTATATACATGGTTATCCATGGGCTCTTAGTTACTTAGCTCACTTAAATTGTTTTTGAAGAGTGTAGTGTGTGATTAGCTATTTTTCTAAGTACTTTGTAATGATCCTCGTATGGATGTATACAAAGCCTTGTTTTGAAAACTGTTTAAGAAAGTGAGGTGTAAAAAGTAATTTTAGGATGTGAGCAAGTAACTAGGAAGTACCTACCCTAGACTAAGTCATTCATGTTCTTATATGTTCTTTCAAGGGTGAGACTATCCCTATTATTAAGGAATAGGTAGTCATTACCTTGGATTTTAAGTAGGGACAAGTGTAGGGTCATCGTACGGTCAACGAAGGCAACTGGAGGGTATCTTTAGCAACCTGGGAGGGACTATCATCTTTTACCGAAGGGACAAGATCATTATCATAGGCAACATCGTAGGGACTTGATCTTTTAAATCTGGGAGGGACTAGATGATTTATTTATGGAGGGACTTTGCTTAAGACACCCCATTTACGAGGGACTTGACCGTATTTAAAGGCAACCAAGAGGAATACCCTAGGAAGTGCAGATGGCGATCAAAGATCGACTTACGTGTGTGAATGTTTATTTTTAAATATTTATCTTTTTAAAGTTAATTATCTAATTTTATTTAATCACAATTAATTTCGCACTCCCTATTTACTAACCAAACAATTAAATAAAATAAATAAAAGACGGAAATATAAAACCTACGCTATTACATGGCTTATGGGCAATTTCAAAAATAATCGAGCGAGGAAAATAAATTACAATATAATAACCTATACATTTTTCTAAACAATTTAATTAAGGAAAAATAAATAAATAAAAGAAAACTGAGAAAATTATTCTAAATAATTAAATAAAATAAAAAAGAAATTAATTAGATTTTTTTTTGAAATTAGAGTTAGGCTAGAAAATTAATTTTTTTTAGGAAGATTAGGGTTAATAAAAATTAGGGTTAGAATTTAGTTTAAGGATTTAATTAAAAAAAATTATTAAGAAAATAAGAAGTAATTAAAATATAAAAGGTTAATTATATACATAATATCAAAATTTAGAATTTTTAAATATAATAAGAGTTAGCTAAATTTTTATTTATAAAATAACATAAAGATTTATCTACAAACTTAATATTATAAAAATAAAGTTATTATTATTTACAAATAAAAAAAAACGTTTCTCTTTTTTATTTATTTAAAATAATCAATAAAACGTTAATCAAGAAAAGATTTATTTTTAGTATTGGTTTAAATTTATTAGGTTAATTAATATATTAAAATAAAGTTAATTAAAACAAAAGAAAATAAGAAAATATGAAAAGAAACAGAAAATTGCTCAAAAAATAGGACCTGGGAATCGAACCCAGGTCCCTTACCTTAATGCGTATCATAAAAACCAGCAGGGCCAGCACGCGCTGGTGATAATCATATTGGACAAAAATATTATATTTTGAACCTGCAAACTAAAAATAACATGTAAAAAAAACGCTGGAACCAGGAATCGAACCCAGCTCCTATGTCCATTCGCGTGCGTACAATACCACTGGGCTACCTGCATACTTTTTAATTCATAATGGAAATAACACTATATAATAAAAAATAAAATTTGAATTTCAGAAAACCGCGCCAACTTCATCTTCAACCTCTGGCCATGTATTTTTGCTACGGTTTTGGCTAGGATTTTGCTACAAAACATTCATAGCTAAATGGCTTCCATATTCACAACATCATAAATACATACAATCAGTCCATATTTCTTGTACCAATCGACTATCCATGACCTGCAAAGTCTAAATTCATCATCAAATAACATTTATATTGCTTAAATAAGGAAACCCCAATTGAGAGGTCAAAACCCTAACAATGGCCGATTGCGTTTAAGGCCATGAAACTCATATATTCTTGCCCATAAACAATCTACCCAACACCATAAACAACAAAACACAATCAAATTTCATTAGTAGTGCATGAATGAGTGTAATCGAAAATATAAAAAAAACAAGAACAAAGTAAATTCAGTTAGCATAATTCGATGCATGAATGGATGTTTTTATGATCCAAAAACGTTGTATGATTCCTCAGGAACGCATTAAAACCTTCAAAAGTCTTTGAGATTGCTTGGATGCTTGAATCCGATTTTCACTTTTCCTTAACTTCTTTGAAACTTGAAATACCTTACCTTGCCTCTGAAAATCATCCCCTTTGTGTCTATTAGGTTTGTGTATATATGAGGGATCAAAATAGGTTAAAATTTGGGCTTGGTTTTTGAGAAACTTGATTGCTTGATATTGAAGAAATCATATTTCCAATTTGGTCAAAAATCAAATATTTTCCTTACAATCAAGCTTTGTCCGAATTTGGATCCTTTCCAATCACTTTAAATGCAATATATTTGCTTCTAGAACAAATATTTGATCTAAAAATTGACTTTTTATATTTTATTTTCATTTAAATTTAATTTAAACAAATAAAATCCAAATAAATAAAAAATAAATTATAAAAATCAGATGGATTGATTATTGGGTCGTGCTTGATGTTATCATGAAGATTGGGTTGCAAAATGATAGGCCCATTTAGAAAAAATTGGATTTATGCCCTTATTTTATTCATACACCCCTTAAAAATTTCCCAACTTTGACAAGGCATATATACTTTAATTTTAAGGCTATGAAGGTGTTCTTGGACATTTTGGAAAGCTTAAAGAGTCCTCTAACAAACCTCTTTGGTCTCATGTCCATATCTTTCTCCATTTTCAAATTATGCTCTTTGGAAGATGTTGACTTTTTGTTGACTTTTGAAATGACCTGTAATGTTTTAGCTCATACCTTCCAAATGAAGCATTTTTAGGCTTGGCTTGTGAGACACAAAGTTTTAGAGAATTAGATTTCCTTAAAAATGAGCTTTGGATGGGAAATTTTTGATGAAGCATGTGAAAGTTATGGCTGGTCAAAGTTCAATTGACTTTTCTTAAGAAAACCCTAATTTAGAAACTCCTGATTCTTGATGATCTGAAATTTCCTTGATGAATCATGATCAAACATTGATCAAATAATGAATTTTAATTCATAACCTTGATTTTGTCAAAATATCTTGAAGTTTGACTTTAATTTGACCACAGTTGACCTCAGTTTGACTTTTTAACCACTTTACTGATTTTTGCATATCTGATCATCTGACTGATCAAACTTATTGGGAAAGCTCTGAAACTTGACATAGGGATTCTTGAAGTCATATGGGATGCCATGAAGCTCACTTGAAGCCTTGAAAGTCATTTTAACCTAAGGAAACTCAAAACCCTAGTTTTGGACACTTTGCTTAGGAGGATGCTTTGCCTGGGGAAACAACCACACTTCTTGGTCAATTGGGAGTCTTGAGGATCTTATGATCATTTAGGAGTATTGAAAGAGATTGTCTTGATTTTGGGAGGGAAAATTTTGGGGTACAACAGCTGCCCCTGTACAATTTTCTGAAATCTGAGGAGTTAGATTGGCATGTACGTCATTCGTGACTTGAAGGTTGAAGAGGATTGAACACCTAAGCCCAAATATTTGCACTCGCCGGTGCGTAGAATGATACTGTTGGTTGGTTGTGATGCTTGAATGGGCTTAAAGATGCCATTCGGATAAAAAGTCTTCAGATATGTTTCTTTGAGAGGGAATCAATCCCAAATATGAAGATAGCTTTTTGGGAATAATAAACTACGACCTAAAAATGAGAAAACCTTCGGGAATAATAAACGACGGCCCGAGGTAACAAAATAACCTTTGGGAAGAATAAACGATGGCCCAAGGTATCAATATGGCTTTTGGGAAGAATAAACAACAACCCAAAATGAGATAACCTTCGGGAAGAATAAACGACAGCCCGAGGTAACAAGATAACCTTTAGGAAGAATAAACGACGGCCCAAGGTATCAATATGGCTTTTGGGAAGAATAAACAACGGCCCAAAATGAGATAACCTTCGGGAAGAATAAACGACGACCCGAGGTAACAAGATAACCTTTGGGAAGAATAAACGATGGCCCAAGGTATCAATATGGCTTTTGGGAAGAATAAACAACGACCCAAAATGAGATAACCTTTGGGAAGAATAAACGATGGCCCGAGGTAACAAGATAACCTTTGGGAAGAATAAACGATGGCCCAAGGTATCAATATGGCTTTTGGGAAGAATAAACAACGACCCAAAATGAGATAACCTTCGGGAAGAATAAACGACGGCCCGAGGTAACAAGATAACCTTTGGGAAGAATAAACGACGACCCAGGGTATCAATATGGCTTTTGGGAAGAATAAACAATGACCCAAAATGAGATAACCTTCAGAAAGAATAAACGAAGGCCCCTAGGTAACAAGATAACCTTTGGGAAAAATAAACAACGGCCCAAAATGAGATAACCTTCGGGAAGAATAAACGAAGGCCCGAGGTAACAAGATAACCTTTGGGAAGAATAAACGACGGCCCAAGGTATCAATATGGATTTTGGGAAGAATAAACGACGACCCAAAATAAGATAACCTTCGGGAAGAATAAATGACGGCCCGAGGTAACAAGATAACCTCTGGGAAGAATAAATGACAGCCCAAGGTATCAATATGGCTTTTGGGAAGAATAAACGACGACCCAAAATAAGATAACCATTGGGAAGAATAAACGACGGCCCGAGGTAACAAGATAACCTTTGGGAAGAATAAACGACAGCCCAAGGTATCAATATGGCTTTTGGGAAGAATAAACGACGGCCCAAAATAAGATAACATTCGGGAAGAATAAACGACGGTCCGAGGTAACAAGATAACCTTTGGGAAGAATAAACGACGACCCAAGGTATCAATATGGCTTTTGGGAAGAATAAACGACGGCCCAAAATAATATAAACTTTGGTAAGAATAAACGACGGCCTGAGGTAACAAGATAACCTTTGGGAAGAATAAACAATGGCCCAAGGTAAATTGTTGATGAAGTTTGCCCGCTGGAGAATTAACTTGAAAAACAAGGTTAATTCGGTGCAAATATAATGATATATATTACATTATGCAAATAATATTTTATGAGAATGCGTATAATATGATATGATATGATATGATATGATATGATATGATGTATGTTTAAATGAATTATGTAGCTGAATCATATAAGTAGCTTCGTAGAACAACTACTGACTGGGGAAAATAAATCTCGATTCGTTGCTAAGGAGTATGAAGACTTCGTTCCCGTCTTGTTTAAGAATTGTAAACACCCCAAATTTGCCCTCACTTTTTCTCACACCATGGCTTATGATGTCATTTTGCATAAACATCTCATTGCATCTCACATTGCATAAACAACTTCATCAAATCATTGCATGACTGCACAATTAGGGTTTTGTGGTCAGATGAATCTTAGGAGTGATCTGAGATATCCCAATGGTCTTGAATCATGCCAAGAGGGTCAATGAGGTGTCTATGGTCTTATTATACCTCCAAGGATGATTGGAAGTCACAAAATGTCAAAGGATTGCACAGAAGTCCAGGCAGATCTAGGCCCTTAACCTCAATTTTTTTGGTCACTCTTGTTTCTAATGGTCTTAATATGTTATGAAGAGCATGTGTACCAAATTTGGTGAAGAAATTCACTGTGGAAGTCATCTGATCATTGGGTAACTTCTTGAGCAAGTAAAGTCAAAATCAGGGCATCTGAGGCCTCTATCTAGGGTACCAAAGGGTCATCGTCATCATTTTGAGTCTCTATGATCTTTATCTGATCATTGAAATGGTTGGAATTTCACAAAGTTGAAGAATTTTGAGCCAAATGCAAACTTGCTATTTTTGGAAATGACTTGTAATGGAAACTTTCCATTTTGGGAAAGATATTCAACCTATACTTTCATGACCAAAAATGCTTCAAATTAAAAATCCTTAAACATGAAAGTTGTAGATTATATCTTCCCATTTTCAAAAAGTACAAGAACATGTCTTGATTCATTCTAGAACTCAAGATATGGCCTTTCAAAGTTGGCAAAAATCCTATAATTTTCAAGTGTGCACCAAAGAGGGATTTTTGCAATTTCACTTGCCAAGCCATTTCATGACCTCTAATCAACTTCTAAACACCATACCAACATAATGCAACACATTTTGATCAAGATTGCACCAAAAATCACAAGATTTTATGCCTTGCACTTCAAGAAATTCCAAAGAGGGTAATTTGCAAAACCTATGATATCTCTTAATCCAAGTGATCCAGCTGCACAAACTCCATCCAAGGGCCATCCATGAACTCAGCTGAGGCCAGACACCCCTTCAAACAGCTTCTGCCAAGGCCCATGCTTGTGGTACAAAAACTTTTGACTTTTTGCAATTGGCCCATACCAATCAAACTGTGCCACACCAACTCCTCTGGCCAATCAGGACATCACATACAAGCCTCAAGCAACTCATTTCATAACACACATTGGCCTGAATCATCCCATAAGCTCAGATTGCAAAAAATCCCCAAAACCTCCATCTCTTCAAATCTGATCACACAAGCCACAAACCTCAAAACAAACTTCACCAATCATCTCCAAATGGTCCATAGAACACAAAGCACCCTTTAAAAAGCCTTGAAACATAGCCAAACAAAAACACGATTCCTGGTGCAGAGGAGCTGTATCTCTCAAACCAAGCCACATAAATTTGTTCTAAGCATTGCAACATCATCAGAGAGTTTATTGGAGGTGGATTGAACAAAGAAAGAGGCCAGAAAGCTCAAGGAGTGAAAGCTTCATCTCAGGTAGTTCATCCAAACTTTTTTCTAGAAGCTTGGTTTTATGTTTTGGAAATGTTCCCCATGCTCCACTGATCACACTGCACTTGTTGTTTTTGAAAATTGTGAAGAAATGAGCATGAACCGTATCTCTGAAATTTTTGACCTAAAAGATGTTTGCTTCGATTCATGCTGGTTTTTGAAAATAAATGATTTTTGGTGTTGGATTCTTGTTTAATGATGTTCATAGATCATTTCTGGAGATTTTGGTGACGTTTCATGGCCTATGGTGGAAGTTGGGTTGAGGGTGTCGCCGGAGAAGATGACCGGAGCTTGCTCCGGTCACCTGAAAATGTTTAGGGTTAGGATAAGGGTTAATCAGCCAAGTTTAAATATGGACCTTTAGATCTTGTTTCCCGCACGTGTGTGTGGTCCAGATCAATCCACTTAAAACCTTAATTCAATTTAATTAGTTTAGTTAGGATTAATTAATTAATTCTGCCAGATTGAATCTTAGCCCTGCAAACGTGCGCCAGTCAAACCCCTTTTAAATCCTGGCCTCTGGATCAATTGACTTTCCATTTTATTTCATTTTATTTTCATTTTTATTGCATTTCTTTCACATAATTTTTAAAAATAGCAAAAACAATTAAAAAAATCTCATTTTCTGTATTTTTGTTTCAAATAATTTTCTTAACCTAAAAAAAAGTTTATTCTAATTTTTGCATTAAAAAAGTATTTTTAAAATATTTAAATGTTTTATTTAATTAATTAATTGATTTTAATTTATTAAAAATGCATTTAAGTTTCTAAAAATCACCAAAAAATTCATGAAGCATTCTTAAACATTTAGAAACATTTTCAAACTCACCATACAGATTTCTTTTTAGGTTTGATCCCATTTTCACAATTTTCTTTGAATTAGGGTTCTTAAATTTCACTTTTTTTAACCCTGACTTGAAAAATTCATTTAAGCCTACCCATGATGACTTTGAACTTGATTCGTTTTGCATTATTTCACATACTGCATATAGTTTCTAGGTTATTTATATCATATTTTTATCTCTCATTTTCAATTTGATTTGCATTTTCCCTTTAGAATCCCCCAAAAACCCTAGCTAACTTATAAATTCCATAACTTTGCCTAGGGTTAGCTTCTGACTTTCTCCTTTGGGGTGTGATCTTGTATGTGATTAGAGTTTGTTTGAGTTCAATTTCAATTTTTTATCATGATGAATGCTTCTGTTTTGGTCATATGCATCTCATGTTGCCTTAAAACCCTAATTTTGCATCTTCATTTGCATTCTTCTTTGCATATCATGAACTTATGAACTTGTCATGCCATTACATTCTTTTGTATGTCATCTTAGACATCTTAGGACATGTTTGAAACATTGCTTGATCATTGTTGCATCCTTTTGGCATGCTTTGCATTCATTTTGTTTCATGAACTTCTATGTGTTTTCATGCTCCTGACATGCTCCATTTGCACTCTTTCTCTTGTATGATCATATACATGACATGTTTATGCCTTTGAATCATTTCATACACCATTTTCATTGCATTTACACTTCTGGTTGTGGTCTTTGTACCTTCATATGCTTTGTTTCCCTTTACATTTGCATCTTATGCATCTTGTGCTAACATTTCAGGAACTTTTGGTAAGTTGCCTGGGAGGTGGATTTGCCTTCACCTCCCACCTCTTCTTTCCTTTGCATTTGCATCCTTCAATTGTCTTTAGAGTGAACTTGCTTCACTTGTGTTTCTCTTTCTCCTTTCTTTTCTCCTAAGTTACTTATCTTCTTCAGGAAGTAAGTAACTTATTCTCTCCTCTCTTTTCTTTTCATCTGCTTCCCTTCCTTGGTGGCCTTGAAGATCTTTTCTCTTAAGCCTCACAAACCATAGGATATCCAAGCATGATAATTTTTAGGGTTTTGTATAGTTTCCCCTAGATTTTTACCTTTGAGTTTCCTTGAGTCTCTCTTCTCATCTCTTAATTAGAGGCTAAACTCTTGAAGCTTTAGGACTTTGGAATTAGGGTTATGCCTGTATGCTTATCTTAGGATGGAGTATATAACTTTAATCCTTAGTGTTAAACATTTAATTTGTTTACACCTCTTAATCAAAACACATTAATAATCACTAATACTTTATCTTGTAACTTGGGCCTTACATTAGGGTTCTATCTCTTCCTTATGGTTAAGAGGGACTAACCCTAGTGTTTATTATACAAGTCCCCCTCAAGTTGTCTTACAAACCATAAAATCCACTTCTTAATCTCACCCTTTAATTAAAATCCATTTAATAAAGGTTTGTTATATAATGAATTTAATCCCTAACCCTGGATTAAGTTGAGGAGTCTTTCTCAGCTTAAGTGTTCTCATCTATCATCCTTCTCTTAGGATGGTGTAATGAGTTCACTAATCCTTGATTGGAGATTAAACTCGTAACTTAACACTAAACGAAAACCCAAAAACATCTTAATAATCACAAGTAAGTTAATGAACTTAATCCTTCATCATAAAGGTAATTAAGTTGAGATGCTTATCTCACACTTAAGTAGGCTCATTATCCCTAATCAGGGGTGATATAATGAGTTTACGACCCTTGATTAAGGCTTAAGCTCATTATCTTATGCAAAACACCAAAAATAATAAAAAAACTAAAAACACAAAAACAAACAATAAACGTCTCCTCCGGGATTCTTTTCTCATCACACTCATTCAATAACGAGAACTCGCTTCTTCCGTCTAATGCAAGACAGTTAGCGCTCGAGCCAGACGAGTTATACACTTGAGCATAGGCAAGCAAGCAATTCACAGTCAAATCATTTCCAGTCTCTTTGAGTCGAACTACGGTGTTCTGACTTCCTCATTGCACGAGAGGATACGTAGGCATAACTTAACAGTTATCGAACAAAAGTCTTTGTGTCTTCCCCCTCTTTCAGCTTTGCTTGTAAGCCTTAGTTCCTGAGCAATTCACACCTTTTGCACTGACACCTATATTTTCTTTCCCTAGCTTTTGCACACAGATAGCACATACACTTACCCCTTTCAAACACAATCTTTTAAGCGTGGATCCCGTCGAGTACGACGAACGATCTAGGTGCTAATACCTTCCCAGGTCGTAACCAACCCCATTTTTCAGTTTCTTTGGTTCACAACCGTCTTATCCATACCCTTCTAGGTTTATGCAGCATTACCTTTCCTTCGGGATAAAAATGCCTAGCTGGTGACTCTATTCACCCTCAACCTCCAACATCACCGACCGTTCGCGTCTGCACCGGGGACGTCAAGTCTTTTCGGGAGCGACAAGAATATCGTACTTAGGAACTCCCGTTTTCGTTCGTCGTTCTTCTTATTGAAGGATTAGGTTCCTGAATATCCTGACTGAGGATAAATGAGATGGCGGTCCAGGAAAAAATTAGGGATAAAAATAAAAAAAATCTAGCCCGCTGAGGTTAAAACCCGAAAGGGCGGCTCAGGCAAAAAGGGCGTCCCAGTGGATTGAAAACCCGAAAGGGCGATCCAGGAAAAAGTTAGGGACTAATGCCAAGGTAAATATTGTATTCTGTACACCCACTTGACTCTCGGGAGCTACGAAAGAGAAAGATCAATCCAATCATCTTCCTACAAAGTTTAACTGATGATATTTTCAGAGATATAGGGGCCATAACAATGTCAAAACTCAATGGAACCTCATTTATTTTTGTTGCCATTGTACTTTCCTTGCACATCAATTACCTCATTAAGGAATTGCATCTGTATGTACATTCATACCCTTCATGGGTCTTAGCAATGAAAAGAGAAATTTCTCATCAAAAATTGTGCACAATCATTTTTACTTTATCTGTTTGTTTGCAAAATGTTTTTATCATTAATAAACTCTGTTTTGAAATTTTGGTAAAAAAATAATAACAACGTTTGAAAGGAAGTATAATTATCTTTTGGTTGACAGGAGGAATTCGACAGTTTCCCATTGATTAACATTAATAGCATTGCCAGTCACTATGATTGTGTCAGCACAGACAGCATAACCCACTGAGGGATATTAAACTTCAGTCGAAGTTTTACCAGGGGCACTCATGTCTTTCTCCTTGTTTCTTACAGCTTTATCAAGGTCTCGTGTACCAAGTATTGGAAAGTCTAATACCCTCCACCACCTCCCAGAGTCCAATATTCATTGGTAACCACCAAAAGACTTGAAGTCCACCGTGTTGGCATCCTTCATAAAACCTAAAGTCCAATTTTATTAGCAACTACTAAAAGACTAAAAGACCAATTTTATTGGCACTCTCGTAATTCCCAAAAGCCCACTATGGTGGCAACTACCAAAAAGCCGAAAGTCCAACCATGTTTGGCACACCTCTCCAAAGTCCACTTTGTTGGCAACCATAAAAAAACAACTAAAAGTCCACCACGTTGGCATTCATCCCTCCAAAGTCCAATATCCTTGGAAATTACCAAGAAACCTATATCCAGCATATACAACCATTTGCATTGTCACAAGCATGGCATGCATAACATTCTTGTCCGAAAACAAGAATGTCATCAAACACAATCACATTAATCATTAGAATTTAACAAAGCATTAACAATTTCATTTTTCATATGAATCATTGTGCATCATGCAATGTACGATGTCATATCAAGCATATTATAGCATAGCGGGATCCAGCAGGGCCTTTCTCTCTCAAAGTCGGCGGTATTCCTCTGAAAGGAGCTGATATCCCGCATGTGCTCGCGGATTTTTGTATCCCCCAGCAAGTCATTCTTCAACTTTATAGTTGATAGTGATGATGCCCATCATCTTCATTTTTGTTGCTCTCCAAGCAGAGAGTACCCTGAAAGATGGTCGAGATACTGCTTCGATATTCTCCGAAGAACCTTAGTCGAAAAGGCACTGCTTCGCAAGATCCGAAGAATCTCATGTTGTGGTAAAGATATTGTTATAGTATCACCGAAGAGCCTTGACTGAAAGGAACTGCTTCGCATGATCTAGAAAATATCTTGTACCATATTGTTCGAGATACTGCTCTAAGTATCCCCAAAGAGCCTTCATTGGTAAGGTACTGCTTTGATGAACTAGAGAATCTCATTGTTTGAGATACTGCTTTGGAATTCTCCGAAGAACCTTAACCAAAAGGTACCGCTTCATAAAACCCGAGGAATATCATGTTGTGGTAAAGATACTGTTCTAGTATCACCGAAGAGCCTTGACTGAAAGGAACTGCTTTGCACGATCTAGAAAATATCTGGCACCATATTGTTCGAGATACTGCTCTAAGTATCCCCAAAGAGGCTTCATTGGTAAGGTACTGCTTTGATGAACAAGAGAATCTCATTGTTCGAGATACTGCTTTGATATTCTCCGAAGAACCTTAGTCGAAAAGGCACTGCTTCGCAAGACCCGAGGAATCTCATGTTGTGGTAAAGATACTGTTCTAGTATCACTGAAGAGCCTTGACTGAAAGGAACTGCTTCGCATGATCTAGAAAATATCTTGTACCATATTGTTCGAGATACTGCTCTAAGTATCCCCAAAGAGCCTTCATTGGTAAGGTACTACTTTGATGAACTAGAGAATCTCATTGTTCGAGATACTGCTTCGATATTCTCCGAAGAACCTTAGTCAAAAAGGCACTGCTTCGCAAGACCCGAGTAATCTCATGTTGAGGTGAAGATACTGTTCTTTAAGTATCACCGAAGAGCCTTGACTGTAAGGAACTGCTTCGCATGACCTAGAAAGTATTATACCATTTATTCGAGATACTGTTCTTGTATCCCCAAAGAGCCTTTAATGTTAAGGAACTGCTTTGTTGGATTATAGAATCTCACGTTTTGTTAGGTTCTTGTCCCTGAAGAGCCTTAATTCATAAGGGACTGCTTCGTACGACTTGGAGAAATTTATTCATCAAATTGGGATATTGCTTTGTTAGTACGAAGAATCTCAGACATTTTGTACAATTTTCCAATCTTATCCTCATATCCCTTTCAGTGGTGTCGCATTTTCTCTCTTGTCGGAAAAATTTCGGGGTCTTTTTATATCTAATTGACTTCTACCATAAAATGATTGAACTCCATGCAGCAGTTCATTCCTTTGGGTTCAAGGCAATTAGATAGGGGCATCTGTCATACCCAAAATTTATCCTACCTTTTCGAATTCTCATGATATTTGGTAAATTGGTGAAGTTGCTGCTGTGAATCATCATTTGGCTTCCGACCATGATTTTCAAATCATGAAGTTCTTGTTTGTACTAAGGTAAAATGCAAATTGTGTAAAAATCGATCATACATGGTTATTGGATGAAAATGGATGTCGTCCCTTTGCAAAGTTTAGGATGATTGAGATGATATAAAGCTTGAAGGATATAATTTAAAAGTTAAACTCATTGGCCCACTTGTGCAAGGAGTTCAAGTGGCAAAGATTAATGTGAAAAGCAAAACTCATCTCTGTGGAATATTAATCTATTTAGAAATAAAGAGTATGAGTTGTGAGAGTCATAGTTTGATCTTTGTTGGATGTCTCTCTTTGGCCTTGTTTTTGTGTCATTTAACTTCCTCACATTTGATCCATAAATGTTTGGTTTACTAATTTAGTTTGATTTATTTGATTTGATCAATTACCCTTCTTGGCGAATTAATCCTTTGAGTTTATCACTACCATGGTTGATTAAGTCTTTGAGTACTATGCACTGGTCTTTATTGCCCATAATGTATTTATATTAATTGAGGGTTGATTGAGAGGTAATTGCTGGCGTTGAAGTGTGGAGTGATTTTATTAAAATTACTTGGCCCATACAAGAAACATGTTTGAACAGATATATCCAAACAAAGATGGAATTTCACATAGTTAACTAAAATCATTCACAATTTACCAAGATTCAAAACCAGTTGCAATTCAAAGGTCAATTACAAGGCTATGTGCCTAAAGTCCAATACGGTATATATCATGATTGATGCCTAGAATTAAAAAGTGGTGAACCAAGTTTGATGAAAATATAAGTTAGCCATGGTTCTCCTCTTGTCCTCAAGGTTCAATGTGAAATTTCATTAGACCTTGTCATCATTGGTCCAACATTTGAGATTCACAAAAAGACATAATTTCATGAAAAAATAAAAGATGCACGCTTCAATGTTACAAATAATTTCGTGATCCAAGCTTCTCCAAGAGTATCATCAATGCAAGCTTCATGTGTCAAGTTGTACCAGATTGAAAAGAATATGATGATGTGGTCTTCGAAAGCTTTCACAGTTGATGTCATTAGAACGAAAATCACAACATCCATCATGTGCCTTCAAGATCATACAAATCAATGAGCAAGCAAAATTCACAAAGAAGATACGTCAAGACTAACAGGATTCAGTTGTTGCAAGAGAGGAAGAAATGCAAAAGAAATTAATATTGTTTTCTAAAGATCTAACACAAGGGGTTGTTTGAATGAAAAAATCAGAAGTTCACATTTGCAAATCAGTTTTTATTACAAGCAAAAATCCAAAGTTTATGCAGCAAAAATGTAGAAGCTAGGCAAGTGTTGATAACAACGTTTGAGTAGCAATCAAATGCAGACGATTTTGAGTTTAAGAATGAACAAAGATGCATTCAAAACAAAAATTTCATCAGCAAGTAGGAGTATACCAAACAGAATGAAAGGGCATCAATGGTGACCAAGATCCAAGCTGAAACTAACATTCAAAGTTCGATAATTCGAACAAGTTCAAGAAGTGATTTACCTCGATCATTATCCAAAGCTTCATCAATTTTCAAACTGATGTCTTAATCTGCAAGTCTCCTTTCCGTATGCATACACCAGGCTTGCAAGCAACAACATAAGATTTGTTACATCAGTATGGAAACAAGTTTAAACGCAAAATGATGCTGACAGTAGAAGGCTTCACATGAAAGTTTGTGATCATAGCAAGTTATACCTCATTAAAGGTCATACAATGTCTCTTCCAAAGCTCCAATTTATGCCAACATAGTATGTTCAAATCCCTCTTCATCCAAACAACCTCTTGTACTAAACTCCTCTTTCAAGCTCGCCCTCACCATAAATGTAATGCACATGAAAGAAAAAAGTAAAAAACAAATAAGTAAATGCATTGTGCACATCAATGAACATAGCAGAAGCAAGTGGAGGAAATCATGATAGGATTCCAAGTAGTAGTTCTAAATCTACAAACCAAACCCAAGGTTTACATGGCAGGGTAATGTCAACATGTCATGAGGAATGATATCAAGAAAGGATTGACTCAAATAGATTGGCAAACATGTCAATAACATTTGTTATAAAGGACAAAAAAATTCGAATCCATGAATTAAGTCTTTACCTCTGAGGTGATAGCAATAATCCAGCAATTTTGAGAGTCTCATATTATGTTGCATCTGCAGAGCCTACTCAGGTTCAGAAGCTTGTCATGAAACTGTCAACATCATAGATCTTGGAGATATCCCTGGAAAAATGTCTTGCTGGTGTTGAAGTTGGAGAGGTTTTATGCACCAATTCAATGCTCTAATGTTATGATACCCACTGTTGCAAAGAATGGTATTTAGTTGCAATTACCACAAGAGCTTTGAGGTCAAAAGCAAGGTAGAAGAGTTTGAAGTGAAGAAGGCATAACAGGGCCATGTTATGGAAGCACTACAAGAATACAACAATAAAATTAGTCTCATCCCACCTAATCACAAATTTAACAGCAGTGGATAAAACTCAGTGAAGACAAATAATTTGAAAAAATTGCAGCTGTAAAAATGAGCAAGTTATAAGTTTTCACAGTGGTTAAAATTTCAAATATCAGCACACACCACTAGTCATTCTAGAAGCCATTCTATTCACTACAAACAAAAACAAAAACAATGACTCACCATGTTGAGGTCCCCACACAATCATCCTGCAAAAATTCTCCAATGGATTGAAGATTCTAACAGCTCACCTCACAAGAACCCTTCTCCATTTTTCACACGTATGAGGCCATTCCTTTCTTCCTATAAAAAGCAACTCATCAAACCTGAAAAGAAAAAAAGATACCTACTTAAACTTTGCAGAAATCTTCCCCAAAAAAAACCCTAATTCATTCAAAGCTCAAAATCCGGAAAAAAAACTATTCAGAGTTTCTCATTGAAACTCTGAGGTAGTTTGAGCTAAGCTATCAACACAACAACAAAATAGTACCCGAAAAAGCATGAGATAAAGAGGACGGAAGCAAGAAACAATGACAGAAAGCAAAAAGATTGTAAGAAAGGATCGAAAATACCTTCCACTCTGAGGTTTGAAGTCGGATTCCTTCCGATCCAGGTGAAATACTCATCCTTATTTATGACTTGTGCCATCCATGCTTAACTGAGTTCGAAATCTTTGCTTTGTCTGCTTGATTTTGTCGATTTTTGATAGATTAGGGTTTGCGATTTGGGAATGAATACACCATTCGGTTGATTTTTGTTTCGGATTTGATAATGACATGCGATGAGGTTGATGTAACTGAGCATCGAATCGATTGTGTGTTTTTTTAGGAATCTCACATGAAATATGAAGAACTGGTTTTCTGAAGGTTCTTTGTTTGAGTATGGTTTCGTTATATGTGTTGTACCGAGAAACGATTTTGTTTTCCTTCCTTTCTTTAGCTTTTTTTTTTAAAACCATTAATGGGTATTCATTGATTAGTATTGATGAGTGCACAAGCCCAACAGTCAGAATCTGTTTCCAATGCTAGACTGATAGGTGGCGTGGGGAGCCTCATGCTGAGTGGTCTGCCCGAGACAGTCACAATGACGCGTGGAATGGGGTGTCCTTTCCCTTGTCCCACCATACAAATTTAAATTTTCTTACTATTTTGCTTTGTGTTTTCATTAAATAGTCAGCTCACATTTATACCATTGGATCCTAAGTGTGTTATCAGTCCATTGAATCAACGATTGTGATCTGGTGGATCAAGTGCTTTATGGTGTGTAAGAATCATGGGATCTAATCGGTTGACTATCACCCCTGGGCTCTGACTGACATCGATTGGGCCTGGAATTTCTTTTTTAACACACCCTTATTTTGCTAATACAGACCTGACCCATTTCATTTATGTTGTTTAAATTCATTTCAACTATTTTTCTAATAACTTTCTTTTAAAAACAAATTTCTAAGAACATTCAAAAATTATTTTCATAATATCTTAATTAATTTAATTAAACCTTTTTATTTAATATTAATTAATCTATTTGTAGATTAATTTTATTAAATATTTAATTTTAATGAACTTAATTATTATTATTATTATTTGTTTTTGATTATTTTCTATTTCGATTATTAAAAAACCCAAAAACCCATTTTCGTTGACTAATTCAATTAAATATTTTTATTTAATTCGATTAATTAGTTTGATAATTAATCTAATTAAATATTTATATTTAATTTGATTAATTAATATTTTCACCTTTGTTCGATTTTATGTATGTGTTGAATGTTTGTGTATGCTCGATCCTTCTTGCTTGTGATACAATGATATGCTTGCTTGTGTGATTACTTTTGCATTTTTGACGATAAATTGCTAAGTAAAAAACAAATGCACACTAAGATTAATCATTTCAAAGATAAACAAAATCTTTGGTCCAACGCCAAGTGGCTATGCATACTCACTTCACTTCATACACACATGTAAGTCGATCATTCCTTGATCGCCATCTGCACTACTTTTCACCTTACACCTTTCTCAACATTTTTCAACTTAACGAATCGGCGCATCGCGTTTGTTTTCCATAGCTAGTCTTTAGCTTAGTTCCTCAATCTTGCGAGCCGAGCGCATTGTTCCTCGCTAACAAACCCACAAATAAACTCCATTTGCATTCATCCCAAAACCTCAAAAACCGAAATGTTACTTTTAGATCCCAACCCTTGATCCAACATCAAGCAGTCTTAGGAAATAAGACACTCTAATAATACGAGAAGAATTGTACGCCACGAGCCTTAAGTGGTAGAAAGGAGGATAATGAGCTCTCGTTATTTGCTCCAATTATTTCGTCGCAAGACGCTCGTCTTGTTGGCTCGGAATAATCACCTATACCCATAGTCTTTAGTACAATTCGACTCCTAAATCCTTTTTTCCGAAGAAAGGTAATAAAACAAACACCAATCACCCATATCAGGCCGAACTACGAAGCTCTGACTTTCCCATTGCACAAGGGAATACGTAGGCACGAGGATCTCAATCCTTGATGAGCCCCTAGGATCAATAAGCCACTTAGTTTAGCAAGAAATTCATAAGCATAGACATCCCTTCGCGCGTGACAACTTAGATGGTTCCCATCGAGTACGATGGATGTAGGGGGTGCTAATACCTTCCCCCTACATAACCGACTTCCGAACCCCGACAACGGTTTACGACGACCTTGTTTTATCCCTTCTTGTGGTTTTATCTATATATACCATTTCCCTATTTGGGAATAAACAAAATTAGGTGGCGACTCTCATGTCAGCCCAGCCGCGACCGCGTTCGCGAGGATCGTATTTTTCGAGGTACGACAGTAAGTATCAATTCTTTGGAGGATATGAAACCGCTTGGAGACTTTGTAAAGCTGGAAGTGTAAGATATTACTTGAGGTCTTCCCTTAGGATATCCGTAAAGATTACTCTGTGGGGATGAATCGACGAAGCTTCATTGAATTCCTACCTCCGTTTGTTCTTAGTAAATGATATTATTGTATTTTATGCATTTCTGGTAAACATCAATCATATTCAAAAGCATATATACATTCAGACATAATCAATGGATGTTTTCTCGCTTTAGTAAAAGGGGAAAAGTAAAGCTGAATAAAGAGGGAAATGTAAAGCTGAATAAAGAGGGAAAAGTAAAGCCGAATACGAAAAATGGAGTTTTATTTATTTTAGAAATAGGCCTATAAACAGGCAGGTTTTAACACGGAGATGGAAATCCTAGTAAGAGGAATTCGTCAAAGAAATTTTTACAAGCAAAAATAGCCATGTGTAAATAATCCTATTGAGTTTCAACTTTGCTATTGCCATTATCTTCAATTATCTCATCTTCAGCTATCGGAGAAGAAACGATGGGACTGATCGGTATCTGTTGAACTTGACGTAGAGAACACATCTAGTAGAGGTTACATGGGTGATCCAACGATACATAGTCATATGCTTTAATCCCTAACTTTTGCCTGGATTGCCCTTTCAGATTTTTTAATCCACCGGGATACCCTTTTTTTTGCCCAAGCCGCCTTTTCAGGTTTTCGATTTGCCGGGTGTACATTTTTTTTATATATATCCCTAAATTTTTGCCCGAACCTTTTTGGTTCGCCGGGATGCCCTTATTTTTTCCTAGGCCAGTCAACCTAGCGGGTCTCTTTTCATGCGTAGTATTTTTTAACTATGTCTGCGTTCACAGGCTGCGGGAGATCTTCACCATCCATAGTGGTAAGCATCATGGCACCTCCAGAAAATACCCTCTTAACAACAAATGGCCCTTCATAGGTAGGGGTCCATTTGCCCCTAGGATCACCCTGTGGTAGTATAATACGCTTGATTACCAAATCACCAGCCTGATACGCTTGATGCTTAACTTTCTTATTGAAGGCTTTGATCATACGCTTCTGATACATCTGACCATGACAAACAACTGCTAGTCTTTTCTCATCAATCAAGTTTATATGGTCAAGTCGAGTCTGAATCCATTCATCTTCATCCAAGCTTGCATCATTCATAATTCTCAAAGAAGGAATCTGAACTTCAATGGGTAAAACTGCTTCAATACCATAGACAAGGGAGAATGGGGTTGCCCCTGTTGAAGTACGTATAGTGGTACGATAACCATGAAGATCAAATGGTAACATCTCATGCCAATCCTTATATGTAATTGTAATCTTTTGCAAGATCTTCTTAATATTCTTATTGGTGGCTTCCACTGCGCCATTCATCTTTGGACGATATGGAGAAGAATTGTGGTGTTTAATCTTGAACTGTGTGCAGAGATCAGTAATCATAGTGTTGTTCAGATTAATACCATTATCTGTGATAATCCTTTCAGGGATGCCATATCTGCATATAAGATTATACTTGATGAACCGAGCCACAACATTCTTGGTAATAGAAACAAATGAAGCTGCCTCTACCCACTTGGTGAAGTAATCAATAGCCACAAGGATGAAACAATGTCCATTGGAGGAAGTAGGTTTGATCTCACCAATCATATCAATGCCCCACATGGCAAAAGGCCATGGAGAAGTTAGAACATTCAACGGAACTGGAGGCACATGAACCTTACGGGCATAAATCTGGCATTTGTGACAAGTTTTGGAGTGTTGATAGCAATCCGCTTCCATGGTAGACCAATAGTAACCTGCTCTCAAAATCTTCTTAGCCATAGTATACCCACTAGAATGAGTACCAAATATCCCATCATGCATGTCTTCCATAATCTCTACTGCTTCTTGCTTATCCATACAGCGAAGCAAAGTTGAATCGTGGTTGCGCTTGTACAAAATTCCATTACTCAGGAAGAATTTAGCAGAAAATCTTCTTAGAAACTTCTTGTCATTGACAGATGCCCCTTCCGGGAACTCCTGAGCTTCAAGATACCTCTTCACTTTATAGAAACAAGGTTTTTCCTCTACTCCTTCAGTACCCACCTCATTGTAGTATGCAAGTTTATCAAATCGATCAATAGTAATTCTCGGAGCTTCATCATCCCAACTGATTTCAAACATAGATGCTATGGTGGCCAATGCATATGCCAACAGATTTTCTTCTCGTGGAATATGTCCAAAGGTGATCTCTTCGAAGTACGGGATCAAAGACAACACATGCTCTTTGTAAGGGATGAGATTAGGATGCTTGGTATCCCAATTTCCTTTAACTTGACTAACTACCAAGGCTGAATCTCCATATACATTCAAAAACTGGATCTTCATCTCAATAGCAACCTTGATACCCATGATGCACACTTCATACTCAGCCATATTATTGGTACATTTAAAACAAAGCTTTGCAGTAACTGGTGTATAACAACCTTTAGGAGAGATAATCACCACACCAACACCATTACCAAGCGCATTAGAAGCTCCATCAAAAACCATAGTCCATCGGGATCCTTGTCCAGGTCCTTCATATTGTCTAGGTTCTTTAGTAACAATCATAATATGCTCATCTGGAAATTCAAAACTCATAGATTGATAATCATCCACTACTTGATGAGCCAAATGATCAGCTACTACACTTCCTTTGATTGCTTTCTGAGTAGTATATTGTATGTCATATTCTATCAAGATCATTTGCCATCTTGATATTCGTCCGGAGAGAGCGGGCTTCTCAAATATATACTTGATTGGATCCATTTTTTAAATCAATAAGGTGGTATGAGTCAACATATAATATCTTAGTCGGCGAGCAGCCTATGCCAAAGCACAACAAGTTTTCTCGAGTAGTGAGTATTTTGTTTCACAGTCGGTAAACTTTTTGCTAAGGTAGTATATTGCCTGCTCTTTTCGACCAGACTCGTCATGTTTCCCCAACACACACCCCATTGAGTTATCCAATACTATCAAGTACATAATTAAGGGTCTTCCTTTAACTAGTGGCATCAATATAGGAGGTTCCTGTAGGTACCTTTTGATCTCATCAAAAGCTACCCGGCATTCATCATTCCATTCCAATACTTGATCTTTCTTCAACAACTTGAAGATTGGATCACAAGTAGCAGTCAATTGGAAAATAAATCTTGCAATGTAATTCAGTCTTCCCAGGAAACCTCTAACTTCTTTCTCAGTACGAGGAGCAAACATCTCTTGTATAGCTTTTACCTTTGCAGGATCCACTTCAATACCTTTACCACTGATAATAAAACCCAGAAGTTTACCCGATCTAACTCCGAAAGTACACTTGTTTGGATTCAATCTCAACTTGTATTTATTCAACCTCTCAAACAACTTGTGCAAGTGATCAAGATACTCTTCTTCATTCTGAGATCTGGCTATCATATCATCCACATATACCTCTATCTCATGGTGAATCATATCATGGAAAAAAGCTACCATAGCACGCTAATATTTTCCCCCAACATTCTTCAAACCAAATGGCATCACCTTATAACAAAAAGTGCCCATTGTGTAACAAATGTAGTCTTCTCCATATCTTCAGGTGCCATCTTAATCTGATTGTACCCAGAGAAACCATCCATAAAAGAGAACACCTTATGTTGAGCAGTGTTGTCTACCAGAACATCAATATGTGGAAGTGGGAAGTCATCTTTGGGTCTGGCTCTGTTGAAATCCCTATAATCTACACACATACGTACTTTACCATCTTTCTTAGGCACCAGCACTACGTTTACAACCCACTGAGGATAAGAAGTAACAGCTAAAAACCATGCATTGAATTGTTTCATCACCTCTACCTTAATCTTTTCTGACATATCAGGACGCATACGACGAAATTTCTGTTTTATTGGGCGACAATCCTCTTTCACTGGTAGACGGTGAACCACAATATCTGTATCTAACCCTGGCATATCTTCATAAGACCAAGAAAAATTTCCACATAGTCACGTAACATCTGAATCAACATATTCTTAACATCATCTTCCAACTCAGCACCTATCTTGACCTCTTTCCTGTTTTCCTCAGTTCCCAAGTTCACAACTTTGATTGGTTCCTCATGTGGTTGTATAGCTTCTCTTCTTGTTGTAGTAATCTAGCCAACCCTACAGGTACTTCACAATCTTCCTCCTTTCCATCCTCGGCTTGATAGATCAGATTCTCGTAGTCATAATTAGCAATAGCAGAATTGTTATCAATAGGATCCAGAGTTGATGAAGATCTGTATTTTAGTGACGTGGGTGTGGGTAAGAACAACATAGCTTTTTTTTTATAAAAGGAAAAAGTAAAAAGAAAAACAAAGAGCGCAATATTTACGAAAGCGAGAAACGTCCATTGATTTTATTGAATGAAAATATGCAAATGAAATGACAACCCTAACAAGCATACCATTGTGCCACGGGCAAGGCACAAGGCTTAAAAGTATTTAATTGTTCAAAGTTACAAAAAGTTAAATTTAGGAAAATAAAATAGCATTTACTCCTGACTAAAGGAGATAGGAATAAAGTCTTCAGCTTTCCAGTTGTTGAGTCCCTCTCCCATGGTAGGAAAAATCCAATCATCCAGGTTGTAACCTTCATCATAATCTTTCACAACATTGACTTGGTCCTTTATGATTCCTACATGAGTGATACGAGCAACACGAGTACGACGAATAACCTTCTGAGATTCTGCAGTAAAACCCAAACCAAACTTGTCAGACTTGTAAGGAATGTCAGAAAGCTGACCCCAAATAGTACAACCACCTTCTTCAACCACAGCTCTAGCATCTTTGCGGGAGGCCATCGTAGAAGGTACTCTGGTAATCACAAGAACTCTTTTAACAGCAGGGAGAGCTTCAGTAGCAGGAACGACTTGAGGAACCACTTCAAATATCTGACAAGGAGTCTCAAAAAATTCACCCTCCATCTCAACATATTTACAGGTATTCACATGACTGACCATGTATTCTTCTTCACCATAAACAGTGATAATCTTTCCTTTCACCGGATACTTCAATTTTTGATGTAAAATGGAAGTCACAGAACCTGCCCCATGGATCCAGGGGCGCCCAAGCAAACAGGAGTACGCAAGACGAATATCCATCACATAGAAAGTGGAATTAAAGACTTGAGAGTCTACTTTGATTGGAAGATCCACCTCTCCATGCACCATTCTTCTTGAACCATCAAAGGCCCTCACCACCACATTACTTGGTCTTAACACTACATCCTTCAAGTTGAGTTTGTCTAGAACCTCCTTAGGTAATACATTCAACGAAGAACCATTATCCACCAATACATGAGACAAAGTAGTGCCCCTACACTCAATGGAGACGTGCAGAGCTCTATTATGGTTTCTTTTAGCAGGAGTCAGATCAACATCAGTAAAACCCAAACCATTATCACTAGTTAGATGAGCAACACAATTTTCAAACTGGTCCACAGAGATTTCATGTGGCACGTGAGCAATCTTCAGGAATTTGATTAAAGCCTTGGCATGGGCTTCAGAACACAATAGCAGAGATAACATGGAGATTTTTGAGGGAGTATGCCCCAACTGGTCAAAAACATCATAATCACTCTTGCGGATGATCTTCAATACTTCTTCCATCTGCTTAGGGAGATCTTCACTAACTGGTGCCTCAACTTGAACAAGTTCAATCACTGGTCCTTTTCCCCGAGCCTTAGTACTTTGCCCAGAGTTAGAGATATGAACTAGAGTAGCAACAGTCTTTGAGGTGTCTTCTAGAGAGAAATTCTTCCACTCCTGGTAACCTTACTGGATCCAACAATATTGTCCACATCAAGATTAACATCAGTAACAGGTGCATGAGTCAAATGCTCTTGTTTGACACCATGGATATAAACATCAGAACCATAATTCCAAGGTATAACCTTGTCAGAAGTGTATGGGATAGGACCAGGAGTAATAATAATCATTGGAGTCACCTTTGGCTCATCAATAATCTTCACAGGACCCTTAGAAGTGATCCTCACTGGACCATTGGAAGTAATCTTCACATGAATCTTGTTAACCATAGCCACATCTTCAACTTTCAAATCTCGAGCCAAACCTCCACACAGACTTTCTATAGAAGGGGTCCTCTTAAATAGTATAGTATAGTTATCTATCAGGCGTTGAATACCTGACCTCAACCTCCAACAACTATCAGGTTTATAGGCACAATAAAAACAATCTTCCCTGCAACCCGGAAATAAAATGGCTTGCACAAGTTTCTTCTTGACAATAGCTAAAGGAGTAGTTATTTCAGCCACAGTACGAACATAAACAACCTCATCAACAACATTAATAGTCTTCTAATGTTTAGGCATAGGAGCAGTAATCACATTAGGAGTTTCCAGAGGGTCAAACTCAATTTCTCCATTCTCAATCATATCCTTAATTTTGTTCTTCAATGACCAGCAACTGTTAGTATCATGGCCAGGGCTATTAGAATGGTATGCACACCTTGCATTGGGATTGTAACGAGAAGAGGAAGTATTGATATTTTGTGGTGGATCTTTCAAATTAATCATTTCTCCTTTCAACATATGCTACAAAGCCTGAGCCAACGACATATTGAGCTTGGTAAATTGCCTCCTAGGCTTGGGATGACTATTTTGTTACTGCTATTGTGGTAGAGGTGTAGGATTGGAAATCAAAACCGCTCCCACAGATTGGTTACGATCATTAAAAGCCTGCTGGCTATACACAACATTGGATTCCTTCTTCCCATGAGGGGGCTTCTTGGTGATACTTGAAGAAGCAACTATCTAAATATTTCCACTTTGTATCCCACTTTCCATACGTTTTCCAGTCATTATCAGCTCAGTGAAGCCAGATGATGAGCTTCCAATGAGATGACTATAGAAAGGACCAGTCAACATACTCATGAACATATCAACCAATTCCCTGTCAGTCAAAGGGGGTTGAACTCTACTTTCCAGATCTCTCCATTTCTGAGCATACTCCTTGAAACTTTCTTTGGTATCCATGGACATGCTTTGGAGCTGCATGCGAGTTGGTGCTAAATCTGAATTGTATTGGTACTGCTTATAGAAAGCCTCAACAAGATCATTCTAGTTGCGAATGTTGGTACTCTTCAGTTGATAATACCATTCCAGTTGGGATCCGGACAAACTCTCTTGAAAGAAATGCATCCATAACTTCTTATCAGGAGTATGGGGTTGAGTTATTCTGACATAAGACCTCAAATGCAATTTTGGGCAAGACACACCATCATATACTACAAAAGTAGGAACCTTAAAGCCCATAGGGATGGAGACTCCAGAAATCAAACTCAAATCTTCAAAGTCAAACCCATAATTCTTCTGTAGTTCCATAGCATTCATTCTGTCCACCAGCATCTTATACTTCTCTTCACTAGTAGGATCATGATAATAGTTCTCCCCAGAATCAGAATCTTCCACAGTATCATGGAGACTGCCTCCCTCTTTCTCAGAATTTTCAGACTCAAGATTCTCAACCTCTTCATCTGTCTTGACGGGACCTCTAAATCTTCTACCCAGGTTGATGAAGCCCACTGGTTTTCTGGTCTTCTTCTTTTTCTTAGTCAAAAGTGCCTTCAGCTCATCTTGTCCCCTGGACAAATTCAGAATCATTTCTTGAAATTGTGCATTCTGAGTCTAGAGATCCTTAACAGTTTGTTCGAGAGCCATTTCTGCTGAAATAAACAGCAAGAAGATAAGATACCTATTCATAAGAAACCTGTGATGTAATGATATGGTATGTAGATGCATATGCAATGTTTTCAAGGACTGCGGGATTTAAATTTGTTTTAATTTTTTTTTTATTAGTAAGTGTTTAATAAAAATTTTGCCCCTTGGGCTTACAAAGAAATAACAATAAAGTACAAAAGATAAATATATGGGGTTTTAAGTCTCCCATGGACGCTTCCTCTTTGTATGGAGGTACTTGTTGAGGTTTTGCTCCACGTGAAGTTTCCTTGTTAGCTCCAAAATTCTTTCTTGACCAGCTCTGAAGTGAGTCTCAAAAGTATCCTTTTGCTCCTTCAACTGAATCCAGGACTTTTGCAGTTCTTCCAAATAAGTGGGCATGTCCGGATGAAGGATGGTATAAGGAACATCTCCTTCAGCAACATGCTCCATAGTGATTGGTAGAACAGCAGGATATGGCATCATAAGAGTCTGAGCACGAGATCACACCCATCTGAGATAAGGCTCCATAGGAATAGAATACTTTGGCTCCAAAGTCTTACTATCAATCCTATTTACCTTGTTCCAAGCTCGTACAAACCTTTGACGGTAACCCTAAGGATCATTGTCGTAGTCGAACATAATACCCTAAATAAGCATGTCATGAGGACCATTACTCTGAGCATAACCAAACGGACGTAATGCTAAAGAAGGGTTGTAGGTAATCCCCCTCTTATGCCTAGAAGTGGCACATTAGGGAACTCCCCACAACGGTCAATGATAGTAACATTCTCTATAGATCGAGAGCACCAATGAATGTCTGAATGAGAAAGTGACATAATCCTCTTAGACCACCTTAACCCTTGTTCATTCTTCATCACTAATCGAGGAAGGTGAGAAATAAACCACCTAGACAATAAAGGTATGCAGCACATCAGAGTTCCTCTCGCCTTCGTAGTGCGAGTGTGAAGAGAATGTAAGATATCTCCAAGTAATGTAGGCACTGGATTTCGAGTCAGAAATATATTGATGGCGTGTACGTCTATGAACTGGTCTGGATTAGGGAACAACACTAAGCCATAGATCAATAGGGCCAGGATCTCTTCAAAAGCATCATAACTCATACCTTTCAAGAACACTTGAGCTTTCTCCATCAATACCTTAGCAAGAATACCCTAAACTCCGCTTCTCGTTTCTAGGACAATGTCTGATTTCTTCAGATGTAGGGCTGCAACAATGACTTCAGGTTTAGGCTCCTTCTCTAAGCCTATGAAGGGTCTCTGATCAAGGATAGGTATACCCAGTAGTTTGGAGAACTCTTCCATTGTAGGAACCAACTGATAGTCGGGGAATGTGAAGCAATGATGTTTAGGATCAAAGAACTGAAATAGGACATTCATCATGTCTTCATTGAACCCTGAAGTGACTAGATCCAGTAGGTGACCTTGCCTCTTGATGAATTGGGAGTTTTCAGAAACTTGAGAGACCAATTATTTAAGCTTAGAAGGTATCCCTACAAAGTTGATCCGGATTGTATTCCTACAAGCAGAAGCCATGACCTGTAACAAAGAATAAAGATAAATCCTTTGGTCCTTGAAATGGTTAGTGAAAATGCTATACTTATGATGTCATGATGTCATGATGTTATGCTCAATCACAAACATGTGCACACACAAATAAGTCACACAATAGCCCTAGGTTTGAAGGCTTGCATGAGGTTTAAAGGTAAGTACCCTCCTCTGAAGTTTAGTTGGTTCATCCTGTCCTACAAAAGTAACCAGGTTCTAAGGGATCTCAATATAATTGATCCTTCCCAAGGGTGGTTGTTCAGTAGGCAACTTACTTGCCAACCAAAACCCTCCGAGTTTAGGATCTCAATGAGCATAGCATCGAGTATCAACCAACTTCAGTCTTCACCGAAGCCGGCTATCTCACTACTTTCTAAAGGCCAAGATGGTATGACTAGGGTTCTAAAATTCAGTTAGTGTATTGACAACATATGGCAGCCCCATATTATCCTTAACGTTTTTAAGGAACATAAGCACCAACCAAGAAGTCACACTAACTATGGCCACCAGATCAACCATATTGGTATACGCCGTACAATTTCGTTGGTCTATTGCCATTTACCTAGGGTACACTAGATCTGGGTTAGGATCTTTCACACAAAAAGCCCAACAAGTAATATAAAGCAAACAAAGCAAACAATTAAGTGATCTAATTCCTAAGGGTACCCCACTTTTACTTAGTAAATCGCCAGCAGAGTCACCAGTTCTGTAACATAGTGGGAGAACTGACTTTCTATAAATGTTGCGGATAGCAAGAGTCGCCCCCGACTTTTATTTTATCCAAGTGGAAAGGACATAAAAGAACAGGAAAGACCTATTTTTAAAAGACTTGGGTTCGGGGGGTAGGTTATATAAAGGGAAGGTGTTAGCACCCTTTATATACATGGTTATCCATGGGCTCTTAGTTACTTAGCTCACTTAAATTGTTTTTGAAGAGTATAGTGTGTGATTAGCTATTTTTCTAAGTACTTTGTAATGATCCTCGTATGGATGTATACAAAGCCTTGTTTTGAAAATTTTTTAAGAAAGTAAGGTGTAAAAAGTAATTTTAGGATGTGAGCAAGTAACTAGGAAGTACCTACCCTAGACTAAGTCATTCATGTTCTTATATTTTCTTTCAAGGGTAAGACTATCCCTATTATTAAGGAATAAGTAGTCATTACCTTGGATTTTAAGTAGGGACAAACATAGGGTCATCGTACGATCAACGAAGGCAACTGGAGGGTGTCTTTAGCAACCTGGGAGGGACTATCATCTTTTATCGAAGGGACAAGATCATTATCGTAGGCAACATCGTAGGGACTTGATCTTTTAAATTTGGGATGGACTAGATGATTTATTTATGGAGGGACTTTGCTTAAGACACCCCATTTTCGAGGGACTTAACCGTATTTAAAGGCAACCAAGAGGAATATCCTAGGAAGTGCAGATGACGATCAAAGATCGACTTACGCGTGTGAATGTTTATTTTTAAATATTTATCTTTTTAAAGTTAATTATCTAATTTTATTTAATCACAATTAATTTCGCACTCCCTATTTACTAACCAAGCAATTAAATAAAATAAATAAAAGACGGAAATATAAAACCTACGCTATTACATGGCTTATGGGCTGTTACAAAATTAATCGAGCAAGAAAAATAAATTACAATATAATAACCTATACATTTTTCTAAACAATTTAATTAAGGCAAAATAAATAAATAAAAGAAAACTGAGAAAATTATTCTAAATAATTAAATAAAATAAAAAAGAAATTAATTAGATTTTTTTGAAATTAGGGTTAGGTAGAAAATTAGAATTTTTTTAGGAAGATTAGGGTTAATAAAAATTAGGGTTAGAATTTAGTTTAAGGATTTAATTAAAAAACAAAAATTTATTAAGAAAATAAGAAGTAATTAAAATATAAAAGGTTAATTATATACATAATATCAAAATTTAGAATTTTTAAATATAATAAGAGTTAGTTAAATTTTTATTTATAAAATAACATATAAAGATTTATCGACAAACTTAATATTATAAAAATAAAGTTATTATTATTTACAAATTAAAAAAACGTTTCTCTTTGTTTTTTTTATAAAAAATAATCAATAAAACGTTAATCAAGAAAAGATTTATTTTTAATATTGGTTTAAATATATTAGGTTAATTAATATATTAAAATAAAGTTAATTAAAACAAAAGAAAATAAGAAAATATGAAAAGAAACAGAAAATTGCTCAAAAAATAGGACCTGGGAATCAAACCCAGGTCCCTTACCTCAATGCGTATCACAAAAACCAGCAGGGCCAGCACGCGCTGGTGATAATCATATTGGACAAAAATATTATATTTTGAACCTGCAAACTAAAAATAACATGTAAAAAAAACGCTGGAACCAGGAATCGAACTCAGCTCATATGTCCATCCGCGTGCGTACAATACCAGTGGGCTACCTGCATACTTTTTAATTCATAATGGAAATAACACTATATAATAAAAAATAAAATTTGAATTTCAGAAAACCGCGCCAACTTCATCTTCAACCTCTGGCCATGTATTTTTGCTACGGTTTTGGCTAGGATTTTGCTACAAAACATTCGTAGCTAAATGGCTTCCATATTCACAACATCATAAATACATACAATTAGTCCATATTTCTTGTACCAATCGACTATCCATGACCTGCAAAGTCTAAATTCATCATCAAATAACATTTATATTGCTTAAATAAGGAAACCTCAATTGAGAGGTCAAAAGCCTAACAATGGCCGATTGCGTTTAAGGCCACGAAACTCATATATTCTTGCCCAGAAACAATCTACACAACACCCTAAACAACAAAACACGATCAAATTTCATTAGTAGTGCATGAATGAGTGTAATCGAAAAAATAAAAAAACAAGAACAAAGTAAATTCAGTTAGCATGATTCGATGCATGAATGGATGTTTTTATGATCCAAAAACGTTGTATGATTCCTCAGGAACGCATTAAAACCTTCAAAAGACTTTGAGATTGCTTGGATGCTTGAATCCGATTTTCACTTTTCCTTGACTTCTTTGAAACTTGAAATACCTTACCTTGCCTCTGAAAATCGTCCCCTTTGTGTCTATTAGGTTTGTGTATATATGAGGGATCAAAATAGGTTAAAATTTGGGCTTGGTTTTTGAGAAACTTGATTGCTTGATATTGAAGAAATCTTATTTCCAATTTGGTCAAAAATCAAATATTTTCCTTACAATCAAGCTTTGTCCGAATTTGGATCCTTTCCAATCACTTTAAATGCAATATATTTGCTTCTAGAACAAATATTTGATCTAAAAATTGACTTTTTATATTTTATTTTCATTTAAATTTAATTTAAACAAATAAAATCCAAATAAATAAAAAATAAATTATAAAAATCAGATGGATTGATTATTGGGTCATGCTTGATGTTATCATGAAGATTGGGTTGCAAAATGATAGGGCCATTTGGAAAATATTGGATTTAAGCCCTTATTTTCTTCACACACCCTTTAAGAATTTCCCAACTTTGACAAGGCATAAATCCTTCAATTTTAAGGCTATAAAGGTGTTCTTGGACATTTTGGAAATCTTAAAGAGTCCTCTAACAAACCCCTTTGGTCTCATGTCCATATCTTTCACCATTTTCCAATTATGCTCTTTGGAAGATGTTGACTGTTTGTTGACTTTTGAAATGACCTGTAATGTTTTAGCTCATACCTTCCAAATGAAGCAATTTTAGGCTTGGCTTGTGAGACACAAAGTTGTAGATAATTAAATTTCCTTCAAAATGAGCTTTGGATGTGAAATTTTTGATGTAGCATGTGAAAGTTATGGCTGGTCAAAGTTCAGTTGACTTTTCTTAAGAAAACCCTAATTTAGAAACTCCTAATTCTTGATGATCTGGAATTTCCTTGATGAATCATGATAAAACCTTGATCAAATGATGAATTTTACTTCATAACCTTGATGTTGTCAAAATATCTTGAAGTTTGACTTTAATTTGACCACAGTTTGACTTTTTAACCACTTTGACCTATTTTTGCATATCTGATCATCTGACTGATCAAAATTATTGGGAAAGCTCTGAAACTTGACATAGGGATTCTTGAAGTAATATGGGATGCCATGAAGCTTAATTGAAGCCTTGGAAGTCATTTTAACCTGAGGAAACTCAAAACCCTAGTTTTAGACACTTTGTTTAGGAGGAGGCATTGCTTGGGGAAACTTCCACACTTCTTGGTCAATTGGGAGTCTTGAGGATCTTATGATCATTTAAGAGTCTTGAAAGAGATTTTCTTGATTGTGGGAGGGAAAATTTTGGGGTACAACAGTGATGTTTGAATATCTCTATCCTAATGAAGAAGAAGGAGAGATAAGAAGAAGAAAAGGAGGCTTAGAAGACAACTTACTTCCATGATGGAAGGTAAGTTACTTCAAAGGGGGAAATAAGCAATTATGTAAATCAAATAATCTTAGATGCTTAAGAAAACACAAAAGTTAAATGTAAAAGGAGAGGGAGAGCTTGGAATGTAGAAGCATTTACACACTCCTAAAACTTACCAAAGCTCCTACAAGGTTAGCAAATGAAGCACAATAGTTCATAAGACATGAAATGAAAAATAAACACATCAAGAAACAAATGAAATGAATCTAAAGGCCTATGAACCTTACAAGTCAAAAACAAACCCTAAATGAACTTAAGAAGTTCAAATAATCCAAACTAAAAAAAAGTGCAAAGAAGCACCAAAGTGGCAAAGAAGTTTAAAGGAAGCACTCATGAAGAAGTAAGGATGCAAAAAGGTATAAGCATGAATAAAAACACATGAGAAGTTTAACACCCGTCTAAACCCCGAATAAAAATACACTTTATTTTAGGTAAATAAGTTTCTCATCGACAATCACGAATGTCACATCTTCATAAAAACATCTTTAACAAAAAGGTTCCTGATCCGTGTAGACAAGGATTTTCGATGCCATGAAATTAACGGTGACAAGTATCACCGCCGATATGGTGGAAATTGAAAATATATTGTAATCCTTATCCGTAACTTATCTAATCTCTCACTCTTTATGATATTCATTTAATCAATACAAAGCATGTATGTTCTTAACAATTATAAAATCAAAAGAAAAAAATCAAAAGAAAACCTAAGAATTCTCTCATCCCTCTCCGCCACGGCTCCTTCTTCCCCAACCCTAAACCTAGCGCTGACAGAAACAAAAATCTCACCGGATTGACAAAATCAACACCGCCTTAGGTTCCTCCCTCCATAACTACAACCTAACCTTCATCTCTATCTCCACTCCGAAATCGCAACTACAACTCTCAACTGAAACAATCATCTCTATTCTAATTCGGAATCGCAAATCTCAAAAAATCGATTGAAATCTAGAACAACCAGCAATGCAGCAATGATTTCATACAAGAGGGGTACAAACTCGTACCTTGTGAATTGACCGTGTCGGCGATGTCAAAAGAAAGATGACGCTTCTGTTGCGATGCCGCCGCGACGTTCTTCGTATCGTAGTCGTATCCCTCGGCTCATCTCTATCTTCGTTCAACGTCGTCCTTCAATTGATTCTGCTCTCACCATTTCCGGCTGATAGCTATGAAAAACTCAAATTAGTCAGGTACTAATTGATTCTTGATCCTCTCCTCTTCCTCTTTTGATTTTCGCTTTCATTGTTGATATCATTGTTGCGAGTTTTGGATGAACTATGCTCCTTGATTTCTTGTTGTTGTAATTTTTTGCATATTTGTGCGGATTGATGAAGATGATGTTGTTGAAGTTGCAGAAGATCTTCGATGATGAGGTTGCAATTAGATTGATGAAGATAAGAGAGATGAAGATTTAAGGTGAAAGAGATTGGATAGTGATTCTGATTGAAGTTTGATGAATAATTGAAGAATGATGCAGAGTTGGTTGAAGAATGTTGCAGAGAATTTTTATGCTTCAAAGAGTACTTGGAGAATGATGAAGATGGTGGTAGATCAATGGAAAAAAATGGAGAATGAGAAAGAAAATATGCAGCTACCATTCTCTTCTTATAGGTGATGAAATGAAGGATCCTTTGGTAATTTTTCAGGAATGCAATTAGGGATTCTATTAGAATTATGTTAGAGTTAGTTTTCTGTTATTGATTTCTTCTATTTTTTCCTTGTAGAGATTGAAGAGTGAAGTGATGATATTAGAGATCAAAATCTCCTGAAGAAGAGTGGAAGAAAACCGTTTTTTCTTGGAGTTTTTTTATTATATCAATTTTCTTGTAACTGGTTTTGTTTTTCAGTTGGAGATTTTTTCCTTTTCTGTTATATCAACTTGTTTTCAATGTCTTCCATAACCTTCTAAGAGTTTCATTATAATCGTTTCATCCAATACATCCTTCCTGTCACTGAGAAAAGCACGGATCTCTTTAATAATTAATTGGTATTCTAAATTGCTATTCTCCAAAGCAGAGTCATCTTCTAAAAGCAGTCGATTTATTTTGTCTAGGTATAATTCAGCTTCCCATGTGGATATCATTGTTATTTGGCATTTATCGTCCTTTTCTAAATTATTAAGCTTCCGCAACAAAAAATTCCTCAAAGCATCATGTTCACCGGCACTGATGAACTTCAAAGTGATCTCCTCAAATGAGAAAATGTAATTGATTTTGGCACAGACAGATGAAGCTCTAAAATAACCTTTGAAGGAAAACGCGGCTTCATCCTGCACTAAATATACCTGGTCCTTTTGAAAATGGTCACGACAATTTGCTAAAGAGGCAGCATGTTCTTTCATGTCAAGATACACTTTCCACACATCTCGACCTTCATCGTTGATAGACACATGGAAGATGGAGTTTTGATCATACGCATAGAATAAACCAGTCGTGACATCACTACATAATCCAATAATACCCTTGGATGCTGAAAGTCCCCCGTAGTGTGGCAATAAGTCCCCGTAGTGTGGCAAAAGTCCAGCCGTAGATTGGCGAAAGTCCATCCTCAGGGTGGCAAAGTATCTGAAGTCCAACCGTAGATTGGCGAATGTTTGTCCTCATAGTGGCAAAGTATCTGAAGTCCAACCGTAGATTGGTGAAAGTCCGTCCGTAGGATAGCAAAGTATCTGAAGTCTAACCGTAGATTGGCGAAAGTCTGTCCTCAGGGTGGCAAAGTATCTGAAGTCCAACCGCAGATTGGAAAAAGTCTGTCCTCAGGGTGGTAATGTATCGAAAGTCCACCCACGGTGTGGCAACTCAGTAGTCTTCTGGAATCATTCAAAAGGCATCCCCCATTTACTATTCTTCCCATAATAATTATATCCGAGCAGAGTTCATATGGTTGGGTTTATATCCCTATTCTTCTTCCACATAGTGTAAATTTTCTGGTTGTTTCTAGTATTCAATCCCTGCATACCTCAAACGTCTAAAAGCAATTGATATCATCCATTCAGGTCTACAGTGATTGAATAGGGGCAGCTGTAACACCCCAAAATTTGCCCTCATATTTATTATCCTAACTGTTGTTGTTCATATTCATCTGCATTTTCCATTAGGTCATAACATTGCAATCATGCACTTCATCGGGCTCATCATCTAGGTGGATTAGAGTTTTGGTCATGATTAAGCTTAAGGACATCTCACCAACTGAATTTCAAGTGGACTAAGGTTCTCATGTCAAGGTTATCTTGGTCACACGTCCTTTCATGTTCTAAGGCCTACCATCATCCATCACTATGGTCGAAGCACTTCATTTGTTGCTTACAAATTGGTTTGAGTGTATCATTTCCAAGAGATTCGGGGATTATGGTTCAAGATGTTGATTATAGGATTCATTCAGGCATCAGAGTTTTGGTGCAAGAATTGGATTCAAATCAAAGGTGAAAGTTGCACAACTATGGTCAATTTGGATGGTGTCGATCAAGTTTAAACTCTAGTTTTCAATAGCCATTTCCAATACAAGACATTACCATTTTCATATTGTTTAATTCAAAATCACATTTCAAAGTTCCTCTTTGTTCAAACTTAAGCCCATTATTCAAAGTAATCCATTAAACACTTGTTTTGTACCAAAAGTCCATCATCCAAATAACATTTTTTTTCGTTTTTACCTTTTAGGGAAATCCAAACAAAATAACTTAAGTCAAGGAGTATTATTGCTACTCTAAATTAAGTCACATCACAAAAAATGAAATAAGAAACCAAGTTTGCAACACTGAATAGGAGGTCTTGCTAAAAATTTAAAATCCAAAATTGACTTGCTTGGTAAAAAATGTTCCTATTACTGTGCAGAAAAGCTCATCACCATCATTGTCCAAACTGAAATTGATGAGAATAACCCACAACCTTCTGAAGTATAGGGATGAGGCCAATCAATGAAATTTAAAGTTGTTCTGAACTATTTAATCGAATGCCAATTTGTCCAGTCATGCGATTGTTCAAAGTGACTCATGTAACAAGGATTGAATATCGTCCAATGGGAATTTGTGATTGTAAATTACACCCAACAATAAGATCTCTAGGCCAATCCATAACAGAAATCCCAAGGGTTAATAATGAGCATCCTGAAGGGTAATCTTTATCTTTCAAGTTGGCCCCCAAACTGCAATCATAAGCAAAGTCCATCACAAGCACATCAAACGTAGTTGGATAGCAAGAAACACAGGAAAATATAATATGGATAAATATTCATTTAAAAAAGTCCAGAAAAGTTAATTATAAAAAATTAGAAAAGCTTATGCCAGAAAACCTACAGAGAAAAAACCAAAAAAAAAAATATGTTATAAAAAATGACAAAAAAATAGCAGAAAAGTTTTTTCAATCAGTTTATCGACAGGATCTCTCTTCTCTCGCCAATTTCACTCTTCATCATGACAAAACCAAAATTCTATCATCTTCATCAACTCTTCCCCTGATAAGAACCACTTCTGACTCTTTTCATTTTCGGTTTTTTTTTCACCTTATGAATCAGTTACAAAATGCAACCGAAAACTAACAGAAAAAAAACAAAACTTAGAAGGCATTCATCAGTAAATCAATTGCATAATTCAAAAAGACTCAATAGTGTATTCGAGAGTTCACAAAAAATTACAAGCTCATCTCATTCCAATTGTCATATAACAAAATGCAACAAAAAAATAACTTCTAACTACTCATAACAAACTCCAACCGGTTCCTAACCGAATTTACCTGGAAAAAAACCTAAAATTCCCTCTGAATTCATCTTCTATAAAAAGGATTGTTGGATGAAAATTTGAGGGGGATTTCACTCTTCTCCATTGATCTTCATATTCATCCTTTTCTCTCTCTCATTCTCTGCATTATTTGAACCACCTTCAATTTTAACCCTCTCCAATCTCAATTTTCCTGACTCTTCATAAACTTCTTAAAACTTCACCAATCACTTTTCATCAATTCTAAAACTCTCGATCCATTTCTTCATCAATCTTCAATGTGAAAACTAACTTTCTCTTAAACAACCACAACAAACTCCAATCTGAAAACTTCATCTTCAATATCTCAACTTCAATCATCATCGATCACTCGCACCTACAAAACCACAAACAAAACGCATCAAGAACAACTTCAACAATCCTCAACCAATAAAACGATTCGCACAGCAAAGCTTCGCAACAATAGCAGTTTGCGCATCGTAATGGTTCAATCGAAGAAACAAGATTCAGAAATAAGAAGATAACGCGAGATTCTGAAAGTATACGAGTGCGCCTAAGAGAGGGGTGAATTAGGTTCTTAGATATTTTTTCGAAGTTTTATAGATGGTTGAATAATTCTTGATTATTGTTCTAAGTTAAAATGCGGTAAGGTGGAAAAGTAAAGTGGACACGGCGTTATATAGTGGTTCCCCTCACAATCCGAGAGTACTCCACTCCCCTTTCAACACGAAAGAGAATTTACTATAGTTTTGGACAATACAAGACTCTTCCTAGTCTTTCTATACAAGTCACTAAACTATACTCACCAAGATCAATCCTCTTGGAATTTTCCACTATGTCTTATTGAGAACAATCCTCTCAATAAAAGACTTCTTGTATCCACAATCCGGATAACAAGAACAAAACAATAATTCTGAATTTTTATAAGATAGAAAGTTGAAGCTTTGATTCTTTATCAATATAACAATTGATCTTCTCTTTCACTAACAATAATTCACAATGACATAAAGTATTAGATAGCTCAAGAATTTTCTGATTATATGATATGAAGTAATGCAGAAAAATTCTTGTTAAAAGTTTAAGAGTTTTTGTGAATTTTTACTATGAAAATATTTTTTTTTAAAGAGGTGAAAAATGATTTGAAAAAGTTTAGAATTTATATGCACATAACGCCCTTATGAAACAATGTAATAATAGTAAAAGTTTCATGAACAAATGCCAATGCATCATGAAAAGGTTCCATGAAAAGATACATGAAGAGGTGTTATGAAAAATACTGATTTTTAAAATTTGTACATGTTGCAATCGATTGCACTATAATGCAAATCGATTGCACATGCCAACGTTAACCAATTTTTCAAAAATTTGCAGCATGCAATCGATTGCATAAAGATGTAAATCGATTGCACCTAGTTAAAAAGTGAAAAAAGCTTTAAAACAACCAGATGTAAATCAATTGCATATATATGTAAATCGATTTACACAATCTTAAAATTGAAAAATGTAAATTTAAATTATGCTAAGGTTAAGAAATGATTATGCAATGATATTAGTTTTTTATTTAGCATCTAAGACTTTAATATTTGTGTATAATTGTTAATATACATTCATGAAACATCTTCTTGAAATCTAAGTCTTGAACATGATGCTTTAATCTTGAAAATCATCTTTGCCTTCTTATCATATTGTAACTAAGAGATGTGTCTTCATCAAACCAAGTGTTGACCATGGAGAAACTTAGCTTCACATTCTCCCCCTTTTTGATGATGACAAACAATCTTCTTAGATGCTTTAACATTTCTGGAATACTTCTACCCCTAAGATGTATATCTCCCCCTTTGTATGTGAAGTGGAGCTTTGTACCTTTAAGAAATTCAATACAAGGAAATGTACAAGCATAACATCTTTCTCCCCTTTTGACATTATCAAAAAGAAGGGAAAGATGGGTGAACATAATGAAAGCTATAAACAAGAAATAATGGAACTAGAAATAACATTTCATAGATTAAAACTTGAAGTGCATACATAGCATAAGTGCAGAATTTTACATCTTAAAGAAACATAACGAAACATACGGAAACATAAAGAAACATAAATTAGACATTACAACCATTAAGCATTAACAACTACATAAGGAAAGCATCCAAACAAAAGACATGAAAATATTTTTAAAACAAATCCATATTGGGGTCAAAAGGGTCTTGGTTAGGAAACTGTTGGTTGAGAGGTGGTTGACGAGGTGGTGGAGCAGCCGGGTTGGATGGATCATAAGGTGGTATGTAGAGATGGGAATAAATGTATGAGAATTGTTGGTTGACATCATGCTGAAAGTTTGAAATCCTTGTGTTGACAGATGCATTAACAACATTGTAGCGGTCATTGATGTTGTTGTTCATGTTGGAGAATTGTTGTGTGTCATGAAATCCAAAAGATCTTGGTTAGAAGGGCCATTCACACCATGAGAAGCGGGAACCTCTTCATTAAGGGGTTGTTGTTGTTCATTATCCTCTTGTTGTCCACCATCATCACCAAGATAAGTGATAGTATCAGATTCCCGATCATAATAGACTCCCATTCTTCTATCCAAATTCCTAATAGAAATCTTGTGAGAAGGTGTATCCATCAAAAGACATTCAAAACCATTAACTTGAATCTCAAAGTGTTGCAAAATCCGGGTGATGAACCATGCATAGGGAAGAACTTTTGATCTCTCGGAATGGGACAGCATGTGATGCAGAATCATCCGAGCCCAATTAACTTCAATATTGTTCTTGATAGCATAAAGGGCCTGCATTTCCGTATCGTTAACAGAACAATATTTTCCACTTTTCGGAAACACAACATAGGCAAGGAAGTAGTGAAGCATGCGATCATCAATATAGAAATTTCCAGTTGACCAAGAACTACGAGAAGGTTCAATACCACCTAGAGACTTCACTCTATGTTCATAAAATTCTGTTTCGGTCATCCTACCGATTTTGTAGAAAAAAGATCTCTTCTTATAGTCATTCCATTTTTCATCTTCAGGATCATATAGGAGACTACCGGATGAAGGTACCCCTAAGATTGTTCCAAGAAGTCTTGAGTTCAAGACAAGTCTTTTTCCTAAAACATAAGTAACAAACTTTCCTTCTTCTATACACATATTGTAGTAAAATAGCCTAACAAGATCCGGGTAATATGGTCCAGAGGAAGCAATAGCAGTCCCTAACTTTATATTGTCTAAAGTAGTTTGAAAAGTAAAGCAATTTTCAGAAAAGGAAGAAAGATCACCATACTTGGGTTGTTGAACAATATTTCTTTGGAAGAACTTTTCAAACTTCTCAATTTTATCATTAGATAATCCTTCATAAAGTGGAGTGTTGGATGATGAGGAGGACTTTCCCTTTCCTTTTTCTGCAGCAGAGGCCTTTCTTTTGGTCCTTGAAGCCATGGGTGAGAGTTGGTGAGAAATGGGAAAGTTGAGTGAGAAGGATGAAGTTTTGGTATTTTTTGTGTAGGTTAAATGGGGAAAACGAAAATTGATAGTGAGATAGAGAAAAAACAGAATTTTTAAGGATATAAAATTATGGGAATTTGATGAGAGAAGTTATTGTGAGTTATTTGGGTGGTTAATAGAATTTGAAATGTGAGTTAATGAGTCAAAGTAGGGAATCTTGTAGGTTAAGGCTAAGAGGGAACAAAATCTGAAAAGTTGGTCTAGGAAATGATGTGAATTGAAGGGTATGAGTGTATGACACCATGGACCAAAGTAAATAGGAGAGAATAATAAATAAATAAAAAATTTCAAAAAATTTCAGACTGCAATCGATTTGCATTATCATGCAATTGATTTCACTAAATAAAAATTACGTGAAAAAGACAATTTTTCCAGACTGCAATCGATTTGCATCAACATGCAATCGATTGCACTAAACCCAGTTTTGAAAAATACATAAAATTTACAGACTGCAATCGATTGCAGTAAACATGAAATCGATTGCAACATAAAAAAAACTTGTTGAAACTGAAAAACAAACATTCTAAAACATTATTTAAACATATTTATTGAATCATACACATATATGGCACATATAAGAAGGGAGTAGAAGCAGAAACACATTGATATATTTTGCATAAACAAAAGAAGAATGAATGCTGTGCACCTTTGTTAATGGATGATTTATATATCTTTTTCATCTATGATTCCAAGTTCTCTTCTAATCTTGTAAAAAGGTTCTCTTGCGAGCGGCTTTGTGAAAATGTCCGCTAATTGATTATGCGTATCCACGAAGGTAACATCTACGTCTCCGTTAAGTACGTGATCACGAAGGAAATGGTGCCAAATGTCTATGTGCTTTGTTCTTGAATGCATGACCGGGTTCTTTGTGATGTTGATGGCACTTGTGTTGTCATATCGAAGAGGAATTCAACCGAGGTCTACGCCATAGTCAAGAAGTTGTTGTTTAAGCCACAAAATTTGTGCACAACAACTGCCAGCTGCAATGTATTCTGCTTCGGTCGTGCTAAGTGCGACACAAGCTTGCTTCTTGCATGCCCATGATACTAGTGCATTCCCGAGAATATGACAAGTGCCACTTGTGCTTTTTCTATCGGTCTTACATCTTGCATAATCAGCGTCAAAATAACCAATTAAAGAACATGTACTACCTTTTGGATACCATAGTCCGACATTCGTTGTTCCTTTGAGATACTTCATAATCCTTTTTACGGCGGTGAGATGCGATTCCTTCGGATTTTCTTGAAAGCGTGCACACAGACATACACTAAACATAATGTCAGGATAGCTTGCCATCAAATATAATAATGAACCGATCATTCCTCGATACTTTGTGATATCAATTGGAGTGCCGGATTCATCTTGATCAACGTACGTTCCGGATCCCATAGGAGTGGACATTACCTTGCAACTATCCATATCGAATCTTTTTAATAGTTCCTTGCAATACTTGGATTGGTTAATGAAGATGCCATCCTTTGTTTGCTTGATTTGTAGTCCAAGAAAATAGTTCATTTTTCCCATCATGGACATTTCGAATTCTCCTTGCATCATAAGTGAAAATTCTTCGCAAAGATCTTTGTTTGTTGAACTGAAGATGATGTCGTCGACATAGACTTGAACCAATAAGGTGTTACCTTTGAACTTATTTATGAACAATGTCTTGTCAACCTTTCCTTTTGTAAAACCTTTCTCACATAAGAAGTTGCTAGATCATACCATGCTCTTGGTGCTTGCTTTAGACCATAAAGAGCCTTCTTCAACTTGTAGACATGAGAGGGATTCTTGAAGTCTTCAAAACCTGGAGGTTGTTTGACATAGACTTCTTCATTGATGTAGCCATTCAGGAAAGCGCTTTTGATATCCATCTGGTACAACTGAAAATTCATTGAACAAGCATAAGCAAGTAATAATCTAATTGCTTCTAACCTTGCTACCGAAGCAAACGTTTCATCAAAGTCAATTCCTTCTTCTTGGTTGTAGCCTTGTGTGACTAATCTTGCTTTGTTACGAACTATGATTCCATTCTCGTCAAGTTTGTTTTTGAACACCCATCTTGTTCCTATGATGTGTTTGTTGTCCGGTCTTGGTACAAGAGTCCAAACTTGATTCCTTTCTAATTGGTTAAGTTCTTCTTGCATAGCTATTATCCATTGATCATCGCCTAAGGCTTCATCTATTTTGGTTGGTTCAATTTAAGATACGAATGCCATGTTGAGACAAGCATCCTTGAGATTTAGTTGAGTTGCAACGCCTTGGCTAATATCACCAATAACTTTATCTATCGGGTGATCTCTACGAGTTCTCCATTCTTTCGGAAGATCTTGATGTTCTTCAATAATTGGTGAGTTATCTTCTTGTGATATTGCTTGGCCTTTTGATGTCTCCTTTTGTTGTTGTGATATATCTACTACATCATCATCATCATCCACAATAATATTATCCTCTTTCGAGGGGTTAGTCTCATCAAACGAAACATGAATAGATTCTTCAATAGTAAGTGTTCATTTATTGAAAATTCTAAAAGCTCTACTTGAGAGAGAATAACCAAGAAATATACCTTCGTCGGACTTCTCATCAAACTTACCAAGATTGTCCTTACCGTTGTTGAGAACGAAGCATTTGCATCCAAATATGTGGAAAAAAGATATGTTTGGTTTCATACCTTTGAACAAATCATACGGAGTCTTCTTGAGAATTGGTCGAATATTGACACGGTTGCTCACAAAACAAGTCGTGCTAACCGCATCCGCCCAAAAATATTTAGGAAGATTTGAGTCGCCAAGCATTGTTCTTGCAAGTTCCACTAATGCCCTATTTTTCCTTTCTACGACACCGTTTTGTTGAGGAGTCCTTGGTGTGGAAAAGTTGTGAGAGATTCCATGCTCTTCACAAAAATATTCAAAGGATGAGTTTTGGAATTCTCCACCATGGTCGCTTCTAATGGAGACTATTGAGAGTGACTTCTCGTTTTGAATTTTCTTGGCATACTTCTTGAATGCTTTGAAGGCATCACTTTTCTGCACTAAAAACAATGTCCATGTGTATCAAGAGAAATCATCAACAATAACTAAAGCATAAACGTTACCTCCGAATCTTTTTGTTCTTGATGGACCGAAAAGATCTATATGTAACAATTGTAGTGGTCTTGAAGTATATATCACTTTCTTGGATTTGAAGGATGTTTTGGTTTGCTTCCCTTTTTGGCAAGCATCACATAACTTGTCCTTGATGAACTTTATCTTCGGAAGACCAACAACTAGGTCATGCTTTATTAACTTGTTTAAATGCTCCATGTGAATGTGAGCAAACCTCTTATGCCAAAGCCATGCCTCGTTGTTGTTTGCCATTAAGCACTTTACCTTCAAGGAAGAGTCATCAAAAGAAATCATGAAAATGTTATTAAATCTTTTACCTTTTAGCAAGAGGTCATGGGTGACTTCATGTTCTATCAAGCATTCCTCCTTTGTGAAGTTGATTCGGAACCCTTTGTCACACAATTGACTTATGCTAAGAAGGTTGTGTTTAAGGCCTTCCACATAAAGGACATCTTCGATGATTGTATGAGGAGGTGCACCAACGGTTCCAAATCCAAGAATTTTTCCTTTATTATCATCACCGTAAGTAACGTATCCTTTGGCCTTAAGTGATAGACTTGAAAATTTGTTGATGTCACCTGTCATATGCTTTGAACAACCGCTATCAAGATACCATTGAGTAGAAGTTGTCTTTAAGCATACCTACAAAACAAAGATCAAGTATTATTAGGTACCCAAAACGCTTTGGGTCCTTGATAGTTAGTACCCTTTTCAACCCACACACAATGCCCTTTAGCAACGCCAATGTTGCGTACATAGCAAGCATTTGGTGTGTGTCCTTTAGTTCCACAATAAAAACAAGTAGGTTGAAAATGACTTTTATATCTAGGAACATAACCTTTTTTCTTAACAATTCTTTTCTTTTTATGACTTTGATGCACACTTTTAGAATTGTTTGCCTTTTCTTTAACAACTTGTTCACTTGCTTTAACAAAAATAGTCTCATTTGTGCTTGGTTTGGAAAACTTAGAATATCCTAATCCACTTTTATCATTAGGATACCTTTGGTTCCTAAGAATTTCCTCCAAGCCAATTTGACCTTTTTCATATCTTTCAAAAACTCTTTTAAGTTGAACAATTTGGAAAGATAAAGACTCACAATTTTTACATACAAGACTTTGTTTTTCATTCATCAACTTTTGCTTTTCACTTTCAATATATTTTTCTAAAGCACTATTATTTTCTTCTAAAGATGAAATTTGTTTCTTTTGGGATGAAATACTTTTATACAAAGTCTTGCATTCTTTTAAGAGTTCATCTATTACATCTTGTGCATCATTACCATAAATAGAAAAGTTGCTACTAACCTCGTCATTTTCTTCATCGGAGTGATGTGAAGCCATTAGAGCCATATTTGCACATTCATCGCTTTCCGATTCCGATGAGGAACTAACTTCATTTTTGTCCCAAGCAACATAAGCCTTTTTATTCATGAAATCCATTTTGCCTTTGAATCCTCCTTTCTTTGCAAGTCTTGGACAATCCGGCTTTATGTGACCTTGCTTCCCACATTCATAACATGTGACTTCTTGAATCGATGTGGATGCATCCTTCTTCCTGAAATGTTTATTCTTTTTAGGAAAAAAGAGGAATTTTTATTTTTGTTAAAAAAACTTACCAAGCTTCTTAACAAGAAACATGAAGTTCTCATCTTCGGAAGTCTCGTCATCTTTGTCATCCTTCGTGTCAATCTTCAAAGCAATTCCCTTGGACTTTTTCTCTTGACTTTCGTGCTTCTCGAGCCTTCCAAGTTCCAATTCTTGCTCTTGAAGTTTTCCAAAGAGGGATGCGGATGTCATTGTTGAGAGACTCTTCTTTTCCGAAATAGCGGTCACTTTCGGTTTCCATTCCCTTGTCAAGGATCTTAGGACTTTCAGGTTGAGATCGTCGTTGGTGAAGGTCTTCCCGAGAGCAATCAAGTGATTTGTTAGATGAACGAATCTTTTTTGTAAGGCAACAATAGATTCCCCGGGCTGCATACGGAACATCTCATATTCTTGACTCAAAGTATTAAGCCTTGATCTTTTTACTTCTGTTGTTCCTTCATGCGTTTCTACCAAGGTATCATAAATCTCCTTTGTCGATTTACATTTTGATACGCGGAAGAACTCATCCATACTGAGAGCGCTTTGGAGTATGTTGATTGCCTTCTTCTCATTCAGGATCTTCTTCTTATCATATTCATCATAAGTATTCTTTAACTTTGCGGTTCCAACGCCATTGATCACGTTTACAGGATTATGTGGACCTTCTTCGATCGCTTCCCATATGTCTTCTCCTTGGGCTTCAAGATGTGCTTTCATTCTGATTTTCCAAAAATCAAAGTATTCGCCGGAGAAGAGTGGAGGCTTATTGCTACATCCACCGTCTTTGAAAACTGGATGTGTGCTTGCGCAAGCCATGCTGGATCACTATGAACAAGTTACCTATAACTTGCTCTGATGCCAATTGAAAGTATACGAGTGCGCCTAAGAGGGGGCTGAATTAGGTTCTTAGATATTTTTCCGGAGTTTTATTGATGGTTGAATAATTCTTGATTATTGTTCTAAGTTAAAATGCGGTAAAGCGTAAAAGTAAAGTGGACACGGCGATATATAGTGGTTCCCCTCACAATCCGAGAGTACTCCACTCCCCTTTCAACACGAAAGAGAATTTACTATAGTTTTGGACAATACAAGACTCTTCCTAGTCTTTCTATACAAGTCACTAAACTATACTCACCAAGATCAATCCTCTTGGAATTTTCCACTATGTCTTATTGAGAACAATCCTCTCAATAAAAGACTACTTGTATCCACAATCCGGATAACAAGAACAAAACAATAATTCTGAATTTTTATAAGATAGAAAGTTGAAGCTTTGATTCTTTATCAATATAAAAATTGATCTTCTCTTTCACTAACAATAATTCACAATGACATAAAGTATTATATAGCTCAAGAATTTTCTGATTATATGATATGAAGTAAGGCAGAAAAATTCTTGTTAAAAGTTTAAGAGTTTTTGTGAATTTTTACTATGAAATTTTTTTTTTTTGAAAGAGGTGAAAAATGATTTGAAAAAGTTTAGAATTTATATGCACATAACACCCTTATGAAACAATGTAATAACAGTAAAAATTTCATGAACAAATGTCAATGCATCATGAAAAGGTTCCATGAAAAGATACATGAAGAGGTGTTATGAAAAATACTGATTTTTCAAATCTGTACAGGTTGCAATCGATTGCACTATAATGCAAATCGATTGCACATGCCAATGTTAACCAAATTTTCAAAAATTTGCAGCATGTAATCGATTGCATAAAGATGTAAATCGATTGCACCTAGTTAAAAAGTGAAAAAAGCTTTAAAACAACCAGATGTAAATCGATTGCATATATATGTAAATCGATTTACACAATCTTAAAATTGAAAAATGCAAATTTAAATTATGCTAAGGTTAAGAAATGATTATGCAATGATATTAGTTTTTGATTGAGCATCTAAGACTTTAATATTTGTGTATAATTGTTAATATACCTTCATGAAACATCTTCTTGAAATCTAAGTCTTGAACATGATGCTTTAATCTTGAAAATCATCTTTGCCTTCTTATCATATTGTAACTAAGAGATGTGTCTTCATCAAAACAAGTGTTGACCATGGAGAAGCTTGACTTCACAGATTCATCAACAACAAAAAAGCAGAAATCAAATAAAGGATTGCGTGAGAGATTCAAATCCATTGACATACCTGAACAAAGTCGCAATTCGGTACGAAATCGAAGAAAAACATGTTAAGCTTGGATCTGTGGAGATCGAGATGTTGTCAATTGTATGATCTAGTGGAAGCATGAACGTATCTCAGCCACCGTCTCATTAAACCGCAGGTACGCAACCTCAAACTCTTCTTATATGGAGGTTGTAATTTGTTCTGATTGATATTGTTTTTCGATTGTGCGATCATGTCGTTATGTTGCTTATTTGAAGAAACGAGTTCAATATTTGAATAGAGTGGAAAAAGTAAGAGGGAGTTTGTGAAGGAGATTCGGGCTTTGGTAGTGGTTCCGTTGGAGTTGACAGCGGCCTCCTCCTCACAACCGTCTTCTCCGGAAGATTATAAGGTTTACGGTGCTTTGAGAGAGGGAGTGAAGGAATGCACAGTGCTTTGAGGGAGAGAGGGAGAGTGTTAAGTATGATTTTAATTTATGGATGAAAATTGAAATAATGAAAACCATTGCTCTCACCGCCAATTGGATAAGAGGATAAGATTCCCCTTTGGTGGTCCACTCCGGCGATGACAAGTGTCACCGTCCAGTAGGACCACCAGATTTCATTTCTATACGCGCTACCCTACCTTAAGAACTATACACCCTTCATCTTGAGTCGTAGGATCCATCAATATCAAGGACCGTGCGATCATAGGGCTGAGATTCAGTCAAAATAGTTGACTGAAGGACTATAGGACTAGTGTACACCATCAGGCCCCCTGGTGTATTGGGCTTAGCCTGGTACTGCTATCTGCACCCCAAAATGTGGCCCATTACATTTTTTAACTAGAAATTGCTTCTAGTTCACCCCCCTATTTCTTATTAATTTTCCTTTATAGTTCTTTTCAAAAATCAGTTTTAGAAAATAGGTTTTCTTAATAAAAAAATTCCAGAAAATTAAAAATAATATTTTAACATGTAAATAATTTTTTGGTATTTTTTAATTCTCGTTTTTTCCACTTTTTGAATTTATGCTTTATATGCCTTTTAATATTTTGCAATTTTACATGTTAATTCATTTGTCCATACTTTTGCATATTCATGTTAAATTCCACTTACTAACAAGTTCTTTTGGTGTATGAGGTATTATTCGAGGACTCTCTATATTGGATTTGGATTTTTTGCTTCGATGTTTGATATTTTTATAGTTCTTCTGCTTTTATGATGTAATAGTTAGTATGTCTTTTATGTTTGTATGATACTTAAGAATAAAATAGAAAAAATAAAACTGAAGCGCTTAGAAAACGAAGTTTTAAAAAGGGACAAGAAAAGAAATATTTGAATCAACGTGGAATAAATTTCAAACAAAAATAAATGAACAAAATCCACATGATGTTAGGGTTTCCACAATTACACATTCGCTCCATTCCAATAAACCAAATCATACTCTTGTATGATACGAACTATAAGTCATGTGTCTTAGCACCGTATAATCGACTCACATGATCATCCATTTTGTTCCTTTCGTGACTCATCATGCATTCTCACCAACCATGACATAGGAGGACCATGTTCGTTATTTCATTTTAATATTCAGATTTCATATTTAATTTTCACCAACTTGTGTTTGCTTCACATGCTCCCTTAGGGTTCATAACTTAGACTTAATTTTCAATTAAAGCCACGATGTGGTAGACTTTAGGATAGTCATCCATGTATGCTAACTAGGTAGATTTTTCCCTTTAATCCCCAACCTTAGGATCAATATGCCACGAGCCTTAAGCTATATAGGAAATGATTAGTGGAGGTCTCCTCCACTCTTCTAGAATGCTTTACAAACGTCCCATTGGGGGCGACCTTGGAAAGTGTTCGCTCCTGTATCATAGTCTTAAGTCTTGTGCATACGATAAACACAAAATCAAAACACTTCTTTTTAAAAACAATAATCAAGACACCACGTCTTCTCTTCTCATCTCCCACTCTTTGCGGACGATTGTGACTTGTCTCAACAGTTCGATAATAAGACGGTAACACACTCGATTCAGCGAGCCTGCAACACCTGAGTTAGAGCTATGGCAACACCATCCTAAAAAACACAAACAAATTTCCTCCCTAGTTAGGGGAACTACGGAGACTCTGATTCTCATATCCCATGAGATACGTAGGCAGTAGGGTAGGGCCCATTCGAACACACTTTTTATTTTTCCTACATTTTTCATCCCCTTTTCTTTCTCTTATTCAGTTCCAGTAGCAGTTTTTATTCAACAGTAGCTTTATTCCTTACCCTTTGAAAAAGACAAACAAACGTGGATCCCTTCGGGTACGACGGACGATCTGGGGTGCTAATACCTTCCCAGTTCGTAATCGACTCCCGAACCCAGTTCTTTGGTTCACAGGACCTTGTCTTTTCTTTTTTCCTTAGGTTTGTGCAGCATTACCTTTCCCATTCATTCGGGATAAAAATGCTTGGATGACGACTCTACCTTTTCCGTGCCACTTTCATGTTTGTACTAGGATGAAAATCCCGGGAGCGACACTAGTTTATAAGCTACCTCGCCAATCTTTTCTAAGATCTGATATGGTCCCACATATCTCGGACTCAACTTTCATGACTTAAATGGTCCTTTCAATCTCAATCCCGGGGTAACTTTCAAAAACACATGGTCACCTTCCTCAAATTCCAAAGGTCTCCTTTGGTTATCCGCATAACTCTTCTGATGATCCTGATCTTGCTTAAAATTTTCATGGATCATATTAATCTTTTCAGTAGTCTCTTGAATAATTTTGGGTCCTAAAATTATATCTTCACCAATTTCCGCCCAACACAAAGGTGCCATATATTTCCTTCCGTACAAAGCCTCGTAGGGATCCATATCAATGATCAGATGATAACTATTATTGTAAGAGAACTCAATCAATGGGCAAGAGTTCCTACCAATTTCCTTTACTCTCTAACACACAAGCCCTCAACATATCTTCCATAGTTTGAATTGTATGTTCGGTCTGACCGTCTATCTGAGGATGGTTAGACGTGCTCAAATTCAGCTTGATACCCATAGCTTGTTGAAAAGCTCTCTAGAATCTTGAAGTAAACTTCGGATATCTATCAGAAATTATGTTCGAAGGGATACCATGGAGTTTCACAGTCTCATAAATATATAACCTTGCAAGATGACTTTCCTTATAAGTAGTCTTCATGGCTAAGAAATGCGTATATTTCATTAGTCGGTTCACTATCACCCAAATAGAATCAGATTCACCTTGTATACTAGGTAACCAAACTCCAAAATCCATAGAAATTCTATCCCATTTCCAAACTGGAATATCTAAAGGTTGCAACAGACCGCCCGGTCTTTGATGTTCAATTTTCACTTGTTGACATACCTCACATTCTAACACATACACCGCAATGTCTCTTTTCATGCCAGACCACCAATATTCTCTCTTTAAGTCTTGATACATCTTCAAAGAACCAGGATGTATCATAAAAGTACCCCTGTGAGCTTCATCTAAAATTTTCCTTTTCAATACCACATCATTTGGAACACAAACTCTTTGACCAAAAAGAATGATGTCATTCGTTGCCCGTAAGAATCCTGGTTGAAGTAATACTTCCTGCAACTTCTCATCCAACATTTTTCCTTGTTGAATCTCATCCCTTAAAGTAGAATTGACATTCAAATTTCCCTTAATTACACCATCAGGAGTCCAAACAAATTTAAGGTTAAGATCACGAAACCTTTCCAATAAGGTATACTCTAGTATCATCAACTCTGCACTATAAATCAGTTTCCAGCTTAAGGCATCTGCCACTTTATTTTCCTTCCCTGGATAGTATTTTAGTTCTTAGTCATAATCTTTCAAGTACTCCACCCACCTCTTTTTTCTCATGTTCAATTCTTTCTGATCAAATTAATATTTCAAACTTTTGTGGTCGCTGAACATTTCAAAACACACACCATACAAATAGTGTCGCCACACTTTCAAAGTAAAGACTACTGCAGCTAACTCCAAATATTAATTTGGATAATTCTTCTCATGAACTTTCAATTTCCGAGAAGCATAAGCCATTACTTGACCATCTTGCATTAATACACCTCCTAATCCCATTTTCGATGCATCACATAACACTTGGTATGACTTTTTGGGATCGAGAATAATTAAAACATGAGCAGTTTTCAATCTTTCTTTCAAGCTATTAAAACTTTTTTCGCAGCCGGAATCCAATTCATAAGAAAATTCCTTTCAGGTAAGTTTTGTCATCAGTAGCGCCAATTGAGAAAATCCTTTAATAAACCTTCTATAGTAACCAGCCAAACCCATAAAACTTCTGACTTCTGAAGCATTCTTCGGTCTCTCCTAATTAATCACTGCTTCCACTTTCAACGGGTCTACTGCCACGCCTCCTTGAGATACAACGTGACCAAGAAATGTCACTTCTGACATCCAGAATTCACACTTGCTCAACTTAGCAAAAAGTTATTTCTCTTGCAACACCGATGTCGCTCCCGACAAATGAAAAATGGATCATATGAAGGTACAGACGCGAACGGTCGGCGAGGGGGACAGTGAGAACACACAGCCGTGAACTCACTGGAGATGAATAGAGTCGCCAGCTAGGCATTTTTATCCCGGAGGAAAGGCAATGCTGCATAGACCTAGGAAAAGATGGATAAGACGGGTTGCGAACCAGAGAGACTGAGAAAGGGGGTTGGTTACAACCTGGGAAGGTATTAGCACCCAGATTGTCCGTCGTACTCGACGGGATCCACGCTTAAAAGATTTGTGATTTAAAGGGGTAGTGTCAGTGCAATTTGTGTGTAAAATAGCTGGAAAAGAATGTACAGGTGTCAGTGTAAAAGAAATGAAATGTGATATGTGCAGTGTCAGTGCAGGAATAAGAATGAAATTGCTCAGGAATATGAGGCTAAAGGATGAAGCTGGAAGGAGGGGGGATATACAGAGACTTTTGTTCGATAACTGTTAAGTTATGCCTACGTATCCTCTCGTGCAATGAGGAAGTCAGAACACCGTAGTTCGACCCAAAGAGACTGAAAGATGAATTGACTTGTGAACTGCTTACTTGCCTATGCTCAAGTGTATGACCTGTCTGGCTCAGGTGCGAACTGTCTTGCATTAGACGGAAGAAGCAAGTTCTCGTTTATGAGTGAAGATGATGAGAAAAGAATCCCGAAGGAGACGATTATTGTTTGTTTTGAGTGTTTTCAGTCTTTTATTGCTTTTGAGAATTTGTCATAAGTTAATGAGCTTAAGCCTAAACCAATGGGTTAGTAAACTCATCACATCTTCCCTCTGATTAGGGGTAATGAGAATACCTTAAGTGTGAAGTCAGATTCTCACACTTAATCACCTTTGGTGTAGGATTAAGATCATTGACCTACTTGAGATTAATTAGATGCTTTTGGTGTTTTTTTGTTTAGTGTTAAGTAATGAGGTTAAGCCCTAATCAGGGATTCAACAGACTCATTACACCATCCTAATAGAAGGATAATAGATGAGAATGTTTAAGCTGAGGAAAGCTCCTCAACTTAATCTATGATTAGGGATTAAGCTCATGACAAAACAAGCCTTTGATTAAGTGGATTTTATTTAATGATATGATGATGAAGTGAGTTTTATGATTTGTAAGACAACTTGAGGGGGACTTGTCCATTAACACTAGGGTTAGTCCTTCTTAACCAATTAAGGAAGAATTAGAACCCTAATGCAAGGCCCAAGTTACAAGTGTGGTGTCTTGATACTTATTAAGTGAATTGATTAAGAGATTTAAACACAGGAAGGGTTTAACACTTAGGATTAAAGTTATACACTCCATCCTAAGAGAAGGATGCAGGCATAACCTTAATCACAAAGTCTTAAAGCCTTTAGGGTTTAGTCCCTGATTATGAGATGAGAAGAGAAGACTCAAAGAGAGACACCAAGGGTGAAACTATGAGGGGAGACTAATCAAAACCCTAATTCATTGTCATGCTTGGTTGTTCCTAAGGTTTGTGAGGTTTCCAAGAACAATCTTCAAAGGCTACCAGGAAGCAGATGAACAGGATCAAGAGAAGCAAAGTGACTTGCTTCATTCAAGAAGTCAAGTCACTTGAAGAAAGAAAATGGGAAGAGGAGGAATGAGCAAGCTCAATCTCAAACACATATAGAAATGCAGCAATGGATTCAAGAGAGATGAAAAGAAAAGTTATGAGAAGTGAAGGCAAATTCACTTCTCAAGCTTACTTACCACCTGAAATGTTAGAGAGAAATGCAGTGCAATGCCAAATGAAATGAAATGGTATGATGTTAAACAAAACCAGAAGCATGTTGATGATGAAAATGATGTTATGAGATGCTGCAAACATGAGGCAAGGCATGGAGATGTTCATACAAGATCATGGATGCAAATGATGCAAGTTAAGGAGCATGAACAAGCATGGAAAGTTATGAAGCATACAAGGCAAATGACATAGCAAATATGTGATGCAATGATCAAACATGCTTCCTATGTGTCTTAAGATGTCAAATGAATCACAAGAATGCTTGAAATGCTAAGACAAGTCATGTTATGCAAGAGAATGCAAGAGGGATGCAAATGAAAGCCCAAATTAGGGTTTATGAACAATACATCAAACAAAAATCAAAATCAGAAGCAAACCCTAAGATAAAAAATGGAAAATGCCACCCAAAGAAACCCTAACCCTATACTAAACCAAGGTTCAAAGGGGAGGTTTCAACTCTTAACCCATCTCAAGTTATGAATTTTCTAAGTTATTAGGGTTTTTAGGGCTCTTAAGCAAAAGAAATGTCAAACAATTTGAAAATGCAAGATCAAAACATGGCCATTTTACCCTAGAAACTACATGCCAAACACAAAACAAAGCAAAAAGAATCAATGTCCAACTCTTCTCAAATAGGCAGAAATGATTTTTTGAACTTATGATCAAAATAATGCACAAAATATGATTTAATTCAATGAAAAATTCTTAAAATGCATCAAGATCAAAAAAGAAATTTGGTTTGAAGGTTGGACAATGTTTCTAAATGTCTTAGAACATTTCATGAATTTTTTGGTGATTTTTAAATACCTAAAAGTATTTTTAATAAATTAATTTCCATTAATCAATTAAAAATAATCTTTTAAATATTTAAAAATACTTTTTGAATGATAAAAATAAAAATAAAAATGTTTTTGTGTCATAAAAATTATTAAAACCCATGAGAAAAAGTTTCATAATTTTTAGACATTTTTTACTATTTTAAATAAATTGCACAAAACAAATAAAAAGAAATGCAAATAAAATTGAAATAAAAGAAAGTAATCAGATCCAAGGGTGGAGGTTTAAACTGGATTTGGGATGGTTGACTGGCGCGCAGATCCAAGGGCCATGGTTGGTTCTGATTAATTAACTTAATTATGAATTAATTAAACTAATAAAATGAATTAGGGCTAATCAAATGCATCTGGGCCACTCAATCAAGCGGGAAGTCAAACAAGTCAAAGGATCCTACGCTCCACATTCAAACCTCATTAATGACCTGAGATTAGGGCTAATCACACTCAGGTGACCGGAGAGAAGCTCCGGTCATCTTCTCCGGCACCCCAAAAACCCTAGAACACGATTCAGGTACCTATTCTACAAATTAAGCACACTTAAATGATCCTCTAACTACCTAGGTCATGAATCCACCTTCAAACAACATTTAAACCCCAAGAATCATGCAAATCGAAGGAAATGAAATTCACGGGCAAAATTTCAGAGGGACCATACAAGCTCAATATTCACTCATTTTTGATTCTGAAACCAACCCCATGACCAGCAAGACATGAATAATCAATTTATAACTCAAAAATCAAGCTTTGAGAGAAAAGTTTCCATGATCATACCTGAGCTGGAAAGCTTCAAGACTGAGCTTCCAGAGCTTTCCTTGCGTGCAAATGGACCCCCTTGTATCCCCTGATGCTAATGGAAGGCTTCAAAGCTCTTGTGGATGGCTGATTTGTGAGAATCAGTTCTGGTGTAGCAGGAAATGAGCTTTGTGTACAGGCTGCTTCAGCTCAAAGTAAAGGGTGGTTTTGACTCCTTTGAATGTTTCTGATTTGTTGGTGAAGAGAAAAGATGTGTTTGTATGCTGTGGAGGCAGATTCGAAGGAATATGCAAAATGAAGTGTTTTTGTGAATGTGTTGAATGAGAGAGTTTCAGCCTTGCTAGATGTATGGAATGGCTTGCTCTTTGTCCACATAAACCTCTCTCATTGGTCAGATGATTGGACATGTGCTTTATTGATTGGTAAGTCACCTTTTGCAAAAAGTCAAATTTTGTGTAAGGCAAGTATGGCTTGATCTATAGCTAGTACATGGGCTGGTTCTGGTGCAGCAAGATGATGTGAGAGGGCTAGCAAAGTGCAGCATCCAATGCATCAAGTGGTAGAAGCACAATGATGATTTTGCAAGTTGTTGGCTTTTTGGTTCACATGTGATTCCCTAATCCCACAAGCCATAATTCATGGGCATTCTTGGTTCAATTCTGATTTTTATGACTTATAGAATGTTTGTATGCTGGTTTGAAATGAACTAGAGGTCACAAAAGGCATTGGTTCATGATTTTGCAAAATTTCCATTTGAGGCATGCCTTGAAAATCAATGATTTTGGCCAACTTTGTCACACCATAACTTTTGATCCAAGAAGAATTTGATCATGTTCTTGTACTTTTTGAAAAGGGAAAGATGAGATCTACAACTTTCATGACCAAAGTTTTTCCATTTGAAGCATTTTTGGATCAAGAATCAAGGCTTGAAAAATGACCTAAAATGAAGCATCCTTGAAAAGTCAACTATGCCCAAAAAGTCAACATTTGCAAAAACCCTACATTCTTGATTTTTGTGAGTTTCAAACTTCTTCCATGATCAAATAAAGATCATATACACCCAAAATGATGAAGATCACCCATTGGTTGGGTCATTGGGGGCCTCAGATGCCCTGATTTTGCACTGACTTGTCTGAAAAGTCAACCCTTGATCAGATGACTTCCCCATGGAATTTCTTCATGAAAATTGATATGCATACTCCCTATACCATATAGAGACCAATGGAAACAAGAATGACCAAAAAAATTTGGGGTTATGGCCTCTGAAACCAAAACCCTAATTTTAGGTCAACTGTGCAGTCAATCCTGGCCCTGCATCCACTCAAACCCTAGTTCTTGTGATTCTTTTGGATTCTTGGCTTTGTGAGGATGTACTATGATGCTTGAACACATGTAGACCCCTTTGAATTGACTGGTTGCCTTTGGAGTGGCTCAAGATACCCTGAGGTTGCTCAGATCACAAACCCTAGGTGCAGATGACTTAGAATCTATGCAGTGAATCAAAAATGAGATGTGAGATGATATGATTGTGTTTATGCATATGAGATGATCACAAGCCATGGTGAAATGGGTGAGGGCAAATTTGGGGTGTTTACAACCGACAAGACAATTCTTAGATGTTCCCCATGTACGAGAATAAATAAGAATGTCTTCTATAAAGATCACAACGAATTTATCCATGTAAGCTTGAAAAATCCTATTCATATAGTCCATGAAAACAGCTGGAGCATTTGTTACACCGAAAGGAATTACTAAGAATTCCTAATGACCTTGGCAAGGGATATTTGTTCTTGATGGTTACTTTGTTCAACTGATGATAGTCGATGCACAAACGCATCCCACCATCCTTCTTCTTTACAAGTAACACCAGAGCTCCCCACGGTGATACACTAGGTCTAAAAAAATGCTTAGACATCAATTCTTCTAATTGATTCTTTAATTCCTTTGACTCCAATGGTGCCATCCGGTAAGGGGAACGAATATAGGAGTCGTTCCCGGTACCAGGTCAATTGAGAATTCTACCTCCCTTTCCGGAGGAAGAGAATAAACATCCTCGGGAAAGACTTCCGGAAATTCACAGACAATTGGGATATTCATCACTTGTTGAACACTACCAGGTTCCTCAATTAAACCCAAAAGAATATATTTATCATTCTCAAATAAGAAGTTTATCATTCCAACCATACCTTCTAGAATTATGGTCTAAACATCCTTCGGAGTGTAAACACCCCAAATTTGCCCTCACCCATTCACACCATGGCTTGTGATCATTCTCATATGCATAAACACAATCATGTCATCTCACATCTCATTTTTGATTCACTGGATAGTTTCTAAGGCATCTGCACCTAGGGTTTGTGATCTGAGCAATCCCAAAGCATCTTGAACCATTCCAAGGGCCACTAATCATCTCAAAGGGGTCCATGTGTGTTCTTATATCATATTCCATCCCCTCAAAGTCAAAATTGCAGAGGAATCACAAGAACTAGGGTTTGAGTGGATGCAGAGCCAGGATGAACTGCACAGTTGACCTAAAATTAGGGTTTTGGTTTCAGAGGCCATAACTCCAATTTTTTTGGTCATTCTTGTTTCCATTGGTCTCTATATGGTATAGGGAGTGTGCATATCAATTTTCATGAAGAAATTCCATGGGGAAGTCATCTGATCAAGAGTTGACTTTTCAGACAAGTCAGTACAAAATCAGGGCATCTGAGGCCCCCAATGACCCAACCAATGGGTGATCTTCATCATTTTGAGTGTATATGATCTTTATTTGATCATGGAAGAAGGTTGAAGTGCATAAAATCAAGAATTTAGGGTTTTTGCAAAAGTTGACTTTTTGAGGCATAGTTGACTTTTCAAGAATGCCTCATTTTAGGCCAATTTTCAAGCCTTGATTCATGATCCAAAAAGGCTTCAAATGGAAAAACTTTGGTCATGAAAGTTGTAGATCTCATCTTTCCCTTTTCAAAAAGTACAAGAGCATGATCAAACTCTTCTTGGATCAAAAGTTATGGCATTGCAAAGTTAGCAAAAATCATTGATTTTCAAGTTATGCACAAAAAGGAAATTTTGCAAAGTCTTGAACCAAAGTCAAATGTAGCCTCTAATTCATGTCAAACCATTATGTAAACATCCTCTAAGTCACAAAAATCAGATTTGGACCAAGTTTGCTCATGGTTTGGTTCATGTAACTTGACTTTTCTCATGAAAACCCATAAAGCTAACCAAGTTGCAAAACACTCATGACCTTTTCACCAACTTGCTGCATTGAGCCTTGGGTCAAGCCAGCCTCTCACACTCACCATGCTGCACCAGAACCCAACTTGTACTTGCCTAAACTTGAGCCATGCCCTATCTTACACAAAAGTGGACTTTGAGCAAAAGTAGCCACACCTATCTCTGCAGGCCAGGTCACATCCACCAGCCACTTGCAATTGTTTATTGAATCAATTTGCTGGCCATAACACATGGGAACCAAGGCTGAAACAACAACATTCACCACTTACACAAAAACTCACCTCATTGCAAGTTCCTTCGAAATTCTTTCCACAGTCTTCAAACACTCAAACTCTCATCATCACTCAACTCACCACACCTCATAGACCTTAAACACCCCAAGCATAAGCCTGAAACAAGCCTGAAAACTCCATTGCCATCATTCACCTCAAGCTGCAGATTCTATCGAATCTCTCTCCACAAGTCTCTAACGCACAAACCAACACCACAGATCATCTATACACATCATCTAGACCTTAAACACCCCATCACCATGACCTGAAAGCGCCAGAATCTCATCTGCCATTTTTGACTGAACTGAAGCAGGAGCATTCGAATCTCTTTCTCCAGCCAACACAAACTCATTTTGAGCATTCAAACACACTTGGGGGACCAAGAGGAGCAGCTTGCACTGAAGGAAGAGGCCTGAAAGTTCCTAAATTGAAAGTTGCAAATCTCAGGTAGCTCGAAATTAATTTTTCCAGAAATGTTTTTTCTTGTTACAAACTTGTTCTTTATGCTCTCTTGATCATCCTGATGCTTTTAGTTTTTGAAATGGTTGTGTTTTGAGAATTTAATTTGTGTTTGAAGCTTACGAACCCTAGAACTTTCCCTCTTCGATTCAGATGATTTAGGAAAGATAAATTTGTTTTAGGTTAGGGGTTTGATTCGTGAGAGTGAGAGGATCATTTCCCTGGTCTTAGATTTCATTTATGTTACGTTTTTAGGAAGTTTGAAGATTTTCAGGTGAGCTTCTGGCCGGAGAAGACGACCGGAAGTCTTCTCCGGCCACCTGAGTGTGATTAGGGTTTAATCCCATAATTAATGCTGGTTTGAATATTGGCCGTAGGATGCGTTGAATTTGTTGACTACGCGCGCAAGGGAAGGGCCAGGATCTCTTTGATTAACCCTAATCCACGTGTTAGGGTTAATTAATCATATTTTAGTTAATTTAATCAGAAACAATCTGGGCCTCTCATTCTGGCGCGCAGTCAACACTTTTAAACTCAGAATCAATCTCATGCGTCCATTCTGATTACTTCTCATTTTATTTGTTTTCTTTCATTTTTATTTCAATTAATTTGTACAATTTATTTAAAATAGCAGAAAATTCATAAAAATTATGAAACTTTTTCTTTAAGGTTTTATTAATTTTTATGACCCAAAAATATTTTTATTTTATTTTTCATCATTAAAAAAGTATTTTTAAATATTTAAAAGATTATTTTTAATTGATTAATGGGAATTAATTAATTAAAAATACTTTTAGGTATTTAAAAATTACAACAAAATTCATGAAATGTTCTAAGACATTTAGAAACATTGTCCAACCTTCAAACCAAATTTCTTTTTTGATCTTGATGCATTTTAAGAATTTTTCATGGAATTAAATCATATTTTGTGCATTATTTTGATCATATGTTTGAAAATTCATTTCTGCCTATTGGTGAAGGTTGAGACATTGATTCTTTGTGCTTTGTTTTCCATTTGACATGTATTTTCAGGGATAAAAAGGCCATGATTTGATCTTGCATTTTCTAATTGATTGGCATTTGTTTTGATAAGAACCCTAAAAAACCCTAATAACTTGCAAAAATCATATCTTGAGATTGGTAAAGAGTTGGGAGTTCCCCTTTGGGCAGGGATTCATCATAGGTCTAGGGTTTCTTTGGGTGCAATTTTCCATTTTTTATCTTAGGGTTTGCTTCTGTTTTTGGTTTGTGTTTGACGTTTGATCCATAAACCCTAATTTGGGCTTTCTCTTGCATCCTTCTTGCATCTCCTTGCATAACATGACTTGTCTTTGCATTTTGTGCATTCTTGTGATTCATTTGACATCTTAAGACATGTATAAAGCATCTTTGATCATTGCATCTCATATTTGCCATGTCATTTGTCTTGTATGATTCATAACTTTTCATGCTTGTTCATGCTCCTTAGCTTGCATCATTTGCATTCATGATCTTGTATGAACATCCCCATTGTCTTGCCTCATGTTTGCAGAACCTCATAACATCATAATCATCATCAACATGCTTCTGGTTTTGCTTAGCATCATATCATTTCATCTCACCTTGCATTGCATTGCATTTTCTTTCTAACATTACAGGTGGTAAGTAAACTTGAGAAGTGGATTTGCCTTCACTTCTCATACCTTTTCTTTTCATCTCTCTTGCATCCATTACTGCATTTCTATTTGTGTTTGAGTTTGAGCTTGCTCATTCTTGCTTCTCCCACTTTCTTTCTTCAAGTGACTTGACTTCTTGAATGAAGCAAGTCACTTTACTTCTCTTGATCCTGTTCATCTGCTTCTTGGTGGCTCCTTTGAAGATTGTTCTTGCAAACCTCACTAACCTTAGGAACAACCAAGCATGACAATGAATTAGGGTTTTGATTAGTCTCCCCTCATAGTTTTTACCTTTGTGTCTCTCTTTGAGTCCTCTCTTCTCATCTCATAATCAGGGACTAAACCCTAAAGGCTTTAAGGCTTTGTGGTTAAGCTTATGCCTGCATCCTTCTTTTAGGATGGAGTGTATAACTTTAATCCTAAGTGTTAAACCCTTAAGGTGTTTAAATCTCTTAATCAATTCATTTAATAAGTATCAAGACATCACACTTGTAACTTGGGCTTTGCATTAGGGTTCTAATTCTTCCTTAAGTGGTTAAGAAGGACTAACCCTAGTGTTAATGGACAAGTCCCCCTCAAGTTGTCTTACAAACAATAAAACTCACTTCATCATCATACCATTAAATAAAATCCACTTAATCAAAGGCTTGTTTTGTCATGAGTTTAATCCCTAATCATGGATTAAGTTGAGGAGCTTTCCTCAGCTTAAACATTCTCATCTATTATCCTTCTTTTAGGATGGTGTAATGGGTCTGTTTAATCCTTGATTATGGCTTAACCTCACTACTCAACACTAAACAAAAACACCAAAAACACCTAAATAATCACAAGTAGGTTAATGATCTTAATCCTACACCAAAGGTGATTAAGTGTGAGAATCTGACTTCACACTTAAGGTACTCTCATTACCCCTAAACAGAGGGAAGATGTGATGAGTTTACTAATCCATTGGTTTAGACTTAAGCTCATTGACTTATGACAAACCTTCAAAAGCAATAAAAGACTGAAAACTCAAAAACAAGCAATAATCGTCTCCTCCGGGATTCTTTTCTCATCATCTTCACTCACAATCGAGAACTCGCTTCTTCCGTCTAATGCAAGACAGTAGCATCTGGGCCAGGCAGATCATACACTTGAGCATAGACAAGCAAGCAGTTCATCAGTCAATTCATCTTTCAGTCTCTTTGGGTCGAACTACGGTGTTCTGACTTCCTCATTGCACGAGAGGATACGTAGGCATAACTTAACAGTTATCGAACAAAAGTCTCTGTATATTCCCCCTCCTTCCAGCTTCATTCTTTAGCCTCATGATCTTGAGCATTTCACTCCTTTCTTACACTGACACTTTCATACTTCACATCACTTATACACTTCATTTCTTTTACACTGACACCTGTACACATCCTTTTCCAGCTCTTTGACACACAAATTGCACTGACACTACCCCTTTAAAACACAAATCTTTTAAGCGTGGATCCCGTCGAGTACGACGGACAATCTGGGTGCTAATACCTTCCCAGGTTGTAACCAACCCCCTTTCTCAGTCTCTCTGGTTCGCAAACCGTCTTATCCGTATCTTTCTAGGTCTATGCAGCATTACCTTTCCTCCGGGATAAAAATGCCTAGCTGGCGACTCTTTTCATCTCCAGTGAGTTCACGGCTGTGTGTTCTCACTGTTCCCTTCGCCGACCGTTCGCGTCTGTACCTTCATCTGACCCGGTGTCATTTGTCGGGAGCGACAGCTTGGCGACTCTGCTGGGGATCCTTATACTGCAACCAGGGCTTCTGGTTCTTTTTGTGGGTTCCTCCTAGCGCTTGTTTGATTTGTGTTTACTGGGGTGTTATGTGCTTGTTTGTGCTTGTATTTATTTTTGTTTATTGCTTTATGTACAGTTGCTTTACTGCTTTCTTTACTGCATTTATATATCATACTGTCATTGTTGCTGGCTGGATCTGGTTTTTTCTTTGGTGGGTGGGTGTTTCATTGAGAGTTAAGGTCCTACACCTGGGACCTGAGTGACACCTAGGATAGAGTGAATCATATTCTTTCCCATTCCATTTCGGTCTGGTGCGGGAATATGAAACACGGTTCAGATATGGGTTTCTTCTTGAGAACTCTGTGTTGCGGATTTCCTGCAATGCTAGGGGGATCTGGGAAGCCTGCTAAGTCTGGATGACCTTTTAGTTTGACCTTCAGAAACTGAGGTGAATTAGAGGAGGAATTGTTATGGTTATTGTAAACACTGTACCTCCGGGTTAGAAGTGTTTACACTTCTCATAACTGATCCAAGTCTGAGGATCCTTGTTCTAGATCACCACCTGTGAGGGGGTTGGGCTGTTTACAGGTTTGCAGGTACCTTGACCTCAGAATACCCGGTTACTTTGACTTTGTTAAGAATGCACCATGTTGGATATTTCTTGTGATTCTAAAACCCTGGACATGTGGCTCTTTATTTGAGTCCCCTACCCTGGTTACTGGATTTATAGACCTCCAACTGGAATTCTTGAACACACATGGATCTATACCAAGGCAGTTAATCAGATCCAGCTCAGTCACAAACCCTTGCATTTCATTTGCATACATACTCATTGCATCATATTAACATATGCTTATTTGTGTTTCAGGGTATCCATTTTCATCTGGTTTTTGGTTTTGACCCCGTCTGTAGTTTTGACCTATCTCCACCAGCACTTGCATCAGTTTGTCAGCCATATACTTCAGTTACTTGCACTAGCCAGCCAGTGGCCCACTCCTCAGCATCTTCATCAGCACTTACCCTACTCAGTCCTCAGCATCATGGCTCCAAAGAAAAGCAACATCACCTATCATTTCTTCCAACCAGACTTGTCAGACATCAGGAGGATCCAAACCCTGATCACTCCAGATCACATACCTTTGTTCAGGGAGAGTTATGGAGATATACTGGACATGGTTATGGATCTGGACCCTTCACAGAGGAGCCTCATCCACACCTGCATTCAGTTCTATGACCCCCCATTGAGATGTTTCACCTTTCAAGACTTTCAGTTGGGGCCCCTATTAGAAGAATATTCATCATTGACTGGTCTGCCCATCAAAAGAGAAATCCCATTCAACCCTGAAATGGTCTTTCCTAGCAATGGAGAGATAGCAAAAGCTTTGCACCTGGAGCCTGTTTTGATTGAACAGCATATGACCTCTAAAGCTGGGATCCCTGGATTTCATCTGGACTTCTTAATTTCTCAAGCTAGTTTGAAGGCCTCCCTGGGGGAGTGGAAAGCTGTTTGTGCTCTGTTGGCCTTAAGTGTATATGGAATTGTATTGTTTGCAGATGAGCCTCGATTCATTAGCAAAAATGCAATCCATTTGTTCATCCTGAAGAACCCAGTGCCAACTTTACTGGGTGATCTCTATTACTCAGTCCATCAGAGAAATGAGAAGCAGAGGGGAAGATTAGTGAGGATTTGTGCTCCATTATTCTATGCTTGGCTTCTCAGGCATCTACCCAGGACAGATGCATTTCTAAATCCTCATCAGCAAAGCAACTGGGCTAAGAGACTCACTGTCCTAACTTCAGCAGATATCAGATGGTGTACTCAGAGCACCAAGGGCAGAGATATAATCACAAGCTGTGGGCACTTTCCCAATGTGCCCTTAATAGGAGTTAAGGGAAGTATCAATTACAACCCTCTGCTGTTCAGGAGACAATTGGGCTATGCACTGGTCCACACTCCTAAGGTACAGGATTTGGTGGAGACCCTCTACTGTGAGAACAAGGTTAGTTTGGCTGTAGTTAGGCAGGCTGCCTGGGCCTGGGATCATGTTCAAACCAAGGGAATCACCATTTTGGGGAAGTGCAATAATGTGGCATCAGTCCAATATTATGAGTGGTCCCATGCTAGGGCCCAATTCTCTGGAATGCCCTTTACCATAGAAGATATGCCTGAGTCATCTTCAGCACCACCCCCTGCCACTATCAGTTTGGAAGAGTTTGAGAGCTTGAAGGAAAGAAATGAGAAGTTAACTCAAGCCTTGCAGAAGACCCTCAGAGAGAGGAGTGAAGGTGTGAGGGAGATTGAGAGATTGGAGAAGTTGAGAGTGGAACACTTGACTAAGATTGAGAAGTCTGGAGATTATATCAACAAGTCTAAAGCTGGTGAACAGATTCTGAAAAATGCTTGTAAAGAAGCCCAGTTCCAAAGAGCAAGAACAGACTTGTATTTGAAAGAGAGTCAGGCCAGGTGGGTCCGGATCACTGAGGCCCGTACTCTAGAAGACAAGAGAGCTCAAGACAAAATGGAGCAGATGGAAAAGGCCTTGGCAGCAGCCCAGGAGGAAATATCAGAGCTGAAAATCAAAGCAGGATTGAAGAGGTCTAAGGACCAAAGTCAGAGCAAGAAATTGACTGCAGCTGTTGCAACAAGAAACCTTCTCATTAGAAGTCTCACGGAGCGCCCGGCTGATCCTGTGACCGAAGCACTTCTCAAGGAAGTTCGTGAGGATGAGTTTGGCCTTGGAGTTTGATCATTTGCTTGTTGTTATTCCTTTTCCATGTACTTTTGCTTTTTGTGATGTATTTTGGCCCCTTTGAGGGTTTGTGTTGTAAAATGAACAAAATTATTTCACCTTTGTAATATATTTGTGTTGGGATTCACATCAAAAGCAACTTCAACAGCATCATCATTCAAGGGTCTGGAAGGGTCAAAACTGAAGACCAAACCGGATACCTTGATAGCAAATAAGCATAACTGCATTGCATGCTAACCCTTTTGTTTGTTTTGTAGGTTTTTGTTTTATTGTTACTAACCTCTGTTGTAAATACCAGGAATTATTGCTCGCCGCCGGGTATTTCCTCTCAACAGGCCACACAAGTACCCAACTAGAAACAACCTTCCGGGAATTCAGATGGATCAGATGCAACAAGACCTTACGGAGGTCAGAAACCAGATGGCAAACGAAAGGTTAGAGATGAGAACGCAGATGACGCAGTTCATGGAAGTTATGAACAACATGGCTCAAAGCCAGGAGAGACTGAGGGCCATGGTGGAGAGGCAAAATCAAGAGGAGCCTCATGTAGGAACTGCAGGCACCAGTAATAATGAAAGGGTGCAACCACATGTTAACCCCCCTGTGTTTGGTCCTCATCTCCATCCAGAGGCTAACATCCCAGTCAACATTCAAGGGACAGCCCCAGCAGCCAGGGTACTTCAAGAAGATCCTCAGGAGGACCAGTATACAGTAATGGGTGCCGGAGAGGAAACTTATGATAGACGGTTGGAAGAGATAGCTGAGAAGTTGAGGTCCTTAGAATCTCAAAATTCTTTGGGCTTCGACGTCATGGACATGGGTTTGGTAGAAGGGGTCAGGATTCCCCACAAGTTCAAGCCTCCATGTTTCGAAAAGTATAATGGGACTTCATGCCCCCGGACTCATTTGCAATCATTTCTGGGAAGGCTGAAGGCCTATACAATGGATGAGAAATTGTGGATGTTCTATTTTGAAGATAGCTTGACTGGAGCATCAAGGGAATGGTATTCCCATCTGACAAGAGCAACTATAAGATGCTGGAAGGACCTGGCAGAAGCCTTCATCAGACAGTATCAGTATAATCTAGATATGGCACCCAACAGGACTCTCCTGATGGGAATGTCACAGTCTTCGAGGGAGAGCTTCAGAGAATATGCTCAAAGATGGAGGCAATTGGCTGCTGCCGTTCAACCACCAATGTCTGAAAGAGAAATGGCAGACATGTTTATGAACACTCTTCAGGGAACCTATATTGACAGGTTAGCTGCTTTCTCCTCCACTAGCTTTGCGGATGTTGTTATAGCTGGGGAGAGAATTGAAAGCCTGTTAAAGATGGGAAAGATCTCAGACAACGGTGCAAGCTCGTCCAGTGGTACAAGAAAGCCTTTTACAGGCCCGAGAAGAACTGGCGAGACCAATGCCATCCACACCAACAGGGGTAGGCCCCAATATGTTCAAAGGTCAATAGCAGCAGTCACTATCCCTGCTCCAGCTCATCCTCAGCCAGTCTATCAACCTCCTCAACAAAACTTCCAACAACAACCTCAGTATCATCAGAATCAGTATCATCCAAGAAACTTCAACAACAACTCCAACAACAACAATCAACAAAGGCCATTCCAACAGAGGCCATCCCAAGCTAACAGAGTGATCGACCCGATCCCAATGCCGTATGCTGCCTTGCTGCCACAACTTCTGAAACTCAACTTGGTTGAGCTAAGAACGTTGGCACCTCCGGATCCCAATAGTCTACCAAGAAACTATGACTCCAATGCTAGGTGTGCTTTTCATTCCAACGCACCTGGTCACAGTACAGAAAAATGCAGGGCTCTGCATATGAAGGTACAAGATTTGGTAGACTCCAAGGCTCTGAACTTTGCACCTCCGCCCAATGTCAACAAAAACCCAATGCCACACCATGGTGGTCCCCGTATTAACGCAATTGAAGAAGACACACCGTCTTATTTCATAACCAGTGTGGATCAGATCAGGACACCATTGGTGGAAATCAAAGCTCAACTCCGTGAAAACAATATATTTCCAGGGTGTGAACTAGGATGCCCCTACTGCAATATTTCTTGGAATGGGTGTGAAGACTTGAGGAATGGCATTGACAGCCTTATTAAGAGTGGCCTGCTACAGATCACTACATCATTTCCGGCAACTCAAGCAACTTCATCAACGACGGTTTCAGAACCTCCTACAACTGCAGCAACTATTGTTCCCGACAATTCATCAGCACCATCAACAAGTACTTCACCTGTCCTTCCGAATGATCAGTTTTCAACAGTTTCTCCTGCTACAACTTCAGCTTCATTCCATTTCGACTCTCCATCAACAACAACAACAGTCCTTCCAACATAACCTCCTACAACACCAGCAATCAATCATGAAGATGTCTCTACAGTTACCATATTCTACGATCCAGAAAATAACTCCGCCTACCATTCAGAAAGTGCTGCTCCCGCTAGAGCACCAGTCACAATCTTTTATGATCCACAAACAATAACAATCCCTTCAGCAGCAGCAATCAGTCCGGTCACTGTCACGGTGCCTGGACCTGTACCATACGAAAGCGATAGGGCCATCCCTTGGCACTATGGCTCTGACGTGTACTGCGAAGGAAAAAGAATCACTCTTGAAACATCAGCACCTGCGCCACAAATTGATAATGTGGGCGGAGGCGGAGGCTTCACCCGAAGCGGACGTCTCTTTGCTTCACAAGTCCAAAGACCTACTGCCGAAGCAGAAGCTGCTGCCAAGGCAAAAGGAAGAGGCCCGGTGCAAGAAGATCTAGCTGCCAAAGAAGCCCTGAAGACTCCATTTGATCAGGAAGTTGATGAGTTTATGCGAATCATCAAAAAGAGTGATTATAAAATTGTGGATCAGCTTCACCAGACGCCATCCAAAATCTCTATCCTCTCACTGCTTATGTGCTCCGAAGCCCATCGGAATGCACTACTTAAAGTCTTGCACGCAGCTTACGTGCCCGAGGAGATTACTGTCAACCAATTGGAAACCGTTGTTGGAAATGTTACTGCTAGCAATGGGCTAGGGTTTACCAATTCTGACCTGACAGTGGATGGCCGCAATCACAACAAAGCCTTGCACATAACCATGGAATGCAAAGGAGCTGTCCTTTCACATGTGCTGGTGGACACAGGATCATCCCTGAATGTCTTACCAAAGAAGGCTCTGGTGAAGCTTGAATATGATGGGTTGGCATTGAGACCCAGCAACCTGGTAGTTAGAGCTTTTGATGGCTCGAAGAGATCGGTTCTGGGAGAGATTGAGCTGCCTGTGACAATTGGCCCACAGACTTTTAAAACTATCTTTTATGTGATGGACATTCAGCCCGCCTACAGCTGTTTGTTGGGTAGACCCTGGATTCACGCCGCTGGCGCAATAACGTCTACCCTTCACCAAAAGTTAAAATTTGAGTGGGAAGGTCAAGTTGTCACTATCTGTGGAGAGGAGGACATTTTTGTTAGCCATCTGGCTACTTATAAATACATTGAGATGGATGGAGAGATCCATGAAACGATGAGCCAAGGTTTTGAAGCCTTGAATGTCAATGAAGCATCTGCTGTGTCGGGGATCTCCATGTCATCTTACCAACAAGCCCGGAAGGTTGTTGAAGAAGGAACTGCCCAAGGCTGGGGCAAGGTCTTAGCTGTGGAGGAGAAGAAGGACAAATTTGGGTTGGGTTACAAACCAACTCAACATCAAGCAAAGGCTGCTGGAGAGCCTGGTTTTGTCAGTGGGGGGATGCTTACCCCCGATGCTATCAACTGTCTGGAAGACGAGCTGGAAGAGGAGCGCAATCTGGAGAATTGGATTCGTCCGAAGATCCCGGGGAGCAGTGTCTCGAACTGGTCTTCCCAGGAAATTATAAGTGTTACTCGAGCAGAGTAATTATTATTTCCTGTATTTTTTATAGCATGCATCAAAGTCTTGCATCTTGCCCAAGATGACAAGACTCATTTTGTAACCAGGGCCATCTGTACTTTTGTGCAAACAAGATTAAATTAATGAAATATCAGACATCTTTTTGCAAACAAGTCTTTTTCTTTTCTGCTCACTGTTTTTCCATTTTTCTTTTTGTACAAAAATAAATGGCGGTGTTTTCAAAATGATAACTTCATCTCACTTTTTTCTAAAGCAAGATTAAAATCAATCACTAAAATGAACCAACTTAACCCTTGCAGAGAGTGCCTTCCAGACAGCACCGACAACAGCACGGCTATGACATCGTATGACTTCGACAATCCAATCAATCAAGCTGATGAAGGGGTTGATGAAGAATATGAGCTTCCTGAAGAGCTAGCCAGATTGTTAAGGCAAGAGGAAAAGGTTATTACTCCTCACCAGGAGGAGATTGAAGTGATTAATCTTGGTACAGATGAAGACGTAAAAGAGGTTAAAATCGGAGCCTGCCTGCAAGGCTCAGTGAAGAGACAGCTGATAGATCTGCTTCGAGAGTATGTTGATGTGTTTGCTTGGTCGTATCAAGATATGCCAGGGTTGGATACCGATATAGTTGTGCACAAGCTTCCTTTGAGGGAAGAATGCCCACCAGTGAAACAAAAGTTGCGCCGAACTCGCCCAGACATGGCTATGAAAATCAAGGAAGAGGTACAAAAGCAATGGGACGCCGGGTTCCTTGCTGTGACTAGTTACCCGCCGTGGGTTGCTAACATAGTACCTGTGCCTAAGAAGGATGGCAAAGTAAGAATGTGTGTTGATTACCGGGATCTGAACAGAGCCAGCCCGAAAGATGATTTCCCATTACCTCACATTGACGTATTGGTGGATAACACGGCTCAGTTCTCGGTATTCTCCTTCATGGATGGATTTTCAGGATATAATCAGATCAAGATGTCACCTGAAGACATGGAGAAGACAACATTCATTACACCTTGGGGCACGTTCTGTTACAAAGTGATGCCATTTGGGCTCAAGAATGCTGGTGCAACATATCAACGGGCTATGGTGACATTGTTCCACGATATGATCCACAAGGAAATAGAATGTTATGTGGATGATATGATCGCCAAGTCCCTTACAGAGGAAGATCACCTGGTAAATCTGCTCAAGTTATTCAAGCGTCTGAGGAAATACCAATTGAAGCTGAACCCCAACAAATGCACATTCGGGGTGAGATCTGGTAAGCTGCTGGGCTTTATTGTAAGCGAGAAGGGGATTGAGGTTGACCCAGATAAAGTCAAAGCTATTCAAGAGATGCCTGCACCGAAAACTGAAAAAGAAGTTCGAGGGTTTTTAGGTCGATTGAACTACATCTCCCGGTTCATATCTCACCTCACAGCAACCTGTGAACCTTTGTTCAAGCTATTAAGAAAAGAACAGACGGTCAGGTGGAACGAAGACTGCCAAAGGGCTTTTGACAAGATCAAGGAATATTTACAAGAACCTCCAATCCTCATGCCGCCAGTTGAAGGAAGACCTCTAATTATGTACTTGACAGTATTAGAAGAGTCGATGGGGTGTGTGTTGGGCCAGCATGACGAGTCTGGTCGAAAAGAGTATGCAATATACTACCTAAGCAAAAAGTTTACCGACTGTGAACAGCGATATTCACTGCTCGAGAAAACTTGCTGTGCTTTAGCGTGGGCTGCTCGCCGACTGAGACAGTATATGTTGACCCACACTACCTTATTAATCTCAAAAATGGATCCAGTTAAGTACATTTTCGAGAAGCCAGCTCTTACCGGACGGGTTGCAAGATGGCAGATGATTCTCACAGAATATGACATACAGTACACATCTCAGAAAGCCATCAAGGGCAGTGTACTATCTGAATATCTTGCTGAGCAACCTATTGATGACTACCAGCCTATGAGATTTGACTTCCCTGACGAAGACATCATGTTCATTAAAGCAAAAGATCACGAAGAGCCTATTCACACTGAAGGGCCTGACCCGGAAGAAGAATGGACTATGATGTTTGATGGGGCTGTTAACATGAATGGCCGTGGTGTTGGTGCAGTACTCGTTACACCAAAAGGAGTTCACATGCCTTTCTCGGCAAAACTCACTTTCAACTGCACTAACAACGAAGCTGAATACGAAGCTTGCATTATGGGTCTTGAGGAAGCCATTGACCTCAGAATCAAAACGTTGACTGTATTCGGAGATTCAGCTTTGGTAGTCAACCAAACCAACGGAAAATGGTACACACACCAGGATCATCTAATACCTTACAGGGATTATACAAGGAGGTTATTGACTTTCTTCACAACAGTCAAGCTTGAGTATATCCCTCGAGACGAGAATCAGTTTGCAGATGCTCTTGCTACCATTTCATCCATGATCAAAGTTCAAACGGCTAACTTTGTACCCCAGATTTCAGTGTCTAGACTTGATAGACCAGCATATGTATTTGCAGCGGATGTTGTCAAGGATGATAAGCCTTGGTTCCACGACATTAAGTGCTTCTTGGAGGATCAAACATACCCACCTGGGGCATCTTCCAATGATAAGAAGACTTTGAGAAGGCTTGCTGGAAGTTTCTTTCTGAACGCTGATGGATCTTTATATAAGAGGAACTTTGACATGGTACTCCTCAGATGTGTTGACAAGACGGAAGCAGATTTACTGATGCATGAAGTGCATGAGGGATCTTTTGGTACCCACGCAGGAGGGCATGCCATGGCTAAGAAATTGCTAAGATCAGGCTATTATTGGATCACAATGGATGCGGACTGTTGTGCCTATGCCAGGAAATGTCACAAATGCCAGATCTACGCAGATAAAGTGCATGTGCCTCCGAATCCTTTGAACATCATGTCTTCACCATGGCCCTTTGCCATGTGGGGCATTGATATGATTGGCAAGATTGAGCCGACTGCTTCAAACGGCCACAGATTCATCCTGGTCGCCATCGACTATTTCACTAAGTGGGTTGAAGCAGCCTCATATGCAAACGTTACAAGACAAGTGGTAGCCAGATTTCTGAAGAGAGATATCATTTGTCGATACGGAGTTCCCGAGCGAATCATTACTGATAATGGTTCCAACCTAAACAATAAAATGATGGCAGAATTATGCCGGGACTTCAAGATCCAACATCACAATTCTTCTCCTTACAGGCCAAAGATGAATGGCGCTGTCACGGGCAGTTATATCAGAAAAGAATGAAGAAGGCCTTCGATCAGAAAGTCAGGCACCGAGAGTACCAAGTGGGAGATCTCGTGCTGAAAAGAATCCTCCCTCCTCATACAGACCACAGGGGAAAATGGACTCCAAATTATGAAGGACCATTTGTTGTAAAGAAAGTTTTCTCTGGTGGAGCACTGATGCTTAGCACCATGGATGGTGAAGATTTCCCGTCCCCTGTGAATTCAGATGCAGTTAAAAAATACTTCGCATAAAATGACCCGCTGGACATAAAAACAGAATGTAAGTCCAGGCAAAAATAGGGCATCCCGGCGAGTCAAAAACAGAATAAAAGACTCGGGCAAAAGTAAGGGAAAATAAACAAAAAATGTACACCCGCTGAGTTGAAAAGCCGCATTGGACAGCTCAGGCAAAAATGGGTATCCCGATGGATTGAAAACCCGAAAGGGCGATCCATGCAAAACAAGGGAATAAGCGAACAACTGCATTCTGAATTCGTCTGTATCACCTACAACTTGGTAAGCTCCAAAGGATCAAGCTCCGATTAGAATCAACTCTCTCCAGAAAGCAAGACGAGAAGAACGTCATTGTCATACGAGTCATAGCAGAAGAGGAAGCTCCTCAGAGCGTCAACACCGCCAGCACTTTATTTCACAATGTGTAACAATCTCCTCATTTCAGGAGATATGTTTCTTTGACTGTATCTTGCCAATTCAGGGCACATGAATTAATAAAATCAGGTTTTCAGTCACGCTTCGTCTTTTTACATTTATGTTTTGCAAAGAATTGTCTGATATCTCTAAAAATACAATTGCATAAGTACAGATGCCTTTCTCTAAAAATAAAAGCACATGCTTACAGGGAATGTGATTATTCTCGAAAGCACTTAACTCCTATGACGGAATCCAGTAAAGGATACCTCGGGACCTTTTGTACGTTCCATTGTCTTTGCAGGATTGCAGGTATCCAGAACGCAACCTGGGGCATGCAGGTTACGTCTCAACAAGTAGGCGAATCATTATCAACTCGGTCTATCTTCCACATGGCACTAGAGGGTGCCCATTTCCCCAGCAAAGTTGCCAAGTCAACAAACAGGATGCTATATCCCCAGCTGAGTTGCCTCCCATTTCCCCAGCTGAGTTGCCAGTCTCCCTCAGCAGAATGCAGATATCAGGGAATCATCTCCCCACAGAGCTTCAAGCCTCTATTCAGAAGAGCAACGCACGAAGAGATCACAACAGAGTGAAGAAAGCTTCTACAAACCCCAGCTGGGTCCCATATTATGAGGATATGTCAATCGGTGGCACATATCCCCAAGCAGATACCTCGTTAGATCTACCAGTGATCTCATCCCCAGCTGGGATGTTCACTTCAAGCAGATCATCCAGAGATTTTCACAGCAACGGGATCCGAATCCCGGATCTGTGCCCCTTTGCATAATCATGGCATCCGCATCATATTCACCCCCCAGAGCGTAGCATTCCGTCTAATACGGAGCATTACGGCAAAAATCAAATGCATAGCATAATCATAAGTCATGTTGTGAATTGAACGCTTGTGAACACAGATTACTTTCCCCAAGAGTCCCCACCAGAGTCCCAGCAAAAGCAGCTGCCCTTTCAAATCACAAACACCAGTATATACACCTTTTGGCACCCGTCCGTGTCATCTTTCCCCAAACAGATCGCCTGAACACACTCCACAAACAAAATCACCCGTATTACAGATACGTCCTGACACCCGTCCGTGTCATACCCCAGCAGAAAGCCAAAGACACCCTCTTTGCACTCACATATACCTATATATACATTTTCTTGACACCCGTCCGTGTCATATCCCCAGCGCAGTCGCTTACACCTTTATCACCCATACACTTGTTAATATTATACTTTTCTCTTTTGACACTCGTCCGTGTCACTCTCCCCAGCAGATAAACACTCATCATCAATACAATACATCACCACTCATGGTACGCTTATACAGATGCTCGTCCGTATCTTGTATACATCACCACTCATACCCCCGCAGATTCGGCAGTAGTCCTTGTTCTTTGTTAGCCAGTTGGTATTCGTCCGTACCACCATCTCAGAACATTGCGTCTAGTGTTTGTTTCTACATGATACTCGTCCGTATCATGGTCTTAAGGATGCTCGTCCGCATCTTTAATCCATACACCGTGTCAAACACCTTTGTCTTATTGAATATAGATACTCGTCCGTGTCTATTACTCCCCAGAAGAATCCTTTCAGATGCAACACTTGTCCGTGTTCTTAGTTAACCAGTTGATACTCGTCCGTATCATCATCTCTGAGCATGTGTCAGTTTGTTTCTACATGATACTCGTCCGTATCATGGTCTTAAGGATGCTCGTCCGCATCTTTAATCTATACACAATACCAAACACTTATACCTTTTGCTTCTCGGATGTAAACGCTCGTCCGTGTTTACTATCTCCCCAGTAGGTCACCAACAAATTTTCTTCTTATCCAACACTCGTCCTGTGTTATGATACCTTTGAGAGCAGCCGTACCCTGCTGAGTGGTCGTCCTCCACTTCTTGATGGTCGTCCTCCATCATGCTCATCCGATGGCCGTCCCCATCGTTGATTTTAGCAGTCGTCCCCTGCTAGGTGGTCGTCCTCCACCTCTTGATGATCTTCCTTCATCACTTTATCCAATGGCCGTCCCCATTGTTGATTTTGGTTATCTAACACTCGTCCTGTGTTATGACAAACCTCGAGAGCAGCCGTCCCCTGCTGAGTGGTCGTCCTCCACTTCTTGATGGTCGTCCTCCATCTTGCTCGTCCGATGGCCGTCCCCATCGTTGACCTTTTCTATCCGATGGCCGTCCCCATCGTTGATATTTTCGGCAGCCGTACCCTGCCAGGTGGTCGTCCTCCACCTTTGATGGCCGTCCCCATCATATTTCTTTTATACCCAACAGAGCAGCCGTCCCCTGCTAGGTGATCGTCCTTCACCTTTGATGGCCGTACCCCATCATCTGTTTATTTCATTTATTCTTTAACCCGATGGCCGTCCCCGTCGTGGTCCCTTTTCCCTTTTAACCCGATGGCCGTCCCCATCGTTGGTTACTTTACCTTTATGAACTTGATGGCCGTCCCCGTCATGTTTCATTAATCCTCAGAATTTTGCAGCTTTATCTTGATTGCCGTCCCCATCATGATTTTATTTTCCCCAGCTAGTCGGCCGTCCCCGTCTTAGCTTTACCTTTTTATCCCCAGCATGTCGGCCGTCCCCGTCATTGCTCTTTACCCAGCTGTCGTCCTCTGCTCGACGGCCGTCCTCCGTCACCTACACTTTACAATATACTTTATTTTGCTTTTACAATCCATATCTCTTTTCTTCTTCATTTTGTGAGTGCAAATTTTGGACTGTCTTTGGTATTCAACCACAAGTTATCTTGTTTGGCCTGTTAAGCCGTCGCTTACAACCTGCACAGCTAACTCATGTTTGAATAGGGGCAGCTGTAAACACCCCAAATTTGCCCTCACCCATTCACACCATGGCTTGTGATCATTCTCATATGCATAAACACAATCATGTCATCTCACATCTCATTTTTGATTCACTGGATAGTTTCTAAGGCATCTGCACCTAGGGTTTGTGATCTGAGCAATCCCAAAGCATCTTGAACCATTCCAAGGGCCACTAATCATCTCAAAGGGGTCCATGTGTGTTCTTATATCATATTCCATCCCCTCAAAGTCAAAATTGCAGAGGAATCACAAGAACTAGGGTTTGAGTGGATGCAGAGCCAGGATGAACTGCACAGTTGACCTAAAATTAGGGTTTTGGTTTCAGAGGCCATAACTCCAATTTTTTTGGTCATTCTTGTTTCCATTGGTCTCTATATGGTATAGGGAGTGTGCATATCAATTTTCATGAAGAAATTCCATGGGGAAGTCATCTGATCAAGAGTTGACTTTTCAGACAAGTCAGTACAAAATCAGGGCATCTGAGGCCCCCAATGACCCAACCAATGGGTGATCTTCATCATTTTGAGTGTATATGATCTTTATTTGATCATGGAAGAAGGTTGAAGTGCATAAAATCAAGAATTTAGGGTTTTTGCAAAAGTTGACTTTTTGAGGCATAGTTGACTTTTCAAGAATGCCTCATTTTAGGCCAATTTTCAAGCCTTGATTCATGATCCAAAAAGGCTTCAAATGGAAAAACTTTGGTCATGAAAGTTGTAGATCTCATCTTTCCCTTTTCAAAAAGTACAAGAGCATGATCAAACTCTTCTTGGATCAAAAGTTATGGCATTGCAAAGTTAGCAAAAATCATTGATTTTCAAGTTATGCACAAAAAGGAAATTTTGCAAAGTCTTGAACCAAAGTCAAATGTAGCCTCTAATTCATGTCAAACCATTATGTAAACATCCTCTAAGTCACAAAAATCAGATTTGGACCAAGTTTGCTCATGGTTTGGTTCATGTAACTTGACTTTTCTCATGAAAACCCATAAAGCTAACCAAGTTGCAAAACACTCATGACCTTTTCACCAACTTGCTGCATTGAGCCTTGGGTCAAGCCAGCCTCTCACACTCACCATGCTGCACCAGAACCCAACTTGTACTTGCCTAAACTTGAGCCATGCCCTATCTTACACAAAAGTGGACTTTGAGCAAAAGTAGCCACACCTATCTCTGCAGGCCAGGTCACATCCACCAGCCACTTGCAATTGTTTATTGAATCAATTTGCTGGCCATAACACATGGGAACCAAGGCTGAAACAACAACATTCACCACTTACACAAAAACTCACCTCATTGCAAGTTCCTTCGAAATTCTTTCCACAGTCTTCAAACACTCAAACTCTCATCATCACTCAACTCACCACACCTCATAGACCTTAAACACCCCAAGCATAAGCCTGAAACAAGCCTGAAAACTCCATTGCCATCATTCACCTCAAGCTGCAGATTCTATCGAATCTCTCTCCACAAGTCTCTAACGCACAAACCAACACCACAGATCATCTATACACATCATCTAGACCTTAAACACCCCATCACCATGACCTGAAAGCGCCAGAATCTCATCTGCCATTTTTGACTGAACTGAAGCAGGAGCATTCGAATCTCTTTCTCCAGCCAACACAAACTCATTTTGAGCATTCAAACACACTTGGGGGACCAAGAGGAGCAGCTTGCACTGAAGGAAGAGGCCTGAAAGTTCCTAAATTGAAAGTTGCAAATCTCAGGTAGCTCGAAATTAATTTTTCCAGAAATGTTTTTTCTTGTTACAAACTTGTTCTTTATGCTCTCTTGATCATCCTGATGCTTTTAGTTTTTGAAATGGTTGTGTTTTGAGAATTTAATTTGTGTTTGAAGCTTACGAACCCTAGAACTTTCCCTCTTCGATTCAGATGATTTAGGAAAGATAAATTTGTTTTAGGTTAGGGGTTTGATTCGTGAGAGTGAGAGGATCATTTCCCTGGTCTTAGATTTCATTTATGTTACGTTTTTAGGAAGTTTGAAGATTTTCAGGTGAGCTTCTGGCCGGAGAAGACGACCGGAAGTCTTCTCCGGCCACCTGAGTGTGATTAGGGTTTAATCCCATAATTAATGCTGGTTTGAATATTGGCCGTAGGATGCGTTGAATTTGTTGACTACGCGCGCAAGGGAAGGGCCAGGATCTCTTTGATTAACCCTAATCCACGTGTTAGGGTTAATTAATCATATTTTAGTTAATTTAATCAGAAACAATCTGGGCCTCTCATTCTGGCGCGCAGTCAACACTTTTAAACTCAGAATCAATCTCATGCGTCCATTCTGATTACTTCTCATTTTATTTGTTTTCTTTCATTTTTATTTCAATTAATTTGTACAATTTATTTAAAATAGCAGAAAATTCATAAAAATTATGAAACTTTTTCTTTAAGGTTTTATTAATTTTTATGACCCAAAAATATTTTTATTTTATTTTTCATCATTAAAAAAGTATTTTTAAATATTTAAAAGATTATTTTTAATTGATTAATGGGAATTAATTAATTAAAAATACTTTTAGGTATTTAAAAATTACAACAAATTTCATGAAATGTTCTAAGACATTTAGAAACATTGTCCAACCTTCAAACCAAATTTCTTTTTTGATCTTGATGCATTTTAAGAATTTTTCATGGAATTAAATCATATTTTGTGCATTATTTTGATCATATGTTTGAAAATTCATTTCTGCCTATTGGTGAAGGTTGAGACATTGATTCTTTGTGCTTTGTTTTCCATTTGACATGTATTTTCAGGGATAAAAAGGCCATGATTTGATCTTGCATTTTCTAATTGATTGGCATTTGTTTTGATAAGAACCCTAAAAAACCCTAATAACTTGCAAAAATCATATCTTGAGATTGGTAAAGAGTTGGGAGTTCCCCTTTGGGCAGGGATTCATCATAGGTCTAGGGTTTCTTTGGGTGCCATTTTCCATTTTTTATCTTAGGGTTTGCTTCTGTTTTTGGTTTGTGTTTGACGTTTGATCCATAAACCCTAATTTGGGCTTTCTCTTGCATCCTTCTTGCATCTCCTTGCATAACATGACTTGTCTTTGCATTTTGTGCATTCTTGTGATTCATTTGACATCTTAAGACATGTATAAAGCATCTTTGATCATTGCATCTCATATTTGCCATGTCATTTGTCTTGTATGATTCATAACTTTTCATGCTTGTTCATGCTCCTTAGCTTGCATCATTTGCATTCATGATCTTGTATGAACATCCCCATTGTCTTGCCTCATGTTTGCAGCACCTCATAACATCATAATCATCATCAACATGCTTCTGGTTTTGCTTAGCATCATATCATTTCATCTCACCTTGCATTGCATTGCATTTTCTTTCTAACATTACAGGTGGTAAGTAAACTTGAGAAGTGGATTTGCCTTCACTTCTCATACCTTTTCTTTTCATCTCTCTTGCATCCATTACTGCATTTCTATTTGTGTTTGAGTTTGAGCTTGCTCATTCTTGCTTCTCCCACTTTCTTTCTTCAAGTGACTTGACTTCTTGAATGAAGCAAGTCACTTTACTTCTCTTGATCCTGTTCATCTGCTTCTTGGTGGCTCCTTTGAAGATTGTTCTTGCAAACCTCACTAACCTTAGGAACAACCAAGCATGACAATGAATTAGGGTTTTGATTAGTCTCCCCTCATAGTTTTTACCTTTGTGTCTCTCTTTGAGTCCTCTCTTCTCATCTCATAATCAGGGACTAAACCCTAAAGGCTTTAAGGCTTTGTGGTTAAGCTTATGCCTGCATCCTTCTTTTAGGATGGAGTGTATAACTTTAATCCTAAGTGTTAAACCCTTAAGGTGTTTAAATCTCTTAATCAATTCATTTAATAAGTATCAAGACATCACACTTGTAACTTGGGCTTTGCATTAGGGTTCTAATTCTTCCTTAAGTGGTTAAGAAGGACTAACCCTAGTGTTAATGGACAAGTCCCCCTCAAGTTGTCTTACAAACAATAAAACTCACTTCATCATCATACCATTAAATAAAATCCACTTAATCAAAGGCTTGTTTTGTCATGAGTTTAATCCCTAATCATGGATTAAGTTGAGGAGCTTTCCTCAGCTTAAACATTCTCATCTATTATCCTTCTTTTAGGATGGTGTAATGGGTCTGTTTAATCCTTGATTATGGCTTAACCTCACTACTCAACACTAAACAAAAACACCAAAAACACCTAAATAATCACAAGTAGGTTAATGATCTTAATCCTACACCAAAGGTGATTAAGTGTGAGAATCTGACTTCACACTTAAGGTACTCTCATTACCCCTAAACAGAGGGAAGATGTGATGAGTTTACTAATCCATTGGTTTAGACTTAAGCTCATTGACTTATGACAAACCTTCAAAAGCAATAAAAGACTGAAAACTCAAAAACAAGCAATAATCGTCTCCTCCGGGATTCTTTTCTCATCATCTTCACTCACAATCGAGAACTCGCTTCTTCCGTCTAATGCAAGACAGTAGCATCTGGGCCAGGCAGATCATACACTTGAGCATAGACAAGCAAGCAGTTCATCAGTCAATTCATCTTTCAGTCTCTTTGGGTCGAACTACGGTGTTCTGACTTCCTCATTGCACGAGAGGATACGTAGGCATAACTTAACAGTTATCGAACAAAAGTCTCTGTATATTCCCCCTCCTTCCAGCTTCATTCTTTAGCCTCATGATCTTGAGCATTTCACTCCTTTCTTACACTGACACTTTCATACTTCACATCACTTATACACTTCATTTCTTTTACACTGACACCTGTACACATCCTTTTCCAGCTCTTTGACACACAAATTGCACTGACACTACCCCTTTAAAACACAAATCTTTTAAGCGTGGATCCCGTCGAGTACGACGGACAATCTGGGTGCTAATACCTTCCCAGGTTGTAACCAACCCCCTTTCTCAGTCTCTCTGGTTCGCAAACCGTCTTATCCGTATCTTTCTAGGTCTATGCAGCATTACCTTTCCTCCGGGATAAAAATGCCTAGTTGGCGACTCTTTTCATCTCCAGTGAGTTCACGGCTGTGTGTTCTCACTGTTCCCTTCGCCGACCGTTCGCGTCTGTACCTTCATCTGACCCGGTGTCATTTGTCGGGAGCGACACGGAGGAGCTTCGACAAATGGAATGATGATTAACTTTTCCTCGCACCTGATAAACATTGAATTATCAAAGATCTAATCCATTCCCAAAACAAAATCCACTTTCTTAAGCGGTAAACAAATGAGATCAATCTGGAAAACTCTACCATTCACGGATAAAACACAATTTTCACACATTAGCGGTGTCTCGACCATTTTGTCCATGGCGGTAGTGACTACCATAGGAGGAGACAATGGAATTGTTGCAACCCAAGTCGCTTCATGAAACGCATAGACACAAAAGAGAGTTTTGATCCACAATCAAACAATGCAAAGCAAGGATGTCCATTAACTAAACACGTACCGACAATTAAGGAATTATCACCTTTAGTCTTCTTAGAATCCATTGTGTAAACTCTACCAGTGCTCTTTTCTTGGACTTGGTTTCTCTCCTGTGGACAATCTCTAGCCACGTGTCCTACTTTTTGACACTGATAACACCTCACCCCATCCAAGCCACACCTCCCCGAATGAACTCTACCACAAAAGCGACACGTAGGAGGTGAATTAGATCTAGAATTTTTCACTTGCTTTCCCTTGAATAGTTGTGGTCGGGTTCTATATTGTTGGCTTGATCTTCCACGGTTATTCTGGTTCATCTTGTTAGAATCACCTTCAGCATGAACTTTCTTCAAACTACCTTCGGCCACATAGCATTTCCTTAATAACTCAGAATATGTAGCAAACTCTATTTTTGACACATTGTGAGAGATATCAGCCCTCAAACCAAAGATACACTGGTCCACCTTCCATTTCTCATCTGGAGCATACATAGCCTGCCTAGAGTAAGCAGTCATGCTTTCAAACTTTTCAGCATAACTGGCCACAGTCATACTACCCTGCCTCAATTGTTGGAATTCAAACTCCTTCTGAGTCCTCAAGGAACTTGGAAAGTATTTCTCCATGAAAGTACACCCTTAAACTGATCCCACTCCCTAGGGATATTTTGGATAGTCATCAAAGCTGATGTAATTTACCACCACCTCATGGTAGGACCCTTCAGCGTGTGAAACACGAATGATACCTTGCCTTCCTCACTACAAGGAACAATCATGAAGATATGCTTCATACCAGCTATCCACTCATGAGCCTTAACTGGATCCAAACTGCCAAGAAATTCCTGAGGGTTCATACGAATGAAGTCCCGAAATGTTTCATCCATATTCACAGTCACAGCCACTAGGGTGTTAGCACCACCGTTCAGATACTGCATCATCAGTTCCATAAACTGATTTTTCTATTACTGCATCTGCTGCATGAATTGGAGCCATGGAACACCATCGGCGCCACTAGAAGATTCAGTTCCAAGTTAGGTTCTACCACGTCCACCACGATTGCTTCTGTGTTCGTCCACCATGTCCGTAAACGTCATACAAATAGGATTGAGTTGATCAGACTCAATACCATAATCATAATATATAAGACCAAGGAGACATGACACATTTGAAGCAAAAAGATACACTCAAAGTATTTCATGGCTAGGTCGAGGGTACGACCTGCTCTGATACCAACTGTTACACCCATATATAACAACATACATCAAATCATATATATTATACATGAATCCAAGTTTGGATATTGAAATACAAATAAGTTCTTAGTCAATACATTTCATCCATTAAATTCCCTAATAGAAAAGTTTAAAAATGTGGCATAATGTATATAAGATGTTCAATACTAAAAGCTAAGAAGTAGATCAATAATGATCTCAAAACAAACTCCATCAACGGAAGCCATAACATGCACAAAAATATCAACTAGTAAGGATAATTCAAACGACCTTATCCTTACCCTTCGTAGAACCTGTAGTACCTGAAACAATAATCAACAATGAGGGTGAGATAAAAAAATATCAGTGAGTTCCTATCTTATGGATTCTCTCGGCTTAACACGGTTCTAAACCTAATCCTACTCAAGTAAAAAGGAATAATACATTGAGTTTACAACATTCACACTCATATGGAAACATGTCTTGAGTTAAACAACTCGGAAGTATCATTAATCTGACAACCACAAAGATATCCCCTATTCGCGTCCTCACCTATGTCTAAGAGTCGGCACGAGTCATGGATCCTTGTATTCAGTTGGTATAAAAAATGGATTTGGAAAGAATGGCTATTAACCTTACAATCGTCACATCACCTGGGCCATAAACCACCACAAGTCTCTACATATAAATATGTTCCATTCGTACTACATGCGGGAATCAAACCTACCAAGTGACCATGCATACATTCCAGAGGAGCCTTTGTCTCATGAAACGGCATCTCAGGGAAAAATGGTTCCAATTACGTGATTTCATTCAAAAGGGAATGTGTATGACATTCCTAAGGCCTGTTAACCTTTTCCATAAATAACACACCCAAACAGGTTCGCACATGTTCCACATAGTGTATTCTACCCCAATCTGAATTTTGTCACTTTGATCTTTCTTCTACACTTTATATCAGTTCCTAACATTGTTTCTACATCAGTTTTAGGCCTATAAATTACTTCTTTCACCCATCATTACTTAATCAATTGGGTATTTTTTAGATCTAATTCGTCATCTCAACCTGCAACAAAACCAGATCTGCAAACACCAATGTGTATATGATAGAAATAACATCAATCCATCATACAATTCATAACAGCAACAATTCAGTTCATACAATTTTCACCACAGATTCACAAACACACAACAGATCCATCAAACAACGTATATTCATACAAATTCCTATGAGGGAAAGGACCCCTCACTACCCTTTCATGGCATAAACACCTATTATGGACTCATTCTCCCCCCTTACCTCAAATTCTGATAAAGATTCCTGCAAAAATTGATGAAGAAACCTTGCCCTCGTCATTTTTCTTCCTCTCTAGTTCTTATTCTCTTTTTTATGTGAAAGTGACAGTTATCCCTAACTCTCACTAAACTCAGCTTAAGGGTTTTAGCCTCCTAAATTATCTCTCCCAATATTATTAATTAATAGAATAAACATTAATAATAATACTCCTAATAATAATATATTCACAATAATAATAATCTTAACCATATTACATTACTATTATTGTCTCCCTATTATTATTTATTACCACATTATTATTATACTAAGGCTTTAATCCTTATTATTCAACTAATGGTACTACCCTCCAGTCACCCGAGTCCAAATACCCTTATTAACGTCAATAAACACAAAACTACATACAATGACTTTATTATTTTAAATGGGGCGTTACAAGAGCCATGATAAATCAGTATTCTGGAACAATACTACAAAGAGAAATAAGTGTTTGAGTTCTTGCAATTTTGTTAAACCTCCTCATGTGAATTAATTGTTTATACAATTGGTATCCAACGAGGTCCATATGAGATATCATTTTGGATTAGATTTTTTCTATAAAATGTTACATAAAACAAGAACCAAGTTTTTATTGTAACAAGAAGGTGTAGTCAATTGTGAGTTAGAAACACATTCAAGAACAAGCCAAATTTCTCCTTATATTCATTCTATAGCGACTAAAGTATTGAACTGGGGAGTTTCTGGCATCTTCATCCGCCAATAATAAGTCAGTGGAGTCGAGAGTGCTCTTTCCAACAAGATTATCCTCCAAATGTAGTATGCTAATGGAACAGTTGAACCACGTAGATCAAACACGTAGGAAAAAGAATCATATTTAACCTTAAATATAGTTTTAATTAGGATTGGAAATATACCACCTTTCAATAATCGAAACCCCGTGCATAACAAAGACTACATTATTAAACACATCATAACTCTTTTATTTATATACTTTGACAATATGGTATATGAAAACATGTTGTTTCCACCAATCCTAAATCTAAGCTAGAAGTTGAAAAATCAAAGAGTTTTCATGACATGTTCTGGAGTGTCTCAAAAAGAAAAGGCTGGAACTAAATGAGCAGATTACAAGAATCAATAGTTTCATGCCATTGACTTTTTTCCTATCCAACTTATCACCAAGCCAGCCAAAGAAAAACTTCCTTAAAAGTGAACAATAGAAATCAACCTCATATATAGTAGCTAATACATTCGAAGGAACTGTTCTTAGCTTTATTGCACCATCAACATGGTAGTATAAATGTCCAAGAAACTTAATAACCAAAGATATGTAGAACATATTAAATGCACATGTGAATATGTTCGTACCAACAATGTTGATTGTTGTGAAGTGACGCAAATGTGGTGTTTCACATCATATGCATTTAGCACTTGAATTTAGTTCTTTGCAATGAATTTTCAAGCCTATTTTTTCTTGCAAAATATAAAAATTCAAATACTCTTAGCAAGTGGTATAAAAAATACGAAAGTTGAAAGCTCAAAATATTTATGAATTTATGTAAAAATATAAAATTATGGTGAGAGGTTCAACCGAGTCCTCTCAAAAGAATACTACTACATGATAACCATTTATAGATATAAAACATAAAGAAGATATGAAAATAAAATAAAATAATAGATAGATGAATACCCAAACCAAACACACACAAAAAAACTAAGAATACACTAATAGCAGTAAAATTGTGAGAAAAGTTATTTGAATTAGAATACTTATATCCAAAAAAAAACATGCATGGGAAATATTATTTAAGGTTTAACATAAAAATATGAATGTGTTAATTCCAAACAAATTTTTGAGACGTTTATCATTGTGACATGAGTTATAGTTGATAATGCTAATACAAAGAAAAGAGTAGTGATAGAAAGGGACAAAGAAGAACTAACCTTAATTGATGTACGAGACAAATATGTTAGCGTGAGAAAGAGAAGATATAGGAGATAAACACTAGCACACGCACTTGTACACACACGCGCATACACACATTTATAAATAATGTTTTATTTAATAATGTTTAATTTGAAAATTGATAAGATAAAAATTTATGTTATACAAGTTTTAAGTAATATAAGTTTATTTATCATTATAGTTATGCATTTTGTAAAAATTTGTAATATTTTTCTTAGGTCAAAATAAATAAGTTATATTTTAGCACCAACCGAATAAATTTTTTAGATATATCATTGTCAAATGGTAATGTTTTTAAATATCTATGTCTTCAACCATAAAGTTATCTTGTAAGGGTTTACTTTTGGTAAATTTGTTGCATCTTAGCATTTACTTAGCATTTGCGAAGAAAAAGGTTAATGAATAAAATGACACAAATATAATTTGGTTATCCTCCTTACTCCATAGATCATAAGGAATGATGAACATATGCACGGAAGCAATCATAAAGAAAAATATCATCAATTGAATTGCACATCTTTCTATCCTGTCAATGAGAGCCACAGTAAACCAGTAGCCTAGAACAATATTACAAAGAGAAATAAGTATTTGAGTTCTTGCAATTTTGTAAACCTCTTCATGTGCATCAACGGTTTCTACAATAGGTGTTTAACCCAATGCATTTAAGATATCATTTTGGAATAGATTTTGGATAAAAAATGTTATATCAAACAAGAAAAAAGAGTTTATTATAACAAGAAGGTGTAGTCTATTGCCAGTTAGAAACACATTTGAGAACAATCATAATTTCTCCTTATACTCTTTCTATAGTTTAACTTGAATTTCAACATGTAGAAATTTAGACATATTTGATACTACTTTTTTCGTGTTCTTAGAGACTAAAGTATTGAAAGGAGAAGTTTCTGGCATCTTCATCCGCAAATAGTAAGTCAGTGCAGTCGGGAATGCTTCTTCCAACAAGATTATCCTCCAAATGTAGTTTGCTTATTGAACAGTTGAACCATGTAGATCAAACGTGTATGACAATGAATCATATTAATTTAGACAAGTGAAACAATTATGTTGCTACTAGAACGAGATTGCTCCAACTCTCCATTGGCTTCAACTTCATCTTCTTCATTGGCTCAAACGTCCTCTTATACTCACTTGATATCCTCCACATACAAAAAATATTTGCCTCAATAAAGTAAACGAGGACCCCAAAAAATTAACCACGCCCAACATAATGAGTAAGTTCTTCAAACCAATACATGCAGGGTACCCTACAATGTTTTACTCTTGTCCTTGTTGTGTTCCAAGTACAAGAATCCAAATGCACCAACTATAGCCCAAAGTTTCCCTATTGCAGATGATATTCCATTGCAACTAGAATTAAATCTCATAGGAAAAATCTCTTTCGGCACAACAAATATTTTAGCAGTAAACCCAAAATTTGAGAATAAGAAGGTTAAGTAATACAATGCCACAATTACTATTTGGTTTTCCTCCTGACTCCATTGATCATAAGTAATGGTGAGCGTAAACACGAACATAGTAATAAAGAAAAATTCCACCAATTGAATTGCAAATCTCTATATCTTGGCAATGAGAGCCACTGTAAGCCAGTAGCCTGTAAAAGTGCTACAAAGAGAAATATGTGTTTGATTTCTTGCAATTTTGTAACCCTCCTTGAGTGCATTTTTGGTTTCTGCAGGAGTTATCCAACCAATTGCACTTAAGATATCCTTTTGGAATAGATTTTGGCTATAAAATCTTATATCAAGCAAGAATCAAATGCTTGTTGTACAAAGAAGGTGTAATCCATTTAGACTTAGAAAACCCTTGGAGAACAATCCAAAATTATTCTTATCTTTTTTCTCTGGTTCAACTTGAAATTCAACTGGTAGAACCTTATACATTATTTATGTTACATGGGTCGTGTTCTTAGCAACTAAAGCAGTGAAATGAACAGTTTCTTGCATCTTCATCAGCGAATAGTAAGCCTGTGAAGTCGAGAGTGCTCCTGCCAACAATATTATTCTCCAAATGTCGTCTGCTTGTGGAATAGTTGAATAATGTAAATCAAACACGTATGATAGAAAATCATATTTGTCCTTGAATATAGTTGTAAATTTTATTTCAAATATACCACCTACTGAAATTCCAAACTCATGCATGGCAAAATCTACAACAATGAAAGCACCATGATTCCTTTTATTTATGTACTTTGACATTAGTTTAGATGAAGCCATATAGTTTCTACCGATAAACATATAGTATATACGACCAAGCAACTTGGGAACCAAAGTTATGCAAAACATATCATATGCATATGTGAAGAGGCCCACACCAAATATGATTATTATTGTGAAGTGGCATCATTATGGTTTTTCCACATCAAGTGCATTTAGCACCTGGATTTGCTCATTTGTTATGACTTTTCAAGCTTCTTTTTTTTATGTTGAGAGTTACAATTGAATCCTCTCAAAATAATTCTACTACATCAATATTTATATATAGAAAACATATAAAAGATATGAAAATTAAATAAATAATAGGGAGAAAATGTGAAAATTTATTCGAATTATAATTCTTAAATCCAAATAATAACATGCATGGAAATGATTAAATAAGGTTTTACATAAAATATATGAAATTATCAATTCCAGAAGAAAAAAAATCGAAAAAAATTTATTATTATCACATGAGTTATAGATCATAATGCTAATACAAATAAAAGAATAGTGATAGGAAGGGGTAGAAAAGAACTAACTTTAATTGAAGTACATGCAGAATATGTTAGTGTGTAAAGAGAGGATATATGAGATATGCATAGGCGCATGCACGCAAACACACATTTATAAACACTATTTTATTTAATAATATTTGATATGAAAATCGATAAGATATAATTGTATTTTATACATGTTTTATGTAATTTAAGTTTATTTGTCATTATAGTTATGTATTTTGTAAGAATTCGTAATATTTTTCTTAGGTCAAAATTTATAAGTTATATTTTAGCTACCACCAAATGAAATTATGGATTCGCCACTGTCAGTTGGTAATGCTTATATATATATATATATATATATATATATATATATATATATATATATATATATATATATATATATATATATATATATATATTCGAACATAAAGTTATTTTAAAATGGTTGAGTTTTGATAAATTTGTTGCATTTGCATTTTGAATACACATAAGATTAATATCAAAATAGTATAAACATGACTTTAAATGCTTCTAATGATATTCTCACTCAAGTGTTACTAAAGACATTTAGTAACATAGACTTTACCTTATAATATTTCAAATATTCTGAATTTTAATATTAATATTTTTTATTTGGTAACATTTTTTAAAGATTACCAAATGTAATATGTGTTGTAAAAGTTCAGTTGTTCTTGTCCATGCTCTTTCTAAATGTTAAGTAAAAAATAAGATTGTGTCGGCGACACAAATAATCAAAGATTCTGTTTGATTAATTGAGGTAATTATCAAAGAATTATATGAGGAATAATTAGAAATATAGGTGTACTGGCACCAAATTTTCAAATGATAAAGGGTCAGTAGTCATTTATCCCTTGCAATATATGCAAGTTTTGATTTACGCCCCTTTAACAAAATTGGATTACCCCCCTCAAATTTTTGGATACCCTCTTAGCGTGTAGAAACTAGGGGGTAAATAAAAATATATATTTTATAGGGGGTAATTTTTTCACCCGGGGGACAAAAGACTTGGAATTTTAAAATTACAGGGGGATAATCCAATTTTTTTAAAAGGGGTAAGTCAAAACACACATATATTACAGGGGGATAAATGACTATTAACCCAATGATAAGAGAATACAAATATGCACATATAAATAATAAAATTAAGTGTATAATTTTTTATAACAACTTGATTATTGATGGTTTCGAAGAGGATTTAAAACATTCTCTATACGAATCTGATTAGCATAAGTTTCAATCATTTTTCTTCTGTCCAACTTCAATATTAAAATTCAATTCTCCATTAGCTTCAACTTCCTCTTCTCCATTGGCTTCTAAGTCCTATCATACTCACTTGACATATCCTCCAAAAAGTTTCTATTTGCCTTGAGTGTAACGCCCCAATTTAATTAATTTATTTAATTAAATTACTTTGAGTAAATTTGTTGTTAAATTGCGATGTATTATGTTTGGTGATAAAATGATTAATCGATTTAAGTTGTTTTAAGTTGATATGTGAGTTAGGCTAATTTGGGGAGGTATTGGTAGTAATGTTGAGAGGTGTAGATAGAAGTCCATTAGTGAATTAATTAAATACTTTTAATAATAATAAAAATAATATTAGTATTATTTTTAAGACATTTTAATTAAAATAAGGGAAATAAGATTAGTAAGGGTTTAGAGAGACTTTTAAGCATAATCAGAATTTGAGAGAAGAACGAGTTTTGGGAGATCAAGAGCTAGGACTAAGGAATTTCGAGAAGATTTTCGTAGGAATTTTCACCCGTAGATTCGAGTTGCATTCAATCCAAAGGTAAGGGTGGGATTCATGTCTTATAACTGGGAAAATAATATGTATGTATTGGTGAGGGTTGTTTAGATTCCTATTGATGTTGTTTGTATGATGTTGTTGTTTGATTTTGTATAAATATGATGAATCAATTATTGAACAACTACTGTGAATCCACTGTTGATGGTCGTTGTGCATATATGTTCTGAGATTGAACTATGATGAATTTGAATTAGATGATGATATTAGGATGATAAACTGGTGTAGTAATGATAGATGAGTAACAAGATAATGAATTAGTAGTCTAAAATATGATAGAAACCCAAATATGACTGAATTGGAGTGATAAGATATTGGACTCATAGCAGAGAGTGAACTGAGATGGTCTCTGCTGGTTTGCATAAGAGATATGGTCTAACGCGTATGAGATCAGGCATTACGCGTAACACATGGTCGTTACACTGCCTGTTATGCGTAATGGAGGTGGGTTTTTAGGCCCCTCTGGCCATTTGCGTACAGTACGCGTAAGGGCGTACAATGTTTCGCGTATGGGTGGCCTGATACGCGTGAGGTACGTGTTTGGGCAGAGGTAATTCATTTCTGTGATTTCGTAGAGTTTCGCATACCGATTCGCGTCTGTTCCTTGTTCTGATGTTCTGTAAGATGACTAAGGATTATTAATTGATGATAGATACAATTAGAGGTTAATAATATTATGATTTAACGGTTGTTGTTGAATAAATTTGGATGATGAGTTTATAGATGTTTAGACAAGATGGTTAAGATGGTTTTACCCCGTTGTGATGGGTATATTTTGATGTAGGTCTTATGACCAATGATGTTGTGATGATTTAAGATGATGTGATTAACGATGTTTACGATGTTTGATTGTGTTGTATGCCATTTTTCATACCGTATACATGTGCATTATTAAGATGGCCTGGATTGGCAAACACGATGTTTACTATGAAGACTTATGTTTTGCAGATGCATACCTAACTGACATGAATTTTAAGATGGGAGTTCGCTCTAAATGGTACCAAATGCATGCATTTTCGAGTCACATTTGAATTGCATTATTGAAGGATTATTGAGATGTTATGGATGTTATGATGATATGATGTTTATGATGAATATGGTGTGAATGGGTGATAGAATGATGTTAACTTGTATATGCTGATTATTATATCTTGTTTATAATTGTCGATATCTCACCCCTTCTGTTTGAATGTTACCCTCGGTTGGTAACATGCAGGTAATCCCGAGTAGCGCGGAGTTTCCGTTAAATGGTTTGAGTCGTTTGTCGCTCTGATATGTAGCCCTTCATGAGGGGAATTAGCTAATTCATGAACTTGATTGTATTGTGTTTTGATTATGATTGGATTTAAGATGTTTCTTTTGGAAGATGATGTTTTGAATTTATGATGAATTATTTATGAAGTTGATTGAATTTGAGTTTTGTGATTAAATGATTTTGTCGCATATTGAAAGATGATAATTGTTATTTGATATACTATGATAATGATGTTTTGAGAAGGAAAAATGTGATACCCTATTTTGTTGAACTCTGATTTAATTATAATTATTGCGGGTAGAAATGGGGTGTTACATTAGTGGTATCAGAGCATGTCGATATGTCCGGTCATGTTATCAAGTCGTAGTTGTTTAACAATCGAGTATTGTTATTTTTGTGTTGATCTTTGATTTTGTTGTGGTGTTGAAGTTGAGATGGCTGGAATAAACAACGTTGCTATGGTTGCTGCAATGCAAGCAATGGCTCAAGTTGTGCAGAACCTACCGAATGTTGCCGAGAATGAGGGATCTCGTAGTTTGGTGACTTTCCAGAGGGAGAATCCGCCTACTTTCAAGGGTAAGTATGACCCTGATGCATCATTGGAATGGTTGAAGGAGATTGAAAGGATCTTCTGAGTGATGGATTGTACGGTAGCACAGAAGGTTCATTATGATACACATAAGTTAGCGCTTGAGGCTGACGACTGGTGGTTAGAGACTCGTGCAAGATTGGAAGTGGAAGGTGAGGAGGTCACTTGGGCTATTTTCTGCAGGGAGTTTATGAGAAAGAATTACCCTGAAGATGTTTGTGGTAAGAAAGAGGTTTAATTCCTTGAGCTAAAGCAGGGGAATATGTCAGTGACTAATTATGCTGCGAAGTTCACTAAATTGTCTAAGTGTTATCGCATTATGAAGGTGTTGGAGCAGAATTCTCTAAGTGCACCAGGTTTGAGAATGGGGTGCGTTCTGAGGTTAAGAAGGTTGTGGGGTATCAGAAGATTCGAGTGTTTTCTGATCTGGTTGATAGTTGCAGAATCTTCGAGGAGGATAGTAATGCTCATTATAAGATTGTGAATGATAGGAGAAGCAAGCACCAACAGAATCGTGGCAAGCCGTATGATGTTTCGGCTGGAAAGGGTAAGCATAAGATTGCTTCAAGTTAGAGAACTAGTGGGGAGATGCTCCTGCTAGCATTGTTTGTTTCAAGTGTGGCCAAGCTGGTCACAAGAGCAATGTTTGTACTGTTGAGGTTAAAAGGTGTTTTCGATGTGGCAAGATTGGGCATACAGTGAATGAATGTAAGCATAAAGATGTAGTTTATTTTAATTACGGAAAAGAGGGACACATTGGTAGCAAGTATCAGAAGCCGAAGAAAGCTCAGACAGGAAAAGTGTTCGCATTGGCAGGAACTCAGACCGCTAGCGAGGACAGGCTTATTAGAGGTACATGTTTCATTAATAGTATTCCTTTAATTACTATTATTGATACTGGTGCGACGCATTGTTTGTTTTATGTTGATAGTGTTAAGAGATTGGGTCTTACATTGTCTACCATGAATGGAGAGTTAATCGTCGAGATTCCGGCTACGGGATCAGTGACTACTTCTCTCGTGTGTTTGAAATGTCCTTTGTCGATCTTCGATAAAGATTTCTTGGTTGAATTGGTTTGTCTGTCGTTGATTGGGATGGATGTAATCCTAGGTATGAACTGGTTAAAGTATAACTATGTTCATATAAATTGTTACTGAAGTCAGTGAGGCTTTCTACTCCGGAAGAGGAAGGAGTTGGGTTATTGTCTTTCAGAGAATTGTAGAAATTGATGAAAGAGGAAGATCAAATGTTTTCATTAATGGCGACGTTGTCTATTGAAAACAAAACTAAAGTTGAGGAACTGCAAGTGGTAAGTGATTTTCCTGAGGTTTTTCCTGACGAAATCCCTGATGTGTCGCCAGAAAGGGAAGTTGAATTTATGATTGATCTTGTACCTGGTACTAGACCTATTTCTATGGCACCGTATCGAATGTTTGCATCAGAATTGTCAGAGTTGAAGAAGCTGTTAGAAGAGTTACTTGAGAAGAAGTTTGTAAGGCCGAGTGTATCGTTATGGGGAGCTCCAGTATTCTTAGTAAAGAAGAAAGGTGGAAGTATGAGACTATGTGTGGATTATAGACAGTTGAATAAAGTAACTATCAAGAATAAGTATCCACTTCCGAGGATTGATGATTTGATGGATCAGTTGGTAGGTACATGTGTATTCAGCAAAATAGATTTGAGGTCGAGTTACCATCAAATCAAAGTAAAAGATGAGGATATTCAGAAGAATGCGTTTAGAACACGATATAGACATTACGAGTATTCGGTGATGCCTTTCGGTGTTACCAACGCGCCGGGAATTTTCATGGAGTACATGAATCGTATTTTTCATACGTATCTGGATCGTTTTGTGGTTGTATTTATTGATGATATTTTGATTTACTCTAAGTCAGAAGATGAACATAAAGAGCATTTGAGGACTGTGTTTGAAGTTTTAAGAGAGAAGAAATTATATGCAAAGTTATCCAAGTGTGAATTCTGGTTGAAGGAAGTCAGTTTTCTTGGTCATGTAATTTCAGGTAGTGGTATTTCAGTGGATCCTTCTAAAGTAGAAGTTGTGTTACAATGGGAAACTCCAAGATCGGCTATAGAGATTAGGAGCTTCTTAGGGTTAGTTGGTTATTACAGAAGATTCATTGAAGGATTTTCTAAGTTGGCACTTCCGCTAACTAGATTGACTTTCAAGAATAAAGCTTTTGTTTGGGATATCCATTGTGAAGAGAGTTTTACAGATTTAAAGAAGAGGTTAACGTCAACTTCGGTTTTGACATTGCCTAATCTAGATGAACCGTTTGTGGTGTATTATGATGCTTCGTTGATGGGATTGGGAGGTGTGCTTATGCAGAATAATAAGGTTATTACGTATGCGTCGAGGCAATTGCGGGTGCATGAAAAGAATTATCCTACACATGATTTGGAACTTGTTGAAGTTGTTTTCGTACTGAAGATTTGGAGGCATTACCTTTATGGTTCTCGATTTGAAGTGTTTAGCGATCATAAGAGTCTAAAGTATATGTTTGATAAAAAAGAATTGAATATGAGGCAACGCATGTGGTTGGAATTGTTGAAGGATTGTGATTTTGGTTTGAATTACCATCCACGTAAGGCTAATGTTATAGCTGATGCTTTAAGTTGAAAGACTTTGCATATGTCGACAATGATGATTAAAGAGCTAGAGTTGATCGAGCAATTCTGTGATATGAGTTTGGTTTGTGAAGTGACATTGCAGAGTGTGAAGTTAGGGATGATGAAGACTAATAATGATTTTCTGGATAACATCAGAGAGGTTCAGAAGTTAGATGTAAAGCTGGTACATATTATGGTTGGATGTGGTAAGTCAGAGAAGAGTGATTTCAAGATTGATGCAAATGGTGTTTTGAGATTGCATGATCGAATTTGTATTCCTGATTATGCAGATATGAAAAAGAGTATCCTTGAAGAAGGTCATAGAAGTAATTTGAGTATTCATCCGGGAGCTACGAAAATGTATCAGGATTTGAAGAAGTTGTTTTGGTGGACTGGTGTGAAGGAAGATATAGCACGTTTTGTGTACGCCTGTTTGACTTGTCAGAAGTTGAAGGTTGAGCATTAGAAGCTTGTTGGATTGATGCAACCGTTGGAAATTCCAGAATGGAAATGGGATAACATTTCTATGGATTTTGTTACATGGTTACCTAATACTGCAAGAGGACACGATTCGATTTGGGTAGTTGTTGATAGGTTAACGAAGTAGACTCACTTCATTCCTATCCGATGAACTACTTCCTTGGATTACAAATCAAGCAAACAAAGGATGGCATCTTCATCAACCAATCCAAGTACTGCAAGGAATTGTTGAAAAGATTCGATATGGATAATTGCAAAGTAATGTCTACTCCAATGGAATCTAGAACGTACGTTGATCAAGATCTATCCGGTATTTCAATTGATATTACAAAGTATCGAGGTATGATCGGTTCTTTATTATATTTGACGGCAAGTCGTCCTGACATTATGTTTAGTGTTTGTTTGTGTGCCCGCTTTCAAGCTAATCCGAAGGAATCACATCTCAACACCGTGAAGAGGATCATGAAGTATCTCAAAGGAACGACCCACGTCGGACTATGGTATCCTAAAGGTAGCACATGTTCTTTAATTGGATATTTTGACGCTGATTATGCAGGATGTAAGACCGATAGAAAGAGTACAAGTGTACTTGTCACATTCTCGGGAATGCACTAGTGTCGTGGGCATGTAAGAAGCAAGCATGCATTGCACTTAGCACGGCCGAAGCGGAGTACATCGCAGCAGGCAGTTGTTGTGCCCAAATCTTGTGGCTTAAACAAAAACTCCTCGATTTCAGTATAGACCTTGGTTGTAACCCTCTCCGATGTGACAACACAAGTGCCATCAATATCACGAAGAACCCGGTCATGCATTCAAGAAAAAAGCATATAGATATCCGGCATCACTTCCTTCGAGATGATGTTCTAAACAGAGATGTAGATGTTACGTTCGTGGATACACACAATCAACTCGCCGATATATTCACTAAACCATTGGCTAAGGAGCAATTTTTCAAGATTCGACGAGAACTTGGTATTCTCAATGAAGGTGACATCTAACCTTATCTTTAAAATTGCTTGTTGTATGTTTTTGTTGCATAATATGTGTTTTTTATTCACTTTGTGTTACAAAAGGCTAGCACTCACTTTTTGCCGTTTTTGATCTTTCACTCTTTCGGTTATCCGAAAAACATAATTTTTTTTTAAAAATTATCAAAAGTTGCGTTGTGATATTTGCTAACATTTTGTAAATATTTATTGTCAAAAATATTTCCCGGCATAGTCCCAAAACTACTGCTGTCTTTTTAAATTTTTGAAAATTTTTGCCCGTTAACCGGTTAACGGATCGGTTAACCGGTTAACGCATCCCAGACAGCAGTCCTGGGTCACGTGTTAGACATATATGTGGCTGTTTTGTTTTTTCTTCTTTTTTGTACTTTATCATATGTATGTGAGTCAAGTATTTTTAGTACCTCTTTCAAACTCCTCATAAGTTCTTCTCTCCTACTTTGACTCACCATTAAACTCCACTACCTCATTTTCACTCTCTCTTCTCCAAAACCATAACCATTCCATCAATACCCCATTAAAACCCACTCCACTAAAACTCTTTTATAAACTCTACCCTCTCAACTTCACTCTCCATACACTCAAACCCTAATCCGAAAATATCTTCACACACCCCAAACCCTAAGCTTCAGCTTCTCTTCAATGGCTCCAAGAAAAGGAAAGGCTCCAGTGTCAACATCAAAATCCAGCAGTGAAGAGGAAATGACCATGGAATCAACTAAGAAGCGGAGAATGGATTTTCGTGTCTGGGTTCGACATCTGCTTAAGGGTAAGTATGTGAATCTGAAATCCTTTGAAACTTTTAAGTTTCCGGCATTGTTAGAATATCAGGGAATGCGAGACTCTATTGTTGATAATGGAAAGGTGTATCCGGATTTGGTAAAATCCTTTATGTACAACATGTCTCTTAACTGTGATGATAAGGATAAACACCAACTGTTTGCTATTGTTAGAAACTGTGAAATTGGAGTTGACCTAGGTACTCTTGCTGCTTCATTGTCTATCCCATATTCGGGTGTTTTTCTCCGAAAAGGGGTAAACCATGATGAAGGAAAATGGGCTAACTATGCCAAAATGGAATACTACTATCAGATTTGTAGGTTTCCAAAGGCAGCCGTGGTGTCCGGCCAACGTACCTCTCGGGTACTCTGTTATGCTAAGAACCTATTTGTGGATGATCGGATGCTACACTACATCATCTGTCATGTCTTGCTGCCCAAAGATTCCAACTTGTCTCAGATTAATGATTTGGAAATGCACATCCTATTTGCTGTCAAGAACAAGATTAGGGTGAACTGGCTTCCTACTATGATGTATCATCTGAAGCAACAGCTTTCTCTAAAGACAAGATTACCCTATGGCTGCCTCATTTCAAGAATCCTGGAAATTACCGATATGGAAATCGGTAGAGAGCCTTGTATCGCTATGTCTACTACGGCTAATGATATTAATGGAGTCACTATCATCAAAAACACCGGCATAATTCAAAGCAATAATGGAACCTACAAGTATGACGACGGATCATCCACCTCCATCCCACCTATTCCGGAAACCGGCATCACAAATGACTTTCTCTACTCAACCATCATGACAAACCACCATGAAACCATGCGTGTCTTCAAAATCCTTCGGAACTTAGTCTTAAGCTCCCGAAACCCCACCGAGTTTGTTGATGAGGATGAGGACGGTAGCAAAGAGGAGGAAGAAGATGATGAGGATGTGCCGGATGAGGATTGAGGACAATGTTTTCTTGCTGTTTTTTTTACTATGCTTTAAATCTAGTTTATGTTTTGTTGTTTCAAACTTAAGTCCTAAGTTTATTAGGCAATTTTGGTTTCCATGTACTAAGTTTTTCCGCATTATGTTCGTACTCGTGTTAGTTATGTTATGCTTATGCTTCTATGTGTGTTTGCTTGCATGTCTTACTTGATGCATCTTTCTATTCAATGCTTATATGGTGCTTTTCATTTCATATCAATGCTTGTTGGTCTCTTCCTTTTTGCTAATGACAAAGGGGGAGAAGACTTTGTTTCTCCAATGCCTCTCGATGCAGAATTTCTTTTGCTACTACCACTATTATTTAGGGGGAGTTGCTATCCTTAGGGGGAGGATCATCTTAGAGAAACGTCGATCAAGCTCTCGCAGAATTTTTGGTTGTCATCATCAAAAAGGGGGAGAATGTAGAAGCATGCCTTCAACCTCGAAGATTTTGATGAAGACAACACGACTCATGCACTTCATACTTGCAAAAAGTCAAGAGCTCTCAACATGATCAAGCAACAAGCATCGGCATCATGATCAAGCTTCATTTGCACGTTCGGATTTTTTCAAGCTTGGACGCATACGTTGAGGTACATCAAATCCCTTTAAAGATTGATGTACAAGTGTTCAATTAATCATTTCATATGTTATCATATTGCATACAATTTTTGGAATGTTTTTTTAAATGGTTTAACACTTTTAAAATTAAGAATTTTTCTGTTTTTAACAGTGTTAACCGGTTAACCATTTGGTTAACCGGTTAACGACTTCAAAATTTGAAAGACAGTGTTAACGTTTATATACGTTAACCGGTTAACCGGTTAACACTGAAAGATTTTGAAAATTTCATTTCTTTAAAATTCGAATTATACCTTTTGATTATACCTCTTCAATTAAATTATGATTCATAATTTTTCATACCTTTTTGAAAGGGTGTTTTAAAAATTATATATTCTGAATTTTTTCAAATTCTAAAACACCTCCTAGAATTTTTCATAAAAATCACTCAATCAAATTCACTCTTTTTCATATATTTTTCAAACCTTAAAAAGTGTTCATATTGTGATTCATAACATTTCATATTCTTCATTAAACATTTGTATTGAAATTTAAAAATTGGATTTTGATCAAACGAGAAGATCAATTTATATTGATATCAAACATTGTACTATTCTCAAAATTACAAAGAATTAAAATAGATTTTCTATTGTGACTTGTGATCCAAGTTTGTTGGACTCAAGGGATAGTGATTGCAAGAGGATTGTTCTTACACACTAGTTTGTTTAGTTGTTTAGAAAGTAGGCCTCACCGATTGAAGGTGCGATAGGTTGTACATTCTAAAAACTAGTGGAAAATCTCTTTCGTGTTGGAAAGGGGACTGGATGTACCTTCGGACTGTGAAGGGAACCAGGATAATTTGTTATGTCTCTTTTACTTTCTCGCTTTATCGCTTTCATACCATAAACAAGTAAAAGAGAAATCCATCCATCAAAGAAAATAATCGAGAATTTTTTATAACACCTAATTCACCCCCCCCCCCCCCCTCTTAGGCGTACTTTGAAACTGCAAATGGCACCTTTTGAGGCATTATATGGTTGGAGATTTAGGACTCCGCTATGTTGGTATGAATCTGGTGAAGGTGTAGTGCTTGGACCTGAGATAGTTCGAGAGACTACAGAGAAGATCAAGTTGATCAGAGAAAAGATGAAAGCGTCTCAGAGTAGACAGAAGAGTTACCATGATAAGAGAAGAAAAGATTTAGAATTCCAAGCTGGTGAGCATGTGTTTCTAATATTTACGCATGTGACTGGTGTTGGAAGAGCGTTTAAGTCTAAGAAGCTTACTCCGAGATTTATTGGTCCGTATCAGATTTTGGACAGAGTTAGAAAAGTTGCTTATCGAGTGGCCTTACCGCCTAATTTGTCGAATTTGCATGATGTGTTCCACGTTTCGCAACTCCGGAAGTATGTTCCCGATCGGTCTCACGTTGTTAGTATGGATGATGTACAAGTACGGGATAATCTCACTGTGGAGACTATGCCGACACGTATTGAGGAACATGAAATGAAAACCTTGCGAGGAAAGGAGATTGTGTTAGTGAAAGTTGTTTGGCTAGGAGCTACGGGAGAGAGTATGACGTGGGAATTAGAAAGCAAGATGAATGAGTCTTATCCTGAGTTGTTTGATCGAGGTAAGATTTTCGAGGACGAAAATATTCTAGTGGGGGAGAGTTGTAACGCCCTAATTTAATTAATTAATTTAATTACTTTTAGTAAATTTGTTGTTAAATTGTGATGTATGATGTTTAATGATAAGATGATTAATCGATTTAAGTTGTTTTAAGTTGATATGTGAGTTGGGCTTATTTGGGGAGGTATTGGTAGTAATGTTGAGAGGTGTAGATAGAAGCCCATTTGTGAATTAATTAAATAATTTTAATAATAATAATAATATTAGTATTATTTTTAAGACATTTTAATTAAAATAAGGAAAATAAGATCAGTAAGGGTTTAGAGAAACTTTTAGGCATAATCAGAATTTGAGAGAAGAACGAGTTTTGGGAGATCAAGAGCTAGGGCTAAGGAATTTCGAGAAGATTTTCGTAGGAATTTTCACCCGTAGATTTGAGATGCATTCAATCCAAAGGTAAGGGTGATATTCGTATCTTATAACCGGGAAAATAATCTGTATGTATTGGTGAGGGTTGTTTAGATTCCTATTGATGTTGTTTTTGTATGATGTTGTTGTTTGATTTTGTATGAATATGATGAATCAATTATTGAACAACTGATGTGAATCCGCTGTTGATGGTCATTGTGCATATATGTTCTGAGATTGTGAGATTGAACTGTGACGAATTTGAATTAGATGATGATATTAGGATGATAAACTGGTGTAGTCATGATAGGTGAGTAACAAGATAATGAATTAGTAGTATAAAATATGATAGAAACCCAAATATGAATGAATTGGAGTGATAAGATATTGGAATCCTAGCAGAGAGTGAACTGAGATGGTCTCTGCTGGTTTTTGTAAGAGATCTGGTCTTATGCGTATGAGACCAGACATTACGCGTAACACCTGGTGGTTACGCTGCATGTTACGCGTAATGGAGGTGGGTTTTTAGGCCCCTCATGCCATTTGCATACAGTACGCATAAGGGCATACAATGTTACGCGTATGGGTGGCTTGATACACGTGAGGTACGTGTTTGGGCAGCGGTAATGCATTTATGTGATTTTGTAGTGTTTCGCCTACCAATTCACGTTTGTTCCTTGTTCTGATGTTCTGTAAGATGACTAATGATTATTAATTGATGATAGATACAATTAGAGGTTAATAATATTATGATTTAACGGTTGTTGTTGAATAAATTTGGATGATGAGTTTATAGATGTTAAGACAGGATGGTTAAGATGGTTTTACCCCGCTGTGATGGGTATATTTTGATGTAGGTCTTATGACCAATGATGTTGTGATGATTTAAGATGATGTGATTGAACGATGTTTATGATGTTTGATTGTGTTGTATGCCATTTTTCATACCATATACATGTGCATTATTAAGATGGCCTGGATTGGCAAACACGATGTTTACGATGAAGACTTATGTCTTGAAGATTCGCACCTAACTAGCATGAATTTTAAGATGGGATTTCGCTCCAAATAGTACCACATGCATGCATTATTGAGTCGCATTTGAATTTCATTATAGAATGATTATTGAGATGTTATGGGTGTTATGATGATACGATGTTTATGATGAATATGATGTGAATGGGTGATAGAATGATGTTAAATTGTATATGTTGATTATTATATCCTATTTATAATTGTCGATATCTCACCCCTTCTGTTTTAATGTTACCCTCGGTTGGTAACATGCATGTAATCCCGAGTAGCATGGAGATTCCGTTAGATGGTTTGAGTCGTTGGTCGCTCTGATACGTAGCACTTCGGGAGGGGAATTAGCTAATGCATGAATTTGATTGTATTATGTTTTTATTATGATTGGATTTAAGATATTTCTTTTGGAAGATGATGTTTTAAATTTACGATGAATTATTTATGAAGTTGATTGAATTTGAGTTTTGTGATTAAATCATTCTGTCGCGTATTGAAAGATGATAATTGTTATTTGATATACTATGATAATGATGTTTTGAGAAGGAAAAATGTGATACCATATTTTGTTGAACTCTGATTTAATTATAATTGTTGCGGGTAGAAATGGGGTGTTACATTGAGCACCAAGAAAGTAAACTAAAACCCTAAAATGTTAACCTCATCCAACACAGTGAGTGATTTTTTCACACCAATACATGCATGGTACCTTACAATGTTTTACTCTTGTTCTTGTTATGTGTCAAGTACAAGATTCCAAATGCACCAAATATAGCCCCAAGTTTCCCTGGTATAGATTATATTCCATGGAAAGTAGAACTAAATCTATTAGGAAAAATCTCTTCCGGCATAACAAATATGTTAGCATTAGATCCAAAATTTGTGAATAAGAAGGTTAAGGAATACAATACCACAATTGCTATTTGGTTATCCTCCTGACTCCATTGAGCATAAGCAATGGTGAGCATAAACATGAACATAGTAATAAAGAAAAATACCATCAATTGAATTTCAAATCTCCTTATCCTAGCAATGAGATTCACTGTAATAAAATAGCCTGTAAAAGTGCTACAAAGAGAAATAAGTGTTTGAGTTCTTGCAATTTTGTAAGCCTCCACGAGTGCATTTTTGGTTTCTACATGAATTATCCAACTAATTATGTTTAAGATATCCTTTTGGAATAGATTTTGGCTATAAAATGTTATATCAAGCTAGAATCAAATGATTGTTGAACAAAGAAGGTGTAGTCCATTGAGACTTAGCAACACCTTCGAGAACAATTTTAATTTCGTTTTATCTTTTTTCTCTTGTTCAAATTGAATCTCAAATTGTAGAACCTTAGACATTATTTATGCTACTTGTGTCATGTTCTTAGAAACTAATGCGGTGAAATGGGCAGTTTCTTGCATCTTTATCTGCGAATAGTAAGTCAGTGAAGCCCAGAGTGCACCTGCCACCAATATTATTCTCCAAATGTCATCTGCTAGTGGAATAGTTGAAAAATGAAAATCAAACATGTATGACAGAGAATCATATATATCCTTGAATATAGTTGTAACTTTGATTTCAAATATACCACCGGCCAAAATTCCAAATCCTTGCATTGTAAAAACTGCAACAATGAAAGCAGTGTGATTCCTTTTATTTATATACTTTGATATTAGGGTAGCTGAAGCCATATAGTTTCCACTTATCAGCATGATAGTCTATATGACCAAGCAACTTAGTAACCAAAGATATGTTGAATATATCATATGCATATGTGAAGAGACCCATACTAAATATGATGATTGTTGTGAAGTGGCGCGATTGTGGTTTTGCCACATCAAGTGCATTTAGCACCTGAATTTGGTCCTTTGTTATGACTTTTCAAGTTTTTTTTTTATTTTCAAAATTAAAAAAACTTAAAATCCTCATAGATAAGTGATGTAAAAAAATCAGAAAGTTTAAAACATAAAATATTTAGGAATTGCATATTTTTTATGATGAGAGTTTCAACTAAATCCTCTCAAAAGAATAATGTTGCATAAACATTTATAGATAGAAAACATATAGAAGATATGAAAATTAAATAAAATAATAGAGATATCATGTGAAAATATATTTTAATTATAATACTTAAATCCAAATAATAACATGCATGAAAATGATTTGATAACATTTTACATAAAATATATGAAATTGTTAATTCCAGAAGAAAATAATTTATGAAGATTATTATAGTCACATGCGTTATAGATCATATTATTAATACAAAGAAAAGAATAGTAATATGAAGGGACAAAAATGAACAAACCTTAATTGAAGTACACACAGAATATGTTAGTGTGAGAAAGAGAAGATATATGAGATACGCATACGCACATGCACATGCATGTGTGCACGCGCATACACACTTATATAAACACTATTTTATTTAATAATATTTGATATGAAAATCGATAAGATATAATTGTATTTTATACGTGTTTTATTGAATTTAAGTTTATTTTTCATTATAGTTATGCATTTTGTAAGAATTAGTAATATTTTTCTTAGGTCAAAATATATAAGTTATATTTTTAACTCCACCGAATAAAATTTTGGATCCGCCACTGTCTATTGGTAATGCTTTTATATATGTATATATTCAACCATTAAGTTATTTAAAAATGGTCGAGTTTTGATAAATTGATTGCATCTTTGCATTTGGAATACATATAAGATTAATATCCAAATAGTGTAAACATGACTTTAAATGTTTCTAATGAACTCTGAAGCGTTACTAAAGGAATTTAGTAACATTGACTTTATCTTATAATATTTCAAATATTCTAAATTTTAATATTAACATTTTTTTATTTGGTAACGTTTTTTTGAAGATTACCAAATGTAATATATGTTGTAAAAGTTCAGTGGTTCTTGTCCATGCTTTTTCTAAATGTTAAGTAAAAAAGAAGATTGTGTTGGCGACACAAATGATCAAAGATTTTGTTTGATAAACTGAGGCAATTATCAAAGAATTATAAAAGGAATAATTAGGAGTATAGACTTATTAGCATCAAATTTTCAAATGATAAAAGAATACAAATATGCACATATAAGTAGTAAAATTATGTATACAATTTCCTATGATAGTTTAATTATTGATGTTATAAAAGATGATTTAAAACATTCTCTCTAAAATTCTTATTATCATAAGGGTCGGTCATTTTTCTTCTGTCTAACTTCAATCTTTTATTTTTTTTGTCAAAATTCAATCTAGACATGAAACGATTATGTTGTAATTATAACGATATTGCTCCAACTCTCCATTAGCGTCAACTTCCTCTTCTTAATTGGATTCAACTTCCTCTTCATTTAAACCTGACATTTCCTCCAAAAAAATCCATTTTCCTTGGGTACAAAGAATGTAAGCAAGAATCCCAAAATGTTAACCACACCCAACACAAGGAGTGAATAATATTGACAGGGTACCCTACATCCACTTTACTCTTGTTTTTGTTTTGTGCCAAGTACACGAATCCAAATTCATAAACTATAGCCATAAGGTTCTCTGTTGCAAATGATATTCCATGGCAAGTGGAATAGAAACTAGCAAGAAAAATCTCTTTCAAGATAACAAATATGTTAGCAGTAGGCCCAAAATTTATGAAGAAGAAGGTTAAGGAATACAATACTACGAATATTATTTGGTTATCCTTTCAGCTCTATTGATCATAAGGAATTATGAGCGTAAACATGAACACAATCGTTAAGAAAAATCCCATCAATTGAATTGAAAATATTCCTATCCTAGCAATGAGAGCCATTGTAAACCAAAATTTTGGAACAATACTACAAAAATCAATTAGTGTTTGAGTTATTGACCTCCTCAAATGCATTAATGGTTTCTAGAGGAGTTATCCAAACAATTGTACTTAAGATATTCTTTTGGAATAGATTTTAGCTGTAAAATGTTATATCAAGCAAGAATCAAGTGATTGTTTTACCAAGAAGGTGTAGTGCATTGAGACTTTGAAACACCTTCGAGAACAATTCAAATTTATCTTTATCTTCTTTCTCCGGTTTAACTTGAATCTTAGCCTATAGAACTTTAGACATATTTGATGTTGTTTATGTCGTGTTCTTAGCAACTAAAGTAATGAAATGGGTAGCTTCTGGCAACTTAATTCGTTAATAGTAAATCATTGCATCTGGAATGCTTATTCCGTCAAAATTATCCTCCAAATGTAAATTGCTTGTGGAATGATTGAACCAAGTAGATCAAACTCCTATGATAGATAATCATATTTGGCCTTTAATATAGTTGTAACTATGATTGAAAATATATAGTATGCCAAAATTCTAAACCCATGCATGGAAAACACTGCAACAATGAAAGTACCATGACTCTTTTTATTTATATACTTTGATACTGTAGTCGTTAAAAGCAGCTAGTTCTTACCGATCATGAAACCAAGCCAGAAGCAAAAAAAGCAAAGAGTTGCCATGACGTATTCCAGAGTGTGTCAAAAAGAAAGGACATAACCAAATAAGAATGTTACCTAATCATGAGTGTCATGACATTATTTACCCCAAAAATTGGTAAGCAACCGTTGGTCTTCTAAGGATACTAAAACATCCTTAGTTACTCACAGGATTGACCAGATTGATCCTAGGACATGTGCTAATAGTTTTTTTATTATGATGTTTTTGGGAAAATGTCATGAATCCTTCGACAGGACTCAGAAAGTAATAAAGAATAAGAAAATAATATAAAAGAGATAACTTTCAAAGTAAATGAAATGATATATTCAAGGCAAGAATGTTAAAAGGGCAGGAAATGTAGAGAAAGGGCAGTAAATTGCTTTAAAAGTAAATGAAAAAAACAATGTAAAATGCTTTAACATAAAAGACTTAAAAGATAAATGACTTGAAGGATAAATGGCATTAAAAATAAAAATGGTGGTGTTTATATCACATACATTCTCACTTCACTCGTTTCTCTACACACGGGTACTTAGAGTGTTTACGGAATTACTAATACAACATGTTCACACACACTTATTCTAACACTAGACTAATCTATTTATAGAAATACAATGTAACCGCTTTCGACGGTTTTATTCCAAGATTATCACACTGCATGTTGAAGAAGTTTCATCTTACGCCACTTGTCCTTGTTTTTTTAATTGAAGGTTACACATTTTCCCTCCAAGGCTTAAGAGCGCGCAATCTGAGTAACTGTCATTTCTAGTCGAACTATGCATGGTCGAATTCCATCAATACTTAGAAAATACTCTAAATTCAGAATTCCTCTAAGTACATAATATGTAGGTGAGGATTCCTTCGACCTACACCTTTCATTGAGTAAGGTCGAAAAATCTCACTTTTAACTTACAACGAAAAACTCTTTTCTAAGCCAAATATTCCAACTATGTTAGCGTCAAAATTTGGGAGATAACAGATATGGACTTTTTCCTATATAACTTATCACCAAGCTATCCAAAGAAAATGTGCCCTAAAAGTGAACCTCAGAATGCAACCTTATATACAATAACTGATACATTCAAAGGCAATGTTCCCACTTTGTTGCAGCATTAACATGGTAGTATATACGACCAAGCAACTTGGTAACCAGAAATATGTAGAACATACCATATGCATATGTGAAAAGGCTCATACTAGCTATAATGACTGATGTGAAGTGGTGTCATTGTGGTTTGCCACCTGAAGTGCATTTAGCATCTGAATTTGGTCATTTGCCATGACTTTTCAAGCTTTTTTTAATAAAAAAAGAAAGAATTCAAAGCCTATTAGACAAGTGGTGTAAGAATATCTAAAAGTTTAAAATGCAAAAATATTTATAAATATATGTGTATTTTTTTAAGGTGTGACGTTCAAGTGGATCCTCTCAAAAGAATACTATAACATAAACATTTACAGAAAGAAAACATATAGAAGATATGAAAATAAAAGAATAAAATAGATAGATGAATACCCAAGCCAAATACAAAAAGAAAAACTTAGAAGACACAGACAGTAAAAAAGTCATGAGAAAAGTCACTATGTCGAACAAGACCTTAGATAGTGCTTTTTTTGGCCTTAGACAGCGCTTTAAAGCGCTGTCTAAACCTGCGCTACTAAAGGTTTAGACAACGCTCTTTTAAATATGAAAAACGCTGTCTATGGTACCATTAGACAGTGCTTTTTGGCATTTTAAGTTATACCTTAGACAGCGGTTCTGGTAAAAGCGATGTCTAAGACCCACCATTAGACAGCGTTTTTTGGACATTTTTAGGTATACCTTAGATAGCGCTTTTTATTTAAAGCGTTGTCTAAGGTATACGAAATTTTATATAATTTTCTTAAAACCACAATTTATACCAGGTTTTTCAACAAGAATTTTGACCTGTTTTTGAACCAATTTTTTTTCCAGAAAAATATCACAATTTGGATATTCAAAACAATCCAATTTGGCATATTTAAATGTACTAATTTATGCACCAAAAGCATTACTTCAAATCTACAAATGTACCAATTCAAACATATATACTTACAAATGTACATATTACTTACAAATGTACATATTACCAATTCAAATATATATACTTACAAATGTACCAATTCAAACATATATACTTACAAATGTACATATTACTTATACTACTTTGCTACAAATGTACCAATTCAAACATATTACAAATCATTACTTATACTACTTTTGCATCCAACTAAAGAATTGCTTCAAATCTACATAGGTCCTGAAACAACACAAAGATTGTAATTCAATTAAAAGAATACAATATTATAGTTACAAAGTTACACATTTAAATTAGAATGAAAGCAATTGAAAATGAAAAATAAAGAAACCAAGGATATCAAATATAATTTACCTCTTTCACTAACATATGTTTCTTTTCTTTGTTGGAATATTAATTACTTGTTTCTTAGCAATGCGGGCGGATGAATTGATCCAAATTCCCTCGTTATGATCATTTCTGATATATGACTCATCCGCTATAATATCCTCATCTTGATTTCTATTCAACTCATTTTGTCTAATACATGACTCATTCTCAACATCAATATCACATTGATCGACACCGCTATCATTAACCACTTTGTTAGAGAAAAACCCTATAGACCATTTTGTACTCGTCGGGTCATTCACATAGAACACTTGTTTAGCTTGAGATGCTAGAATAAAAGGTTCATCTTTGTACCCCACCCTAGTAAGATCAACTTGCAAAAATCCAAACTTATCCATTCGTATGCCACTACTATTTACCCACTTACAACCAAAGATGGGAATCTGAAACTTCTCATAATCAAACACCTAAATGTGCTCAATAACTCCAAAATAGGACAAATTTGCATATTTTGGATTTAAGTCCTTCATACTTGATATATGCATTTCTTCAGCTAGCACAGTGACACCACTATTTTGCATAGTACTCTTATCATCTTGTTCTTTGGTATAAAATGTGTATCCGTTAATTGCGTATGCGCTATGAGAAAACACATGCAAACTTGGACCATATGCCAAACATCTCAACCTTTCTGTTACCGAAGCAGGATCTGAAGAGCGCTTCGAATAAATATGATCCTTTAACCATTGTATGAAACTTTGATTGTGCTCTCGTACTATCCAATTTTCATTTCTATTCGGATTTAACCTTCGGAGTACTTCCTTGTGCATTTCAACATATGGCTCAACCTCATTATCATTGTGCAGAACATACAAATTCACTTGATCCCATTCATCCCTTGATACTATCACAATTTTATTTCCAATTAATTTTTTACCTTCATTTTTTTCGAAAATTTGAGCTTTGGGGAGTCCAATCGATTGAACGTTGGAAAAATATTCAGTACAAAACTCAATAGCTTCTTCAACAATGTATCGTTCAACAATACAACCCTCTGGTCGACTTCGGGATTTCACGTACCCTTTTAATATTTTCATATACCGTTCAGCATGGTACATCCATCTCATATAAGCAGGTCCACACAATTATGTCTCTTTTACAAAATGAACAACTAGATGAACCATTATGTCAAAAAAAGAGGGAGGAAAATACATTTCAATCTCACACAAGGTAATTACAATCTCTTTTTGTAGTGTTGGTAAGATCTCGGGATCGATCACCTTACTACAGATTGACCTAAAGAAAAAACACAATTTAGTTAAAGCCCTTCTTACTTTTTCTAGCAAAATATAACGTATACCTATTGGTAGAAAATGTTCCATTATAACATGGAAATCATGTGTCTTCAAACTCTTCAACTTGAGGTCTTTCATAGACACAAGTCTTCTAATATCTGATGAGTATCCTTCTGGAACCTTAACTTCACTCAGAAACTTACACACACAAAATTTCTCCTTTCTAGATAAAGTAAACGCAGCAAGTGGTAGATATGTTCGTCTTCCTTTCTTCACGGGTGCTAATTCAGTTCTCATTCCCATTTTTAACATGTTCTCCCTTGCTTTAAGTTCATCCTTAGACTTTCCTTTTATATTGAGTAACGTACTGATAACACTTTCAAATACATTTTTTTCAATATGCATAACATCGAGAAAATGTCTCACGTACAAAGACTTCCAATATGGAAATTCAAAAAATATTGACCACTTCTTCCACCCACGTTTGACAACCTTATGTGCAAAAGGCTTGCCAAACTCAGTACGCACATCTTTCACCTTTTCAAAAACTTGGTCACCTGACAATGCGGGTAGAGCTTTATGTTGTTCGGTGTCTCCATTGAATGCTTTTCTCCACCCACGGTAGTGATGTTTAGAATGTAAGAATCTACGATGACCAAGAAACACATTCTTCTGACAAAGTTCTAATCGAATCGTATCTGTTTCGTCTTCACAAACAGGACATGCACGTTGACCTTTAATGTTATACCCAGATAGATTCTTGTATGCTGGAAAATCATTAATTGTGCCAAACAACATTGCCCTCAAATTGAAACTTTATTTCCTATATCCATCATAAACCTCCACAATGTTCTCCCACAAAATCATTAAATCTTCGATCAAAGGTGTCAAGTATACGTCTATGTCATTCCCTGGTTGTTTAGGCCCAAAGATTAACATAGATAACATCATGTACTTACACTTCATACATAGCCATGGAGGTAGGTTATAAATCATAAGAATCACAGGCCATGTGGTATGTGAGATACTTTGAAGACCATGCGGGTTCATTCCATCAGTAGATAATGCCAAGCGAAGGTTTCTTGCTTCTTCTCCAAAGTCAGGATAATCATTATCAATCTTCGACCACTGTGGTGAATCAGCCGAATGCCGATACTTTCCATCAATAATTCTTTCATCTGCATGCCAAGTCAGGTGTTTTGCATCGGTTTCACTACGAAACATGCGCCTAAATCTCGGAATTATAGGAAAATACCATAAGACTTTTGCTGGAGACAAACTTTTTTTATATCGAGACAACCTGCATTTAGGGCACTCAGATAACAATGCATTTTCGTTACGAAACAAAACGCAATCGTTAGGACAAGCATGTATCTTATCATAGCTCATGCCAATAGAGCACAACATTTCTTTGCCTCATAGGTTCTATTAGGAAGAACATTATCCTCTGGTAGCATTTCTCTCATAAGGGCCAACAACTCTGTGAAACTTTTATCCGACCATCCATTATCCTCCTTTAAGTTATACAACTTTAATACCGCAGACAGTCTTGAGAATTTAGTGCAACCTTTATACAACGGTTTCTCTGCATCACTTACCAACCTCTCAAACATTTCAGGACAATCATGAATATCTTCTTCAAGTGCTTCTACAATCTCTCCAACTCGATCAGAATCGTATGTTTCCGTGTCTTTGTCGTCTGAAGCATAGGTCGTATTACTTTTCCCACTCGGTTCAACATTCTCGTTAATTTTCTCACCATGAAATTTCCAACACTGATAACTTTGATCAATTCCATGCCTCAGTAAATGCGATTTCAATCCATCTGCGTCAACTTTACCAATATAACAACAACGCAAGCAAGGACATTTCATCCGTCTGGGGTTTTTAATGTGTTGAACAACAAATTTAACGAATTCCGCAACCCCATTCTCGTACTCTTTGGACAATCGATCGGCACAGATCCATGTTTTATCCATGGTTTTCCTACTTATAAGAGATACATATTTTCACTATATAAACAACGTAAATCCAAACGACATTTCATATACATAACGTAAAATCCAAACGAAAATAAAGATACATAATCTAATTTTTCACTATTCTTCACAGAATCATAACAACATTGACATTGCCCTAACATAATCAATATTTTCACTATTCTCACAAAATCATATTTATCAAAGAAATATTTTCCCTAATATATTCAATATTTGCCTATTTTCACTATTCTTCACAAAATATTTGCCTTAACATAATCAACATTGACATTGCCTATTTTCACTATTCTTCACAAAATCACATTTATCAAAATACATTTCAATGACATTGCCCTAACATAACAATAACATTCACTACAACAAAAATGTACCTTCACGAAGTATAGGATGGAGTCAGTAACTTCAAGAAAAGAAAAATGGAGGTTTCCCGAACACCCAAACTCAGTAACTTCACGATCGGCGGCGATAATGGAGGTTTCTCGAGCGGCATTAATGGACGAACACCTTCACCAACGGCGTTAATGGAGGTTTCAGAAAGAAAAATGGAGTTTCGTTAGGGTTTTCACTGTAGAAGTAACACGTTCGTCAGGGAGAAGAAAGAGGAAAAGAATGAAAATATGATTCTGAGTTTCTAAATATTTCATTTAATTAGACCTTAGACAACGCTTTTATGGAAAGTGCTGTCTAATGTAGCCCTTAAACAACGCTTTTCAAAAGCACTGTCTAAGGGCTACATTAGACAGTGCTTTTGATTTTATTTTATTTTAAATATAAAAAACCTTAGACAGCGCTTTCCTCAAAAGCGTTGTCTAAGATATACATTTAAAAGTGCTTTTTAAAAGTTCTATCTAAGGTCTACCTTAGACATCGCTTTTCAGAAAGCGATGTCTAAGGTATGACTTTTAGCAGCACTTTTTCTCTTTTTTTAGAACATTTTTCGTGTTTTATTTTAATTTTAACCTTTAGCAGCGCTTTCATATTAAAATGATGTCTAAGGTGCGCTATTAAAAGTTTATTTTGGCGTAGTGAGTTATTTGAATTATAATACTTAGATCAAAAACAATAACATGAATAAAAATGATTAATTAAGGTTTAACGTAAAACATATGAATATGTTAATTCCTTAAAAATTTCTTAGAAGATTATTATTGTAACATGAATTATAGATGATAATGCTAATACATAGAAAAGAATAGTGATATAAAGGGACAGAAAAGAACGAGCCCTAATTGAAGTACACGGAGAATATGTTAGATTGAGAAAGAGAAGATATAAGAGATACGCATACGCACATGTGCGTCCACGCGCGCGCACACACACACACGTGCACATACACACACACACATATATATACTATTTTATTAAATAATGTTTCATTTAAAAATCTATGAGATACAATTGTATTTTATACAGGTTTTATGTAATTTAAGTTTATTTGTCATTATAGTTATGCATTTTGTAAGAATTCGTAATATTTTTCTTAGGTCAAAATATATAAGTTATATTTTAGCCCCACCAAATTAAATTTCGGCTCCGCCACTGTCAATAGGTAATTCTTTTATATATTTATGTATTCAACCATAAAATTATCTTGAAATGGTCGAGTTTTGATAAATTTGTTACATCTTTGCCTATTGAATACATATAAGATTAATATCCAAAGAGTGTAAACCTGACTTTAAATTCTACTAATAATACTCTCAAGTATTACTAAACTCATTTAGTAATATAGACTTTACCTTATAATATTTTAAATATTCCGAATTTTAATATTAACTATTTTTTATTTGGTAATATTTTTTTAAGGTTATTAAATATAATATGTATTGTCAGAGTTCAGTGATTCTTGATCATGCCCTTTCTAAATGTTAAGTAAAAAAGAAGATGATGCTCTTTATTTTGTTCTTGCTTTTCTTTGAGAATCGTAGTTCTTGCTGATGTCAGATACGATGTTCTTAACATTAGGTCTTGATTTTCTGTCCATTCTCTTAAGCACCTTGTTGAATTTCCTTCCAAGTAGTACACTAGCATTGTACATTCCTTCATCAGTGTCCAGGTCACATTGATCCTCTTCATCTTCAGTATTGGAGAAAAAATTTATGTTGTTTTTCTTCCTTTTAGTTTTGTCATTAATAGTCAATTCAAAAGTTTGAAGTGACCCAACAAGTTCATATACTCTCATGTTGCTGATGTTTTGGGCTTCTTCAATGGTTGTTACCTTCATGTCAAATATCTTAGGTAGAGACCTGAGAATCTTCCTAACCAACTTCTCTTTTGATATATTTGTAAAGTGCCAAAATGGCATAGTCATTACGGAGCCCCAAAATGGACATAGTCATTACATAAAAGTGAAAGATAACAAAAGAGATCAAACAGAGTTACAAATAAAATGGGAAAATATTCCTTGATTTCTTCTAGTTTAGTCTTGGAGAGGTCGGCCTGATACAAAGGAAATCATGAAGGTCTTCCAAAGGAGTCATCTCAAGTCCTAGGTTGAGGGTATTTTCAGCATGTTCGACTCCATTGGTGGCTTCAGCATCGATCATTTCCTTTATAGGGAGTGAATGTCCTGAGGCCAATTCAATTTTCTCTTTCTCTAAGGCATCGATCTCTTTGGAGAGTTCCAGAATCTTGGCGTGGTTGTGAGAAATATTTTCATTAATCGAAGTGGCTTTGTCATTGTATTATTGGATCTGAGTTTCAAGTTGGTCAACCTTCTAGTTAGACACATCACTTTCCTCCCAAGTTGTTGTAATAGTATCTTTCACACCTTGAAGTTTGGAAGTGGTTAAGCACTTGAGGTCAATATCTTTGTATACCTAATCGAAGAAGGATTCAAACTCAAAGATAAATTAGAGCAAAAAATCGGACGCCCGCTGTTTGTTAAGTTCAACTAGCAGTTTTCGGATGTCATTTCCAAGATTAGAATCTTCTTTGATCGCAACAAGAAGATCAGTCTCAAAGATGATAGACAAGAAGATTGATGGCATCAATATTAGTATCATCCAGTGCTACATCAGAATATTAGGCCAATTTAGAGTCCATTGACATCCTGTGCAACTTCTGCAGTCTCTTAAGGGCCTCAGTTGAATTTCTCCTCTTGAGGGCTGAGATTTATGCTTAGCTGAAAGAAGAGTTCAACAGGTAGTTATGCACATTAGCTTGAGTTGGATCTAGGTGACCTGGTTAGATGTTTTCCTGAACGGAGACAACTTCAATATGGAGAGAAGATTGTTCTTCATTGTCTTATATGAGTTTGTTAGCTTGAGAATCATTTGGAGCAATGTTGTCGTGAACAGACATAGTATTGTTATCCATTTATTCCATGAAATTGGCGGGGGTGGGTTCAATATCTATTATCATTTCAGGTTGAGGTTTTGCAGTGGTGGTTGTTGTATTCATTGATTGGGAAAATATTTGAATGGTCAAAATGCTAGAGTCAAGGAAATATGACTAATGTATATGTGAAAGTGAAGCAGAGGGGGTGGATTGAAAGATACCTGTGAGGGTCACTTCTTGATCATTGGTCATTTCAGGATTGTCCTAAAAGAAGGGAGGAAGGTGTCAGAAGTTGGAAAGAAGGATGACAAACAAGTTACAAATAAAATCAATGCATACCTTGTAATCATTAACTTCATTAATTGGATTATTTTGGAGTTGAGTGGTGTCTTCGTCGACTGGGGGTGTCATGTGTTAGGTAGATTCCTTTCTTTTTTTCCTTAATTTTTCCTTTGGAGCAGTCTTTAGAGATTTGACAGAAGGACCTGCAAAAGTTTTATTTGTATCTTTTTTGGGGGTGGACTTCTTAGGAGTTCCTTTCTTCTAGTGGTTGTCATCGGGTTATGAAGAAGCTTTCAACCTCGACCTTGTGAAGATAAGAGATTCGCCAGAATCCTCTGAACTTGCGTCCTCGACCAGAACCAAAATGAGTTAGGGAATTCCCTAAAGAGATGGTTGAATGAGTAGGATGATAAAAAAGTGATAAGTGAGAATAGGATTCGAAGATGATACTTAACTGGGGGAAGTAGTAATATTTGGGGAAGTAGTGGTTTTTGGGGCAGTAGTAGTCTTTGTGAGTAGAAGTTTTCGTCTTCGTCTTCTTCTTCTTGGGTTTGGAAGTTAGGGATTCAGGATATCTTTTTCGGATCTGAAAGAAGCAAAACAATGAAAAAATATTCTAAGGAAGAAAGATGGTATAAGAAGTAAAAGTACCATCTTCTAGGGTTCTTCTAGCTGCTTCGTTTGTCTCACCTCAGAAGACCCCTCGACATGGTCATCAACTGGAGGTTCAGTCTCATCTGAGGATCGAAGAGTAAGGAAAGAAAAGAGAAAGAGAGAAAGAGTTAAAAAATAGTTACTTAGAGAAATATACCATGTTTCTCTTTCGGCATGTCAGAGAGAGTGTCAGAAATCTTGTCCAATAAGTGATCCTCTGAGAAGTGACGAGCAAGATACTCGTTCCACCAGTTGTGGAATTCAGAAGTGATGTTGAATGATTGAAGGAACTCAAAGAGCTTGAGCTTTAAGACCTGATTGCAATTGTATTTGGTACATTGTTTAAATTCGTCGTAGTCAAACTTATCCTCTGGCCAACAGATATCATATTCCCAAACATAGATAAGGGATGGTTGAAATTGGCTACAACCAAATTGTTTAACCACCAAATTAGGTTGGTAACCAGCAAAGCCATAGCCATTAACGCCAACTTCAATTATGGACGACAGGATTGTATGGGTGAGAAAAATGGCCCAACCCGCATTTGACATGGCAGAAGTCGAAGGAGAGGAGACAAGAAACTTGTTTCGAAGCTAAGTTAGGCCAACTAGGCAATCTACAAAGGGATCCATGGTCACATCAAAAACTTTGGTTTCTAGGAATAGGTTGATGTACTAGATAAGGATGTATGAGACAGTATTTTTGTCTAGAGTAAGCAAGTTCAGTATGGTACCTTTAATGGACCTACATTCATCCGCCTTTATCAGCTCTTGATAATGGGTGACATGAATCCTTGGTTCGAAAGTGGCATTCAGCCATAATTATAAAAGACAAAAGGGACATGAGAGTGGGAAGGACTTACTCTTAGTGTTTTCAGGCAGGTGCTTGAGTTTGATGGAGGCATCTCTAAGTGATTGGTAGAGGTTGGCCAGGAGTAGTTTCCTGAGGGAAATCTTTCGCCCCTCATGAAGCTGGATAACTAGAGGGACGAACTTCTTAGCCACTTGCAAGAAGCTAGAGCAGAAAAATTAGTAAGAGAACAAAAATGCTAAGAAAACAATATGCTTTTGGTCGGAGAGGTCTTCACAGGAATGTCATAGTTGTCGAGGATGAAATTTTTGTAGGTAGGGATCATAATGGTGAACTCATATTTGGTTTCCAATGTTGGACTGAAAGTGGCACTAATAGGATTTAAACATGTGATAGAGGAGACTTCGAACAAAGTTGGCATCAACATGCGACGGGGGAGCTGAAAGGTGTTGGTCTAATCCTCCCAGGAGAAAATTGAAGCCAACAACATACATGGATTGTATATGGGGCCAGTTCTAGATAGGTTGACCATGTCGTAGATGCCTATTTTTTTCAATTCTCTTTCTTCTTGGCTTGAACTTTGTTAATTCATGCCAAGTTTTCTTTGGTAGGAGTCGGGGGATCATATCGAAATACACTGTTGGGTTTGACCAAGAAAGATAGGTCAAGAGCCTGTTATTCAAACGCAACCGACATTGTGAGTAGATAACCTGAAAAAATGTGAGTGACATTTGTGGCTTGTGACCTCTTGGATGAATAAAGCCCTGAGAAGGTGTATAATTGTTTGTTTATGGAGTAAGGGATCAACATTTTCTTTTTCCATATAGAAATTTTGTTGTTCTCGAAAGAGGGTTCAGGAATGAAGTCCATTACCTTTTCACTCTCATTTGAGGCAATGACAAAAGCAAGCGGGTTATTACTAGTAGTGGCTTTAAAAGAAGCTTTGCTCTTAGACATGGTGAAAGAAAGAAAGTTTTCTGAAACGAAAATGGTGAAAATGGTTTGGAGCTTTTGTACGGAGAATAGATAATGCAAGAAGACGAAGTGGAGAAAAAGAAGAAAGGAGATGAGAGAGAATATCTATAGGCTTCAGTGCATGCATTGGATCGGACACCTAGCAACCTTGTGGGGGTGATTGAAGATATTTTGTGGATTTTCGAAGCAACGTATTAATGAGGAGTGATAGCAGTTAATGATAATGTGAAAACCCACTTCTTCCTAGGAACTGGGAGTGATGATGAGATTCTAGGAAAATCTATTGGAAAATAACAATGCATCATAAAAGGAGTAATGATGACGATGTCGTCAACAAAAGTGAAACGGCGTCGAAATTTTTTTATTAAAAGGACATGTCTCTCTTGTTTGATGCAAATCGAAACATGGCCTTTTGGGGGGGAAATTTTACATTGGATTTTTCTACTTGACTATAAATTGAAAGTATTCATGAGGTTAGCCATAAGTATGCCACGTCGAAGATCAAAATAGAATGAGTTCACATGATCAATATGACTCAAGGTCGGAAATCATGTAAGGTGATACTGGTCGAAGGTGGTAAGGTCGAAAGAAGTGGTGAGGAACTTGGGGACTTAGTGAAATTGAATATTATGCTATGTTTCCTAAGGTTGGAGTTCATTACTACAATGAAAGTAATGTCGACCCAGTCGTCGCATGTGGAGTACATCATTATAATGGAAACAATATTGACTTAGGTGCTAGATGTGGAGTTCACCATTACAACGAAAAATACGATAGAACATGTTACCTTAACATGGTCGACGTTGAAGGCCTCGACGAGGATAGTTAGTTCTTGGCGCCAGCAAAGCAGTTAAGAAATTCAAATGGTATCACAAGACGGGAACTATGTCAGCGTCGACGGTTACTTAGAAAATGTGGGAACACGTCGGGAAAATCGCTACAGGAACTTGTAAACACCCCAAATTTTCCCTCACCCATTCACACCATGGCTTGTGATCTTCTCATATGCATAAATCCAAACATAGCATCTCATACCACATTTTTTTGATTCACTGCATTGATTCTAAGTCATCTGCATCTAGGGTTTGTGATCTGAGCAATCCAAGAGCTTCTTGAGCCACTCCAAAGGTCATCAATCACTTCAAAGGGGTCCATGTATGTTCAAGCATCATATTATATCCCCTCAAAGTCAAGAATGTCAAAGAATCACAAGAACTGAAGATGGCATGGAGGCAGAGCTAGGTTTGACTGCACAGATGACCTAAAATTAGGGTTTTGGTTTCAAAGGCCATAACTCCAAATTTTTTGGTCATTCTTGTTTATATTAGTCTCTATATGGTATAGGGAGTATGCATATCAATTTTCATGAAGAAATTCCATGGGGAAGTCATCTGATCAAGAGTTGACTTTTCAAGCAAGTCAGTGCAAAATCAGGGCATCTGAGGCCCCCAATGACCCAACCAAAGGGTGTTCTTCATCATTTTGATTGTGTATGATCTTTATTTGATCATGGAAGATGTTGGAAGTTCACAAAATTGAAGAATCTCAAGTCATTTGCAAAGTTGACTTTTTGGGAAAGTTGACTTCTAATGAAATTGCCATTTTGGGAAACTTTTTCAACCCTTGCGTTTTGATTCAAAAATGCTTCAAATGGAAAAACTTTGGTCATGAAAGTTGTAGAATGGATCATTCCCTTTTCAAAAAGTACAAGAACATGACCTAATTCATTTTGGATCAAAAGTTATGGCTTGTCAAAGTTGGCTAAAATCACAAAATTTGAAGTTTTCTACCAAAGAGGCATTTTGCAAAATGGCTTGATCAAGTGTTCTAAAGGCCTCAAATGTGTACCATTTCTTCACAACATGATCATATGACCTCTAAAATTCAGAATGGGCCAAAGAACTTTTCACTTTGATGCATTGAAACTCAAGAAATCTCAAAGGAACCAAACTTGAACCAACTTGCAAAACCTATCACAAGTTACAAACCACTTGCTGCATTGCCTCTAAACCTTTTTCACAGCATTCCTTGATTCAAGCTGAGCCAAAGCATGCCAATAAGCAAGTTGTACCATTGCCCATACCTCAAGTACAAATCAAGTTGACATTTTGGCCAAAGACCCATACCAATCACCATAGGCCACCAACAACTTTCTGACCTATCCCCTTTTGATACATGGACAAAACCCAGCCTAACACATAACACAACTCACTCTGATCTTGCCCCCAAGCCCTAGTTCCAAGTTTATGCTCCATTTGCAAAAGCTTTCGAAACTGATTGCACAAGCCTCAAACACACAAACCAACTTCACAAATCAACTCAGCATGCTTCACTGATCAAAAACCACCCATCACCATAGCCTGAAAGTCACTGAATCAAAAACACGATCACCACCCTCCCTTGAACAGAACTTCTGCCATTTCAAAAACCAGCCATTCTCAAAGCTTCCTAAGCTTCATTTCATCATCAGAGGGTTCAAAGGAGTGAGTTTGCACCAAGAAACAGCCCAGAAAGCCCAGAACCAGAAGGCTTTATCTCAGGTATAGCTCAAGAACAAATTTTCCAGAACTTCATTTTCTTGTTACAAATTGAATCTATATGTTGCACTGATCATCTGGATGTATTTAGATTTGAAAATAAGTAAGGGATGACCATTTCATGTCTCTCTGAAAGTTTGCCCGTGTTTCACATTTGTCTTCGATTCAAGCTTGTCAATGAAAATAAATGATTTTTGAAAGAGGGGTTAGGTTTAGATGGGGGACAGGATCATTTCTGTGGAAGAAATTTCATGTTTGGTGACCTATAGCAAAATCTAGGGTTTTGGTTCACCGGAGAAGACGACCGGAAGTCTTCTCCGGCCACCTGAAGTTGATTAGCCCTAATCTGTGTCAATAAGTGAGGTTTGAATTTGGTGCGTTGGATGAGTTGACTTAGGCTGACTGGCGCGCGTTTGGATGGACAGGATGCACCATTAGAAACCCTAATCCATAATTAATCTAATTAATTCAGTTTAATTAAATTTAATTGGAAATTAGCTCAGTTTGAATTGTGGCCATTAGATTGCGCGCCAAGTCAACCTCCCATTGCCCAGAACGCATCTGATCCATCCATTGCTCTTACTTTTCATTTTTATTAATTTAAATTCATTTGTTTTATATTTCTTTTGTGCAATTTATTTAAAATAGCAAAACCCATTGAAAAATTCTGAAAATTGTTATACAACCTTTTATTAATCTTCAGAAACCAAAAACATTTTTATTTTTATTTTTTGCATTAAAAAATATTTTTAAATCATTTAAAACTTTATTTTTAATTAATTAATGAGAATTAATTAATTAAAAATACTTTTAGGTATTTAAAAATCACCAAAAAATTCATGAAATCTTTAAAACCATTTAGAAACATTGTCCAACCCTCAAACCAAATTTCTTTTTTGATCTTGATGTCTTTTGACAATTTTTCATGGAATTAATTTCATTTCAAGGCATTATTTTGATCCAATCTTTGAAAATTCATTTCTGCCTATTCTTTAAGAGTTGGACCTTGATTCTTTTTGCATTGCATCTTGCATATCATGAAGTTTATAGGATTAAATTGGCATGATTTGATCTTGCATTTCCTTTTTGTTTGACATTTTTCTTGACAAGGTACCATAAAACCCTAGCAATCTTAGAAAATTCATAACTTTCACTAGGTTAAGAATTGGATCCCCTCCTTTGGGCAGTGAGTTTGTATAGGTTTAGGGTTCCCTTGAATGCATTTTCAAATTTTTATCTTGATGTTTGCTTTTGGTTTTGATTTTTGTTTTGTGCATTGATCATAAACCCTAATTTGGGCATTCCTTTTGCATTCATCTTGCATTTGCTTGCATACCATGACTTGCCATGATATTTTATGCATCCATTTGATTCATATGACATCTTAAGACATATTAGAATCATGTTTGATCATTGCATCTTGCATTTGCCATGTTGTATGTCATTTGCATTTCATAACTTTTCATGTATGTTCATGGTTCTAAGCATGCTTCTCTTGCATTCATATGCTTGTTTGATCATCTTCATGCCTTGCCTCATGTTTGCATCATCTCTTAGCATCATTAACATCATACACATGCTTCTGGTTTTGGTTTGCATCATGCCATTTCACCTCATTTTGCATTGCATTGCATTTCCTTTCATTAACTTTTCAGGTGGTAAGTAACCTTGAGAAGTGAATTTGCCTTCACTTCTCACATTCTCTTTTCATCCCTCTTATGCATCATTGCTGCATTTTGTCTTGTGCTTGAGATTTAGCTTGCTCATTTTTCTTCATCTTACTTTCTTTCTTCAAGTGACTTGCCTTCTTAAGTGAAGCAAGTTACTTTGCCTCTCTTTGCTCCTTTCATCTGTTTCTTGGTGGTTTCTCTGAAGATCTCTTCTTGTAAACCTCACAAACCTTAGGGACAAACAAGCATGAAAATGATTAGGGTTTTGATTAGTCCCCCACTTAGTTTTCACCTTTGTGTCTCATTGAGTCCTCTTTTCTCATCTCATAATCAGGGACTAAACCCTAAAGGCTTTAAGGCTTTGTGATTAAGTTTATGCCTGCATCCTTCTATTAGGATGGAGTGTATAACTTTAATCCTAAGTGTTAAACCCTTAATGTGTTTAAATCCTTTAATCAATCCATCTAATAATCATCAAGACATCAAGCTTGTAACTTGGGCCTTGCATTAGGGTTCTAATTCTTCCTTAATTGGTTAAGAAGGACTAACCCTAGTGTTAATGGACAAGTCCCCCTCAAGTTGTCTTACAAACCCTAAAACTCACTTCATCATCTTATCATTAAATAAAATCCACTTAACAAAGGCTTTGTTTTGTCATGGGTTTAATCCTTAATCATGGATTAAGTTGAGGAGCTTTCCTCAGCTTAAACATTCTCATCTATTATCCTTCTATTAGGATGGTGTAATGAGTCTGTTTAATCCCTGATTATGGCTTAACCTCATTACTTAACACTAAACAAAAACACCAAAAACATCTAAATAATCACAAGTAGGTTAATGATCTTAATCCTACACCATGGTGATTAAGTGTGAGAAGCTGACTTCACACTTAAGGTATTCTCATTACCCCTAATCAGAGGGAAGATGTGATGAGTTTACTAAATCCATTGGTTTAGGCTTAAGCTCATTAGTCTATGACAAACTTTCAAAAGCAATAAAAGACTGAAAACTCAAAAACAAACAATAATCGTCTCCTCCGGGATTCTTTTCTCATCATCTTCACTCACAAACGAGAACTCGCTTCTTCCGTCTAATGCAAGACAGTTTGCACCTGAGCCAGACAGGTCATACACTTGAGCATAGGCAAGTAAGCAGTTCACAGTCAATTCACCTTTCAGTCTCTTTGGGTCGAACTACGGTGTTCTGACTTCCTCATTGCACGAGAGGATACGTAGGCATAACTTAACAGTTATCGAACAAAAGTCTTTGTATATTCCCCCTCCTTCCAGTTTCATTCTTTTGAGCCTCATTATCTTGAGCATTTCACTCCTACACTGACACTTCTCTTATACACTTCACTTTTCCTTTACACTGACACCTGTACATTATTTCCAGCTTTGAAGCACAAATTGCACTGACACTACCCCTTTAAAACACAAATCTTTTAAGCGTGGATCTCGTCGAGTACGACGGACAATCTGGGTGCTAATACCTTCCCAGGTTGTAACCAACCCCCTTTCTCAGTCTCTCTGGTTCGCAACCGTCTTATCCATATCTTTCTAGGTTTATGCAGCATTACCTTTCCCTCGGGATAAAAATGCCTAGCTGGCGACTCTTTCTTTCTTGTGAGTTCACTCCTGTGTGTTCTCACATCCCTCTTTCGCCGACCGTTCGCGTCTGTACCTTTATCTGGGGCCATTCCTCATTTATCGGGAGCGACAGCTTGGCGACTCTGTTGGGGACCCTTATACTGTAACCAGGGCTTCTGGTTCTTTTTGTGGGTTCCTCCTAGCGCTTGTTTGATTTGTGTTACTGGGGTGTTATGTGCTATTTGTGTTTGTATGTGTGTTTTATTTATTGCTTTGTGTACAGTTATTTATTGCTTTCTTTACAGCTTTATATTATCATACTGTCATACTGTTCTGGCTGGATCTGGTTTTGTTGCTTTGGTGGGTGGGTGTTCCATTGAGAGTTTAAGGTCCTATACCTGGGACCTGAGTGACACCTAGGCTAGAGTGGTTCATGTTCTTTCCCATTCCATTTCGGTCTGGTGCGGGAATATGAAACACGGTTCAGATATGGGTTTCTTCTTGAGAACTCTGTGCTACAGATCTCCTGTAGTGCTAGGGCTATCTGGGAAGCCTGCTAAGTCTGGATGACCTTTATTATGACCTTCAGAAACTGAGGTGAATTAGAGGAGGATATTTTATGGTTATTGTAAACACTGTACCTCCGGGTTAGAAGTGTTTACACTTCTCATAACTGATCCAAGTCTGAGGATCCTTGTTTTAGAACACCACCTGTGAGGGGGTTGGGCTGTTTACAGGTTTGCAGGTACCCTTGACCTCAGCATACCCTGATTACTTTGTTATGTTTGAGAATGCTCCACTTTGGTACAGTTCTTGTGATTTTAACCCAGGACATGTGACTCTTTATTTGAGTCCCCCACCTTGGTTACTGGACTTATGAACCTCCATCTGGATTTCTTGAACCTATATGGACTTATATCAAGGCAGTTAATCAGATCCAGCTTGATCACAAACCCTTTGCATATCATTAGCATACATCATCATTGCATCATTTAACATGTGTTTATTTGTTTTTCAGGGTATCCATATCACATTTGGCTTGGTTTTGACCCCTTCATCTGCATAGGCCTTTGTTCACCAGTTATCTGCTTCAGTTGTTTTCATCAGCTACCTGCTTCAATCACCTCCATCATCATCCTCAGCCTATCAGGGGCTCACTTCTAGTACCAGTCATCATCATCAGCATCTATCCCAGCTCTTCACCAGCAGACATGGCACCCAAGAAGAGCAACATCTCCTACCATTTCTTTGAGCCTGAGCTGGCTGGCATCAGGAAGGTCCAGACCCTTATTACTCCAGACCATATACCACTATTCAGAGAACATTATGGAGGCATCCTTGATGTGGTTATGGATTTGGACCCTTCCCAGAGGAGCTTGATTCATACTTGCCTGCAGTTCTATGATCCCCCTCTGAGGTGCTTCACCTTCCAGAATTTTCAGTTGGGACCCTTGTTGGAAGAGTATTCATCACTGATTGGTGTACCTATCAGGGGTGGAGTCCCCTTCAACCCTGAGATGGCTTTTCCTAGTAATGAAGAGGTAGCAAAGGCATTGTATCTGGAACCAGTTCTGATTGAGCAAAACATGACAGCAAAGGCTGGAATCTCTGGTCTGCACTTGGATTTCTTGACCTCTCAGGCTATTCTGAAGGAATCCTTGGGAGAATGGAAGGCAGTCTGTGCATTATTAGCCCTCAGCATATATGGGGTTATATTATTTGCAGATGAGCCTAGGTTTATTAGCAAGAATGCAATCCATCTTTTCATTCTGAGGAACCCAGTGCCCACCTTACTGGGAGATTTTTACTACTCTGTTCACTAAAGGAATGAAAAGCAAAGGGGAAGCCTGGTGAGATGCTGTGCTCCCCTATTCCATACCTGGCTGCTCAAACACTTGCCCAAGAATGATGCATTCTTGAATCCTCACCAATATAGGAATTGGGCTAGGAGACTTGTTGCTTTAACCTCAGATGACATCAGGTGGTGCACCCAGAGCACCAAGGGCAGGGACATCATTACAAGTTGTGGGCAGTTCCCCAATGTACCTCTGATAGGAGTGAAGGGTTGCATTAACTACAACCCTCTGCTATTCAAAAGACAATTGGGCTATGCATTGGTCCACCCTCCTAGAGTGCAAGATCTAGCTGAGACCCTTTATTGTGAGATTAAGCCTAATCTGGCTATTGTCAGGCAAGCATCATGGGCTTGGGACAATGTCCAGACCAAAGGGATGGCTATTCTTGGGAGATGCAACAATGTGGCCTCAGCTCAGTATTATGAGTGGTCTCATGCTAGGGCTCAGCTTTCTGGGATGCCCTTCACCATTGAGGATGCACCTGGGCCATCCACAGCACCACCTCCAGCCACTGTCAGCCTGGAGTAGTTTGAAAAGCTAAAAGAGAGGAATGAAAACTTGTCTGAAGCCTTGAAGAGAACCCTCTGGGAGAGGAGTGATGGTCGTCTGGACATTGAAAGGTTAGAAAAGCTTAAGGTGGAGCATCTAGCCAGGATTGAAAGGTCAGAGGACTACATCAAGAAGTCAAGGGCTGGAGAACAGATTTTGAAGAATGCCTGTAAAGAGGCCCAGTATCAAAAAGCCAGGACTGATCTCTATCTGAAGGAGAGCCAAGCTAGGTGGGTCAGGATCACTGAAGCTCGCACTCAGGAGGATAAGAGAACCCAGGACAAGATTGAGCAGTTGGAGGCTAATGCAAAGGAGCAACAGGAAGCCCTATTAGCATCCCAGAGGGAGATCTCAGATTTGAAGCTCATGGCTGGTGTGAAGAGGTCAAAGGACCAGGGTAGACACAAGAAGTTAACCACTGCCATCACCACCAGGAATCTTCTCATCAGGAACCTCACAGAGCATCCAGCTAACCCTGTAACTGAAGCACTTCTGAAGGAAGTTCAGGAGGATGAATTTGGTCTTGGTGTCTGACTTTTTGCTTGTTGTTGCTTTCATTTCATGTACTTTTCTTTCATGTTGTATTTTTGACCCCTCAGAGGGCATGTATTGTAAAAAGCAAACTATGTTTGTTTCTCCATGTGTAATATATTCATTAGTTTGTTTCATCTGAGTTCTTTTTCTCTCAAGCAACATCAAAGCATATTCCTCAGGGGTATGGAAAGGTCAAAACCAAATGCCAAGCCGGATACCTTGGAAACAAATAAGCATACTGCATTGCATACTAACTTTTGTTTTGTTTTGTAGGTTTTTGTTTTGTTTATTACTAACTCTGTTGTGATTCAGGAACTATTGCTCGACGACGGGTGTTCCCACTCAACCGTCCACACAGATATCCCACTCGCAACAACCTTCCGGGTATACAAATGGACCAAGTAGAGCAGGACCTTACAGAGGTCAGGACTCAAATGGCCAATGAGAGACTGGAGATGAGAAATCAGATGACCCAGTTTATGGAGGTGATGAATGGATTGGCACAGAGCCAAGAAAGATTAAGGGCCTTGGTAGAAAGGCAGACCTAGGAGGAACCCCATCTAGGGACTGGGGGAACAAGCAACAATGAGAGGGTTCAACCTCATGTTAATCCTCCAGTGTATGGGCCTCACCTTCATCCAGAGATCAACATCCCTGCTAATGTGCAAGGGAATGCCACTGCAGGCAGAGTATTGCAAGAAGACCCCCAGGAAGATCAAATCACTGTGATGGGAGCTGGGGATGAAGCCTATGACAGAAGGCTAGATGAGATTGCTGAGAAATTGAGATCCCTGGAGTCTCAGAATTCCTTGGGCTTTGATGTTATGGACATGGGTCTAGTGGACGGGGTAAGGATTCCCCACAAGTTTAAACCTCCGTGCTTCGAGAAGTACAACGGAACTTCCTGTCCACGAACCCACTTACAATCCTTTCTGGGGAGGCTGAAGGCATATACCATGGATGAAAAGCTATGGATGTTTTATTTTGAAGATAGCTTAACAGGGGCTTCAAGGGAATGGTACTCTCACTTGACCAGAGCAACCATCAGATGCTGGAAGGACCTAGCTGAGGCCTTCATCAGACAATACCAATACAACTTGGATATGGCTCCTAACAGGACCCTCCTGATGGGAATGTCTCAATCATCCAGGGAAAGCTTCCGGGAGTACGCCCAGAGGTGGAGACAGCTTGCTGCTGCTGTTCAACCACCCATGTCGGAAAGGGAAATGGCCTACATGTTTATGAACACCCTTCAGGGAACATATATTGACAGGCTAGCTGCCTTTTCTTCCACCAGCTTCGCTGATGTAGTCATAGTTGGAGAAAGAATTGAGAGCCTATTGAAAATGGGTAAGATTTCTGACAATGGTGCGAGCTCGTCCAACAACCCCAGAAAACCTTTTGTGGGTCCAAGAAGAACCGGAGAGACTAATGCTATTCAGGCCAGCAGGGGCAGACCACAATATGTTCATAGGTCAGTGGCAGCAGTCACCATTCCCACTCCAACTCCTCAGCAACCAGCATATCAACCACAGCAACAACCCCATTACCAGCAACAAACTCAGTATCCGCCTCAGAGAAACTACAACAACAACAACAGCAACAATCAGCAAAGACCATTTCAACAGAGACCATCTCAGGCCAATAGGGTGATTGATCTGATCCCTATGCCTTATGCCGCTTTACTGCCACAGCTCCTGAAGCTCAACTTAGTTGAGTTAAGGACGTTGGCGCCACCAGATCCTTCCAGATTGCCAAGAAATTATGACGCCAATGCCAGATGTGCTTTTCACTCCAATGCACCTGGCCATAGTACAGAGAAGTGCAGAGCTTTACAGATGAAGGTACAAGACCTGGTAGACTCTAAAGCTCTAAACTTTGCACCCCCGCCAAATGTCAACAAGAACCCCATTCCTCACCACGGAGGACCCAGAATCAATGAAATTGAGGAAGATATGCCGTCTTTCTTAATAACCAGTGTTGGGCAGATCCGGACACCCCTGGTAGAGATTAAAGCTCAACTCCTAGAATGCCAGATATTTCCCGGGTGTGAGCTCGGGTGCGGTTATTGCAACATTTCGGTAAATGGATGTGATAACTTAAGAAGCGGCATAGACAGTCTTATCCAGAATGGTCTACTTCAAATCACAACATCAATACCTTCAAATCCAGCAAACACTCTGACAACAGTTCCTGAGTCTCCTACAACTGCAACAACAATTATTCCAAACAATTCTTCAGTTTCATCAACAAATGCTTCAAATATCACTTCAACGAACCAGATCTCAACAAACACTCCTTCTACAACATCAGCACCCCTTTATTCAGAATCTTCTTCTACAACACCAGCAAATATCTCAGTGTAACACCCCAAATTTGCCCTCTTCTTGTTTAGCATCGTTATCATATCATAATCATCATGAGCATACCATATCCTTATCATTTAGCATAGAAAAATGAGGCATAGCACTCACATGTTCTAGCATAAGGCATATGATTGGTCATCTGGGAAAATCTGAACCTGCAAGTCAAAATCAAGAGCATGGTGATCTAGCAAGAATCTCACAGGATCATTTTGCACAAGCCTGGTATCATGTTCAGAGCCATAGAAAGAGAAGATGGATCAAAATTTGCTTGAAACGGTTGGCGCAGGTTTATTTTTGAAGGTTCCCACCAAAGGGAGGGAAATTCAAATTTTCCATGCGTTAACCGGTTAACGCATATGGTTAACCGGTTAACAGCTGCGAAATTTGAATTTCCAGCAGCAATTTCAGCATGTGTGTTTTGGTTCCATTTTCCAATTTTCTGATTTTTATTCATTTGAATTAAATTTGAATTTGGGAGAAGGATCTAGAGCATTTATCCAAGCCTAATCCCATTGCTACATCCTAATCACAATGCCAAGCCATATTTTTTGGATCCCAAACCAAAATTTTGGGCCCCAAACCTAAACCATATTTATTCCATTTTCCTCCAAACCAAGGGAGCTCTCACTCATTTTTCACTCTCATTTCTGAATTTTCATTCCTCTCACTCACAATTCTCTCACTTTTCTCTCCCAATTTTCCAAATCACTCAAAGTTCCTCTTTGAAGATCACACAACCTTGCCTTGAGGTGTGTAGATCTTGGAACTAAACCTCCTTTCATAGCTTCTTTGCATCTCTTTGCTGGTTTTATTGGAGATTCAGATCTGGTTTGAGATCTAGAAGTGCTTTTGGATCCAAAATTCTGCATCAAGAGCTTGTTCTTGCATTTATTTTGCATGGAGTGTGGAGCTTAGCATCGGATCTTCAAAGTTTTGCGCGAGATCTACTGTTTTCAGCTCAACCAACAATTACCAAAGCATACCTCAGCTTTGTAGGTTGGTTAATTTCAGATCTAGCTCTGTTTTTAGCTTATTTGCATGCTTGTGCATTAGATCCACCATGTGTTTGTGTATTTGATTGTGTTGCATGAATTGATTGTTTGATTTGTATCCGGATCCGAATGTTATTGTTCATGAGCTTAATGATATGGATTAATGTGAATTGATCTAATTTTTCCATGTGTAATTGATTGCTGGTCTGGTGCAAGCTTATTTGAATAAGCTGTTTTGAGATGCTGTTTTCTGCAGGATTTGTTGCTGTTTTATCAGTGTTAACCGGTTAACGTATATGGTTAACCGGTTAACGCCCCTGTTTTGTGCGTATTTTGTGCAGGTTTGAGCTGGTTAACCGGTTAACGCATTTGGTTAACCGGTTAACACTGAAGCAGAATGGTTTTTTAGTGTTGTTTTGAGCTTGTTTGATCCCTTTGCTTGTTCTAATTGCCTTGGATCATTGCATGATCATTAAGCATGATATTTTAGGGTGATTTGCTTGCTGGTTGATGTATGCTTTCATGTTTTCGACGCGTAAGTCGTGTATTTGCAATGCTTGGCATGTTGTTTGTTTCTTGTTTACAAGAACCTTTGAGCATGATTAATTCCATGATTGTGTTGGTCAATTTGCTGGATTTTTGCTAACATTTCAGGGGCTCATGGTAAGAGAAGTGTGGATGTTTATCCACATTTCAACTTTTCATCTTTCCTCTTTTGCTTTGTTTTTTTCTTTGTGGTGTTTGATGTGCTTTGTGCCATCATGTGGTTCTCTTTCCCCTTTCTAGTTTCCTCTTCTCTTTTTCTATCTTCTTCCTTCTTCATTAGGGTAGAAACCTCACTAACTCTTAGGACTTCCATGCATGTGAATACTTAGGATTATTTTAGTCCCCCTTTAGAATTTTTCCTTTGAGATCTTTTGGTTCTTCTTCTCTTCTCATCTCATAACTCTTAAAAAGAAAACACTTTAATAAATGTGAAGTGATGCATTGATCCATAGCCTTATTCCATGAGGTATGCTTGTAGTCTTCCCATCTTGGGATAGTACATGTTTACCTTGTGATGCACAAGTCTGATCAAGGTATCTTCTTCATAAAGAAAAGCATAAAAAACACTTCTTCATGTAAATAACCAAAAAACACTTAATAATTAAGCAAGTTAGTGAGCCTAAGCCCTAATCTTTGGGTTCAAGTTTTGGGGATCTTCTCCTTACTTGAGTGTGCTTGTTCTATTATTCCATCTCGGAATGTAGTGACAAGTGCACATTCCATTGGTGAGAGTTTGAGTTCACTTCCTTGTGACACACTCATAAAAGCTTCTAAAAAACACAAAACAAACAATAAGCGTCTTTCCTTCGGGAATTCTTTTCTCATCTCCTTCGCTCCGTACGCGAACTTGCTCCTACTTGTCATTTTGCAAGACGGTTACGCACTCGTCGTCCGAGTCTGCAACACCTGAGCATTGACATAGGCAGTTCAAGCCTTAATTCACAAGCAATTTCCTTTTAGTACCCCTAGTTAGGGGAACTACGGCGTCTCTGATCCTCATTATCCCGATGAGGTACGTAGGCAGCGGGGTAGGGCCCGTTCGAGCACAATCTTTATTTTCCCTACATTTTTCCTTTTCTTTTCTTATTCATTTCCTTTCTCATTTTTTCTTTTCCAGTTCATTTTCTTTTCTTTTGCTGCAGTTTTCATACCCTCACCCTTTGAAACAGTATTCTTTGCAAGCGTGGATCCCGTCGGGTACGGCGGACGATCTGGGTGCTAATACCTTCCCAGGTCGTAACCGACTCCCGAACTCAGTCTCTTTGGTTCGCAGGACCTGTGTCCTTCCTCTTTCTTTCTTCTGGTTTGTGCAGCATTACCATTCCCTTTCTTCGGGATAAAAATGCCTGGCTGGCGACTCTATTCTTTTTCCGCGCCACTTTCGCGTTTGTACTAGGATGGAAATCCCGGGAGCGACAGCTGGCGACTCTGCTGGGGACTCGAACCCAGAATCTCTGGTTCCCCTGTGAGTCTCTCCTAGCGCTTGTGTGTTGCTGTTTCATTGGGTGATGTTTGTTTGATGTGGCTTGTTGTATTATATTGCTGTTTGTTTACAGCTTTATTTACAGCTTTATTTACAGTTTTCAGTATTTATTTTCTGCATCATATATCATACTGGACTGTCTGGACTGGTTTCCTTTGGTGGGATGGGAGTTACTGGTTCTTGAGAGATATGAGCCAAGTACCCGGCTCGAGTGCACCATAGGACTTAGAGTGGTTCCACTTTGGCCTCATGAGATCTTGTCATGGGGGTAGTAGTGAGTTCCACACCCAGGTTGCGATTGTCTTGGAAATGTCTTGATTTGGGGATCTTCCTCTCTCATTACATAACCTTGACAGTTATGTGCAGCTGGGGACCGATCATTGAGAACCTTTGTGGAAACAACCTTCTCCAGTGGTGACAGTGGCAGACCACATTTTGTGGCAAACCCATTCGCACCCGAGGGTCCACTGGGAACTCGCATAGGATGGCCTGGTTCTCTTATAAGAACTCAGTTAAAGCATCTGGTCATATGACATTAGTACTGTATCCTACGGGCTGAATGTACTATTGTTTCTTGATTTCAGCGCTTGAAGCTAGGGACTTATAAGGGATGCTTGTTTTTCCCGGACTCAGCTGAGGCCTCCCTGCATAGTACATAATGCCTAACCGATTCCCTGATTTGGTCATGAGCCATTTCTCGGAGATGGTGACAGTATTATTGCTATGTGGCTTTGAGAGTCCGTGATGTCTGACCCGGAGCCTTTTACCCGTGAGATTGGGGGGTGTGTACAGGTGTGCAGGAACCCATGACCTCAACATACACTCATCTGTTCAGTTATGATCCTTGGTCCTGTGATTATGATCTGTGGTTCTATTGACTCTATGGTTCCGAAGTTATGGTCCTGGAATTCTGGATTTCTTGATACCGTGATTCTGAGATCTTCTATCAGAGGGTTGTGATTATCAGAGGGTGTGACTCAGTGAACTGTTGAGTTTGCCAGTTGTTCCGAGGGGCCCTTGTCAGTGTGCCAGTTCAGATGGTCCCAGTTGGTCATGTGCCTGCATTGCATTACATTTGCATCATTCTTTGCATTAACTGTTTATGTTTCCCATTTTTCAGGTCATTACTCACATCTGTTCCCGGTTCTGGTATTCTTATCTCCATGGCAGAAATTAAAAGCGATCCGAGAAAAAAGAATGTGCATTACACCTTTCTTCAGCCGGAAGTCAAAAGTGTTCAGAGGTTAGCAGGTCTGATGAATGATCAAGTCTTAGGAAATTTCAAGAAAAGATATGGCCAGATACTGAAGTTTGTGGACAAGCCCACTACAGACCAAAAGGACAGTTTGCATACCTTGTTGCAATTTTATGATCCCCTGCTGCGTTGTTTTATTCTTCCAGGTTACATCTTAGCTCCGACATTGGAAGAGATCTCCAGCATGCTGAGTATCCCGATCAGAGAGACATTGCCGTTCTACGGGTCAGAGGTTGTGCTCAGAGATAAAGACATAGCCAAGGTTTGTAGGTTGCCAGTTGCTTCAGTCAGAAAGGCTTTGCAAGAGAGTAAAGGCAGAGGTCTACCATGGAGTGTGCTTATCCCAGAAGCTGAGAAGTATGCTACAGAAGCTAAGTGGAATGACTTTGGAGCTTTGCTCGCATTGATGGTATATGGGTCTAGCTTGTTTCCCGGAGAGAAAGAGTTTGTCAGCTTAGAAGTGATCTCAATTTTTGCAAAAGGCAATCCAGTGCCTACTTTATTGGGTGACTTTTATTTTAGTGTCCATTACAGAAACGAGAAAGGTAGAGGTGGTCCAGTGGTCTGCTGTGCTCCTTTGTTTGCTGAATGGTTCGCTAGACAGTTGCCTAAATCAGGTGCCTTCAAGGATATACGAGGCGAATGGAGATGGTCCAGAAGACTGATGGGACTGACTGAAGAAGACATTGCTTGGGGTTATGACAGGGATTTGCTAGGAAAAGAGGTGATGGTTAGCTGCGGATGGTTTGCTGGAGTACCTTTGCTGGGAAGGAAAGGTGTCATCAGTTACTACCCGACATTAGCCAGAAGGCAGTTTGGCTACCCTTTGAAGAATCCTCCTCAGATGGAAATGTTCGCTGAATCTTTGTATTTTCCTGTTAATGGAAACAGAGAGCTAGTCCAACAAGCAGTTCAATCCTGGGATCACAGAATTAGAAAAGGGAAGAAAGACTTCGGCCGAGTTGATCCCAAGACATATCCACCATATACTGAATGGTTGCAAAGACATATTGAATCAGTTCTCATGCCTTTTTCAGTCGAAGCTCCACTTTATCCTCGAGAGGTACCAGGTCCGAGCAGTACGGTTTCCTTGGAGGAGTACAAGAAGCTAGAAGCTCAGCTGCATGCGGTCAGAGTAGAGAATGTTGAGATGGTAAGCTTATACCACCAGGCCAATGGAGCCAAGAAGGAAGCTGAAGATAAACTGCAAAAGCTCCAGTCCTCCTTGGAAAACAAAGAGAAGGATTTTGCCGGAAGAGAAGCCCATTTCCACCGATTGGGTATGATGGAAGCGCAAAGAGAAGCCAAGCACAAGGAGACTTTAAAGACTCTCAGGAGTGCTCGACAGTCCATTGTTTGGCTGAAAGGCCAAAGGGAGGAAGAGCAAAAGAAATTCAAAGAGAAGGAAGAGTTCTTTGAAGTTCAGATGGTTTTTAAGAAGGAGGAAGTGGAGCAAGCCCACGCCATCCGGAGGGAGAAGACCCAACAGTTGGCCCAAACTCAATTAGCTCTAGAGGAAGCCAGGAAAGAGATTGAAGAGCTCAAGCTGAGAGCAGGCGTCAAGAAGAGCAGGGCAGAGGTGGCAGAGCCGGGGTCTTTAGTTTAGTTTATTTTTCAGACTACCTACAGGCTTGTTGTAGGGGTTTTGCTTTCATTTCCTTTGTCTTTATGTACTGATTTGTAACCCTTCGGGGAATATTCTTGGATGTACTCTGACTTTTAGCCTATAGTGGTTTGTCCATATTCAGTATTAATGTGCAAGTTATCGTTTTGAATGTGCAAGACTCGTTTGTCTGGATACTACTAACGTCTGAACACTTATCAAAGAGAAAGTTCGAAAGCTAAACACTGAAAGTGATTGCCGAGATAGATACCAGAACTGGGGCATGCCAAATGCTTAAAATTGGGAACATGAACAGTTACATTGCATTGCATATAACCTGTTTGTCTGTTTTGCAGGTGTTGCCTCAATTACTAACGTATTTTGTGTTTCAGGCACTATAGCTCCTCGAAAAGTTCGAGAACAACCGGCAGTGCACAGATACCCAACCAAGATTAACAGAGAGCGGGCCATGGATCAAATGCAGGCAGATTTGGCAGACCTAAGGCAGAGAATGGATAACTTCATGACATTAATGGCCGGCATGGGGCAGAATCAAGAGCGTCTGCGAGAGATGGTGGAGAATCAGAACAGAAACGCTGCTGCTGCTGCTAATGCTGATAATCATACCGGTGCGGGCGCACGTCAGGGTGGACCTCATGTTATACAACCAGGGGCGACCGTAGTCAATGATGGGATGCATAACATTCATGTGGACCACCAGGAGGACCAGTTCACTTTACTTGATGAGACCGAGGGTCAAGGGGTCGAAATGAACAAGAGATTCGAAGAGATGGCCGAGCAAATTAAGGCTATTCAGTCCCAAAGTTCTTTGGGATTCGATATAACAGACTTGGGTTTGGTTCCGGGAGTCAGAATCCCGTACAAATTCAAAGTTCCTACTTTCGAGAAGTATAACGGCACTGCTTGCCCAAAGACCCATCTGCAATCATATGTGGGAAGAATCGCCGCTCATACAGACGATGAAAAACTGTGGATGTATTACTTTCAGGACAGCTTGGTGGGAGCTTCCCTTGAGTGGTACATGAAACTCAGCAGGGTCAATGTTAAGAGCTGGAAAGATCTTGCTGAAGCCTTTGTGAGGCAGTACCAGTATAACATGGACATGGCTCCGAATCGCACCCAGTTGCAACATATGGCTCAGACAGCAAAAGAAGGCTTCAAAGAATACGCCCAGAGGTGGCGTCAGCTAGCTGCTAGGGTGCAGCCACCCTTGTTAGAGAATGAAATGGCCGATATGTTTATGGGTACCCTCCAGGGAGTATTTCTTGAAAGATTGGCGTCAAGTTCTGCTACAAAGTTCAACGATATTGTCATTGCGGGAGAAAGGGTTGAAACACTGTTGAAAATGGGGAAGATACAAGACCCCGGTGCTAGTAGCTCAAATGGGGCGAGGAAAGCTTTTAGCGGACCTCCAAGAAGACGAGAAGGAGAGACCAATGCTGTATTCGGCCGAAGCCAGGGTCGTGGTTACAGAAGACCTTATGAACATGTGGCTGCTGTCACTATTCCTGCAGCTCCCGTACAACAGATGCTACCTCCACCACAACAACCACAACAACAACAACAACCCAGAGCCAACTACCAGCAAAGGCCTTATCAGCCAAGGCAGGCTCGTCCTGCTAACAGGGTGATTGAAGCTATTCCGATGACATATGCTGCCTTGTTGCCGAGACTACTAGACTTGAACCTTATTCAATTAAGGACTTTGGCACCACCACCTCCTGGAGAGCTTCCAGCTGGTTATGACGTCAACGCGCGATGCGCTTTTCATTCAGGGGCACCCGGGCACTCAACCGAGAAGTGCAGGGCGCTACATCACAAAGTTCAAGATCTCGTGGATTCAAAGGCAATCAACTTTGCGCCACCACCGAATATTAACTCGAACCCTATACCTAATCATGGAGGGGCAAGAGTTAACGCTGTTGAGAATGATGACAAGTTGAGTTTGGTACTGAGAATTGATGAAGTCAAGACGCCGTTGAAGGTGGTGAAAGAGAGACTGTTGAAAGGTCAAGTATTTCCTGGTTGTTCTCTCGATTGTGAAGACTGTATAAGTGTTGTGAATGGCTGCGAGAAATTGAAGATGGGTTTGCAAGTGTTGATTGATGATGGGTCTCTACAATTTAGCAAGATTAGTAATGAAAAGGCTGATGATGTGTCAACCATTACTATTTTCTACAATGAGGCTGACATGCCCGTCAAACAAGAGCCGGTTACTGTTTACACTCCTCAGATTAGTCCTGTGACTATAACTGTACCTGGGCCGGTACCATACACCGATGATAGAGCCATTCCTTGGCATTATGGTTCTGATGTTTATGTGGCGGGACAGAAGATGGAAAGTAGACCTGTTGCTGACTTGACTATTGAAAATGTGGGAGGTGTTGGAGGTTTTACTCGAAGTGGCCGTTTGTTTGCTCCACCTGCACTGAGAAAGGATCCTGAGGTCGAAGCTTCGTCCAAAGACAAAGGAAAGCAGACTGCGAATGATGAGTCAGATACTCCTGTGGCTGGGCAGGGGACATTTGAAAAGGAGGTAGAGGAGTTCATGAAGATCATCAAAAGGAGTGACTATAAGGTGGTTGATCAACTGAACCAGACGCCTTCAAAGATTTCTATCTTGTCACTGTTGATGTGCTCTCCCGCGCATAGAGAAGCTTTACTGAAAGTGCTTCAAATGGCCTATGTTCCTCAAGAGATCACAGTCAATCAACTCGAAGCTGTTGTTGGAAGTGTTAATGCTAGCCATGGCTTAGGCTTCACTGACCGAGATCTCACCTCGGAGGGAAGGAATCACAATAAAGCACTGCATATCACGATGGAATGCAAGGGCGCTGTGTTGTCTCATGTCCTTGTAGACACAGGCTCTTCCTTGAATGTGCTCCCGAAGAAGGCGCTGATGAAGCTTAACATTGATGGGGTTATCCTGACGCCGAGCGATCTGGTGGTTAAAGCTTTCGATGGTTCAAGAAGGTCAGTTTTCGGAGAGGTTGAGTTGCCTGTTAAGATAGGCTCTCAAGTCTTCAAGAGTGTCTTCTATGTTATGGATATCCAGCCTGCGTACAGTTGCTTGTTGGGCAGACCATGGATACATGCAGCGGGAGCCGTCACTTCAACCCTGCACCAAAAGCTTAAATATGTGGTGGATGGCCAGGTCATCACAGTTTGCGGGGAAGAAGATATTTTCGTCAGCCACCTGTCGACGTTTAAATATGTGGAAATGGACGGAGAAATTCACGAGACTTTGTGCCAAGCTTTTGAGGCAGATGTCAGTATCTTGACTCAGGTGAAGAAAAACAACGAAGGCACGTCAATTCATTCCTACCGGGAAGCAAAAGAGGCCGTCCAATCAGGCAATGCCCAGGGCTGGGGCAAGCTACTGGAGGTGGAAAAGAAGGGTGATAAATTCGGCTTAGGGTATCAGCCTGGGGAGTCTACTCAGAGTGGTAAGGCCATCACATTCACAAGCGCTGGGTTGCTTGACCGCGATCAAATCTGTATGGCAAGCCAAGACGGGGATAGTGACAGAGACTGGGACAACAATTGGATCCGCCCGTGTGCACCCGGCGAGGAGCTAGGAAATTGGTCTGCTGAGGACATTGTTCAAGTCACCTGGCTCTCAAAGTAATTGTTTTGTTTCCTTTTATTAGCATACTGCATTGTCAAATCCAGCATTCTGCCCAAGATGTTTGGATCCATTGTACTGGGCCACCATGTTTTGTATTGCATCGTTATTTTTGCCATGAAATAAAAGGACGTTTTCAGACAAATTGTGCTCTCTTTCTTTGTTTTAAACTTTTTCACAAAAAACAATATAAAAATGGCAATGTGTTTTTTCATTTTTTTTGCTTTGTGTTAGCGTCTCTTTTCAAAATAAGCAGATTCTGAATAAGCACATCATTTGTGCAGTATTGATCATCCGGATTCCACGGATAACGTTCCTGCTATGACTATGCATGACTTTGATAATCCAGTCTACCAAGCTGATGAAGGGGTTGAGGAAGACTGTGACCTCCCTGAAGAGTTGGTCAGATTGTTGAAACAAGAGGAACGAGTTATTCAGCCTCATCAAGAGGAGATTGAGACCATCAACATTGGCAGTGAAGATGCAAAGAAAGAAATCAAGATAGGAGCCAATCTGCAGGCCGACGTCAAACAAGAACTGATCAGTATGTTGAGAGAGTATGTGGATATCTTTGCTTGGTCATATCAAGATATGCCAGGGTTGGATACCGACATCGTGATGCATAAGCTACCTCTGAGAGAAGACTGTCCTCCTGTGAAGCAAAAGTTGAGAAGAACTCGCCCGGATATGGCGATGAAGATTAAAGAGGAGGTGCAGAAACAGTGGGATTCCGGGTTCCTTGCCGTGACTAGTTACCCACCTTGGGTAGCTAACATTGTACCAGTGCCTAAAAAGGACGGCAAGGTCCGGATGTGCGTTGACTATCGAGATTTGAACAGAGCAAGCCCAAAGGATGATTTTCCGTTGCCACACATTGACGTGTTGGTCGACAGTACTGCTCAATTCTCAGTATTCTCCTTCATGGATGGATTCTCCGGTTATAATCAGATAAAAATGGCGCCGGAAGACATGGAGAAGACAACGTTCATTACCCCGTGGGGAACATTCTGCTACAAGGTCATGCCTTTCGGTCTGAAGAACGCAGGGGCAACTTATCAACGGGCAATGGTCACGTTGTTCCATGACATGATCCACAAGGAGATCGAATGTTATGTGGATGATATGATTGCAAAGTCCAAGGACGAAGAGGAGCATTTGGTTAACCTAAAGAAGTTGTTTGACAGATTGATCAAGTACAAATTGAGGTTGAATCCGAACAAGTGCACTTTCGGAGTGCGTTCTGGAAAGTTGCTGGGTTTCATTGTAAGTCAAAGAGGAATTGAGGTAGATCCTGCTAAAGTGAAAGCTATTCAAGATATGCCTGCACCAAAGACAGAAAAAGAAGTGCGCGGGTTCTTAGGTAGATTGAACTACATTTCTCGGTTCATATCTCACCTAACCGCCACGTGCGAACCGATATTCAAACTGCTAAGAAAAGAGCAAACAGTCAGGTGGAATGATGATTGCCAAAGAGCTTTCGACAAAATAAAGGAATATTTGCAGGAGCCTCCAATTCTGATGCCTCCAGTGGAGGGGAGACCGTTAATCATGTACTTGACCGTACTAGAAGGGTCGATGGGGTGTGTGCTCGGCCAACATGACGAGTCTGGTCGAAAAGAGTACGCCATTTATTACCTTAGCAAAAAGTTTACCGACTGTGAATCCCGATACTCACTGCTCGAGAAAACTTGCTGCGCTTTGGTATGGGCTGCTCGCCGACTGAGGCAGTACATGTTGACCCATACTACACTTCTCATTTCCAAGATGGATCCTGTCAAGTACATCTTTGAGAAACCAGCATTGACCGGAAGGGTTGCTAGATGGCAGATGATTTTAACTGAATACGACATCCAGTACACTTCTCAGAAAGCCATCAAAGGAAGTGTATTGTCGGAATACCTTGCTCAGCAACCTCTTGAGGATGACTATCAGCCGATGAGATTTGATTTCCCTGATGAGGACATCATGTGCCTCAAAACAAACGATTATGAGGAACCACTTCCGGAGGAGGGGCCTGACCCTGAATCCAAATGGAAGTTGATGTTTGATGGGGCTGTCAATATCAATGGTCGTGGAGTTGGTGCCGTACTCATTACTCCTGAAGGTGTTCATTTACCCTTCGCTGCCAAAATTACTTTTGGCTGCACCAACAATGAAGCGGAATACGAGGCGTGTATAATGGGAATAGAGGAGGCAATTGATCTTCGGATTAAGAACCTCGACATATTCGGAGATTCAGCCCTCGTCATTAACCAAATTACCGGCAAGTGGTATACACATCAAGAGCATCTAGTTCCGTACAGGGATTATGCTAGAAAACTGTTGACATTCTTCACGACAGTTGAGCTCAAATACATACCACGGGACGAAAATCAATTTGCCGATGCTTTGGCCACTCTCTCTTCGTCGATTAAAGTCCTATGTTGGAACTTTGTGCCCAGAATTGACATCTCCAGGCTTGACTCTCCGGCTTATGCTTTCTCTGTAGACGCCGTGTCTGACGAGAAACCTTGGTATTTTGATATCAAGTTGTTCCTGGAGAAACAAGAATACCCAACAGGGGCATCTTCCAAAGACAAGAAGACCTTGAGACGACTTGCTGCTAGTTTCTTCTTGAGCACAGACGGGGTTTTGTACAAGAGGAATTTCGACATGGTCTTGCTCAGATGCGTGGATAGACACGAAGCAAGCCTGTTGATGCAGGAAGTCCATGAAGGATCTTTTGGTACCCATGCAGGAGGGCACGTTATGGCAAAGAAACTGTTGAGATCAGGGTATTACTGGATGACAATGGATGCAGACTGTTGTTCATTCGCTCGTAAATGCCACAAGTGCCAAATATATGCAGATAAAGTGCATGTTCCTCCAAATCCGCTCAACGTCATGTCATCTCCTTGGCCTTTCTCTATGTGGGGCATTGACATGATCGGGAAGATTGAACCGACTGCTTCGAACGGTCATCGCTTCATCCTGGTCGCGATTGATTACTTTACCAAGTGGGTAGAAGCAGCGTCTTATGCCAATGTCACTCGTCAAGTGGTGGCAAGATTTCTGAAAAGAGATATCATATGCAGATATGGAGTACCCGAAAGGATCATTACTGATAATGGTTCTAATCTCAACAACAAGATGATGGCAGACTTATGTCGGGACTTCAAAATACAGCATCACAATTCTTCTCCTTATCGACCAAAGATGAATGGTGCGGTAGAGGCAGCTAACAAGAATATCAAGAAGATTGTGCAGAAAATGGTTGTCACCTACAAGGATTGGCATGAGATGTTACCGTTTGCTTTGCATGGGTACCGAACGTCGGTCAGGACGTCAACAGGGGCAACTCCCTTCTCTCTAGTGTATGGCATGGAAGCAGTCCTGCCTGTTGAAGTAGAGATTCCTTCACTGCGCGTGATGATGGATGTCAAGCTGGATGAGGCTGAATGGGTGCGTGCTCGTTACAACCAGCTATGTCTAATTGAGGAAAAGAGATTAGCGGCTATCTGTCATGGTCAGCTTTATCAGAGGAGAATGAAGCGGGCATTCGATCAACGAGTACGTACTCGAGAGTATCAAGTGGGAGAGCTTGTATTGAAGAGGATCGTTCCTCCAGGTTCAGATAACAGGGGCAAGTGGACCCCAAACTACGAAGGACCATTCATAGTGAAGAAAGTATTCTCAGGAGGGGCACTGATGCTCACCACTATGGATGGAGAAGACTTCCCATCCCTTGTTAACTCGGACGCAGTTAAAAAATACTTCGCATAAAGAGACCCGCTGGACACAAAAACAGAATGTAAGTCCAGGCAAGAAAAGGGCATCCCGGCGAGCTAAAAACAGAATAAAAAGCTCGGGCAAAAATTAGGGAAAATAAACAAAAAAAAATGTACACCCGCTGAGTTGAAAAGCCACATTGGACAGCTCAGGCAAAAAAGGGTATCCCGGTGGATTGAAAACCCGAGAGGGCGATCCACGCAAAATAAGGGAATAAGCGAACAACTGTGATCCAAGTTATCTGAACCACGTCATCGTTTCGTACGGTTTGACAATATCGGAAAGATAGGAAACAGTCCCCTTGTCTTCTCAGAAAGCCAAAGCGGAATGGAGAGTCTTGAAGACATGCAGGTCATAGCAGAAATGGAACTCCTTGGAATGCCATGTACATTGCCATTAGGATAGTTTCTTTTCTCAATTTTTATAGTGGCTACCTCTTTCCAGGTGGTTGCTTCCTGATGTAAATCTTTGCCTATTTAGAGGCCATTCAATAAAAATAATATTCAGTCAAAAGGCTGTGTGTGTTTATTTTTGTTTGCAAAATGTCCTGAATTTTTGACAAAAAATAGCATTGCATCTAAACATGGTGATAATCTTGAAAAGAAAACTGACATGCAGGGAAACTGTAACCCTCTTTGAGTGTCGGGTGATAATGGATGAACAGATCACGCCATGCAAATCCCCGGGACACACGTGTGTTTTCTGTTGTTGCAGGTTGCAGGATGGCGTCACATCAAGCAATCTACTCTCCCCCAGTAGAGTATCTTCCCAAGCAGAGATTTTTCTTCTCCAGCAGGTAGCTGAAAGCCTGACTTGTCTAAATAGATATTTTCCTCCAACTAAGTCTTGGCAGCAGCCCAAGCAGGTTCTTCTTCCCAAGTGAAGTAGTAGTCCATTCTTCCCCAGCGGAGTGTGCCTAGCAAGTACCTGAGAGCATGTCATCATCAGAGGTGGAATTAACAGTATTTTACCATCAGCAAGAGTCCTTCCCAGTAGGCGTGATTGAGGGCCTGATATCCCCTCAGAGTCTTGAATCATCGGATGCTCTCCCCAGCCAGAGTATTTGCCCAGGAAGCTTCCCCAGCCAAGTCTGAAGATGATCTGTCCCCCCACAGAGTTCATATTTGATTTTCACCTCCGTCCGTGAAATATTCCCCAGCAGATTTGCCCTATTGTTGGTTTATTTGATGATGCAGCCAGGTATTCATCACCTCAGTCGGAGTGGGTATCCAGACCTCTTGACTTTTTCTCCCCTGCAGAGTTGTATCTCTTGTTGCCGATCAGGCATTCGTTTATTGCTCGTCTGCAATCTTCAACACTCGTATGTGTTATCCCTAAGTAAGTTTCCCCAGCGAGGACATATCACTGCTTTGTGGCTGCTCGACTGCATCTTTCAACACTCGTCTGTGTTAGCTCTGTGTTGCTGTTTGCTCGTCTGCAATTTTCGGCATTCGTCTGTGTTTTGAAGTGATTACCTTATTATTGCTCGTCTGCAATTTCCAACACTCGTCTGTGTCATGATGCCTCCGTTGTTGCTCGTCCGCAACTCCTCAGCACTCGTCTGTGTTCTGAGATGATATTTGCTGTTGCTCGTCTGCAACCTTCCAACACTCGTCTGTGTTTGGTATTGGATCCTTCGCTGCACTCGTCTGTGCCTTGATATGTATTCTCTGTTGTTGCTCGTCTGCAACTGTCCAGCACTCGTCTGTGTGTGTTTGAAGCTCGTCTGCTTTTATCCCCCAGAAGTCGTTTGTGTTCTGAAGCTCGTCTGCTTTGCCTGGATACTCGTCTGTATCATCCTCAGCACTCGTCTGTGCTAGCTTGCAACTGAATGTGAAGATTTGCTGTTTACCCTGATATCTCTGTGACTACTTCAAATGCTCGTCTGTGTTTGAATTTCTGGTATTCGTCTATACCAGTGGCTGATACTCGTCTGTATCATCGCCTGAAGCACTCGTCTGTGTTTCTCAGATCATCGTCCGATACTCGTCTGTATCTTTGACTATTGGCACTCGTTTGTGTTCTCTTGATGATCATCCAATACTCGTCTGTATTGAAGAGGTTTAAAATCCTGACAGTGGGAATTAAATGTCGAAATGGTTACCGGGCCTGGCGTAACAGGTAAATCCGAGGGAGGCTCGTCCGTCTCAAGCACCAATTATTATGGTTGCTGCACCTGGCGTAACAGGTTTGCTCAGAAGACTCGTCTGTCTTATGCCATATATCCGCGGATAATATATGAAGAAGGTTCGTCTACCTTGATTGCATGTCTATCCCACAGACTTATATGCATTCCCGGAGCCTGCGTAAGGGTTATCCGAAGAAGACTCGTCCGTCTTATTCCACTTATCTGCGTAAGGATTAGTGAAGGAGATTCGTCCATCTCAGATTACTTTGAAGATCCTTAAGGGCTCGTCCGCTCTCTGTACCTGGCGTCACAGGTCATGCGAAGACTCGTCTGTCAGCATGATAGAATTCCAGATATCAGTTTCAACTTGGAAGAAGCTCGTCTGCTTTTTCTCTCCTTCTTATCCCCAGAGCGTCATCTGGTTGGGTTTATTTCCCAGTGTTGCATTCTTCGTCAGAGTGCAAATTTCAGGTCTTCTTGGTATTCAATCACAGTTTATCTCGAATGTCTGATAGCCGTTGCTCTCATCCTTTTCAGATTAACAGTTGATTGAATAGGGGCAGCTGTAACACCCCAAATTTGCCCTCTTCTTGTTTAGCATCGTTATCATATCATAATCATCATGAGCATACCATATCCTTATCATTTAGCATAGAAAAATGAGGCATAGCACTCACATGTTCTAGCATAAGGCATATGATTGGTCATCTGGGAAAATCTGAACCTGCAAGTCAAAATCAAGAGCATGGTGATCTAGCAAGAATCTCACAGGATCATTTTGCACAAGCCTGGTATCATGTTCAGAGCCATAGAAAGAGAAGATGGATCAAAATTTGCTTGAAACGGTTGGCGCAGGTTTATTTTTGAAGGTTCCCACCAAAGGGAGGGAAATTCAAATTTTCCATGCGTTAACCGGTTAACGCATATGGTTAACCGGTTAACAGCTGCGAAATTTGAATTTCCAGCAGCAATTTCAGCATGTGTGTTTTGGTTCCATTTTCCAATTTTCTGATTTTTATTCATTTGAATTAAATTTGAATTTGGGAGAAGGATCTAGAGCATTTATCCAAGCCTAATCCCATTGCTACATCCTAATCACAATGCCAAGCCATATTTTTTGGATCCCAAACCAAAATTTTGGGCCCCAAACCTAAACCATATTTATTCCATTTTCCTCCAAACCAAGGGAGCTCTCACTCATTTTTCACTCTCATTTCTGAATTTTCATTCCTCTCACTCACAATTCTCTCACTTTTCTCTCCCAATTTTCCAAATCACTCAAAGTTCCTCTTTGAAGATCACACAACCTTGCCTTGAGGTGTGTAGATCTTGGAACTAAACCTCCTTTCATAGCTTCTTTGCATCTCTTTGCTGGTTTTATTGGAGATTCAGATCTGGTTTGAGATCTAGAAGTGCTTTTGGATCCAAAATTCTGCATCAAGAGCTTGTTCTTGCATTTATTTTGCATGGAGTGTGGAGCTTAGCATCGGATCTTCAAAGTTTTGCGCGAGATCTACTGTTTTCAGCTCAACCAACAATTACCAAAGCATACCTCAGCTTTGTAGGTTGGTTAATTTCAGATCTAGCTCTGTTTTTAGCTTATTTGCATGCTTGTGCATTAGATCCACCATGTGTTTGTGTATTTGATTGTGTTGCATGAATTGATTGTTTGATTTGTATCCGGATCCGAATGTTATTGTTCATGAGCTTAATGATATGGATTAATGTGAATTGATCTAATTTTTCCATGTGTAATTGATTGCTGGTCTGGTGCAAGCTTATTTGAATAAGCTGTTTTGAGATGCTGTTTTCTGCAGGATTTGTTGTTGTTTTATCAGTGTTAACCGGTTAACGTATATGGTTAACCGGTTAACGCCCCTGTTTTGTGCGTATTTTGTGCAGGTTTGAGCTGGTTAACCGGTTAACGCATTTGGTTAACCGGTTAACACTGAAGCAGAATGGTTTTTTAGTGTTGTTTTGAGCTTGTTTGATCCCTTTGCTTGTTCTAATTGCCTTGGATCATTGCATGATCATTAAGCATGATATTTTAGGGTGATTTGCTTGCTGGTTGATGTATGCTTTCATGTTTTCGACGCGTAAGTCGTGTATTTGCAATGCTTGGCATGTTGTTTGTTTCTTGTTTACAAGAACCTTTGAGCATGATTAATTCCATGATTGTGTTGGTCAATTTGCTGGATTTTTGCTAACATTTCAGGGGCTCATGGTAAGAGAAGTGTGGATGTTTATCCACATTTCAACTTTTCATCTTTCCTCTTTTGCTTTGTTTTTTTCTTTGTGGTGTTTGATGTGCTTTGTGCCATCATGTGGTTCTCTTTCCCCTTTCTAGTTTCCTCTTCTCTTTTTCTATCTTCTTCCTTCTTCATTAGGGTAGAAACCTCACTAACTCTTAGGACTTCCATGCATGTGAATACTTAGGATTATTTTAGTCCCCCTTTAGAATTTTTCCTTTGAGATCTTTTGGTTCTTCTTCTCTTCTCATCTCATAACTCTTAAAAAGAAAACACTTTAATAAATGTGAAGTGATGCATTGATCCATAGCCTTATTCCATGAGGTATGCTTGTAGTCTTCCCATCTTGGGATAGTACATGTTTACCTTGTGATGCACAAGTCTGATCAAGGTATCTTCTTCATAAAGAAAAGCATAAAAAACACTTCTTCATGTAAATAACCAAAAAACACTTAATAATTAAGCAAGTTAGTGAGCCTAAGCCCTAATCTTTGGGTTCAAGTTTTGGGGATCTTCTCCTTACTTGAGTGTGCTTGTTCTATTATTCCATCTCGGAATGTAGTGACAAGTGCACATTCCATTGGTGAGAGTTTGAGTTCACTTCCTTGTGACACACTCATAAAAGCTTCTAAAAAACACAAAACAAACAATAAGCGTCTTTCCTTCGGGAATTCTTTTCTCATCTCCTTCGCTCCGTACGCGAACTTGCTCCTACTTGTCATTTTGCAAGACGGTTACGCACTCGTCGTCCGAGTCTGCAACACCTGAGCATTGACATAGGCAGTTCAAGCCTTAATTCACAAGCAATTTCCTTTTAGTACCCCTAGTTAGGGGAACTACGGCGTCTCTGATCCTCATTATCCCGATGAGGTACGTAGGCAGCGGGGTAGGGCCCGTTCGAGCACAATCTTTATTTTCCCTACATTTTTCCTTTTCTTTTCTTATTCATTTCCTTTCTCATTTTTTCTTTTCCAGTTCATTTTCTTTTCTTTTGCTGCAGTTTTCATACCCTCACCCTTTGAAACAGTATTCTTTGCAAGCGTGGATCCCGTCGGGTACGGCGGACGATCTGGGTGCTAATACCTTCCCAGGTCGTAACCGACTCCCGAACTCAGTCTCTTTGGTTCGCAGGACCTGTGTCCTTCCTCTTTCTTTCTTCTGGTTTGTGCAGCATTACCATTCCCTTTCTTCGGGATAAAAATGCCTGGCTGGCGACTCTATTCTTTTTCCGCGCCACTTTCGCGTTTGTACTAGGATGGAAATCCCGGGAGCGACACTCAGCAGTCACTATTTATTATGATCCGTCAAGTATTCCTCCGAGCAATAATTTTCAACAACAAACAGTGGCATCTCCTGCCAGGACACCGGTTACCATCTACTACGATCCACATACTATTGCAACACCCTCCTCTGCTGCAGTCAGCCCGGTTACCCTCACGGTACCTGGGCCCATACCATATGAAAGCAGTAATGCCATCCCTTGGCATTATGGCTCTGACCTATACTGCAATGGGGAGAGAATCACTCTTGACTCTTCAACATCTTCTCCACAGATTGATAATGTCGGGGGAGGCGGAGGCTTCACCAGAAGCGGACGTCTTTTTGCCTCGCAATCACAAAGACCTAATGCCGAAGCAGAAGCCGCTGCCAAGGCAAAGGGAAAGAGTGTAATAGTTGAAGAGCCCATTCTCAAAGAAGCACAGAAAACGTCTTTTGAACAAGATGTAGACGAGTTTATGAGAATTATCAAGAGGAGTGACTACAAAGTGGTGGACCAGCTTCACCAAACTCCCTCAAAAATCTCCATTTTATCCCTGCTGATGAGTTCCGAAGCTCACCGGAATGCATTATTAAAAGTCTTGCACGCTGTCGCTCCCGACAAATGAAAAGGGATCAGATGAAGGTACAGACGCGAACGGTCGGCGAAAGGGACAATGAGAACACACAGCCGCGAACTCACTGGAGATGGAAAGAGTCGCCAGCTAGGCATTTTTATCCCGGAGGAAAGGTAATGCTGCATAGACCTAGAAAAAGATGGATAAGACGGTTTGCGAACCAGAGAGACTGAGAAAGGGGGTTGGTTACAACCTGGGAAGGTATTAGCACCCAGATTGTCCGTCGTACTCGACGGGATCCACGCTTAAAAGATTTGTGCTATAAAGGGGTAGTGTCAGTGCAATTTGTGTATAAAAATAGCTGGAAAAGATGTACAGGTGTCAGTGTAACAGAAGTGAAGTGTAATAAATGTACAGTGTCAGTGTAAGGACAAAAATGAAATGCTCAAGACTATGAGGCTTAAGAATGAAGCTGAAAGAGGGGGAATATACAGAGACTTTTGTTCGATAACTGTTAAGTTATGCCTACGTATCCTCTCGTGCAATGAGGAAGTCAGAACACCGTAGTTCGACCCAAAGAGACTGAAAGATGAAATGACTGGTGAACTGCTTGCTTGTCAATGCTCAAGTGTATGACCTGTCTGGCTCAGGTGCAAACTGTCTTGCATTAGACGGAAGAAGCAAGTTCTCGATTGTGAGTGAGTGAGGTGAGAAAAGAATCCCGAAGGAGACGATTATTGTTTGTTTTTGAGTTTTCAGTCTTTTATTTCTTTTTGGATTTTGTCATAGGATAATGAGCTTAAGTCTAAACCAATGGGTTAGTAAACTCATCACATCTTCCCTCTGATTAGGGGTAATGAGAATACCTTAAGTGTGAAGTCAGATTCTCACACTTAATCACCTTTTGATGTAGGATTAAGATCATTAACCTACTTGTGATTATTTAGATGTTTTTTGTGATTTTGTTTAGTGTTAAGTAATGAGGTTAAGCCATAATCAAGGATTAAACAGACCCATTACACCATCCTAAAAGAAGGATAATAGATGAGAATGTTTAAGCTGAGAAAAACTCCTCAACTTAATCCATGATTAGGGATTAAACCCATGACAAAACAAGCCTTTGATTAAGTGGATTTTATTTAATGGTATGATGATGAAGTGAATTTTATGATTTGTAAGACAACTTGAGGGGGACTTGTCCGTTAACACTAGGGTTAGTCCTTCTTAACCATTTAAGGAAGAATTAGAACCCTAATGCAAGGCCCAAGTTACAAGTGATGTCTTGATATTTATTAAGTGAATTGATTAAGAGATTTAAACACCTTAAGGGTTTAATACTTAGGATTAAAGTTATACACTCCATCCTAAGAGAAGGATGCAGGCATAAGCTCAATCACAAAGTCTTAAAGCCTTTAGGGTTTAGTCCCTGATTATGAGATGAGAGGAGAAGACTCAAAGAGAGACACAAAGGTAAAACTATGGGGGGACTAATCAAAACCTTAATTCATTGTCATGCTTGGTTGATCCTAAGGTTTGTGAGGTTTGCAAGAGAAATCTTCAAAGGAGCCACCAGGAAGCAGATGAACAGGATCAAGAGAAGCAAAGTGACTTGCTTCATTCAAGAAGTCAAGTCACTTGAAGAAAGAAAGTGGGAGGAACAAGAATGAGCAAGCTCAATCTCAAACACATATAGAAATGCAGCAATGGATGCAAGAGAGATGAAAAGAAATGTTATGAGAAGTGAAGGCAAATTCACTTCTCAAGTTTACTTACCACCTGAAATGTTAGAAAGAAATGCAATGCAATGCCAAATGAAATGAAATGTGTGATGCTAAGCAAAACCAGAAGCATGTTGATGATGATTATGATGTTATGAGGTGCTGCAAACATGAGGCAAGGCAATGGGGATGTTCATATAAGATCATGAATGCAAATGGTACAAGCTTAGAAGCATGAACAAGCATGAAATGTTATGAAACATACAAGACAAATGACATGGCAAATATGTAATGCAATGATCAAACATGCTTTCTAAATGTCTTAAGATGCCAAATGAATCATAAGAATGCACAAAATGCAAAGACAAGTCATGTTATGCAAGAGAATGCAAGAAGGATGCAAGAGAAAGCCCAAATTAGGGTTTATGAATCAAACATCAAACAAAAACCCAAAACAGAAGCAAACCCTAAGGTAAAAAATGGAAAATGGCACCCAAAGAAACCCTAGGCCTATGATGAACCACTACCCAAAGGGGAGCTCTCAACTCTCAACCAAACTCAAGATATGAATTTTCTAAGTTATTAGGGTTTTTTAGGGTTCTTAACAAAACAAATGCCAAACAATTTGAAAATGCAAGAACAATTCATGGCCTTTTTATCCTTGAAAATACATGCAAAACAAAAGACAATGCAAGAAGAATCAATGTCTCAACCTTCACCAATTGGCAGAAATGAATTTTTGAATTTGTGATCAAAATAATGCATAAAAAATGATTTAATTCAATGAAAAATTCTTAAAATGCATCAATATCAAAAAAGAAATTTGGTTTGAAGGTTGGACAATGTTTCTAAATGTCTTAGAACATTTCATGAATTTTTTTGTAATTTTTAAATACCTAAAAGTATTTTTAATTAATTAATTCTCATTAATCAATTAAAAATAATCTTTTAAATATTTAAAAATACTTTTTTAATGATAAAAAATAAAATAAAAATGTTTTTGGGTCATAAAAATTAATAAAACTCTTAGGAAAAAGTTTCATAATTTTTATGTATTTTTTGCTATTTTAAAATAATTATACAAGTTAATTGGAAGAAAATGAATTAAAAATTAAATTAAAGCTGAAGTATGCACAATGGAAGGCTGAGATTGATCCAGAGTTTGAAAAGGTTGACTGCGCGCTTCATCCAAGGGTCTCAATTCAAACAGGCTTAATTTTAATTAACTAAATAAATAAAGCTGATTAGGGTTTAATGAACGAATCTGGGCCCTTGATCACGCGCGGGAATGGACCAAGTCAACCCATCCAACGCTCACCATTCAAACGCTCATTAATTACAGGGATTTGCCCTAATGACTTTCAGGTGGCCGGAGAGGACCTCCGGTCGTCTTCTCCGGCCAGCATCTCACCTGAGAAACCTCCAAATCACTCAAATCGTAACTAAAATGAAAACTAAACACATAGAAATGGACCCCATGATCTCCTGAATCAAAACCCTAACCCCAAACAAATTTATTCTTCATCAGTCACATGAATCGAAAGCAAACATTTTTAGGGCAAACCAGTTTCAGAGTCAAATTAAATGCTCAAATCACAACCATTTTCAAAACCAATGGTACCAGGATGATCAGCAAGACATGAAGAACAAGTTTGTAACAAGAAAAACAACTTCTGGAAAAATAAATTTCAGGTTACCTGAGATTCGAAGCTTTCAGTTTAGGAACTTTCTGGCCACCTTTCTTTGTGCAAGCTGCTCCACTTGGTCCCCAGAAGATGTTTGAATGCTCAAATGGAGTTTTAGTTGGCTTGATGATGAGTTTCGAAAGCTCCTGCTTCAGTTCAGTCAAAAATGGCAATGGAGATTCTGGTACTTTCAGGTCATGGTGAATGAAGGTTTGAGGTCCTGATGATGAATGGAGAAGGTTTGTGGTGTTTGTTTGTGTGTTTGTGAGCTAGGATGAGAGTTTCGAATGAAACTGCAAAATGGAGTGAGAAATGGCTATGGAGTAATCTGGCTGTTTCAGGCTTGTGCTTTGGGTGGTTTCTACTCAGTGATACATGGTGAGTTGAATGGAGGGAAAAGTTTGAGTGTTTTGTGGCTGTGGAGAGGAATTCGAAGCAAGTTGCAAGATGGTGAGTTTTTGTGTATGTGATGGTGGAGAGAGTTTCAGCCTTGCTTCTTCTTATGTTTTGCTTGCAAATTGTCCACATAACTCTCTCTCATTGGTCAGTTGATTTGACATGTGCTTTTTGGATAGGTGAGGCAACTTTTGCAATTTGTCAACTCTTGTGTAAGAGAAAGTATGGTGAGGTGCTAGCTTGGTACAAGGCATGGGCTATGCGCAGCAAGATGAGGGGGAAATGTCAGCTTGGTCCAGCATTCAAGGCAGCAAGTGGTGAAGGCTTGATCATGAGTTTTGCAACTTGGTTACTTTATGGATTTTCATGAAAAATGCCTTGTTACATGAACCAAAACATAGGCAAACTTGATCCAATTCTGATTTTTAGGACTTAGAGAATGTTTGTGTAATGGTTTGAAATGAATTAGAGGTCACATGATGCATTGGTTCAAGGTTTTGCAAAATTTCCATTTGAAGCATGCCTTAGAAATTAATGATTTTTGCCAACTTTGCATTGCTATAACTTTTGATCCAAGAAGAGTTTGATCATGTTCTTGTACTTTTTGAAAAGGGAAAGATGAGATATACAACTTTCATGACCAAAGTTTTTCCAGTTGAAACATTTTTGGATCAAAAAGCAAGGTTTGAAAAATGGCATAAAATGACATATTCTTGAAAAGTCAACCATGCCCTAAAAAGTCAACTTTGCAAAAACTTCAAATTCTTGAATTTTGTGAACTTCAATCTTCTTCCATGATCAAATAAAGATCATATACACTCAAAATGATGAAGATCACCCCTTGGTTGGGTCATTGGGGGCCTCAGATGCCCTGATTTTACACTGACTTGTCTGAAAAGTCAACCCTTGATCAGATGACTTCCCCATGGAATTTCTTCATGAAAATTGATATGCATACTCCCTATACCATATAGAGATCAATGGAAACAAGAATGACCAAAGAATTTGGAGTTATGGCTTCTGAAACCAAAACCCTAATTTTCAGTCAACTGTGCAGTTCAACCTGGCTCTGCATCCACTCAAACCCTAGTTCTTGTGATTCCTCTGCATTTTTGACTTTGAGGAGATAGAATATGATGTAAGAACACACATGGACCCCTTTGAGTTGATTGGTGGCCTTTGGAATGGCTCAAGAGGCTTTGGGATTGCTCAGATCACAAACCCTAGGTGCAGATGACCTAGAAACTATCCAGTGAATCAAAAATGAGATGTGAGATGATATGATTGTGTTTATGCATATGAGATGACCATAAGCCATGGTGTGAATGGGTGAGGGCAAATTTGGGGTGTTTACACACGCAGCATATGTGCCAGAGGAGATCACCGTTAATCAGCTGGAGACCGTGGTAGCGAATGTCAATATCAGCCATGGATTGGGTTTTACCAATGCTGATTTAACAACTGAGGGTTGTAACCACAATAAGGCTTTACACATCACTCTCGAATGCAAGGGTGTTGTTCTATCACATGTACTGGTAGACACTGGATCTTCACTCAATGTCTTACCAAAGAAAGCCTTGGTGAAGCTGGAGTATGATGGCTTGGCATTACGTCCAAGTAATCTGGTAGTAAGAGCATTTGACGGCTCTAAGAGATCAGTGCTAGGAGAGATTGATCTACCTGTGATGATTGGCCCACAGACGTTTAAAATAACCTTCTATGTGATGGACATTCAGCCGGCCTACAGCTGTTTGTTGGGTAGACCTTGGATTCATGCCGCTGGCGCAGTTACGTCTACCCTTCACCAGAAGTTAAAATTCGAGTGGGAGGGCCAGATCATCACCATTTGTGGTGAAGAAGATATTTTTGTTAGCCATCTGGCTACATACAAGTACATTGAGATGGATGGGGAGATCCATGAAACCATGAGCCAGGGATTGGAAGCCCTGAACATTAATGAAGCATCTGCTGTGCTTGGAACCTCCATGACATCTTATCAGCAAGCCAAGAAGGTTGTTGAAGAGGGGAATGCTCAAGGCTGGGGCAAGCTGTTGCCTGTGGAGAAGAAAGAGGACAGATTTGGGTTGGGTTACAAACCAACTCAACAAGATCAATCAGAGGCTGCTAAGAAGCCCAGTTTTGTTAGTGGGGGGATGCTCACCCCTGATGTTGTAAACAACTTGGAAGATGAATCGGAAGAGGAGCGCAACCTGGAGAGCTGGATACGTCCAAGGATCCCGGGGAGCCATATCTCAAACTGGTCTTCCCAGGAAATTATAAGGGTTACTCCTGCAGAGTAATTATTATTTCCTGTATATTTTAAGCATGCATCAAGTCTTGCATCTTGCCCAAGATGACAAGACTCATTTTGTAATCGGGCCATCTGTAATTTTGTGCAAATAGATCAATCAATGAATATCGGACATCTTTTGCAAATGAGTCTTTTTCCTTCTCCGCTCACTGTTTTTTATTTTTCTTTTTGTACAAAAATAAAATGGCAATGTTTTCAAAATGATAAACTTCATTTCACTTTTTTCTAAAACAAGATTAAAATCAATCACTAAAATGAACAATCTAAACCCTTGCAGAGAGTGCCTTCCAGACTGCACCGACAACAACACAGCTATGACTTCGTATGACTTTGACAATCCAATCAATCAAGCTGATGAAGGGGTTGAAGAAGAGTATGAGCTTCCTGAAGAGCTAGCCAGGTTGTTAAGGCAAGAGGAGAAGGTTATCACTCCTCATCAGGAGGAAGTTGAAACGATTAATCTTGGTACGGAAGAAAACGTGAAAGAAGTTAAGATCGGGGCCTGCCTACAAGACTCAGTGAAAGAACAGTTGATTGACATGCTTCGGGAGTATGTGGATGTGTTTGCTTGGTCTTACCAGGATATGCCAGGGTTGGACACCGATATCGTCATGCACAAGCTGCCATTAAGAGAAGACTGCCCGCCAGTAAAACAGAAGTTGCGCCGTACTCGCCCAGATATGGCAATGAAGATAAAGGAAGAGGTACAAAAGCAGTGGGACGCCGGATTCCTTGCTGTAACTAGCTATCCGCTGTGGGTTGCTAATATAGTACCTGTGCCTAAGAAAGACGGCAAAGTGAGGATGTGTGTTGACTACCGGGATCTGAACAGAGCCAGCCCGAAAGATGACTTCCCATTACCTCACATTGATGTATTGGTTGATAATACGGCTCAGTTCTCGGTATTCTCCTTCATGGACGGATTTTCAGGATACAATCAGATCAAGATGTCACCTGAAGACATGGAGAAGACAACTTTCATCACACCCTGGGGAACATTCTGCTACAAGGTGATGCCGTTCGGACTGAAGAATGCCGGTGCAACCTATCAACGGGCTATGGTAACGTTATTCCACAACATGATCCATAAAGAAATTGAATGTTATGTGGATGACATGATTGCCAAGTCCCTCACAGAAGAGGACCACTTGGTGAACCTATTGAAGCTATTCAAGCGTTTGAGGAAGTACCAACTGAAGTTGAACCCCAACAAGTGCACATTCGGGGTGCGATCTGCTAAGCTGCTGGGCTTTATTGTAAGCGAGAAAGGGATTGAAGTTGACCCTGATAAAGTCAAAGCCATTCAAGAGATGCCTGCACCGAAGACAGAAAAAGAAGTTCGAGGGTTTCTAGGTAGATTGAACTACATTTCCAGGTTCATATCTCACCTTACAGCAACCTGCGAACCCTTGTTCAAGCTGTTAAGAAAGGAGCAAACGGTCAGGTGGAATGAAGACTGCCAGAGGGCTTTTGACAAGATCAATGAGTACTTGCAAGAACCTCCAATCCTTATGCCTCCAGTTGAAGGAAGACCTCTGATAATGTACTTGACAGTATTAGAAGAGTCAATGGGGTGTGTGATGGGCCAGCATGACGAGTCTGGTCGAAAAGAGTATGCAATTTACTACCTAAGCAAAAAGTTTACCGACTGTGAACAACGTTATTCACTGCTCGAGAAAACTTGTTGTGCTTTAGCGTGGGCTGCTCGCCGACTGAGACAGTATATGTTGACCCACACTACTTTATTGATATCCAAGATGGACCCAGTTAAGTACATTTTCGAGAAGCCAGCTCTTACCGGACGGGTTGCAAGATGGCAAATGATCCTCACAAAATATGACATCCAATACACCTCTCAGAAAGCCATCAAGGGCAGTGTATTGTCTGATTATCTTGCTGAGCAACCTATTGATGATTACCAGCCTATGAGATTTGACTTCCCTGATGAAGACATCATGTTCATAAAAGCAAAAGATCATGAAGAGCCTATTCACACTGAAGGGCCCGACCCGGAAGAAGAATGGACTATGATGTTTGATGGGGCTGTTAATATGAATGGTCGTGGTGTTGGTGCGGTACTCATTACACCTAAGGGAGTTCACCTGCCTTTCTCGGCAAAACTCACCTTCAACTGCACTAACAACGAAGCTGAATACGAAGCTTGCATTATGGGTCTTGAGGAAGCTATTGACCTCAGGATCAAAACTTTGACTGTATTCGGAGATTCAGCTCTGGTAGTTAATCAAACCAACGGCAAATGGTACACACACCAGGATCATCTGATACCTTACAGGGATTATACAAGAAGGTTATTGACTTTCTTCACAACGGTCAAGCTTGAGTATATCCCTCGAGATGAAAATCAGTTTGCAGATGCTCTGGCTACCATTTCATCCATGATCAAAGTTCAAGCTGCCAACTTTGTGCCTCGGATTTCGGTGTCCAGACTTGACAGGCCAACATATGTATTTGCAGCAGACGTTGTCAAAAACGATAAGCCTTGGTTCCATGACATTAAATGCTTCTTGGAGGATCAAACATACCCACCTGGGGCATCTTCCAACGATAAGAAGACTTTGAGAAGGCTTGCTGGTAGTTTTTTCCTGAACACTGATGGTTCCCTGTACAAGAGAAACTTTGATATGGTACTCCTCAGATGCGTTGATAGAACAGAAGCTGACTTGTTGATGCACGAGGTGCACGAAGGATCCTTTGGTACCCATGCTGGAGGACATGCAATGGCTAAAAAGTTGCTAAGATCAGGATATTACTGGATCACAATGGATGCCGACTGTTGTGCTTATGCCAGAAAATGCCATAAATGTCAGATCTATGCGGATAAGGTGCATGTTCCTCCCCACCCTCTGAATGTGATGTCTTCACCATGGCCCTTTGCTATGTGGGGCATTGACATGATTGGCAAGATTGAACCGACTGCTTCAAACGGCCACAGATTCATCCTGGTAGCCATTGACTATTTTACCAAGTGGGTTGAAGCAGCTTCCTATGCAAATGTTACAAGGCAAGTGGTAGCCCAATTTCTGAAGAGGGACATCATCTGTCGGTATGGAGTACCCGAGCGAATCATTACTGATAATGGTTCCAACTTGAACAACAAAATGATGGCAGAGCTATGTCGGGACTTCAAGATCCAACACCATAATTCTTCTCCTTACAGGCCAAAGATGAATGGCGTTGCTGAGGCAGCTAATAAGAATATCAAGAAGATTGTGCAGAAGATGGTAGTCACCTACAAAGACTGGCATGAAATGCTACCGTTTGCCTTGCATGGGTACCGCACATCAATTAGAACATCCACTAGGGCAACACCGTATCAACTTGTTTATGGTATGGAAGCAGTCCTACCTGTTGAAGTTGAATTACCCTCCCTACGGGTACTGATGGATGTTAAGCTGAACGAGGCAGAATGGGTTCGATCCCGATACGAGCAACTGAGTCTGATTGAAGAGAAAAGATTGGCTGCAATCTGTCATGGGCAGTTATATCAGAAAAGAATGAAGAAAGCCTTCGATCAGAAAGTTAGGCTCCGAGAATACCAAGTAGGAGATCTTGTGCTGAAAAGAATCCTCCCTCCTCATACAGACCACAGGGGCAAATGGACTCCAAACTATGAAGGACCATTCGTGGTAAAGAAAGTTTTCTCTGGTGGAGCACTGATGCTCGGCACCATGGATGGTGAAGACTTCCCGTCCCCTGTGAATTCAGATGCAGTTAAAAAATACTTCGCATAAAAATGACCCGCTGGACATAAAAACAGAATGTAAGTCCAGGCAAAAATAGGGCATCCCGGCGAGTCAAAAATAGAATAAAAGACTCGGGCAAAAATAAGGGAAAATAAATAAAAAATGTACACCCGCTGAGTTGAAAAGCCGCATTGGACGACTCAGGCAAAAATGGGTATCCCGATGGACTGAAAACCCGAGAGGGCGATCCATGCAAAATAAGGGAATAAGCGAACAACTGCATCCTGAATTCGTCTGTATCACTTACAACTTGGTAAGCTTCGAAAGGATCAAGCCTCTTTCAGAATCAACCTTCTTCAGAAAGCAAGGCGAGAAGAACGTCAAATGTCATACGAGTCATAGCAAGAGGGAAGCTCCTTGAAGCGTCGTCAACATTGCCAACATTTTGTTTCTCAATTTGTAACAATCTCCTCATTTTGGAGGATATGTTTCTTTGACTGTATCTTGCCAATTCAGGGCATACGAATTAATAGAATCAGATTTTCAGTCATGTCTCGTCTCGTACATTTTATTTTCATTTGCAAAAATGTCCGATGTCTATAAGATACTGATTGCATAGATGCAGATGGTTTCTCTTTTAAAGAATGCGTACTTGCAGGAAATATACTTACTCCCAGGCGTGCCTAAACTCCTATGATGGAATCCGGTAAGGGATACCTCGGGATTACTTGTGCGTTTCTCTATCTTTTCAGGATTGCAAGCATTCAAAGCACGACATGGGGCATGTAAACTCCATCCCAGCAGGCTGGCAAATCAACCCTCGCCCAGTCTTAGCACCCAAAGTGCTTTCTCCCCTGCTGAGTTGCCACTTGTTGTTTCTCCCTAGCCGAGGTGCCAATCATTATTCCCCTTCAGCCAAGTACAAAAGCCAGGGAACCATCTCCCCACAGAGTTTCAGCCTCTATCCAGAAGCGCGACGCACGCAAGAATCACAACAGAGTGACGAAGACTTCTACAAACCCCAGCTGGGTCCCTCATTACCAAGAATGGGTCTGTCAGTGGCCTATTCCTCCAAGCAGATACATCTCAATGGTCTCATCTCCAGCTGGGATGTTTCACTTCAGGCAGATCAGCCAGAGATCTCCACGGCAACGGGATCCGAATCCTGGATTGGTATCTTTTGCATAATCATAGCATTCGCATCATATTCATCCCACGAAGCGTAGCATTCCGTCTAATACGGAGCATTACGGCAAAAATCAAACATATTGCATAATCATAAGTCGTGGTCTGAATCAAACACTTGTGAATATTGACAATCCATCAATAATATAAAGAATGCTTCCCAAATTCCCCAGCGGAGAGCTAAAGCTAAAACAGTTGCCTTACACTCCCAAACATCAGTATATACTCCTTGTGGCACCCGTCCGTGTCATATCCCCAGCAGAAAGCCAAAGCGTCCCCTTTGCACTCGCAGATACATATATATATATATATATATATATATATATATATATATATATATATATATATATATATAACTTTCTTGACACTCGTCCGTGCCCCCTTTCCCAGTATATTTACTCAAACACTTTGTAAAGCATATACTTGTATATAACTCTCTTGACACTCGTCCGTGTCACTCTCCCCAGCAGTTTTAAACACTCAACTATACACCACTCATACCTATTACTCCTGTTTTCACTCATATACAGATACTCGTTTGTACCTTGTACATATCACTCAAATCCCCTCAGATTCGACACTCGTCCGTGTTCTTAGTTAACCAGTTGGTACTCGTCCGTACCATCATCTCAGAGCATGCGTCAAGCGTTTGTTTCTACCTGATACTCGTCCGTATCATAGTCTTAAGGATGCTCGTTCGCATCTTTAATCCGTACACTGTGTCAAACACTCTTGTCTTCTTGAATTTACACACTCGTCTGTGTCTACTTTCCCCCAGAAGAGTCCCCTCAGAGTCAACACTCGTCCGTATTCCTTGTTAACTAGTTGATACTCGTCCGTATCATCATCTCTGAACACGTGTCAGTATTTATTTCTACCCGGTACTCGTCCGTATCGCAGCCTTAGGGATGCTCGTCCGCATCTTTAATCTATACACAACGACAAAACACTTATACCTTTTATTTCTTGGATATAAACACCCGTCCGTGTTTACCATTCCCCAGTAGGTCGCAAGCAAAGTAATTTTCCTTTTTATCTGACATTCGTCCTATGTCATGATAAACCTTGAGAGCAGCCGTCCCCTGCTAGGTGATCGTCCTTCACCTCTTGTTGATCGTCCTTCATCATGCTCGTCCGATGGCCGTCCCCATCGTCGACCTTTTTTATCTGACATTCGTCCTATGTCGTGATATTTAGCAGCCGTCCCCTGCTAGGTGATCGTCCTTCACCTCCTGATGATCGTCCTTCATCATTTTATCCGATGGCCGTCCCCATCGTTGATCTTTTTTTATCTGACATTCATCCTATGTCATGATAAACCTTGAGAGCAGCCGTCCCCTGCTAGGTGATCGTCCTTCACCTCTTGATGATCGTCCTTCATCATGCTCGTCCGATGGCTGTCCCCATCGTTGACCTTTTATCCGGCATTCATCCTATGTCGCGATACTTTCGGCAGCCGTACCCTGCCAGGTGATCGTCATTCACCTTAGATGACCGTCCCTCATCTTATCCCCAACAGAGCAGCCGTCCCCTGCTAGGTGATCGTCCTTCACCTTTGATGACCGTCCCTCATCATTATTTCATTTATTCTTTAACCCGATGGTCGTCCCCGTCGTGGTCCCTTTTCCTTTTCCTGATGATCGTCCTTCATCAGTTTAGCCCAATGGCCGTCCCCATCGTTGTTTGCATTACTTCATGAACCTGATGACCGTACCTCATCATTTACTTTTACATATTCCCCAGAGAATCTTACAGCTTTACTTGATGGCCGTCCCCATCATAATCTCCTATATCCCCAGCATGTCGGCCGTCCCCGTCATTGCTTTACTTCCCGCATTTTTCCAGCATGTTGGCCGTCCCCGTCATTGCTCTTTCCCCAGCAGTCGTTCTCTGCTCGACGGTCGTCCTCCGTCGCCCGCACTTTATATTATACTTTATTTTCCTTTTACAATCTATATCCCTTTTCTTCTTCATTCTGTGAGTGCAAATTTTGGACTGTCTTTGGTATTCAACCACAAGTTATCTTGTTTGCTTGATAAGCCGTCGCTTACATCCTGCACAGCTAACTCATGTTTGAATAGGGGCAGCTGTAAACACCCCAAATTTTCCCTCACCCATTCACACCATGGCTTGTGATCTTCTCATATGCATAAATCCAAACATAGCATCTCATACCACATTTTTTTGATTCACTGCATTGATTCTAAGTCATCTGCATCTAGGGTTTGTGATCTGAGCAATCCAAGAGCTTCTTGAGCCACTCCAAAGGTCATCAATCACTTCAAAGGGGTCCATGTATGTTCAAGCATCATATTATATCCCCTCAAAGTCAATAATGTCAAAGAATCACAAGAACTGAAGATGGCATGAAGGCAGAGCCAGGTTTGACTGCACAGATGACCTAAAATTAGGGTTTTGGTTTCAAAGGCCATAACTCCAAATTTTTTGGTCATTCTTGTTTCTATTAGTCTCTATATGGTATAGGGAGTATGCATATCAATTTTCATGAAGAAATTCCATGGGGAAGTCATCTGATCAAGAGTTGACTTTTCAAGCAAGTCAGTGCAAAATCAGGGCATCTGAGGCCCCCAATGACCCAACCAAAGGGTGTTCTTCATCATTTTGATTGTGTATGATCTTTATTTGATCATGGAAGATGTTGGAAGTTCACAAAATTGAAGAATCTCAAGTCATTTGCAAAGTTGACTTTTTGGGAAAGTTGACTTCTAATGAAATTGCCATTTTGGGAAACTTTTTCAACCCTTGCTTTTTGATTCAAAAATGCTTCAAATGGAAAAACTTTGGTCATGAAAGTTGTAGAATGGATCATTCCCTTTTCAAAAAGTACAAGAACATGACCTAATTCATTTTGGATCAAAAGTTATGGCTTGTCAAAGTTGGCTAAAATCACAAAATTTAAAGTTTTCTACCAAAGAGGCATTTTGCAAAATGGCTTGATCAAGTGTTCTAAAGGCCTCAAATGTGTACCATTTCTTCACAACATGATCATATGACCTCTAAAATTCAGAATGGGCCAAAGAACTTTTCACTTTGATGCATTGAAACTCAAGAAATCTCAAAGGAACCAAACTTGAACCAACTTGCAAAACCTATCACAAGTTACAAACCACTTGCTGCATTGCCTCTAAACCTTTTTCACAGCATTCCTTGATTCAAGCTGAGCCAAAGCATGCCAATAAGCAAGTTGTACCATTGCCCATACCTCAAGTACAAATCAAGTTGACATTTTGGCCAAAGACCCATACCAATCACCATAGGCCACCAACAACTTTCTGACCTATCCCCTTTTGATACATGGACAAAACCCAGCCTAACACATAACACAACTCACTCTGATCTTGCCCCCAAGCCCTAGTTCCAAGTTTATGCTCCATTTGCAAAAGCTTTCGAAACTGATTGCACAAGCCTCAAACACACAAACCAACTTCACAAATCAACTCAGCATGTTTCACTGATCAAAAACCACCCATCACCATAGCCTGAAAGTCACTGAATCAAAAACACGATCACCACCCTCCCTTGAACAGAACTTCTGCCATTTCAAAAACCAGTCATTCTCAAAGCTTCCTAAGCTTCATTTCATCATCAGAGGGTTCAAAGGAGTGAGTTTGCACCAAGAAACAGCCCAGAAAGCCCAGAACCAGAAGGCTTCATCTCAGGTATAGCTCAAGAACAAATTTTCCAGAACTTCATTTTCTTGTTACAAATTGAATCTATATGTTGCACTGATCATCTGGATGTATTTAGATTTGAAAATAAGTAAGGGATGACCATTTCATGTCTCTCTGAAAGTTTGCCCGTGTTTCACATTTGTCTTCGATTCAAGCTTGTCAATGAAAATAAATGATTTTTGAAAGAGGGGTTAGGTTTAGATGGGGGACAGGATCATTTCTGTGGAAGAAATTTCATGTTTGGTGACCTATAGCAAAATCTAGGGTTTTGGTTCACCGGAGAAGACGACCGGAAGTCTTCTCCGGCCACCTGAAGTTGATTAGCCCTAATCTGTGTCATTAAGTGAGGTTTGAATTTGGTGCGTTGGATGAGTTGACTTAGGATGACTGGCGCGCGTTTGGATGGACAGGATGCACCATTAGAAACCCTAATCCATAATTAATCTAATTAATTCAGTTTAATTAAATTTAATTGGAAATTAGCTCAGTTTGAATTGTGGCCATTAGATTGCGCGCCAAGTCAACCTCCCATTGCCCAGAACGCATTTGATCCATCCATTGCTCTTACTTTTCATTTTTATTAATTTAAATTCATTTGTTTTATATTTCTTTTGTGCAATTTATTTAAAATAGCAAAACCCATTGAAAAATTCTGAAAATTGTTATACAACCTTTTATTAATCTTCAGAAACCAAAAACATTTTTATTTTTATTTTTTGCATTAAAAAATATTTTTAAATCATTTAAAACTTTATTTTTAATTAATTAATGAGAATTAATTAATTAAAAATACTTTTAGGTATTTAAAAATCACCAAAAAATTCATGAAATCTTTAAAACCATTTAGAAACATTGTCCAACCCTCAAAACAAATTTCTTTTTTGATCTTGATGTCTTTTGACAATTTTTCATGGAATTAATTTCATTTCAAGGCATTATTTTGATCCAATCTTTGAAAATTCATTTTTGCCTAGTCTTTAAGAGTTGGACCTTGATTCTTTTTGCATTGAATCTTGCATATCATGAAGTTTATAGGATTAAATTGGCATGATTTGATCTTGCATTTCCTTTTTGTTTGACATTTTTCTTGACAAGGTACCATAAAACCCTAGCAATCTTAGAAAATTCATAACTTTCACTAGGTTAAGAATTGGATCCCCTCCTTTGGGCAGTGAGTTTGTATAGGTTTAGGGTTCCCTTGAATGCATTTTCAAATTTTTATCTTGATGTTTGCTTCTGGTTTTGATTTTTGTTTTGTGCATTGATCATAAACCCTAATTTGGGCATTCCTTTTGCATTCATCTTGCATTTGCTTGCATACCATGACTTGCCATGACATTTTATGCATCCATTTGATTCATATGACATCTTAAGACATATTAGAATCATGTTTGATCATTGCATCTTGCATTTGCCATGTTGTATGTCATTTGCATTTCATAACTTTTCATGTATGTTCATGGTTCTAAGCATGCTTCTCTTGCATTCATATGCTTGTTTGATCATCTTCATGCCTTGCCTCATGTTTGCATCATCTCTTAGCATCATTAACATCATACACATGCTTCTGGTTTTGGTTTGCATCATGCCATTTCACCTCATTTTGCATTGCATTGCATTTCCTTTCATTAACTTTTCAGGTGGTAAGTAACCTTGAGAAGTGAATTTGCCTTCACTTCTCACATTCTCTTTTCATCCCTCTTATGCATCATTGCTGCATTTTGTCTTGTGCTTGAGATTGAGCTGCTCATTTTTCTTCATCTTACTTTCTTTCTTCAAGTGACTTGCCTTCTTAAGTGAAGCAAGTTACTTTGCCTCTCTTTGCTCCTTTCATCTGTTTCTTGGTGGTTTCTCTGAAGATCTCTTCTTGTAAACCTCACAAACCTTAGGGACAACCAAGCATGACAATGATTAGGGTTTTGATTAGTCCCCCACTTAGTTTTCACCTTTGTGTCTCATTGAGTCCTCTTTTCTCATCTCATAATCAGGGACTAAACCCTAAAGGCTTTAAGGCTTTGTGATTAAGTTTATGCCTGCATCCTTCTATTAGGATGGAGTGTATAACTTTAATCCTAAGTGTTAAACCCTTAATGTGTTTAAATCCTTTAATCAATCCATCTAATAATCATCAAGACATTAAGCTTGTAACTTGGGCCTTGCATTAGGGTTCTAATTCTTCCTTAATTGGTTAAGAAGGACTAACCCTAGTGTTAATGGACAAGTCCCCCTCAAGTTGTCTTACAAACCCTAAAACTCACTTCATCATCTTATCATTAAATAAAATCCACTTAACAAAGGCTTTGTTTTGTCATGGGTTTAATCCTTAATCATGGATTAAGTTGAGGAGCTTTCCTCAGCTTAAACATTCTCATCTATTATCCTTCTATTAGGATGGTGTAATGAGTCTGTTTAATCCCTGATTATGGCTTAACCTCATTACTTAACACTAAACAAAAACACCAAAAACATCTAAATAATCATAAGTAGGTTAATGATCTTAATCCTACACCATGGTGATTAAGTGTGAGAAGCTGACTTCACACTTAAGGTATTCTCATTACCCCTAATCAGAGGGAAGATGTGATGAGTTTACTAAATCCATTGGTTTAGGCTTAAGCTCATTAGTCTATGACAAACTTTCAAAAGCAATAAAAGACTGAAAACTCAAAAACAAACAATAATCGTCTCCTCCGGGATTCTTTTCTCATCATCTTCACTCACAAACGAGAACTCGCTTCTTCCGTCTAATGCAATACAGTTTGCACCTGAGCCAGACAGGTCATACACTTGAGCATAGGCAAGTAAGCAGTTCACAGTCAATTCACCTTTCAGTCTCTTTGGGTCGAACTACGGTGTTCTGACTTCCTCATTGCACGAGAGGATACGTAGGCATAACTTAACAGTTATCGAACAAAAGTCTTTGTATATTCCCCCTCCTTCCAGTTTCATTCTTTTGAGCCTCATTATCTTGAGCATTTCACTCCTACACTGACACTTCTCTTATACACTTCACTTTTCCTTTACACTGACACCTGTACATTCTTTCCAGCTTTGAAGCACAAATTGCACTGACACTACCCCTTTAAAACACAAATCTTTTAAGCGTGGATCCCGTCGAGTACGACGGACAATCTGGGTGCTAATACCTTCCCAGGTTGTAACCAACCCCCTTTCTCAGTCTCTCTGGTTCGCAACCGTCTTATCCATATCTTTCTAGGTTTATGCAGCATTACCTTTCCCTCGGGATAAAAATGCCTAGCTGGCGACTCTTTCTTTCTTGTGAGTTCACTCCTGTGTGTTCTCACATCCCTCTTTCGCCGACCGTTCGCGTCTGTACCTTTATCTGGGGCCATTCCTCATTTATCGGGAGCGACAGAACTGAGGACGTGTCACCATGGAAATAATTTACTAGTCTTAAACAGTTACTTCTAGAGTAGTATATAAGTATACTTAGGTTCATTTTGTAAAAGGATTTGTAATTGTACACATTTCTCTAATACTCAAAGTATCTGTGATGTGAGAACGAGTGAGGAAAGATGTACATATGCATTCCACCAATTTAATACATTTTCAGCAATTTTACCTTAAAAAAATTTCTTTTATGTTTTTCGACTTCCTTTACTTTTCATATCATCTTTACATTTTCTGCACTTTAATTTCAAACCTTCTTTTTTCCAGCATTTTTTCCCTTTCCTTTTCAAAGCATTTTCTTTACTTTACTTGCATTTTTTTCCTATGGTTTCTGCATTCTTTGAACACTTTGTTTATTCACAAGTACTCACAAATATTTTCAAACATTTTTCTAGAAGTTTATATTAATTTCGACAGTCTTACTGATCTTCACAAATAAAAATACACACCTATATGTTCGAAAAAATTTGAGTTTGATTCCTTAAATATTAATAAAAATTTATATTTGTTTACCAAAATGCACATTAAATAGTTTGATCTATACCTTTTTAAGACAAGTTATAATTTTGAATGTATCATTATTTATACACCTCCTTTATTAAAAATATAGGATAGATTAGCTTGTCAAACCTATAAAATTAAGAATAAAAATATTTCATTTTTCACTTATTTTGATGTTTTAATATATTTTATAAAAAAATAATTCAAGAAAAAATATTTAATTTAATCTTTTTAATGGATCTTTTAGATTTTTTTTTCCAAAAAAATGATAATCCACTAGGATTTAGGGTTTAGGATTTATATCATCGATCAATAACAGTAATGTATTACGTCTTATCACAATTAAAATTCTTTTTTAATGATGTAGTAGGTTGCTGATATTAGCTGATAGTATAAAATTATTTTATACTATTAATTTTTTTGGTAATTTAAGATTTATTGTCTTGATGATTTATTTTATATTGAAAAAATAGGCCTAACTAGTCACCCCATTATTGACATATGTCTCTATCTGATATTGGACTATAGTCTTCATAGCACTAGTGCAATTATTTATTAATAATTGAATGTGCATGCGTGTGAGGTCATGTGTTGGGTTGTGATGGATGTTTAAGCCCCAAATAAACACTACCCTAGATGAATCTCTCCCACTCTCCCATACCAAAATAAAATTGTTGTTTTCATCTATGCAAATTGATCATGGCTATTCAATATACTATACTGGACACAGCTCATCAATTATATGATATTGCTTCTATTTTGTCATTACTATATGATTGTCTTCGGTGGAATCCTATATGTCTTTTTAATCTTCCTTAAAACTCAATCTTCTTTTTTACTTTAATTATGTCTCTTAGATATTGGAGACTCATATTTGAATATAATCTTTTCTGATGCAAATGTTGTAAGATATAACAGATGGATTCCATTAGGGTTTCTGAATAAAATAAAATAAAATTATTTTAATATATGAACACAATTATATAAAATTCAGTTGTAAGATAAAATAGTTAAACCAAACTAATTAAATAATCAAAATAAATTAAATTGATTCCATTATATATTATAAATTTCTAACTAAATAATCAATTAAATTAAACTGATTCCATTATATATTACAACTTGAGAATATTAGGCTGAGGTATGTGGGGTTCGACCTTTTGTACCCAATGTTTTTTCTCGACAGAGTAAAAGACTAAATCAAATAATAAGACAAGGATTTGTTAATGATGAAGTGCAACAACTTGTCTACAGACTTCAGTCTTAGGAGCACTGCAACCACTCCTTTGTGATTTCTAGTTGAATTAGGCTTACAATTCAATTATATTATGTTTATATACAATTAAATTCTAATTCATTAAATACAAATATTCAATTCAATGTTTCCTCTATAACATAAAATAAAATAAAATATTTAGATTTAAATCATTTGGCTTCGAATGTGACACGTGCATACTACTAGTACTTCCACAATGCTTTTAAGATGCTGAGACACCATGCATGCATGATTAGCACTTGTCGTTCAATGAGGTTCTATGCAAATTCCACTATAATAATTTAATTCTTCTTTGGTTTGGTGTCTTTTAGTGAGGAGACCTATGTCCTTCATCTTTGGATTGGTGTTAAAACAATGTCGCACGAACTTAAGAGTTGAACCAATGGTGACAAGTATAAATATAAATATGATTATATTCTCCTTCTAAATTTATGAAATTCTGTTTTCTGCTTCACAAGATGTTAAACACAATGTTATAGTATAACAATGTGTATGACAAGTATATTATCTAACTAATAAAAAACACCATTCATAATGTTTGGACATTTACAATAATTATGAAGGAATTCCTTCATATAAGAATATCATTCAAGAATATAGTATTATACAAACACAAACACAAGACTAAAAAAATAAATATGTCAAGTTTGATTATGTACGGATCAAGTCTTCACAAGGGAGAATGTCTCCTTAAATAATAATAAAGGTTCAGCTCCAAAAGCCTATTAGGGGTTTGGTCTTGAACATGACTGAATTTTCCAGAGGCGCGAGACATCAATCTTCCATTATGTTTATTAAATTTAAAGAATTATGATATGATTAAGATTTAATCAATCAAATAATTTTTTGTGACATTCGTAGGGACATTTCCAGTGTTATTTTTAGCTTCTCTATTTACATTTTGCTTCATCAATGTCTTCCTCATTTTAATCTTCAACAAAGTCTTATTTGCTAGACTTTGGTTCATTTAGTTGCATATCTACTTCAATTTCCTCTGCACTAGCATCAAACCTATCTTGTTCTTTATCCATATCTTCAGTGTTTTTGTCTTATGACTCAAGCTTTTATGTATGAGGAATGTCATCAACAATGTTTGTGGCATCCTCATTGCCATCATCCCGACTGGTTGTACGATCTTCTTCACTAGATTCATCATCTATAGACTCATTATCATTCAGTTTATTTTCAATATCAATATCCATAATAGGGAAATCTATAGGTTACTTTACAAATGGTTTCTCTTGAGAAGGTTTTTCTTAAACTGGTTCTTTTTCAACAGGTTTTTCCCTCTTAGTCTTGTCAATACTAATCTCGATATAAGGGTTATCATAAGTCGGCATGGTTTCTAGTTTTTTTACATTATCTTAGTCATTAGCCCCGACATCTTTTCCATAGTACTAGGTTTAGGCATTATATAACCAATTTTAGGAACAAATATATTTACAGGAATATTGGCTTTAGAAGGATCAACAGATTTAGATGACTTACTTTTACTCGTGTCAGGAAACGCAACTTTAAGAGGAGAAACTTTCAGGACCTCATTTAATGGTTGAGATGCGACTTTCACTTGTGTTTTTATGGGTTCCTTCGTGTCTTAGGTTAACTATTCTAGCATTTTCTCTTCGTGACTATAAACTTATCTTCCTTTGATGAATTCTTGATTTTCTTAACAAACTTCTTTTCCTTTCTTGAGGTGTTGGTACCTTGGTGAGTGCCTACCATTTTCGTGAGGAATCTGGGTAGGATATAAACAGATGGTCTTAGGGTTAGAGAGAGAAGTTGATATAGTAGAGACAATGATGAGTGATAGATGATAGTGGAGCGCGAAAACAAAACGTAAGTGATAAAGAATAATTTCGAATATGAAGCGGTTTAGAATTCACATTTGTTATTCATTTGGTTGGCTGCATTTGGTAAAATCACATAGGTATTACAAGATGTGTTTTTGGTAAAGATGCAATATGTGTTCGTGAAGATCCAATATGTGGGACAAGATATTCCAGCATGTGTGTGGCATTTGTCCTCGGTTTGGAAGACAGATTCAGCGAGTAAATCTAAGCGCGTTTTTTATTTGGTTTCAATGAGACTTATCATCTATGTGTTGTATTTTTTAGCAATGTGTTATTTAGTGATCTCACCTGATCAGAAGGGTCTTCCAATGACTTGATGTAAGGGCCAGAGAATAAAAGGAGAAAGGGGGGTGTACCTGCAAAGCATTCCAATTCTTAAGTCAGAAGAGGTACCGTATAGTATGGTTAATTCAAATGAGTGAGAATACCTGACCCTTTACTGAAAAAGGGTATTTATAATGTGCCCCCAGCGCTGGGCCAAGGCTCCTCAATGGGCTTAGTCTAGCTAGGCCCATGGAGGAACTGCCAAGGGACGCGTAAGAAGCGTGAAGACCTAGCTAAAAGGTCTGCTCCTTGGTCCAACTGCCCCTATCTTTCAGGAGATAATAAAGGGCAGTTGGGTGACGTGGTAGGTGAGCTGGCAGGCATACTCTCTGCCCGTCCTTAGTGTCTGCCCGACGCATAAGCAGATGGTTTGTCCAAGAGGTGCTTCTGCTCGAGTATATGGGCCCTTGCTCGACATGTTGGGATGTGGCCATATACATTCTTGCGGCCCAGTCCAGAACAAGAGCCCCCCAAGTCGAGTCTCCGGGTCGGAGTGATGACTTGTATTACAGTCGGGCACATGCGTCAAGGACAAAAGTAGCGGACATATGGTCGAGTCAACATGATGTTTACAGAGCTGACCGTAGCATTCTTTTCATCGGGCACGTGATGCTCCAACCGTGTCGAGGATGAAGGTCCCCGACGGGTTCGTGATGTTTTCAAGGAAGTCGAGGACGCATACGGGGTCGAGGACGTTCCGTAGAGTCGGGGAGGTGTATAGTTGCCCGACGTCGTTCCAAATTCTTTATGGATTGACGTGTTTCAGTATTAATGGTGCGTCGCTTCGTTTAGTGTGCAAACGGCGGCGTAGGCAGTAGGCAATGATGGCTTGGCGCGTCAATCCACGCGCCTGTGACTATAAAAAGGGGTTGAGTGATTTCATTTGCACTTTTTCGCTTAGACGTTCACCAGAAGCTCTGAAGAAATTTCTTGTCTCCGCCCGTCTCACCACCTGAACCACCGCTGCTGCTCGAGCGCCGCCGTCTCTTTTTGACTTTCATTATGTCAGGTACTGTTTTTGCCTTTTAATCCTCTATTTTCCATGTTTTTCTGCGTTTAATAGCTATGAATGCATGTTTCATCTGTATAGAATGATTAGATTTAACTTAGAAACAGTTAAATAGGCTGTAGATGTGAAAAATAGGGTTAGGATTAGACTGTCCCAGGCAGAAATTCCATGTGTATGTGAATGTGTCGGGCAAAATTTTCATAAGCATGTATGAGATTTTTGTCCGGGACAAAATAATGTTCACGTGCATATTACTGCCTCGAACACGTGCGGAATTTCTCAATTGGGCCTGGTGGCAGTGGGTAAAGTTTTGCATTGGTGCCCGTGAACGTCGCCCCTACGCCCTTTCACTTGACCTGCGGTGGAAGGGTGGATTTGATATGACGTCGAATTCACTCTTTCTGTCTGTGTTTCAGGTGCTTCCGGGCGTCTTCGACCGAGAGGAGAAGAAATCGTGTCGCGGCCCATGGATGCGGACATCGCGCGCTTGTCTGTCAAGGAAGGAAATGCCAGAGGTGGTATTGAACACGTCTCATCATCCGGGAAAAATGACCTCTCTTGGGTTGCGGACGAACCCTTGGACGAGGAATCTTACTTTTGCGACGAGGCGACCCACGCTTATGCCGTGGTGGAAAATCGAAGTCATGAAGATCCTGAAAACTGGCAGTGTCATGCTCCCAAAGAGGCGGACCGGATATGTCACCGTTTCCCGGGGAAGCAGTTCGCCATGTACGAGTTCGCTTTCCGAGAGGCGGGGATTAGGCTTCCCTTCAACTCCTTCCAGATGTCTATCTTCAAGTGGCTCCGGCTGGCGCCGTCACAGTTACACCCCAATGTCATTGCTTTTATGCAGGCGTATGAGCTGGTCTGCCGCTTCCTCGGTATTGGGTGTACTCGGGCCCTCTTCTTCCATATTTTCCATCTCCAACGGTCCGGTCTTCGGGGGCGTCACAGCTGGGTCTCCTTCAAACATCCCGTGCAACTGTTCAAAACGTACGTGGATTCTGCCCGTCACTTCAAGGAGCGGTGGTATGTAGTGAGACCGATCACCCGTGCCGCCCTGCACTCTCTTTATTACTACAAACGAGATGCGGATGGGGAAGAGAAACTCATGTCAAAGATACCGTTGAGGTGGCAGCCCGACCATTTCGATCTCTCCACCAGCCACTATAGGGTCAAGTTCTCGATGCTAGGTGTCGAGGATAGACTCGCTTATAAGAAGCTAGTGGAGTACGTGCAGAGCTTCAACCTGGCGGTTTGGGCTGATCGAAAGGGTGTGCCTTATCTTGACGAGGTCGGGATGCCGACCTGCGAGCCTCGTCTTATCAATACCAAGGCATTGCTCGAGTGTAGAATCGAGGAGCAAGCCATGGAATTATTAAGTAGGTGTTTCTTTTATTCTTATGCCTTTTTGTTTATGTTTTCGCCCGCTGACGTATGTGTCCCCGTTTTGTAGGTGTTATGCCTTCTGCTCGCGATCGGGTTCTCAAGCTGGCTAACCAAGCAGGTGCCCCGGACAGGGTTTCAAAGAAGAAGAAGAAGATCGCGCCTCGTGTCCAGGAGGTAGCTGGTGACACAGGGGCTGGGACCTCGAACACAGCGAGTCCAATGCTCTCCTCCCCTCCCCGCGCATCTATGATCGACATACCAGACAGTCCGCCTCCATCAACCTCCCCTCTCCACAAGCGGAAGCGCCCGGATGGGACACTCTCCAGGTCAACTTTAGCGGAGAGCGACAGTCCGGGTGGCCCTGGAAGTTACTTACTGCCCCCCTGCTATGTAGAGCAGGCTTTTTTCAAGACTGAGGACGCCATTGTTGTACCAGCGCCCGAGGCGAAGGCTATCTTGAACCGGGAGGCTGGTGTCCAGCGCAAAGAATTGGCTAGGGACTTGGCCACCGTCATCAGGGTGATGGAAACGGCCATGGTCCTGACTGACACCTCTGTGTCCACTGCCTCCTTGGAAGATGCCCTTCTGCAGGTCCGGTCTGAAAAAGACAAGTTGTCCAAGGACCTGTCGGATTATAAGGAGGAGCATCAGCTACAGGAGGGGCTGAAGAAAGAGTTGGACGAGGCTAAAGAGGAGCGAGACCTGCTGAAGGCGGCCAAGGCGAGTCTGGAGGAGCAAGCTGCTGAGCATCAGAAGGTGGCTGAGGAGAATGCTGGATTGCGTGCTCGTCTTGCTTTGCTCGAGGACAATGTCCGTCCTTTGGCTGATGAAACTGAAGAAGAGCTTGCTATCGGTTCTCGGGGTGAGTTGGTAGGGCACATTCGCTCCCTCAACCAGGACCTCGTGGTTGTATTCAAGGAGGGTTTTGATAACGCCGTCGAGCAGCTGAGGATATTAAATCTGGAGTTGGTGACGGAGGGGTCAGCCCACAATTATTGTGTCCAGGATGGGGAGATTGTGTGCCCTTTCGAGGCTGAAGAGGAGCTGGGGGAAGATGAAGGAGAGGAAAATGTTGAAGAGTAACTCCGGGCGGAGTCTTAGGATTTTTAATTTGTTTTGTTTATGTGGCCTGCGTGCCCGTTTTGTATGGCCTGCGTGCCTATTTTGTATGAATATTGGCCTTCGGGCGTACTTATCATTTGCTTTGACCGTCAATGAATGAATATTTCGTTTTTAATTGTTCATCTTGCTCGGTTTTTTATTTAGTTCGTATCTTGTGTTTTATGAACTGTTTTATGCTTGACAATGTTTGTCTCGTCGGTTTAGGGAACCGACGAGGTAGCGGGCGTTGTGCCCGTTTAAGATCGGAACCGAGTTCGTGGTTCGGAACTCTGGCCCCGAGGCTTGGGCTTTCCCATCGCGAGCTGGGTGCCCTGCCGATCTTGGTACTGCGACGTTGGTGCTCGATCGAGGTTCCAACCGTCGGGGAGGGTTGTGTTCACTGGAGGGGTGTGTTCGTCTCCGGGTCGCGCGGTTCCTCTCTGTAGTTTTGGAGGTGAAGAGCGTGGTCGTACCTCCCACGTCTCCCCGTGACATATTCAGCTGTAATATTGTCTAAGTTTCTCTGCGTTCCATGGTCGAGCAAGCTCTCCGCCTTGTAGGTTTTCTAAATAGTAGGCCCCGTTGCTCGTCTTGTCGCGGACGCGGTAGGGGCCTTCCCAGTTGGCGGCCAGTTTACCCTCTCTTGGGTTTTTTTGGTTTCTTCTGAGGACCAGGCTGCCCACCTGGAACTCTCTTTTTATGACCTTCGCGTCATGGCGCAAGGCTATTTTTTGTTTGAGAGACATTTCTCTAAGGGCTGCTTCGGAGCGGATCTCGTCGACGAGGTCCAGCTCGACTCTGAGTGCCTCGTCGTTCATTTCTTCGTCTAGGGGTTCTTCTATGCGTCTCGTCGGTTCTCGTATTTCTACTGGGATGACTGCTTCGGTGCCTTATGTTAGTCGAAATGGGGTCTCCCCGGTTGTGGAGTGAGGTGTTGTGCGGTAAGCCCATAGGACGCTATGTAACTCCTCGACCCACGCTCTCTTCGCCTCGCCGAGCCTGCGTTTTAGTCCGCGCAGGATTACCCTGTTGGTCGCTTCTGCTTGCCCGTTGGTTTGAGGGTGCTCGACAGATGTGAAATGTTGTTTAGTACCTAAGCTAGCCACGAAGTCTTGGAATCCCTCGTCCGTGAATTGCGTCCCGTTGTCCGTGATGAGGACCTGGGGCACGCCGAACCGAGTGAGGATATTTCGTTTAAAGAATCGAAGAATGTTTTGTGCTGTTATTTTAGCCAGTGCCTCTGCTTCGATCCATTTGGTAAAATAATCTACCCCTACAATGAGGTATTTATTCTGGTACGATCCGGTTACGAAAGGCCCGAGGATATCCATGCCCCACCATGCGAAGGGCCATGGAGAGGAGAGTGTTTTTAGTTCGTTCGGGGGCGCGAGGTGCATGTCGGCGTGCCGTTGGCACTTGTCGCATTTTTTGACGTGTTCCTTGGAGTCTTGTTGCATAGTAGGCCAGTAGTAGCCTGCTTGAAGAGCCTTTCGTGCCAGTGATCGTCCGCCGGGATGTTGGGCGTTGATTCCTCGGTGCATTTCCCCCAATATGTCGGGAACTTTCTCTTCCTCGACGCATTTGAGTAATGGGATGGAAAATCCCCTACGGTAGAGTTTCCCTTCGAGGAGAACGTACGAGCATGCTTTACGTTTTGTGGTGGCCGCCTCTTTGGGGTCGGCGAGGAGCTCGCCCCTCATGAGGTAATTATAGATGGGCGTCATCCAACAATGAGTATCCCCGATCACGTTGACCTTAAGTGGAGGAGGTGGCTTTTCGATACTAGGTCGAGGAAGGATTTCTTGGATTACTGATTTGTTTCCGCCCTTCTTTCTCGTGCTAGCTAGCTTTGATAAGATGTCAGCCCGTGTGTTGTGCTCGCGAGGTACGTGTTGCACTTCCCACTTCTCGAATTTTGCGAGTCTTTCTTTGACCAAGGCTAAGTACTCGACAAGGTTGTCGCTCTTGGTCTGGTACTCTCCCCGTACTTGTGATGCCACGAGCTGGGAGTCTGTTGATATTTTTACCTCCTTTGCTCCTAGGTCTTCGGCCAATCTCAGACCGGCGATGAAAGCCTCGTATTTGGCTTGGTTGTTTGATGTCGGGAAAGCCAATGCTAGTGAGACCTCGATCAGGATCCCGTCCTCATTCTCGAGGATGATTCCGGCTCCGCCGCCCGTCGTACTGGAGGCGTCGTCGATGAAGATCGTCTATTTATGGGCGCCGTTCGTCGGTGTCGGGCTGTGGGTCATTTCCGCGACAAAGTCGGCCAGTGCTTGAGCCTTCAGGGCCTTTCTGTTCTCGTATTGTATATCGAATTCGGAAAGTTCCAGCGACCATTTTAGCATTCTGTCGGCCATATCTGGTTGCCCGAGGAGTTGTTTGATTGGTTGGTCGGTTCTCACCTTGATTGTATGGGCGAGGAAGTAGTGGCGTAGCCTCCTTGCCGCATTTATGAGAGCCAGGGCGACCTTTTCGATTTGTTGGTATCTGAGTTCGGGGCCTTGGAGCGCTTTGCTCGTGAAATAGATGGGTTTTTGTCCTTCGTCAGTTTCCCTTATTAGGACGGCACTGACGGCTTCGGTTGCCACGGAAAGATACAGGTATAAGGTCTCTCTTTCCAACGGTCGTGATAGGACCGAGGGTTCGGAGAGGACCTTCTTCAAATGGAGCAGTGCCCGTTCACATTCTTCGGTCCATTCGAAGCTGGCCTCCTTACGAAGGAGTCTGAAGAAAGGCAGCGCATGCTGGGCAGATTTGGCGATGAAACGGGAGAGTGAGGCGAGCATCCCGTTGAGGGATTGGATTGATTTTTTGGTCTTCGGGATTGGAAATTCCGAGAATGCTCGGCATTTGTCGGGGTTGGCCTCGATTCCCCTCTCGGTGAGGTAGAAACCCAGGAATTTTCCTGCCCGGACGCCGAACGTGCATTTTTCAGGGTTAAACCTCATTTTGCACTGTCTCGCCTGCTCGAAGACTTTGTAGAGGTGTCGAGCATGTTCGACCTCCTCGTGTAACTTGATGATCATGTCGTCCATGTATACCTCGAGCATATCCCCTATCTCTCCCCTGAAGACTTTGTTCATCATGCGCTGGTATGTGTCCCCGACGTTCTTGAGTCCGAAAGGCATTACGTTGTAGTAGTAATTGTCGGTCGGGGTCATGAACGTCGTGTGTCTCTTGTCCGTGTCCGACATAGGGATTTGATTATATCCTCTATATGCATCCATGAAGGACAAGAGTCTGAAACATGCAGAATTGTCAACGAGTTTATCTATGTTAGGGAGAGGGAAAGCATCTTTGGGGCAAGCCCTATTAAGATCAGTATAATCAACACACATGCGCCATTTTCCATTATTTTTCTTAACGAGGACTACATTAGAGAGCCAGGTTGTGTACTGGGCTTCAGAAATAAAATTTCCCTCTAAGAGGTCTTTTACAGCTCGCTCAGCAGCCTCAGCTTTCTCGGGGGACTGTTTGCGCCTAAGTTGTGCTATGGGTTTGATTGCTCAATCCAAAGCTAGTTGGTGGCATGCAACCTCAAAATCTAGGCCGGGCATTTCTGCGGTGTTCCATGCGAAGAGATCGGAGTTCTCCTTGAGGCACGTCGCGAGCTGCTCCCTTGTTTCCTCGGGCAATCCTTTGCCTATCCTTACTGTTCTTCCAGGGTCGTCGCCCAGAGGGATGAGCTCGAACTCTCCGTCTGGGATTGGCAGGAACGGGTGTTAGGGAGTCTGTTCCTCGGTGGGCTTCCATTCTTCAGTTTCGTCCTGGCCAATGCGGCAATCGAGGTTGATGGCGTTGATTCCCTAGAGGGGAGGATCTTCGGTCTTGGGTTTTTTGTTGCTCTTTGTATTGACAGTAGCCTGTCCTTTTACTGCAGCGTCGTAACACCGTCGGGAAGCCTCGATGTCGCCGTGGATGGTGACTACGCGGCCTAGTTTGGTGTAGTACTTCATCTTCAGATGGACGGTAGACGGGACCGCGGTCAGTTCAGCTAATGTCGGGCGGCCGAGGATGAAATTGTAGAGAGAGGGACACTCTATGACCAGGAATTGGATTTTGATTTCTCTAGCCGTCTCCTGCTCTCCGAAGGTGACGAGGAGCTCGACGTATCCCCACGGTTTTGTCGTGGCTCCGTTGAATCCTTGGAGATCGGATCCGACGTAGGGAGATAGGTTGGTTTTGTCTAATTTCAGAGTCTTGAAAAGGTGGACGTACATGATGTCCACTGAGCTGCCTTGATCGACCAGAATGTGTCTGACGTCGAACTGGGTCATCTTGGCTCTAATCAATAGTGGGATGCCCGAATTGGGGGAGCCGCCCGGAAGCTCTTCCAAAATGAAGGATATTGGGTTGGATATGCCCCGGTATTTTGTCTACGTTGCCTTTTGCTCGGGTGCGGTCAGAAGGAGCTCGTCGAACTTGCGTTTTACTGAAAGGGCGGCGGCCTCGCCATTCATCCCTCCGCCCGATATGACAAGGGCAGTCGAGAAGTCTTCCCAGGGGCTGAGTGCAGCGATCCGGCCTTCGGGCAGTGTCTCGGGGAAGCTAAAATCCTCTGGACGTGATACGCAGAGGGCCACTTGATAAGGAGAGTCGTCGGGGGGTCTATCCTCCCGAGGCCTCTTCTTCTCCGGCTCTTCGTGCTTGGAAGTTTCGTTCTTCCTAGTGTACTGCTTTAGATGCCCTTCTTGGATTAAGATCTCTATTGCATCTTTTAGGTGAACGCAGTCTTCGGTCACATGCCCATGGCTTCTGTGGAACCTACAGTATTTGGATTTGTCGGTGTGAGGCTTGGGTGCAGATGGTTTTGGGAACCTCACTCTTCCTTGTTTGAACTCGGAGTTGATGCATTCGGCGAGGATGCGCTCGCGGGGAGCTGTCAGTAAAGTATACTCGTTGTATCGGCCCGCGGGACCTCTTCCTTCTCGAGGTTCGCGGGGTTTCTCTTCCCTTCGCCTGTCTCCGTTGCGACGGGGAATGTTCGGATCTTCACGCTTGGGGTGATCGGTATCCCCAGTATTATGGCCGCTACAAGCGTTGTGGGCCACCTGCTTTTCCTCGTATCTGATGTAGGCATGGGCCTTATGTAGGAGGTCATTCAAGGTGCGGGGAGGCTCTATCCCAACGGCTCGACTGAGCTCGCTACCGGGAAAGAGTCCCCTCTCGAGGAGGTATTTCTTCATGTGTTCAGTGGTGTCCACCTCGACAGCCTCTTGGTTAAATCGTTCGATGTACGAGCGCAATGTTTCATTTTTATTTTGTACTATGGCTTCAAGGGTCGCCTCTGTCTTGGGATGGCGCCGGGAGGCTGTGAAATGCCTCGTGAACATGGATCTCATAACTCTCCAGGATGTGATGGATCCTGGGGCCAAGCTTTTGTACCAGGCCATGGCCCCTTTCCTGAGGGTCGTCGAGAACAGTCTGCACTTGAGATGCCCGGTGATGTCATTGCGGTAGTCGAGCATTGCGTTGACGTTGTCGACGTGATCGTCGGGGTCGGTAGTCTCGTCGTACACGGCCAGGTTAGGAGGTTTCTCCATGCCTTTGGGGAGCGGAGCTTCCATTATTGCCCGTGATAGGGGGCAGTTCAGGTCTTCTTCGTCGCTCCTTGGTGGAGAGAGCTCGTTCCGGTCGGGGCTACGGTCGCGCCTCGGTGAGGTTCCCGATCGACCGGTGTCACGGCGGGCGCGTGCCCTACTGACGTTAGGCTCTAGGGAGCGACGTCCTCGTTTCTTTGTTGCTTCTGGACGTTGTTGCGTCCTCTTCTCTTGTTGAGGTCGGACCTCCTGTCGATCAGCTTCTAAGGCCATGATTCTCTCATGCTGCTGGTAGAGCATGGAGCTGGCCTGGTTGAGGGCGTTCACCATAGCAATCATGGTGGCGTCTCCTTCGACGGGAAAGGGGATGGGTTGAAACGCCTCAGTCCCCTGGTTTTGAACTTGAGGGGGATCCCCATTATTCTGGGGCTCAGGAGACGGGGTGGCCGGACGGCCATCTCGGGCGTCTGCTTCATGGTACTGCAGGCTATCCTCCATTGTGTAGTCGACGAGGGGACGGCTGCGCTCATTAAGTTGTTCTCCGGACATGCTGGAAGGACGGTGTTTGAGCTTTGATCTTCTGTTGTGGAAGAAGGGGAAGCTAGTTTCCCACAGACGGCGCCACTGATCTTACCTGATCAGAAGGGCCTTCCAATGACTTGATGTAAGGGCCAGAGAATGAAAGGAGAAAGGGGGGTGTACCTGCAAAGCACTCCAATGCTTAAGTCAGAAGAGGTACCGTATAGTATGTTTAATTCAAATGAGTGAGAATATCTGACCCTTTACTAAAAAAGGGTATTTATAATGTGCCCTCAGCGCTGGGCCAAGGCTCCTCAATGGGCTTAGTCTAGCTAGGCCCATGGAGGAACTGCCAAGGGACGCGTAAGAAGCGTGAAGACCTAGCTAAAAGTTTTGCTCCTTGGTCCAACTGCCCCTATCTTTCAGGAGATAATAAAGGGCAGTTGGGTGATGTGGTAGGTGAGTTGGCAGACATACTCTCTGCCCGTCCTTAGTGTCTGCCCGTCGCATAAGTAGATGGTTTGTCCAAGAGGTGCTTCTACTCGAGTATATGGGCCCTTGCTCGACATGTTAGGCCGTGGCCCTATACATTCTTGCGGCCCAGTCCAGAACATTTAGTAAGACAAAATCAATTTAAATGAAGATTTAAAATTTAATGAAGATTAATTTCAAATCTAATCTTCATCCAAGTCAAATTTATTGTCCTCAATTCAAATGTCATTGGAGAAAAGCCCAGCAGATGAATTGTTATATAAAGACTTCTCCTATCAATAAAGAGAACATACTAAGAAAACATTGAAGATCTAGTGTGTTAGGGTTTTTGTTATTTGAGTCTTTGTATTCTTGTGATTTGTTGTAAGTCTTTAAATAAACATAATTTTTATATTCAAGGCATATAGGTTGATTGTTTAGTTGAGATGTAATTCAACATATGTAATCTTTTAAAATAATTAATCACTAGGGTAGTGATTGATCGAAAGTGAGAAGGGTTCTCATATTTAGGTGGAGTCATAAATAGAAAGACATGTGTAGTATTAGGAAGTATGCATTGAACAAGGTTTGTTCATCTAAGACTAATTGTACAAATATTATTGAAAGTAGATTTCCTTTCTTAGGTTGGAAGCCCCCCATATGTCGGTGATGTTGCACGAATTGGGTTAACAATTCTCTTGTGTACTTTATCTTTTTCTGCATTTTATTCTTTGTATCTGTGATAATATTTCAATCTAGTGTAACATGTGGTACATGTTGTCCTACACATTACGTCCAACATTTATCCTCTAAGAACAAAATTTCAATTGGCATCAGAGTAGGCACCCAATTATATTTAGGTTAGTTTCAGGGAAGGTATTTTCTGTTCAAATGGATAATACTAATGAAGGAAGATGAGTCAATAGACCACCTATCTTGGATGGTACCAACTATGATTAGTGGAAGGTTAAATGATTTCTTTTTTAAAATGCATGGACAACAAAACATTGAAGGCTATAATCAAAGGTTAGAAACACTCTGTGACTTTCTCTCAATATGGAACATCGATCCTAAAGCCAGAAGATGAATGGTCGAATGCATAAGATGATGAAGCTCTTGAAAACTCCAAAGCTCTAAATTTTATTTTCAATGTTGCGAATAAGAACATGCTTAGATTGATTAACACATGTAGTGAAGCCAATGAGGCGTGGGAGATTCTCAAAATTGTCCATAAAGGAACCTTCAAAGTATGTATGTCAAAGTTTAAGCTCCTCACAACTAAGTTTTAAAATATGAGAATAAAAGAAGATGAATCCATATCATACTTCAACATTAAGCTATGTGACATTACTAACACCTCTTTTGCATTAGAAAAGAAGATGTCTGAAGAAAAATTGGCAGAAAAGATATTAAGATCCATACCTAAAAGGTTTGCATTTAAGGTCACGACTTTTGAAGAGGCCTGAGACATTAGCACTATCAAGATGGATGAACTCATTGGATCTTTGCAAACCTTTGCTATGAAAATAAATGATAGAAATGAAAATAAAAACAAGAGTATTACCTTGGTATCCAACACTAAATATGATGAAGATCAATGTGATATTTAATAAATTATATTAGATGTAATAGCTCTTGTTGGTAGAAAGTCTAACAAAGCTTTGAAGAATCTATACAGAAAGTGGAGGACAAATGTTGAAGACAAAGTGCCCGACAACTTCAAGAACAATGGTCATTGGCGCAAGAACAAATAAGAAGATAAACCTAACAAAGGAAAATGGATTCAATGTCATGAATGTGAAGGATTTGGTCACATTAAAGTTGGATGTCCTACATTTTAAAAAGACAAAAAAAAGGTATGTCAATCACTTGGTCTAATTATGATGATGAGAGTGAAGAAGAAATAGCTAACAAGGTGATGGCTTTCACTAGAAAATATGATTCTAGTTGTCAGTCTAGTGATGAAGAATCATTGATGAAGAGTTATCTAAAACATACAAAATTTAGTACAATCAGTGGAAAGAAGCATGTATGGTAGTAGAGAAACAAAATAAATATATAAAAGCTTTACTCCTTGAATATGAGAAACTTGGCTCAACCATTACAGGTCTGGAAGTGGAAGATACCTTGTTAAAATTCAATATTGATAATATGACAAATTTTGTGCGTATGTTGAACAATGGTTATAAAACTCTATTTTTCTAATTTATTTATTTAATTGAAATTTTGTGTTTTTAATTATTTAAACTGATTTTATGTGCATTGGGTGGTGTTTGGATGGTTATAGTAGTATTTGGTGCTTTGGATTGGCGGTGCATAGTTATAATTATTTAGTTAAATAATGGAATTAATAATATTAGAATAATGAGAATTTTAGTAAAATAATTGTATGATAATAGAATAATGAGAATTTTAGTAGAATAATAATAATATTAATAATATTAGAATAATGAGAATTTTATGTATATTGCATGATTGGGTAGAGGGAATTCTTTAATCCCCTTAGATTTTCTTTACTTTTTCTCCTTTAATGAATGTTGGGTGAACATGTGATTGAGTGTTGCAATTGTATGATATGTGTGATGCAATATGTGAAATTCGTGCACTGTTATGCCCTGAAAATTATGTGTTCATGTTGATGAAATTGTTATGCAAGTGTGTTCATATTTTGTTGTGAAATTGATGAAAAACTATGATTTAACCCATGACTAAATAATGAAATTGCATGATAATTGATAGATAAATATTGTATTATTGATATATGTTATTATCCTTGTTATTGTTGTGTGATTTAGGGTCAAAGGATGAAAAATTAGAGTTTTGTTTTCAACTCCATTGCAGAAAACAAAGTTGCAGTTCAGGTTCAGAGTGACGGGTGCCACCCTAATGACGCCTTGGTCGTCATCGATTTTGATACGTTGACGGCCGTCAGCTACCAGACGGGTAGACCGTCATGGTCCCCAGTCACGTTTGGTTGGTACGGTTATCACATGTGGGATGTATGATCTAACATGGAAGGTGATGGGTAACTCGTCACACGACCAAAATAAGTGTTCTTCGCTCAGTTGTGCAGAGTTATTTTGTCATTTCGATTTTTTGTATTGTGTTGTGTTTCAGGTTGTTGTTTGGAAACTATTTTGAGATGAATTATGTTGTTATGGATTTAATTCACATGTTGGTATGGTGAAGGATGTTGTTGTTTATCATGGTAATTATGTTATTATTATTATGGTGATTGTATGGGATCGTTTGGTGATTATTGCATGTTATGGTGAATCATGCATCATGGTGTACGAGTTTTGGTCCAGTTTTAGTGTGCTCTGGTCTGGTGGTATTGATTCACGAGCGGGTAGCTAATTCCAATGAGGAATTAGTGAAGTGCTGCTTATGATGATAACAACGAATTTTGGTGTGCTCTGGTCCGATGGTAAGGATTCATGAGCGAGTATCCGGTTCCATATGGGAATTGGTGAAGTGTTACATGTTAATGGTAATGATTTGGTATGTTATGGTCTTATGGTGGGGATTCAGGAGCGAGATGGACATGTGTTGTTCATAATGGTACCACGTGCATAGTTCAGTCATGGTATTGAGTTCATTGCATTCATTATTCGTATATGCATTGAATGTTTATGTTGATGTTGGTGATTAAGAACACTTTGGTGGTGTATGCAAATGAATTGTGTTGAATAATTGTTGAAGTTTGTCTAGGCTACCCTTTCATACTCTTGCACCATTATACATTATGAGTGTATTCTCACCTCTTTGTTGTTTGTATGGTTATGTTCTCCTTCTTGGGGTTATAGACGAGCAAGTAATTAAGTAAGTGCTTAGAGGATGGAGGATGGCATAGAGGTTATTCTTCCTTTTGCTGTTTTATGCACTTATTTAGTATTTTGTTGCTTTAGTATGTACCACTAGGAAGGAGAACATTTTACATAGCTATTTTTTATTGTTGTGATGTTGTTATGTTGAATGCATTTTGCCATGACCATGTTTTATGTCATGAGACTCATTTATTTGTTGAATTGTTTTTATTAATTGATTCCACTACGATGGGCCTATATTAAGGCTAGTATGTGATGACAGGTGTTCAATTTAATGAATGCTTTGAATAACCCGTGTTATGGAGTAGTTTTTCGTTGTGTTTGAGTTACGCCTTTGTGTGTAATTGCTTTATTTTTGCATGAATTAGTATCGCGGGAAACCGTATAGTGCTCCAGCTGACAGAGGGAATCAGAGGGCTTTAGATAAGAGAAAGCCAAGTTAGGTATATCAAAGTTGACCAGTGGTATCCTTGAAGAGATCATAGAGGGTCAGAAGATCGATGTGGGATTGGTTGACCGACTAGTGTTAATCAATCAAGGTATGCAAGGTAATTTTAGAATTGACGAGAATGATGTGATGAGGTTCAGAAATAGGGTTTGTGTGCTTGATGTGCCTGAACTTAAGAAGAATATTCTTGAGGAAGGTCATAAAAGTGGTTTGAGAATTCATCTCGGTGCCACTAAGATGTATCAAGACTTGAAGAAATTATTTTGATGGCCAGGAATGAAGAAGGAATTAGTTGAGTTTGTTTATGCTTGTTTAACTTGTAAGAAGTCAAAGATTGAACATCAGAAGCCATTGGGTCTTATGGAACCATTGAGTATTCCTGAGTGGAAATGGGATAGAAATTCCATCAATTTTGTACAAGTTTACCGAAGCTGGTGAAGGGATGTGGTTCTATTTGGGTTGTTGTTGATAGACTGACTAAATCGGCTCATTTCATTCCGATGAAAATCAGTTATCCTTTGCAAAAGTTGGTTGAGTGTATATTGAGAAAATTGTTAGTTTGCATGGTATTCCATCGAGCATTGTGTTGAATAGAGGTATGAGGTTCACGTATAGGTTTTGGAAGAGTTTGCAAGAAGCGTTGAGAACTAATATGAGATTGAGTTCTACTCATTATCCACAGACGAATTGTCAGACAGATAGGATTATTCAATCCTTGGAGGATCTGCCAAGGGCTTGTGTGCTAGAACAAGTAGGTGCTTAGGATAGTTGTTTGTCGCTGATTGAGTTCACTTACAATAATAGTTTTCATTCGAGTATTGGAATGGCTACATTTGAGGATTTGTATGGTAGGAGGTGTGTGACACCTCTGTGTTGGTATGAATCTGGTGAAATTTCGTTGATTGGACCTGAGATTATGCAGCAAACATCTGAGAAGATCAAGATGATCCAAGAGAATCTGAAATCTTCGCAGTCACTAAAAGAGTTACCATGAGAAGCGGAGGAAAGAACTGGACTTCCAAAAGGGGGACCATGTTTTTTTAGAGCTACTCTGGTAACTTGTATTGGTCGAACTTTGAAGTCTCGAAAGCTTATATCTTGTTTTGTTGGTCTATACCAGATTTTTCAAAGGATAGGAGAGGTGGCCTATCTAATTGCATTCCCACCAACTCTTGCTAATTTTCATGATGTGTTTCATGTGTCTCAATTAACAATATACATTCTGGATCTGTCTCATGTTATGCAAGTGGGCGATGTGCATGTGAGAGAGAACCTGACTGTTAAGGCATCGCCTATGGGGGTAGAGGATCAGGAAGTGAGGAAGTTGCATGGTAAGGATATTGTCTTGGTGAAGGTAGTGTGGAGAGGACCCGCTGGTGGAAACATAACTTGGGAGTTGGAGAGGCAGATGGGAGTCGTATCTGACTTTGTTTCTTTTAGGTAATTTTCAAGGGCGGAAACTATTTAAGTGGGAGTTGTAACACCCTCTTTTTATAAATTATTTATTTTATTGAAATTGTGTGTATTTAATTATTTATATAGATTTGTATGTGTGTTGGGTGATGTTTTGGTGGTTGGTGGTAGTATTTAGTGTGTTTGATCGGTAGTACTTAGTCCTAGTTATTTAAATAATAAAAGAATTAATAATACTAGAATAATGAGAATTTTATTATTAAATAACTAGGATGAAGCTATTTTAATTAAATTGGGGAAATAAAATAGAAATAGTATAAATAAAGGAGAATATTATTAGTATTTATTAAAATAAAATTAGAGACAAAAGGGCATGGTGGTAAATAAAAGGATAAGTGATGATAATGTTGGAAGTCACTAATTGAGGAATTAGGTTACTAATAAGAGAAGTTAGAAAGGGTTTGGAATTAGAACGTGAAAAGTGGAATTTTGGCGAAAAGAGGAGGAGGCAAAAGGCTAGGGTATAGTAAGAACTTCCACTGAAGAGTCTTAAGGAATTGTTGCTGGAAAATCAAGGAAAGGGGAGATTATTTCTAATGGGGTGTATTTTGCATGTTTGGATAGAAGGAAACCCTTAATCCCAATAGATTTTCTTCACTTTTATTTCTTTGATGAATGAATGATGAACATGAACCCAATTCTTGAATTTGCATGATTATGTGTGTTACTGTATGATTTTCGTGCACTAATTCACCATGAATTTGTTGTTTTCATATTCATGATGACAGGTGTTTAATTTGATGCATGTTTTATATAACTCATATTATGGAGCAGATTTATGTTATATTTGAGTGACACCCTTATTGTGTATTTGTTTATTTCCGTATTATTTTGCATTTCGGGATTTAGGGTGTTACAATTAGCATCCTTTTGTCTTCTACAAGCTTTACATCACTTTCTTGATATGTCTTGCCTCCTCGACATTAACTTGCATAATGATCATAATTTTGACAATTGTAGCACTGAATATGACTTTTATCAGGTTTTCTTCCATCGTCTCTTCCTTTACCTGCACCGCCACTTCTGTAATTGCCTTGGTTAGAAGATTGTCTCTGATTTGAAGAACTACCTTCTTGATGGTTTCCTTTACCTTTGCCTACATTCCATTTTCCTTTGTTTTTCTTTTATTTAGTCGTCTGAGCTTGCAAAGTCATGTCACTCTTCGACTTGCTTGCAGTTCTTTAATACATTATTTGTTTGTGAGATACAAGCGTCCCTTGAAGCACTTCTTTTGTCATACTTGACAAATCCTTTGATTCTTATATGACTACTACCACATGATCGAACTTTGGATGCAATGACCTTAAAATATTTGACATTACATATTTTGATGTCAATACTTCTCCACACGTTTTAATTTGATTCACTTGTTTTGTTACTTTGGTGAAGAAATCAGTCACATTTTCATTTCTTCGATCTGAAGCAATTCATGCATTCTTTTGTGAGTTGTTAACCTCACCTCCTTCACTTTCTCAACGCCTCCAAATGATTTCTCCATGATATCTCATGCTTCCTTTGTTGAATCTATATCACCAACTTTCTCAAAGTTGACTTGATCTACCCATTTGTGGATTAAAATGAGAGTCTTATAATCCTTTTTTAAATATTTGTTTGTATCCATTTGTTCATCTATAACATTCTCCACAATTGGTGTTACTTCATTCTTCAGAAGATCCCAAAGATCTTGTTAACAGGAAACAACACTCATTTGCTTACACCAATTTACATAATTCTTATCATTCAATATTTGGAAGATTCGCTGGAAAATGCTTGTTCGGATGATTCATCGTGATTCATTGTGTCCCAAAGATCACACAGCTAGTGCTCTAGATACTAGATGTTGGAAAAACTTCAATCTTGAAGTTAACCGAATCAATCTTGATGAACAAGAATCAATCTTTCTGATTGATCACGCCTCTTTTTTTCACCCTTTACTCGGGTGAAACAACCACTCCTTGGTTGCAAGATGATTCTACACCACACAGAAAATTGAAATAAGAAAACAAGACAACTGAAAGTGAGAGAAAAGAGAAATTCTGGAGGTGGAAAAAGAAGAATGTATTGATGTGCAAATTACACTCTAAGTGTTTGTTACAATGTGTGTTAATCACAATTGTGACTTCAAAAACTATACAATGCTACTATAAAATTTGTTATAAAACTTCTTACAAATGAAATAGAGCTCCTCTCTATTTATAGATGAGATTACTTGTACTCCAAGTAATCACAAAATAACTAACTCAACTAAAACAAAGTTAAGTCAGACTATTTCGACTTTGTCTTCTTCGACAACTACATACTTCTGTTGCATGCTTCAATAGTCTGTATTTGACTTTCTATCAGATACAGTTAATACATACTCTGTTCGACACAAACTATTTTGACACACACTAAAACACCTTTCGACATCCGTCGAATACAAATACACTATTTCAACTTCGACACAAGGAATTACGTATTTAACAGGAACACCTACTCGTGTTGATTTAGACAGCATCATTTGCAACTGCTTTGGGACTTGAAAGAGTGTTTTTCCTGACTCCATGCCAAGTTTTGCGATATCCTCTAGGCAGTGTTAGGATCTAATGTGGTCTCTAGCTTCTCAAAGAAACGAGTTTTAATGAACCAATTTACTACACTGATTCATTCCATTATATTAGACTCATTGATACTTCCACAAAAAGTATCATAAGCATGTTGAGTTGATTCAAAACACAGATTTGTTAAGTGAAAACAGACATTTTAGAGTTACTGTCCTCTGAAAAAGACACTCAAAGTAGTGATTTCATGGTCAAATTTAGTGTTTTTCTAACCTCAAATCTCATAATGCATCTTATAACTTGAAAAAAGTTGAAATGTAGAATTGGAGCGAGGTAGTGGCAATGTCATGAGATTTCGACTCTAGACTAGAGTTTATAGTACAAAAAGCTATATTCTTATAATACTCCACAGGAAAATTATACTACTATAAATATGAGTTTTGTTAACTGCAGAATGTTGATAACTTTTGAATATTCTTAAGACATAATAAAACAATCAAGAATCATTTCCCTCTTTTCCTTTCATAGACTAACTAATGATCTTCTTTTTGTATTAATGATGGAGTTGGTGGAGTCATTGTTCCATCTTTACCTCCTTCAAGAGTAAGACTTGTGCCAGATTTGGTTGATACTACTGCATCTTCTCTATCCAAAGTTGAAATTGAAACTTGATCACAAGTATCAATTTCTTTCAAAGATAACTTTTCTTCAATGATACCATAACCATTCCTAGTCCTAGTTTCTTGAGCAAGAGAGCACCAACAACAGAATAACCAAAGTGCACAATCAGAAGCCGAAGGTTTTCCGAAACAGAAATCGTATGTAGGCAAATTGAACCTCTTTCTCATTTGAATCCTCCAAAAGCCGCCGTAAAGTAAACCACAAAAACAAAGGATGATTCCAGTAGCTATTAAAGCTATTCTGACATTATCGTCATCAATGTTACCGGAAGCCGATACAAATATCCAAAAAGGAGCCATACATAACAGCATAAAAGTAGCTATATGAACATACATGTTCCCGAATCCAAGTCTCTCCATATTCCAACCAAACATGCAAAAACTGCAGAAAAATGAGAGAAATGATACAGATATATCATGCCATATCTCAAGTATTCCTCCGCTCCAATTCGGTCTATTTTCTAATTCTACAACTTCTCCCTGTTGATCCTTAGATGCAAATGCATACTTTTTCTCAAACGGTTTCTTAATTTGATCTTGTGATTCTTCATCCTTATCACAATCATAGTCCTTCCCAAGTGGACTGAGAATAATGTACAATCCAGCTATGGCTGGTGACACAATTGCAACTGATATAGTAATTCCAATTCCAACTGCCGGTCGCTGAGACCTTGTGTATCCTAAATTTAGACCACAGAGTGCATATTGAGAAAAACAGTTAACATGAAGGAGAATAACCACTACCATCATATGTCTCCATTCATGCGGCTTACCAGTACCATTTTTGCAGTAAATCATTCGAAGCGTAGAAATGTCGTTTGTTCTCCATCTACACAAAAGAACAAGATGGTGGAACCTCTTAGGATGTTGATACAAACACATAAGTGTAAAGAGTGCATTTAGTATCTGGTTATTTATCTCAAACCATGTGTTCCTCTCCGACTTAGTTTTTAGCACATTATTCAACATTCCTGTCATGACAAAGAACAGAATTGCACCCGAAACAGCAACGCAAATTATCCACGCGAAAATGGCCATGTTCATCGGGTTCTTGATCCATTCCACGCACATTTTCTTGACTGAACTCCATTCAAGTTTTTGACCAAACGTCATACGTAAACGCGACTTTAGATCATTGGAATTCGGAGAAGGCACAGGCTGTGATATAAGGTCTTTCTCATTAGTGGTTGAAATATCCAGAGATGCAAACTCCTTCACTTGACTCCCATTCGATTCTTCAATTTCATTTCGGGGAGTTGTAATATTACCATTATCAACCGAAATCATTCTGATATCGAACTTTGAGATTTCACAATCAGAATCAGAACCACATCAGCAATGATATAGGTATAGTATAGTTAATGATCACTACAACAAACAACAAAAGATATAACAGTATGATCGGTAGTAAGATTTCCTAGGTTCCAAGCAAATTACAAATCAACCATAATAACACATACAAATATACAATGAACAATAATAAAAAAATAAAAATAAAAATTCAAGAACATTGAATAAGATAATTGAGTTTGAGTATATAGTAAAGTGAGTGAGAAATAAGACATACCTATGATGAAGGTTATTTGGTTTTGGATGGAAGTGATTCCATTTCAGGCAGAGGAAAAACTGTATTTGGTAAAGTAGTAATTCAAAAACATGGCGTGCGAATGTTTGGTGAAACGAGAATGGATCGTCGTAGGCGTAGCAGGTAAGAAGAATGAGAGATGGATTCAAATATACGGTTGACATCTGCCGGAAAAAGAAAAAAAGTGAAAGAAGGATTGAAATTTGAGAATGTGGATGGAAAGGAATTTTCTCTTTTTTATTTTTTTATGTCTTTTATTTACGTACTTCTTCGTGTAATTACTGTTTATTCCGAATTCAAACATTCAACTAAGGAATCATTAACTTTCAACATATTAATAGTAACGTTTTGTTTAATTCATGCATGTGTGAATTTAATTCAAGTCAAATCTAATTTTAAAATATTATATATTTTTTAATATTATGATTAATTTTTTTTATAAAAAAATTGCATGTAGCTGAATTTTTCTGGATTGTGAGTAAAAAAACTGAAGGGTGATGTAATTAAATTAATGGGGAAAATTTCATTGATAAAGAATAGCATGTAGCTATACAATTTTGATTTCACATCTTTTGTTGGGATAGAATCTCACAAACAAATTCGAAAAGGAAACCCACCATAAATTGTCGGGAATGGAAATAAAAATGGACAAGGATGTGCTTTAATGATACGTCTCATTCTTTTCACTTTCTTTCGAAATTATGAAGTTTAGCGAGAATGAACTTTAAAAAAACTGAGAGCATTGACAATTTGATACCTTAATGAAACCCTATAAAAGATGTAGTTCTTAATTATAGAGCGAATAAACCATTAGTTTGCTCTAAACTTTTACTCTACAATATAGTCCTGAATTATAGAAATATAATAAGTAATCCATAAATTATCTTTAAACCTACTTCAAAATTCCTTAATTATTATTTTATTTTTAAAAGCAATTGGATGACTAACTTGATAGATTAATAGTAGTTTAAGAATTATTTGGCATGATGATGCCAATCATATAGCATAACATATGCTAATAAATAAAATTGTGATTGTTAAATTCTCTGTTTTATAAATTACTTTCATAGGGTAAACATATATATGGCTTAAGAAAACATTAGAACCTGGTCCACGTAAACATAGGGTAAAGTGTTAACAAGATATCATATTAGTTTCATTCATACTCAAGCTCAAGCAACCTCCATAGAATCATATCTTGAATTCAGTCCGACCGATTCAAATGAAACCAAAGCAAATACACTCTATAAAATACAAGTGTAGGACAGAACAACAGGACAGACAAGCATAGAACAAACAAAATCATCAATATTATGTCCAACCAACAGAATGCTGGATTACAGTTTATGTAAGATCATCCTCTTCAAGTTCTTTGGCTTTCAGCTTTTCTTTCACCCTCAAAAGAAGCGTTGTCTTCCAAGAATCCTGCACAAGCAAGCAAATAATGCTGATGAACTCAAGCTACTTATGGAAGGCAAAACAAATGAGGAAACAAATCGGCACCGCCGTGTGACGTTTAAGTCAACAACATTTCCAAATCATTTTCACAACAGTTAAGTAGGCTTTGAACACTAGAATGGCAAGCACACGGTATTTCAGAAGCAATAATTTATTTGTATTTAAAAATTTCATACAACTTTTCTTGACAAAAGATAGACAGCTATCATTACAGGAAAGAACCAGTTGCATGAGTCAAGAACAGGTAACATCCCTGTCCATGAACCATAAACACTGAACACTCTCAAATACACCAGAAGGATAACATCATAACAGAGCTGTCTATCATCAAAATTCAAAGCATAATGTATTATGTAACACTAATAAAAGAGAGAAAAAAATATGGAGAACTGGTGCTACAAAGCTCCCACTCTAGCAAACCAAAGGAAGGATTGGTTCCACTGAGTTAATTGCATGTACTCCTTCCTACCTTGAATTTACAAGAAATTGATTCTACTGCTTGAACCCTTGACCATCTAGCCACAGCATTTGTAACACCAATAAAAGAAACAAATTCTATGTTTCCTTGATTAAAAATATGACAATATTAGAGAATGTCGTGGTAGCACCTTTAGTAGAAATGATGATCGGAAATAGGCTTTAGATGGTTTTGGCATATAAAGGAAATATCTGCAAATTATTATGTTATAAAGAGAGTAGAGCAAATGGAGAGTAGATCAAATGGAGAGTAGTCAAACAACTAAAGGTGGAGGAAGACCTAGAGAAACTATTAAAAAAGATCATGAGATTTACAAATTGGATAGAAACATGATCTTGGATAGGACATTATGGCAGAATTTGATCCATGTAGTCGACCTCACTAGAGAGATAAAGCTTATTTTTTTTATCTATTAGTCTAGTGGCCGGAATCTCCCAACCCCTTACAATCGATGCCCCTGCACAACTATCAACTGAGTTGGCTTAACGAGTCATAAGGTTTGGTTGTTGTTTTAAAGAGAAATCAGAGGAGTGCCATTGGCAATAGTTGGAGTTGCTGTCGTGTAACTAGAAAGTCATGAATTCATGGCATGAAAGCAACATCTTGCAAAAACAAAGACTACCCTTCCCTAGAAAATTCATAAAGGGAGCTTTGTATCATTAGGAAACTGAAAAAAGCAGATGAGATATAAAAATAACATCAGAATTCAGAACTTGAAACTTGGCTCCTCAAAAGTGAGCTCTTACTTCGAAGCATCTCTTTTAACCATTAAGTTGAAAGGTTTAATAGGAAGAAGAAAAAAAACAACTAATGTTTCTAAGCATAATCATGCGGGCATGGGTCAAATGTCAGCAATTTTGATGACGACTTCTTATTGCCCATTATTCTACCATTCTAAACAAGAACGCTTGAATTCAAACGAATAATGCATATTTGTTAAGAAATGTGGTTTGATTTAACTTAATTATACAAAACTGACTCATACGATGAGAATGGCCTCCCACTTATAAACACATGTTCTGTCATATATTGTCCGATGTGGAACTTTTAACACTCAAACCCAGGACTGAGTCCTGGATCATTGGACGCCCGTTATTGCTCTCGATTTTTTCGAACTACCAACAAGTGGTATCAAAGATACGGTTCGACTTGCCGGGAGAACAGGAGCTGGATTCTGTTATAGGATGTGGGGACTCACTTGTGGGGAGAATATCGAGTGCAGGAGTGAATGGTTAAAGTCACACGTCACCTATGAATGAGTGGAAAGAAAAATATATGAGAGGAGATCCAAATAGCTGATGACTTAAGGTTTTGAGTGGAGACGTGGTGTATCCTCACTTGTGGTCCTGGAACATTTGGCACGCCAGTTGGAGCTCGCGACCTCCCCGGTCTCCCCAACAAATAGTATCATAATCGGGTTAAAGACTACAATGTGGACATTTGACCCAACATGAGATTGAGTGTTGATATATATTTATATCGTAGAGTTTGTTTGAAGTCTCACATCACTTAATTTCACTTAACTTCTTGGACTATTGAACATATAAATATGTGAGGGCACAACCTCACCCTTTGAGATTTTCTTTGACTTCTTTTTCGAAATCTTCTTTTCCTGGATAACCAATTAATTTTCGTCCCAACTTTGCTTCTTATTGCCTCTGATCCCTTTCTCTCGACAACAAGCAAGTTTTCAACCTTGCATATCTCTCTTTTGCTCTCAATGATGATGGTCGTGGAGAACTAATTAACAAGGGTGTGATCGGACAGCCCAAGAACAAAATCATAGATTCTAAAAAAAAAGTTAAAGAAAAGCTCAAAGGCGGTTCGCCCTCAATTAATATGTTCAATGGTCCAGGAACCTAAGCAATGTGAGACTTCAATCAACACAAATACATATTCAAAATTCACCCTCACGTTGGGTCAAATGTTCACCTTACAGTTCTTAACCCACTCAGATACTACTTGTTAGGGAGACCGAAGAAGTCGGGAGCATCAAAATGCGCTCAATGCTTCAGGACCACAAGAGAAGGAGACACCACGTCCCAACCCAAAACCTTAAGGCATCGGTCTCTGTTATAAAGCCAATATTCCACTCATTCATAGACGATGTGGAACTTTAATCACTCATACATGCACTCAACATTCCCTCCCACAAATGTGAGTCCCCAAGTCAAGAGCAACAATGAACGTCCAATGCTCACGGATTGAAAATCTAGAGCGTGAAAATAAATGGTGGGTGGTCCGATAGCGGAAACCTGATAGCAGGTGGCCGAGCGGATCTTAAACGGGACTCTGATAATATGTTAAGAAATGTGGTTTGTCCTAACTCAACCATACAAAACCGATTTTTTAGGGTGAGGATCGTCCTCAATTATAAACAAATGTACAGGACATATACTCTGTCCGATGTGAGACTCTTAACAATATAATATACAAGTTTTACAAAAGGTAGTCAGTTAGAACTTAAATTTTAGCATAAAATTCCAAGCATGTGTAAGTTAATGAAAATATTTCCATTTAATTGAAAAGTTATGTTTATTCTGTTATACTTTAATATGAACAGAAACTACACTTGAGAAATTTTCTGCTAAATATAAATTATATGGGAATGTTGATTCCAAATTTACATTTTTTGAAGCTTACCAGAGGGGTCATGCTGTCAAATTCCTTGACAACATCAGTAAACTTTCCAACATCCTCTTCATCAACTGCCGCAGCAACATCCTATCCACCCAAAAATATGTCATCATTTCATATGCAAAACATACAAGTAAATTGTTATTATAATTTAACCTAACTCATCCTTACGAAACCGACTTGTAAGGGGAGAGGTATCACTCCATATAAACTCTTTCAAGGTTCTTTCTAATAACTATTAACAAAATAATCCCAATTCTTTTTGTCATGAAAAAAACTAATAATGAAATTCAATAATGGTGACCTACCGCCAATAACCTATATTCACGTGTTCCTGAAAATGTTGGATCTAATTCCTGCAAAACAAATACATCCCATTGAATTCAGCAGCTAGTAAGTTACTAAATGTCTCAAGATGTATTCTGTTAAAAGTTATAAACCTGGTATTTCTCTAATGCATTGTTTATGGCAACAACATCCCCTTTGCAGAGTTGGCAAAGGCCAGCATTAAGAAGATGGCCTTTAACTCCATATTTCAGCAAATTATTATTTAGAGATTGGCGTGCGATCTCTTCATAAATCTCAATCGACTTCTGATATCTGAAGAGTTATAATAAAAAGAAAAGGAACAGTAAATATTCAACTTAACATAAAGTAGAGGCAGTTATAAAGTCCCTTCCCTTTAAAAAAAAAATCCTGCATTCCTCTAATAGTTCCTGCACTTACTAGAGCAAATCACACACCCACATGTCAGACCAAAGGAAGAAATGAACACATTTTTGCTAACACCGTGTATACAAGTAAACACTATGAATTGTAAAAAGAAACATGCTAGACTTTTTTTAAGATAATAGACATTACTACAACAATCTGCAATGCACTGAAAGAATGTTAATCTGAAATGGAGAGTGAGGTGGATAAATGTACTCAGAAAAAAGAAAGCCAAAAAGGAAATTCTCAGAACAAATTACTAACCAAAGGACAAAGAAATTAAAAAAATAAATAAAAATGAAAAGACATGCAGAGTATAGAATCTTACTGTTCCAGCTGAGCAGCGAATTGGGCCACTTTCTGCTTGCACTGATTTGCAGAAGTTGTCACCTCTTCACTTTGATAAAAATCAGCTGACTTTTCATAGTAAACAACAGCCTGCTCAATATTTTGTTCGGATTCATATAACTCTGCAATTTCCTGTGTATAATAGTAAAACCCAGTTATCACATGTTCATGGAGATACCAGTTCAGTCACACAGTCAAAGCCGAGAAGCAGGGACATAAAAATCGTAAAACTAGGATTGTAGCACGGCACTTAAGATCTTACCGAAGGGCAAAATGGTAAATTCACATGAACAAAAACATGAAAATAATAATACATGAACAAGATAACCTATAAATCACAACATTCAACTAATTTAATTAATAATTCATGACCATCATTCCCTAATTTAATAAGCTCAAAAGATCAAATTCAAAATAAGTAGCTCAAAATACATAAATATAATAAATAAGTCTAATCATCTAAAGATATTATGCATCTCTATATCATGATAGTCATATAAATCCTGCTCCTTGTCTTTTATTTGAAGTCATTACAGAGGGCAGAGCAGTGGTAGGAAGAAGATGAAGACGAAATGGGGATGATAACAGAGGGAGAAGAACATAGATGATGGCAGAGGGAGAAGAATGGCGAAGATGATGGTGGAAAGTATCAGATTTTCGTTAAAGGAGGAGAGTATCTATGAGGAATGGATGTTGCAGCCGTTTTGCGTTTTGTGTTTTAGGGTTAGGAAACAGAGAATTTAAGTAAAACAAAAAAATCGGGTTCACTTAAAAAAAATCCAACCCGGTTAGAAAGCCCAACAAAACAGGCCCAGCACTATGGTTTTTACGATCTTACCTTAAAGATCTCGATCTTGACTACAAAAGCACACAAAAAAGTTTTTTGTAAGATCTTAGCACTAAAAGGCAATTTCAGATCGTAAGATCTTACAATCTTACGACCCAGCTCTCGATCTTGACAACATTGTGGGCGAGAGTGCACAAAAAAATGTCAACTCACAAGAAGGGATAACATTAGCCATTAATATAAATTTATTGCACTGAATCAAAAATCTAATAAAGAAGCAGCGATATACCTTCAAATATCTAGCAGCCATAGAGAGCCGGCCAATATCACACAAAAGATTCACAGCATGGTCTAAGCATGATACAGCCTCTGTACCAGAAAAGAGAGAAAAATAAATAAATAAACACTATCATTTTTTACACTATGCAAGTGGTAAAAATGCTAACATGTGCTAGACTGAAAAATATCTCATTCAAGTTAAGTTACATAATCAAGAATCCATCTAATCAATGTCCAGAAAACAACAAATCAAAATAAGGAATAAAGACATCTATAAATGAATCATATCAGACAGAATTCAGATGTCAGCAACTTGCACAAATTATTTTCAATAACTGACTAAAACAAATCTAGTTGTATGAAATTAATCCCTAGTTAAAGCTTGTTCAAAGCATATATGTAGTGCTACAGAATAAAGCTTGATTTATAGATATGGATGGCAAATCATCAAGATAGCATAAGGACTTTTTATATCACATGATTATGTAAAGAGGATATCATGCTTTATCTAATTTGCTTTAAGAAATTGACAAATAGAAATACTAGTGCTAAACAGAATAGGCCTTAATGATGGAGGCAAGAGCAGCATTTGGAGCAGAAATTATAAATGAGAAAGCATATAACAGATACCAATAAAAACAAGAATATGAGGATAACAATTCGCAGCACACACAAACATGTAGTTTTATCTTGAAGTGCACCACAGATATTCAAAGCCAATACTACCAATTATTTTTAGATTCGGTGTTGATTTTGATCACAATATATACTCTCTCGGTTCCAAAATAATTGTTGTTGTAGGTCTTTTCACACCGAGTAAGAAAAACAATAGTTAATTAATAATGTTGCAATTTCAGGAAAAAAAAACATCCTTATTAACTATTGGTTGTTAATCGTTGTCATAATAAATGTATAGTGGAATATAAACTTGAAAGTAATGCTGACAATTTTTGGAAAAGCAAACAATTTTTGGGCCCTATAATTCTTTTTCTCAAGTATATATTCCCTATAGCATTAAGTTGCTGATCCACCAGAAAGCAATACTAAGCAATACTTGACTGAATTAAACTACGAGAACCAATCCATTATGCAAAATAGGAAGATATGAATATAAACACAAAATTTCAAAATAGTAGCAGGTCCAAAATAAATTAACAGCCTTAGCAACCATAAAAGAATTCTAGTTCATACTTCAGATACCGATAACTACTTGCGTAACATACATACATACATACATACCACTTATATTAGTCTTTTTATAACAATGTGCAGCATCAACATAAGCCTGTGAAGCCTCGTGCTTGCTTTCCAACTAGAAACAGAAGAATACAATGTCATTGCAGACTTAAAAGAAATACAGCAGGAAAGACCACATGCAAAAACAAAACAAAAAAACTAATTCATATTCGTTACCTTCAAATGACAATTTGCCAATTTAACATAGGTAGATCCCGCTTTGTCCCCTAAAAATCCAAATAGATGAATCAAAACAACATACAAAACTATTCCATCCTAAATCCTCAATTATAAAGCTAATCACATTTATTCATAACAAATTAAAGCAAAAAGTAACCAAATTTAAGTCAATGCAGCCTATGCTTGATCAGTTTAGATTACTACCAAAAAAATATATATGCAACAAAAACCAACAATCACATTAATAAAGTATAGTATATAGTATATACACAGTGAAAAACAATGATAATTCCATAACATCTCACAAAACTCCAAAAATATAATTTTCTATCGCAAAATGAATCAGGTCGAGAACTATTTCAAATAGGATAACATTTCATCGAGCAACAATGAAAACACCATAAACAATTTCACTTAGTTTAACCTTTCATCTGAGTAACAAAACCTAATAAATAAATAAAAAAGAGAAAGGGAAAATACATGATTTAGCGAGTTTGAACGAATTGGCGGCTTTATCGAAGAGATCGGCGGCATCTTCGAATTTTGAACCGAATAAGCCCCAACCGCTGAGCTTCTTCTCAGCTTTCTTCTCGAAATCCTCTGCCCTTGCTAACTGATCGGCCATTTTACTCCGATCGGAAGCGAAAAATGGATCGATTCACTGTGTTGTGGAAAAAATGAGGTGAAGAAGAATCATAAGAGAAAGGAGGAGAATAGAGAGATATTAGAGATAGACTCTGAAGACCCGAAAACCGCAAATGAAAAAGTGGAAAAATGAACGAGACGAAACGAAAAGGTCTAAGCCAGCGAAAATTGTCAACTTTTTTCTTTCTTTCTTTTTTACTTAAAATAAATTATTTAATACTAATACGACTTTGGTCGATTTTATGAAAATATTATTCAGCTAAAATGTTGTTTTAAATTAAAAGTGTGATACCCGTGCGGATGCACGGGGATCCGTCGGTGACGCTTATTTGTTGTCAAAATAATTTTTTTTATAAAAATAAAAAATAAAAAATATTGAATTAAATCAAATTAAGATAAATGATAAATTTAAATATTTATAAATTAATTAAAAATAATAATATTTGTGTAATTAATTAATTGTAAAAATAGGAAATAATTGATTAAAAATAATCAGTTCCATTGATATAAATAAGTGTTATTAAAATAATAAGTTTGTGAATGAAAAACAAATAGTGATACCCGTGCCTTGGCGCACGTACCGGTCAGTGACACGCGTTTGTTTAAAAATAAGATAAACAAAAATTAGTAAATATAAAAAAATATGATTTATATTTTTAAAAAAAAGATAGAATCAATACCCACAGACATCGGTTGATATTTGTAAATATTATTTTAAATGTATAAATAAATATTATTAACATAAACTATTTTGTGGGATAGTCATATCAGTATTCGTGTGTTCGCACCAATATAGGTGTGTTACACGCATTTATTTTTAAAGAAATATATAATTATAAAAATTAGTAAAAATAAAATAATCATTAATTTAAAAAAATATATATAATGAATACCCGAGGACATCGTTTGATATTTTTTATAAAAAATATTTATACAATGATTTAGTTTTATAAATATCAAATAATATCATAGTTTTTGAAAATATTATTTTAATTATATAATTAAATATTATTAACATAATAAATATGTAATTATTATTACAAATATTTATTTCGTGGGATACACATATCAGTACTCGTGGGTATCGATCAGTGACACGCATTTGTTTATATTTAAAATTTGAACGAAAATAGAATTAATAAAAATCGATAAATATAAAAAATATAATCTATATTAACAAAATATAGATATTAATTTTTTTTCATATTTTTTTAATGATTAGTTTTATATAATAATTTGTTTTAAAAATATTTTAAATTAATTTATAAGAGATATTTATTTTTTCCCGTATTTAGATATTTAAATTTATTTATATGAAATATATTTTTCTCATTTTTGAATAAGTAGTACACTTTTTTTCTTTTATATATATATATATATATATATATATATATATATATATATATATATATATATATATATATATATATATTAGAATTATTTTTTATACAAAAGTTTATGCAATGATTTATTTTTATAAGTATTAAATAATTTCATAGTATTTGTAAATATTATTTTACTTTTACAAATAAATATTATTAGGATAAATAAATACATTTTATGTAAATATTATTATAAATATTTATTTTGTGGGATAATCTTATCAGTACTCGTGTGGTTGCTCAAGTACCGGTAATTTACTTTCATTTATTTTTAAAAAAAGTAAGATTAATAAAAATTAGTTAATATAAAAAATATAATTTATATTTTAAAAAAAAAGATAGAATCTATATCCGTGGATATCAGTTGATATTTTTTATCAAAATATTTATACAATAATTTAGTTTTATAAAACATCAAATAATATCATAATATTTGTAAGAAAACATTTTTGAGGAAACATTTTTATTCTCTATTTTCCTATTTTAATTTTAAAAACAATAAAATAAAACTTTCTTATATATTAATTACTATTGACATTAAAACATTAAAATTTTCTTATATATTAATTTCTTATATATTAAATTAACATAAATTTTCTTTTAATTAAAAATTAATTGTAATAATTATCATAAATAAATATATTAATTTTTAAAAAACTTATAAATGCGTTGAAAAATTTATTAAAACTACTATAAATAAAAATAATATAAAATAAATGTATTTAATTTATGATTAATTTAAATTTTAATATAATTAATTATGTTTTAATCTATTATAGTATTAGTAAATATAAGTTAAAAATCATAAAAATGTAATAGAGGTGAAAGAGATTAGAAAAATAATAATCGGTAATATCTTTTCTGATTGGACATTAAAGAGAGGGACACATATATGAATGTAAATTGTCTCATCATTAAAACACCACCATCCTAATTTATAAAAAAAAAACAAAAAAAAACACTTTATTTCTCTCAAAGTTTAAGACAAAATAATAAATTTAATTTTAGTTATTTATAACTCTTTTATTATAAATAAAAAAATTAAAATTTCTTTAATTATTATTATTATTATTATTATTATTATTATTATTGTTATGTACACTATTTCTAACCTATTAAGAAAATTATAATATCTTACAAATATTATTACATATGTTTTAATCTGGAAAAAAAATTAATAGATAAATTGATTTATAATTACTGTATCATACAAATATTATTACATATTATACATATTTTTATAATCTTTATTATCTTCAAACTTCTTAGGATTGATCGAATATTATATTTAGTTTAATTACTATAACAATATTATGTAAATTATCACTTCTTAGGATTGATCGAATATTATATTTAGTTTAATTACTATAACAATATTATGTAAATTATAAATAATGATATTAAAGATAAGAGGTTACAAAAACAATGTATATTAATACTAATATGTTGACATTATTATTAATGATGAGGAGTTACAAAAACAATTATTATTAACTTGTAACATTATTATCATTAATTATTGATATTAATATCTTAACATATAATATGATCGATATTAATAATTAGAAGTTACAAAAAGAATTTGTATATTAATCACAAAAAAATAAAGGACAATAAATATAATATCTTAACATACATATATATATATATATATATATATATATATATATATATATATATATATATATATATATATATATATATATATATATATATATATATATATATATATATGTTCCGGCCCGGCCCAATCCCTCTTATTGGGCCAGAAAGATTGATCCATCCACCTCGCTCGACGTCGAGCATAACCATGAAAAGTGGTCCTCAGTCGACCACCAACGATCCGGATTTGAGGAGATCTCCTAAAGGATAATATTGACCATTTCCTATCTTCACGGACCCCTCGATCCGCGCTTCACCTAACAACCCAATAGAATTCTAGTCAGTCCCTTATAAAAACCCTCTCATTTGAGAGGGGCAGGTATTCAATTCTCAACCCTAACACTAGTACTTGCTCACTGTTGCTCGGATACTTACTTTGGCATCGGAGTGTGTTGCAGGTACACCCCTTTTTCTCCTCGACGACCATTTCCGCTCGCTCTCGAGTCCAGCCGTATCGGATCCTGATCTCCAGGTACGATCAGGTGGCGCCGTCTGTGGGAAACCAACTTCCCCGTTCTTCTTTCAAGATCCTCAAAGAACAAAAGTTTTAACAAGATCCATGGCTGCTCGGGACAACCAGGAGAATCGATCGAATGATGGCATGATTCTCACACAACATGAGAGCAATGACCATCCTCCCCTACACGATGATACCACGCACGACCAACCAGAAGGGAAGGCAGCGTCGCCCTCACCCGATCGTAATCAACCCTTGGAGAGTCGCCCGGAAACTCTCGTTCCTTCGACTCCTTCGGGATCAGATTTCGCAGCGCTGGCCGAAATCCTAAATCAAACAAACTTGTTACTCCTCGCTCATGGTGAAAAGATCGCCCGACTTGAAGATAACTCTCGTCGACCTCATTCTTCCAAGAGACCCCAAGGGGAGCACACTCCGTCTCCTCCGAAGAAAAGGAGAGGAAACACCGACGAATCAACAGGCAACAAACGCTTTCGTCGGTCATCTCCACGACCCTCTCCTAAAAGAAAATCAAGAAGGAGCAGATCAAGATCCGCTTCCCCTCGAAGAACAAAGAAACGTGATCACAGGCCATCACTTGCTTCCAGTGACGACGAAGACGCTCGGGGACCCTTATCTTCTGAGATTATGGCGACCAAACTCCCGAGAGGCCTGGAGAAACCTCCTCCTTTAGGTTCATACGACGGGACTACCGACCCAGACGAACACATCGAGAACATCGATGCCTTGCTCGACTATCGGGGTGTTCGGGGAGCAATTAAATGTCGGCTCTTTCCCACGACGCTGAGGAAAGGGGCAATGACATGGTACAAGAGCCTTGAGGCCGAATCCATCACGTCGTGGAAACAACTTGGGCGTACCTTCTCTAGGCATTTTACTGCATCAAGACGACACCCTAAGACAGAGGCTTCGCTCGAAGCAATAATCCAAGGGAGGGACGAGCCTTTACGAACCTACATCGAAAGGTTCAATAAAGAAGCGGTTCAAGTATCCACAACCGACGACATGAAAAAGTATTTGCTTGAACGGGGGCTACGTCCCTCGACCGACTTTCATCGGGCGGTCGGTATTGAAACACCGGCGACCCTCGACGCATTCCTGCTAAAAGCCCAAGCTTACATCCAATATGAGGAAAAGCAAGCGGCCAGTTCTGTAAGAGACGCCCGACGTCGGGAAGACGCCAAACCACATCGAGCAGAGGAACCCTCGACATCTCGTCGGGGAGGAGACAAAAGAAAGGATGATCGCTCCCGTGAACCGCGGGAGCACCGGGGACCTATCGGTCGGTTCCACGAATACACACCTCTCCTAGCCTCCAGGGAGAAAATCTTGTCTGAGTGCGCCAATTCGGAATTCAAACAGGCAGGAGTACGTTTTCCGAGGCAACAACCTACCAAGCCCGGTACAGATAAAACGAAATACTGTAGATTCCACAAGAGTCACGGGCACAACACGGAGGATTGCATCCACCTCAAGGACGCGATCGAAATCCTCATCAAAGACGGGCATCTGAAGCAGTTCACAAAATCCAGAGAAAATCCTCGGCAAGACACGCAAGAAACCCAGAAAATCGAAGAGGCCGTGCCCATCCCCGCGGACGCTAACATGCAGGTCGCCCTGAGCATCTATCGCCCGAAAGACTTCTTCTTACCAGACCACACCAAAGGCACAGGATACCTTTCCTCTCACAGTCCATGGGAAGCTTTCCCCTCGGCGATGGTCATATCGGGAGGAGGATTCAATAAAATCACGGTCGGTTCTATGAAGAGAAAATTCGACCAGCTGATCGCCAAAGGGCCCGCGCAAAGCGCCACCTTAGATCCTCCAAGGGAAGGTTCCGTACCCCTCGCATTCTATCGGGAAGAGCTTCTGGGAGGAGCACCAAACGCCAGCATCCCTTTACTCATCCGAGCATGCATGGCGAACTTCGACGTAAGAAGGATATTGGTAGACCAAGGAAGTTCGTGCGACATCATGTACTCCCAACTGTTCTCAACGCTCCAACTGAATGAAACACATCTGACTCCATACGTCGGATCCGACCTGCAGGGTTTCAACGGAGCAGTATCCCGACCATGGGGCTATGTTGACCTGTTTGTCACTTTCGGGGCAGGCGAAACGGCCAGGACAGTTAGAGTCCAATTTCTCGTCATGGATTGCCCATCGTTATACCAATGCATATTAGGACGACCAACTCTGGCCGAGTTGATAGCCGTGTCGTCCACCGTTCACTTAAAGATGAAGTACTATACTACTTCGGGCAGAGTCGCCACATTGCACGGAGATGTCGACGCTGCCCGCAGATGTTTCGAGGCAGCATCAAAAGGCCTCAGCTCAATATCGTACCAACCAGATGTGCCCAAGGCCTTCCCTCAAGTCGATTCGATCGACTTAGACTGCAGGTTTTCAAACAATAGCGAGAACATCCAGAGACCAGCAGAGGCCTTAGCCCGACCAATCCCGGACGGAGACTTCGAGCTAGTTCCTTTGGGAGAAGATCCTGCCCGGTGCGTCAAGATTGGAGCACACCTGCCCGAGTTAGTGAAGCGACAGTTGGAAGCTTGTCTCAAAGGGAACGCAGATTTGTTCGCATGGAGCGCTGCAGAAATGCCAGGGCTCGACCCCGAAACAGCTTGTCATCACCTCTCTATCGACCCAACGTGTAAAGCGGTCGCTCAACGCAGGAGAAAACAGTCGAGCGAGAAGACTGAAGCTGCCGAATCTGCCATTAAAGACCTCCTAGAGGCAAAATTTGTAACTGAGGCCAGGTACACAACCTGGCTCTCAAATGTTGTACTCGTCAAAAAATCTAATGGAAAATGGAGAATGTGTGTTGATTATACCGATCTGAATCGGGCATGCCCGAAAGACGCATACCCTTTACCTAACATCGACAAATTGGTCGACAATTCATCCGGATACAAATTATTATCCTTCATGGACGCATACTCGGGTTACAATCAAATACCCATGGCCGTGTCCGACAAAATATACACGGCCTTCATGACCGAGTCGGGCAATTATTTTTACAACGTTATGCCTTTCGGTCTAAAAAACGCAGGAGCAACGTACCAGCGCATGATGAATAAAGTATTCCGAGCCGAAATCGGGGACATGCTCGAAGTATACATGGAAGACATGATCGTCAAATCTCAACAGGAGACAGACCACGCGTCTCATTTGCGAAAAGTCTTCGACCAAGCACGAAAGTGCAAAATGCGTTTCAACCCTGAGAAATGCACCTTTGGTGTCCGAGCGGGAAAATTCCTCGGATTCTATTTGACCGAACGAGGCATTGAGGCTAATCCCGATCGGTGTCGAGCGTTCGCGATGTTCCCAACTCCTACGTCAAAGAAGTCCATACAATCACTAAACGGAGTCATCACTTCCCTTGCCCGATTCGTGGCAAAATCTGCTCAACACGCCCTCCCCTTTTACAAACTGCTCCGTAAGGAAGCAACGTTCGAGTGGACAGCAGAATGCGAATTAGCGCTATCCCACCTAAAAAGGGCATTAAGTGAACCTCCAGTCTTATCCAGACCAGAGGAGGGGGAAACTCTATATCTCTACCTCGCGGTCGCTAACGAAGCAGTAAGCGCAGCCCTTGTGCGCGAACGACCCGAAGGACAAAAACCCGTCTATTTCACGAGCAAAGCTCTCCACGGCCCAGAAGTTCGGTACCTTCAGATAGAAAAGGTCGCATTGGCCCTCCTTCTCGCAGCTAGGAGACTACGCCACTACTTCCTGGCTCACACCATCATCGTAAGGACTGATCAACCCATAAGACAGTTGCTCGGTCGACCAGACATGGCCGGTCGAATGTTAAAATGGTCTCTAGAACTATCTGAATTTGATATCAAATTCGAAGGAAGACAAGCCCTCAAAGCGCAAGCACTGGCCGACTTCGTAGCTGAACTTACCTTCACCGAGCAGAACACGCAAGCTTCGTCCAAGTGGGTTATTTTCGTAGACGGTGCTTCTGGCCCGACGGGCAGTGGGGCCGGTATCATTCTGGAGAACGAGGAAGGGAACGTCATCGAAGTATCCTTGACTCTATCCTTCCCTACTTCCAACAACCAGGCGGAGTACGAAGCCTTCCTATCAGGCATACGGCTCGCGAGCGACCTAGAAGCAGAAGAAATCACAATTTGCACAGACTCCCAATTGGTCGCGAGCCAAGTCCGTGGAGATTTCCAAGCCAGGAGTGACAGCATGGCCGAATATCTGGCCCTCGTAAAAGACGAAATAAAGCAGTTTAAGAGCGTGGAAATCAAACATGTTCCACGAGAAAGCAACGCTCGCGCAGATATCCTATCCAAACTGGCGAGCACTAAAAGGAAAGGAAACAACGAGTCCGTCATACAAAAACTGCTCCCCCAACCAAGTATTGGACATTCGTCACCCTGCACACACATTAACCTAGTGGGCGACACAAGTTGTTGGATGACCCCAGTATTCAACTACCTAACTAAAGGAGAATTACCAACCGACCCGAAAGAGGCTAGTACCGTACGATGGAGGGCGTGCTCATATTCTTTAGTAGGTGGACGCATGTATCGTCGAGGATTCTCTACACCCCTCCTCAGGTGCGTAGAAGAGGAAAATATTCCACACGTCCTAAGGGAAGTCCACGAGGGAATCAATGCGCAACATCCGGGCGGACGTTCGTTAGCTCGTAAGATTCTGAGGGCAGGATACTACTGGCCCACCCTACAGCACGATGCAAAGGAGCATGTAAAAAGATGCGATAAATGCCAACGACATGGGGACGTGCACATAGCACCTCCTTCCGAGCTAAAATCGTTATCATCACCATGGTCGTTCGCATGGTGGGGAATGGACATTCTAGGACCCTTCGTCGTTGGGTCTGGTCAGAACAAATACTTGATTGTAGGCGTCGACTACTTCACCAAATGGATAGAAGCTGAGGCTCTGGCCAAAATTACTGCACTCAATATACTTCGATTCTTCAAAAGAAACATCCTCGCCCGGTTTGGAGTGCCCCTCGCTATTGTGACCGACAACGGAACTCAATTCACGGATAAACATTTCAAGGAATTCGTCGCGTCAATAGGGACAAAACAACATTTCGCATCGGTCGAGCACCCCCAAACTAACGGGCAAGCCGAGGCCGCAAACAGGGTAATCCTGAGAGGTCTGAAACGAAGGTTAGACGAACATAAGAAACACTGGGTCGAGGAACTACATAGCGTATTATGGGCATATAGAACCACTCCCCATTCAACGACCGGAGAATCCCCATTTCGATTAGCATATGGGACCGAAGCAGTAATTCCAATAGAAATGCATGTCCGTTCGAGACGCACGGAATTCCCCATGGAACAAGATGTCAATAATGAAGCTTTAAGAGACGAGCTCGACATGGTCGAGGAAATTCGATCAAATGCTGCCCTTCGAGAAACCATTCTCAAACAAAAGATAGCCGCTCGGTATGATTCCAAGGTCATCAGACGGACGTTCGAAGTAGGTAGCCTCGTCCTTAGAAGAAACCACAGAGATCCCCGCGAGGGAAAACTAACGCCCAACTGGGAAGGCCCATATCGTGTTCGAGCAAAAACCGAGAACGGCGCCTATTACCTAGAAAATCTACACGGGGAAGAACTCGCTCGGCCGTGGAACGCCGAGAAACTTAAACAGTACTATAGTTAAATCAATCTCCTTGCTCAGCAACCAAGCGAAGAGAAGAAGAGATTAACGAAAAACTGCGTGCCTAGGTACGAGCACGTCAGCCAAAATATAATAAAACAAGCAAGAACTCTTTTCGAGCAAAAGGGAGACTTGCCGCACGAACGGATACTCAAACGAGTCCGACGTCGCCTAAGTACCACGACCAGGTAGAACCCCAGCTCGCGATGGGACGTTCACGCCATGGGACCCGAGCCATTACCTTGACTCGGGCACCGACCGAGGATACAACCCTCCAAGACTGATTGGTTCCCCTAACCAACAGACCGTCCACACTCCCCCGTATCTATCCAATCACTTCTAATTGATGCAAATCCGAGCGTCAAACACTTAGTAAAAATATAACAAACTATGTCCCCCGACGGACGAATAGTTGCGAACAAACAGTATTTATGTAAACGACCTCCAGGGTCAAGCACTTAACAATTAAAAGAAATGCGGCACCAAAAGGCCGACTTGTTCAGAATTACACATAAAGGGGGCCATGCCCCCCAAAACAAAATACATAATAAAATACAAGGCGCACAGGCCACAAATTAATTATCTCCATCTGCTGGGCGATCTTCCTCCACACGAGCTTCCTCATGGCCCGGCTGCTCCTCCGACTGATCGGGCTGGACCATCGTCCCCGGCTGAGAATCGGCCACCACCAAGTCCGCAGGCACCACGATCTGACCATCCACTACCTTGTAAAGATAGTTCATCCGATCAACGTCCAAAGCGAGGTCAGGGTGGAGAGCTTTCACTTGGTCCACTGCGTTTTGAAAACTGAACTCAGTAGACGCGTTCAGATCTTCCATATCCTGGTCGATCCGAGCGAGGAAATGAGCCCTCGTAATCAAATGTTTAGTGTCCTCGTCTTCATCCTCTTTGGGGCAAAAGGCATCTTTTAACTTTTTGTTCTGCTCGAGCAACTTTCTCTTGTCGACCTCTAATTTGGCGATTATCGTTGCTCGCTCAGCAGACTCTGTGGTAACCCTTTTCACCTCCTCGGTGGACGCCGTCAGCTTGGCCTCGGAGGCAGACAGTTGCTCTTTGAGCTTGCTGTTCTCCCGCTCCAGCTTGGGAGACCCTTCAGCCGTCATCCAGGCCATAGTCAGGACCCGCATCACCGCGCTCGCGTCCTGGGCCAATGAGAGCCGCCGAGCAGGGCAATCCATCCCCTCCAGGAATAAAGAATCCGCCCGGTCCACATCCATTGTGTTCCCCTCGAAGAAGTTCCGAACGACGAAACACGGGGGTATCCCATGCCTTGGCTTTGGAGGAGCGCCGGCCGTCAGATCCACAGTGGCCGCCGCTTTATGTTTCTTCATTAAAGAACCGGTGGAAGCCCCCGGAGAGCCCTGAACCAGTGGACCCGAGCCTGAACCACTTGCCTCGGTCAACTTGGTCTGCACGACCCTCGACCGTTTCCGCTGCTGCTGAACTAGCCGCTCATGGATTTTGTCTAGAGGATTAGTCAAAGAACCTGAAAATAGGAACAAAACCAAGATTAGCTACGAGTAACAAAATCAAAAAAAAAACTTAACGAGCATAAACAAACAGATACCGAAAAAATCAGCTATCTCCTGCCCGTTATTACAGGCCAACAGATCAGTAACATTGATCAGGGGACGCTCCAATGCTTCTCCCCCATCCTGATCGACCATAACTTTGCCTTCCCCGTCCAATAGAGGAGTCGGAGTAAAAGAAGCTATCAACTTCCTAAAAGCTTCGAAGCTGGCCGCGTCATCATCATTCAGGGTGTCCCCCACCTGAACGAATTCCCCCACTGGCCGCTCATAATGCACGTAACTCCAAGAAAAAGGGAACATCCACAACCTCCTCGGAATCACTTCCCCTTGGTCGTCCAATCTGGGCTCGTCGTTTTCATCAGTATCAATTCCAAGGAAACTCATGGCTCTCACGGCCGCATCGCTCGCAGGTTTTATCAAGAAGTAATCGGTCTTGAAAGCCCGGATAGACTCCGAGTGAGCCTTGAAAATCTTGGTCCGTTGTTTGAAAGACACGAACCCCTTCCGATCGGTCCCTCGCCCGACTTGGCGTTGTAGGGAAAAGAGGCGAAAGAAGAGAGGGAGCGTGGCCCCAACGCCCAAGAAAGAACACGTCATCTCAAACGCCCTAAGGAAGGCATATGAGTTCGGATGCAGCTGAGAAGGGGCTATGCAAAGATGTCCGAGCACAGCACTCACAAAATCGCTGAAGGGCAGCGTAACTCCCAAGACCGAAGTGGCGTACTCATACATAGAAAACGCTCGGCCGCGAAAGTCTGAGAAGATCCGGTCGTCGTCTCCCGGGCAGGTCACGACCCAGTCAGCAGGATTCCCAACAATTGGCAGCGGTTCCGACCGAGGCCTCGAGAAAGAAGACACTTTGTCCAGCAAGTCTTCGACCACCCATTCTTCGGGCGAGACCCTCGACCGGGTAGGACACTGAGGCGATTCTGTCGACTGCCCCGTGGTACTCGTACTCGAACTGTCAGAAGAGCCTCCCGAGCCTGAGGGTATGGACGCAGACGATTCCGTACTCTCCGAGGACGTATCCTCAGAAAGCACAACCAGCGGGTCCTCGAGCAAGTTATCACCTGAAAAGCAGAGGAAAGGCATCAGTGAATTCGATTAAGAATATCAAATCCACCCTTCCACCGCTCAACAAGTGAAAGGGCGCGCCTCAGCTCAGAAACTATGTTCCGAGCTGTAGCCCTGGCTAACCGTTGCTCGTGGCAACAGCTGACGCCCAATAGTACAGATAACAAATCTATCAAAAAATCTAAAGCCTAAGACGACCAAGGTTTGCGTCGACCCTAAAGTTAGGGTTCACAGTCGACCAGTTACGGTGGCAAGAACTTTAAAGTTTTCTAATTCTAAATCCTAAAACTACCGGTAAAATCACCCTAAACCGCATGCATTCTACAGAAACTAAGCTATATACGCTCAAGAGAGAAGAAAAGAACAGTACCTTGAGCTTGAGAAGACATTTTGGAGAAGATTAAGCTTCTGTGAATGGTGGTCGGTAAGAACTGGCGGTGGTCGACGGCTGAAGCAACGGTGGTTGAACGAGCAGAGGCTTGAGAGAGGAGATGAAACGAAAGGGTCAAAATGGGCCCTGGGAATCCTATTTATAGGGAAGAAGACACGTGTGCGCACGCGTGACCCCTACACGCTAGCCCCTAGGCTAGCCGTCAAATCATTAATAGGCGCGAATATCCAGATATTCCAGCTTTTCGTTTCACATTCCTCTACCGAGCAACGTATCGCTTGCCCGGAAGACCGATAGCATGGATCTTCGACCATGGCATCCCACTCCGTCGATCACTATGTCGTCTCTTTTAAGTCACTGCTCGACAGTTCGAGCAATGACTTGGGGGGCTCCTGTTCCGGCCCGGCCCAATCCCTCTTATTGGGCCAGAAAGATTGATCCATCCACCTCGCTCGACGTCGAGCATAACCATGAAAAGTGGTCCTCAGTCGACCACCAGCGATCCGGATTTGAGGAGATCTCCTAAAGGATAATATTGACCATTTCCTATCTTCACGGACCCCTCGATCCGCGCTTCACCTAACAACCCAATAGAATTCTAGTCAGTCCCTTATAAAAACCCTCTCATTTGAGAGGGGCAGGTATTCAATTCTCAACCCTAACACTAGTACTTGCTCACTGTTGCTCGGATACTTACTTTGGCATCGGAGTGTGTTGCAGGTACACCCCTTTTTCTCCTCGACGACCATTTCCGCTCGCTCTCGAGTCCAGCCGTATCGGATCCTGATCTCCAGGTACGATCAATATATATATATATATATATATATATATATATATATATATATATATATATATATATATATATATATTACATAACAAATAACAAATTATGAATATTATTTAAATTTTTTTATCTTCTTATTAGTAAATCTGCCAAATAAAAAATAAAATGAAGTGAAAAAGATTTAAAAAAATGAAATTATATATATATATATATATATATATATATATATATATATATATATATATATATATATATATATATATATATATATCTTATAAAATAGAAAAGAGAAAAATTAATAAAAAAATAAAAATAAAAAGATGAAAAAGATATTACTAAATTATGAATCTTATTTAACTTTTTTCTTCTTATATATAGACCTACTACCTAAAGAAAAAAATAAAGCAAAAAATATGTTAAAAAATGAAATTATATATATATATATATATATATATATATATATATATATATATATATATATATATATATATATATATATATATATATATTACAGAAATTATATAATAAATTATGAATATTATTCAAAAAAATTCATCTTCTTATTAGTAAATTTGTCACCTGAAAAAATAAATGTAGTGAAAAAAGATGTTAAGAAATAAAATAATATCCGACAATAATAATAATAATAATAATAATAATAATAATAATAATAATAATAGAATAATATTAATAATAGTATAATAATAATAATAGAATATTAATAATAATAGGATAATAATAATAATATAAAAAAATATAATAGAAATAATAATAATAATAAATAATATAATGATTATATCATATTAGTTTTTTTTAGTAATAAATGCAAATCAACACAAAACAAATATAACAGATTATAAAATAAATATAAAACGTATGAAAGTTGAGAGAAATATATATCGTATGAAAGTTGAGAGAAAAAACGTATGAAAGTTGAGAGAAGAGAAAACAAATGAAACTTGAAAATTGGGAGAACTGATTTGTACTTCTATTTTTAATAGTAAATATATTGCATCCTACTGTTTTGGAAATAATGAAATATTATTTCTATTAAGTTGTTCCAATCATGACAAAGTGGGTTATAGTTAATTGGCAATAAATGCTTCACATAAGTCTCACATTGGAAGTGGAGTAAAATTAAATAGCATTTATAAGACCTTTGGAACAATGTACTTTCCAAAGGAGCCAAAGAGGATAAAGTGCCACATAGTCATATGTGGTGGTCCCAAGCATTATGTCACTTGTCTCATACAAAACACCCCTCGCCGGTGTCGCCACCGGCGACACCGGCTCCGGAACCGGATCCGAGGGCGTGGGCGTAGAGGCGCTAGTGGCGGCTTGTAGACGGCACTTGAGCACTTAGGCACGACGAATTTGTTTTAATTATAGCTCCAGATTTTATTTGTTGCCTAGAGTTTGATTTTGAATTTGAATTCGAAGTACATAGCATTTCATGAAGTGGTGCATGACATTTTATTTGAACCATTGCAAATGTTCATTAGAGAGTGTTGTTTCATGAAGAGTTGCAAACTTCTGAAACGACAAATGCATGGCTATAAATATATGATTTTTACTTCGAAATTCATTACTCCAAAATCTGATATCCTCTTCTATATAATTCCAAACGTTTTCCTTGCATTCGAATCTTCACCAGTCTTGTGCAGTTTCGAGAAAAGGTTGACTTATCCTGGGTATTCAGGCTGTTCCAACTCTAAGACAATTTGAGAGTGTGCTTGAAATACTTTTAAGGAAAGTGACTTCGTTCGCGATTCAGTCTGGATCCATTCGACATTGAAGAATTATCTAACAATCTTAAAAGTATTTGTATCATGGATTCCGACGCTGCTGTTTCAAGCATCAAAGTTATGAATCAGGATCTTGTAAAATTGGATCGCTTCGATGGAAACAACTTTACCAGATGGCAAGACAAGATGACATTCCTGCTTACTGCACTCAAGGTTCACTATGTCTTGAATCCTGATCTGCCACCAATTCCAGAACCAACTGAAGATGATTCTGACCAACTCAAGAAGGAGCGCATGCTGCGAAAGGAGGATGAATTACTATGTCGTGGACACATTCTGAACACACTGTCTGGCCGTCTATACGACCTATACACGGACAATTCGTCGGCTAGAGACATATGGAATTCGCTGGAGTTTAAATTCAAAGCCGAAGAAGAAGGTACGAAGAAGTTCTTAATTTCAAAATACTTTGATTTTAAATTTATAGATTCTAAGCCCATACTTCCCCAAGTGCACGAATTGCAAGTCCTGGTGAACAAAATCAAGGCGGTGAAAATAGACATTCCTGGAACTTTTCAAGTTGGTGCTATCATTGCTAAGTTACCAGCTTCGTGGAAAGGCTATAAAAAGAAACTGTTGCACAGTTCTGATGATTTTTCATTGGAGAAAATCCAGAAACATCTTCGAATTGAGGAGGAATCGAAGGAGAGGGAAAAATCAGAATCTGCGGGTCTTTCCAAAGCCAATGCTGTGTCCAACAAGGAAAAGAAAAAACATGATGTCAAGAAAAGTCACCTCGCACCAAAAAGGGAACATACCAAGTTCAAGAATTCTGGTGGTCCGAGGGGTCCTAAGAATGGATGCTTCGTATGTGGAAAACCTGGACACTATGCTCGAGATTGCAGGAACAATAAAGCAAAAAAAGAGATCAATGCAGTCAATGCTAATGATGATATAATTGCTACTGTGAGCGAAATTATGGCAATCAAAGGCAAAGTCCAAGGCTGGTGGTATGATACGTGTGCCACGGTTCATGTCTCGTATGACAGGGCTGCATTCAAAACATATTCTGAGACAAATGATGGACAAGAAGTACAAATGGGAAATGAAGTACGATCTAAAGTTGTTGGAACCGGATCGGTCGAACTCAACTTCACTTCTGGAAAGAAAGTTACTCTTGTCAATGTACTTCATGTTCCAGACATGAATAGGAATCTTGTTAGTCGGGATTTATTGGGAAAACCGGGTATTAAATCTATGTATGAATCGGGCAAACTTATTTTAACCCGTAATGGTGTATTTGTTGGAAAAGGATATTTCGCTGAAGGAATGATCAAACTATGTATCACCAATAATACGATTAATGAAGTTTCTAATTCTGCTTACATGCTTGATCCAGTTACTTTATGGCACAATAGATTAGCACATATTAGTATTAGTTCAATGAAGAGACTAATAAAATTTGGCTTGATATCATGTAATATCAAAAATTTCAATAAATGTGAATTATGTGTTAAATCAAAGATGATTAAGAAACCTTTCAAAAGTGTTGAAAGAAATACAAATCTGCTTGATCTTGTACATTCAGATTTGTGCGAATTTAATGGCATGTTGACCCGTGGGGGAAATAGATATTTCATTACATTCATTGATGATTGTTCTAGATACACACATGTATATCTCTTAAAGCATAAAGATGGAGCTTTTAATGCCTTTAAAATTTATAAAGCAGAAGTGGAAAATCAATTAAGTAGAAGTATAAAAGTCCTTATGAGTGATAGGGGCGGTGAATACTTTTCTACTGAATTTGATGCATTCTGTGAAGAACACGGTATAATACATGAATGTTCGGCGCCTAGAACACCACAACAAAATGGCATAGCCGAAAGGAAAAATCGAACATATCAAGAAATGATGAATGCAATGTTAATGCACTCTGAACTACCTTTCAATTTGTGGGGTGAAGCTTTATTATCCGCTTGTCACATAATTAATAGAATTCCTTTAAAGAAAATTGGAATTTCTCCATATGAAGTATGGAAAAACATGACACCAAATATTGGCTATTTTAAGGTGTGGGGGTGTGTGGCATACTATAAAAACATGGATCCTAAGAGAACCAAGTTGGGTCCTCGAGGGATAAGATGTGCCTTTGTAGGATATGCACAAAATAGCAAAGCATATAGACTTTTAAATTTAGAGTCTAATGTTATTGTTGAATCTCGGGATGTAGAATTCTTTGAAAATCTTATCACTAAGGATAAAGATTTAGAGTCGGCCATAAATAAAGAATCTTGTGAAGAAGATTCTTCTCGGATTGTAGAAATACAACCTGAAGGCACTTCTCGAATCATTGAATCACAACCTGAACCTAGGATAAGCAAAAGAGTCCGGAAACAAAAGAACCTAGGACCAGACGAAATTGATTCTCAATCCATTTCATTTTATCTGGTTGAAGGGAATAATACAAAATTTATTAAAAGCATTCCGGTAATTCTTCAAGTCGGGGAAGAACCCAAAACTTATAAGGAAGCAATAGCTTCAGGAGACTCCTCTTTTTGGAAAGATGCTATCCGAGATGAAATGGATTCAATTATGTCCAACCACACTTGGGAACTTGTTGATTTACCAAAGGGATCAAGACCCATTGGATGCAAGTGGGTGTTTAAAAAGAAATATCATAGTGATGGTACATTAAACACTTATAAAGCAAGATTAGTGGCAAAAGGATTTAGACAAAAGGAAGGTATAGATTATTTTGACACTTATGCACCTGTAGCAAGAACAACCACTATAAGGTTGTTATTTGCTTTAGCATCTTTGAATGACCTGATTGTTCATCAAATGGATGTTAAGACAGCGTTCCTAAACGGAGATCTCGATGAGGAAATCTACATGGAACAACCAGAAGGATACGTCCTTCCTGGAAATGAACGAAAGGTGTGCAAACTTGTCAAATCTCTATATGGCTTAAAACAAGCACCAAAACAATGGCATCAAAAGTTTGATTCTACAATAATGTCAAATGGATTTATTCCTAATTCTTGTGACAAGTGTTTATATACAAAAGTGAATAATAACACTGTAATATTCTTGTGTTTTATGTTGATGACATGCTAATAATTAGCAACCAACTTAATGGAATTTTAGAAACAAAAAGGTTTCTAACTTCCACTTTCAAGATGAAAGATCTTGGACTTGTTGACACAATTTTAGGAATAAAAGTTAAGCGAAATAGTGGGGGTTATGAACTTAACCAAACACGTTATATTGAGAAAATGCTTGATAAGTTCAAACACCTAAAATTTAAGGAAGTCACTACTCCATTTGATCATGTAATCAAACTTGAAAAGAATGATGGAAGAGCAGTGGCTCAATTAGAATATGCAAGTGCGATTGGCTGTCTTATGTACTTAATGCAATGTACCAGACCCGATATATCGTTTGCAGTTAGTAAAATGAGTAGATTTACTAGTAATCCAAGTAATGAACATTGGAAGGTAATCACAAGGGTTTTTGGTTATTTGTTGAAAACCAAAGATCTTGGCCTTCATTATGGTAGGTTTCCTGCTATATTAGAAGGATATACTGATGCGAGTTGGATCTCTAACGTGGGAGATCATAAATCTACAACTGGGTGGATATTTACCCTAGCTGGAGGAGCAATTTCTTGGAAGAGCAAGAAACAAACATGCATCACTCTTTCGACCATGGAATCAGAGTTCGTGGCTCTCGCTTCCGCTGGTCAAGAGGCAAAGTGGTTAAGGGATCTTCTTTTGGAAGTTCCTTTGGCTAAAGACAATGTTTCAAAAGTGATGATACACTGCGATAGTCAGGCCACTTTGGCAAGAGCATTTAGCGAAGTGTATAATGGAAAGTCTAGGCATATAGGACTTAGATATTCGTTCGTGAGGAAACTGATTAAGGATGGAATCATTTCACTCACGTATATACGAACAAACTATAATTTGGTTGATCCGTTTACTAAGCCACTGGCCAGAGACTTAGTAAAAACAACCTCGAGAGGTATGGGGTTGAAACTCCTTGAGTAAGAGTACCGACAACGACGGTAACCCAATCCTAAGTTAACAGAACATTAACTTTAAGATTTTCAATGGGTAATAACAAGTCGTTGATTTGGATAATTGTCTAACATTTCGTGATTATGTTGACCTTGGAAATGAGGGTTGAGTTTTATTTTAAACTCTTAATGAAGTTCAATACCGAGGGTACGTATCTATTGGAAACAGATACAATATGAACTTCACCTATGTGAATTCTGAGATGGTGTCGTCTCAAAGTGAGGGTTGGAGTTTCTCTCATAAAAAATTCATGAAACAGGATAGCACATGGCCATAAATAAGTGCTAAGCGAGTTATGCAGAGGAAGAATCTTTAAGGAGTGTGTGTAAGGTGACACCGGTCTATTCATATGGATTCATGGTTTAAAAGCATTGCTACCTAATATTCCGATTAAACTTTGTGTTATCCATACTAAGGTTAAGTTTAAAATCGAAAGATACTTAACTGTACTAACACTTCTTATGTCTTATTTCTGGAATTATTATTTTGTCATTATTAGAACAAGTGGGGGATTGTTGGAAATAATGAAATATTATTTCTATTAAGTTGTTCCAATCATGACAAAGTGGGTTATAGTTAATTGGCAATAAATGCTTCACATAAGTCCCTCATTGGAAGTGGAGTAAAATTAAATAACATTTATAAGACCTTTGGAACAATGTACTTTCCAAAGGAGGCAAAGAGGATAAAATGCCACATAGTCATATGTGGTGGTCCCAAGCATTATGTCACTTGTCTCATACAAAACACCCCTCGCCGGTGTCGCCACCGGCAACACCGGCTCCGGCTCCGGAACCGGATCCGAGGGCGTGGGCGTAGAGGCGCTAGTGGCGGCTTGTAGACGGCACTTGAGCACTTGAGCACGACGCATCAGAGCAATCGGGCTATTCGCGGCGTTAATGAGGCAGCGCCGGTGGCGCTCCGGCCGCCTCCGGCGGGCGTTTCATGAAGAGTTGCAAACTTCTGAAACGACAAATGCATGGCTATAAATATATGATTGTTACTTCGAAATTCATTACTCCAAAATCTGATATCCTCTTCTATATAATTCCAAACGTTTTCCTTGCATTCGAATCTTCACCAGTCTTGTGCAGTTTCGAGAAAAGGCTGACTTATCTTGGGTATTCAGGCCGTTCCAACTCTAAGACAATTTGAGAGTGTGCTTGAAATACTTTTAAGGAAAGTGACTTCGTTCGCGATTCAGTCTGGATCCATTCGACATTGAAGAATTATCTAACACCTACATCTATACTACCTATATTATTTGAAATCTTACATTTATGCTACATTATTTTTCTTTCAATATCATAGTTTATTATACTATCATTTTTCTAGTTTAATTTTTTCAATACAATGCATCCTAAATTTAAATATAATAATCATTGATTAATAAACAATTAATATTTTTAACAACATATAATTAAGATAATAAATAAATGTAAATTACTATTAATAAAATATAATAAAAAAATGTTAAAGAAGGAGATATTGATATCGATACACTACATTTAATTTAATTGTGGTCTTTGAATTATATTACCATTTAAATATAGAGTCATATAACACTTTTAACCTTAAACAAATTGGGTATAATATTAAATTCTAATCTTCCTCTATGTTGTTTTAAGAAAAGTAATGTAATATTATTTTTTATTTCCTTTTCTATCTAGAATAATTATTCTGTTGTATATAATAATTTATTATAATATTAAAACAATAAATTATTATGATATTAAAACAATTTTAAAACAATAAATTCAAACATTTTTATATATTAATTAGTATGACATTAAAACAATAAAACTTGAATTTTGAAATCTGATCATAATTTTAGTATATGAGAAATATCAACATTATAAGTTTATAGCATTAAAACAATAAATTACTATGATATTAAAATAATTTTAAAACAATAAATTCAAACACTTTTATATATTAATTAGTATGACATTAAAACAATAAATTCAAACATTTTTATATATTAATTAGTATGACATTAAAATAATAAAACTTGAATTTTGAAATCTGCTCATAATTTTAGTATATGAGAAAATCATCATTATAAGTTAATAACATTAAAACAATAAATTATTATGATATTAAAATAATTTTAAAACAATAAATTCAAACATTTTTATATATTAATTAGTATGACATTAAAACAATAAAAGTTGAATTTTGAAATCTGCTCATAATTTTAGTATATGAGAAATATCCTCATTATAAGTTTATAACATTAAAACAATAAATTATTATGATATTAAAACAATTTTAAAACAATAAATTCAAATATTCTTATATATTAATTAGTATGACAGTAAAACAATAAAAACAATATATATAATAATAATAATAGTATACAAAAATATTTAATATAAAAAAAATCAAAAACAAAAATAAAGAAAACAAAAGTAGGATGGGACTGTAACAATTTTTTTTACTTAGTTTAACAAAACCTAATAAATAAATAAATAAATAAGAGAAAGGGAAAATACATGATTTAGCGAGTTTGAACGAATTGGCGGCTTTATCGAAGAGATCGGCGGCATCTTCGAATTTTGAACCGAATAAGCCCCAACCGCTAAGCTTCTTCTCAGCTTTCTTCTCGAAATCCTCTGCCCTTGCTAACTGATCGGCCATTTTACTCCGATCGGAAGCGAAAAATGGATCGATTCACTGTGTTGTGGAAAAAATGAGGTGAAGAAGAATCATAAGAGAAAGGAGGAGAATAGAGAGATATTAGAGATAGACTCTGAAGACCCGAAAACCGCAAATGAAAAAGTGGAAAAATGAACTAGACGAAACGAAAAGGTCTAAGCCAGCGAAAATTGTCAACTTTTTTCTTTCTTTCTTTTTTACTTAAAATAAATTATTTAATACTAATACGACTTTGGTCGATTTTATGAAAATATTATTCAGCTAAAATGTTGTTTTAAATTAAAATAAGAGATTAATTGTTATACATACAGTGAAAAAAATTTACACTGTCAATTCATTGTCATCATACGTTTATATTATTTTATTTGTTTTTAAAATAAAAATTAAAGTTGTTTCAGCATCCAACGATTATGACTTACTAATAGTGTAAAACTGTTTTACATTGTCAGTGCATTCCAATTAAATTCTTAAAATAATATTTAACAAAGAGAAAAATGATGGTGGACTGATCGTGTAAATGACAACTATGTATCTCGTCAAGTGTAAAATTTAAATTATTTATATGATTTTCACTTTGAATATTTTGATTGGATATATGTATAATATTGTTTTACAATGGCAATGCATTATCATAAAACTCTTTAACAAATGATCGTTCCTGGTGATCAGAACCTTATGTGGGTCACACACGTTGTTGATGATGCTCGGTCGTTGAGGAGAGGAAAGGTGTACCTGCAAGACACTCTGATGTCAAAGTAAGAAAAGGGGCAGAAGAATAAGCAAATACAAGATAGAGTATTGTTGGAGTAAATATTGGATATTTGGCTCTCTCGTGTGAGTGGGTTTATATAATTCCCTCAACACTTGGTCATTGGTCCCTATTTTAGGTCTGGATCGTGGATCCCCAAAAATAGGTAATTGCCAGAAACTAATTATTGGGATGTGCATATCTGCTCAGATAAGGTGTCCGTCGAGCAGAGGGAGACCCGAGCAGGAGCTATCCTTAGCTGAATCTGGGTGACTTCCCCTAGATGTCGGGCGGAAGTCTGAATGGGGCAGAGGAGTCCGACCACATGTAATCTTGGTCGGAATAGCCTCCCCGGCTAAAGGGCAGAAAACCAGTGGATCCCTTCGACATTGGGTTATTGGATCGTCCTGGATGCAGGAGTGGATTGGGTCATGTCTAGTCATTAGGCCATTCTGAAACAAGAGCCCCCCAAGTCGTTGTTTCTGGTCACAAAAGTGATTACTTAAGGGCAGCTCGCTACCCAGGAGATGAATCACGCGCTCTGTAAAATTTTGTCGCCTGCCCGACTAGGGACTTGTTTGGATAGTCCTGGGTGTTGTGATGTGTTCGACGGACGAGGAAATCAACAGTTGAATGATGCTGAAGAGTTGTCTAACGCGTGTGTCTTGGGAAACGTGCGCATTTAATGTGTAATGATGGTTAGTTTATGTTTATTTATAGGTCATGATTACGTCGTTCGGAGATGTAACACCCTTCTACCCGGAAACAAATTATTTAAATAATATCAGAGTAATCATCTAAAAAGGGTATCACATATCATCATAATTCAACACAAACAGTGTCCTGTCCTGTAACACGGGTTAATCAACATCAAAAATATCATAAATCATTTCGCAGCGGAATTTAAACTTCATAATTCAAAACTTCATAAACATAATTTTCACCATCCTGAATTTAACATCATAAAATAGGAAAACATTTATCCAAACAATAACATAACTAAAAATAGTTTTAGCAAAAGAAAACCCATCCCAGTGTTACATGACACAGAGCAGGACACATAGACCAAAACCACTTCTAAGGAACACTAAAGCACGGCTCCGAGACTCATGAATAACTCATCTTGCACTGCAAGCCTATTCTTTATCATCTGCAAGTTACCCACAAAAGAGGCAACATTTCCAAACAGGCAGGGTGAGTAATCATAATATATCATAAACGTACAAGAATATAGAACATAAATAAATTAGAACAACAATCGTGACATCACCAACTATAAAATTCAGCAACAACAACAACACGATCATGAAATCAAGCAACACCAACACAGTCATGAAATTCATCCAGAATATGCAATTCTAACATCCTGATATGCAATATGCATGTGGTACCATTTTCATCGTGATATGGATACATGACCATCAACCCTCCACAAAGGAGCACATCGTAAATCATCGTGACACTTCAATCCACACAATGGGATTGAAGCAAATAAATAGGCCGAAGCCCCATCGTGAATGTTATGAAATGCAATGATGCGCTACATCGTAAATTCATCAAAATAATTCACATCATTCATTTCAATCAGCAAAACAATCCTCAAATAACCATATATATCATCATGACATTACACTCAGAACACTGGTTCTATAACCACTCTGACACATCAAGAGTTGACCTGTACCCGGTAAATTATGAGGTAAATACAAGGTTATTTCATAAATTCATTTATCAAAAACTAATGCATTTTTCTCATTTTTATTCATCAAAATAAAGTTCAGTTTATGCTATTTCCGACGCTTCAAACGGAATGCGAAACGGACTTACGGTTTGAAAGTTATGGTTTTTTAAAGAATTAAAATTCAGCATACTAACAGTGTTAACCGGTTAACCCATAGCGTTAACCGGTTAACGCCTGCGAAATTCCAGAAATTCACCAAAATTACAATGGTTAACCGGTTAACCAATAGCGTTAACCGGTTAACGCACGTTTTCCAGCAGCAATCTGCTGCTTCGAACAGACTGTTCTAAAATCCCCAAGATCCCAATTTTTTCAATACGGGTTCATCTTATTTCACCTCAAAATCATTCCAATACATCAAACAAAACATCATAACATCATAACAATCATTTATACCATCATTTATAGGATTCAACACATTTTTCTAACTCTATTTCATCAAGATTTCACTCACAAACTCAACCTAACTCAAAACCCCAAATCTCATAAACTCATACAATCCTAAATATTCATAATCCAATTCCTACACATTTACAATAGATTATAAAAACTCCCCATACCTTAGAGAATTTCGCCGCTTTACACTCTTCTCTGGGGGTTCTCTACAGCCTCCTGACTATGAGCTTCCTCTTCCTCTCCCTTTTTCCTTCAGAGCACCTCTTTTCAGAAAACATGATAATGTTAGAAAACTAATCGTATTCCCCTCTTTGGATACATTATCCCAGTTAAGTCTTTTTCCCACTTTACCCTCATAATTTTCACAAAAGGACCACCTTACCATTTTCTTTAACATATTTTTAATAATAATAATAAAATAGTATAATAAAACACTATTTATCCTTATTATATAAAAATACTCTTTTTCTCCAAAATTCTCTAATTAATCCAAACTCTCCAATTTTTCTAAATTAATTAAATAAATGACTAAATAATTAAATTTACATTTTCGGGGCGTTACAGGAGACCCTAGATTGCACGTGTTCGCACACGTGCTGACAACGCCTATAAATAGGACGAAGCAAATCATTTTCATACTTTTTCGCCCACTGCTTCTCTCATCGACCCTGATCAAGCTCTCTGGTTCTTGGACTTTCGCCGCAAACCGTCGTCCGTCGTCGCACTCACCGAGGAGAACCACCTGAACACGCTTGTAGCTTCAAAAATATGTAAGTTTCCGCATCTTTTTGTGTTTTTGATAGCTTTTCGCTTCTTCTTACTGGAAATGCATGCGGTTTAGGGTTGCCTATAGGGTTTAGATCACTGTTTCTGGTGAAACTGTTGGTGTCAACTTTCTCTTACAAATTTAATATTGGTGGAAGGATCACTAGATGTATAAAAGCAAAAAGGGGCCTTAGACAAGATGACTCTATCTCTCCTATATTATTTGTCATTGTTATGAAATATTTCCATGGGGTGATGCATAAGCTAAACAAAATGCCAAACTTTAACTTTCATGCTAAATGTGAAAATAATCAGATAATTAAAATTAGTTTTTGCAGATGATAGGCTTTTATTTACTCGTGGAGATTGCAAGTCCATGGGGTGATGCATAAGCTAAACAAAATGCCAAACTTTAACTTTCATGCTAAATGTGAAAAGAATCAGATAATTAAAGTTAGTTTTGCAGATGATAGGCTTTTATTTACTCGTGGAGATTGCAAGTCCATTGAGTTACTTATGGCATAAGTAACTATGTTCTCCAAATCTACATGTCTTGTAGTCAATCCCTTAAAGTGTAAAGCCTACATGAAAGCTGTGGAAATTGAAGCGAAGAGTGAAATACTTGTTGTTATAACTTTTGAGAAAGGTACTTTACCTTTTCGTTATCTTGGTGCTTGCCTAACTAGCAAGAGACTGTCTATACACCACTACACGAGCCTTGTTGATAGAATTGTGAGCCGTATAAGACATTGGAGTTCTAAAATGCTTAGTTATGTTGGTATACTTCAGCTAATCAACAACATTATTGTCTTTATGTCAATGTACTAGATGAATTGTTTGCCTTTCCCAAAAAAGGTTATTCGGGCTATTGAAGTTGTGTGTAGGTCGTATCTCTGGACTAATAGTGATGTGAAGTCTAGAAAATCACCTATCTCGTGGAAAAAAACTCTGCAACACAAGACGCCAGAGTGGTCTGAACATTTTGGATATGCATGCATTGAATAGAGTTGGTCTTGCAAAGCTCCCTTATAATATATGTCAAAAAGAAAGACACTCTTTGGGTTAAGTGGGTTGACAGTTTCTATTTCAAAAAATATGATGTCCAACATGCTGAAATAGTAATAGTATGTCTTGGGTTATTAAATATATGTTGAAGCAAAGAAACATTATGCAGGGCATGCCTCATTGGAACTTTATGACTTATAAATTCTACACGAGTAAAATGTATCAATATCTGTAGGAAGATGAGCCTACATTTCAGTGGAAAAACTTGTCCTATAGTACCATTGTGAGACCCAGGGTCTTGTTCATAATGTGGTTGGCTTGCCATAGTAGATTAGATACTAAGGAGAGACTTAAAAAAAACTTGGACTTATGAATGATGATTGTTGCAAATTCTGTATGCAGGTTGAGACCATATACCATTTATTGTTCACTTGTCCTCCAATCAAGAACTGTTGGTAAAATGTGTTGTTATGGACGGGCATTAACCGCGTGCCATATAACTGGAATGAGGAATTAAAATGGATTACCAAGGAGAGCAAGGGTAAAGGTTGAAGTGCTTGTCTTATCCATAGTGCAGCGACAAAGACAATATATGAAATTGGGAGGATTAGAAATAAGAGAATCTTTGGTGATAATGTGAATAATATAGATATTGAAGGAATAGTAATAGATACCGTTACTAATAGAGAGCGGGGCAATCCTAAACTTAAGAAGAATGTAACTCATTTCTTTACAGAATAATTGGTGTTTTTAGTTTGTTTGGATGGTTGGTGCGCTTTGGCCACCTTAAAATATTCTTTAATTTTGGTTTTAATAAAGTATTATTTATTTCCAAGAAAAAAAAATTGGCCACGAAATATTACAATATTGAGACAATGTTTTTTCCTTGAAATCAATCTGATATGAGATATATCTCCAACCACAAAAGAAAAAAAAAGTGAGACGAAGAGAAATAATTTTACTTTTCTTATTTGGGTCTAAAACTAGAGCATTTGGAAAATTTATTGGGTATTTGCAAAATACTTTTAGGAAAGAAGATAATTTAAAAAGAAAAACTCAGTACCAAATAGACATATACGCAAAGCAATGATTTTAATGTATTTTATGAAATGAAATTTAAAATAAATTTTAATGTTTTATTTAAATTTTAATATCAACAAGAGTCATAAATAAATTATTTAAAATTATTATAAATTATATAAAATTTATTCAAAAGATTTAAAAATATATAATAAAAATTATTTTACAAACTAAAAGAAACGAATCCTATACAAGATAAATAATTTACTCAAAAAAGTTCTTATATTTTTTTTAAAGTATTTTGAAATTGAACCATAAATGAATCTTTATTTTGACACTCCACCGCAGTTTTGTAACTGATTCAGTGCTTTTTTACTTTCACATTTATTTTAAAACTAAAAAATATTCAGTTAATGTTTAATAATGTATTAGTATAATAATATCTGGAAAAAAAGTTATGCATATGGACGCAATTCAATCCAATTACTTGTATTTATTTTTTCTATAAAAAAAAATTATTAAAAAATTTAGTATAATCATGTGTTACATTACATGATAATATTACTTGTCGTTTCTTATATACTTACCAGCTCAATATTCACGCGTCTAGACGCAATTCCATCTAAATTAATTTCTTTAATTAAAAAATTAGATAATCATGTGTTTCATGATAGAAAAAAAGTTATGCATTTGGACGCAAATCCAACCAAATTAATTTTATATTTATTTTTAAAAAATAATATATAAAGGTGAACAGTAACATTCAATTACTCAACTAATTACAAACTCCACTTACCTTTCTCAACTCAAAACTCCAGCGCCGGAATGTCAGAGTTAACCGGAGTCCACATCCCTCTTTTGCCGGAATCAAAATCGACGGTGGTGCATGGTAGTGTACCTGGTGCTGTATTCAATGTGATTAATACTATAATTGGATCTGGAATCATGTCGATTCCGGCGATCCTGAAAGTTCTCGGAGTGTTTCCTTCTCTAGTCGTAATTCTGATTGTGGCGGTGCTAGCGGAAGTTTCTGTTGAGTTTCTGATGCGTTTTACGGATGCCGGAATAAAGCCGACGTATGCTAGTGTGATGAAGGAGGCTTTTGGATCCGTTGGAGGATTAATCACAAAAGTTGTTATTATTATCAACAACTTTGGGGGAGCAATTCTGTTACTTATTATAATCGGTGAGAAGAGAACTAATTTTCTTTCTTTTCTTCTTACATTAAATTCTATCTCTAAGAGAGTATTTATTTAATGCCAATAATTAGTAGAGTTTTCTTTGTTGCTTATTGTATTTATGAAAGTGACTTTTTATTATTCTTGGTCTCTTGAATCACGAAATTATTATTTTTTATTTTAAAATCAAACAATTATTTTTTTTTTCATTCTCTCATTTTCTTTATACTATTGATGAAATATTATTTTTTTTAAAATTATATTTTTTATTTCTCATGTTTCACAAAATCTTTTAATATAAATAAATTAATCAATACATCATTTAAAAATAAATAAATTGTGATTTTTAATGCAAAAAATGATTATAATTATTTGATTTTAGAATAGAGGAACAAAAATATAAATAAAGCCAATTTTAAAATTACTTTATAAAAAATATTATTTTATTATATATCAAACTACTTTTATAAGAATATTTTGATATTAGTGAATTAACATGGAAAAATGGCGTCTCTCATTGAATATAATACTTCTGCTTTTTTAAAATCGTTATTATATATATATATATATATATATATATATATATATATATATATATATATATATATATATATATATATATATATATATATATATATATATATATATATATTATTTTACTTTTATTCGTATAAACATTGAATATTTAATATATTTAAAAAGTGGTTTTTCCCTTGTAATAAGAACTAGAGGGAGCATATTTTAGTAAAACGTATTGTTTTAAATTATGGGTCATTTTATCATATATATATATATATATATATATATATATATATATATATATATATATATATATATATATATATATATATATATATATATATATATATATATATATATATATAAACATTATTGTTTAATTTTCTATTATATTATTTAATAATATCACTCAATTTTTTATTTAAGTTTTTTAATTTCTTTTATATATACCATTGTTTACATTTTAACTTGTGTATCACTCAATTTTATTTAGAGTATTTAATTTTTATATTTAAAATATTTATATGTTTTTAATTTATATAAAATGATCAAAATGATATATAATTTATACTAATCATTTATATGTCTATTAAACTAAAAAAAAAAAAAAAACTTTTCATAACTTCAAAAAAGATCTTATTAAATAAGATAAATTAACTATCAAAAAAATTGTATATTGTGCTTTAAAAATCAATCCAAACTATAATACCAGACTTTATCAAAAAATGTAACAAAAAAAAGACTTTATCATAATTCAGTTATTTTGACAGTTTGATAAGTAGTAGTTTTATTGATTTGACGCAAAGAAAACATCTAATTATACTTGTTTTCAATTTATTTATTTATTATTATTATTATTTTTTTTTTTATGTTTGTGTGTAATGGAACAACAGGGGATGTTCTATCTGGAAAGAAAAGTGGAGATGAAGTTCATTTGGGAATTTTGCAACAGTGGTTTGGGATTCACTGGTGGAATTCCAGAGAAGTTGCTCTTCTCATCACCTTGCTTCTTGTTATGCTTCCATTGGTCTTGTACAGGCGTGTAGGTTAGTGTTTTTCAATGCTTATTTAGTGCATGATTTATTTTCGTTGTTCCGAATTGAAAAGATTTAATGGCATAGACTCATTTGTTATTGTTTTTGATTTTATGTTGTTTTGAAATTGGTCAGAATCCTTGAAGTATAGTTCTGCGGTATCAACTCTTCTTGCTGTCTCATTTGTTGTCATTTGTTCTGGACTTGCTATCGTTGCTTTGGTGCAAGGAAAAACACAAACCCCTAAATTGGTTCCTCGATTAGACAACCAGTCATCTTTCTTTGATTTGTCCACTGCAATTCCTGTTGTAGTCACAGCATTCACATTTCATTACAATGGTACTACTAATTAACTTACATTTTGCATTTTTTGGTGGTGGATAAGGGTTTCCACCTTTTCTTCCTGTTGAGCTTATGAGTCATTTTATTTTACTTTGCAGTGCATCCAATCGGATTTGAGCTCGCAAAACCATCTGATATGAAAATAGCAGTTCGATTAGCATTATTGTTTTGTGTTGTTATCTACTTCACAATTGGTTTATTCGGCTATCTCTTATTTGGAGAATCAACGCAATCAGACATTCTAGTCAATTTTGATCAGAGTGCTGGTACTGTTGGTTCATTCTTCAATGGTTTAATTCGTGTAAGCTATGCACTCCACATTATGCTAGTATTCCCTGTCCTGAATTTCTCTTTGAGAGCCAACATTGATGAGCTATTCTTCCCCAAGAAGCCTCTACTAGCCACAGACAACAAGAGATTTGTGATTCTTACTCTTTTGCTCTTATTATTTTCCTATCTTGCCGCTATAGCAATTCCAGATATTTGGTACTTCTTTCAGTTTCTAGGATCAACAACTGCATTATCCCTTGCCTTTATTTTCCCTGGCATTATAGTTTTAAGGTAACCTATTTTCATAATGTTATTAGTTATTATAACAAATTGGAAAGGAATATAAGTCATGATCCTAATATTCTTTGTTTCGTATGACAGGGATGCTCTTAGAATATCAACAAGAAAGGACAAAATAATAGCAATAGTTATGATTATACTAGCCGTATTAACAAGTGCAACTGCAATTTCCACCAACATATACAATGCTTTTAAGTAGCAAGTCATAAAGTTGGTGTTCTCTTTTCCCTTTCTTTTGTTGTTGCTTTCAACTTCAGAAAGTTTTATTGGGGGGATGGGTTATGAAAGGGCTAAAAACATTCTAGGTAAATTTTTTTAGTTTGGGATGTCTTGCTGTAAAAATTGAATATGTTGAAAGGAATTGCTGTGTATAATATCAAACATCAAAGCAATGAAACTCAAAAGGCTAGGTGAAGCATGGTGAAATTTAAGTTATTATTTCTATAACATGTTAGTCTCTTGTGTGTGAACCTAATTTCTGTTTGAATGACTTGTCTGTTTGGCAGATTGTTATTTATCCCATGTCATATGATGAAATGTAGAGTCCTATGTCATGAAAAAGAAAGGGGCATTTAAAAAAAATTGGAATATTTAATCAACTACCGGGAAATGTTTTACAAACAATAGACATGATATTTTTCCATCAAGTGTAAATTTGGATAGAGAGATTAAGATTGACAATTTTGTCTGTACAATGATTTCTCTCACAAATAAATATTTAGACACCGTTAAAAGATACTTATAAAAGCATCAAAATATCCAAGTTTATTCAAGTATTAATTAAGGGAGTCAACATCTTCCTACAATCGTTCAATTAATACACGAAACTCCATGACTTTCAAATTTCTCTAGAAGGCGAACCATCTTGGCCTCGTCAGAGGTAAGATACTTATAGTCATATCCGATGATTGCCACAGAGGTGTTCGCCTAGGCCAAAGGGAAGAGATAGATGACATCTACCCCTACAACAAAGTTTGGAAACCCTATCGCCCTTTCACTCGTACAAATTTGTCTCTCCAATTCTTGTAATGATTGGAGTAAGGTTTGAAAAGAGTCTTTCTCAAAATGGTGCCTAAGGTTATCCAACCCCTTTTTGCAAAATGTCTAGTGGCATAAAATTAAAATAACACCTCTATAGTGCGGGTACCTGTTTATCGTGAAAATTGGTAAACAACCGCTGATCTTCTTGGTCGTGACTTTCTGAGCCTTACGGGTACTAACTATAAGTATACAACCTAATCGCGTAGTAATAAAAGATATCGATCCCACAAGGACTAGATAATCAAACTAATGCTTTCAGGTGTTACTATGTTTAGCTAAAGTGAGCGATATTTTGGTTAAAACGGAACGAGGAATTAAGAATTTTAATTAAATTAGATTACGATAGAATATCGGTACGTAATTAATATTCCTTCACGGATTCAATAAATTATCGGCTTATAAAGATTGGTCAAATTATCTTTATGTAGAAAATGTCAGTTTAAAAGTCGTCAACTCACACTCTTGTGGTCTTACCTATAACCATACTCCAAAGTCAGATTGAGCCCTCTCGCTGTATCAAATTAAGTTAAAAGTACTTTTTGAAAACCTATATATTCTAATTAGCTTTAAAGCGCTTCCGTTGTATTTAAAACTAATGTCTGATTTCAGCTATCTAGTTAAAACCTCACACTCACGTGGTCTTTATCCTAACCTTGTTACCTTTTTACTTTCGTAATAAAAGCTGATTTTAAATTAAGAAATCGAAATCATAAAATAATTTTATTTATGATTTTAGCCTAGATCTATTGAATTCATTCCAGTTAATCAATTACATACCGATTTAGTATTTTAGCCAGACATATTAATTAAAACAAGCATAAATAAATAAAAGCAGTAAACAATGTAAAACATGGAGAATAAAAATAAATGCAATTCTATTAATCTGAAAATAAACCTAAACGGAAATACAGTCTTGGCGTAATAAACTTTTTGCATAAAATAAAATTAGAAAGGTAGTGGCTTGAAACAATAAAAGGGTGCAATAGCTTCCCGATGTAGGAAGGTATTACGAATTCGGTAAGGTAACAAAAACAAAAATTTAATGCAGAAAAATAAATTAAAACAAAGCTTTGAACAGGGAAATCAAATTGGGCTCAAAAAACAATACGACAGAATAAGGTTTAGGTTGAAGCTCCTTTTGGAAATTGCATTGGCTTCTATTTATAGCTTCTGATGTAGACTGTGTTGTTGAGAAAATGAAAGAAAAAATATGGTTGGGCTTAGATATGGTTGCTTGATTGCTATTGAGTTGAACTGAGAAAATAACACAACAATGACTCTTATGTTTGACTGAGGCGGGTATATTTATTTCCTTAAAATAGACTTGTGATGGTTGTCTTAGATCCAGGACGATTGTCCCACATAAGCATTGTGTGTGTCATATCCTTGTGACGAGCGTCTGAGCTTCAAAATGCAGAAACTTGATTTTTCTGCTATCTGTCTCATTTATACTTCATTTCTTTATCATTTTAGCTCATTTCTTCTACAAGTCTTATAAATTAGAATACTTAAATAAACATACAAATACCTTTCATAATATCATGTAAATTACGAAAAAATGATAACTTAATTAATCGGAAACCAAACTAAATAATCGATGTAAAATCGTGTTATCAAACTCCCATAGACTTGAATCTTTGCTTGTCCTCAAACAAATAATCAATAAAGTTTTGAAAATATCTGTCAAACACAAACACAAGACACAATACCTAACCATATGTGGTCGTGCGACATTTTGCTAAAGAGATCGGTAGTAACTCGAACACTAAAGATACACTAACGACACAAAAGCAAGATGATGCTCATAAACCCCCTATTCAAACCAGTCTGAATCATTCTATTATAGCTCAACCTAATGTTGTCGTCTCTATTTCACCCGTTTTCATTTCGAAGCAATCACATTAAGCCCTTTACCTTTGCATGCACATAGTGGAGTAGCCTGTTGGTGAATGTGATCTTTTCGAACATGGGGTCTGGTACACAAGTGAAGTAACCATTTATATATACTGAGTGCAAGTTATAGGGGATCGAACTGTAGTTCTCCCTACCGAGTTTAGAATCAGATACCTCTGAACCAACTAACATCAGACTTTTCTTTGCCTTTTTCACATGTTTTTGCATCCTTTAGATTTGGTGCAAACTTAACCATTTTATCATTGACATGCTTAATTTTTAAATTTTTTTCTTTCTTTTGGAACTTTAAGTATCAATCACTTATTTGCATCGGCTCTCCACGTAGTTTGTGCTTAAGGCGGTGTTGACTGCTAAGATAAACTACTAGGGGCTAATTTAGAACTAAACCTTCAGATCTTGGTATAAAAGGTATTCAATCTGATATCATATATCTTAGGGTCTAAGGTGTCAAGGTTAAATCAATCTTGTTAAGTCTTTCTTAGCTTTCTAACATAACCTATCAACCTATATACTCGTAGGGTATGTCAAATGAGTGTATTCTATAGGAATTTTTTTTGTTATAGTTAAAAATATAGAGGGAGTTGAATAACCGAAAATACTTTCATTAATAACTTGGTTTACTCGAATAAAAAGTACATAAAAGGAAATACTAACTACCCCTCTCCCACACAATCTCGGACATTGTCCTCAATGTTGCGAGATAAAGGTAAACTACAAAAGAAAATAAAAAGGAAAAATACAAGAAAAAAATAAGGAAAACTATTGCGGTCCTCGTCCTCGTGCTCTGCCTCTTAGGTATCTTTTTCCATATTGTGTAACATGATCTAGGATACCTTCATGATGGATATAATCATGCAGCTCCTGTTGTTGCACCCCAAATTTTGCCCTCACCAAGACAAGACATAGTGTACTAAGAGGCTCACAAGGTTCACAAGGTTCACAAGACATCTCATGAGGTTCACAAGGTTCACAATTAGTCAGAAAGTTTAACAATTCCCTCAAACAATGCATCCTCTTAAGCAATGCATCTTAAACTAGGGTTTTGACTTTCACCCGGATAAATGGAATTCCAAGGCTTCAAGTGAGATTCATAGCACCCTATATGTCTTTAAGAATCCCTATGTCAAGTTTCAAGGCTTTCTCAAAAGGTTTGCTCAGTCAGATGATCAGATAGGTTAAAATCAGTCAAAGCAGTTAAAAAGTCATACTAAGGTCAATTGTGGTCAAACCAAAGTCAAACTTCATGATTTTTTTGCCAACATCAATTATATGAAGTAAAATTCATCATTTGATCAATGGTTTATCATGATTCATCAAGGAGATTTCAGATCATCAAGAATCAGGAGTTTCTAAATTAGGGTTTTCACAGGAAAAGTCAACTGAACTTTGACCAGCCATAACTTTCACATGCTTCATCAAAATTTTTCCATCCAAAGCTCATTTTGAAGGAAATTGAATTCTCTACATCTTTATGTCTCACAAGCCAAGCCCAAAAATGCTTCATTTGGAAGGTATAAGCTAAGACATTATAGGTCCTTTTAAAAGTCAACAAAAAGTCAACAACTTCCAAAGATCATAACTTGAGAATGGTAAAAGATATGGACATGAGACCAAAGAGGTTGGTTAGAGGACTCTCTAAGATTTCTAAAATGTCCAAGAACACCTTCATAGCATTAAAATTGAAGGATTTGTGCCCTTACAAAGTTAGGAATTTTTTTGGGAAGTTTATGAAGTAAATAAGGCCTTAAAACTAATTTTTGCTAAATGAGCCCACTAAATTGCCATCCAATCTTTATAATGTCATCAAGCACGACCCAGCCCATGCATTTTCTGATTTTTTATATTTTATTTGATATTTATTTGAATTTTATTCATTAAAATACAAATTAAATTAAAATAAAATATGAAAATCATATATTTGGAAGAGATTATGATTCTAGAAGGTCATAAACACCATTCAAGACTAATTGATCACATCCAAATTCGTGCTAGACCAAGATAGTAAGAATATATTGGATTTTTTGACATTTTTGGATAAGAGATTTCTTCATAATCAAGCAATCAATTGTCATCATTACAAAGCCCATAAATCCATGACTTTTTGACCTAATTTTCATCTCTATATATACTTGAAGACATCCCAATCACAAGTACACGAAATTCTGCCTCCAAGGATACTCTCCAAACTTCAAAAAATTCAAGAACAAACTCACATTCGGTTTGCAAGATTAAGGTAGTTACAAGGCCAAATTATGATGGAAATAGCTTCCTAGAAACATTTAGAGTGCATTGGGATCATCATATTCATCAAACACCTCATATATCATGGAAACCGAATTCATGTTCTTCACTTTCTTTTTCGATTTTCGATTTCACTTATTTATCCATTATAAATCATTTTTGTGCTTCTAATCTTGTTTGTTGCTGTGTATGGATGATTTCTGGGCAAAGGAATCGATGTTTTGATGCGCGGATATTCCCACACCATTATTAGGGTTTAAAAACTTTAAATTAGGGATTCCGTTTAGACGCGATTTCAGATGGAATTGACTGCATAATTGGATTCACAAGACCTCTTTCGGTAGGTTTATACCATTGGGATAAATTTATCTTGTGCATATAACATTTTTTGATTTGCAGGACCTCTAGTGACGCATGAAAACCGTCACTAAAAGTTGTAGTGACGGAATAACTGTAGGTAAAGCCTAATGCGACGGCCAGAGGAAGAAGATGGTCTTGGCGCGCGTTTCTAATTTTTGAAATTTGTTTTATTTTATAATATTTGTTTTAGGTTTCTAATCACATACAAGCGTGTGTCCCAGTGGTTGAGACTCTGTGTTGGTAAGCTTGGGGGGCGAGTTCGATCCCAGGCTTCCCCCCCCATTCTCTTTTTGCGCCTATTTTCTTTCTTCTTTTTATTTTCTTATTTAAATTATTATTTATTAGATTAGATTAATTAGTTAAATAATTATAATTAATAGAAACTTAATTAGAATAACCACCATAAATTTTTTCTTTTATAAATAAAATTTCACAAATAAATATTAATTTGTTTTTCTTACATAATATATTTTATAAATATTTTTTTTAGTTTTTTTTATCAAACTTATTAATTTAATTAGAATTTAATCACGTCCTGATTTCATTACTAACCCTGATTTATTATTATTTTTTTCTAATCTTGATAATTATTGTTTTATTTATATATTGTTCAATTATTTATTTATTTCTCGTTTTAATTAAATTACTAGAAAAATGTATAGGCGTATATCAAAAAATGTAATTTATGTTCGTCGATCATTATGTATCTGCCCCAAAGCGATGTAATAGCGTAGATTTATTTTCTTGCCCTTTTATTTATGCCATTTAATTGTGTGGTTAGGAATTTTAGGGTGTGTATAACATATTTGTAATTAAAATTAACTTAGAATCACTAATTTAATAAGATAAATATATGAATATGAACACTCACACACGTAAGTCGATCTTTGATCGTCATCTCTCACTTTCTAAGGGTATTCCTCATGTTGCCTAACTATCAGGTCAAGTAAGGTGTCTTAAAGCAAAGTCCCTTTTTCACAAAATATCATCAAGTCCCTTTAAAGATTATAAGATCAAGTCCCTTCGATGTTGCCTTCGTAAATGATCTTGTCCCTTTCGAATAAAAGATGATAAGTCCCTTCGAATTGCTAAGATACCTTACAATTGCCTAATCACAGATGACCCTTCACTTGTCCCTCATTACATCCAAGGTAATGACTACCTATTCCTTAATAATAGGGATAGTCTTACCATTGAAAGAACATTCAAGAACAGTAAAGATTCAAATTAGGGTAGGTTCCTCTTAAGTACTTGCTCACTCATTCAAAAACATTTCATAAACACTTCACATTTTCAAAAAAATTTCAAAGCAAAGTCTTTATATATATCCATACAAGGATCATTATAAAGTACTTAAGAGAATTTTTAATCACACACTACACTTCTTAAAACAGTTTAAAGTGAGCTAAGTAACTAAGAGCCCATGGATAACCATGGATGTAAAGGGTGCTAATACCTTCCCTTTACATAACCTACCCCCCGAATCCAAAAATCTTTTAAGGTCTTTCCTGTTCTTTTATGCCCTTTCCTTTGGATAAAATAAAAGTCGGTGGCGACTCTTGCTATTCGCAACATTTAACTAAAGTCAGTTCTCCCACCGTGTTACAGAACTGGAGACTCTGCTGGGGATTTAATAAAAGAGGGGTACCCTTAGGAATTAGATCACTTTAAAATTGTTTGCATTGTTTGCTTTATACTTATCTTGTTGGGTGCTCTTATGTGTGAAAGATCTTAACCCGGATCTAGTGTACCTTAGGTAAATGGCAATAGACCAAGGAAACTGTACGGCGTATACCGATATGGTTGATCTGGTGGCCATAGTTAGTGTGACTTCTTGGTTGGTGCTTATGTTCCTTAAGTCAAGTTAAGGATAATATGAGGCTGCCATATGTTATCAATACACTAACTAACTTTTAGAACCCTAGTTATCCCATTTTGGCCTTTAGAAAAGTAGTGAGATAACCGGCTTTGGTGAAGACTGAAGTTGGTTGATACTCGATGCTACACTCATTGAGATTCTAAACTTGGAGGGTTTTGGTTGGCAGGTAAGTTTCCTACTGAACAACCACCCTTGTGAAGGATCAATGATATTGAGATCCCTTAGAACCTGGTTACTATATAGGACAGGATGAACCAACTAAACTTCAGGGGAGGGTACTTACCTTTAAACCTCATGCAAGCCTTCAAACCTAGGGCTATTATGTGACTTGTTTGTGTGTGCCACATGTTTGTGATTGGGCATAACATCATAGCATCATCATGCATCATAAGCATAACATTTTCACTAACCATTTCAAGGACCAAAGGATTTATCTTTGTTCTTTGTTGCAGGTCATGGCTTCTGCTCATAGGAATACTATCCGGATCAACTTTGTAGGAATACCTCCTAAGCTTAAGGAATTGGTCTCTCAAGTTTCTGAAAACTCCCAATTCATCAAGAGGCATGGTCACCTACTGGATCTAGTCACTTCAGGGTTCAATGAAGACATGATGAGTGCTCTGTTTCAGTTCTTTGACCCTAAGCATCACTGCTTCACATTCCCTGACTATCATCTGGTTCCTACAATGGAAGAGTTCTCCAAGCTTCTGGGTATACCTATCCTTGATCAGAGACCTTTCACAGGCTTGGAGAAAGAGCCTAAACCTGAAGTCATTGCTGCAGCTTTACATCTAAAGAAATCAGACATTGTCCTGGAAACATGGAGTGGAGTTAAGGGTATTCTTGCTAAGGTGTTGATAGAGAAAGCTCAGATGTTCCTGAAGGCTATGAGTTATGATGCTTTTGAGGAGATCTTAGCCCTATTGATCTATGGCTTAGTGTTGTTCCCCAATCCAGATCAGTTCATAGACGTTCACGCCATCAGCATATTTCTGACTCATAACCCAGTGCCTACATTACTTGGAGACATCCTACATTCTCTTCATACCCGTACTACAAAGGCACGAGGAACTCTGATGTGTTGCATACCTTTTCTATCTAGGTGGTTTATTTCTCACCTTCCTCGATCAGTGATGAAGAATGAACAAGGGTTCAGGTGGTCCAAAAGGATTATGTCACTTTCTCATTCAGATATTCATTGGTGCTCTCGATCTATAGAGAATGTTACTATTATTGACCGTTGTGGGGAGTTCCCTAATGTGCCACTCCTTGGAATAAGAGGGGGCATTACTTACAACCCTTCTTTAGCTCTACGTCAGTTTGGTTACGCTCGGAGTGATGGTCCTCATGACATGCTTATTCAAGGAATTGTGTTCGACTACGACAACGATCTGCAAGGTTACCGTCAAAGGTTTATACGAGCATGGGGTAAAGTGAACAAGGTTGACAGCAAGACTCTGGAACCAAAGTACACTATTCCTATGGAACCTTATCTCAGATGGGTACGAGCACGTGCTCAGACTCTTGTGATGCCATATCCTGCTATCCTGCCAGTTACCATGGAGCCTGTTGCTGAAGGAGATACTTCTTATATCATTCTTCATCCTGACATGCCCACTGACATGGAGGAGTTACAAAGGTCCTGGATCCAGTTGAAGGAGCAAAGAGATACTTTTGAGACTCATCACAAAGCAAGTCAAGAAAGAATCCTGGAGCTAACAAAACAACTTCACGAAGAGCAGAATCTCAACTCATACCTCAACACAAAGAGGAAACGTCCATGGGAGACTTAAAACCCCATCTTTTGTATTTATTTCATTTTTATTGTAAGCCCAAGAGGCAAACAAATTTATTACTAATAAAAGTTTACTTTTTGGTTGTTTAAACAAATTTAAATCCTGCGGTCCTTGAAAACATTGCATACACATTTATTCACCATATCATTGCATCACAGGTTTCTTACACACAGATATTTTATCTTCTCGCTGTTTATTTCAGTAGAAATGACTCTTGAACAAACAGTCAAAGATCTCCAGGCACAGAACGCACAATTCCAAGAGCTGATCCTGAACTTGTCCAAGGGACAGGATGAATTGAAGACACTGCTGGCCAAAAAGACTAAGAAGACTAGAAGACCAGGAAGTCTTATTAATCTGGGAAGAAGGTTCAAAGGTCCTATCAAGACCAAGGAACAGGTTGAAGATTATGAGTCTTAAGAGTCTAAGAAAGAGGGAGGCAGTCTCCATAATACTATGGGGGATTCTGATTCTGAAGCAAATTACTATCATGATCCTAATGAAGATAAGTTCAAGATGCTGGTTGATAGAATGAATGCTATGGAGTTACAAAAGTCTTCTGGGCTGGATTTTGAATATCTGAGTTTGATATCTGGAGTGGTTATACCCATTGGTTTCAAGGTCCCTGCTTTTGTAGTATATGATGGTGTTTCATGCCCCAAGCTGCATCTAAGGTCCTATGTCCGGAGGATCCAACCTCATACTGCTGATAAGAAGTTATGGATTCATTTCTTCCAAGAGAGCTTGTCTGGGGCTCAATTGGAATGGTACTATCAATTGGAGAGTGCCAATATTCGTGATTGGAATGATCTTGCTGAGGCCTTCTATAGGCAATACCAATACAATGCTGATCTAGCACCTACTCGCATGCAACTCCAAAGCATGTCTATGGGTGCTAAAGAAAATTTCAAGGAGTATGCCCAGAAGTGGAGAGACTTGGCCGGTAGAGTTCAACCTCCTCTAACTGACAGGGAGTTAGTGGATATGTTTATGAGTACGCTGAATGGTCCTTTTTATAGTCATCTCATTGGAAGCTCATCATTTGGCTTCACTGAGCTGATAATGACTGGAGAGCGTGTAAAAAGTGGCATAAGAAGTGGCAAAATACAGGTAGGTGCCTCTTCATCAAGTACTGCAAAGAAGCCCCCTAGTGGGAAGAAGGAGTCAAATGTTGTTTATGGTCAACCTGGTCGTAATAGGAGGCACTAGTCTGTGAGTGCAGTTCATATCTCCAATCCCACTCCTGCAGCACCAGAACCACCACAGGGCAATCAGCAGAAGCCTAGAAGACAGTTCACCAAGATCAACATGTCACTGGCCCAAGCCTTGCAACACTTGTTGAAAGGGGAGCTCATTACTTTGAAGGACCCTCCTCAGAATCCTAATGTTACCTCTCCTAGGTACAATCCTAATGCACGATGTGCATATCATTCTAATTGTCAGGGACATGATACCAACAACTGTTGGATATTAAAGAACAAGATTCAGGATATGATTGATGCTGGAGAAATTGAGTTTGACCCTCCTGGTACTCCAAATGTGATTACTGCTCCCATGCCAAATCATGAAAAGACTGTTAATGCCATTGATGAAGTTTCACATATTTCCTCAGTTGCAGATGTGACTACACCATTGTTTGTTATTAAGAAGAAGTTGGTACAAGCTGGGTTCTTTCCAGGTTGTAATGAAGATTGTTTTTATTGTGCTTATAAACCGGATAGCTGCTGGAAGTTGAAGGATGGTATTCAACGCCTCATGGACAATTACACCATATTGTTTGAGAGGAAACCTTCTGTGGAGAGTATGATTGAACATATAACTCAAGGTGAGAAGGTTGAAGAGGTGGATATGGTTGATAAAGTGCCAGTGAGGATTACTTCCAAGGGCCCTGTCAAGATTACTCATAAGGGTCCAATTAAGATTACTGCTGAAGGCCCTGTGAAGATTGTCGCTGAAGCTAGAGTTGCACCTATGATTATTACCACTCCTGGTCCTATTCCGTATACTTATGATAAAGCTATACCTTGGCATTACGGTTCCGATGTTTATATCCATGGTGTTAAGCAGGAACCCTTAGCTGATACGCCTGTTGCTGATGAAAACCTTGATGTTGATAATATTGCTGGATCTAGTAAGATCACAAGAAGTGGAAGAATTTTCTCTCCTCCGGCTACCTCCAAGAATACAGTTACTCCAACTACTACCTCCACTACTGAGACAAATACTGATGCCCGGGGCAAAGGTCCTGTTATTGAACCTGTACAAACTAATGCACCAACTGCTGAGAATCTTTCTAAACAGATGGAAGAAGTGTTGAAAATCATTCGCAATAGTGATTATGATGTTGTTGACCAATTGGGGCATACTCCCTCCAAGATTTCCATGTTGTCTTTGTTGCTGTGTTCTGAGGCTCATGCTAAAGCCTTGATTAAGTTCTTGAAGACTGCTCATGTACCAAATGAGATTTCTGTGGATCAGTTTGAAAATTGTGTTGCACACTTGACCTATGATAATGGGTTAGGTTTCTCCGATGCTGATTTAATTCCTGCCAAGAGGGATCATAACAGGGCTTTACATATCTCTATTGAGTGTAGGGGCACTACCCTGTCTCATGTGTTGATAGACAATGGTTCTTCACTGAATGTACTTCCCAAAGAGGTGCTGAACAAGCTTAGTCCTGAAGATGTTGTGTTGAGACCAAGTAATATAGTGGTGAAGGCTTTCGACGGTTCGAGAAGAGTGGTGCACGGAGAAATAGATCTCCCAATCAAAGTAGGTTCTCAGGTCTTCAATGCTACCTTTTATGTAATGGATATTCGTCCTTCGTATTCTTGTTTGCTTGGGCGCCCCTGGATCCATGGGGCAGGTGCTGTAACCTCCACCTTACATCAGAAGCTGAGATATCCAGTAAAGGGAAAGGTTGTCACTGTTTACGGAGAGGAAGGATATATGATCAGCCATGTGAACACATTTAAATATCTTGAAGTGGAAGGGGAATATGTTGAGACTCCGTGCCAGACATTCGAAGTAGTTCCTTGGGTTGTTCCTAATGTTGAAGCTCCTCCTGTTGTCAAGAGAGTTCCTGTGGTCACCAGAGTACCTCCTACAATGGCCTCCCTCAAGGATGCTAGAGCTGTGGTGGATGAAGGTGGTTGTACTATTTGGGGTCAGCTTCCTGACATTCCTTACAAGTCTGACAAATTTGGTTTGGGTTTCACTGCAGAGTCCCAGAAGGCTGTTCGTCGTGCTCGTGCTGTTCGTATCACCAATCAAGGGGTTATGAAAGATCAGATCAATGCTGTGGGTGACTATGATGAAGACTACAACCTGGACGCTTGGATTTTTCCTATTGTGGGTGATGGGCTCGATAATTGGAAGGCTGAAGATGTTATTCCTATCTCCTTTAGTCAGGAGTAAATACTATTACTGTGTTGTTACTTTTAAGTTTGTAATTTTTGAACAATTAAACTCTTAAGCCTTGTGCCTTACCCGGGGCACAATGGTATGCTTGTGTCGGGATGTCATTTCATTTGCATACTTCATTCAATAAAAATCAGTGGACGTTTCGTTTTCGTAAATATTGTGTTCCTTGTCTTTCTTTTATTTTATTTTTGTTTTATCAGCTATGTGTTCTTACACACACCCACATCACTAAAATGCAGATCCTCATCCACTCTGGATCCTGTTGATAACAGTTCTACTATTGCCAATTATAATTTCGAGAATCCGATCTATCAAGCTGAAGATGGAAATGAGGACGATTGTGAAGTACCTGTAGAGCTTGCTAGGTTGTTACAACAAGAAAAGAAAGCTATACAGCCACATGAAGAGCCAATCGAAGTTGTGAATCTGGGAACTGAAGAGAACAGGAAAGAAGTCAAGATAGGGGCTGAATTAGAGGATGGTGTCAAGAGCAGATTGATTCAGATGTTACATGATTATGTGGAGATCTTTGCTTGGTCCTATGAAGATATGCCAGGGTTGGATACAGACATTGTGGTTCACCGTTTACCAGTAAAAGAAGACTGTCGTCCAAAGAAGCAGAAGGTTCGTCGCATGCGTCCTGAAATGTCAGAGAAGATTAAAGCAGAGGTAATGAAACAGTTTGATGCAGGGTTCTTAGTTGTGACTTCTTATCCTCAATGGGTTGCAAATGTGGTACCGGTACCTAAGAAAGATGGTAAGGTACGTATGTGTGTAGATTACAGGGATTTGAACAAGGCCAACCCTAAAGATGACTTTCCACTTCCTCATATTGATGTTCTGGTAGACAACACTGCTCAGCATAAGGTATTCTCTTTCATGGATGGTTTCTCTGGTTACAATCAAATCAAGATGGCACCTGAAGATATGGAGAAGACAACATTTATTACACAGTGGGGCACCTTTTGTTATAAAGTGATGCCATTTGGTTTGAAGAATGCCGGGGCAACATATCAGCATGCTATAGTGGCTTTGTTTCACGATATGATTCATCATGAGATAGAGGTATATGTGGATGATATGATAGCCAGGTCCCAGAATGAAGAGCAACATCTTGATCATCTGCATAAGCTGTTTGAAAGGTTGAAGAAATACAAGTTGAGATTGAACCCAAACAAGTGTACTTTTGGAGTTATAGCTGGTAAACTCTTGGGTTTCATTGTCAGTGGAAAAGGTATTGAAGTAGATCCTGCAAAAGTGAAAGCTATACAAGAGATGCCAGCTCCCCGTACTGAGAAGGAAGTTAGAGGTTTCTTGGGACGATTGAATTACATTGCAAGATTTATTTCCCAATTAACTGCTACCTGTGAGCCAATCTTCAAGTTGTTGAAGAAAGATCAGGTAATGGAATGGAATGACGAGTGCCAGACAGCCTTTGATGAAATTAAGAAATATCTTCTAGAACCTCCAATCTTGATGCCACCAGTTGATGGAAGACCCTTGATTATGTACTTAACAGTATTAGAAAACTCAATGCGGTGTGTGTTGGGGCAACATGACGAGTCTGGTCGAAAAGAGCAGGCAATATACTACCTTAGCAAAAAGTTTACCGACTGTGAAACAAGATACTCACTACTCGAGAAAACTTGCTGCGCTTTGGCATGGGCTGCTCGCCGACTAAGACAGTATATGTTGACTCATACTACCTTGTTGATTTCAAAGATGGATCCAATTAAGTACATATTCGAGAAACCTGATCTCTCTGGACGAATAGCGAGATGGCAAATGATCTTAACAGAATATGATATACAATATACTACTCAGAAGGCCATTAAGGGTAGTGTGGTAGCTGATCATTTGGCTCATCAAGCAGTGGATGATTATCAGTCAATGAGTTTTGAGTTCCCTGATGAAGACATTATGATTATTACCAAAGAACCTGGACAATATGACGGACCTGAACAAGGATCCCGATGGACTATGGTTTTTGATGGAGCTTCCAATGCACTTGGCAATGGTGTTGGTGTTGTGATCAGTTCCCCTGAAGGTTGTCATACCCCAATTACTGCCAGACTTTGTTTCTATTGTACTAATAACATGGCTGAGTATGAGGCATGTATCCTGGGTATCAAAGCTGCCATTGATATGAAGATTCAGTTCCTGGACGTGTATGGAGATTCAGCCCTGGTAGTAAGTCAGATCAAAGGAGATTGGGATACCAAGCATGATAATCTCATTCCTTACAGAGAACATGTGTTTTCTTTGATCCCATATTTTAAAGAGATTACCTTTGGACATATTCCACGAAGAGAAAATAAGTTGGCAGATGCATTAGCCACCATGGCATCCATGTTTGAGATTAGTTGGGATGATGAAGCTCCCAAGATTACTATTGATAGATTTGAAAAGCCTGCATACTGCAATGAGATTAACACTGAAGAAGCAGAAGAGAAGCCTTGGTTCTATGAAGTGAAAAGATATCTTGAAGCTCAGGAGTTCCCTTAAGGGGCATCTGTCAAAGATAAGAAGTTTCTGAGGAGGTTTTCTGCTAAGTTCTTTTTGAGTAATGGAATTTTGTACAAGCGCAATCATGATTCAACCTTACTTCGTTGTGTGGACAAGAAGGAAGCAACGGAGATTATAGAAGATATGCATGATGGGATCTTTGGCACTCATTCTAGTGGTCACACTATGGCAAAAAAGATATTGAGAGCAGGTTACTATTGGTCTACCATGGAAGCTGACTGCTATCAACATTCTAGAACATGTCATAAGTGTCAAATCTATGCTGATAAAGTACATATACCTCCATCACCATTGAATGTGTTGACTGCTCCTTGGCCTTTTGCCATGTGGGGCATTGATATGATTGGTGAGATCAAGCCTACTGCTTCTAATGGGCATCGTTTCATCCTGGTGGCTATTGATTACTTTACAAAGTGGGTAGAGGCAGCTTCATTTGCTTCTGTTACTAAGAATGTGGTGGCTCGATTCATTAAGAATAATCTCATATGTAGGTATGGCATCCCTGAGAGGATTATTACTGACAATGGCTCTAATCTGAACAACACTATGATTACTGATCTCTGCACACAGTTCAAGATTAAGCATCACAACTCTTCTCCGTATCGTCCGAAGATGAATGGGGCAATAGAAGCTGCTAATAAGAACATTAAGAAGATTGTATAGAAGATGACTGTTACTTACAAGGATTGGCATGAGATGTTACCATTTGCTCTTCATGGTTATCGTACTACAATACGTACTTCAACAGGGGCAACCCCATTCTCTTTAGTCTATGGTATGGAAGCAGTTCTGCCCATTGAAGTTCAAATACCCTCCTTAAGAATCATGAAGGATGCAGGCTTGGATGAAGATGAGTGGATTCAGACTCGACTTGACCAAATAAATTTGGTTGATGAGAAGAGGTTAGCAGCTATTTGTCATGGCCAGATGTACCAGAAACGAATGATCAAGGCTTTTAATAAGAAGGTTAAGCCAAAGGTATATCAGGCTGGTGACTTGGTAATCAAGCGTATCATATTACCACAAGGTGATCCTAGAGGCAAGTGGACTCCTACATATGAAGGGCCATTTATGGTCAAAACAGTATTCTCAGGAGGTGCCATGATACTTACTACTATGGATGGTGAAGACTTCCCACAACCTGTAAACGCAGACATAGTTAAAAAATACTACGCATAAAAAGAGACCCACTAGGTTGACTGGCCTAGGCAAAAATAAGGGCATCCTGGCGAACCAAAAGGTTTTGGGCAAAAATTAGGGATATATATATAAAAAATGTACACCCGGCAAGTTGAAAACCTGAAAAGGCGGCTTGGGCAAAAAAGGGTATCCCGGTGGATTGAAAACCTGAAAAGGCAATCCAGGCAAAAGTTTGGGATTAAAGCGTATGACTATGTCTCGTTTGGATCACCCATGTAAACTCCAACCAGTTGTGCTACTTAATTCAAGCTCGAACAGATAAAACTCAATTCAATCGTTTCCGTCTCAACAACAGAAGATGAGATACTTGAAGATAATGGCAATAGTAGAATTGAAACTCAATAGGATTATTTCCCACATAGCTGTTTTCGTTGTTTAATAAATATTTTTCGACGAATTCCTCTTACTAGGATTTCTGTCTCCTTGTACAAACTTGCCTATGAATAGGTCACTTTGTGATATAAATAAAATTTCATCTTTGAATCCAGATTTACTTTTACCCTATTTACATAAGCGAAACGTCCATTGGTTGTGTTTGAATGCATGTATGCTTTTGAATATGATTGATGTTTACCAGAAATGCATAAAATGTTTGAATATGATTGATGTTTACCAGAAATGCATAAAAATGCAGTAATAGTATTTACTAAGGACGAACGAGGGAAGGAATTCAATGAAGCTTCGCCGGTTCATCCCCACAAGACAACTACAAATCTCCAGTAGAGCAAATCTATCTTTATAGATACTTCGAGTTACATCTTCCCTTGAATTTATGTCCATCTCTTTTATCCTCAGTCGGGATACTTAGGAACTTATTCCTTCAATAGAAGTACGACGAACGAAGACGGGAGGATATAAATACTGATGGGAATAAGTTCCTCATATTCTTCAGCAACGAATCAGGATTTATTTTCCCTAGCCAGCAGTTGTTATACAAAGATATCCAGACGTTTCAGGCTACATGATTCATACATACATCATTTACATCATATCATAACATACATATCCATAAATTCATAATACATTTACTTAGGTGCATCATATTATGCATGCATACATATTGCATAAACTAACATTCTCCTTGCAGGACAGTTATATGCAGATAAAACAATATCAACAATTCACAACAGGTCAGAAATGATCCATACATTACTCAAAATGTCCTCGGAGAGTAGGCAAACGGTCTGTAAAAAGATCCATTCCCTAATCCAGGATATTTCCAGAAGATCTCATCTATCTGGTCTTGAATAGCAGGCAAACGATCTGTACAAAGATCCATTCCCTGGTTCAAGATATTTTTCAGAAGAACTAATCCTGACGTTCTTTTGACCCTTGAATAGCAGGCAAATGGTCTATACAAAGATCCATTCCCTGGTTCAAGATATTTTTCAGAAGAATTAATCCTGACGTTCTTTTGGCCCTTGAATAGCAGGCAAACGGTCTGTACAAAGATCCATTCCCTGGTTCAAGATATTTTTCAGAAGAACTAATCCTGACGTTCTTTTGACCTTGGAGAGTAGGCAAACGGTCTGTACAAAGATACATTTCCTAATCCAAGATATTTCCAGAAGAGATAATCATCACGAAGATTTATTTCTACTGGTCTATTCAACAATTCAAACTATGTTGCATAAATGATTCAGAGACGGCCTGTACAAAGACCTAATATTGATTTCCAGTATCAACATAACGACATCATCACATCCTGGTTCTTTAGATGACATCTTTAAGCCCATCTCCAGTCTTCCAAGAGGCATCTTTAAGCCCACTCAAGCATGTACAACTAATCATCAGTGTTACTTTACGCACTGGTGAGTGAAATTTTTTGGGCTTTTGTGTTCAATCCCCTTCAACCTTCCAGGTCACGACTGGCACATATACCAATCTAACCCCTCAGGTTTCAGAAAATTGAACAGGGGCAGCTGTTGCACCCCAAAATTTGCCCTCACCAAGACAAGACATAGTGTACTAATAGGCTCACAAGGTTCACAAGGTTCACAAGACATCTCATGAGGTTCACAAGGTTCACAATTAGTCAGAAAGTTTAACAATTCCCTCAGACAATGCATCCTCCTAAGCAATGCATCTTAAACTAGGGTTTTGACTTTCATCAGGCTAAATGGACTTACAAGGCTTCAAGTGAGCTTCATAGCACCCTATATGTCTTTAAGAATCCCTATGTCAAGTTTCAAGGCTTTCTCAAAAGGTTTGCTCAGTCAGATGATCAGATAGGTTAAAATCAGTCAAAGCAGTTAAAAAGTCAAACTAAGGTCAACTGTGGTCAAACCAAAGTCAAACTTCATGATTTTTTGCCAACATCAAGTATATGAAGTAAAATTCATCATTTGATCAATGGTTTATCATGATTCATCAAGGAGATTTCAGATCATCAAGAATCAGGAGTTTCTAAATTAGGGTTTTCATAGGAAAAGTCAACTGAACTTTGACCAACCATAACTTTCACATGCTTCATCAAAAATTTTCCATCGAAAGCTCATTTTTAAGGAAATTGAATTCTCTACAACTTTGTGTCTCACAAGCCAAGCCGAAAAATGCTTCATTTGGAAGGTATAAGCTAAGACATTATAGGTCCTTTTAAAAGTCAACAAAAAGTCAACAACTTCCAAAGAGCATAACTTGATAATGGTAAAAGATATGGACATGAGACCAAAGAGGTTGGTTATAGGACTCTATAAGCTTTCTAAAATGTCCAAGAACACCTTCATAGCATTAAAATTGAAGGATTTGTGCCCTTGCAAAGTTGGGAAATTTTTGGGAAGTTTATGAAGTAAATAAGGCCTTAAAACTAATTTTTGCTAAATGAGTCCACCAAATTGCCATCCAATCTTTATAATGTCATCAAGCACGACCCAGTCCATGCATTTTCTGATTTTTTATATTTTATTTGATATTTATTTGAATTTTATTCATTAAAATACAAATTAAATTAAAATAAAATATGAAAATCATATATTTGGAAGAGATTATGATTCTAGAAGGTCATAAACACCATTCAAGACTAATTGATCACATCCAAATTCGTGCTAGACCAAGATAGTAAGAATATATTGGATTTTTTGACATTTTTGGATAAGAGATTTCTTCATAATCAAGCAATCAATTGTCATCATTACAAAGCCCATAAATCCATGACTTTTTGACCTAATTTTCATCTCTATATATACTTGAAGACATCCCAATCACAAGTACACGAAATTCTGCCTCCAAGGATACTCTCCAAACTTCAAAAAATTCAAGAACAAACTCACATTCGGTTTGCAAGATTAAGGTAGTTACAAGGCCAAATTATGATGGAAATAGCTTCCTAGAAACATTTAGAGTGCATTGGGATCATCATATTCATCAAACACCTCATATATCATGGAAACCGAATTCATGTTCTTCACTTTCTTTTTCCATTTTCGATTTCACTTATTTATCCATTATAAATCGTTTTTGTGCTTCTAATCTTGTTTGTTGCTGTGTATGGATGATTTCTGGGCAAAGGAATCGATGTTTTGATGCGCGGATATTCCCACACCATTATTAGGGTTTAAAAACTTTAAATTAGGGATTCCGTTTAGACGCGATTTCAGATGGAATTGACTGCATAATTGGATTCACAAGACCTCTTTTGATAGGTTTATACCATTGGGACAAATTTATCTTGTGCATATAATATTTTTTTATTTGCAAGACCTCTAGTGACGCATGAAAACCGTCACTAAAAGTTGTAGTGACGGAATAACTGTAGGTAAAGCCTAATGCGACGGCCAGAGGAAGAAGATGGTCTTGGCGCGCGTTTCTAATTTTTGAAATTTGTTTTATTTTATAATATTTGTTTTCCGTTTCTAATCACACACAAGCGTGTGTCTCAGTGGTTGAGACTCTATGTTGGTAAGCTTGGGGGGCGAGTTTGATCCCAGGCTTCCCCCCCATTCTCTTTTTGCGCCTATTTTCTTTCTTATTTTTATTTTCTTATTTAAATTATTATTTATTATATTAGATTAATTAGTTAAATAATTATAATTAATAGAAACTTAATTAGAATAACCACCATTAATTTTTTCTTTTATAAATAAAATTTCACAAATAAATATTAATTTGTTTTTCTTACATAATATATTTTATAAATATTTTTTTTAGTTTTTTTTATCAAACTTATTAATTTAATTAGAATTTAATCACATCCCGATTTCTTTACTAACCCTGATTTATTATTATTTTTTTCTAATCTTGATAATTATTGTTTTATTTATATATTGTTCAATTATTTATTTATTTCTCGTTTTAATTTAATTACTAGAAAAATGTATAGGCGTATATCAAAAAATGTAATTTATGTTCGTCGATCATTATGTATCTGCCCCAAAGCGATGTAATAGCGTAGATTTATTTTCTTGCCCTTTTATTTATGCCATTTAATTGTGTGGTTAGTAATTTTAGGGTGTGTATAACATATTTGTAATTAAAATTAACTTAGAATCACTAATTTAATAAGATAAATATATGAATATGAACACTCACACACGTAAGTCGATCTTTGATCGCCATCTCTCACTTTCTAAGGGTATTCCTCATGTTGCCTAACTATCAGGTCAAGTAAGGTGTCTTAAAGCAAAGTCCCTTTTTCACAAAATATCATCAAGTCCCTTTAAAGATTATAAGATCAAGTCCCTTCGATGTTGCCTTCGTAAATGATCTTGTCCCTTTCGAATAAAAGATGATAAGTCCCTTCGAATTGCTAAGATACCTTACAGTTGCCTAATCACAGATGACCTTTCACTTGTCCCTCATTACATCCAAGGTAATGACTACCTATTCCTTAATAATAGGGATAGTCTTACCATTGAAAGAACATTCAAGAACAGTAAAGATTCAAATTAGGGTAGGTTCCTCTTAAGTACTTGCTCACTCATTCAAAAACATTTCATAAACACTTCACATTTTCAAACAATTTTCAAAGCAAAGTCTTTATATATATCCATACAAGGATCATTATAAAGTACTTAAGAAAATTTTTAATCACACACTACACTTCTTAAAACAGTTTAAAGTGAGCTAAGTAACTAAGAGCCCATGGATAACCATGGATGTAAAGGGTGCTAATACCTTCCCTTTACATAACCTACCCCCCGAATCCAAAAATCTGTTAAGGTCTTTCCTGTTCTTTTATGCCCTTTCCTTTGGATAAAATAAAAGTCGGTGGCGACTCTTGCTATCCGTAACATTTAACTAAAGTGAGTTCTCCCACCGTGTTACACCTGTACCTGCTGAGTCAAAGCACTGAGTCCTTCCATGCCCCCTGTTATTCTTGCTCATTGGGCTGTTTGTTCCAGCCGGATTTGACCCATAAGAGCCATCATCTCTGCATGTTGAGCCTAGTGTCACTCATCCCTCTGAGCATCTAACTTGTTCCTTTGGATAATTGCCGCAAGAATATCATCATTTGTTGTTGGTTCTGTTTCACTTCAACGACAACTTCTGGAGGAAGTGCCAACAAAGTCAACGATTGGAGGTTGTTCAGTTTCTTCTTGTTGTGGCTGATCCATCTCTTCAAATGCATCTTGTGGCGGCTCTTCCGGTGCACCAGCATCGGGTGATGAAGCATCAAGGTTGAAAAGCCAGTTTACCTGGTGTTGAGCGTGCGTGCGAGTATGGCAAGGCATGACTTTGCTTCTAACTACCTTGTTCTTGATCATCAAGTTAAACCTACCATATTTCCTTTGCTTGACTATATGTGCGTTTCGACAGTATTCCATGTCGAGGAAAAGGGGCGATAGGGAGGGTAAGTCAGAGAGATTATCTCCTAAATTTAGCTTCATTAAGTTAGATAGGTTAGATACCTTAACATACGATCAATCTTTGCATGCTAACATTTAGGAATAATGTTTAGTCCCTCATTATATTTTCTTTTAACCTTTGAGTCTCACTTATCACCTTCAAAGAAAAAGAAAAAACACTTAATATATAAGGTGTGTGTAATATTCCATGAGTTTTAAGTTTATAGGAAATGATGAGTGGGTGGATACCTTACCTCTTCTAGGATGCTTTGTGTGTGAGACTCTTGGATCATTATGCAATGTATTCGTTCCTACCATCATAAAATTTAATGTTACACATACAACAAATCAAAAACAATGAAAACACTTATATAAAAGACAACAAAAAATCACATGTCTTTCTATTATCATCTCGTATTTAATTGCGGACGTACGACATGTCATGTCTTTCTACAACAAGTGGGTAACGCTCGAGTTTCGACTCCGTGAGCGACAACACCTAAGCTAGAACATTGGCATTGTCAACGTAAATAACACAAAACAAACAAAAAGTGTTACTTGTAGTGATCCTAACTACGACGCCATGATTCTCATTCCTTATGAGATACATAGGCATAGACGTGTGTCGCTCCCCCGAAAAGACACCTGGTCAGATAGGGTACAGACGCTAACGGTCGGCGAAAGGAGAAAATGAAATGAAGGTGAATAGAGTCGCCAGCTAGGCATTTTTATCCCGAAGGAAAGGTAATGTTGCATAAACCTAGAAAAAGATGGATAAGACGGTTGCGAATAAAAGAAACTGAGAAAGGGGGTTGGTTACAACCTGGGAAGGTATTAGCACCCAGATTGTCCGTCGTACTCGACGGGATCCACGCTTAAAAGATTGTGTTTAAAGGGGTAGTGTATGTGCTATATGTGTGCAAAAGATGTAAAAGAAAAGTACAAGTGTTAGTGCAAAAGGTGAATGCTCAGGAATTGAGGCTTAGAAAAGAATGCTGAAAGAGTGGGAAGACACTAAGACTTTTTTTCTGATAATAGTTAAGTTATGCCTACGTATCCTCTCGTACAATGAGGAAGTCAGAACACCGTAGTTTGACTCAAAGAGACTGAAAGATGAATTTGACTATGAACTGCTTACTTGCATATGCTCAAGTGTATGACTCGTCTGACTCGAGTGCTAACTGTCTTGCATTAGACGAAAGAAGCAAGTTCTCGTTTATGAATGAGTGTGATGAGAAAAGAATCTCGAAGGAGACGATTATTGTTTATTTTTGTGTTTTTAGTTTTGTTATTGTTTTTGGTGTTTTGCATAGGTTAATGAGCTTAAGCCTAAATCAAGAGCTTGTAAACTCATTATATCCTCCCTGATTAGGGATAATGAGAATACTTAAGTATGAGATAAACATCTCAACTTAATTACCATGATGATGTAGGATTAAGATCATTAACCTACTTGTGATTAATTAGATGTTTTTGGGTTTTTGTTTAGTGTTAAGTAATGAGTTTAATCTCTAATCACAGATTAGTGAACTCATTACACCATCCTAATAAAAGGATAATAGATGAGAACACTTAAGCTGAGGAAGATACCTCAACTTAATCCATGGTTAGGGATTAAATTCATGACAAAACAAGCCTTTATTAAATGGATTTTAATTAAAGGGTGAGATTAAGAAGTGGATTTTATGGTTTGTAAGAAAACTTGAGGGAGACTTGTCCATTAAACACTAGGGTTAGTCCCTCTTAACCATAAGGAAGAGATGCAACCCTAATGTAAGGCCCAAGTTACAAGTTAATGTCTTAGTGATTATTAGATGGATTGATTAAGAGGTTTAAAAAAATTAAGGGTTTAACACTTAGGATTAGAGTTATACACTCCATCCTAAGATAAGGATGCAGGCACAACCCTAATTCTAAAGTCCTAAAACCTTAAAGGTTTAGTCTCTAATGATGAGATGGGAAAAGAGACACAAAGAAGACTCAAAGGAAAAAGTCTAAGGGAAGCTAATAAGTCCTATAAAGTTATCATGCTTGGAAGTCCTAGGGTTTTTGAGGCTTAAAAGGAGAAGTCTTCAAGGAAGCCACCAAGGAGAAGCAGGATGAAAAGAAGGAGATGAGAAGAGGAAGAAAAAGTTACTTACTTCCTAAGAAGATAAGTAACTTAAAGGAAGAAAGGAAGAGAAACAAAAGTGAGGCAAGACCACTCAAAGACAAACAAAATGCAGTAAGAATGTAATATGAAGAGATGAGAAGAGGTGGGAGGTGAAGGCAAATCCACCTCTCAAACAACTTACCATTAACCTGAAAAGTTAGCACAAGATGCATAAGGAAAGAAATGAAATGAAACAATGCATATGCAAAGGCAAAGACCAAGACCAGAGGCAAATGACATTATAAAAAATTGAAAATTCACTCAAAGGAACCCTAAACCTATACTAGGTTACCATCCAAAGGGGGAGGTCAGAAGCTAAACCAAGAAGAAGTTATGAATTTTCTAAGTTTCTAGGGTTTTTTGGGTGATCTTCAATGTAAAATGCCAAAAAAATTGAAAATGCAAGATAAATTCATGCCAAAAATATCCTAGATACTACATGATATGTGTAAAACAATGCAAAAAGAACCATCTTCAAACCCTTCATGGTTAGGCAGAAAAGATTTTTCAAAGGTTAGGGGTTAAAATGTGATCTTATGAACCCTAAATTCAAAGAAAATTGTCAAGTTATGATCAAAACCAAAAATAAATTTGTATGAAGGGTTTGAAAATGTTTCTAAATGTGTTAATATGCAACATGATTTTTTTGGTGATTTTTAGAAACTTAAATGCTATTTTAATTAATTAATTTTCATTAATTAATTAAAATAAACATTTAAATATTTTAAAAATACTTTTTACATGCAAAAAATAAAATAAAAATAATTTTTTGATTAAGAAAAATATTTGAGACAAAAATGCAAAAGGAGATATTTTTGGGATTTTTCTAAGTATTTTAAATAAAATGAGAAAGAGAAATGAATTAAAAAAGAAAATAAAATGAATAAAAGAGGAAGTATGCGCATTCAGTGGTCCAGGTTCAAACAAAATTTGGAGGGAGTTGACTGCGCGCCAGATCCAAGGGTGGAGATTCAAACTGAGCTAATTATTTGATTAATTTAATTAAACTGAATTAGGGCTTAAGTGAAATGATCCAGGCCACTCGTTTACGCGCTAATCACTATCTAACAACCCACATTTAAACTGGTCGGATTAAACCCTAAACAAACCCTAATGACTTTCAGGTGGCCGAAGAAGACCTCCGGTCATCTTCTCCGGCCAGCCAAAACCCCTAACTTCTTCCCTAGGCCAAATTAGGAGCCCTAAATCTCCAAATCCACTCTCCTAATCATTTTAAACAAGATTCAATCATCAAACAACATTTATCATGCATCAAAATCCAGATACGAATCAAAACATAAAAACTGCAAAAATTTCAGAAGCACGATACTAGCTCAATACTCAACCATTTTCAAAAGTAAAAGGTGCAGTGTGATGAGTGAAGCATGAAGAACATTTCTATAACAAAAAATACAAGTTCTGGAAAATTTGTTCTTGATGATACCTGAGCTTGAGCTTTCTCAATCTGAGTTATCTGGGCCTCTCCTTGGTGCCAATCAACTCCAATGGACCTCCTGAGGATGCTTTGATGCTTGGAAGGAATTTATTTGGGCTGTTTTTGAAGTTTCAGTTCAGAGGGGGGTGAAATCGTGTTTTTTTTGTGAGGTTTCAGGCTATAATGAAGGGTGGGAAATGTTCTATGAGTGATGCTGAGTTGAATGGTGAAGTTTGCTTGAAGTTTTTGTGGCTGTGTTATGAAATTCGAAGAGGGAAAGTTTTTGAGGGATTTTGTGAATCTGAATGTGTGGGATGATTCCAGCTCCAAGATGTTATGAAATGTGATCCTTAGGGCATGTATGTGAAGTTGTGATAGGTCAGAAGAGTTGTTGTGGGCAATGCTGATTGGTATGGTGTGAAATGTAAAAAGTTAATATTTGTGTCCTTGGAGGTATGGGTCATGGCAGGTCTGGTTTCAAGGGGTGTCTAGCCTCAGCTGAGTTCAAGGAGGACCATGGAAACAAATTTTGTGAGCTGGCACAAGTGAATGGAAAGATTTGCACCATTTTGCAATTTTGAGAAGTTTTGCCCCCTTTGGAATTTCTTGAAATCCAAGGCATGAAAATGCATAATTCTTGGCATAATTCTGATCTTTAGAGGTCACATAGGCATATGGTGAAGTGTTTGTGCACTTTTGAAGCCTTAGAATGTCTTGGCAAGTGGTTTTGCAAAAAATCCTCTTTGGTGTATTCTTGAAAATTATAGGATTTTTGCCAACTTTGAAGGATCATAACTTGAGTTCCATAATGAATTAGAACACATTCTTGTACTTTTTGAAAAGGGAAATACCTAATGTACAAGTTTCATGACCAGGAATTTTTCATTTGATGCATTTTTTATTAAGAAAGATGAGGTTGAAGAACTTTCCCAAAATGGAAAGTTTCCATTACAAGTCATTTCCATTTTTGGCAACTTTTGATTTAGCTCAAATTTCTTTAATTTTGTGAACTTCAGAGCACTCCAATGATCAAATAAAGATCATAGAACTTCAATTTGATGAAAATACCCCTTTGGTTCCATTGTTGGGGGCCTCAGATGCCCTGATTTTGACTTAACTTGCTTAGGAAGTTACCCAGTGAACATATGACTTCCACAATGAATTTCTTCATAAAACTTGGTACATATGATCCTTATAACATCTTAAGAACAATAGAAACAATAATGGCCCAAAAATTTGTAGTTAAGGCCTCTGAAACCAAAACCCTAATTTTGGTCACCTGTGTAGTGAAAACCCTATCTCTGCTTCCATGCCTTGCTAGTTCTTGTGATCTCTTGACTTCCTTGAACTTTGAGGGAAATAATATGATGATAGAACACACATGGACCCTCTTGGAATTCTTTAAGACCTTTGGGGTGGCTCATATGGATTCTTGGATTGCTCAGATCACAAACCCTAGATGCAAATGAACTTGAACTATGCAGATGAAACAAATATGCAATATGAGGTGTGATGCCTATGCTTATGAAAATATGAAAGATCACAAGCCATGGTGTGAAATGAGTGAGGGAAAATTTGGGGTGTTTACAACGGGACACCTAGCGAGCACAATTCCCATAATCCCCATTCTGTTTAGATTTACGTCGACTCTGATTCTCGTTTCCAACGAGATACGTAAGGTTGGGATGTGGTGTCCTCTCGAGTCAACTTCTTTCTTTCACCCCTTCGTTTCTTTCAGTTCCCCGTTCTTTTTTGTTCCTTCCAGTTAGTAGCAGATAGAGAATTCAGATGACTACATTCTTTAATCAGATCTTCAAGTGTGGATCCCGTTGAGTACGACGGACGTGATGAGGTGCTAATACCTTCCCTTCACGTAACTAACTCCCAAGCTCGGACTTGGTTGCGATGACCTCGTCTTTCCTTTCTCCCAGGTTTTCTTCGATCATTTTCCTTTCCTCTCCAGGATAAAAAATGTTCGGTGGTGAATCTTCTGTTCATCTTTATCGTCGGTTGTTTTTCGCATTGTGACACGGAAGTGAATACTCTAGGAGTAACACCACAAAATTTTCCCACTCATTTCATATCATATAGCATAACATATAACATACATACCCTAGCATTTGGCATAGAAAGATGAGGCATAACATCCATAGTTAGAAGCATAAGGCATGTGATCAGTCATCTAACAAGTTATGATTCCTCAAAGTCAGGATAAGAGCCAACTGGTCTTGCAAGAATCCTACAAGGGATCCTCATATCTTATACAAGCTCAAGCTCATTCTCAAATCCCTAGAAAGGGTATGGTTCATCAGGAGTTCATCAGCACAACATCATCATACACAGACAAACCCTAATTAGGGTTTTGCTTCAGAAGGACATATCCTTATAGCTTTGACCAATTCTTGTGGTAAAAGGGTTTAATATGGTATACAAGGCCTAGGGATGGAATTTGGTACAAAAAATCACTGAGGAAGTCAGGCAATGGTTCAGTTACTTGCATGTGAAGAAAGAGGTCAACTGTGTAGAAGAAAAGTCAACCATGGGATTTCAAGGGTTCCAATCCTGATTTTCAAGCTTATGGACCTTCATGAGGGCAAAGAATAGCTTGGATGATGTCAAAAATCAAGAATCAAGAGTTTGGAAGAAAGTTACTAAAATTGGAAAGTGACCTATAATGAAACTTTCTATTTTTTTCAATTTTTGCCCTAACTTCAACCGATTCTTTCATGATCAAGAAAGCTCCAAATGAAAATTTTCCTAACATGGAAGTTGTAGGGCTTGTTCTCCCCTTTCCAAAAATTACAAGAATTCATTCACAACCTTTGTGGATCAAAAGTTATGATCAAAAGAAGATGGTTGATTTTTTTTAGGTTTTTTTCAAAATGACAAGTTTTACATCATTTGCAATTTGGTTCAAATTGGCTTCTCATGACCTCTAATGGATCATTTCTGATTACCACACCAAAGTACAAATCATGACACTCAATTTTTCCCAAAGGATCACTTTAATTCGTGCCATGATCACAAAATATTTCACATTATGCCATTTTGCAAAATCAATTGCAACTCAAGAATCAAAGCAACTCAAGCCCTAAGATTAATCCAAGGGCATTCAGAGGCTCTAAAGGGATCTGATCATGCACATGGTTGGAGGTTTGCACAAGTGAATTCCTATATAACAACAATTATGCAAATTTGCATTTCACTCCACATCACACAATTCATGCACCTTTTGCTTCTAAAATCCTACACAGGTGCATAGACACATCATATATAAGCTTGCAATGCCTTGGAATCAGCCTCACGCACTCTCATTTGTTTAAACTCACCCAAATTGCACCAAGCTTTCCCTCTCTAATTCTCTCAATTAAAGAAGGTTTTCTTCATTCTCTTTGTGGATTCTAACTCTCCAAGCATCGAGGAAAACAAAGCACCTTTCATTTGAGCTTGAATCCTCTGATCTCACCATAATCGAATATGAAGCTTCAACTTCAAATATTTAGATCTAGGCCAATTCAAGCCTCTATTTGAATTTATTTTGCAAATAGAGCTCAAGAGGAGTGGATCTGCACATTTCTGGAGATTTTCTTGGTGTATTTGACTCAGTTTCATCTCAGGTTAGCTTCTGATTTAATCATCCTTATTTTGAAATTGATTGTGTGCATTGTGTGTATGAGATCTCACTGAACATGTTGATATATTTGGTTTTGATTTTGGACGTGAAATGAGTGTTTTATGTGGATCTGAAAGTTTGAGATTCAATTTTATTTTCTTCGATTCATGAGTTGTGTTGATTGTTTGTTGATTTTGATGCTGGATTATTGTTCATGAGGTGAAATAGAGTAGATCTGGAGGTTTGTATGTGTTTATGGATACATGTGTTCTTGAGGATGAATTTTCCAGTGATCAGAGCTAGGCTCCGTCACCAGACGTGTTACAGGTAATGAAGGTGGTTGAAGGTTAAAGACATAATCCTTGTTGTTTATGTTTTTGATCCAACGGTTTCTACTTTGCCAACGAATAAAAATGGCATGTGTCGTGCGTGTGCGAGTTAATTTCATTTTATTATTTGTGTTGGTCAGCACATGTTAATTAGGGTGTGTATGTAAATCTGGAGCGTACATCTTGATTACTGCTTTATTTGGTTTGACTATTCTTGAAAGCATGATGGATCTGAGGGCTGGCATGTAGTCAACGAATTGCTCAAGGTTTATAGTTTTCTTCATTGACTTGCGCAGGAGTTGGGTTGGGCTTGGTTTGCTTTCTACACCTCCTGGTTTTGGTCCTGCTTCGTATTTTGACCTTGTTGGATCACTGATTGCACCCACGGATTTTGTTCTTATTTTAATTTCTTTTATTTCTTCTTTTTCAAATTTATATTTTAAAAAATAGTTTTCTTGTTAGAAAAAATCCAAAAATATTCATGTGACATCTTTGACATTTTCTAATATTTCCTCAATTTTTTATTTTATTTTTTATTTTTTTTGGTTCTGAATTAATTTTCCAATTAATTTCTTTTATTTTGCTTTCTTCAATGAACACTTGACCTTGTTTATTTTATAACTTGACTTCCAAAATAGATATAATCCTGATTCATTTTGCTATGTGTCCCTAACATGCTGAGGTACTTTGATGATTTTTGTGATAATTTTTAGGCTTTTTTTGGCTGACTTTTGGCTTGTTGCTTCATGCTAAAGAAAGTGAAACCCTAATCTTGCTTTGACCTATTGTTTAATGGACTTTGCTTCTGATTATTGGCTTGTGGTTTTGCCTTGATGTTTGTACATGTTTGATATGATTTGTTGCTTATTGTCCTAATTTTTGAAGCATTCTTACTATTTGTTTGGGATTTGATCTTAAATTGCCTTATTTGAAGATGTTTTTAAGCCATGCTTGCTTGCTTGATTAGAAAGGCACTTGTGACACCATTTAAGATCTGGTTTGATGCTTGATAACATGTTATATGATCCTTGGTTGTGATATGTGAACCTCACCTTTTCTTTCCTTATGCTTACCTTGTGCACTAAGTAACACTTTTCACAAGTATGATTCACTTCACTCCACACTTCTCATGTCTTCTCCATTTGCTTTAATATGTGCTTATGTTCTTTGAGTGATGATTGTATCTTATTCTTAGGCACATAATCAAGTTGTTTAGGGTCTGACTTTTATTTTACTTAATTATTTTTTACTTGTTTGCTTCTCTTAATCACATGCTTTCATATTACTTCTCCCATGTTGCTTTGCTTGTTGTTTGTGGGATTTCTTTCACTCCTTTTTGTGTGACTTTGTATGAATAACATTAGAATTTTTTCATGATCATTAGGTTCTGACATTGTTGGATTGTGATGTTTTAACACTTCTTCTTCCATGATATGAACTTGTTTGAATTTCTATTATCATCTGTGAATACTTCTAACCATTTCAGGGGCTATGGTAAGTGTAGAGGTGTGGATGTGCTTCCATATCTCAACATTTTATTCATCTTTTTCTTATTCTTTCTTGACTTGTGATTATGATGTGCCTAGACCATCAATGTTCAACTTTTCTTCATCCCTCTTAGGATCAACTTACCTTCTTTTAAGAAGTAAGTTGCTTCTTTTTGCTCTTTTCTTCTTCTTCTTCTTCTTTCTTTCTTTTCTTCTTTCCTCCTTCTTCATTATGATGAATCATACCATATTAACCTAGGACTTCTATGCATGATAACATTTAGGATTGTTAGTCCCCTCTTTAGTTCTTACCTTTGAGATCTTTTTGGTGCTCTCTCTTTCTCATCTTCAAACAAAAACCTAAAAAATACTTAATAATGGTTGAGGTTATCTTGTATGGATGGACTTATTCCATGGGGCACTTGTAGTCTTCCTATCTTGGGATAATACAAGCTTGTCTAGAATGATGTATAAGTCTAATCATGAGACTATTTTCACAAGGAAAATCATAAAAACACTTCTTCATTTCAAATCACAAAAACATCTAACAACTTCAATGAGTTAGTGAGCTTATGCCCTAATCTCTCGAGCCAAGTTTTGGGGATCTTCCTCTCACTTGGGTGTGCTTGTTCTTTATTCCATTTTGGAATGTAGTAACAAGTAAACATTCCATGGAAAAGGACCTGTGTTCACTTTCTTGTGCCAAACTCATAAAAGCTTCTAAAAAACACAAACAAAGAATAATCGTCTCTCCTTCGGGACTTCTTTTCTCATCACCCTCATTATCAACGTAAGAACTGGCTCCTACTTATCTCTTTGAAAGACGGTAACGTACTCGTGCCAGAAGAGCCTGCAACACCTGGACATTGACATAAGCAGTTCAAGCTTTTAAAACACAAGCAATTTTCCTCCCTAGTTTGGGAGCTACGACGACTCTGATCCTCATGTCCAGATGAGGTACGTAGGCAACGGGGTAGGGCCCATTCGAGCACTCTTTTATTTTCCCTACATTCCCCTTTCTTTTATGTTATCCAGATCCAGTCTCTTTTCTTTTGCAGCAACTTCATTCTTTTACCCTTTGAAACAGTTTCTTTGCAAGCGTGGATCCCGTCAAGTACGGTGGATGGTCTGGGGTGTTAATAACTTCCCAGGTCGTAACCGACTCCCGAACCCAGTTCTTTGGTTCGCAGGACCTTGTCCTTTCCTTTCTTTCTTCGGTTTGTGCAACATTACCTTTCTCGTTACTTTGGGATAAAAATGCATGGCTGGAGACTCTAACTTTTCCGCATCACTTTCGCGTTTGTACCAGGATAGAAATCCAGGGAGCGACAACTGGCGACTCTGTTACGGATCGAACCCAGAATCTCTGGTTTCCCCTTGAGAGTCTCTCATAGAGATTGTTTGTTTATGTTTCATTGGGTGTTTGTTATGTGTTTATTTTACAGTTTTATTTACAGTTTTATTTACAACTTTATTTATCGCTTTAAGTATTTTATTTTTTCATGCATCATATATTATACTAGACTGTCTAGACTGGATTTTCTGTTTGGTGGGACTGGGACTTGTTACTGTGAGATGAGCCCAATACCAAGGCTCGATTGCACCCTAGGACTTAGGGAGCCACTTTGGCCTCATTAGATCTTGTCATGGGGGTAGTATTGAGTTCCACACCCAGATTTGCGATCGTCTTGGAAATGTCTTGATTTAGGGATCTTCCCTTTTCATTTCACGACCTTGATAGTTATGTGTAGCTGGGGACCGATCATTGAGTACCTTTATGGAAACATCCCTCTCTAGTGGTGACAGTGGTACACCATATTTTGTGGCAAAAGCATTCGCACCCAAGGGTCCACTGAGAACTCGCATAGGATGGTCTGGTTCTCTTATAAGAACTCAGTTAAAGCATTTGGTCGTATGACGATAATAATGTATCCCACGGGCTGAATGTATTATTGTTTCTCGATTTAAGCGCTCGAAGCTGGGGACTTATTATTGCACCCCAAAATTTGCCCTCACAATACAAGACTTTGTGTGCTAAGAGGTTCACAAGGTTCACAAGATTCACAAGACACCTTATGAGGTTCACAAGGTTCACTAGACCTCTCATGAGGTTCATGAAGTTTACAAGACACCTTATGAGGTTCACAAGGTTCACAAGACATCTCATGAGGTTCATAAAGTTTACAAGACATCTTATGAGGTTCACAAGGTTCACAAAGTTCACAATTGGTCAGAAGATTTGACAATTCCCTCAGACAATGCATCCTCCTAAGTAGTGCATCCAAAACTAGGGTTTTAACTTTAATCAGGCTAAATGGACTTCCAAGACTTCAAGTGAGCTTCATAACATCTTATATGTGCTTAAGAATCCCCATGACAAATTTCAGAACTTTTCTCAAAGGTTTGCTCAGTCAAATGATCAGATAGGTCAAAATCAGTCAAAGTAGTTAAAAAGTCAAACTGAGGTCAACTGTGGTCAAACCAAAGTCAAACTTCATGATTTTTTGCCAACATCAAGTATATGAAGTGAAATTCATCATTTGATCAAGGGTTGATCATGATTCATCAAGGAAATTTCAGATCATCAAGAATCAAGAGTTTCTAAATTAGGGTTTTCACAGGAAAAGTCAACTGAACTTTGACCAGCCACAACTTTCACATGCTTCATCAAATTTTTTCCATCCAAAGCTCATTTTTAAGGAAATTGAATTCTCTACAACATTGTGTCTCACAAGCCAAGCCCAAAAATGCTTCATTTGGAAGGGATGAGCTAAGACATTATAGGTCCTTTTAAAAGTCAACAACTTCAAAAGAGCATAACTTGAGAATGGTAAATGATATGGACATGAAACCAATGGGGTTGGTTAGAGGACTCTTCAAGCTTTCCAAAATGTCCAAGAACACCCTCATATCATTAAAATTGAAGGATTTGTGCCCTTGCAAAGTTGGGAAATTTTTTAGAAGAATATTGAACAAATGGGGTCTTAAAATCAATTTTTTTCAAATGGGCCAACCATTATGCAACCCAATCCTTGAGATATCATCCCACACGACCCAATGACAAGCAATTCTGATTTTTTATATTTTATTTGATATTTATTTGGATTTTATTCATTTTAAATCAAATTAAATCAAAATAAAATCCAAAAATCAAAATTTGGACATGATTCTTCTTCTAGAAATTCATCAATGTTGTTTAACATGATTGGATCTTGTGAAAATTCGTGCTAGACCAGATTGGAATACAAATATTTGATTTTTTCACATTTTTGGATCATGACATTCCTTCACACTCAAGGCATTCAAAAAGCCCATAAATCCAAAGTTTCTTGACCTAATTCAATCCACCATATATACACAAAGAGAACACAATGCATAGGGACGATTCTTGCTGCCTCCAGAATCACTTTCAAAGTTCAAAAATTCTAAGAAAAAGTTGAATTCGGATTTTAGGGTTTAAGCAATTTCAGAGCTTTATTAAGGTTGCATTGGCTTTCTTGACCATCACTGAACATGATTCCATACTCATATGCATCAAAATCATGTTATAATGGTGAAACCGAATGTTTATTCATGGCATCTTGTTGATTTTTCGATTATGACCATTCACTATGTTTTGCTTGATTTTGTTTAAATAATATTGTTTGTATGATGACATAGAAGCTTTCTGGACAATTATTTTTGAGTTTCACTGCAGGAATCGTGAAGTGCCATAGTTAGGGTTTCATCTTCACATTTGGGGTTTTATGATTCACTAAATTTAAATGAATTTAAAGGACATAGTGTGATTGTACAGACTGAGAGGATCATGTTTCACTAATCAATTGGTAAAAATTGTACTGTTTTGTTGGTAATCGAAATTCGCAGGTTCTATGTGTTACAAAAATCGCAGGAAAGTTCATAGGGAAATTCGCAGCAAAAAGCGCAAGGCCAGAGGAGGAAGACGAAGTTCTTGGCGCGCAGTGGAGATTTGAATTTTCGTTTTAATATTTTATGAAATCTTTTGCGTTTTGTTTCACAGATGGCTTGGTAGCTCAGTCGGTTGAGGCGCATGTGTGATGGATGAGGAGTCCTAGGTTCGAATCGTCCCCAGCCCCTTTTGTTTTTTTTAATTTTTAACGTATTTGCAAGATAAGGCATAAAACAAATGTGACCTGTATCCCCTACACAAGCGCAGACTTGTCCCAGTGGTGTGCATGCTGGTCTTGGGGGAATGAAGCTTGAGACCTGGGTTCGACCCCAGGCTCCAGCAGGTAAGTTTTTTTTTTATTTTCTTTTAATTGTTTTCTATTTCTTTAATTTTAATTAAAATAGTTTATAATAAAAAATAATATAATAGGATTATATATAATTGAAAATTAATTTGTCTACCTATATTATTAAATTTATATAATTTGTGAATAACTAAATTTATTTTGTAATATAATAAATATAACCTTATTATCTTCATAAACCCTAATTTAATAAAATTAATCCTAATAATATTTTCTAAAAAAAACCTAAAAATATTTTTATAAAACCTAATTATTTTTGTAAACCCTAATTATAAATATTAATTTATTTGTTTATTTTAGTTTCATAATTTTTGTTTATATTTTAATTAAGAAGTAAATCCTAATGTATTTTTTCAAATAATCAAACCCTAATTTGTTCTTTTACAAAAAACCTAATTATATTATGACTTTTAATTTATTTATTTATAAAACTTTAATTGTGTGTATATTTTTATAATTTGTTTATAGTTATTATTCTTGTATGTAAATAATTTTAGATTATGTTTAAAATAATTAAAACTCTTAATTTAATTTTGTAAATATAATTTATTTTCATAATATGTTTATAATTAACCTTATTTTTATAACATGTATATAATTTAAAATTAGTATATAATATGAATTGTTTATGTTTTCTTCTTAATCTTAAAAAAAATAATTGTGTATAAAAAAATTGAACTTTTAATTATTATGCTAATATTCTTGTTTATTTTATTATTAATTCTATTTATTTTCATATGATATTTATTTTATTATTACTAACCCCATTTATATATATATATATATATATATATATATATATATATATATATATATATATATATATATATATATATATATATATATATATATATATATATATTGTGATTTATTATTATTATTGTTACTAACCCAATTATTTATTATTACTTATTTTACTTATTTATTTAATTTGTTTTAATTATTATTATTATGTAATTGTCTCCTTTATGTAATATTTTAGTAGTAATGTTTAATATTTATTTTTAAATGCTATGGTTAGTAAAATAGGGAGTGAAACGTATTTGTATTTAAAATTGATTTAGATCATTAATTTAAAAGATAAATATTTGAAATTGTACACTCACACACGTAAGTCGATCTTTGATCGCCATCTCACTTCCTTAAGGATGCCTCTCATGTTGCTTAAACAAAAGGTCAAGTAGGGTGTATAAAGCAAAGTCCCTCATTTCACATCATCTAGTCCCTAAACAGATAAAAAGATCAAGTCCCTTCGAATGTTGCCTTCGTAATGATCTTGTCCCTTTCGAATAAAGATGATAAGTCCCTTCGAATTGCTTATACACCCCACAGTTGCCTAAATAACAGATGTCCCTTCACTTGTCCCGTACATCCAAGGTAATGACTACCTATTCCTTAATAATAGGGATAGTCTTACCACTTAAAGGATTCAAGAACAGAAAAGACTTAAACTTAGGGTAGGTTCCTCTTAGATACTTGCTCACTCTTCAAAAACATTTCAAACACTTCATATTTTCAAAAAGATTTTCAAAACAAAGGTTTTATATGCATCCGTACATGGATCATTATAAAACACTTAAGAAAATTTCTATTCACACACTTCACCTTTCAAAAACATTTTAAAGTGAGCTAAGTAACTAAGAGCCCATGGATAACCATGGATGTAAAGGGTGATAACACCTTCCCTTTACATAACCTACCCCCCGGACCCAAAAATATTTTAAAAGGTCTTTCCTGTTCTTTTATGCCCTTTCCTTTGGATAAAATAAAAGTCGGTGGCGACTCTTGCTATCCGCAACATTTAACTAAAGTCAGTTCTCCCACCGTGTTACAGAACTGGCGACTCTGCTGGGGATTTAATAAAAGAGGGGTACCCTTAGGAATTAGATCACTTTAAAATTGTTTGCCTTGTTTGCTTTATACTTATCTTGTTGGGTGCTCTTATGTGTGAAAGATCCTAACCCGGATCTAGTGTACCTTAGGTAAATGGCAATAGACCAAGGAAACTGTACGGCGTATACCGATATGGTTAATCTGGTGGCCATAGTTAGTGTGACTTCTTGGTTGGTGCTTATGTTCCTTAAGTCAAGTTGAGGATAATATGAGGCTGCCATATGTTGTCAATACACTAACTAACTTTTAGAACCCTAGTCATCCCATCTTGGCCTTTAGAAAAGTAGTGAGATAACCGGCTTTGGTGCAGACTGAAGTTGGTTGATACTCGATACTACGCTCATTGAGATCCTAAACTTGGAGGGTTTTGGTTGGCAAGTAAGTTGCCTACTGAACAACCACCCTTGTGAAGGATCAATGATATTGAGATCCCTTAGAACCTGGTTACTTTATAGGACAGGATGAACCAACTAAACTTCAGGGGAGTGTACTTACCTTTAAACCTCATGTAAGCCTTCAAACCTAGGGCTATTGTATGTCTTGTTTGTGTGTGCCACATGTTTGTGATTGAGCATAACATCATAGCATCTTCATGCATCATAAGCATAGCATTTTCACTAACCATTTCAAGGACCAAAGGATTTATCTTTGTTCTTTGTTGAAGGTCATGGCTTCTGTTCGTAGGAATACTATCCGGATCAACTTTGTAGGAATACCTCCTAAGCTTAAGGAGTTGGTTTCTCAAATTTCTGAAAACTCCCAGTTCATCAAGAGGCATGGTCACCTACTGGATCTAGTCACTTCAGGGTTCAATGAAGACATGATGAGTGTCCTGTTTCAGTTCTTTGATCCTAAGCACCATTGCTTCACATTCCCCGACTACTAGCTGGTTCCTACCATGGAGGAATTCTCCAAACTTCTGGGTATACCTGTACTTGATCAGAAACCATTCACAGGCTTGGAAAAAGAGCCTAAACCTGAAATTATTGTTGCAATTCTACATCTGAAGAAGTCTGACATTGTTCTAGAAATGAGAAGCGGAGTTAAGGGTATTCTTGCTAAGGTATTAATGGATAAAGCTCAAGTGTTCCTGAAGGCTATGAGCTATGATGCTTTTGAGGAGATCTTAGCCTTGTTGATTTATGGCTTAGTGTTGTTCCCCAATCCTAATCAGTTCATAGACGTGCATGCCATCAATATATTTCTGAGTCACAATCCAGTGCCTACATTACTTGGAGACATCCTGCATTCTCTTCATACTCGTACCACAAAGACACGAGGAACTCTGATGTGCTGCATACCTCTGCTATCTAGGTGGTTTATTTCTCACCTTCCTCGATCAGTGATGAAGAATGAGCAAGGGTTCAGATGGTCCAATAGGATTATGTCACTCTCGCATTCAGATATTCATTGGTGCTCCAGATCTATGGAGAACGTTACTATCATTGACCGTTGTGGGGAGTTTCCTAATATGCCACTTCTAGGCATAAGAGGAGGCATTACCTACAACCCTTCTTTAGCTTTACGACAGTTTGGTTACACTCGGAGTGATGGTCCACATGACATGTTGATTCAGGGCATTGTGTTTGACTACGACAACGATCTGCAAGGTTATCGTCAAAGGTTCATACGAGCATGGGGAAAAGTGAACAAGGTTGACAGCAAGACTCTGGAGCCTAAGTACACTATTCCTATGGAAGCTTATCTCAGATGGGTGCGATCTCGTGCTCAGACTCTTATGATGCCATATCCTGCTATCCTGCCAGTTACTATGGAGTCTGTTGCTGAAGGAGACACTTCTTATACTATCCTTCACCCAGACATGCCCACTGACATGGAAGACTTGCAGAGGTCCTGGATCCAGTTGAAGGAGCAAAGGGATACTTTTGAGGCTCATTACAAAGAAAGTCAAGAAAGAACCCTGAAGCTAACAAAGCAACTTCACGAGGAGCGGAATCTCAACTCATACCTCAACACAAAGAGGAAACATCCATGGGAGACTTAAAACCCCATATTTTGTATTTATTTCATTTTTATTGTAAGCCCAAAAGGGCAAAACAAATTCATTACTAATAAAAGTTTACTTTCTTGGTTGTTTAAGCAAATTTAAATCCTGCGGCCCTTGAAAACATTGCATACGCATTTATACATACCATATCATTGCATCACAGGTTTATTGTGCACAGGTTTCTCATCTTCTCGCTTTTTATTTCAGCAATGGCTCTTGAACGAACAGTTAAGGATCTCCAGGCACAAAATGCACAGTTCCAAGAGCTGATCCTGAACTTGTCCAAGGGGGAGGATGTATTGAAGACACTGCTGGTCAAGAAGACTAAGAAGACTAGAAGGTCAGGAGGCCTGATCAACATGGGAAGAAGGTTCAGAGGTCCTGTCAAGACCAAAGAACAGGTTGAAGATTATGAGTCTGAAGAGTCTGAGAAAGAGGGAGGCAGTCTCCACAATACAATGGGGGACTCTGATTCTGAAGCCAACTACTATCATGAGCCTAATGAGGACAAGTTCAAGATGCTGGTGGATAGAATGGATGCTATGGAATTACAAAAGTCTTCTGGGCTGGATTTTGAAGACCTGAGTTTGATATCTGGGGTGGTTATACCCATTGGTTTCAAGGTTCCTACTTTTGTTGTTTATGATGGTGTCTCTTGTCCCAAGCTGCATCTGAGGTCTTATGTCCGGAGAATCCAACCCCATACTGTTGATAAGAAGTTGTGGGTCCATTTCTTCCAAGAGAGCTTATCTGGAGCTCAATTGGAATGGTACTATCAGCTGGAGAGTGTCAACATCCGTGATTGGAATGATCTTGCTGAAGCCTTTTATAAGCAATATCAATACAATGCTGATTTAGCCCCTACTCGCATGCAACTACAGAGCATGTCTATGGGTGCTAAAGAAAACTTCAAAGAGTATGCTCAAAAGTGGAGAGACTTGGCTGGAAGAGTACAACCCCCTTTAACTGACAGGGAGTTGGTTGATATGTTCATGTGTACGTTGAATGGTCCCTTTTACAGTCATCTCATTGGAAGCTCATCATCTGGCTTCACTGAGTTTATAATGACAGGAGAGCGCGTAGAAAGTGGAATAAGGAGTGGCAAGATCCAAGTGGGCTTCTTCATCCAATGCTACAAAGAAGCCCCCTAGTGGGAAGAAAGAGTCAAATGCTATGTATGGTCAACCTGATCGTAATAGGAGACATCAGTCTGTGAGTGCAGTTCATATCTCCAATCCAACTCCTGCAACACCAGAGCAGCCACAGGGAAATCAACAGAGGGCTATAAGGCAGTTCACTAAGATCAACATGTCAATGGCCCAAGCCTTGCAACACTTGTTGAAGGCTGAACTTATCACTCTGAAAGATCCTCCTCAGAATCCTAATGTTACCTCACCCAGGTACAATCCTAATGCACGATGTGCATATCATTCGAATTGTCAGGGACATGATACCAATAGTTGCTGGGTATTGAAGAACAAAATTCAAGATATGATTGATGCTGGAGAGATTGAGTTTGACCCTCCGGGTACTCCAAATGTGATCACTGCTCCCATGCCAAATCATGAGAAGACTGTCAATGCCATTAACGAAGATTCACATATTTCCTCAGTTACAGATTTGACTACACCATTGTCTGTCATTAAGAAGAAGCTAGTACAAGCTGGATTCTTTCCAGGTTGTCGTGAATATTGTTTATATTGTACCTATAAGCCGGATAGCTGCTGGAGGTTGAGAGATGGAATTCAACGCCTCATGAATAATTACACCATAGTGTTTGAGAGGACTCCACCTTCTGTGGAAAGTATGGTTGATCATATAACTAAAGTTGCGAAGGTTGAAGAGGTGGATATGGTTGATAAAATGCCGGTGAGGATTACTTCCAAGGGTCCTGTCAAAATCACTCATAAGGGTCCAATTAAGATTACTGCTGAAGGCCCTGTGAAGATTGTTGCTGAAGCTAGAGTGGCTCCTATGATCATTACCACTCCAGGTCCTATTCCGTATACTTCTGATAGAGCTGTGCCTTGGCATTATGGGTTTGATGTTTATATCCATGGTGTTAAGCAGGAACCCTTAGCTGATATGTCTGTTGATGAAAACCCTGATGTTGATAATATTGCTGGATCTAGTAAGATCACTCGAAGCGGAAGAGTTTTCTCTCCTCCAGTTACCTCCAAGAATACAGTTACTCCAGCTGCTACCTCCACCAATGATGCTCGGGGCAAAGGTCCTGTTATTGAACCTATACCAACTGATGTGCCAGCTGCTGATGATCTTTCTAAACAGATGGAAGAAGTATTGAAAATCATTCGTAAGAGTGATTATGACATTGTTGATCAACTGGGGCATACTCCCTCCAAGATTTCTATGTTGTCTTTACTATTGTGTTCTGAGGCTCATGCCAAAGCCTTGATCAAGTTTCTGAAGACTGCTCATGTACCAAATGAGATCTCTGTAGACCAGTTTGAAAATTGTGTTGCACACTTGACCTATGATAATGGGTTAGGTTTCTCCGATGCTGATTTGACTCCGGCCAAGAGAGATCATAATAGGGCTCTACATATCTCTATTGAATGCAGGGGCACTACCCTGTCACATGTATTGATAGACAATGGTTCCTCTCTGAATGTGTTGCCCAAAGAAGTCCTGAATAAGCTTAGTCCTGAAGATGCTGTGTTGAAGCCCAGTAATATAGTGGTGAAGGCTTTTGATGGCTCAAGAAGAGTAGTGCATGGAGAAATTGATCTCCCAATCAAAGTAGGTTCTCAGGTCTTCAATGCCACCTTTTATGTAATGGATATTCGTCCGTCGTATTCTTGTTTGCTTGGACGTCCCTGGATCCATGGGGCAGGTGCTATAACCTCCACTTTACACTAGAAACTGAGATATCCTGTAGAAGGAAAAGTTGTCACTGTTTATGGAGAGGAAGGATATATGGTTAGCCATGTGAACACCTTTAAATATCTTGAAGTGGAAGGTGAATACGTTGAAACTCCGTGTCAGACATTTGAAGTGGTTCCTTGGTTTGTTAACAATTATGAAGCTCCTCCTGTTGTCAAGAAAGTTCCTGTGGTCACCAGAGTACCTCCTACAATGGCTTCCCTTAAAGATGCTAGAGCTGTGGTGGATGAAGGTGGTTGTACTATTTGGGGTCAGCTTCCCGACATTCCTTACAAGTCTGACAAATTTGGTTTGGGTTTCACTGCAGAGTCTCAGAAGGCTGTTCGTCGTGCTCGTGCTGTTCGTATCACCAATCAGGAGGTTATGAAGGATCAGATCAATGTTGTGGGTGACTATGATGAAGACTACAACTTGGATGCCTGGATTTTTCCTACTGTGGGTGCTGGGCTCAACAACTGGAAGGCTGAAGATGTTGTTCCTATCTCCTTTAGTCAGGAGTAAATACTATTACTGTGTTGTTACTTTTTAAGTTTGTAATTTCTTGAACAATTAAACTCTTAAGCCTTGTGACTTACCCGGGGCACAATGGTGTGCTTGTACGGGATGTCATTTCATTTGCATACTTCATTCAATAAAAATCAGTGGACGTTTCGTTTTCGTAAATATTGTGTTCCTTGTATTTCTTTTCTTTTATTTTTGTTTTATCAGCTATGTGTTCTTACACACACCCACATCACTAAAAATGCAGATCCTCATCCACTCTGGATCCTGTTGATAACAGTTCTACTATTGCCAATTATAATTTCGAGAATCCAATCTATCAAGCTAAAGATGGAAATGAGGACGATTGTGAAGTACCTGTAGAGCTTGCTAGGTTGTTACAACAAGAGGAGAAAGCTATACATCCACATGAAGAGCCAGCCGAAGTTGTGAATTTGGGAACTGAAGAAAACAGGAAAGATGTCAAGATAGGGGCTGAATTAGAAGATAGTGTCAAGAGCAGATTGATTCAGATGTTACGTGACTATGTGGAGATCTTTGCTTGGTCCTACGAAGATATGCCAGTGTTGGATACAGACATTGTGGTTCACCGTTTACCAGTAAAAGAAGATTGTCGTCCAAAGAAGCAGAAGGTTCGTCGCATGCGTCCTGAAATGTCAGAGAAGATTAAGGCAGAGGTAATGAAACAGTTTGATGCAGGGTTCTTAGCTGTGACTTCTTATCCTCAGTGGGTTGCAAATGTGGTACCGGTACCTAAGAAAGATGGTAAAGTACGTATGTGTGTAGACTACAGGGATTTGAACAAGGCTAGCCCCAAAGATGACTTTCCACTTCCTCATATTGATGTTCTGGTAGACAATACTGCTCAGCATAAGGTATTCTCTTTTATGGATGGTTTCTCTGGTTACAATCAAATCAAGATGGCACTTGAAGATATGGAGAAGACAACATTTGTTACACAGTGGGGAACTTTTTGTTATAAGGTGATGCCATTTGGTTTGAAGAATGCAGGGGAAACATATCAGCGTGCTATGGTGGCTTTGTTTCATGATATGATTCATCATGAGATAGAGGTATATGTGGATGATATGATAGCCAGGTCCCAGAATGAAGAACAACATCTTGATCATCTGCATAAGTTGTTTGAGAGGTTGAAGAAATACAAGTTGAGATTGAACCCAAACAAGTGTACTTTTGGAGTCAGGTCTGGTAAACTCCTGGGTTTCATTGTCAGTGGAAAAGGTATTGAAGTAGATCCCGCAAAAGTGAAAGCTATACGAGAGATGCCAGCTCCCTGTACTGAGAAGGAAGTTAGAGGATTCTTGGGACGATTAAATTACATTGCAAGATTTATTTCCCAATTAACTGCTACCTGTGAGCCAATCTTCAAGCTGTTGAAGAAAGATCAGGTGATGGAATGGAATGATGAGTGCCAGACTGCCTTTGATGAAATCAAGAAATATCTGCTAGAACCTCCCATTTTGATGCCACCAGTTGATGGAAGACCCTTGATCATGTACCTGACAGTGTTAGACAACTCAATGGGGTGTGTGTTGGGGCAACATGATGAGTCTGGTCGAAAAGAGCAGGCAATATACTACCTTAGCAAAAAGTTTACCGACTGTGAAACAAGATACTCACTGCTCGAGAAAACTTGCCGCGCTTTGGCATGGGCTGCTCGCCGACTAAGACAATATATGTTGACTCATACTACCTTATTGATTTCGAAGATGGACCCAATCAAGTACATATTTGAGAAACCTGCTCTCTCCGGAAGAATTGCAAGATGGCAAATGATCTTGACAGAATATGATATACAATATACTACTCAGAAGGCCATTAAGGGAAGTATTGTAGCTGATCATTTGGCTCATCAAGCAGTGGATGATTATCAGTCAATGAGTTTTGAGTTCCCTGATTAAGACATTATGATTATTACCAAAGAACCTGGACAATATGACGGACCTGAACAAGGATCCCGATGGACTATGGTTTTTGATGGAGCTTCTAATGCACATGGTAATGGTGTTGGTGTTGTGATCAGTTCCCCTGAAGGTTGTCATACCCCGATTACTGCTAGACTTTGTTTCTATTGTACCAATAACATGGCTGAGTATGAGGCATGTATCCTGGGTATCAAAGCTGCTATTGATATGAAGATTCAGTTCCTTGATGTGTATGGAGATTCAGCCCTGGTAGTAAGTCAGATCAAAGGAGATTGGGATACCAAGCATGATAATCTCATTCCTTACAGAGAACATGTGTTGTCTTTGATCCCACACTTTAAAGAGATTACCTTTGGACATATTCCACGAAGAGAAAATCAGTTGGCAGATGCATTAGCCACCATGGCATCCATGTTTGAGATCAGCTGGGATGATGAAGCTCCCAAGATTACTATTGATAGATTTGAGAAGCCTGCATACTGCAATGAGATTGACACTGAAGAAGCAGGGGAGAAGCCTTGGTTCTATGAAGTGAAAAGATATCTTGAAGCTCAGGAGTTCCCTGAAGGGGCATCTGTCAAAGATAGGAAGTTCCTGAGAAGGTTTTCTGCTAAGTTCTTTTTGAGTAATGGAATTTTGTACAAACGCAATCATGATTCAACTATGCTTCGTTGTGTGGATAAGAAGGAAGCAACAGAGATAATGGAAGATATGCACGATGGGATCTTTGGCACTCATTCTAGTGGTAACACTATGGCAAAGAAGATATTGAGAGCAGGCTACTATTGGTCTACCATGGAAGCTGACTGCTATCAACATTCCAGAACATGTCACAAGTGTCAAATTTATGCTGACAAAGTACATATACCTCCATCTCCATTGAATGTATTGACTGCTCCTTGGCCTTTCGCCATGTGGGGCATTGATATGATTGGTGAGATCAAGCCTACTGCTTCTAATGGGCATCGTTTCATCCTGGTCGTTATTGATTACTTCACAAAGTGGGTGGAGGCAGCTTCATTTGCATCTAAGAATGTGGTGGCTCGATTCATTAAGAATAATCTTATATGTAGGTATGGCATCCCTGAAAGGATTATTACTGACAATGGCTCTAATTTGAACAACACTATGATTACTGACCTCTGCACGCAGTTCAAGATTAAGCATCACAACTCTTCTCCGTATCGCCCGAAGATGAATGGGGCAGTAGAAGCTGCTAATAAGAATATTAAGAAGATTATACAGAAGATGATTGTTACTTACAAGGATTGGCATGAGATGTTACCCTTTGCTCTTCATGGTTATCGTACTACAATACGCACTTCAACAGGGGCAACCCCATTCTCCTTAGTCTATGGTATGGAAGCAGTTCTGCCCGTTGAAGTTCAGATTCCCTCCTTAAGAATTATGAAGGATGCAGGCTTGGATGAAGATGAGTGGATTCAGACCCGACTTGACCAGATAAATTTGATTGATGAGAAGAGGTTAGCAGCAGTTTGTCATGGCCAGATGTACCAAAAACGAATGATCAAGGCTTTCAACAAGAAGGTTAAGCCAAAGGTATATCAGGCTGGTGATTTGGTAATCAAGCGTATCATATTACCGCAGGGTGATCCTAGGGGCAAGTGGACTCCTACATATGAAGGACCATTTGTAGTCAAAACAATATTCTCAGGAGGTGCCATGATACTTACTACTATGGATGGTGAGGACTTCCCACAGCCTGTAAACGCAGACATAGTTAAAAAATACTACGCATAAAAAGAGACCCGCTAGGTTGACTGGCCTAGGCAAAAATAAGGGCATCCCGGCGAACCAAAAGGATTCGGGCAAAAATTAGGGATATATATATAAAAAAAATGCACACCCGGCAAGTCGAAAACCTGAAAAGGCGGCTTGGGCAAAAAAGGGTATCCCGGTGGATTGAAAACCTGAAAGGGCAATCCAGGCAAAAGTTAGGGATTAAAGCGTATGACTATGTCTCGTTTGGATCACCCATGTAACTACAATCAGTTGTGCTACTTAATCAAGCTCGAACAGATAAAGCTCAATCCAATCGTTTCCGTCTCAAAAGCAGAAGATGTGATACTTGAAGATAATGGCAATAGTAGAATTGAAACTCAATAGGATTATTTCCCACATAGATGATTTTCTTGTTTTGCAAAATTTTATGACGAATCCCTCTTACTAGGATTTCTGTCTCCTTGTACAAACTTGCCTATGTATAGGTAACTTTGTGATATAAATAAAATTCCATCTTCGAATCCAGATTTACTTTTACCCTATTTACATAAGCGAAACGTCCATTGGTTGTGTTTGAATGTATGTATGCTTTTGAATATGATTGATGTTTACCAGAAATGCATAAATGCTTAATATGATTGATGTTTACCAGAAATGCATGAAAATGCAGTAATAGTATTTACTAAGGACGAACGAGGGAAGGAATTCAACGAAGCTTCGCCGGTTTATCCCCACCAGACAGCTACAAGTCCCCCAGTAGGGCAAATCCATCTTCATAGATACTTCGAGTTACGTCTCCCCTGGAATTTATGTCCATCTCTTTGAGCCCAATACCAAGGCTCGAGTGCACCCTAGGACTTAGGGAGCCACTTTGGCCTCATTAGATCTTGTCATGGGGGTAGTATTGAGTTCCACACCCAGATTTGTGATCGTCTTGGAAATGTCTTGATTTAGGGATCTTCCCTTTTCATTTCACGACCTTGATAGTTATGTGTAGCTGGGGACCGATCATTGAGGACCTTTATGGAAACATCCCTCTCTAGTGGTGACAGTGGTACACCATATTTTGTGGCAAAAGCATTCGCACCCAAGGGTCCACTGAGAACTCGCATAGGATGGTCTGGTTCTCTTATAAGAACTCAGTTAAAGCATTTGGTCGTATGACGATAGTAATGTATCCCACGGGCTGAATGTATTATTGTTTCTCGATTTAAGCGCTCGAAGCTGGGGACTTATTATTGCACCCCAAAATTTGCCCTCACAATACAAGACTTTGTGTGCTAAGAGGTTCACAAGGTTCACAAGATTCACAAGACACCTTATGAGGTTCACAAGGTTCACTAGACCTCTCATGAGGTTCATGAAGTTTACAAGACACCTTATGAGGTTCACAAGGTTCACAAGACATCTCATGAGGTTCATAAAGTTTACAAGACATCTTATGAGGTTCACAAGGTTCACAAAGTTCACAATTGGTCAGAAGATTTGACAATTCCCTCAGACAATGCATCCTCCTAAGCAGTGCATCCAAAACTAGGGTTTTAACTTTAATCAGGCTAAATGGACTTCCAAGACTTCAAGTGAGCTTCATAACATCTTATATGTGCTTAAGAATCCCCATGACAAATTTCAGAACTTTTCTCAAAGGTTTGCTCAGTCAAATGATCAGATAGGTCAAAATCAGTCAAAGTAGTTAAAAAGTCAAACTGAGGTCAACTGTGGTCAAACCAAAGTCAAACTTCATGATTTTTTGCCAACATCAAGTATATGAAGTGAAATTCATCATTTGATCAAGGGTTGATCATGATTCATCAAGGAAATTTCAGATCATCAAGAATCAAGAGTTTCTAAATTAGGGTTTTCACAGGAAAAGTCAACTGAACTTTGACCAGCCACAACTTTCACATGCTTCATCAAATTTTTTCCATCCAAAGCTCATTTTTAAGGAAATTGAATTCTCTACAACATTGTGTCTCACAAGCCAAGCCCAAAAATGCTTCATTTGGAAGGGATGAGCTAAGACATTATAGGTCCTTTTAAAAGTCAACAACTTCAAAAGAGCATAACTTGAGAATGGTAAATGATATGGACATGAAACCAATGGGGTTGGTTAGAGGACTCTTCAAGCTTTCCAAAATGTCCAAGAACACCCTCATATCATTAAAATTGAAGGATTTGTGCCCTTGCAAAGTTGGGAAATTTTTTAGAAGAATATTGAACAAATAGGGTCTTAAAATCAATTTTTTTCAAATGGGCCAACCATTATGCAACCCAATCCTTGAGATATCATCCCACACGACCCAATGACAAGCAATTCTGATTTTTTATATTTTATTTGATATTTATTTGAATTTTATTCATTTTAAATCAAATTAAATCAAAATAAAATCTAAAAATCAAAATTTGGACATGATTCTTCTTCTAGAAATTCATCAATGCTGTTTAACATGATTGGATCTTGTGCAAATTCGTGCTAGACCAGATTGGAATACAAATATTTGATTTTTTCACATTTTTGGATCATGACATTCCTTCACACTCAAGGCATTCAAAAAGCCCATAAATCCAAAGTTTCTTGACCTAATTCAATCCACCATATATACACAAAGAGAACACAATGCATAGGGACGATTCTTGCTGCCTCCAGAATCACTTTCAAAGTTCAAAAATTCTAAGAAAAAGTTGAATTCGGATTTTAGGGTTTAAGCAATTTTAGAGCTTTATTAAGGTTGCATTGGCTTTCTTGACCATCACTGAACATGATTCCATACTCATATGCATCAAAATCATGTTATAATGGTGAAACCGAATGTTTATTCATGGCATCTTATTGATTTTTCGATTATGACCATTCGCTATGTTTTGCTTGATTTTGTTTAAATAATATTGTTTGTATGATGACATAGAAGCTTTCTGGACAATTATTTTTGAGTTTCACTGCAGGAATCGTGAAGTGCCATAGTTAGGGTTTCATCTTCACATTTGGGGTTTTATGATTCACTAAATTTAAATGAATTTAAAGGACATAGTGTGATTGTACAGACTGAGAGGATCATGTTTCACTAATCAATTGGTAAAAAATGTACTATTTTGTTGGTAATCGAAATTCGCAGGTTCTATGTGTTACGAAAATCGCAGGAAAGTTCATAGGGAAATTCGCAGCAAAAAGCGCAAGGCCAGAGGAGGAAGACGAAGTTCTTGGCGCGCAGTGGAGATTTGAATTTTCGTTTTAATATTTTATGAAATCGTTTGCGTTTTGTTTCACAGATGACTTGGTAGCTCAGTCGGTTGAGGCACATGTGTGATGGATGAGGAGTCCTGGGTTCGAATCGTCCCCAGCCCCTTTTGTTTTTTTTAATTTTTAACGTATTTGCAAGATAAGGCATAAAACAAATGTGACCTGTATCCCCTACACAAGCGCAGGCTTGTCCCAGTGGTGTGCATGCTGGTCTTGGGGGAATGAAGCTTGAGACCTAGGTTCGACCCCAGGCTCCAGCAGGTAAGTTTTTTTTATTTTCTTTTAATTGTTTTCTATTTCTTTAATTTTAATTAAAATAGTTTATAATAAAAAATAATATAATAGGATTATATATAATTGAAAATTAATTTGTCTGCCTATATTATTAAATTTATATAATTTGTGAATAACTAAATTTATTTTGTAAATTAATAAATATAACCTTATTATCTTCATAAACCCTAATTTAATAAAATTAATCCTAATAATATTTTCTAAAAAAAACCTAAAAATATTTTTATAAAACCTAATTATTTTTGTAAACCCTAATTATAAATATTAATTTATTTGTTTATTTTAGTTTCATAATTTTTGTTTATATTTTAATTAAGAAGTAAATCCTAATGTATTTTTTCAAATAATCAAACCCTAATTTGTTCTTTTACAAAAAACCTAATTATATTATGACTTTTAATTTATTTATTTATAAAACTTTAATTATGTGTATATTTTTATAATTTGTTTATAGTTATTATTCTTGTATGTAAATAATTTTAGATTATGTTTAAAATAATTAAAACTCTTAATTTAATTTTGTAAATATAATTTATTTTCATAATATGTTTATAATTAACCTTATTTTTATAACATGTATATAATTTAAAATTAGTATATAATATGAATTGTTTATGTTTTCTTCTTAATCTTAAAAAAAATAATTGTGTATAAAAAAATTGAACTTTTAATTATTATGCTAATATTCTTGTTTATTTTATTATTAATTCTATTTATTTTCATATGATATTTATTTTATTATTACTAACCCCATTTATATATATATATATATATATATATATATATATATATATATATATATATATATATATATATATATATATATATATATATATTGTGATTTATTATTATTATTGTTACTAACCCAATTATTTATTATTACTTATTTTACTTATTTATTTAATTTGTTTTAATTATTATTATTATGTAATTGTCTCCTTTATGTAATATTTTAGTAGTAATGTTTAATATTTATTTTTAAATGCTATGGTTAGTAAAATAGGGAGTGAAACGTATTTGTATTTAAAATTGATTTAGATCATTAATTTAAAAGATAAATATTTGAAATTGTACACTCACACACGTAAGTCGATCTTTGATCGCCATCTCACTTCCTTAAGGATGCCTCTCATGTTGCTTAAACAAAAGGTCAAGTAGGGTGTATAAAGCAAAGTCCCTCATTTCACATCATCTAGTCCCTAAACAGATAAAAAGATCAAGTCCCTTCGAATGTTGCCTTCGTAATGATCTTGTCCCTTTCGAATAAAGATGATAAGTCCCTTCGAATTGCTTATACACCCCACAGTTGCCTAAATAACAGATGTCCCTTCACTTGTCCCGTACATCCAAGGTAATGACTACCTATTCCTTAATAATAGGGATAGTCTTACCACTTAAAGGATTCAAGAACAGAAAAGACTTAAACTTAGGGTAGGTTCCTCTTAGATACTTGCTCACTCTTCAAAAACATTTCAAACACTTCATATTTTCAAACAGATTTTCAAAACAAAGGTTTTATATGCATCCGTACATGGATCATTATAAAACACTTAAGAAAATTTCTATTCACACACTTCACCTTTCAAAAACATTTTAAAGTGAGCTAAGTAACTAAGATCCCATGGATAACCATGGATGTAAAGGGTGCTAACACCTTCCCTTTACATAACCTACCCCCCGGACCCAAAAATCTTTTAAAAGGTCTTTCTTGTTCTTTTATGCCCTTTCCTTTGGATAAAATAAAAGTCGGTGGCGTCTCTTGCTATCCGCAACATTTAACTAAAGTCAGTTCTCCCACCGTGTTACACTTATAAGGGATGTTTGTTTTTCCCGGACTCACGCTGAGACCTCCCTGAGTAGTATATAATGCTTAATTGATTCCCTGATTTGGTCATGAGCCATTTCTCGAAGATGGTGAACGTATTATTGCTATTTGGCTTTGAGAGTCCGTGATGTTTGACGCGGAGCATACCAATGAGATTGGGGGTGTTTACAGGTTTTGTAGGAACCCTTGACCTCTACATACGCTGGTTACCATTATGATCATATGTTCTGATCTGGTTACTGTGATTCTGGAATTCCTGATTATCGGGTTTTGAGTTCTTATCTGAGGGTTGTTATTCAAAGGACCTTTTGGGTTTCAAATTATTTAGTTCTTGGCTTCGTATCCTGTATTCGGACAATCTTCGGACACTGATCACATGCCTTGCATTGCATTGCATAACATCATATTAGCATTAACCGTTTGTGTCTAATTTTGCTAAGGGAAATCCCATACCTACTTTGTTAGGAGATTTCCACTACGACGTTCATTACCGGAATGAGAGGGGAAGAGGGGGACCAATGAATTGTTGTGATCCTTTATTTGTTGACTGGTTTTCTAAGCAACTTCCATAGTCAGGACCTTTTAAAGACTTGAAGGAAGAGTGGAGATGGACATGAAGGTTGATGGGATTAACTTATGAAGATATAGCTTGGGGATACAATAAGGAATTGTTGGGAAATGAGTTACTTGCCAGTTGTGGTGATCTTCCTAATGTGCCTTTGCTCAGAAGGAAATGGATAATCAACTATAATCCTATGATGGCGAGGAAATAGTTTGGCTAACCTTTGAAGAATCCACCATCTGCTGAAGATATAGCTGAATCTTTGTATTTCCCGGTAGAAGGAAATAAGGAGTTGGTTATCCAGGAATTTCAGGCTTGGGCGCAAAGGGTTAAGAAAGGCAAGAAAGAGTTTGGAAGAGTGGATCCCAAGGCGTATCCTCCTTTTGCTACTTGGCTACAAAATCATGTACAGGGCATACTTCTTCCATTTTCAATAGAGTCTCCATTGTATCCGAAGGAGGTGCTACCACAGACTAATGTTCCTCTTGAAGATTACAAGAAGCTGGAAGCTCAGTTGCATGAGGTACGGGTGGAAAATTCTGAGGTCAGTAGCTTGTATCACAGCATGGCTCATGCTAACACAGTTCTATATGAGATGATGCACAAGGTGCAACAAGAGAAAGAAGTTAAAGAAAAAGAGTTTGCTGGTAGAGAGGTTTATTTCAGAAGAAAAGATTTGTTGGATATCAGAAGGGAAGCTGAACGTAAGAAGACTATAAAATATTTAAGGGAAGTTAATCAAATGATCATCTTATGGCAGGATAAGTGGGACCAAATTCAGAAAAAGTATGAAGAAAAAGAGAAGAATTATCAGAAGCAGATAAAATACCAGAAGGAAGAGTTGGAGTTAGCCCACAAGAGTCATCGGGAAAAGTATCAACAACTGGAGCAAAGCCAAAAAGCACTAGAAGAAGCACTCAAGGAGATAACAGATCACAAATTGATGGTTGGATTCAAGAAGACTAGGTCTAAGCCAGGACCAAGTGGAGAGGCACAGAAGTCTTCGTGCAACTATAGGTTTTAGTTTGCTTTCTTTTTTATGTATCCAGATTACCTATAGACTTGTTGTAGGAATCTTTGTTTATATTCCTGCATTTCTCTCTTTTGATTTGTAAGACTTATAACCATACGAGGAATTTTGTTACTCTTGCCTTGCAGGCTTTACTTTATGTTATGTTTCTTTTTGTTCAGTTTTTTATTTCTGTATGCACTAACACCTAGTAGTTCAAAGTTTTCAGAATCTGAATACCTTGCAAAGAATCCTTCTCAAAGATCAGTTTCCAAAAGCCATATGGATTTCTTTTTGAAATACCGGAACTGGGGCATTATTGACCTTGATAATGGGAACGCAAACATTTGTATCGCATGCATATCACCCTTTTCTCTATTTTACAGGTACAAGCTCCAATTTTCTAACATCTCTTCCAATATCAGGAACTATTGCTGCAAAGAGATTTCACAGATACCCGACCAATCAACTCAAATGGACCTCCTGAGGATGCTTTGATGCTTGGAAGGAATTTATTTGGGCTATTTTTGAAGTTTCAGTTTAGAGGGGGGTGAAATCGTGTTTTTGTTTTGTGAGGTTTCAGGCTATAATGAAGGGTGGGAAATGTTCTATGAGTGATGCTGAGTTGAATGTTGAAGTTTGCTTGAAGTTTTTGTGGCTGTGTTATGAAATTCGAAGAGGGAAAGTTTTTGAGGGATTTTGTGAATCTGAATGTATGGGATGATTCCAGCTCCAAGATGTTATGAAATATGATCCTTAGGGCATGTATGTTAAGCTGTGATAGGTCAGAAGAGTTGTTGTGGGCAATGCTGATTGGTATGGTGTGAAATGAAAAAAGTCAAGATTTGTGTCCTTGGAGGTATGGGTCATGGCAGGTCTGGTTTCAAGGGGTGTCTGGCCTCAGCTGAGTTCAAGGAGGACCATGGAAACAAATTTTGTGAGCTGGCACAAGTGGATGGAAAGATTTGCACCATTTTGCAATTTTGAGAAGTTTTGGCCCCTTTGGAATTTCTTGAAATCCAAGGCATGAAAATGCATAATTCTTGGCACAATTCTGATCTTTAGAGGTCACATAGGCATATGATGAAGTGTTTGTGCACTTTTGAAGTCCTTAGAATGTCTTGGCAAGTGGTTTTGCAAAAAATCCTCTTTGGTGTATTCTTGAAAATTATAGGATTTTTGCCAACTTTGAAGGATCATAACTTGAGTTCCATAATGAATTAAAACATGTTATTGTAAATTTTAAAAAGGAAAAGGCCTAATCTACAACTTTCATGACCAAGAATTTTTCATTTGAAGCATTTTTTATTAAGAAAGAGGAGGTTGAAGAACTTTCCCAAAATGGAAAGTTTCCATTACAAGTCATTTCCATTTTTGGCAACTTTTGGTTTAGCTCAAATTTCTTTAATTTTGTGAACTTCCAAGCACTCCAATGATCAAATAAAGATCATAGAACTTCAATTTGATGAAAATACCCCTTTGGTTCCATTGTGTGGGGCCTCAGATGCCCTGATTTTGACTTAACTTGCTCAGGAAGTTACCTAGTGAACAAATGACTTCCACAATGAATTTCTTCATCAAACTTGATACATATGATCCTTATAACATATTATGAACAATAGAAACAAGAATGGCCGAAAAATTTGGAGTTAAGGCCTCTGAAACCAAAACCCTAATTTTGGTCATCTATGTAGTGAAAACCCTAACTCTGCTTCCATGCCTTGCCAGATCTTGTGATCTCTTGACTTCCTTGAACTTTGAGGGACATAATATGATTATAGAACACACATGGACCCTCTTGGAATGCTTTAAGACCTTTGGGATGGCTCAGATGGATTCTTGGATTGCTCAGATCACAAACCCTAGATGCAGATGAACTTGAACTATGCAGATGAAACAAATATGCAATATGAGGTGTGATGCCTATGTTTATGCAAATATGAAAGATCACAAGCCATGGTGTAAAATGAGTGAGGGCAAATTTGGGGTGTTTACAGCTGCCCCTATTCAAACATGAGTTAGCTGTGCAGGATGTAAGCGCCTGGCTTAACAGACAAAAAAGATAACTTTTGGTTGAATACCAAAGACAGTCCAGAATTTGCACTCACTAGGGAGAAGAAGAAAAGGGATATAAATTGTAAAAGATAGTATAGTATGAAAATCAAATGAAAAACGATGGAGAATGACCATCGAGCAGAGGACGACTGCTGGGGATGAAGTTGTAAGTAAAGCAATGACGGGGACGACCGACATGCTGGGGAAATAAAGAGATCATGATGGGGACGGCCATCAAGTAAAGAAACAAGATTCTCCTAGGGTTGTAGTAAAAGCAATGATGGGGACGGCTATCAGGTTTGCAAAGTAAAGTAATCAACGATGGGGATGACCATTGGTTCAAAGAATAAATGAAATATTGATGAGGGACGGTCATCAAAGGTGAAGGACGATCACCTAGCAGGGGACGACTGCTCTTTATCACGACATAGGACGAATGTTGGATAGAAAAGGTCGACGATGGGGACGACCATCAGATAAGCATGATGAAGGACGATCATCAAGAGGTGAAGGACGATCACCTAGCAGGGTACGACTGCTCTCGGGGTTTATCACGACATAGGACGAATGTCGGATATCAAGATCAACGATGGGGACGGCCATCGGATAAAATGATGAAGGACGGTCATCAAAAGGTGAAGGACGATCACCTAGCAAGGGACGACTGCTAAATATCACGACATAACACGAATGCCGGATAGAAAAGGGTTCCAATAATGGAGACTCCGCTGGGGAAAGGATGAGGGACGGTCATCCAAGGGTGAAGGACGATCACCTGGCAGGGTACGGTTGCCGAAAGTATCACGACATAGAACGAATGTCGGATAGAAGAAAAGTTGTTTGCCGGGAAATGGTAAACACGGACGAGTTCTTACACTCAAGAATAAAAGGTGTAAGTGTTTGACAATGTGTATAGATTAAAAATGCGGACGAGCATCCTTAAGACCATGATACGGACGAGTATAAGTAGAAACAAACGCTGACACGTGTTCAGAGATGATGATACAGACGAGTACCAACTGGTTAACAAAGAACACGGACGAGTGTCGAATCTGTTGAGGCATGATATATACAAGATACAGACGAGTATCGGAGACTTCTGTATAAGTATGAGTGAGTATTGTTAGTGAAGTATGAGCAAGACACGGACGAGTGTTCAACTTGCCGGGGAATGTATGACACAGACGGGTGCTGAAAGAGAATGTGTAGGTATCTGTATTTGAGAATGCAAAGGGGATGCTTTGGCTTTATATCTGTGGGGAATAATACGACACGGACGAGTGCCGAAAAGGGTATATACGAACAAGTATTTGTGTCGGGGAGTGCAAAGGGGACGCTTTGGCTTTTATTTGCAGGGGATGTGAGCATTATTTATATTGCTGATGAAATACTGATGGTATTTGCAGGTGACCGGCTCGAACTTGACTTGTGATCATGCAAATGTTTTATTTTTGCCGTAATGCTCCGTATTAGACGGAATGCTACGCTTATTTTGAATATGATGCACATGCTATGATTATGGAAAAGAGAAACCGATCCGGGATTCTGATCCCACTGAAGATCTCTGGCTGATTTGCTTGGAAGAATATCCCAGCTAGGGAAGAGATCATTGGTAGATCTGGAGATATAGCCCTGCTTGGGGAAATAGATCAAGGGTTGATCTACCCGTAAGGAGAACTCAGCTGGGGAGAAGGAAGCTTTCATCACTTTGTTGTGTAAGAGTTTCAAACGTTGCTCTCCTGGGGAGAAGATGGGATTCTGTGGGGAGATATTTCTTTAAACCTTGTTGAGGATGAGAGATCTGGAACTCTGGTGGGGAAAAGCATTCCAGATATTGCTTGGGGAAGAGGTATGCTGGGGAAGTGTGCTTGGCATGCCCCATGCTGCGTATCGAATATCTGCACCCTGTTAAGACAAATAAACGTACAAGCATCCCAAGGTATCCCTTACCGGATTCCGTCATAGGAGTTAGGTATTCCTGAAAGTAAATATATTTCCTGCAAGCATTTATTAAGAATGGCTCATTTTTTTATGCAAGTATTATATCATGAATATTGAACATTTCACAAACGAAACAAAAATGTACAAAAAAAGGTGTGGCTGAAAATCTGATTTTATTACTTCTGGTGCCCTGAATTGGCAAATACAATCAAAGAAACAAATCCCCTGGAATGAGGAGAACGCTATAATTTGAGAAAAGTAAAAGTGCTGGCAATGTTGACGATGCTTCCGGTGAGCTTCCTTTACTATAACCTGTATGACCTTGACGTTCTTCTTATCTTGCTTTCTGAAGAAGGTTGATTCTGACTGATGATTTATCCTTTCGAAGCTTGCCATGTCGTGAATGATATAGACAAATTCAGAATGCAGTTGTTCGCTTATTCCCTGATTTTGTGTGGATCGCCCTTTCGGGTTTTCAATCCACCGGGATATCTATTTTTGCCTAAGCTGTCCAATGCGGCTTTTCAACTCAGTGGGTGTACATTTTTTTAATTTTCCCTTATTTTTGCCCGAGTCTTCTATTCTGTTTTTGACTCGCCGGGATGCCCTATTTTTGCCTGGACTTACATTCTGTTTTTATGTCCAGCGGGTCATTTTATGCGAAGTATTTTTTAACTGCATCTGAATTCACAGGGGATAAGAAATCTTCACCATCCATAGTAGAGAGCATCAGTGCTCCACCCGAGAAAACCTTCTTTACTATGAATAGACCATCGTAGTTTAGAGTCTACTTGCCCCTGTGGTCTGTATGAGGAGGAAGAAGTCTTTTCAGCACAAGATCTCCCACTTGGTATTCCCGAAGTCTGACTTTCTGATCGAAGGCTTTCTTCATCCTTTTCTGATATAACTGCCCATGACAAATTGCAGCTAATCTCTTTTCTTTGATTAGATTCAGTTGATTGTACCGAGAACGGACCCATTCTGCTTCATTCAGTTTTACATCCATCATTACCCGTAAGGAGGGTAACTCTACTTCAACAGGTAGGACAACTTCCATACCATACACAAGCTGATAAGGTGTTGCCCCAGTGGACGTTCTAGTTGATGTTCGATACCCATGTAAAGCAAATGGTAGCATTTCATGCCAGTCTTTGTAAGTAATCACCATCTTTTGCACAATCTTCTTGATGTTTTTGTTAGCTGCCTCAACAACGCCATTCATCTTTGTCCTGTATGGAGAAGAGTTGTGATGTTGGATTTTGAAGTCCCGACACAGTTCTGCCATCATTTTGTTGTTCAAATTGGAACCATTGTCAATAATGATTCGCTCGGGAACTCCGTATCGACAAATGATGTCTCTTTTTTAGGAATCTGGCTACCACTTGTCTGGTGACGTTTGCATACGAAGCTGCTTCAACCCATTTGGTGAAGTAATCAATGGCTACCAGGATGAATCTGTGGCCATTTGAAGTAGTTGGTTCGATCTTTCCAATCATGTCAATGCCCCACATGGCAAAGGGCAAAGGTGAAGACATCACGTTCAAAGGATTCGGAGGCACATGTACTTTGTCTGCGTAGATTTGGCATTTGTGGCACTTTCTGGCATAGGCACAACAATCTGCATCCATTGTGATCCAGTAGTAACCTGATCTTAACAATTTCTTAGCCATTTCATGTCCTCCAGCATGGGTACCGAAAGAGCCTTCATGCACCTCGTGCATCAGCAAGTCTGCTTCTTTCTTATCAACGTATCTGAGAAGAACCATGTCAAAGTTTCGCTTGTATAGTGAACCATCAGTATTAAGGAAGAAACTATCGGCCATCCTTCTTAATGTTTTCTTATCGTTGGATGATGTCCCAGGTGGGTATGTCTGATCCTCTAAGAAGCATTTGATGTCATGGAACCACGGCTTGTCATCTTTAGCAATGTCCACGGAGAATACATATGTTGGTCGGTCTAGTCTGGATACCGAAATTCGAGGCACATAATTTGCAGTTTGAACCTTGATCATGGAGGAAATGGTAGCTAAAGCATCTGCGAACTGATTTTCATCTCGAGGGATATACTCAAGTTTGACTGTTGTGAAGAAAGTCAATAATCTCCTCGTGTAGTCACGGTATGGAATCAGATGCTCTTGGTGAGTGTACCATTTGTCGTTGGTTTAATTGATCGCCAAAGCTGAATCTCCAAATACAATTAATGTCTTGATCCTGAGGTCAATGGCTTCCTCAAAACCCATGATACAGGCTTCGTATTCAGCTTCGTTGTTAGTGCAGGAAAAAGTGAGTTTTGCCGAGAAAGGCATGTGAACCCCCTTAAGTGTAATGAGCACTGCACCAACTCCACGACCATTCATATTGACAGCCCCATCAAACATCATTGTCCATTCTTCTTCTGGGTCAGGCTCTTCAGTGTGAGTAGGTTCTTCATGATCTTTTGCTTTTAGAAACATGATGTCTTCATCAGGGAAGTCAAATCTCATGGGCTGGTAATCATCAATGGGTTTCTCAGCTAGTTAGTCAGACAGTACACTGCCTTTGATGGCCTTTTAAGATGTGTACTGAATGTCATACTCTGTCAGAATCATTTGCCATCTTGCAACCCTTCCGGTAAGTGTTGGCTTCTCAAATATGTACTTGACGGGGTCCATCTTTGAGATCAAAAAGGTAGTGTGAGTCAACATATACTGTCTTAGTCGACGAGCAGCCCACGCTAAAGCACAACAAGTTTTCTCGAGCAGTGAATAACGTTGTTCACAGTCGGTAAACTTTTTGCTCAGGTAGTATATTGCATACTCTTTTTGACCAGACTCATCATGCTGGCTCAACACACACCCATTGATCCTTCTAATACTGTCAGGTACATTATTAGAGGTCTTCCTTCAACTGGAGGCATAAGAATCAGAGGTTCTTGTAGGTACTCCTTGATTTTGTCAAAAGCCTTCTGACAATCTTCGTTCCACCTGACTGTTTGTTCCTTTCTTAACAATTTGAACAGGGGCTCACAGGTTGCAGTGAGATGAGATATGAACCTTGATATGTAGTTCAACCTACCCAAGAACCCCTGAACTTCCTTTTCAGTCCTAGGTCCAGGCATCTCCTGAATGGATTTGACTTTGTCGGGATCAACCTAAATTCCCTTTTCACTTACGATAAATCCCAACAACTTACCGGACCGTACCCCGAATGTGCATTTGTTGGGGTTTAGCTTCAGGTGATACTTTCTCAGACGCTTGGACAACTTCAGCAGATTTACCAGATGGTCTTCTTTAGTGAGGGACTTGGCAATCATGTCATCCATGTAGCATTCAATTTCTTTGTGGATCATATCGTGGAATAATGTTACCATAGCCCGTTGATAAGTTGCACCGGCATTTTTCAGTCCAAAAGGCATTACCTTGTAACAAAAAGTGCCCCAAGGTGTGATGAAGGTTGTTTTCTCCATGTCTTCGGGTGACATCCTGATCTGATTATACCCAGAAAAACCATCCATGAAGGAAAATACCGAGAACTGGGTTGTGTTGTCGACCAATACATCAATGTGAGGTAATGGGAAATCATCATACGGGCTAGCTCTGTTCAGGTCCCGGTAATCCACACACATGCGTACTTTGCCGTCTTTCTTAGGCACTGGTACAATATTAGCAACCCACGGTGGGTAACTAGTTACAACAAGGAAACCGGCGTCCCACTTTTTTTGTACTTCTTCCTTAATCTTCATGGCCATATCTGGACGAGTACGGTGTAGCTTTTGCTTCACTGGAGGGCAATATTCTTTTAATGGTAGCTTGTGCATAACAATATCTGTATCTAGACCTGGCATGTCTTGATAGGACCAAGCAAAGACGTCGACGTATTCCCGAAGCATGTCAATAAGTTGTTCTTTTACTGAAGCTTGCAGACCGGCCCCAATCTTCACTTCTTTCAAATCCTCCTCGGTACCAAGATTAACTGTTTCGACCTCCTCCTGATGAAGAGTAATCACTTTCTCTTCTTGCCTCAACAACCTGGATAACTCTTCAGGTAACTCATAATCTTCTTCGACCCCTTCATCAGCTTGATTAATCGGATTGTCGAAGTCATACAAGGTCATAGCAATGATGTTGTTGGTGCAATCTGGAGGATAATCTCTGCAAGGGTTGAGATTTGTTCGTTTTAGTGATCAATTTTAATCTTGTTTTAGAAAAAGTGAAAATGAAGTTATTTATTTTGAAAACATTGCTATTTTATTGTTTTGTACAAAAGTAAAAAATGAAAAGACAGTGAGCAAAAAAGAGACTTGTTTGCAAAAGATGTCCGATATTCATTGATAATCCATTTGCACAAAATTACAATATGGCCCTATTACAAAATGAGTCCTGACACCTTGGGCAAGATGCAGGACTTGATGCATGCTAAAAAAAAAGCAGGAAATAATAATTACTCTGCAGGAGTAACCCTTATAATTTCCTGGGAAGACCAGTTAAGGACTTGGTGCCCCGGGATCCTTGGACGAATCCAACTCTCCAGGTTGAGGTCGCTTTCTGCCACGTCTTCCAGGTTGTTAACAGTATCTGGGGTGAGCATCCCCCCACTGATGAACTTGGGCTCTTTGGCAGCCTCTGATTGATCTTGTCGGAATGGTTTGTAACCCAAACCGAATCTATCTTCCTTCTTCTCCACCGGCATCAGCTTGCCCCAGCCTTGGGCATTACCATCTTTAACAACCTCCCGGGCTTGCTGATAGGAGACAATTAAAGTACCCATCTTGTCCTCCTGGGATGCAGCAAACACTTCAGTTTTTGTCTCATTGACATTCAGGGCCTCGAACCCTTGGCTCATAGTTTCATGGATTTCACCATCCATCTCAATGTATTTATATGTAGCCAGATGGCTAACAACGATGTCCTCCTCACCACAAATGGTGATAATCTATCCTTCCCACTCATATTTCAATTTCTGGTGAAGGGTCGACGTTATTGCGCCAGCGGCATGAATCCATGGTCGACCCAGCAAACAGCTGTAGGCCGGCTGTATGTCCATCACATAGAAAATAGTCTTAAAGATCTGCGGACCGATTATCACTGGCAGCTCCACTTCTCCAAGAACAAGTCTCTTGGAGCCATCAAAAGCCCTGACCACAAGATTACTTGGGCGGAGATCTATTCCATCATATTCGAGCTTGATAAGGGCTTTCTTCGGTAAGACATTGAGCGAAGACCCAGTGTCTACAAGAACATGAGATAGTACAGCTCCTTTGCACTCCAGGGTTATGTGCAAAGCTTTGTTGTGGTGACTACCTTTTGTTGTTAAATCAGCATTGGTGAATCCTAGCCCATGGCTAGTATTGACATTAGACACCACTGTTTCAAGCTGATTCACTGTGATCTCTTCTGGCACGTAGGCAGCATGAAGAACTTTGAGTAATGCATCCCGATGAGCTTCGGAACACAACAACAGGGATAATATAGAGATCTTAGAAGGAGTCTAGTGGAGCTGATCCATAACCTTGTAGTCACTTCTTTTAATTATCCTCATAAATTCATCCACATCCTGATCAAAGGATGATTTATGAGTCTCTTTTGATGCAGATTCTTCAGGTATCACACTTTTCCCTTTGGCTTTGGCAGAAGCTTCTGCCTTAGTGTTGGTTCTTGGAGCTTGTGACGCAAAAAGACGTCCGTTTCGGGTGAAGCCTCCGCCTCCCCCGACATTATCCACTTGTGGGGTAGGAACTGAAGAATCAAGAAGAACCTTTTCTCCGTTGCAGTAAAGGTCTGCACCGTAATGCCATGGTACAACGTTGTCTTTGTCATATGGAATTGGCCCTGGCACCGTGACGGTGACTGGGCTTACTGCAGCAGAGGTTGGGACCATTATTGTCTGTGGATCATAGAAGATAGTGACAGGACTTCTGGTGGATGTTGGTGGTGATGAACTGAAGCTTGTTTGTTGTTGAAACTGTTGCTGAGATTGTTGAAAGTTGCTGGAATTTTGGACCCTTGTAGGGTCATAATAGATAGTGACTGTGGAGACATCATTGTTGGTGATTGCTGGAGTTGTAGAAGGAGATGAAATGGAACTGTTGTTTGCTGAAGTAATGGAAGAAGTGGTTGCCGAAGTTGTAGATGAATCAGTTGGAACAATTATTGTTGCAGTTGTAGAAGAATCATTTGTGGTTGACAAAAGAGTTGCTGGTGTTGTAGAAGTTGTTGTGGTAATTTGCATAATGCCTTATTTGAACAAGCCATTAATTCCACTCCTCAAGCTTGCGTACCCATTCTTGGAAACCTTGCAATATTCACAACAGGCCTCACAACTTGGAAACACTTGGCATTTCAAAAGCTGGGCTTTAACCTCTGCTAGAGGTGTCTGAATATTTGCAATATCTTCTATTAAACTCATGGGTGAACCTTCCTCTTTAGCATTAATCCTTGGCCCACTGTGGCTTGGCATAGTATTTTTCATGACATTGGAAGGTGGTGCAAAGTTCAGGGCCTTTGAATCTACCAGATCCTGGACCTTCATATGCAGAGCTCTGCATTTTTCCGTAGAGTGACCAGGTGCATTAGAATGAAAAACATACCTAGCATTGACATCATAGTTTCTTGGAAGGTTATGAGGATCAGGTGGAGTCAATGCCCTCAACTCAACAAGATTGAGCTTTAGGAGTTGTGGCAGCAGTGTAGCATATGGCATTGGAATAGGGTCAATCACCCTGTTGATCTGAGATGGACGTTGTTGAAAAGGGCGTTATTGTTGATTGTTGTTATTGTTGTTGTAAGATCTTTGTTGAGGAAACTGTGGTTGTTGAGGAAAGTGTTGTGGTTGTTGAGCATACTGAGGAGGTGGAGTGGGAATAGTGACGGCAACAACTGATCTGGGCAGATATTGGCGTCTCCCTCTTCCCACATGTACAAAATTTGTTTCACCATATCTATGGGGCCCAGCAAATGGCTTCCTTGCATTGCTTGAACTGGCACCGTTGTCAGAGATTTTTCCCATCTTCAGTAGTCTCTCAATTCTTTCTCCAGCTATCACCACGTCTGCAAAGTTGGTGGAAGAAAATGCAGCCAATCTGTAAATATAAGTACCCTAGAGAGTATTCATGAACATGTCTGCCATCTCTCGTTCTGACATTGGGGGTTGAACGGCAATAGCTAGTTGCCGCCACCTTTGGGCATACTCTCTAAAGCTTTCACGGGAAGACTGTGACATTCCCATCAGAAGGGTCCTATTTGGAGCCATGTCAAGATTATACTGATATTGACGGATGAAAGCTTCAGCCAAGTCTTTCCAATTTCTTACTGTGGCTCTGGTCAAGTGAGAATATCATTCCCGGGATGCCTCTGTCAAGCTATCCTCGAAGTAAAACATCCATAGCTTCTCATTCATAGTGTAGGCTTTCAATCTCCCCAGGAAAGACTGAAGGTGCGTACGTGGGCAGGATGTGCCATTGTATCTTTCAAAGCAAGGGGGTTTGAACTTGTGAGGAATTTTCACCCCTTCCACCAATCCCATGTCCATGACATCAAAACCTAGAGAGTTTTGGGATTCAAGAGACCTTAGCTTCTCTGCAATTTCATCTAACCGACGGTCGTAAACTTCGTCCCCAGCCCCAACCACAGTAAACTGTTCTTCTTGAGGGTCTTCCTGCAACACCCTTCCTCCAGTAGTGTTACCTTGGGTGTTTCTTATGGCGTTGATGTCAGGGTTCAGATGAGGTCCAAACTCTGGTGGATCAGTGCGAGGCTGCAAGTGATCGTTGTTACTGGTACCCCCTGTACCTGGATGGTGTTCCTCAGGAGTTTGTCGCTCAACCAACTCCCTCAGTCTTTCCTGGCTTTGAGCTAAACCAGTCATCACTGTCATGAATTGATTCATTTGGGCCCTCATTTCTGTCCTTTCATTGGCCATCTGGGCCCTCACTTCAGTCAAGTCTTGTTGAACCTGATCCATTTGTAATCCCGGAAGGTTGTTTCTTGTCGGATACCGGTGTATTCTGTTGACAGGGAACACTCTTCTGCGAGCAATGTTTCCTGAAACCACAACAAAGTGAGAAACAACAAAAACAAAAACCTACAAAACAAAGAAATGATGTTAGTATGCAATGCATGATGCCTATTTGTCTTCCAAGGGTATCCGGTTTTGGCTCTTTGGCTTTGACCTTTCCAGACCTCGAGGAAATGCTGATGTTGAAAAGAGATTAAGCCCACAAAAATAATACAAACCATATATTACAAAGAGTGAAGATACATAGTTTGATTACAATAACATTCCCATGGTGGGTTAAAATACAACAAAAAAATCAAAAGTACAAACAAAAAGAAATACAGATATGAGGAAATCAAACATCCAATCCAAAGTCATCCTCCCTGACTTCCTTCAAGAGGGCCTCAGTCACTGGACCTACTGGGTGCTCTGTGATAGTCCTGATGAGGAGGTTCCTGGTGGCAACGACACTGGTCAACTTCTTATGCTTGTCCTGATCCTTTGACCTTTTTAACCCCGCCTGGAGTTTCAAATCAGAGATCTCCTTCTGTGCTGCTATCAAGGCTGCCTGATGCTTCTTCTCACTAGCCTCCAACTGCTCTATCTTAGCTTGGCTCCTTTGTTCTTCTTGTGCGCGAGCCTCAGTGATCCTGATCCACCTAGCCTGGCTTTCCTCTAAATAATGCTCTGCCCTAGCCTTCTGAGTCTTAGCTTACTTGTAGGCATTCTTCAGTACTAACTCCCCTGCTCTAGCCTTTTTGATGTAGTCGTATGTCTTCTCAATCTTGGTCAAGTGCTCAATCCGGAGCTTCTCTAACCTCTCATTATCTAGACGGCTGTCATTTCTCTCCCAGAGAGTCTTCTTCAAAGCTTCAGAGAGCTGAGCATTCCTTTCCTTCAATTTTTCAAACTCCTCTAACCTGACAGTGGCTGTAGGCTGCAACGCTGATGGTCCAGGTGTATCCTCCAAGGTGAATGGAATTCGGGTGATCTGTGCCCTGGTACGAGACCAATCAAGATACTATGCTGAAACAATGTTGTTACACTTACCCAGAATGGTTCTTCCCTTAGTCTGAATGTTGTCCCAGGCCCAGGCAGCTTGTCTGACAATAGCTGAGTTATGCTGGATGTCACAATAGAGGGTCTCTGTCAAATCTTGTCCTCTTGGGGTATGAACCAAAGCATACCCTAATTGTCTCTTGAAAAGCAAAGGGTTGTAGTTGATGCAATCTTTTACTCCAATCAAAGGCACATTGGGATATTGCCCACAACTGGTAATGATGTCTTTGCCCTTGGTGCTCAGAGTGCACCATCTGATGTCTTCTGATGTAAGGGCAATCAATCTCTTAGCCCAATTCCTTGGATGATGAAGGTCCAGGAAAGTGTTTGATTTTGGCAAGTGTCTTAACAACCAACAGTAATAGAGGGGTGCACAACATCTGACCTATCTTCCTCTTTACTTCTCATTCCTCTGGTGCACTGAATAGTAGAAGTCTCCGAGCAAGGTAGGAACTGGGTTCCTCAGTAAGAATAGGTGAATAACATTCTTGCTTATAAACTTTGGCTCGTCTGCAAACAAGATAACTCCATATGTGCTGAGGGCTAGGAGTGCACAAACAGCATCCCACTTCCCTGCTGCAGCATGCAGGGTGGCATGGGAAATCAAGAAGTCTAAGTGAAGGCCTGGGATTCCAGCCTTGGTGGTCATGCTCTGATCAATGAGGGTAGGCTCCAAGTGCAAGGCCTTAGCTATATCTTCATTCTTGGGAGACCCATCTCAGGGTTGAAAGGAATACCCCTCCTGATAGGGACACCTAACAACATGGAGAATTCTTCCAGCAAAGGTCCCAACTGAAAATCAGGGAATGTGAAGATCTGAGAGGAGGATCATAAAACTGGAGACAGGTGTGAATCATGCTCCTCTGGGATGCATCCAGGTCCATGATCATGTCCAATATGCCTCCATAATGTTCCCTGAATAATGGGAGACTGGATCTGTCTAATGCCTGTCAGAGTAGGCTCAAAGAAGTGGTAAGTGATGTTGCTCTTTCTGGAGGTGTCCATGCTGACAATGGATGATGCTGAAGAAGACTGAGAGAAGCCCTGATGAAGGTAACTGCTGAAGACTGATGAAGATAACTGGAGGAGGTGCTGAAGAAGGGTCTCTGATGAAGACGAACTGGAGAAGAGCCTCTGATGAAGACAAACTGATGAATGTGCTGGAGGAGAATCTCTGATGGAAATAATTGGAGGAATCTGAGCAGTAGAACAGGTCAAAACCAAACCAAAGATAAGAAGGTGGATACCCTGTAAAACAAATAGGCAATTGTTAAATGATGCAAAATGATGTATGCAGAATGATATGCAAAGGGTTTGTGATCAAGTGTTGGATCTGTTATCTGCCTTGATAGGGTCCATGTGTGTTCATAGGTCCGTATGGAGGCTAAGAAAACTAGTAACCAGGTGGGGGACTCAAATAAAGAGTCACAAGTCCATGGTTTCACAAGAACTGTCCAAAAAATACAACCATAAACAACATTAGTAACAAAGGGTATGATGAGGCCAAGGGTTCCTGCAAACCTGTAAACATCCCAACCCCCTCACATGTATTATTCTAGAATAAGGATCCTCAGACTTGGATCAGTTATGAGAAGTATAAACACTTCTAACCCGGAGGTACAATGTTTACAATAATCATAAAAGATCCTCCTCTAATTCACCTCAGATGCTGAAGGTCATAAAAAGGTCATCCAGACTTAGCAGGCTTCCCAGATAGCCCTAGTACTACAAGAAATCCGTAGCACAGAGTTCTCAAGAAGAAACCCATGTATGAACCGTGTTTCATATTCCCGCACTAGACCGAAATGGAATGGGAAAGAATATGAAGCCACTTTATCCTATGTGTCACTCAGGTCCCCGGTATGGAACCTTAATCACTCAAAATCCCTCCCACCAAAGGAAATAACAGACCCAACACAGATGATATGATAATAATAGTATGAAATGCATATAAACAGTAAATGAAAGCAATAAATAAAGTTGTACAGAAAGCAATAAATAAAGCAATAAACAATAAGCAGAAGTAGCACATAACACCCCCGTAAACACAAAACAAACAAGCGCTAGGAGAAACCCACAAAAAGAACCAGAAGCCCTGGTTGCAAGATAGGCTCCCCGGCAGAGTCGCCAAGATGTCGCTCCCCCGAAAAGACACCTGGTCAGATAGGGTACAGACGCGAGCGGTCGGCGAAAGGAGAAAATGAAATGAAGGTGAATAGAGTCGCCAGCTAGGCATTTTTATCCCGAAGGAAAGGTAATGTTGCATAAACCTAGAAAAAGATGGATAAGACGGTTGCGAACCAGAGAAACTGAGAAAGGGGGTTGGTTACAACCTGGGAAGGTATTAGCACCCAGATTTTCCGTCGTACTCGACGGTATCCACACTTAAAAGATTATGCTTAAAGGGGTAGTGTATTTGCTATCTGTGTGCAAAAGCTGGAAAAGAAAAGTACAAGTGTTAGTGCAAAAGGCGAATGCTCAGGAACTGAGGCTTAGAAAAGAATGTTGAAAGAGGGGGAAGACACTGAGACTTTTGTTCGATAACAGTTAAGTTATGCCTACGTATCCTCTCGTACAATGAGGAAGTCAGAACACCGTAGTTCGACTCAAAGAGACTGAAAGGTGAATTTGACTATGAACTGCTTACTTGCCTATGCTCAAGTGTATGACTCGTCTGGCTCGAGTGCTAACTGTCTTGCATTAGATGGAAGAAGCAAGTTCTCGTTTATGAATGAGTGTGATGAGAAAATAATCCCGAAGGAGACGATTATTGTTTGTTTTTGTGTTTTTAGTTTCGTTATTGTTTTTGGTGTTTTGCATAGGTTAATGAGCTTAAGCCTAAATCAAGAGCTTGTAAACTCATTATATCCTCCCTGATTAGGGATAATGAGAATACTTAAGTATGAGATAAGAATCTCAACTTAATTACCATGATGATGTAAGATTAAGATCATTAACCTACTTGTGATTAATTAGATGTTTTTGGGTTTTTGTTTAGTGTTAAGTAATGAGTTTAATCTCTAATCACAGATTAGTGAACTCATTACACCATCCTAATAGAAGGATAATAGATGAGAACACTTAAGCTGAGGAAGATACCTCAACTTAATCCATGGTTAGGGATTAAATTCATGACAAAACAAGCCTTTATTGATTGGATTTTAATTAAAGGGTGAGATTAAGAAGTGGATTTTATGGTTTGTAAGACAACTTGAGGGGGACTTGTCCATTAAACACGGGTTAGTCCCTCTTAACCATAAGGAAGAGATGGAACCCTAATGTAAGGCCCAAGTTACAAGTTAATGTCTTAGTGATTATTAGATGGATTGATTAAGAGGTTTAAACAGATTAAGGGTTTAACACTTAGGATTAGAGTTATACACTCCATCCTAAGATAAGGATGCAGGCATAACCCTAATTTAAAAGTCCTAAAACCTTAAAGGTTTAGTCTCTAATGATGAGATGGGAAAAGAGACACAAAGAAGACTCAAAGGAAAAAGTCTAAGGGAAGCTAATAAGTCCTATAAAGTTATCATGCTTGGAAGTCCTAGGGTTTGTGAGGCTTAAAAGGATAAGTCTTCAAGGAAGTCACCAAAAAGAAGCAGGATGAAAAGAAGGAGATGAGAAGAGGAAGAAAAAGTTACTTACTTCCTAAGAAGATAAGTAACTTAAAGGAAGAAAGGAAGAGAAACACAAGTGAGGCAAGCCCACTCAAAGACAAACAAAATGCAGTAAGAATGTAATATGAAGAGATGAGAAGAGGTGGGAGGTGAAGGCAAATCTACCTCTCAAATAACTTACCATTAACCTGAAAAGTTAGCACAAGATGCATAAGGAAAGAAATGAAATGAAACAATGCATATGCAAAGGCAAAGACCAAGACCAGAAGCAAATGACATTATAAAAAATTGAAAATGCACTCAAAGGAACCCTAAACCTATACTAGGTTACCATTCAAAGGGGGAGGTCAGAAGCTAAAGCTAGAAGAAGTTATGAATTTTCTAATTTTCTAGGGTTTTTTGGGTGATCTTCAATGTAAAATGCCAAACAAATTGAAAATGCAAGATAAATTCATGCCAAAAATATCCTAGATACTACATGATATGTGTTAAAAAATGCAAAAATAACCATCTTCAAACCCTTCATGGTTAGGCAGAAAAGATTTTTCAAAGGTTAGGGTTTAAAATGTGATCTTATGAACCCTAAATTCAAAGAAAATTGTCAAGTTATGATCAAAACCAAAAAGAAATTTGTATGAAGGGTTTGAAAATGTTTCTAAATGTGTTAAGATGCAACATGATTTTTTTGGTGATTTTTAGAAACTTAAATGCTATTTTAATTAATTAATTTTCATTAATTAATTAAAATAAACATTTAAATATTTTAAAAATACTTTTTATATGCAAAAAATAAAATAAAAATCATTTTCTGATTAAGAAAAATATTTGAGACAAAAATGCAAAAGGAGATATTTTTGGGATTTTTCTAAGTATTTTAAATAAAATGAGAAAGAGAAATGAATTAAAAAAGAAAATAAAATGAATAAAAGAGGAAGTATGCGCATCCAGTGGTCCAGGTTCAAACAAAATTTGGAGGGAGTTGACTGCGCGCCAGATCCAAGGGTGGAGATTCAAACTGAGCTAATTATTTGATTAATTTAATTAAACTGAATTAGGGCTTAATTGAAATGATCCAGGCCACTCGTTTACGCGCTAATCACCATCTAACAACCCACATTTAAACTGGCCAGATTAAACCCTAAACAAACCCTAATGACTTTCAGGTGGCCGAAGAAGACCTCCGGTCATCTTCTCCGGCCAGCCAAAACCCCTAACTTCTTCCCTAGGCCAAATTAGGAGCCCTAAATCTCCAGATCCACTCTCCTAATCATTCTAAACAAGATTCAATCATCAAACAACATTTATCATGCATCAAATTCCAGATACGAATCAAAACATAAAAACTGCAAAAATTTCAGAAGCACGATACAAGCTAAATACTCAACCATTTTCAAAAGTAAAAGGTGCAGTGTGATTAGTGAAGCATGAAGAACATTTCTAAAACAAAAAATACAAGTTCTGGAAAATTTGTTCTTGATGATACCTGAGCTTGAGTTTTCTCAATCTGAGCTATCTGGGCCTCTCCTTGGTGCCAATCAACTCCAATGGACCTCCTGAGGATGCTTTGATGCTTGGAAGGAATTTATTTGGGATGTTTTTGAAGTTTCAGTTCAGAGGGGGGTGAAATCGTGTTTTTGTTTTGTGAGGTTTCAGGCTATAATGAAGGGTGGGAAATGTTCTATGAGTGATGCTGAGTTGAATGGTGAAGTTTGCTTGAAGTTTTTGTGGCTGTGTTATGAAATTCGAAGAGGGAAAGTTTTTGAGGGATTTTGTGAATGTGAATGTGTGGGATGATTCCAGCTCCAAGATGTTATGAAATGTGATCCTTAGGTCATGTATGTGAAGCTGTGATAGGTCAGAAGAGTTGTTGTGGGCTATGCTGATTGGTATGGTGTGAAATGCAAAAAGTCAAGATTTGTGTCCTTGGAGGTATGGGACATGGCAGGTCTGGTTTCAAGGGGTGTCTGGCCTCAGTTGAGTTCAAGGAGGACCATGGAAACAGATTTTGTGAGCTGGTACAAGTGGATGGAAAGATTTGCACCATTTTGCAATTTTGAGAAGTTTTGGCCCCTTTGGAATTTCTTGAAATCCAAGGCATGAAAATGCATAATTCTTGGCACAATTCTGATCTTTAGAGGTCACATAGGCATATGGTAAAGTGTTTGTGCACTTTTGAAGCCCTTAGAATGTCTTGGCAAGTGGTTTTGCAAAAAATTCCTCTTTGGTGTATTCTTGAAAATTATAGGATTTTTGCCAACATTGAAGGATCATAACTTGTGTTCCATAATGAATTAGAACATGTTCTTGTACTTTTTGAAAAGGGAAAGACCTAATCTACAACTTTCATGACCAAGAAATTTTCATTTGAAGCATTTTTTATTAAGAAAGAGGAGGTTGAAGAACTTTCCCAAAATGAAACGTTTCCATTACAAGTCATTTCCATTTTTGGCAACTTTTGGTTTCGCTCAAATTTCTTTAATTTTGTGAACTTCCAAGCACTCCAATGATCAAATAAAGATCATAGAACTTCAATTTGATGAAAATACCCCTTTGGTTCCATTGTTGGGGGCCTTAGATGCCCTGATTTGGACTTAACTTGCTCAGGAAGTTACCCAGTGAACAAATGACTTCCACAATGAATTTCTTCATCAAACTTGGTAAATATGATCCTTATAACATCTTAAGAACAATAGAAACAAGAATGGCCCAAAAATTTGGAGTTAAGGCCTCTGAAACCAAAACCCTAATTTTGGTCATCTGTGCAGTGAAAACCCTAGCTCTGCTTCCATGCCTTGACAGTTCTTGTGATCTCTTGACTTCCTTGAACTTTGAGGGACATAATATGATGATAGAACACACATGGACCCTCTTGGAATTCTTTAAGACCTTTGGGGTGGCTCAGATGGATTCTTGGATTGCTCAGATCACAAACCCTAGATGCAAATGAACTTGAACTATGCAGATGAAACAAATATGCAATATGAGGTGTGATGCCTATGCTTGTGCAAATATGAAAGATCAAAATCCATGGTGTGAAATGAGTGAGGGAAAATTTGGGGTGTTTACAGCGTGACACCTAGCGAGCACAATTCCCATAATCCCCATTCTGTTTAGATTTACGTCGACTCTGATTCTCGTTTCCAACGAGATACGTAAGGTTGGGATGTGGTGTCCTCTCAAGTTAACTTCTTTCTTTCACTCCTTCGTTTCTTTCAGTTCCCTGTTCTTTTTTGTTCCTTCCAGTTAGTAGCAGATAGAGAATTCAGATGACTACATTCTTTAATCAGATCTTCAAGTGTGGATCCCGTTGAGTACGACGGACGTGATGAGGTGCTAATACCTTCCCTTCACGTAACTAACTCCCGAGCTCGGACTTGGTTGCAATGACCTCGTCTTTCCTTTCTCCCAGGTTTTCTTCGATCATTTTCCTTTCCTCTCCAGGATAAAAAATGTTCGGTGGTGAATCTTCTGTTCATCTTTATCGTCGGTTGTTTTTCGCGTTGCGACACAGAAGTGAATACTCTAGGTGTAACACCACAAAAGTTTCCCACTCATTTCATATCATATAGCATAACATATAGCATCCATATCCTAGCATTTGGCATAGAAAGATGAGGCATAACATTCATAGTTAGAAGCATAAGGCATGTGATCAGTCATCTAACAAGTTATGATTCCTCAAAGTCAGGATAAGAGCCAAGTGGTCTTGCAAGAATCCTACAAGGGATCCTCATATCTTATACAAGCTCAAGACCATTCTCAAATCCCTAGAAAGGGTATGGTTCATTAGGAGTTCATCAGCACAACATCATCATACACAGACAAACCCTAATTAGGGTTTTGCTTCAGAAGGACATATCCTTATAGCTTTGACCAATTCTTGTGGTAAAAGGGTTTAATATGGTATACAAGGCCTAGGGATGGAATTTGGTACAAATAATCACTGAGGAAGTCAGTCAATGGTTCAATTACTTGCATGTGAAGAAAGAGGTCAATTGTGCAGAAGAAAAGTTAACCATGGGATTTCAAGGGTTCCAATCCTGATTTTCAAGCTTATGGACCTTCATGAGGGCAAAGAATAGCTTGGATGATGTCAAAAATCAAGAATCAAGAGTTTGGAAGAAAGTTACTAAAATTGGAAAGTGACTTATAATGAAACATTCTATTTTTTGCAATTTTTGCCCTAACTTCAACCGATTCTTTCATGATCAATAAAGCTCTAAATGAAAATTTTCCCAACATGGAAGTTGTAGGGCTTGTTCTCCCCTTTCCAAAAATTACAAGAATTCATTCACAGCCTTTGTGGATCAAAAGTTATGATCAAAAGAAGATGGTTGATTTTTAGATTTTTATCAAAATGACAAGTTTTACATCATTTGCAATTTGGTTCAAATTGGCTTCTCATGACCTCTAATGGATCATTTTTGATTACCACACCAAAGTACAACTCATGACACTCAACTTTGCCCAAAGGATCACTTTAATTCGTGCCATGATCACAAAATATTTCACATTATGCCATTTTACAAAATCAATTGCAACTCAAGAATCAAAGCATCTCAAGCCCTAAGATTAATCCAAGGGCTTTCAGAGGCTCTAAAGGGATCTGATCATGCACATGGTTGGAGGTTTGCACAAGTGAATTCCTATATAACAATAATTATGCAAATTTGCATTTCACTCCACATCACACAATTCATGCACCTTTTGCTTCTAAAACCCTACACAGGTGCATAGACACATCATATATAAGCTTGCAATGCCTTGGAATTAGCCTCATGCACTCTCATTTATTTAAACTCACCAAAATTGCACCAAGATTTCCCTCTCTAATTCTATCAATTAAAGAAGGTTTTCTTCATTCTCTTTGTGGATTCTAACTCTCCAAGCATCGAGGAAAACAAAGCACCTTTCATTTGAGCTTGAATACTCTGATCTCACCATAATCGAATATGCAGCTTCAAGTTCAAATCTTTAGATCTAGGCCAATTCAAGCCTCTATTTGAATTTATTTTGCAAATAGAGCTCAAGGGGAGTGGATCTGCACATTTCTGGAGATTTTCTTGGTGTATTTGACTTAATTTCATCTCAGGGTTAGCTTCTGATTTCACCATCCTTATTTTGAAATTGATTGTGTGCATTGTGTGTATGAGATCTCACTGAACATGCTGATATATTTGGTTTTGATTTTGGCGTGAAATGAGTGTTTTATGTGGATCTGAAAGTTTGAGATTCAATTTTATTTTCTTCGATTCATGAGTTGTGTTGATTGTTTGTTGATTTTGATGTTGGATTATTGTTCATGAGGTGAAATAGAGTAGATCTGGAGGTTTGTATGTGTTTCTGGATACATGTGTTCTTGAGGATGAATTTTCCAGTGATCAGAGCTAGGGCTGCGTCACCAGACGTGTTACAGGCAATGAAGGTGGCTGAAGGTTAGAGACATAATCCTAGTTGTTTATGTTTTTTATCCAACGGTTGCTACTTTGCCAGCGAATAAAAATGGCATGTGCCATACGTGTGCGAGTTAATTTCATTTTATTATTTGTGTTGGTCAGCACATGTTAATTAGGATGTGTATGTAAATCTGGAGCGTACATGTTGATTACTGCTTTATTTGGTTTGACTATTCTTGAACGCATGATGGATCTGAGGGTTGGCATGTAGTCAACGAATTGCTCAAGGTTTATAGTTTTCTTCATTGACTTGCGCAGGAGTTGGGTTGGGCTTGGTTTGCTTTCTACACCTCCTGGTTTTGGTCCTGCTTCGTATTTTAACCTTGTTGGATCACTGATTGCACCCATGGATTTTGTTCTTATTTTAATTTCTTTTATTTATTCCTTTTCAAATTTATATTTAAAAAAATAGTTTTCTTGTTAGAAAAAATCCAAAAATATTCATGTGACATCTTTGACATTTTCTAAAATTTTCTCAATTTTTTATTTTTTTATTATTATTTTTTGGTTCTGAATTAATTTTCCAATTAATTTCTTTTATTTTGCTTTCTTCCATGAACACTTGACCTTGTTTATTTTATAACTTGACTTCCAAAATAGATATAATCCTAATTTATTTTGCTATGTGTCCTTAACATGCTGAGGTACTTTGATGATTTTGGTGATAATTTTTAGGCTTTTTTTGGTTGACTTTTGGCTTGTTGCTTCATGCTAAAGAAAGTGAAACCCTAATCTTGCTTTGACCTATTGTTTAATGGACTTTGCTTCTGATTCTTGGATTTTGGTTTTGCCTTGATGTTTGTACATGTTTGATATGATTTGTTGCTTAATGTCCTAATTTTTGAAGCATTCTTACTATTTGTTTGGGATTTGATCTTAAATTGCCTTATTTGAAGATGTTTTTGAGCCATGCTTGCTTGCTTGATTAGAAAGGCACTTGTTACACCATTTAAGATCTGGTTTGATGCTTGATAACATGTTATATGATCCTTGGTTGTGATATGTGAACCTCACCTTTTCTTTCCTTATGCTTACCTTGTGCACTAAGTAACACTTTTCACAAGTATGATTCACTTCACTCCACACTTCTCATGTCTTCTCCATTTGCTTTAATATGTGCTTATGTGCTTAGAGTGATGATTGCATCTTATTCTTAGGCACATAATCAAGTTGTTTAGGGTCTGACTTTAATTTTACTTGATTATTTTTTACTTGTTTGCTTCTCTTAATCACATGCTTTCATATTACTTCTCCCATGTTACTTTGCTTGTTGTTTGTGGGATTTCTTTCACTCCTTTTTGTGTGACTTTGTATGAATAACATTAGAATTTTTCCATGATCATTAGGTTCTGACATTGTTGGATTGTGATGTTTGAACACTTCTTCTTCCATGATATGAACTTGTTTGAATTTCTATTATCATCTGTGAATACTTCTAACCATTTCAGGGGCTATGGTAAGTGTAGAGGTGTGGATGTGCTTCCATAACTCAACCTTTTCCTTCATCTTTTTCTTATTCTTTCTTGACTTGTGATTATGATGTGCCTAGGCCATCAATGTTCAACTTTTCTTCATCCCTTTTAGGATCAACTTACCTTCTTTTAAGAAGTAAGTTGCTTCTTTTTGCTCTTTTATTCTTCTTCTTCTTCCTTTATTTTCTTCTTTCCTCCTTCTTCATTAGGATAGAATCATAGCACACTAACCTAGGACTTCTATGCATGATAACATTTAGGATTGTTAGTCCCCTCTTTAGTTCTTACCTTTGAGATCTTTTTGGTGCTCTCTCTTTCACATCTTCAAACAAAAACCTAAAAAATACTTAAAATGGTTGAGGTTGTCTTGTGTGGATGGACTTATTCCATGGGGCACTTGTAGTCTTCCCATCTTGGGATAATATAAGCTTGTCTAGCCTGATGTATAAGTCTAATCATGAGACTATTTTTACAAGGAAAATCATAAAAAACACTTCTTCATTTCAAATCACAAAAACATCTAACAACTTCAATGAGTTAGTGAGCTTATGCCCTAATCTCTGGAGCCAAGTTTTGGGGATCTTCCTCTCACTTGGGTGTGCTTGTTCTTTATTCCATTTTGGAATGTAGTAACAAGTACACATTCCATGGAAAAGGACTTGGGTTCACTTTCTTGTGCCAAACTCATAAAAGCTTCTAAAAAACACAAAGAAATAATAATCGTCTCTCCTTCGAGACTTCTTTTCTCATCATCCTCATTCTCAACGTAAGAACTTGCTCCTACTTATCTCTTTGCAATACGGTAACATACTCGTGCCAGATGAGCCTGCAACACCTGGACATTTACATAAGCAGTTCAAGCTTTTAAAACACAAGCGATTTTCCTCCCTAGTTAGGGGAACTACGAAGACTCTGATCCTCATGTCCAGATGAGGTACGTAGGCAACGGTAGGGCCCATTCGAGCACTCTTTTATTTTCCCTACATTCCCCTTTCTTTTATGTTATCCAGATCCAATCTCTTTTCTTTTGCAACAGCTTCATTCTTTTACCCTTTGAAACAGTTTCTTTGCAAGCGTGGATCCCGTCAGGTACGGTGGATGGTCTGAGGTGTTAATAACTTCCCAGGTCGTAACCGACTCCCGAACCAGTTCTTTGGTTCGCAGGACCTTGTCCTTTCCTTTCTTTCTTCGGTTTGTGCAACATTACCTTTCTCATTACTTTGGGATAAAAAATGCATGGCTGGAGACTCTGACTTTTCCGTACCACTTTCGCGTTTGTACCAGGATAGAAATCCAGGGAGCGACAACTGGCGACTCTGTTGGGGATCGAACCCAAAATCTCTGGTTTCCCCTTGAGAGTCTCTCCTAGAGCTTGTTTGTTTATGTTTCATTGGGTGTTTGATTGTTTGCTGTTATGTGTTTATTTTACAGTTTTATTTACAGTTTTATTTACAGCTTTATTTATCGCTTTAAGTATTTTATTTTTTCATGCATCATATATTATACTAGACTGTCTGGACTGGATTTTCTGTTTGGTGGGACTGGGACTTGTTACTGTGAGATGAGCCCAATACCAAGGCTCGAGTGCACCCTAGGACATAGGGAGCCACTTTGGCCTCATGAGATCTTGTCATGGGGGTAGTATTGAGTTCCACAACCAGATTCGCGATCGTCTTGGAAATGTCTTGATTTAGGGATCTTCCCTTTTCATTTCACGACCTTGATAGTTATGTGCAGTTGGGGACCTATCATTGAGGACCTTTGTGGAAACATCCCTCTCTAGTGGTGACAGTGCCAGACCATATTTTTTGGCAAAAGCATTCGCACCCAAGGGTCCACTGAGAACTCGCATAGGATGGTCTGGTTCTCTTATAGGAACTCAGTTAAAGCATTTGGTCGTATGACGATAATAATGTATCCCACGGGCTGAATGTATTATTGTTTCTCGATTTCAGCGCTCGAAGCTGGGGACTTATAAGGGATGTTTGTTTTTCCCGGACTCACGCTGAGACCTCCCTGAGTAGTATATAATGCTTAATTGATTCCCTGATTTGGTCATGAGCCATTTCTTGGAGATGGTGAACGTATTATTGTTATTCGGCTTTGAGAGCCCGTGATGTTTGACCCGGAGCATACCAATGAGATTGAGGGTGTTTATAGGTTTTGTAGGAACCCTTGACCTCTATATACGCTGGTTACCATTATGGTCTTATGTTCTGATCTGGTTACTATGATTCTGGAATTCCTGATTATCAGGTTTTGAGTTCTTATCTGAGGGTTGTTATTCAAAGGACCTTTTGGGTTTCAAATCATTTAGTTCTTGGCTTCGTATCCTGTATCCAGACAATCTTCGGACACTGATCACATGCCTTGCATTGCATTGCATAACATCATATTAGCCTTAACTGTTTGTGTTTTCATTTTCTCAGGTTGCTACTTGCATCTTGCACCCAGTCCCGAAAACTGTTTCTTATCCAGATGGCAGAAATCAGAAAAGTTCCAAGAAAGAGTAACATCCATTATACTTTCCTTCAACCAGAAGTCATGGGCATTCAGAAGCTGATGGGTTTGATGAATGACCGGGTCTTAGGTGATTTCAGGAAGAGATATGGTCAGATTTTGAAATATATGGACAAGCCAACTGCAAATCAGAGTGACAACCTGCATACTTTGTTACAGTTTTATGATCCTCCGTTGCGGTGTTTTGTGTTTCCAGACTATATCCTGGATCCTACTTTAGAAGAGATTTCCAGCATCCTGGGTATTCCTATCAGAGATAGCTTGCCTTACTATAGTTTTGAGAGAATTCTCCGGGAAGAAGAGATAGCTAAAGTGTGTCACCTAACAACTGCTAAGGTTAAGTGGGGCTTACAAGTCAGTGAAGGTAGAGGACTTTAGTGGGATATACTCATGGAAGAAGCTGAGGGTTATGCTCGAGAGAATAAGTGGATAAATTTCAATGCTTTGTTGGCCTTAATGGTGTATGAGGCTAGCCTTTTCCCCAGAGAAAAAGAGTTTGTGAGCATGGAAGTGGTCTCTAATTTTGCTAAGGGAAATCCCATACCTACTTTGTTAGGAGATTTCCACTACGACGTTCATTACCGGAATGAGAGGGGAAGAGGGGGACCAATGAATTGTTGTGATCCTTTATTTGTTGACTGGTTTTCTAAGCAACTTCCAAAGTCAGGACCTTTTAAAGTCTTGAAGGAAGAGTGGAGATGGACATGAAGGTTGATGGGATTAACTTATGAAGATATAGCTTGGGGATGCAATAAGGAATTGTTGGGAAAGAAGTTACTTGCCAGTTGTGGTGATCTTCCTAATGTGCCTTTGCTCAGAAGGAAAGGGATAATAAACTATAATCCTATGATGGCGAGGAAATAGTTTGGCTAACCTTTGAAGAATCCACCATCTGCTGAAGATATAGCTGAATCTTTGTATTTCCCGATAGAAGGAAATAAGGAGTTGGTTATCCAGGAATTTTAGGCTTGGGCGCAGAGGGTGAAGAAAGGCAAGAAAGAGTTTGGAAGAGTGGATCCCAAGGCGTATCCTCCTTTTGCTACTTGGCTACAAAATCATGTACAGGGCATACTTCTTCCATTTTTAATAGAGTCTCCATTGTATCCGAAGGAGGTGCTACCACAAACTATTGTTCCTCTTGAAGATTACAAGAAGCTGGAAGCTCAGTTGCATGAGGTATGGGTGGAAAATTCTGAGGTCAGTAGCTTGTATCACATCATGGCTCATGCTAACAAAGTTCTATATGAGATGATGCACAAGGTGCAACAAGAGAGAGAAGTTAAAGAAAAAGAGTTTGCTGGTAGAGAGGTTTATTTTAGAAGAAAAGATTTGTTGGATATCAGAAGGGAAGCTGAACGTAAGAAGACCATAAAATATTTAAGGGAAGTTAATCAAACGATCATCTTATGGCAAGATAAGTGGGACCAAAGTCAGAAAAAGTATGAAGAAAAAGAGAAGAATTATCAGAAGCAGATAAAATACCAGAAGGAAGAGTTGGAGTTAGCCCACAAGAGTCATCGGGAAAAGTATCAACAATTGGAGCAAAGCCAAAAATCACTAGAAGAAGCACTCAAGGAGATAACAGATCTCAAATTGATGGTTGGAGTCAAGAAGACTAGGTCTAAGCCAGGACCAAGTGGAGAGGCACAGAAGTCTTCGTGCAACTATAGGTTTTAGTTTGCTTTCTTTTTTATGTATCCGGATTACCTATAGACTTGTTGTAGGAATCTTTGTTTATATTCCTGCATTTCTCTCTTTTGATTTGTAAGACTTATAACCATACGGGGAATTTTGTTACTCTTGCCTTGCAGGCCTTACTTTATGCTATGTTTCTTTTTGTTCAGTTTTTTATTTCTGTATGCACTAACACCTAGTAATTCAAAGTTTTCAGAATCTGAATACCTTGCAAAGAATCCTTCTCAAAGATCAGTTTCCAAAAGCCATATGGATTGCTTTTTTAAATACCGGAACTGGGGAATTATTGACCTTGATAATGGGAACGCAAACATTTATATCGCATGCATATCACCCTTTTCTCTATTTTACAGGTACAAGCTCCAAGTTTCTAACATCTCTTCCAATATCAGGAACTATTGCTGCAAAGAGAATTCACAGATACCCAACCAAAGAGAATCGAGAAAGAATCATGGATTAGATGCAGACAAAGCTGATTGAGTTATGCAACATAATGGATCAATTTATGAACCTGATGACTGGTATGCACCAGAATCAGGAGAGGATTAGAGAGATGGTTCAAAGAACTCAAGGGACTGGAGGTGGCCCTGGAGGTGGTACTGGAAATGGAGGTCCTAAGGGTACTGGCAATGGAAGAGCTCCTGAAGGTAATGGTATTCCTGTTCATGTTAATGTTGGTTGCCCAACTGGGTTCTTTATGGATGGTCAAGAGGACCAATTCACTATCCTTGAGGGTGAGACGGGTAATCAAAATGCTGATGTGCATCGTCATTGTGACGAGCTGGAAGAGCAGATATATTCAATGCAATCTCATAGTACTTTAGGCTTCGATGTTGCTGATTTGGGGTTAGTTCCTGGGGTGAGAATCCCACACAAGTTCAAGCCTCCAACTTTCGATAAGTATAATGGCTCCACCTACCTAAAGACTCATATATAGGCTTATGTGGGAAGAATTGCTGCTTATACCGATGATGCGAAGCTGTGGATGTATTTCTTCCAAGATAGCCTCATTGGGGTGCCGCAAGAGTGGTACATGAAGCTCAGTCGTGCGTCCATCAGAAACTGGAAGGAACTTGCTGAAGCCTTTGTTAAGCAGTACCAGTATAATATGGATATGGCTCCTAATCGCACTCAGTTGCAGAACATGTCCCAAATGTCTAAAGAAAGCTTTAAAAAATATGCTCAGCGTTGGCGTTAGTTGGCTGCTAGGGTTCAACCTCCTTTATTAGATAATGAAATGGCAGATATGTTTATGGGGACCCTTCAAGGAGTGTTCATGGAGAGTTTGGCTTCATGCTCAACCACGAAGTTCACAGACCTGGTAATTGCTGGAGAGAGGGTCAAGAATATGCTGAAGATGGGCAAGATCCAAGATGTAAGTGAAAGTAGCTCGTCTGGAGCTAGAAAACCTTTTACTGGACCTTAGAGGAGGAGAGAAGGAGAAACCAACATTGTGTATGATAGAGGGAGAGGTCGTGGCTGTCAGAATTATTATGCTCAGGTGTCTGTTGTCACCATTCCTATTGAGCCTGCTCCTCAACAACAACAACAACAACAACAACAACAACAACAGAGATGCCCACAGTACAACAGGCAACAAAGACCCTATCAGCAACGTCAACCTCGGCAAACTGGTCGTGTTCAGGAAGCTATTCCTATGACTTACACAACACTACTACAAAGGTTGTTATAATTGAATATGGTATAGCTTATGACGTTGGCATCACCACCAGAAGGTGATATTCCTCATGGATATGATGTTAATGCATGGCGTGCCTTTCACTCAGGTGCTCCGGGGCATACTGTCATACCCCAAATTTGTCCTATCCACACCGTTTTATTTTACTGTATAACCATTATTTCAAAAATCCAAAAATGCGTACTACTTTATTCTTCTATCTGGTATTCAAAAAAATCAAAAAAATATGTATTTTCGTTTCGTCAAGGTTTGTATGAAAATCGGGTTTCACTTGAGCTTGCGTGAATGCATGCAGTGGAATTTTATTTTTGAGGGTTTTATGTGTATCAGTCATCAGGAGTCGGTCCAGTTCATGTAGGTTTTGGTATGGTAGGCATTCACATTTTTTATCCGATTATCACCTTTTAATTCGTATCCACTCATATTTCACCATCCGATTTATTTCGTTTGTTCATATTCATCATATCATTTCTTATTTATTTTTTTCATTTTTTACAAAAAGTCCATTATGTTTTTTATGTTATTCTAATTTTATCTTAGGTTTATTTCCCTTTTCCTTTTTAATTCATTTTCCTATAGTCCATAAATATTTCAAGGCCTATTTACCATCCTAAACAAAATAAAAAAATCATTTTATTATCCCATTTTAATTTTTTTTGTTAATATTTCATCTTCACTATTACTATTATTATAACCATTTCCATTATTGTTTTTATTATTATTACTATTATCATTATTATTATTAATATTATGATTATAGTTTTTACTATTATTGTAATTATTATTATAATTATTCTTATCACTATTATTATTTTTATAAAAAAAAAGATATTAATTATATTATTATTATTGTTTTTTTATTGTTTTATAAGGTTCCTTTTTGTTTTCATAAAAAACCTGTAACCCACATTTTTATTTCTTCAGCCAGCTATTAAATCGTACAACACAACAGCTGTTACCACTTCCTCTTTTCATTGCATAATATCTTTTTCTTTCCACCAATTCCATTCACATCCTTACATAACAAACTTTCATCCGTACACACAGCTCATACAATACAATCCTATCCAAACTTTTCCCAGCCTGTAATAACGCAACAAAGCATCAATTTTTTTCCCCACAGAAAATTCCTCAAGAAATTTTCCAAATCACCCTCGCTCCAATCCTCTATAAAGAACCTCAATCACCATTTTTTTTACGAGGACACCTTTTAATAAATCTCTTAAACCTTCAACAACATTACCATAAAAAAAACATAGAACTTTGTAACCCAAAAAGTTATGCATAACCAAATCTTCACCTTACCGTAAATCCTTTTACCTCTCCTGACCTGCACAAACCTTCACACAAGCAAAACCTTAAAATCACAAGCGCTAACCCTTTCAAACACCTTCAAAATCCGAATCCATTATCAAAAACACCGAAAAAATAACTTACCAACACCCAAAATCGCGCAAAGCCCACCCATCACTTTCAAACACCGCCGCCGCCGGAAACCACAGAACCCCCAAATCCGAACTTCACACAAATACACCGACTGAACCCTTACCACGCATCGCCGGCAGCACCTCAACAACCCATAATCCACTGCTATGAATAAACCGCAAAACCTTATCAAAAAACCCCCGACACGAACCATCCTCTGAAACAGAGCACCGAACCATACAATCCCACCTCGCCGCCATCGCATAAACCCAGCCGGAACCGCACATCCAAAAAGACGAAAACCGCGTGTTGAAACACTCCATCATCACCGCACAGAACCATTACCGAGTGAGAGAGAGCGAGTCCCTTTGAAAATCTAAAACCGATCCCGCGAGAGTGTTGTAAGCGGATCTTTGAGAAGACGAAACCGCGAGAGTGAACATGATGGAACCGAAACCATATCCATGGCATTGAAACCGAAAGGACGTAAATTTGAGACGGATTGAGTGAGAGGTCCGCAGAGAGTGAAAGGGAGGGAGACCGCCACGAGATGATAATGCTGGTGGGTTTCATTTTTATTTATTTTTTATTTCTGAGATTTTGTTTTAAAATAAAGGGGAGGGTGGACCGTAAGGATTCTCGTTTTTGCTTACTGATATTTTTTTTTAATATGAATTTATAATTTTGTTTCTATCTACTTAAAATCCTGATTCCTTTTATTATTTTTATAAATTAATCTTATGTGGTTTGTCAAGGGTTATTGGGCTTTCAGACCCATCTCAAAAGCTTGTTTTTTTTCCTACTTTTATTGCCTTTGATTCAGCACGGTACCCCATTTCTCTTGTTGTGTTTGTATTTCTTATTCTTTTTTATGATGTGCTAATTTTTAATTCTTTTATTTTCTGTTATTTCATTTCTAATAATACTTTAAGAAATCTTTACAAATTATATGGATATTTATTCATTAGTTACTTCTGTTTTATTTTGATTTAAATTATTTTTAGGGTCAATGATATAATAAAAAATTAAATTATTTCCAATATCTTAAATTGGGAAATTTAATCAATATGAGGCTTTTTTATTTAATTTATTATATTATTCAATTTCGATAAAACAAATTTAATTTAATATGTATTTTATTACATTATTTCAATTATTTATTACTTTATTGGATTTGATTTAATTCAATTATTTGTATTTATAACTCTATTACTATTTATTTTTCGTAATTCAATTTAATCCACTCATTTATTTTTCTCGTAATTTATTGCTTTAATCGAATCGCGAATTAATGTAAGTCGAGCGCATCGTGCCTCGCCATCAAACTCTTCCAAGCTCGAATACTTCAAATATTTTCTTAACTCAATAACGGAAAAACTGAATTCTGGAATCTCGCATTCCTCGAATTTTCGAATGAACGCTCCTGAGGCTCGCCCCACTGGACGTTGTTCATTCGACTTTCCGTAATTAAAACTCTTAATCGACACATCAAATAACGAAAGAATTAAATTCTGGAGTCGAGCATTCCTCGAATTTTTGAATGAATGCTCCTGAGGCTCGCCCCATGGGACGTAGTTCATTCGCCCTTTCGTTCATAAAACATTAATTAAATCGAACATCTTTTAAAAACGAACTTTGATTAAACTCTTTCTTTCTCGCAAATAAGCTAGCGCTTCCGCCTCCTATCGCGAGCAGGTAAGCCCACACTTAGCAGTTAGAATGCGGTTCAAACAATTGTTCATTAAAACAAATTAACCAACCAAACTTAGCACCACGAACTACGAGGCTCTGACTTTCCCATTGCACAAGGAAATACGTAGGCTCACGAATATTACTCCTTGCCGAGCACTCTAGGAACAAAATAACCCATTTCCCCTATTAACCTTATATTAGAATCGTTCGTATTTACGTTTTTATCATTCGAAGAAAACAGAACGCATAAGTCAACATTAGATCGCAAATTAAACTAAGAGGTTCCCGTTGAGTACAACGGACGTAAGGGGTGCTAATACCTTCCCCTCACGGAATCGACTCCTGAACCTAGATTCTGGTTTCAAAGACCTTGTTCTATCCATTTTTTCTAAAAAGGGTTTCTCGATATTTTCCCTTTCCTTAATTGGAATAAAATAAGTTCGGTGGCGACTCTGTTGTTTTAATTTTCATCCGCGGTATTTTTTATCGCAAGGTCGTATTTTTCGAGGTACGACAGATGGCGACTCTGCTAGGGAAGATAGAGAGTCAAGCCTAACTTAGTTTACTTTGCGATCAATGTTGACTTTTCTTATTTTGTTTTCTTCACACTTTTTTTTATTTATGCTTGTTTATTTGCTCTCTTCTTATTATGATCATTATCATACTTGCTTGTTGGATTCTGGGATGACACCTGAGTTTTTGAAAAAAGAATAGGGAACACCTAGTTTAGAATTGGAAGTTATTAGTGTTAGTCTCCAAGGACTCGCTCCTTGCAAGCCTAGCATGAAAGCTCCCCCCAGAGAGTAGACCTATTCACAGATCTCGTCATAACACAGCTAGCCTGTCGCATGACTTGATTCATGAAAGGGCTGTGAACCTGGGACCACTTTTAGAACAAGTTTCAATGTTGGTAGTTGCGTAGTGTTAGTCTCTGAGGACCCGCTCCTCATACGGCTAAAATGAGAATTCCACTCAAGGTAGACCCTATCGTTATTATCGTCATAATACAGCTAGCCTGTGGCAGGATGTTATTACGATTAGCGTCCGTGACCTTGAGTATCTTATCCATAACCGTAGAAACTATCCTGTGAGGAGTTTTACGGGTAAAGAACTTAGAAAAATCCTATAGGAGTCTACCTATATCGGTTATTTATTCGTTACTATGGTTCACCTCAGAGCAGATTATACTCGTGATCCTGGATCTAGCATTGCATCCATGCGCATATTCATTTCATTTGTGAAATTCTGAGATCAGGTACGTGATGTCGAATGAGATGTTTAAACACTTGAAGACTTAAACAAAACTTAAAGTGCAGGTAAATTAAATAACACAGGAAATTGTTAACCCAGTTCAGTGTATCTCCACACTTACATCTGGGGGCTACCAAGCCAGGAAGGAAATCCAATATAAGTAATATTAATTCTGGACTTAAACCACTCAGTTTAATCCTTCACTTAATATCTACCCAAGGAAATTTCTACCTAAGACACAACTTAGATATGAGTACCAACTCACTCCCCCTCAATCACACAGTGATATGTTACAATGTTTAATAAAATTGAAGTCACACTTCAAACACAACAGCTTGATTTTACTTAACAGTTTCAATCAAGACACAATACACTTTTTGCTTAAAAGCTCATAAAGTGATACACAACTAAAACCTTCTATTAAACACAAACACCCTTTATAGTCTTCTTAATTTCGTACCCTATTCTGAGAGTTTCTGTTCCTTAAATAGATGCTTGGTTTTTGGGCTTTCTGTAGATTATCCAGTCCTGATAAGTCATGCTGTCATCACCTTGAATTAGGGTTTGTTACTTCCTTGATTCTAGGTGAGGTAGTTATTCTGTTATACTGAAATCAGATAACTAAGCTCCCTACAGATGCGCCTTGTACTGTTTATCTATTCACAATTAATTCCAGATAAATTCCCTGAATTTACTTAGTTCTGTTATGCATCATTTAAGTCTGGTAGCAGGTTTAAGATGTCACAACATCTGGTGTAACATCCTGATGTCTGAACTTAATTCATTAACTTATACTCTGTTTGAGAATGTCACAACATCTGGTGTGACATCCTGAACTAAGTTCAACACTTCTTGTTTGTCAAAAATTCTGCCAATTCTAAACATCTACAAACTCCCCCTTTGGCTAATTTTTGGCTAACACAATCTTCTGGTTTTATCAGAGTGCAGCAGAGTTTTAATTATCAGAGTGCAGCAGAGTTCTTTTCTGTTGAATAATAATTTGCTCCCCCTTAAACCTGTATGTATACTGACTTGTTCAACATAATTTTCTTTAAAACAACTTAGTTCAGAAGCAAGCATTAAACAGACAAACAACAACAGCATTGTTCATTACTTCTCCCCCTTGTTAGACAGAAATTGGAGCCAAATTTTGCACAAGCAGAGAGAAAACATTCAAAATTACAAAGTCAAAATTACAATGCTGATACAGGCAGTACACTTTCCTCACACATTTTCACTCAGATTCATCATATTCAGTATCTTCTTCATCTTCAGATTCATCATCAGATTCATCAGCATTCTGAGCAACCTCTTCCAGCTCTAGCCTTTGAATTACTTCCTCAAGCTTTTTCTTCCTGGCATCCAGCTCTTTGCAAGTGTTCTTCAGTTCTACAATCAAGGCTGCTTTGGATATATGAGTCTTTGCATTTGATGGTCCAGCAGATGTCCCACTGGGAGCTTCAACATCAGCAGCATGATGTCTCAAGAACAGTTTGTAGTGGAAGGCCAGTGGACTTTCTCTTTTGCAGACTGAATCCTTCTCAGTGAGGATGCCTGGATACTGGTTGAGGATGATTCCACAGAGCAGAGAGGGAAAATCAATGGGAAGCTTTGTTGTTGATGTTCCTGCATGCTTTAGGGTTTGATCAAAGATGTAAGCCCCAAAGTCCAACTTTGTTTGGGTGCCTACTGCATAAATGAATCTTCCCAATCCAGTAGATATTGAAGAGGTATGGTTTGTAGGGACCCAGTTGACAGTACCAATTCTATGCAGCATAGCATACTTCCTTGTAAGCAAGCTAACAGAAAGTTTGCCTTTGACTGGCCAAGTTTTGACCTGGTTGGCAGTGATGATCTTGCAAACTTGGTTGTCAGTTTTCCCCAGCTCATTAGGCCCATCAGATTCTCTCCCTAGGTAATGATTAATAACCCTAGGAGAGAATTCAACACATCTCCCTCTTACATAGACCTTTCTGAATTCTTTTGACTTTCCATCAGCACAATCTTCTTGTAGATTGACAATGAACTCCTTGACCAGCAGCTCATAGCAGGGTGAAAAATTTGAAACAGTCTTGAATAAGCCAGCAGAGGATATTAAGTCAATTACCTCAGTGCACTCTAGTGCATTGCTGCCCAGCTCTCTTTCCAGTGCCACCCTTCTTTGGTAGACATACTTCCATTTGCTCACACTTGAAACATGATGGAAGGACACATTGTCCATAGGAGCTTCAGGAACAGCAGAGTTAGATCTGGGAGGTGTTGGCTTCTTCCTTGGTTGGGATGTTGGGACATCCTCTTCAACATCTGAATCAGGTGGAGTAGCAGCTTTCCTCTTTTGGGTACTCACCTTGCTCCATTGTTTAGTAGGGCCAAAGGCAACTTTAGCTTTGTCCTTCTTTGGAGTAGGCTGTTTCTTTTCAGGAGTTGAATGTCCAACAGGCTTCTTCTCCTTCCTAGCCCTAAGCCTTTTGGCTATGCTAGGGTTAACAGATGCAATGATCTCTGTGTCAGAGTCATCATCTATGGTTTCAACAGGAGGAGGTTGGGAAGCCTCCTTTTCAGCAGGTGGATCAACAGAAGCTTGGTCATCAGTGGCTTCATCATCATCAGTTGAGGCCTTGTTCTGGTCCTCAGATGTTTCAACATTTATTGGGATATCCTGTTGAGCAGGAATGTCCTCTTCAGCCTGATTGCTCTGTTCCTCTTGTGGAGCAGGCATGCTGTTCAGGGGAACAAATACCCCACGCACCACTCTTTGTTCAGATAAAATCTTGTTCACAAGATGCTTGATGGAAGCATCCACATAGTCAGAAGCTTCGGGGGTGGTGCTTGTTGATGAAGGAGTCCCCTTGCTTTTGCTGAACACAGGTTCCTTTGATCTTCTCACATTTGGAGTTCTAGGTTTTTGAGCAAGAGGAACACTTCCTCTGATTTCATCTATGGGAGTAGTATCCATTGGTACCATAGAGATTGGGGTTGCATGCACTACATCTTCTTGGTTGAGATTTTCATCAGTGAAGTTAGGGTTTTGATGTTGAGACATTTTTCGAATGTGGTGGAAGAAGAGTTTAGGTTTGATTGATTTTGATGAGCTCAGAAAACCAGCTTTAGCATGCAAATGGTTTTGAGGAGATAGTAAGGAGATGAAGAGCTGAGAGCAAGTTTGAGCTTTTATAAATTCCGTTACTGGTGGAATTCTAAAAAGTGGAATACACAGGGTTACTGACCAGACTGGTGCTGCCATCTGGTGATCATGCCACACGATGTCATAGGACATGTTGGCACTTCTCCATAACTGCTATATTTCACATAATCAGATTCCCAATTTACCCCTTAGGTTTTCAAATTGGGTAGCATCCAAAGCTTTAGTAAATATATCAGCCAATTGCAGATCTGTGGCTACATGTTCTAATGAGATCACCTTCTCTTCCACAAGATCTTTGATGAAATGATGCCTGATATCAATGTGCTTGGTCCTGCTGTGTTGGATAGGATTCTTTGATATGTTAATAGCACTTAAATTGTCACAGTACAATGTCATGACATCTTGTGGGACATTGTATTCTGTGAGCATTTGCTTCATCCATACCAACTGTGAACAACTGCTACCAGCTGCAATATATTCAGCTTCAGCAGTGGATAAGGATACACAATTTTGTTTCTTACTGAACCAAGAAATCAAATTGTTTCCTAGAAAGAAGCATCCTCCTGATGTGCTCTTTCTATCATCAGCACTTCCAGCCTAGTCAGCATCACAGAAGCCAGTAAGAATTGGTTCACATCCATGAGAGTACATTATGCCATAGTCACAAGTACCATTGACATATTTCAAAATCCTCTTAACCTGGTTTAGATGGCTTACTTTTGGCTCAGCTTGATATCTTGCACATACACCTACTGCAAAAGCTATATCTGGTCTGCTAGCAGTCAGATATAATAGGCTTCCAATCATGCTTCTGTATAAGCTTTGGTCTACATTCTCACCCTTATCATCCTTTGTCAGCTTTAAATGAGAGGGGACAGGTGTTCTTTTGTGACTTGCATTGTCCATCCCAAACTTCTTGACAATGTTCTTTGCATACTTGCTTTGGGATATGAACATGGAGTCCTCCATCTGCTTGATTTGCAGTCCAAGAAAGTAGGTTAGTTCTCCTACTAGGCTCATCTCAAACTCAGATTCCATTTGAGTAACAAAATGTTTAACCATCCTATCTGACATCCCACCAAAGACTATGTCATCTACATATATTTGAGAAATCATGACATTTCCTTCTTCATCCTTCAAAAACAGGGTTTTGTCTATTCCACCTTTCCTGTACCCTTGTTTTATGAGAAAAGTGGTTAGTCTTTCATACCATGCTCTTGGGGCTTGCTTCAGACCATAAAGAGCCTTCCTTAGTTTGTATACATGCTCTGGACAGCTAGGATCAACAAATCCCTTAGGCTGCTCCACATATACCTCCTCATTAAGATACCCATTTAGAAAGGCACTTTTAACATCCATTTGAAATAGCTTGAACTTCAGGATACAAGCAATTCCTAAAAGTAGTCTGATTGATTCAAGCCTTGCTACTGGTGCAAAGGTTTCATCAAAGTCTACTCCCTCAATTTGTGTGTATCCTTGAGCTACAAGTTTAGCCTTGTTCTTTGTAACTACTCCCTGCTCATTTGACTTGTTCTTGTACACCCACTTAGTGCCAATCACATTTATGTCATCAGGCCTGGGAACAAGATCCCACACTTCATTTCTTATAAACTGGCCTAATTCTTCTTGCATAGCAGAAATCCAGTACTCATCATTCAGAGCTTCCTTGATGTTTTTAGGTTCTATCTTTGAAACAAAACAAGAACCTGAAATCATCTCTCTTGATCTAGTGATTACACCACTGTTGGGATCACCAATTATCAGATCTTTAGGATGATCCTTCTGGATTCTGATGGAGGGAGGTTTGTTGGATTGTTCTGTCCTTGCCTCAGTTAGAGTGAAGTCAGGATTATCACTCTTTATTTCAACTTCAGTCTGATTATCAGCAGATGTTCCAACATCATCTGCAACATCTGCAGGGGCATCATCAATAATCAAATTTATTGACTCCATTATAACATTGGTTCTGGAGTTAAATACTCTATAGGCTCTGCTATTTATGGAGTATCCAAGGAAAATCCCTTCATCACTTTTAGGATCCATCTTCCTTCTTTGATCCCTATCAGCCAGAATGTAACATTTACTTCCAAACACATGAAAGTACTTGACTGTAGGTTTTCTTCCCTTCCAGACTTCATAGATGGTTGACAAGGTTCCCTTTCTTAGAGTGACTCTATTGTGAATGTAACAAGCTGTGTTCATAGCTTCAGCCCAGAAGTACAGTGGTAATTTTTTAGCATGAATCATAGCTCTTGCTGACTCTTGGATAGTTCTGTTTTTCCTCTCAACAATCCCATTCTGTTGAGGGGTGATAGGAGAAGAATAATCATGATTGATTCCTTCTGAAGAACAGAAATCTGATAATTTTTGATTCTCAAACTCCTTTCCATGGTCACTTCTTATTCTGACCACACAACTTGCTTTTTCTCTTTGTATTCTTTGGCACAGATCTTTGAATACATCAAACACATCAGACTTTTCTTTGATGAAACATATCCATGTATATCTTGAAAATTCATCAACAACCACATAGGCATACCTTTTTCCACCAAGACTCTCAACATGCATTGGTCCCATAAGATCCATATGCAATAATTCCAAAACTTTGGAAGTTGTCAGATGTTGGAGCTTTGGATGTGACATCTTGGTTTGCTTGCCTATTTGACATTCACCACATACTTTTCCTTCATCAATCTTCAGTCTTGGAATACCTCTTACAGCCTCCATAGATATGATCTTCTTTATTCCTCTGAGATGAAGATGACCCAGTCTTTGGTGCCATAGCTTCACTTCTTCTTCTTTGGCTAAGGAGCAAGTTGAAGTGAAACTGAAATCTTGAGGTTCCCACATATAACAGTTGTCTTTAGATCTGACTCCTCTCATGACAACCTTCTGTTCTTTATCAGACATTATTGTTGCACCCCAAAATTTGCCCTCACAATACAAGACTTTGTGTGCTAAGAAGGTTCACAAGGTTCACAAGATTCACAATGCTTTCAAAACCTTTCATGAGGCTCATGAAGTCTACAAGTTACTTCATGAAGGTTCACAAGGTTCACAAGTTTCCCAATGCTTTCAATACCTTCCATGAGGCTCATGAAGTCTACAAGTCACTTCATGAAGGTTCACAAGGTTCACAAGATTCACAATGCTCACCAGACTTTTTATGAGGTTCAGAAGTCTACAAGTCACTTTATGAAGTTCACAAGGTTCACAAGTTTCACAAGGTTCACAATACCTCCCATGAGGTTCATAAGACATTTTATGATGGTTCACAAGGTTCACAAAGTTCACAACTGGTCAGAAGAGTTGACAATTCCCTCAGACAATGCACCTCCTAAGCAGTGCATCCAAAACTAGGGTTTTGACTTTAATCAGGTTAAATGAACTTCCAAGACTTCAAGTGAGCTTCATAACATCTTATATGTGTTTAAGAATCCTCATGACAAGTTTCAAGACTTTTCTCCAAAGTTTGCTCAGTCAGATGATCAGATAAGTCAAAATCAGTCAAAGCAGTTAAAAAGTCAAACTGAGGTCAACTGTGGTCAAACCAAAGTCAAACTTCATGATTTTTTGCCAACATCAAGTATATGTAGTAAAATTCATCATTTGATCAAGGGTTGATCATGATTCATCAAGGAGATTTCAGATCATCAAGAATCAGGAGTTTCTAAATTAGGGTTTTCTCAGTAAAAGTCAACTGAACTTTGACCAGCCATAACTTTCACATGCTTCATCACCAAGTCTCCATCCAAAGCTCATTTTGAAGGAAATTGAATTCTCTACAACTTTGTGTCTCATAAGCCAAGCCCAAAAATGCTTCATTTGGAGGGTATGAGCTAAGACATTATAGGTCCTTTTGAAAGTCAACAAAAAGTCAACAACTTCAAAAGGGCATAACTTGAGATTGGTAAATGATATGGACATGAAACCAGTGGGGTTGTTTAGAGGACTCTTCAAGCTTTCCAAAATGTCCAAGAACACCCTCATAGCATTAAAATTGAAGGATGTGTTCCCTTGCAAAGTTGGGAAATTTCGGGTTGGTTTATGATGAAAATGGAGGTCTAAAACCAATTTCTTCCAAATGGGCTTGCCAAATGATGACCCAATCCATACAATAACTTCATGCACGACCCAAACCATTAAAAATCAGATTTTTTATTATTTTATTTTTATTTATTTTGATTTAATTCATTAAAAATCATTTTAAATAAAAATAAAATATGAAAATGTAAGATTTGATTTGGATCAAGCTTCTAGAAAATCATAAATTTGATTTGAATTGAAGAGGAAAGAAATCATGAGGTTTAGCCAAAAATAGCAAGTGTTCATACATGAATATTTTATTTTTAAGGCATGATCATTTTGAATCTTTTCATATCAAAGTTTCCACACAAGTGATTAATTTTTTGACCTAAATTCAGTCTCCTATAAGTACTTAACTCATTACCCTAGCAAGCCACGGATTTCTGCCCCCTCAAGAGTAAGTTCACAACTTCAAAAATTCTTCACTAATTCAAATTCGGTTTCAAGCTTTTAGGGCGTTTTAAGGTAATTTGAGACCATAGAAACATTGCCTGAACATCCCAGATGCAATCCCAGCTCTCATTTGCATCAGAAGCATCATGAACCATGAATACCGAATTCACTTTTATCTTGAATTTCAAATTTTCGAATTCATTAATATATGCATTATAAACTGTTTTTGATGATTGGTATGTGTTTGTTGTGATGCCTAGATTGTTTCTGGATAAAAGAATCAAAGAAAACAACCCTAACCCGCAAGTTGCCATAGCTAGGGTTCTTGAGTTGAAATTGGGATCTTTCGATTTAGCCAACATAAATTAATTTTGAGACCACAATTGGATTGTGTGCTGTATGGGGATTACAAATATGTGACTAATTTGATAAAATGTTGCTGTTTAATGGTGGTTCGAAATTTGCAGGTTTAAGTTGCAAGTAAAATCGCAGGTAAACTCATAGTAAAATTCGCAGGTAAATCCTACGAATCCAAGGTTGAAGACGAAGGCTGTTGGCGCGTTCTGGAAATTCAAATTTTGTTTAAAATATTTTATGTTTTGTTGTTGGTTTATTATCACAAGCCAACGCTTGTCCCAGTGGTAAGGCTAGCGTGCGTTTAGTGGAATGGCCTGTGTTCGAAACCAGGTCTTGTACAATTTTTTCTATTTTTGCAGGTTAAATATGAGGCTTAATATATTATGATTTCTTGCCACACCTTTAGCAGACGCGCTCACCCAGCAGGATTGGCAATGTATACTTGTGTTTGTTTGAGAGGTCCTGGGGTCGATTCTCCCCCAGGCCTTTTGCTTTCTTTTATTTTTCTGGATTTTTCATGACAAGGAATAAAACCAATTCTACCCCCTTGCTTATTGCCTGCGCGTGTGGTGGCCTGGTGGTGTGTTTTGATGCTGGTAAACAGAGCTTCCTGGGTTCAAATCCCAGTCAGATAAGTTTTGTTATTTTTTTCTATTTTTATTTTGTTTAATTGATTTAGGTTTTATAAATAATTATATATATAATTAAATAATTCTATAAATGTTTATTCAATATTTTCTAATATTCAAAAATTATTTTTCTTAATTCAAAAATTATTTTTTTATATCATGTAATTAAATTATAATATATGTATATATTTATTAAAATAATTTTGTATATTAGATTATAAACTCTTAAATATTTTTCTAACAAAACCCTAATTTTAGAAACCCTAGTTTATCTTTTCTAAATAATTATTAAAAACCTAATTTTTATTTTCTAAATTTTGTAAATATAGTTATTATGTATGTATTCTAGCTAATATAATTAAATTATAGTTAATCCCATTTTAATAATATTATATCATTGTTTATAATTAATCATATATGTAAATAATTTCTAAAATTGCAAATTTAATAATTTCTCATAATATGTTCATAATTTATTTAATTTGTTTATAATTTTAAAATTAATTAGTATAATTGTTCTTATTTCTCTATTAAGCCATTAAAATTTTATTTTGTTTATTATTATTATTAATCATGCTTATTACTAATCCATTTATTTTTAAATTATGCTTATTATTATTATTTCACTAACCTTATTTATTTTTAATTATTATTACTAACCCCTATTATAATTATTCTTGCTTATTTATTTATTATTTTTGCTTATTTATTTATTTTGCTATTTATTATTAATTGCTTATTATTATTATGTAAATGCTCCTGGATGTAATTTTTGTAAATATTTAAATTATTTAATTTTCATGCTATGGTTAGTAAAATAGGGAGTGTAAACATGTATTATATTTAAAATTGAATTTAGATCATTTAAAATCATAAGATAAATATTAAATTGAACACTCACACACGTAAGTCGATTTTTAATCGCCATCTCACTTTCTAGGGTTGCCTCTCAATGTTGCCTATTCAAAAAGGTCAAGTGGGGTGTATAAAGCAAAGTCCCTTAAAAAGAAAAGTCATCAAGTCCCTAAAATAATCAAGGATCAAGTCCCTTAATGGTTGCCTTTCAATATGATCTTGTCCCTTCCGAATAATGATGACAGTCCCTCCAAAATGCTTAATACACCCTACAGTTGCCTATACAACAGATGTCCCTCATATGTCCCTTACATCCAAGGTAATGACTACCTATTCCTTAATAATAGGGATAATCTTACCATTTAAAGGATAAAGAACAGAAAAGACTTAAACTTTAGGGTAGGTTCCTCATAGTTACTTGCTCACTATTTCAAATTTCAAATACTTCACAAATTTCAAACAATTTTCAAACACAAGTTTTTTACGCATCCGTATATGGATCATTATTAAACTCTTATGAAAATTTCTATTCACACACTTCACATTTTCAAAAACATTTTAAAGTGAGCTAAGTAACTAAGAGCCCATGGATAACCATGGATGTAAAGGGTGCTAACACCTTCCCTTTACATAACCTACCCCCCGGACCCAAAAATCTTTTAAAAAGGTCTTTCCTGTTCTTTTATGCCTTTCCTTTGGATAAAATAAAAGTCGGTGGCGACTCTTGCTATCCGCAACATAACTAAAGTCAGTTCTCCCACCGTGTTACAACTATGCATTCAGTTTTGGTAAAGTTTACACTGTAACCTTGATCACATAATTGACTTATGCTGATCAAGTTAGCAGTCAATCCTTTTACCAGCAGCACATCATCTAGTCTTAGTACATCTGGGCAGTCCAAAGTCCCAACTCCCTTGATTTCTCCTTTAGCTCCATCTCCAAAGGTTACATATCTGGATGAGTGTGACTTTAAGTCTACCAGCCGATTCTTCAATCCAGTCATGTGCCTTGAGCATCCACTATCAAAGTACCAGTCTTCCTTAGCTGATACTCTGAGAGATGTATGAGCTATATAGGTAACAACCTTCTTTGACCATTTTTGCCTGTTGTGAGGTTTCCTTTGATGCCTCTGCCCTGTGTAGTGTCCATCTTTAGAGTTCCAAGGTTGTTTGTTGAACTTGTTCTTGGGCATGTATTTGTATCTTTGATCAGCATGAAAACTAGCTTTAGGTACCCATACTTTCTTGATGACCTCTGTCTTCTGCTTCGTGGGTTGCTGATATCTTTGATTTTGATGTCCATGCATCACTTTCTTGGTGACCTCTGTCTTCTGCTTAGGGGGTTGCTGATACCTCTGATTTGGATGTCCATGAAGCTTGTAGCAAAAAGGTTTGATGTGACCAAACCTTCCACAATGATGGCATCTCCATCTTTGATACTTCTTTTTCATCATGTTCTTTTCATGATGTTGGGACATCTGTTGGGACATCTTGTTTGACTTTATGGGATTTGAAGTTGTTTTGCTGGTGCTAGCCTCAAACTTTTGAGATTTATTAAATCCTAGCCCAGTCCTATCCCCTGAATGCTTGTTGTTGTTGAGAATGACATCCAGTGTGTTTGAGCTACTGTTCAGCATTCTGACAGATTTGGACATATGCTCCAATTTGGAGTTGAATAGGCTTACTTCACTTTTCAAAGTGTTAATGATCTCTAGATTACTTGTCTTTTCAGCCTTTAATTCCTCAATCTGCTTCTTTTGCTTTATACTCTCCATGCATACTTCAGTGCTCCTTTTACACAGCATCTTGTATGATTCTTCAAGCTCTTCAAAAGTCAGCTCCTCATCACTGGATCCCCCTTCAGATTCACATACTCCAGCTAGAGCAGTGATGTGCTTTGCAGATTCTTCTTCTGACTCACATCCCGAGTCTTCATCTGACCATGTCACAGAGAGACCTTTCTTCTGCTTCTTTAGATAGGTTGGGCATTCATTTCTGATGTGTCCATATCCTTCACATCCATGACATTGAATCCATTTTCCTTGGTTGGTCTTCTCATCATAATTTGACCTTCTATTAGAATCATAAGGTCTTTTATTCTCAGAAGAGTTTGAGTTTCTTCCACTTGATCTGGACCTGTTATCCATTCTTTTGAGAATTTTGTTGAATTGTCTTCCAAGCATAGCAATTGTTTTTGATAAATTTTCTTCATGGTATGCTTCATAACTTTCTTCATCTTTATCAGTATTTGAGACCAAGGCTATGCTTTTGTTTTTCTTTACAATTGTATCATTCATTCTCATCTCAAATGTTTGAAGGGAACCAATGAGCTCTTCAACCTTCATTGTGCATATATCATGAGCTTCTTCTATTGCAGTAACCTTCATGTCAAATCTTTTTAGTAAAGATCTGAGAATCTTTCTTACCAACTTTTCATCACTCATCTTCTCTCCCAAAGCACCAGAAGTATTAGCTATTTCCAAGATGTTCATGTAAAACTCATGAATGGTCTCATCTTCCTTCATTCTCAAGTTTTCAAACTTGGTGGTGAGAAGTTGAAGTCTTGACATCTTCACCTTTGATGTTCCTTCATGAGTGGTTTTGAGAGTGTCCCAAACATCCTTGGCCAGCTCACAATGATGCACAAGTCTAAATATGTTCCTATCAATGCCATTGAATAAGGCATTTAAGGCTTTGGAATTTCCAAGTGCTGAATATTCTTCCTCCTTGCTCCACTCTTCTTCAGGCTTCAACACTTTTGCCCCATCCTTATTGTCTTGGACAGGGTGCTCCCATCCTTTGTTGACTGCTTTCCAAGCCCTGCTATCAAGTGATTTTAAGAATGCTACCATTCTTGGCTTCCAGTAGTCATAGTTGGATCCATCCAATATAGGTGGTCTATTCACAAATCCTACATCTCTGTCCATGTTCCCAAAATTTGTAGTCCCTAGATCTCACCCAGTTAAACAGGCAGGGTGCCTGCTCTGATGCCAATTGAAATTCTGGGATCAGGTACGTGATGTCGAATGAGATGTTTAAACACTTGAAGACTTAAACAAAACTTAAAGTGCAGGTAAATTAAATAACACAGGAAATTGTTAACCCAGTTCAGTGTATCTCCACACTTACATCTGGGGGCTACCAAGCCAGGAAGGAAATCCAATATAAGTAATATTAATTCTGGACTTAAACCACTCAGTTTAATCCTTCACTTAATATCTACCCAAGGCAATTTCTACCTAAGACACAACTTAGATATGAGTACCAACTCACTCCCCCTCAATCACACAGTGATATGTTACAATGTTTAATAAAATTGAAGTCACACTTCAAACACAACAGCTTGATTTTACTTAACAGTTTCAATCAAGACACAATACACTTTTTGCTTAAAAGCTCATAAAGTGATACACAACTAAAACCTGCTATTAAACACAAACACCCTTTACAGTCTTCTTAATTTCATACCCTATTCTGAGAGTTTCTTTTCCTTAAATAGATGCTTGGTTTTTGGGCTTTCTGTAGATTATCCAGTCCTGATAAGTCATGCTGTCATCACCTTGAATTAGGGTTTGTTACTTCCTTGATTCTAGGTGAGGTAGTTATTCTGTTATACTGAAATCAGATAACTAAGCTCCCTATAGATGCGCCTTGTACTGTTTATCTATTCACAATTAATTCCAGATAAATTCCCTGAATTTACTCAGTTCTGTTATGCATCATTTAAGTCTGGTAGCAGGTTTAAGATGTCACAACATCTGGTGTAACATCCTGATGTCTGAACTTAATTCATTAACTTATACTCTGTTTGACAATGTCACAACATCTGGTGTGACATCCTGAACTAAGTTCAACACTTCTTGTTTGTCAAAAATTCTGCCAATTCTAAACATCTACAATTTGCATTAATCGTTCATCTTGCATTTCATTCCAAAGTCGTAAACTTATTCCATGTTCCTTCATCTTTAGTAAATCAAGCTGGTTTCCCGACGCCCGTATCGTGCTAGACGCCCGTATCTAACTAGAGCCAACACTAGAAGACTGATGGACGTGATTCAAGAAGAACAAGCTGCTATGAGGGAAGAGATTGACTCGGTCAAGAGCAAGAATGTATTTCTTCCCCTTTGAAGAAACTGGTCTAATTTCACCAATTAGGTCTAAAGCCCAACCCCTAAATGGCCAAGGCTTCACAATTGAATTCAATTCACTTGTAGGGACATGTGGTATGCCTACGTGCAATTGGCATTCTTGACATCCTTTGGCGAAATCGATACAGTCTTTCAGCATTGTTGGCCAGTACATTCCCTGTCGAAACAACAACCATTTCATTTTATGTCCTACTTGATATGCACCACAAGTTCCACTATGTACGTTTGACAAAGCTACATAAGCCTCTTCTTTTCCTGAACATTTTAACAAAACCCCTTCTTAGGTTTTCTTGAAGAGCTCATTTCCAAAAAGTACATAGCTTAAAGCTCTATACTTAACTTTCCTTTCGACCCTCATATTTGGGTCTTGTAGATACTCCTTGATGGGCTTTCTCCAATCTCCAGCTCTTGAGTCATCTACATTGAAAATTTTAAAGTTTTCTTTGTCACCATATCCTAACTTTATTGTTTCTAAATCTGATGGAGACAACTTAGTGGATATAACTCTTCCTCTAACTTCAATATCCTTTTTTAGGTTTTCTTTCGACACCTTGTACTCGAATGTTATTTAAGCAAGGTCATTCACCTCTTGATTCTCCATCCTGGGTATATGTTTGATGACCACATTATCAAATCTTTTAAGCAGTCTGTTGGCTATGACGAAATACATAATCAAATTCTCTTTTACGCATTTATATTGTTTAGTCAACTGTTTCACTACTAACTCAGAGTCACCCATTATTTCGACTTTGGTTTCCCCCAATTCCAACAAGATTTCAAGTCCAACAATCAAAGCTTCGTATCCTGCTTCGTTATTCGAACACAAGCCTTCAACTTTGTACTTGAATTTTGTTAGGAGAAATAATTAATATTCCGACTCCAGTTCCATTCCTGTGACTCGAACCATCAAAATATAATTTCCAAGGTTCCATTGTGACATACTCTACCCCATTTTCATTTATGGAGTGGTCTGCTATGAAGTCAATGACCACTTGTCCCTTAACAACCTTTAATGGCAAATATTTTAGGGAATATTTTGTTAATGCTAAAACCCACTTCCCTATTCTACTATGTAAAATAGATTTAGATAACATATACTTTATTACGTCGAAATGAGAAGATACATATACATCAACAGGTTTTATATAATGTTTCAACTTCATACAGGAAAAATATACACATAGACATAATTTTTCTATAACAATATATCTAGTCTCGACATCATTCAGGACCCTGCTGAGGTAGTAGATGGCCCTTTCGACGCCATTTTCGTCTTCTTGACAAAGCATACTTCCCAGTGTTTTATCTGATGCTAAAACATACAATCTCATGCTTCTTTTTCTACAAGGAGGCATCAAAATTGGAGGGCTGGACAGGTATTCTTTGATCAGGTCGAAAGCAACTTGCTACTTTTGCCCCCAGGCGAAGTCCTCCTTATTCATTCGAAGTAGAGGTGAAAAGGCCTACGTTCTTCCACTAAGGTTGGAGATGAACCTTCTGAGAAAGTTGATTTTCCCTAGCAGAGACTGCAATTCCTTCTTTGTTGATGGCGCTTTTGCTTCCATTTTGGCCTTGGATTTGTTTTCATGGATTTCGATCCCCTTCTTGTGAACCACAAAGCCAAAAAAATCACCCACCTGCACACCGAAAGCACACTTTAAGGGATTCATCTTTAAACCAAACTTCCTCACCCTCTCAAAGGACTGTCGAAGATGGTCTATATGACGTTTTCCTGAAATAGACTTAATCACAATATCATCAATGTAAATTTGCATGAAAGTTTCAATATAATTGTGAAAGATTGAATTCATAGCACGTTGATAAGTTGCTCCAGCATTTTTTAGGCCGAAAGGCATCATTATCCATTCATAAGTTCCTATTGGCCCAAGACTGTTGGATTTATTAATTCAGCGTCACCCTTAGGGATTCGATGGGCTTAACATCCCAACCCATGGCGCTTAATAGGCGCAACCCCTTGAGGACTTTATACTATAAGGAAATAAAGTTGCGCCTTCACTAACAACAATTGCTTTTAGTGCAGTGGTAAGCGCTTGATCCTACAAGTGGTATCAGAGCAAGGTCATGGGTTCGAATCCCCCCGACTGACACTGGGGGGGAGATTGTTGGATTTATTAATTCAACGCCACCCTTAGGGATTCGATGGGCTTAACATCCCAACCCATGGCGCTTAATAGGCGCAACCCCTTGAGGACTTTATACTATAAGGAAATAAAGTTGCGCCTTCACTAACAACAATTGCTTTTAGTGCAGTGGTAAGCGCTTGATCCTACAAAGACAACGGAAAGCTGTCTTAGGAATGTCTTCTTTGGCAATAAAAATTTGATTATAACCAGAGTATCCGTCTAACATACTTAAGTACTCGTGGCCTACTGCCGAATCTAAAAACATTTCCGCTACTGGCATAGGGTATTCATCTTTTGGGGTGGCTGAATTTAAGTCTCGAAAATCAATACATACCCTAAGTTTTCCATTTTTCTTTATTACAGGAACTATGTTTGCAATCCAATCAACATACCTGGTTGTGCGGATGAATTTGCATTTCAGAAGTCTTCCGACCTCTTCTTTTATTTTTGACAGAACTTCTGGTGCGAAACGCCTTGGGGTTTGCTTCACTGGCTTCTTTCCCTCTAGTATTGGCAACCTCAATTCAACCACGCTTCTGTCTAAACCAGGCATTTCATCATAGTCCCATGCAAAGCAATTTTTGTATTCACGCAACAACTGGACTATTTTGACTCTGAACTGATGGTCCATCTTGGCACTTATGTAAGTTGGCCTTTTTTCTGCCCCCCGTCCCAATTCTATTTCTTCCAACGGGTCTTGTGCCACCATCTTCATGTTGGTCATCATTGGATCTTGTTCGAACCCCAAAGGCTCGTCATCATAAATGGCGTCAAGCTTTTGGTCTTGGCATTCGCCCATTTGAATGTTTTTAATATTTTCTTCAACGTCTTCTTCTAGACATTGTTGGTTGGACTTGTTTTGATTAGCCTTGACAACCATAAATTTGACTTCGGCTTCAAGTGCCGCTTTTAGTTTTTTGTCGGCTATGTAAGCCGTAATTCTTTCTAAAGTTGATGCTTCAGTCATAGTCTTTGAATTCACTTCCCCACCCAGTCGGTTCTATGTGGGCAGCTCCCCATACGTATGGTGAAGGTACATGGAGCAGTAAGCGTTGTCAGTTGTTTTAAGGTCAAAGTTGGCTAGAATACATGGGGGTATGTGAGCCAAGTTTTTGTCAAAACTGAGACGTTCGACGTGATTTACATCGGTCATGATAACTTTGGTTCGCCTCTATGTTTTCCACTATGCCATCTGCTCTCCAAATAACAATTCTTTGGTGCATAGATGAAGGTACAACTCCTACACCATGTATCCATTCTCTTCCCAAGAGAAGGTTATAGTTTGCTTTCGACGTTATTACCATGAATATTGTTGGTCTTGTTATAGTTCCAACAGTTAGATCTACCTGGATTACACCCATGGTAGTTCCTTATTTTCCTTCGTAATTTGATAATATCATGTTGTGGGGCTTGGCGTCAGAGTCATTCTTACCAATCCTTTTTAATATGAAATGAGGTATTAATTTCACTGCTGCTCCCCCATTCACTAGTATTTTGTTTACTCCTACGTTATCGATTTTTCCTTTTATGAACAAAGGTTTCAAGTTCCCCTTCAATGAGTCATCTGTTCTTTCAAAGAATGAATTCTATTCTTCCACACAACCATTGTTCATTATGTAATAGCATACTGGTTTGTGAGCTATTTGCTCTTCTTCGACGATGTCATCTTCGTCCTCTATCTGCATCATCCTGTCATAGTCTCTGGGAACGACTGAGACTACGTTGCATACAACGTCGAAAGAGGCTTCAGAATCGGATTTGAAATCATCAGTCATTTCTTCGTCATCTTAAGCTTTCGGCTTTATTTGTTCGACCCTTGCGCCTGTAATTTTGTCATTAGATACTTCCCTCCTCTCTAACTCTTGGATGTTGTGGCTTGATGCAGCTTCATCTTTAATGCCAACCTCTCTTTTCACCATGCCTCTTTCCGCAGCTTCCTTTTCTACTCTCTTTTGCCTTTGGAACCTTCTCCATTGAGACTTCGTCATGGGTTTTTTACCCTTATAGTTCTCTGAGGGGTAAGCTCTAGGTTTCTGTTTTTCGACCCTAACTCTTTGCGCTACCGAAGGTCCCCTCTGAACGTTGAAGCTGCTCCAATCCTTTCGTCCTTGAGCGTCCCTGATGGGTTATACCCATTTGTCGTCGACGCCTTTTTTTGTTGGTTTGAATGAATGGTAGCTTCGACCTCCAATCCTTTGTTGTTGGTGCTCACTTCTTCTTGGGTCATATCTGTCTGCTTTTGGGGCTGGTATTGCCCCCCCAATTTCCTTTCCTCTTGGAATTTTCTATCACTTCCAGATTATCTGCTGCCTTTTTGTTGAAAATGGCGCTGCAATGTGGGCACAACATCACTTCAGCTTTCCTCCTTTGACACCTTTTTATAAAGTCAATCAGACTATTGTCTTCTCTTGGGTATGCCAACCTCTGATACTCTGCTTGATGGCATTCATCAAGAGCCTGCAATGGGTTATTTTGGGATGTTTCGACCATGTTGATACTAGCTGGTTTTCCACCACTAATCTTCAACTTGTCCATATTTTCTATCAACCTCCTCTTAGCCTCACCTATCTCCTTTGTTGAGTTATCCTCTTCATTTGGAAATGAGTTTCCACAGGCTTTCTGGAAGCAGTTTTCGACTGGCTTTTCCCTGGGATCCTCCATTATTCTTCGGAGGATTCCATAGGTGATTGGCTCTTCAGACACTTCGCCAATCTTCGCTTTCAGCATGGTAGCACTTTCACCAACTTCAGTATTGATAGTGAGGCCTTCAACAACCTTCCTTTCACTGTTACCTAGAGCATTTGTAATTTTCTTGTCCTCTGTTATATTGGGGATTTCAGTAGCCTTCCGTTCTTTTTCTACGAAGTCCTCAGTGGCTTCGTCTTTGCTTGCTTCGTTGTGGCCTTCAGTGGCTTCAACTTTGGTCGTGTTAATGGGGCCCTCAGTGGCCTTCAGGTTTGTTGGGATAGAACCCTCAGTGGTTTCTCCATATTTTGTTTTGCCAAGATCATTTGTGATTTCAATCTTGCCTACGTTGTTGAGGCTTTCAGTGGCCTTCTTGCTGTAGCCAGTTGATTCACCTTAGTAATGTGTTCAACATTATGCCATTCAGTGACTTCGTCCAGGTTGGCAAGATCCTCAGTAATCTATACCATGTTGACGTTGGTGTCGAAACCCTGAGCAGCTTCCACCATTTCGAAACTATATTCAGAACTCTCTCCCACTTCCACCATGTTAATGATTGATGGCTCAGCGTAGTGGGCCTCAACGGTCTGCATGGGATTTGAGTCAACTTTCATTTGTTGTTTCTGCTTGTCACTGAACTTTAGCCTTCCATCACGGATATCGTTCTGCATTAGATCCCTGAAAAGGAAACATTGAGACGTTTTATGACCCAAAAAGTCGTGGTACTTACAAAAACCTCTCTTTTTCTGTTGTTCCATAGGAGGCACTTTAGTGCCTGGTGGAACTATCATCTGACCATCTTCGACTAATTTGTCAAATATTTCTTCACACTTAGTGACGTCGAACGTATAGGTTCTTTTGGGAAATTTATCGTTCTTTTCAGATTCGACTGAATTCTTTCTGTTCGACGGAACTAGCACTTTACAAGAATATGGTGGTCCTTGTTTTAGTTTTGCTAGGTCAATTTCCTGTTCGTCGAAACTAGTTGATTCATCTATGTTTTCTATATCGTTTTCGTCCTCCTAGCATATTCCTACATAAGCCACTTTTTCTCTCTTATTTCTATTTTCCCTGAATTTCTCAGCTTTCAGTCTTTCGACCTGCCTCACCCTATCTGCTAACTGTGACATATCTCTCAGATATTGGGTGTCTGATTTCTTTCTTATAGAATATTCTAAACCCCCTATGGCCATTTCGACCAATTCACGTTCAGGTACTTGGGTGAAACACCCGACCTTTAGTAATCTAAACCTATTCAAGTAGTCATCTATTGGTTCAGAAAGTTTCCTCTTTACACTGGCCAATTCTTTCAGGCTTATTTTGTTCTGTCCCATGTAGAACTGTTCATGTAAAAGTCTTTCTAATTGGCTCCATGTATATATAGAATTTGCAGGTAAAGACGTAAACCAAGTAAAAGCATTTTTTTGTCAAGCAACATGGAAAATATTTTGTCCTTAAGTTTTCATTATTTGCTATCTCTCCCGCTTCGTTAGATAGCGTGATACGTGTTCTTTGGTCGATTCGCTGGTATCCCCTGAGAATTTGGTGAACTTAGGCACTTTCCACCTTGGGGGTAGTTCTTGTTGCAGGATATACTCAGATAATGGGGAGACATAACTGGGCCTCTGTAATCCTATATTTACCTAATTCTGTGCCATTATCCTTTCGATCATGGCTGCTAAGTTATTTTCTACAGGCATACTATTACAGCGCATCTGCTACACAATATAATCAGCGTCTTGACCCCTTTGGACTAAAATCCTCCGAGGCTCTTGCTGGGCAGGAACTTCTACACGAGGTTGTTCGACTACTTCCTCTTGGATTCTAACGTTTACCTGGGGAATTTCTATTGGCCTCTGATTTATTGTAGGTTCCTCTTTGACAAGTGTCCTAGGGTTTTGAACTATTTGTTCTCTAGGTTGAGTTTGGGGTACGCTGAAAAAATTAGCAATACGCGTCATTTGTTATGCCAACAATTGGTTGGTTTGGGTTATGTTTTATATTAAAGGGTTAAACACTTATCCCATTTGTTGTGTTAACATGTGGAATATTTCATGATTGTTTTCGTCCATTTGTTGCCTAATTACTTGCGCCAAATTAGTAGTAATTGCTGGCGTATAACTTTGAAATCCTGGTGGGGTTGATTTATTTTGCCCATGTTTCCACCAGATCCTGATCCTTGTAATGGTGAAGACCTATTTACCAAGGAGTCAGAATACAGTGACGATGAATTTTGCAAACTTGCCATCGTTGTAGTAGGCATCCCATAAGGTTGTTCCTTACCATACAAAGGCATTGAAAAGCTGGTTGCAAAGGGCCTGTGAACACTTCCTATAGGAGGAGGCGTTCCTATGGGCATTTGGGGTCCCATGGAAGAAAAACTAGGCGCACTTTGAGATACTGCAAATACAGGTGTCGAACCTGATGACGAAGGTATGGCCTCTGATACAAAGATTGACCTTGTATTTCCCCCTGTTAAAGGAGTAGGGTTAAGCACCATGTTGTTTTCGTTTGAATTTTCTGGAGGATTATCCATTCTTCTTACTCTTGTCCGTTTAGGTCTTTCTACATCGGTTACGGCTAATTTACCACTTCTTAGAATCATGCAACGAATTAAAATTCCTTTGACTAAGAGTTGTTATGATATTTTTCGCACTAAGGTCCCACTGGGCGTGCCAATTTGTTCGCTGGTGTTTTCCGACGAACAACCTCTGGTTTCTAATTTAGCGTTAAACTAGTTTACTTGCAGGATCAACCACACAAATCCTAGGACATAAGTGCGAATTTATTTGGTCAAAAGTGATGATTTATGATAATCTTATGGTTTTACTTTTATTAAGTTTCTTATGTATATTTGTATGATTCATAAAACCAAAACCAAGAACAAAAGTAAAATGACTTGGCAAAACTTAAAGGAAATAACTTCTAAAAATGTATAAAGTAATTGATCATAACAAGTAAAGACTGTCGAAATAGAAAGAGCTTGTAAATTGACTGAATTGTAAAAGTGCAAAGATGTTAAATAACTTGGAATTTATTAAACTTGAAGAAATAAAGATGGTGTCACACATACATTTTTCCAGAATTACACTATTTTCTCTCACACGGGTACTTTGAGTTATCTTACAGGAATTTGTACAATAATTTCACACACACAAATCTGATAAAAACTACCCTATATATAAGAAACTAAAATAACTGCCACTAACGGGCAAATCCTAATATTTTGACACTTGGCCTTTTGGCATGCATTCATTCCATTAGATTCTTCCACGCGTACTTCTGCCAAACGTTTCAATCTAAAAATTTGAATTTCTTTTTTTTTTGCTGAACCGATACCTTTGTTCAACATCTGTCAAAAACATCAAAGATGACCACCTTCGACTGACTGGTCAAATTACCAAAACAAGATCTTCTTCCCTGTCTCTTGTCGAAAGTACAAAAAAACCACTTCTTGCTATCTGTGTCGAAATCCTCCTTTCAAATGTATTTTCCAACTCTTTTTCTTATGTCAAATCATATCTCTTTCCCTTTCATTTTCACATCGTCAAAAATCCCTATCTACACTAAGATTGTGCTGAATAAGATAAATTCTATTTGCAGAGGGTTCATTTGGGTAGAAAATGACAATCCAAGTAAAAAAAAGTCATGTTGCCTGGGGGAAAACTTGCAGACCTAGTAGAAATGGTGGGCTTAATATCATAAACTTGGAAATTGGGAATATAATTGCTTTGCTAAAGTGCCTGTGGAGTATCAGCTTAAAAATTGATAATTTGTGGGTGAAATAGGTGCACAACTATTACTTAAAAAGTGATGATGTGTGAAATGTTCCTATAAAGAATAACATCACTTGGATTATGAAAGAGATTCTAAAGACTAGAAAGGAGGTCCTGAGTATCCAATAAGTGTGGCAGAAGATGGTCAATTCAAGGAAGTTCTCCATGAGCCAAGTTTATAGGAGTATAATGGAGGATCACACTCAGGTGGATTGGTACCATATGATGTGCCATATTGTGGAAAGACCAATGACATTGTTGTGTTGTTGGCTGCTATGTCAAGAGCGACTAGCTACAAAAGACAGATTGAGCAAAATGGGAATGATTCAAAATTCAGATTGTGCGTTATGTGGAACAGAAATGGAAAGCAACAATCATGTGATCTTTAAGTGCAAGAGAGTGCAGCCAATTTGGGATGCAATTTTCAAGTGGTTGGATATTACAAGATCCAACAATTTAGACTTAGAATGGATAAAAAGAAAGTGCAAGAGCAAGGGTAGGAGAACTGGTATATTCAAAGTAGTAATGACAAAAACATTATATGGTATTTGGAGATTCTGAAATAGTGTAATTTTTGATAATGATAGAAACCAACTTGATACAGATAGTGTTATAAAAAGTATAGTGGATGTTATTGTGTATAGATGGTGGATGAGACCCAAATATAGGAATAACATATCTAAATTGCTAATGTAAATATATAGTTAATTCTCTTGGGGAATATCAAGAGTGTATGTAATCTCTTTTGAAATATATGAATTCTTTTATTTTAATACATCTATCTAATAAAATAATAATATTAAATATTATATCATATTTTAATATTATTCTAATTTAAAATATAATAAGTTTTAGGAAAATTCTTATCATTCCCTAATTAAAAAAAATTGGGTAGTCTTTTTTTTCTTCCATAGAAACAAAGTATAAAGTCGGAATAGATTTTAAAATATCCCACCCAAGTCCGTCTCTTAAATTTTTAAGTTTATCTACAAAAATAATATATCGATATTCAGTCAAAAGAGATACATTAAAAAACCAATATAAATGGACGGTACCTGTTATGTAAGTCACCAAACTCCCCATTTCATTTCTCAACTCTTCCAAATAACTCCATCGCCGGGATGTCACCGTCTGCCGGAGTCCATACCCCCCTCTTGACTGGATCCACACCGGCGGCGGGCCAAGGTTCAATCCCCGGCGCCGTATTTAATGTCGCCACGAGCATAATTGGCGCCGGAATCATGTCAATCCCGGCGATTCTTAAAGTTCTCGGCGTTTTCCCCTCTTTCGCCTTAATTGCAATCGTGGCTGCGCTAGCCGAAGTTTCGGTGGATTTTCTCATGCGTTTTACACATGCTGGTGAAACGAAGACGTACTCTGGCGTCATGAAGGAAGCTTTCGGGGCCGCTGGAGCATTAGCCTCTCAAGTTTGTGTAATAGTCACCAACTTCGGGGCTTTAATTCTCTTCCTTATTATTATCGGTTAGAACAAATTTCATTTCTTTACTTTTCTCTTAATTAAATTCTTGATCATTTATTAAGAGTTAAATGATACACCTTTCTAGATTTTTTGTTTCTTTGCTAAGTGGTGATTCTTTTATATTTGTGATCTAAAATAGAATAGATTGCTTTCAAGTTTTTCATGTTATGTGTAATGGAACAACAGGGGATGTTCTATCTGGAAAGAAAAGTGGAGATGAAGTTCATTTGGGAATTTTGCAACAGTGGTTTGGGGATCACTGGTGGAATTCCAGGGAAGTTGCTCTTCTCGTCCCCTTGCTTCTTGTTATGCTTCCATTGGTCTTGTTCAGAAGTGTAGGTTAGTGTTTTTCAATGCTTATTTAGTGCATGATTGGAAAGATTATTTTCATTGTTCCGAATCGAAAAGATTTAATGGCATAGACTTATTTGTTATTGTTTTTGATTTTATGCTGTTTTGAATTTTGTCAGAATCCTTGAAGTACAGTTCTGCTGTATCAACTCTTCTTGCTGTGTTATTTGTTGCCATTTGTTCTGGTTTGGCTATTGTTGCTTTGGTGCAAGGAAAAACGCAAACTCCTAAACTGGTTCCTCGGTTAGACTACCAGACATCTTTCTTTGATTTGTTCACTACAGTTCCAGTTGTAGTCACTGCATTCACATTTCATTTTAATGGTACTAGTTAAATTGCATTTTGCATTATTTGGTGGTGGCTAAGGGTTTTCTCCTTTTCTTGTTATTGTGCTGACGACTACTTTTGTTTTACTTTGCAGTGCATCCTATTGGATTTGAGTTTGCAAAGGCATCTGATATGAAAACAGCAGTTCGATTAGCAATAATGTTTTGTGCTGTTCTCTACTTTACAATTGGTTTATTCGGCTACCTCTTATTTGGAGATTCAACTCAATCAGACATTCTAGTCAATTTTGATCAGAGTGCCGATTCCGTTGGTTCATTCTTCAATAGTTTAATTCGTGTAAGCTATGCACTCCACGTTATGCTGGTATTCCCTATTGTGAATTTCTCTTTAAGAACCAACATTGATGAAGTATTCTTCCCAAAGAAGGCTCTACTAGCCACAGACAACAAGAGATTTGTGATTCTCACTCTCTTGCTCTTAGTATTCTCCTATCTTGCGGCTATAGCAATTCCAGATATTTGGTACTTTTTTCAGTTTCTAGGATCAACAACTGCACTGTGTCTTGCCTTTATTTTCCCTGGCCTTATAGTTTTAAGGTAACATATTTTCATAATGTTCTTAGTTATTATAACAAATTGGAAAAGAGTATAAGTCAGGTTCCTTATTTTTCTTTGTTTGGTATGACAGGGATGCTCTTGGAATATCAACAAGAAAGGACAAAATAATAGCACTGGTTATGATTATATTAGCTGTAGTAGCAAGTGCAATTGCAATTTCCACCAACATATACAATGCTATAAGTAGCAAGTCATAAAGTTGGTGCTCTATTTTCCTTTCCTTTGTTGTTGCTTTCAACTACAGAAAGTTTTGTTGGGGGAGTTGGGGGATGGAAGGGGGAAACATATATGTTAAATGGATTTGTTGTGTGTACTATGCCATTTTTAGAATATTGTGTCGGTCACTGTTGTGTATAGTTTGCCATTTTTAGAATGACTCGTTTGTCTGGCAAATTAATGTTGTCCAATGAAAAGTCCTACAGTGGCGCCTTAAGGGGACCACTATCTGTCTGGCAAATGTACACAAAATTATATGCAATAAGATAACTACAAGTATCTTATAAAAGTTGACATTTTAAACCTAAAAAGAATACAAAAAAAAAAAAAATCATAGAAATTGAACCTAACACGGAATCAAAATTGGACATAATTTATTGTTCATCATTTTTTATGTTATAAATAATTTAATGTATATAAATCTTAATGAGTAAAATAAAAAAATAAAAAAATTAATGGTATAAGGTTGATTGAGTGGTGTATATTTACTATATTAAAAAAAATATAAAAAATATTTTTTATTTTATAAAATATTAAAATTATATTGGTATATTCAGTTTTTTTTTTTTATAAATATAAGATGAAAGAGTATATTGAATATAGAGTAATGTAAATTATATTAATTGAAAAAAAATATAAGTAAGATTATATAAAATTTAAAAAAAAATTTATGAATAAATTTTTTATTTTGAGATGGAAAGAAAGTTATTTTACGCAAAACTTTGTATTATAGGCCTCAATTGGTAAATGATGACGAGGATATGTCGCTTTATCCAAAATCAAGATCAGTACAAACATGGATACTGGTAGTACCTAACACAAATGTATATGAAAAGAACAAGATGGAAAACGACCGTGTTGTCTTTTAACACAAAAAATAGCTCGGTGGAATGTTATTTATGTTTTTTTTTTTGGGGGGGTAAAAAAAGAAAAAAAAAATTAATTTGAAAGTGTAATTCAATATATTTGATTTTGATTTGATTTGATTTAGTTTTATATCTAGATTTGATTTAGTTCTAAAATAGATGCTTTGGACTTTTATAGTTTTTGACATTTGACTTGAGGTGCAAACAAACTTAATTATATAAATAGGGAGTATCCTCTTGTAATAAAATAATTTCAACACATTGTAATTCACAGTTTACAGTTGCAAGTGAATATAAAGAAAAGTCTCACAGTTTGTGGGTAGCAAAACTTTCTCTCCAAATTCTCTTAGAACCATAATTCTTTTCTACTTCATATTTCTTCTTTTCTTTGTTAAATTGTTTCGTAAGAATCTTTCTTGTTCATAAAGAAAGGGTCGGAATTCTCATAGGTTTTGAGTAAATTCTAACATCTGATATCTAGAGCTCCAGTTCCAATGATCTGAGGGAAGCAAAAGTGATGTCGATTAATCATCTGAATGGGCACTTTCCAACAAGTCTTCAAATTCTCAAGAAAGATAATTATGAGAATTGGTGCAAGCAGATTAAAGTTGTTTTTTGTTATCGAGATTTATGGGATCTTGTGAAAGAAGGAGTAACAAAGCTGGTAGAGAACACAAAAGATCAAGAAAAGGCTGCGCACAAAGAATTGAAGAAGAAAGATTATAAAGTTCTCTTTATAATTCATCAATGTGTTGATTTAGATAACATTGAAAAGGTTAGTAATGTTGAATCTGTAAAAGAAGCATAAGAGATTCTTGAAAAATCTTTTGGAGGCGCAAAGAATGTGAAAGAAGTCAAGTTACAAACTCACAAAGGGCTTATGAATTGCTTCAGATGGAAGACAATGAAAGCATTACAGATTTCTTCACAAGAGTTACGAAACTTGTGAATCAATTTAAAGTATGTGGAGAAGTGTTGACGACAAAAGCAGTTGTCTAAAAGATTTTGAGATCATTGACTCCAAAATTCGATCACGTGGTATTAGCCATAGAAGAGTCGAAAGATTTGTCGAATGTTACTAAAGAAGAGCTTCAAGGGACACTTGAATCTCATGAACAAAGAATGGCTGAAAGAGCAGTAGACAAGTCGAAGAATGATGTGGCTCTGCATGCTCAATCAACGAGAGATAAGATAGGCAAAGAAAAGGTGTTTGACAACAAAGACAGAGGTGGATACAACAATTCGACTGGTCGAAATCAGCAGGAAGGTGGCTAGTCGAATCAAAGAAAACCCTAGAACCAAGGCAAATATGTGGTGATGCAGGTAGAGGAAGAGGTTGTGGTTGAAAGATAGACAAGAGTCATATTAAGTGTTTCAACTGTCAGAAGTATGGTCACTATTTTAGTGGTTATCCAGAAAAGCAAAAGAATCAAGATTCTGATGCTAAACTGGAAAAACATGAAGAATAAGAGATGTTGCTGATGGTAACAACAAGAGATGAAGAGAGGTTCCAGGACCAATGGTACTTGGATTCAGGATGTTTATCACACGTGACTGTAAGGAAAGATTGGTTTGTCAACATGAAACCCTCAATGAAGAACACAATGAAATTCGCAAATGACAATACTCGAGCAGCTAAAGGTATTGGTGATGTTCTGATTAAGAGGAAGGATGTAAAGAGGTCAGTAATTTCCAACGTTTTGTACATACCAGGCATGAAGAGCAATTTGCTCAGTATAGGGCAATTAGTCGAAAATAACTACATGGTGTCAGTCGAAGACAAGGTGATGAGAGTCGTCGACGCAGGTGGTAGGTTGATCTTGAAGGCTCTAATGTCTCAGAATAAAACCTTCAGATCGAACTAAATGTGATGGAGCATAAGTGCCTTGGAAGTGCAGCCAACAAAGATGAATGATTATGGAACTATAGACTTGGTCATCTCAATTTCAAAGACAACAAAGATTGGAAGAGAAGAAATATGATTTTAGGATTACCAGAAATCGACATTCCAAACAAAGTGTGTGAAGAATGTGGTCAGTCGAAACAACATAAGAATAGCTTCAGCAAGGATGCAAGAAGCAGGTCTAAGGCAATTCTTGAAGTCATACACTCTGATGTATGTGGTCCTATCCAGGTGAATTTGATTGGAAGTAACAGATACTTTGTCAATTTCATAGATGATTTCAGTCGAAAATTATGGACTTACCTGATCATGAAGAAAAGTGAAGTGATCGAGGTATTTGCCAAGTTTAAATCTATGGTCGAAAGACAAAGTGGTCGAAAGCTTAATATTTTGAGGACTGATGGTGGTGGAGAGTATGTTTCGAAAGATTTCGATGCATTATGTGTAAAAGAAGGGATTATGCATGAGGTGGTGCCACCCTACACTCCACGACAGAATAGAATTGGAGAATGAAATTGTTGAATGGCAAGCATCTACCCAAAGAAATATAGGGAGAAGTTGTGTCGACGACAACATATATTTTGAACAGGTGTCCGACGAAGAAGCTAGAAGGAGTTATGCCAGAAGAGTGTTGGTTTGGTGTCAAGACTAGCTTGAGTCATCTAAAGGTGTTTGAATCTATAACACATAGATATGATCCAGATCAATGGGAAGAAAGCTTAATGACATGTCTAGTCAAATGATTATGATAAGATATCATTCGACTGGAGGTTACAAGTTGTTAGACCCAGTGAACAAGCAAGTAGTGATCAACAGGTACATGATCATATATGAGCTTAAAGAATGAGATTGGACTAAAAAAGTCAATAAAGATTCAGTTAGAATCTTGTGTGAAGAAGTAGCTAGTGAAGTCGAAGGAGATGTTTGACAAGAAGAAGTTAGAGGTGAAGCAGGCCCAATAAGACCTTAACAAATAAGACACATGCCTGCAAGGTTGCAAAAATGTGTGATTACATTAGATGATGTAGTCGATGAAGAAGATGAGCTATTACACTATGATTTCTATGCAGATGTCGAACCTGTCAATGCAACTGAGGCATTGAAAGATTCGAAGTGAATTAAAGCAATGAATGAGGAGATGAAGTCAATTGAAGTGAACAACACTTGGTCACTTGTCGAATTACCTCAAGGCAAGAAGGAAATTAATGTGAAGTGGGTATACATGGTGAAGCTGAATCCCATAGGGGAAGTGATTCGACACAAGGCAAGGCTTGTGGCAAAAGGATTTATTCAGAAGGAAGGAATCGACTTCGATGAAGTATTTGCACCTGTTACTAGGATCAAAATAATCAGGTTGGTTGTTGATCTAGCGAATATGAACAATTGACACACATGTCAGATGGATGTGAAGTGTGAATTCCTCAATGGCCCCTTAGACTAAGAAGTGTATGTGGCACAACCAGTTGGGTTTGTGAAACAAGGCGAAGAAAGAAAGGTGTACAGGTTGCACAAAGCCTTGTATGGACACTAAGCCATACAAGACATTAGACAATGCTTTTTTTGCCCTTAGACAGCGCTTTAAAGTGTTTTCTAAACCTGCACTGCTAAAGGTTTAGACAATGCTTTGGTTAATGTCAAAAGCGATGTCTAAAGGTGCTTTATACAACGCTTTTATTGTCAAAAGCGCTTTCTAAACCTCATTTTAGACAACATTTTTTGCCTTTTTTTAATATACCTTAGACAACGCTTTTATTTTTATTTTTATGGTATACCTTAGACAATGCTTTCACTAAAAGCGCTTTCTAAACCCCGTCTTAGACAGCGCTTTTAATGAAAGCGCTTTCTAAACCTCACCTTAGACAACGCTTTTGGTTGAAAGCGCTGTCTAAAGTGTACGGAATTTTTAAAATGATTTCCTTTAAAAAGCGCTGTCTGGATTTGACAAATTATAGGCACCTGTTTTGTATCCACATTTTTCACCTGGTTTTTAAACCAAAATTTGTACCTGTTCATTCCAACAAGAATTTGCACCAAATTTGCCTATTTAAACATACCAATTTAGGCACCGATTTATATATACAAAACAATCAGATTTTCAAACCAATATCTACGAAACAATTTATACAAAACGTATCAATTTACGCACCAATTTAAATATACAACATAGTTTTTGCAAATCATTTCATCCAACTATACATTTTGCTTCAAATGAAATCTACATAAACAAAAATGTGATAACACTCCGAGCTATACATTTTCATCCAACTATACTATAACCTGAAACAACACAAAAATATTGTAATTGATCAATTAAAACAAGTCATAATCAATATGTCTATAGTTACATACACATACTCAAAATTTTCATCAATTAAAGTAAGAGTACAATATACCTTATAACACTCCGAGCTCCATAATGAATTGACACCAATCCTCTTTAATTTCTTCCAAATGATCTCTTGAATAATATGCGCACTTGAATTCATCAAAGTACTACATAATAATATAACATAGTTTGATTTAGTTTCAACTATTTAATTATATGAGAAATATGTGTTAAATATTAAAATAACTCATACGTTAGAAATACATACATCGATTGGAATATCTAACCGGTCCAAAAAAAGAGTTTCTTTCATAAACCTCAACATGAAATATCCGCAATCTATATCATTACGTTGCCGAGGACACTACACATGAAAGGAAAATATGGATAAATCCTAAGTTTTATCAAGTATCATCACTAATATAATAAAAAAAGTGATAATTAATATACTGTCACTTTTATCCATGTAATGTTGTTGGCTCTCCTCTTTGATGCTTGAATATCTCGTTGGGCTCGAAAAGCTTGTATAATACTAATAAAATATAAATGAAAATTTAGAACAATTCACATACATAAATAAATACACACATGAATATTTAGAACAAATGACCACTATACCCTTCATACATCTAATTATCCTTTATTTAGTTAAATAATAATATTCAACTAAATAAACTCATAATATCCATTTAATCTTATAAATTAACAATTTCATCAAAACAACACCAAAACACATCACAACATGTCATATATTCATAAATAATTACCAATAATTAAAATTATGAATTTTAGGGCGTTACACCACTCATTAATATTTTTGGTTTCATACCTGCATGAAATCATTGTATGACTCTTGGGGGAGGTTCAAATTATTATTACACAGATGCTCGAATCATAATATGAATAATATGAAGCAGATGCAAAATTTCATTAAAGGCCTCAAGAGTCAAACACACATGTTCTTAGATGCATCTGCGGGAGGCACATTCAAATCAATGACTGAACCCTAAGTCAAAGATCTCATTGAGAAGATGTGTTTGAATGAGAATCGATCCAAGAGATAAAGGTCAATAAAAAGTGAAACAGTAGGATCCCCTAAGGGTATGTTAGTTGTTGATACTTAAACTGCACTTTTAACTCAAATGGAATTATTAAATAAACAACTAGCTGAAAGAAACTTAAATAACGATAATGTGATCCATGTACAAGCACTTCGGTGTGATTTATGTGGAAGAGAACATGAAAACGAAAGGTGCTCTTTGGAAGGGTCAAGTGAAAAAGTCTAATTTTCCAATTTACAATCCGGGATGGAATGATCACCCAAATTTCAGATAGAGCAATAACCAAAACCCAAATGGAAATCAAGGTATGCAACAAAACCAATAAGCTCTCATTCAAAGGAAACCTTCATAGTTGGAAGAGATCCTACAAAACTTTATCGAGGTCACTAAAAGTAGCTTTGATAAGGTAAATAAGAATCATGAGACCACCATGAGTAGAAACCATGATGCATTTATAAAAAATTTGGAGATGAAGATTGGTCAGTTGTCTAGAAAAATAATTGTTTTATCGAGTTCGCGTGGAGGATGAAATAATTTATGAGGTAATTATGGAAAAAAGAAGAATTAAGGGCTGAAAGGGAGGATAATGAAATTCAGAGTGACCAAGAAGAGAGGAGTCACCATTGAGCAATAAATAGACAAAAATTCCCCTTGGATAAGAACCAAGAAGGAAATCCTCAATGACCTCATCCAAAGCTACCTGATTACATCAAGGCACTGTATCCAATAATAAAGAAGAAACCCATTCATGAAGATGAGGAATGAATGTTTGCCAAGTTTAAGGAGATGCTAAAGACACTCCAGGTAAGTATCCCATTTCATGAGGTTTTAGAAGTAAAGCCTAAGTTTTCTAAATTCATGAAGGAATTACTAAAGGTCATGAAGAAAAAAGTGGTGAAGGAACAAGTCAACATGACTGAAAAAGATGACAATCATGTGCCTAAAATGTTGCCACCAATGTTAAAGGATCTAGGTAAGTTCTCTATATCTTGTACTATTGATGAAGTAGAGATATCACATGCTTTATGTGATTTAGGGTCTAGTATAAATGTGATGCCACTAGATAAGGTTAAAAAGTGTGACTCGGAAGAGATCATACCAAGTAATATGACTCTTACTTTAACTGATTCATCTATTACTCACCCACTTGGTATTTTATAAGACGTGTTAGTGCATGTCGAGGGTTTAATGTTTCCTGCAGATTTTATGGTAATGGACATGAAAGGAGATTCTAAAGGGCCGATAATTCTCGAAAGCCCATTCTTGGCAACTGGGAAAGCCAAAATAGATGTGGACACTGGTGAACTTATCTTGAAGTTCAACAAAGAGAAAATGGTTATCAACCTCCCCCTAAATTCCACCAAATTCCTAGGGCCTGGGCATCTTATTTTGTGCAAACATTAGAAGCCACATATAATCAATCACAATTCATTGTGAAGTGATATTTAGGTCTTTTATCTCTGAAATTCTGGCACATAGATGTCAGATGTTGAGACAAATGTCACAACATTGTGATCAAGACAATATGAACAAACAAGAAATTATGCAGTAAGAATTAAAAGGCTTGAAGTAAATAACACAATCAGTTGTTAACCTAGTTCGGTGCAACTCACCTACATCTGAGGGCATCCAGGCTAAGGAGGAAATCCACTATAATTGTATTAGTTCAAAGCCACAACAAACACTCCCATTTTACAAGCTTCTCACTTAATCACAACTTGTGCTAACTTTTACCTAGAAACTTCTAGATATGAGAACCTTCTCAATTTCCACCATTCATACAACATTGACAAACTCAACAATAAGATCAATGGAAGTCACACTTCTAGGTTCACACAAATCCACTATTTACTTAAAAGCTTATGAGTGATTACAACTCAAAACTCAGTCCAATTCAAGCACATAAGGGTCCTCCAGAGGTGGCACTGGATTCGTAGGAGGTGATACTAGTGAATCTTGATGCCTGCGGGGGGTGGGGGGTGGTGGAGGGAGTGACGCGTCTGATGGTGAATCCCATATCCTATGGAAACAAGAAGATGATGGAATGGCCTGAGGTGAAACATGATCCCCAAAAGTAGACTGCACCCTAGAAATCGATGTCTCTGACTGACCAGAGGTACATGCTGCCTCTGAAACCTACTGGCTCCACTCCTGCCAAATGGATGCATGTTGGGCAACCATGTCATGTCTCAATCTGTTGACTATGTCAGCCATTATGTCTGTAAGGTAAAATTAGGCATATCATTAGTTATTGCAAAAGAACACAAAATTATATATAAAAAATAGACTGTAGGAAAATTCCGGAGATATAACTACGAAAACACCTTTTACAATATTCTGGAGATGCGTCTCCGAAAATTCCTAAAGCATATGAAACGTTGAACAATTCCGGAGATGTATCGCTGGAAAGTTCTGAGATTCAGAGATCGCGACAATGGCGTCCTCTGCTACTTGTATTGTGAAAAATAAACATTTGATCGTCCATTTGAGCCAACAAACAATGCATACACAAACTCTAAACAATGTTACATATGGTTTCTATAGATTTCTACCCCTAACAATTGATTCCTACTCGTTTACACTAAAAGTCGAATACTTACAGAAAACTCGAAAAAAATACCTGAAATTTATAATTTGGATGATGTTGAAGGATGAAATGGATGATGTTTGTTGTTTCCTTGAGCCTCCTATTGATGAAATCAGATTTGGTGAAGTTGGAGAATATTGAGAATGAGTAGAGTTGAAGAGTTGTGTTTAAAGGAAAATGAAAAGTGTTGGAGGAGGAGAATCTAGCGCGATATTAACTTTCAAAATGTTCCGGAGATACATTTTCATAATATTTCAACGTTTACTTAGGTTTTAATACGTCCGGAGATATATCTCCAAAATCAAAAGACATTATTGAAATTTCAAATAATACGGTAGAAATACATAGGAAGGAAAAAAATCCTCATGCATTAAAATGTGGAGGAACCATGAGATAATATCTCATGTATGACAGCAGTCCATGGATCAAGTTCGGGTTAGGGTAGCATTGTACCCTTAAGCCCTTGTTGTGGTATTGGAATATTGATTGGACTTCCGCTTATTAGACATGTGGTTGGCATAGAACACAACTTTTTTTTTTCTTCCATTTGATCAATTAATTTTACAATGTCTACTAATGAGAAACTCCCACTTTCAGCTGATTCAACATTTATTTGTAAATCTGAAAATTGTTGCAGGATAACTGTTGATACTTGCATGATCGATACCCATAACGATTAAATCACATAAATTCCCCGGTATCAGCACTATGTGCCTATAATTTACCACTACACTTTTTTTAAACTATACTATTACTTAGTTCTTTCTTTAATTAATCCATATGGGAAAAAAAATCAATATAAATAGATGTAGTTGTTATGTAAGTACAGTACGTAACCGAACTCCACCATTCGTTTCTCAACTCTCCCAAATATCTTCCCGCCGTGATGTCACCACCATCAGACGGAGTCCATGCTCCCCTCTTGACTAGCTGTAACAAAGCGTCCGGGTCTGGTTCGATTCCCGGTGCCGTACTCAATGTCGCCACGAGCATAATTGGCTCTGGAATCATGTCAATCCCGGCGGTTCTTAACGTTCTCGGTGTTTTTCCCTCTTTCACCTTATTTCTAATCGTCGCCGTGCTAGCCGAAGTCTCCGTCGAATTTCTCATGCGTTTTACACATGCCGGTGAAACGACGACGTACTCCGGCGTCATGAAGGAAGCTTTCGGATCCGCTGGAGCTTTAACCACTAAAGTTTGTATCATAATCAACAACTTTGGGGCTTTAGTTCTCTTCCTCATTATTATCGGTTAGAATCAATTTCATTTCTTTACCTTTTTTTTTCTTAATTAAATTATTAATTACCGCGATTACTATTTTAAGCAACAAAAAAAAAATAGTTCGCAGATTAGTATAAAAAAATTATTTTTTTAAGTGATTAAAATTGTTCTCAGATTAGTATAATTTTTTAATGGTGAATTTTGCACTTGAAAGCTTGATTCTTTTATATTTGTGATGTAAAATAGATTGGTTTCTTAATAAAGTGTTGTTACTTTGGTTTTAAGTTTTTCATGTTTGTGGGTAATGGAACAACAGGGGATGTTCTATCTGGAAAGAAAAGTGGAGATGAAGTTCATTTGGGAATTTTGCAACAGTGGTTTGGGATTCACTGGTGGAATTCCAGGGAAGTTGCTCTTCTCATCACCTTGCTTCTTGTTATGTTTCCATTGGTCTTGTATAGAAGTGTAGGTCAGTGTTTTCGATTATTGCAAACGTGCACTTGTTTCGTTTCGAATTGAAGAGATTTGATGGTGTAGACTCGTGATATTCGTTATTCTTTTTTGCGTTGTGTTGTTTTGAATTTTGTCAGAATCCTTGAAGTACAGTTCTGCAGTATCAACTCTTCTTGCTGTGGCATTTGTTGTCATTTGTTCTGGACTAGCTATTGTTGCTTTGGTGGAAGGAAAAACACAAACTCCTAAACTGGTTCCACGATTAGATTATCGGACATCTTTCTTTGATTTATTCACTGCAGTTCCTGTTATAGTCATAGCATTCGCATTTCATTTCAATGGTACTAATTAAATTGCATTTTGCATTATTTGGTGTGGATAAGGGCTTTCTCCTTTTCTTGTTGTGCTGATGAGTCATTTTGCTTTACTTTGCAGTGCATCCTATTGGATTTGAGCTCACAAAGCCATCTGATATGAAAATAGCAGTTCGATTCGCATTATTGTTTTGTGTTGTTATCTACTTTACAATTGGTTTATTCGGCTATCTCTTATTTGGAGATTCAATACAATCAGACATTCTAGTCAATTTTGATCAGAGTACTGATTCTGCTGTTGGTTCATTCTTTAATAGTTTAATTCGTATAAGCTATGCACTCCACATTATGCTAGTATTTCCTATTGTGAATTTCTCTTTAAGAGCCAACATTTATGAGCTCTTCGACCCCAAGAAGCCTTTACTAGCCACAGACACAGACAACAAGAGATTTGTGATTCTCACTCTCGTAATCTTAATATTCTCCTATCTTGCTGCTATAGCAATACCAGATATTTGGTATTTCTTTCAGTTTCTAGGATCAACAACTGCACTGTGCCTTAGCTTTATTTTCCCTGGCATTATAGTTTTAAGGTAACCTATTTCCATAATCTTATTAGTTGTTATAACAAATTGGAAAGGAATGTATGTCATAATCCTAAAGTTCTTTGTTTGATACGACAGGGATGCTCTTGGGATATCAACAAGAAAGGACAAAATAATAGCACTTGTTATGATTATACTTGCTGTAGTGACAAGTGCAATTGCAATTTCGACCAACATATACAATGCCTTAGGTAGCAGGTCATAGTTGGTGCTCTCTTTGATTTCTAAGAAGATTTGTTGTGTTAGAAGTTATAATTCGATGTTCTGATTGAAGGCTCGCATTCGATTGTGTTGAAGTAGTTAGTCGAAGTTCATGAGTCAATTTTATTCGACATAATCGAATACGACATATAGTAGTGTCAAAATGTAACTTGTAATTTTGTATTTTACATTTTGTACGTTTTGTCTTGGGTTGGTTTGTATAGTTTGGGATTGGACTTTAGTTGCCTATAAGGGCTTTGTATGATATAAACAATGAACTTCACTTAATCCTCATTTTCATAATTCAGTTTACAGTTTTCTCTCTTCTTCTTCTTCTTCTTCTTGTTTCATCTTTCTTGAAAACTCTTTGGATTAAGCCATGAACGATTCTAATTGGTTAGCATCCCTGAAAGAAGAACTCAGGTCAATCGAGAAGAACAAGACCTGAGAGCTTGTCGAAAAGTCAATCATGAAGTCAATTGATGTGAAGTGGGTTTACAAGTTGAAACAAAGACCTAATGACGAAATTGTCAAGCATAAGGCAAAACTAGTGGCAAGGATTTGACGAAGTGTATACACCTGTTGTAAGGGTGGAGACAATCAGAATTATTGTGTCGACAGTAGCATACAGAGGGTCAAAAATACATCTGTTGGATGTAAAATCAAAATTTCTGAATGAACCTTTGGAAGAAGAAGTATATTACAGTCAACCATCTAGATTCGAAATCAAAGGGAAGGAGTCGAAGGTGTATAAATCGGGGAATGCTCTCTATGGTTTGAAGCAAACTCTAAGAGCTTGGAATAAGAGAATATATAGCTTCATGATCGAAGTAGGTTTCACAAACTGTGTCTATGAACATGGAGTGTTTGTCAATGATGTAGACAAGGTCAGGCGAATCATCATATGTCTTTATGTAGATGATTTGTTGATTATAGGTGCAAATGAAGTTGAAATAGAAAAAGTTTAGTCGAAGCTGGTGCAAGAGTTTGAAATGTACGACATAGGGAATTTGTCATATTTCTTAGGGATGGAGTTCAAAGAACGAGTGAAGAAGTGTTCCTTTATGAAAAAGTACGCCTAAGATATCATGAAGAGGTTCAAGATTAGCAACTGTAATGCAGTTGTATGCCATTAGAAACGTGAGAAAAGTTGAGGAAAGAGACAAATGATGAGTTTGTAAGTGAGACACTGTATAAACAAATCATTAGATCCTTGAGCTATCGTTGCAATATCAGGCCAGACATTTGTTAAAGTGTCGGATTATTAAGTAGATTCTTGGAGAAACCCCAAGAATGTCATCTCACTGCAGTTAAGAGGGTGTTGAGATACATAAAGGGTAGGATTTATCATGGTGTGTTGATGCTGAGGCAAAAGAAGGTTAACACATATGCATAAGTATATGGCTACACTGATTCAGATTTCAGCGGAGATCAAGATGAAAAGAAAAGTATTACAGGCTACATATTCATGATCAAAGGCGCTCCAATCTTACGGAACTCGAGGAAGAAAAACATTGTGGCTTTGTCATCTTGTGAAGCTGAGTACATAGCTGCATCATATGCAACATTCCAAGCAACAGTGATAGAGATGTTGCTCGAAGAGCTCAAGATAATGAAACCTAGAAAAATGAAGTTGTTTGTCGATAACAAGTCAGCTATCGACCTTGCGAACCATCCAGTGTGTCATGGTTGAAGTAAGAATATATAGAGGAGATATAATTTTTTGAGGGATTGTAACACCCTTTTACCCCCACAACATACTTATACGAAATTATTCAAAGAAATCAGAGTTTCAACATAGAAGAGCATCACATTTCAACAAAACATCAAAATAACTCATCATTGTGTCATGTCCCATAACACGAGTTACAACATGAATCATAATTAAACCAACATTATTGTTACGCAGCAGATCATCATTTAACAACTTAAATCAACATAGTATAAAATTCAATTTTTAATTCAAAACATCATCATCATGTATTAAAACAGACAAAAAACGAAACTCAAGCGTTCCTAGTGTTACACAACACAGAGAAGGACACCACATGGACTCTATAAACGACAAAAGGACGCACTCCAAGCTACTTCCAAACACCGAGTTATTCTTGAGTATTTGCAGGATGTCATAATAGACCATCACGAAAGGCAGGCAAGGTGAGTAAATTCACATTCAATATAAATAATATAAAGACAGAATTATAAGACAACATACAAAAATCCATCAATTACATCAAGTCCCACCCATATACAACAAAATCAATCACATCATCATAAAACAAATGCAATCATGCTATGCCACCAAGAATGAAATGCATTCTACATAATATGCATGTGGTACCGAAACATCATCATGGATGGACACTGGGCCATCAACCCTCCACAAGGGAACACAACATAACAACATATCACTTCAATCCACACGATGGGATTGAAGCTACCAACAGAACAAAGCCCCAACATAATTATGCCATGAATGCAACGATACAACAACATCAACATAATCATCATAATCAACACTTGCATCATCATTCATCATTATTCATCATTCATACATCTACTACTTTGCCTAATCATGTCATCAATACTACATATCATCATAATACAACATAATCATCTAAACATCACTTCATCACCAATTCTTACACATATAACATATTATAGCATGACAATGATTCACATCAACATCATAACAACACAAGGCAACAAAACAAGTCATTTCGAGTCATTCGGGAAAATAAAATATTTTTCAAAAAGTTACAGGTCTCGCTATGAGAGCATCACGCTTGCTAAGAGAGGTACTCTCGGGTTGCGGGACTCTCAAAGTTTCACCCGTTCGCTAAGCGAGAAGGCGAATTTTGGAAGAAAACCCTGCAATTTTCCACACATTCCAGCTGCAACCAAACTTATCAAAACCATCATGAATCAACATAAAATAGTAGAATTCACTCTTTCTACCTATTATCATCATATAATCACCAACTGTAACATCTAACAACATCAATTCATAAAAGATCTACCAAAAATCCTCCTAACCCTAAGGTTTCCCTAAAAAGTCCCCTTTCTCATAAGACTACCTATACATTATAGATATTGAATAAGAATTACTCCTCATACCTTAGTCAAAAGATCTTTTTTTCGATCAGCTCTTGATCAATTCCAACCTTAGTCTCCCTTGTTCTTCAGAGCAACCTCTCAATCTTCACAAAACACGACTTATGAGAAAACTAATTGTATTCCCCATTCTCATAACCTTCTCAAATGAATAAGTTACCCCTAAGACCTCAAACTCTTTTATTTTATTTTTAATAATAATATTTAAATAATATTCCATTATTCTAATATCACTATTTAATAAAATGATTCACCACAACACCACAAAATACCACAAAATACTACACGTTCATAAATAATTAAATAAATAATTAAATTATGAAATTGGGGTGTTATAACTCTCCCCCACTTTAGGAATTTTCATCCTCGAAAATGTTACCTGAAATAAATAGAGTCGGATACGACTCCTTCATCTGATCTTCACATTCTCAAGTCCAACTTTCACCTGCAGGTCCACCCCACAATACATTTACCACATCAATCTCTTTTCCTTACAACTGCTTCATTTCTCGGCCATCTATCCGCAATGGTAAAGCCTCAACAGTCAAATTATCTCTTACCTGAACGTCATCCATCTGAATCACATGCGATGGATCATACACATACTTCCTCAATTGCGAAACATGAAACACATCATGCAAATTCACAAGTAATGGTGATAACACAATCTGATATGCTACTGCCCCGATCCTTTGCAAAATATGATATGAACCAACAAAACATGGAGTGAGCTTTCTAGACTTCAAAGCTCGTCCGACACCAGTCACCTGAGTAACTCTCAAGAACACATGGTCTTCCTCTTGAAACTCAAGAGCTTTCATCCTCTTATCATGATAACTCTTATGTCAACTCTAGGAAACCTTCATTCGTTCTTGTATCATCTTAATCTTCTCAGTCGTCTCTTGCACAATCTCAGGTCCAAGTATTACACTCTCACCCGATTCATACTAACACAATGGATTCCGACATCGTCTACCATACAACGCTTTATATGGTGCCATTCCAATACTAGCATGATAACTATTATTGTAGGTAAACTCAATCAACGGAAAATGACTATCCCAAGATCCTCCTTGATCCAGCACACAAGCTCTTAGTAAATCCTCTAAAGATTGGATAGTCCTCTATGTCTAACCATATGTCTGTGGATGATAAGCAAATCTCATCCTCGACTTAGTACCCAAAGCATCTTGTAGAATCTTCCAAAACCTCGACGTAAAACGCAGATCTCTATCCGATACGATACTCGACAGTATCCCATGCAGTTTCAAAATCTCTTCAATATACAAATCATCTAGCTTCTGCATAGAATGATTAATCTTCATCGGCAAGAAATGGGCTGTCTTGTAATTGAGTTGCTGCAATATTAAGTTGAAACGAACGTCTTGTAATTGAGACGAGTGACTCAACAATGAGACGACTAACTCAAATCCATGTTGGGCGTCTGAAGAGTGAGATGATCGTCTGATGACTGAGACATTCGTTTGACAGAAAAAATGCAGAAATGCATTTTTTCTGTTGTTTTCCTTCTTTTTCCTTGGTTTCTTGTCTTAAAAGCTTCATTTTGTATTTTTTTTCCCTCCAAATGACGTGTCCGATCAAATGTTTGCAAAACAAACACAATTTACGCGTAATATCGTCCAAAATGGATAAATAAACATATTAAATAATCGGAAATCGCATTAAATAATCGATATGAATTCGAGTTATCAAATTCCCCCAAACTTTAATCTTTGCTTGTCCTCAAGCAAACAATCAATCACGGTTTTAAATAGAATACATCTACATGTAGACACGAAACATAACACCTATCCGTACGTGGCCGTGCAACTTTATGTTAAAATAAGCGAGATTAACTCGAACACTAAAAATACACTAATGCCACTAAAAATGAATAACATTCTTAAACTCCCCTTACAAACCAATCTGAATCATGCTGTTATAACTCAGCCTGATGCTATTATATCTATTTCCCCTGGTTTCATTCTGACGCAATCACATTAAGTCCTTTACCTTTTCACGTGCATAGTGAAATAAGTTGTTAGTGAATTTGATCCTTCTCTTCAAACAGGGTCTGGTACACAAGTGTGGTAACCCTTTATCAAACCGAGTGTAAGTCGTGGGAGATAGAACAGTAATTCGCCCTACCGAGTTCAGAACCAGATTCCTCTGAACCGACTGGCATCAGTCTTTTTGTTTTACCAATGGCTTGCATAATCTTGATATTTTTCTTTTTCTTCCTTTTTGGCATTTTTGCGATCAATCACTTATTTGCACCAGCTTTCCATGTAGCTTGTACTTCAGGTGGTCCTGACTGCTAATATAAACTACTTCGGGGCTAATTTAGACTTAAAGCTTAGACTTTGGTATAATAGGTATCCAAATTGACATCGCTTCTAAGAGTTCAAGGTGTTAAGACTATATAAGTTTTGTTAAGTCTTTCTCAGTTTCTCTAACAATGCCTATTAACCTATATACTTGAAGGATATGTTAAATGAAAATATTGTGAAGGAATAAAAAAAATTTTGGTAATGCTAAAAATACTGGAGATAATTTTGAAACTGAATACTTTGATTAATTTAAATTGTTTTCATACAAAGGAATGGGAAATCTAATACCTTCTCCTACACTATCTTGGACATTGTCCTCAATGTTGTGAGATATAAGTACACTTCTAAAATTTACAATAAAAACATAATAAAAATTAAAAACTAATAAAACTAATAACTAAAAAGAAATTACTCCTGCGGTGGTGGTCTTTGGCCTCTGCCTTTGGCTCTGCCTCTCATGGCTCTATGTCCGTGTTGCTATATAATCCGGTATACCCTCTTGGTGGATGTATTCATGCAGCGCCTGGACTTTTCTTGTTAGCCCTCCCAAAGCCTCGGTGTTGGCATCTATCAACTTCCCGTGCTCTGTCTGAGTCAACTCCATCCTCGTCATCCTTTGTGCTAAATCCTCGTACTACTTCTATTGTACCTCATGGTTATGCATTATTGCTGCCATAATGTCATCCATAGACGCGGGTTGTTGATTCCTTCTCCGGCTTCTAATAAATATGCTGGTGCTGGCGAACTCAGCGACTCTCAGCTCAACTCTCTTCTCATCATCCAAAACCTGTTGGACTTCATCTACTCCGACGTCTTGTTGAGCTTCATGTGCAGCCACACCTGGTGAAGGAGCACGGAGGTCGAAGTGCCAGTTGGCTTAGACTCTCACATCTATCATGGTATGACAGGGCAAGATGATGCTTCTGATGATTTTCCCATTTACGACCAGGTTGTGCCTTCCATCCTTCCTTGCCCTGATCAGATTATTGGACTTGCAGAACTCCATATCAAGGTATATGGCAGGTGCTCCATACACCTGGTTCAGGTTTTCCTCTAAACCCAACTTAAGCTCAATATCGGTAATCATACCGTCAAAGCAGAAGAGAGGTTTCCCTCTATTACAGATATACTTGATGTTGTCAAAGATGAAGGCGACGAGGTTTACCAACATATAGAAGAATGCACAGTAAATCAAGAATAGCTCCCTTTGATTTACTTTATGGTTATTGGCTCTCCCGAAGATGAAACTAGACACAACCCTCTGAAAGTATCGGATGGCAGGGTTTTGAATGTGCGTTGCATACAACTTCTCCCATCCATCCTCTCTCTCTCCTGATAATTCCTCCCATAGATCAAAATCTTTGATCTGTCTGTCTCCTCCTTTCGGAATGGTTAGGTGAACGTCTTCACCATGTGGGAACCCAAACCACGCGCTGAATTGTTCTTGAGTGACGGAGAATTCCCTTGCAAACATACATAAGGTGTTGTTCCCCGTCAGGAATTTTGTTTCTCCTCTTGGCGTGTGGTACTCAAATGAGCTTAGGAACTCCAGCACAAGCGGGGCGTAGGTAGGCCGGTTGCTTCGGCAGAGAGTCGTGAGATAAGTTCTTTCCATCATGTAGTTGACGCTATCGAGGAGACCCAAACGAGTTAGGCACTCCTCATTGGCGTAACATGTGACGTTGACGCGTCTCTCACGGAACTCCTGAAAGCGAACCTGTTGGAGAACTCCGACATCTCCTTCTCTTTAAACGAGTGTTGTTGCTCTTGGCTCGACCATTTTTAGAAGGGTGTAGAAATATGAAGATGAAGAATGGTAAGCTGGTTTGATGGAAATTTGAGAAAGGGGTGGCTGGTGTTGAAAGAAAAATTGTTACTGTGAAGAAAATAATGAAACAAAGTGGGATAGCTGAGAAAATTCGTTGCAAGAAAATGTTTGAGTGAGAATGAAGTAGGAATGGGTGGTATAAATAGGGAAAAATCATAACCATTGGGAGTAGGGTTGCAATAGTCCTAATGACTGTTGCAATCAGAATGTTGTACATGTTGGTTCATGAGACGGTCGTCTGCCCCTTGTGATGATCGTCTGAAGCTTGAGACAGTCGTCTCATAGCTCAGACGGTCGTCTGGCTTGAAAAATCCAATTTCTAATAAAATGATTCCTACTCCTCAGTTTTGTACTGAATCACATGTATAGTATCTGTAACTTATTGCATACAACTAGCATATGTATCAGGTAACAAAATAAATTAAATGACAGTCATGCTTTATATGTCAGTACTGAAAATGAAAATTTTTCTTCTAGCAGTAGGTAAATAATATGGTTCAACATTATATCAAACTAGCAGTGTATCAAAATTCATCCAAATGATATAACAAAACACACATAACACATGATCTTTTTAATACTAGGATTATAATGTCTCTCAACTTCAATAGCAATCAAAATTTAAAGCACTAACAGATCAAGGATAAAACCAAAGTATTTTATTAAAACTCAGCAAAACGCAAGAGTAATAATTCAAAATAAGCTGAAAATTAAAAATTGACTTAAAATTTAAATTTGGATAAACTTAAAATGCTAAAATTAAATAAAAAATGCAAGAAAATTCTGATTAAAGTGTTTATGAAAATCAACCATGATTTTTGCGGATTGAATCAACTGCATCCTTCAAATACTCAAATTGATCCATTGTCATATCTCTTAAAGTAATAATATCGACGCGCAAGTTGCGTATGTCGTATTGCATGGTTTGAATCTCAGTTTGTAGACTTTCTAATGTAAGTTCGGGCTTTATTGGAATTGGTAAAGGTGTTTTAGCAGACTTAAGTTCTTCTTCCAATTTAGGTTTTTCTATTTCTTCAATCATATCCTCCGAATCATTTTAATTTGATGGAGTCTTAGGATATATATATCAGCTTCAGACCAAGCATCACCTGGTTCATAAAATGGTTCATCCAAATCAAATAGCCAGTTTTCCCTCTTATGCACACTTGTGCGCTCATGGTCAGGTAATACTAAATGTGGCACAACTTCGCCATTGATTAGGAGCGTGAAATAGTCAAGTTCGCGATCATATAACATTGCTCTCTCAAACAGAAGGTGATATTCATAGGCCTAAACTCTCCAAGTGGGGCAATCTTATTAGGACGGGATTTAAATCTCATTGCTTCAAGAATCTTAATAACTAATCCACCTATCATAATTTGACGGTGATCACTCTGAATAATTTTGCAAAAGTTGGCAAACATAAAGGTTTCTGGATTAACTTCTCTGGAGGTGAAAGCACAATACATGATAAATAATTCATCTCTTGAAACAATGTTATCACTTTCAGCTTTTTCGAACAGTGTGTAAGCTAGGATCATATGAAAATACCTAATAGCTGGGTTATGTATTTCAGTGGACAACCTAGGGTATTGGTCATGATCAGGTCTTCCTGAGATACTACTCCAAAAATGATCTAACTCACCATATGCAAACAAATTTTCCTGTGCTTCTGAGAAAACATTAGGGCCATCTGGGAAACCTAAAAGGTTAGCCATCTCATGGATGTTAAACTCACAGGGGTATCCAAATAGTGTAAATGTTATCTTTCCTCTGGTCAAGCCTTTTTCACAGTTAGGGTGGTAAACCAATGAACTAAGGAATTCTAAAGTTAGCTCATAGTAGGTTCTATGTTTCCTAAGCGCAAATCTGTGCCAACCTAGCTGACTAAACAGGTAATCAATGTTAGCACCTATGCCTAAAGCTTTCATGGTAGATCCATGGGCAAATTTGGCCAGGGACATAGGTCGTAGGGCTAAAGCTTCATAATGGCGCCTCTGGATGCCATCTCTAAATTCCACAATCATCTTGGAAGTCATGGTCAGAGTCAGTGAAAAACAGAGGAAGATGAGTAGAAGGTAGAAAACTTTAAAATCCTGGAATCACACAGTAAAACAAATCACACAAAAATCAGTGAATTTAAAACATCGAAGAAAAATCAAAATTTTTAAAAACTAAGTAAAATGAAAATTTTAAAGTAAAAAGTTCAAAATTTCAAAATGCGGGTTGCCTCCCACTAAGCGCTTCATTTAATGTCAGGGCTCGACACAGCTTAAGGGAAACTAATCTAAGGTTTTCGATGGCAATTCTGCCAATTTCAAACCCATTGAATATTCTTTGTCTTCCACGCAATTGTAATGTTTAAGGCGTTGCCCATTTACTATAAACAGTGCACTAGACTTACCCTTAATTTCAATAGCACTACTACTTAAAAATTTAGTTATTTCGAAAGGTCCGAACCATCTAGATCGTAATTTTCCTGGGAACAACCTAAGTCTAGAGTTGAATAACAAAACGACATCTCCCACATTGAATTCTTTCCTAGAAATTCGCTTGTTATTCCATTTCTTGGTTCTCTCCTTATAAATGCGGGCGTTCTCGTAAGCGTCTAGTCTTAGTTCCTCTAATTCATGTAAGTCTAGAATACGTTTCTCACATGCGTTAATATAGTTAAACAGAAAACAACAAAATTCACTCTTTCTACCTATTATCATCATATAATCATCAACTATAACATCTAACAACATCAATTCATCAAAAATCTACCAAAAATCCTCCTAACCCTAAGGTTTCCCTAAAAATACCCTTTCTCATAAGACTACCTATACATTATAGACATTGAATAAGAATTACTCCCCATACCTTAGTCAAAAGAGCTTTTTCGATCACCTCTTGAGTAATTCCAACCTTAGTCTCTCTTGTTTTTCAGAGCAACCTCTCAATCTTCACAAAACACGACTTATGATAAAACTAATTGTATTCCCCCTTCTCATAACCTTCTCAAATGACCAAGTTACCCCTAAGACCTCCAACTCTTTTATTTTATTTTTAATAATAATATTTAAATAATATTCCATTATTCTAATATCACTATTTAATAAAATGATTCACCACAACACCACAAAATACCACAAAATACCACAAAATACTACATGTTCATAAATAATTAAATTATGAAATTGGGGTGTTATAGGGATCAAGTTAAAAAAGGAAATCTTTAACTTGGGTATTGCAAGACCGAAGTGCAACTAGCTGACATACTCATCAAACCCCTGAAAAAAGTCAGGTTCGACGAGTCGAAGGGAAGCATCGGAAAGAGAAGTCTCGAGAACATATATTAGAGGGTTTGATAGAAGTTATAATTCGATGTTATGATTGAAAGCTAAGATTCGACTGTGTCAAAGTAGCTAGTCAAAGTTCACGAGTCAGTTGTATTTGACAGAATCAAATACAACATGTAGTAGTGTCGAAATGTAACTTATAATTTTGTATTTTAAATTTTGTATGTTTTGGGATTGTGTTGGTTTGTATAGTTTGGGTATGGGCTTTAGTTGCCTATATAAAGGGTTTCTATGATCTAAATAATGAACTTCACTCAATCCTATTTTTCATAATTCAGTTTACAGTTTTTCCTCTTTTCTTCTTCTTCTTCTTCTTCTTCTTCTTCTTCTTCTTCTTCTTCTTTCATCTTTCTTGAAAACCCTTTTGTTCCAACTGTTGTAGAATATGTTGAAGGGAATTGTTATTTACAATATCAAGTATTAAAGCAATAAAATTCAAAAGTCTATTTAAATTCAAAGACTTAATTGCAATTTTGGTCCCCCTGTTTTCATTTTTTTAGTTTTGGTCCCCCTATTTTAAAATACGGATATTTTGGTTCCCCTGTTTTCAGTTTTTTATTTATTTATTTTTGGTCCCCTATTTTAAAATCTGGAATTTTGATTCCTCTATTATAGAGGGACATAAATTCTGGTTCTTAAAATAGGAGGACCAAAAGTAAAAAAGAAAAAGAAAATGGGGGAAAAATTGCAATTAAGCCAAATTCAAAAGTTTATTTAAAGTGAGACAAAGTTTGGGAATAATATGTTAGAAAGAGTTATATGTTATCTATTTCATTATATTTTTAAGGGTTTACTTGTATACTTCATGGGGGTGCTAGTGCATTCTATAGAAAACTAAAAAATGCCCTTTAAATTCAGAAATTCATTTACAGAAATACTGAGAATACACACACCTTAACACTTTGTAAGTGAGTCACTCCTATTTTGTCCAAAATTGAGTCTGAAGATGCATTTCCGTATCAATGTTAGGATGACTCTGTAAGTGCACTTCCGTAATAACTCTGATTTCAAAAGTCAGTGATTTTTATGGAGATGCATCTTCGAACGGATTTTAATTCATATAACTCATGTCATACTTTCCATTTCTTTCTTTTTCATTTGTTAAACATTCAAAACATTAAAAGAGAACATGAGTAAATTGCAACTTGATCATTTTCCAAGTTTGAACACTACTTCTACTTCATTACATTTAATTCCAAGACATACACGTCACTCCAGTCAACCTTTCTCAAGTATTCACTTTTGGTAAGTTTCTTTTCACTTCCTTTTTTGGAGATGTAATGCATGTATTAGTTAATAGGTTGTTTAAGGTACATTAGGATGTAGTTACATTCATAATAGGTTCTTTATTTAAACATGCATTCACATTTTTTTAAATATTAAGGCATATGACATGCAATGTTTCTGCATTTCCATCTAATTTCTTGTTTTTGGTTTTACAAAAATGCATATCTAAAATTTTTCAGTTTTTGATTTTCCAAAATTACAGAGATACACTTTCATAATTTATTTGCACTCATACAAATGTTTGATTTGGCATGTTTGTCATGGGTTTGACTTGTTTCACTGTGATATAATTTTCTGGTTGAGTGTCCCAACATGCATTGGTTCATAGGGAGATGACTAGACCCTAACGACCACTAGTTTGTGCAACTTCATTTGATCCAAAAGAGTCGACTTCTCGAGCTCATGTGTCTCCAAGGTCATCTTCCAAGAGGCATGTTTCCCATGTTTCCCCTAAAGCAAAAAAAGAGGAACTTATTGCTACAATTATCGTTTTGATAGTTTTACAGGATCCCCTATGACACCTCCTTACTTAATCTCTATGCATACCATGCTGCTAGGTATGTGTGGAAAGGAAAGATAACATAAATATTTAATTACTTTTTCATTACATCTGATTCATACTAATTGAATTCGATTGACGTTGTTGTATTTTTTTTACAGTTCCGTGATACTATAAAAAGCATAAACCATAATAGGAATATTTTGAATTTGACACAACATGAAAATGCATGGTTTTAAGATGTATTACAACTATTTGGGTGACAAGGTTTATGTGTGACTGGGTACAAGACCATTAACTATAACATGTTGGCAGCCTTTATGGATATATGACACTCAAAGACGTCGTCTTTTCATATTCATATTGGTGAGATGTCAACCACCCTTAATGATGTCTCATGCCTCTTACATCATCCGATCAGAGGAAGATTACTAAACCACTTTATAATCTATACACTTGAGGCATTGGACATGATGGTTACCTATTTGTGAGATGATCAAAGTGAAGCCCAAATAGAGATTGATGCCACAAGAAGCACTCATGCTAGATTTTCATATCTGGAGAAATTGTATAAATACTACATGGCTGCAGTAGTGGAGGCCGAATGTGATGATGAATAGGTTTTGTACCAGAGGCAATGTGCACTGAGGTCATACCACATGTATTTGGTTTATGTGACCATATTTGGACAAAAACTCAATATACGTCGATGTAGTCTACCTGACATACTTCATGAACTTAGAGTGGATCCAGGAGTACAACTAGGAGGCCACACATTTGGTTTATATGTACTTTAAGTTATGTGAAGCTTGTCTTTGGAATACAAGATACATGACATGAAGATGCATGTTGCTTACAGTAATATATTTGCACCTATAATGTTACTAATATTAACTTGCGTTACATTGTTACTAATAATTTATTTAAATTAATCTCATGCATGGATCCTCTCTCAGTTTTCTTGCATATCTGGCTGGAAACTTGATGGTAACTACATTAGGGATTGCCCTTATGCTTGCTCATATATTTCGCTATTAGGGAATCAAATGATATAGTCATTTTGGATGTTTCTTAACCGCATTACGACATATGACCTATGCTACAACTTGTACAAGATCATCGTGAGACGCGTCCTTTAGACGACGTAGCTGTTAGAACAATTTTGATTCTAATCCTCTAAGAGTTTTGATGATAACAATTATTATTATGCAAGAATAGAAGTTCTAACTTATGCTGAGAATAACTTACTTATTTATTGTAGAAGTTCTTAACAAGGAAGTTATTGAAAATAAGGCTTGCTTCAATAGAAGAAGACTTGTGCTATCAAATAGAAGCTATATAAGTTAAAGAGAATCCTTCATTAAAGACAATATTAAAAGCTGCGTACAAAGAATTAATTCACTCTGATTGTTGTCTAGAAAATGGTGACTCTTTCATTAAAGCCTTAATTAAAGAATATCTGAATTAATGCTGGGAACAAATATCTTTGATTATGGAAGGTTTTTATGGTATTAACTAATATCCATAATTGGCTCAAGATGTCTCCAACGGTCTTATCAAATCAAGCATTATATAAAGGAATCATTTTGAAGAGTAAAAGCGTTGGCTCCTACGACTTACATATTGCGCCATACATTTCTTGTAACAAATCACTTTGTGATTATAGCTTTATTAGAAGCAAGTTAGTTACTTTTATTTATCATTGTAAAAGATAAGAATCTTTCCTTGAGTGACTAGTTTAAGTCAGAAGACTCAAGAGGACATTGACTGTAGGTCATTGTGTGTATTCAAATATTGAATAGTGGATTAAGACCTCATTGATAGAGGCAAAATCACCTTGACGGGTGGACTGAATGTAGTTTGAGTTCAAACGAACCAGGATAAATTAAAGAGTATTTTAAGTCATTTTTTATTAGTTATTGAAAACCCAATTCCAACCCCCCTTCCTTGTGTTTTACGTCCCTTCAGTAGCCTTCTACTCTGGATGGTTGGCTTGTGGGGCATGCCTGATGTATCCACATTTTCTCGACACAAGATATTTATATATCCAAATCCAATAGTTCTATAATGTGTCACATCCTTACATGACACAAGATGTTGCGGGAGCACCGCCTATGTCAAATCATCTAGAGATATTGGAATAAGAGTAAACTAGGGATGACCACACCCAAGATATGTTGTCGATCTGTCGGCATATTGTGACACTTGCAACATATGCCCTAAGGAGAGAAGATTTTAAGAAAGGCAGTTCTGGTATGGACACCGTACAAGCCATCTTAGTCGAGACACGAAATGTCTTGCAGTACAGGAGGAAGAGGATAAATAGGGGGTTAGATATACACAATAGTTCATTTTTATTTGTATTTTGGTAACAGTTGTAGAATCTGTATTTTTTGAACAAATTATGAATCATGGTAACATTTTCAATTAATCAATTAATGTTTGTATTTGTATTATTGTTTTAATGTATATGTGACATCCTTGAATTACATTAATTTGGCCAATGTACAAGCCATCTAAGCCGAGGCACGGAATTTCTTGCATTACATGAGGAAACGAGAAATGCGGGTGTTACATATACACAATAGTTCTTTTTTATTTGTATTTTGGTAACAATTGTAGAATTTGTATTTTTTGAACGAATTATGTATTGTGGTAACATTTTCGATTAATCGATTAATTTTGGATTTATATTATTGTTTGAATTTATATATGACATTCTTGAATTACATTAATTGTATGGTGTTATAATATCCTTAGTATAAATGACTTAAAATATAAGTTGGCCTAAAAAAATATCAATTTTAGGACAAACTTGTTGCCTAGGAATGATGTTTATTGTTCTGAGGTGTTTTTTCAGAGATGCACTTTCGAAATGCCCACTAAATTATGCAAAAAAAAACCTCTTCCATCAGCTCAAAATGCTTTCAGGGGTTAGTTCGAAGATGCACTTACGAATTCACCCTACAAAAATACAGAGATATATCTCTAGACGATTGTTTAATAGAAAAATGGAGTGAAAAACTCACATATGAAAGACCAATGTGTAATTAAAGGTGTGTTAAGATATGCAATGATGTTTTTAAGTTTCTAAAGGATGGCCCTTCATCCCATGTGATGAAAAAAGTAATGTTCATTTTTGTATAAAGATCAACAAAAATTTGAGATCCTTAATCATTTGAGATCATGTACTATATGTCTATTTGGACCGATTTCCTACACTATGAAATACAAAGTCAAAGTTGAACTATTTCTTCAACCCTTAAATTCAAATATTTAAATATACCATTTTGAAAATAAATTTTTTATATTTAATTCCTTCACAAGTTCCATAAAAAAATTATTATAAAAGTGACATATGTGTGTTTTATCATTTTTTAATATCAAAACAACCGATTCAATTGTACAAATTTGAAAGAAAAGAAATAAAGTGAAAGTACTTTAAGTAATATTAATTAAATAATATAATTGAATTTTTTAAATAATATTAATTATAAATTGAAAGGTATCCCATCACTTTAAATTATTATTGAATGCAAAGCCGTGGATTATAGGTCCTGGTTGGTAAGTGAAAGAGATCCATCACTTTGAATGACGAGGATCTGTCGCTTTCTCGGAAAACAAAATGAGTACAACTTCTTGAGGTTGACGGAATCAGACAACCAACAAAACATTAAACATGTTTAGCAAACAACAACAGTTAAAACGAAAAGTTGCGAAAGTCAGAACATGACTAGGTTGTTTTCTGACACAGAAAATGATACGGTACATATCGAAACTTAATTACGGTATTTATACCCCAATAGTAAGGGAAAATGATCTTGGGAGAGTTTAAACTACATCTTGAGCCTAATTGCGATTTTTCTTTTATCAAACTGCCGTGTTTATTTATAATTACGATTTTTCTTTTCTCAAACTGCCGTGTTTATTTATACCAAACTCTCATCATTTCAAATAAAAAATAATTTGATTATAGAGTTGTTGACTAATAAATGAGCGATCCCTCTCAAAAGAATCATACGACCAATCCATTGAATAGACGAATGATATTTTTAAATTTTTTTAATTAAATATTAATAATAAATATAATTAATATTAATAACAAATATATTAATTAATATATTTAAAATAAATATAAAAATTAATAATGAACATATATTAGTTAGTTTTGTAGTTATAGTAAAATAATTTAAATTTATTTTTATCTAGGTAATTATTTTAATAAAATTATTTAATAAATTTTAATTAGTAATTAATATATGTTACTTAGATTTTAATTAATATAAATTAATTTATATATATATATATATATATATATATATATATATATATATATATATATATATATATATATATATATATATATATATATATATATATATATATATATATATATATAATGTTAGCAAATAGATAAATACTTATTTTAGATTATTTTATTAGAAAAGTATAATTGTGCAATGCAGTGGACGAATGCTTTGATTATTTTATTATTTAAGAATATGTTTGTGACTGTAATGGACATATGTTTTGATTATTTTAATATTTAAATACAAGTTTGTCACTGTAATGGACAAATCCTTTGATTATTTTATTAGTTAAGTATAATGTGGATCTGATATAAATAGAGGTGTGGTGTGATCCATTTTTTCACATTTATTCTCATTTTTTTTTGTAATAGTGCTAACATGATTCGTCCCCACATAGGGAAAGTGACTTAATTGAGAGACAAGTCGCCGATGGAGATGCTCTTCTAGAACATTTGTAGTGTCGAGCAACTACAGAGGGAGTTGATTCGTTGTTTAGACGGAGACATACATGAAGGCAAAAAAATAAGAAGTAATGAGAGACACGATGCCTATCGTGGGTGGGTCCGAGTTTGGACCAAATGATATCAATTTGATTGTTGTAATCAATTAGAAATGTTGTTGTTATGTATTTTTTTATATCTATTTTGATATTTGTTGTATGTGTTATTTTTTTAGACTTGTTGTTCGTTTTATGTTATCTAGATTCTTGTTATTTATATTTGTTACTTAATTACTTATGGTTCAAATAATTGAGAAACATGATGGCAATCTGAAAATAATATTTGATAACAAAATAACAAGTTAATTATTACTAGTTCCAACATTGGAACGCCGTGTTCAGTTGTGACCAGGAATACGACACATGGAACATTTTCTCTCCAACTTATCAGTCGTGTCCATTTTTGTTGCTCACTGGACGACCTTTCTTGTTCCTTTGCATTCTTGGATTATGGAAAACTTGATCTCCTTCATAAATGGGCTGATATTCATTGTATGGTAGCACTGGAAAGTTTGTGCTATAAACCCCAAATAGGTGTGCAACCTTGTAAACGTTGGACAAAAGAGCATACGCGTCTTGGCGCACCGTAGAACATGCAGGAAAAACATGCGAACAAGGAACACGATATGCATGAAACTTTTCGCAGTCACACCAACAATATATTAGGTTGACCTTGTAATACCCCATAAACTTCCCCTCATTGTGGTCCATTGTCTCATTCACACTGAAAGTGTTTTAATTGTAGTAAAAAGTTCTTAGTTGATGCGTGTTGGATTTTGTTGTTTCTTCTTTCATGACCTTAACGCAATTGTCTGTAAATGTTTGCCTTGAATTCAACACTACACTCCACTATGCACCCCTTTCAGCAAATAGTGATCCCAGTCTATAGTATGTTACACTTACCAATGCTGTAATGGGAAGAGTATAGGTGCCTTTAAAGATTGAATTCATTCACTCAACGAGGTTTGTTGTCATGTGACCCCAACGCCGACCCCCGTCAAATGCCCTAATCCATTTTTCTACTGGAATATTGTCTACCCACATTCATTCCGGTAATAGTGAAATGTTGGTTGGTTTAAATCCCAACCTATATGTTAAAAAAATGGGTTAATGTTATAATATATAATTGACAAAGCTATAATGTTAGCAAATAGATAAATACTTACCCATGTTAATAACTTTTTTCCCAGAGATTTCTATCCTTGATTTCTCTCATGAAATTTTGTGCAATGTGTCTGATATAGTAGGCATGCACAGATGGTAGATTATGCCAACCATTATTTGGATTATTGTATGCACTTTCAATTGATGCACACATGTCTGAATCAAACATAAGTCAGGTTGATGAGCAACATGCCTTCTCGAGTTTTGTAGAAAGAACCCCTAAGCTTCAGACGTCTCACCTTCCACAAGGGCAACTGGAAAAATATTATTGTTGCCATCATGTGCTACCACCATAAGCAACATCCCTTTGTACTTTCCATATAACCAAGTTCCATCAATTTGAAGCATATGCTTGCAATATGCAAAACCTCTAATACATGGCTGGAATGCCCAGAATAGCTAATGGATGATATGTTTCCCTTCAATAATAGTGTCGTCATTTGTATATACGGGTAGTGTTTCCATTTCAACGGTTGTACCCGAAATAAATTTTTTAAGTACTAACAAGTAATGTGGAAGTTATTTGTATGAATTCTACCAGTTACCTTATACTTGTTCAATTGTTTTATTAATTCCTTGAAATCTATATTTTTTTGTATGACGGAGTGAATTTGCATTCAGAAACAATTTTACTAATACAAACGCTCACCTTGATTGAAGGATCCTTGTCTATAAAAGGCATTAAATGTTTACACATCAGGTTAGAGTTAAATTTCTGATGATATTAATTAAAGATAGTTGTTGAACAACTATGTGTGTGTGTGTGGGGGGGGGGGGTCACAATGCCTATCTCCCACAAGTCACTTCTTTTTCTATAGGACTCCAATAGTGAAACCTGCACATATAGTTTTGCAACATATTAGATATATACTCTTATCATAATCTTTCACCTTAAAATCCTCCCAATGTTTCATGTGATATTCTTTATAGCAAACACACAGTCAACTTTTTTTATATTGGTTACCCGCATCTATGTTACCCTCCATCGGAAGACGAGGAATGCATGATCATTCAAAGGATGATTGATCTGCACCTAAGGACAGGTTTGTCATGTGGGAAGGTGGGCATAAAACATTCCCAACTAGAATGTGTTGTTCATCATTGTTGTAACACCCTAAACCCCCAGCGTAAAAATAATTAAATTATCAAAGTAAAGTTCATGAAAAATTCAGCACATAGGATGTTACTTTCCAACATAAAACTGCTCATGCATAGGACATGTAACACATACTTATTATTATTATTATTATTAGTATTAACGATAATAACAAAACTATAGTTAAATATTCATCTTATTAAGTGTAATACCCTAAAATTTTCCCTCTTATTTATTGCCAACCTCAAGTAGTTTATGTTTCGTCATTTTGCATGATCGTCCGAGCATCGCATTACATTCAAAAAATAATAATAATAAGTCATGAGCATTTGCATGTGCATGAGGCATGTGATTGGGAAAGACTTGTCAAGCATTGAATGTCAAGGAGAAGGAAAATAATGCACAAAAATAACCCAAGACATTTTCATGATTAACCCACCAAAGAAAAATTGAAGATTTTCTACCGTTAACCGGTTAACGCATTTGGTTAACCGGTTATCGGGCACGAAAAATGGGCAAAAAGTTTGAAAATTGGTTGGTTCTTCACTTCCCTCCATTTTTTTACTTCATTCTTTTCCACTTTGTTTCACACTCCTTCATTCACTCCATTTTACCTTGGATTTGTCTACCACCTTCTAGACTCTTCTAGCATATTCCAAGGAATATTCTAGAACTCCAACTACCTCCTAACCTAGCTCCAAATCTAACCTAAAGCCTAAGCAAGTTCCATTCCCAAACCTCATGACATGCCTAACCTCTATATAAGCAATAACCATTCCAAAGCAAAGGGTGAGAACCTCATTCTCACCATTTTCATCTTCAATCTCTCATTTCTCTCTCAATTCTCCCACTTTTTCACCAATTTCCTCAAAGCTTCTTCATATAAGTTCTTCAAATTCTTCATTGGAATTTGAAGAACTTGAAGCTAAACCTTCATCAATCATCAATTGTGGAGCTTATTTGAAGAAGCAATTATGTTTTTGGATTAATTTTGAGCATTGGAAGTGATTAATCAAGAAGCATCAAGGTCAAATCGCATTTATTTTGCATTCGCGGATCTTCGGTTTTCTTCTTCGCTTGCACTTCGATCTACACCGCAACATTCACCGAAGCAATCGTCCGCTTCGTAGGTTGGTGATCTAAAACCGCTTTTCATGTTTAACTTATTCTCTTCATCTCGCCATAACGGTATCCTTCGCATGTTCATTGATTGTGTTTGCGTTTTACCGTTCAATTACGTTTTAATTACGATTTATGCATTTCAATTGTTAGAAGCTAGATTTGTAGCTTAATCTAGGTCCTAATAGGTGTTAGAAAACCTCCTTTAAGTAGAAAATTCGAGTTAACATGTTCATGTATGTGTTAGGGGTCCTTAGAAGTAGGTTCATGGCCATAAGTGCTTATTTCTTCACTTTTTAAACCATTATGTTCAGTGTTAACCGGTTAACGCATTTGGTTAACCGGTTAACACGTTAAAAAATGCTCTGGAATTGCAAATTTTAGGGCGTTAATCGGTTAAACTATAGCGTTAACCGGTTAACGCTGTTGAAAACTTGAAAAATGCTTTTGTTTCATTGTGTGTTTGCATTGCATTGTGTCTTAAACTTCATGTAGTGATAGAGCATGAATTTATGGAATTTTCAAGACTATTTTTGGTATCTCATTCCGTCATTTTGATTCGTTTCGACATGTTTCCGTTACCGTTTGCATATTTTATGCTTATTTGTTCATTAGTGCATAAAGTGATTAGTTCATATTGTTGCTAAGTTCAATGCATCATTTAGCATGTAAATGATTGTTCCGTATTCTATTTTCGCATCCCTAGCATGATCCTTGCATGTTTCGTTAACTTGTACGCATCATTGCATGGCATATTCGCATGTTGCATTTCACACAAGCATAGGTATGCATGTTCTTGCATTTGATTTTTATTTTGATCGCACTCTCATAATAATGCCAATGCTGATTTTTGCATCAATTTGTACAATTCATTGTGTTGAGTTTTGATAAATTCTTTAATCCATATTCATGTGTTTATGTGCAAATACTTGAAATGCATATTTGTTGCATATTTAGTGTTTTAGTGCATTCTTCCATAAGCATGCTCATGTGAATAATCATGTTCATTGATCCATGTTCATGTGGCATTTAACCATGTTAATTGTGCATTTGTGTCACCCATTGTTGTGCATAAATGAAAATAAGCAAATATGCTTTTTGCATTTCATAGCTGTTTTTTCATACAGTGGCTGTAAAATGTATGCTGATTGTTGCATTTTCACACTTTTTACACCTATTTTGCATGCTGATTGTGAGTTGTAAAAAGTTGTGCATTATGCATTGCATTTCATTGCTATTTGTGCATTTAGGGGTTGTAATAGGTTGCTGAATTTTGCTTTGCACCATTTTTTTAGGACCAATAAACCTAGAGTTGAGTCTAGTTTAGGTCCTATCTTTTAGGAATTGTTTGGTAATTGTTTACCGCATTTCTTATCATGTTTTACCATGCTAACCTTTGTTTTGTAGGGAGGTGGAGGTAAGTCCTTAAAACTTAATCTCTTTTACATTTTTTATGCTTTCAAGGTGTGTTTGATTTAACTTTTGTGCATAGTTTCACAACTTTATGCTAATTCCTTTGTTAGAATCAACTTAACTTCACTAGGAAGTAAGTTGTATTCCATTGCTTTTCTCTTTTACTTTTCATTAGGATTAGAAAGCCACACTAACCATTAGGACCTCCATGGAATAAACAATTTAGGGTTGTGTCTTAGTCCCCTTAGTTTGTCCTTTTTCAATTTGAGTCCTTCTTTCTCATCTCATAAAGAAAAACAATAAAACACCCAATAAAGGTTGGTCTTCTCGTACAACACAAGAATTTGCCGTGGGTTACTTATACACGTCCTGTTTCGGGGCGAGGTGTAAGTCATCTACCACGATGAACAAGTCTTAGTATGAGAAGGTTCACAAACAATCTAAGAAAACACTTCTCTAAAAGACAAAACAACAAACAACAATCGTCTTTTCCTTCAGGAATTCTTCTCTCATCTCATTCATGCTCAATGCGAACTTGCGACAACCTGTCTCATTTGTAAGACGGTAACACACTCATTCAAGGCGAGCCTGCAACACCTGAGCATAGACATAAGCAGTTCCAGCGCATAAAAAACACAAACAAATAGTTTCCGCCTTAGTTAGGCGAACTACGTCGACTCTGATCCTCATTTTCCCGATGAGGTACGTGGGCAGCGGGGTATGGGTCGTTCAAGCACATTCTTTATTTTCCCTATATTTCCCTCTTTCTTTCCATTTTCTTTTCCAGTTCCCTTTCTCATTCCCGTTCTAGTCAGCGGTTTTTGTTCAGCAGCATCTTATTTCTCACCCTTTGAAACAGACAAACAAGCGTGGATCACGTCGGATACGATGGACGGTCTGGGGTGCTAATACCTTCCCAAGTCGTAACCGACTCCCAAACCAAGATATTTGGTTCGCATGACCTTGTCCTTTTCTTTTCTTTTCGATTTGTGTAGCATTACCTTTCCCATTCATTCTGGATAAAAATGTCTGGCTGGCGACTCTACCTTTTCCGTGCCACTTTTGCGTTTGTACTAGGATGAAAATCCCGGGAGCGACAACTGGTGACTCTGCTGGGGAAACCAGAATCTCTGGTTTCCCCTTTGAGAGTCAATCCTAGCACCTGTTTGTTTTTGTTCTTTGGGTGTTTATCTGTTTGCTGTTGTGTGCTTTAGTTTAGCTTTACTATTTTCATTTGCAGCTTTACTTTACAACATATATTTATAGTTTTCATTATTTATTTTCACATGCATCATATATACTGGACTGTCTGGACTATGCTAGTTTCCATTTTTTCTGTGGGATGGGAGTTATTGTGAGATAAGCCAACTACCCAGCTTGAGTGCACCATAGGATTAGCGTGGACACGTTGTACTCGCATGGTTACATGATGAGTGGCGATGTGTTCCACACCCAAATTGCGACCGTCTTGGAACTATTATGTGTGGGGGTTTTGCCTCACTTCAGGGTACGACCTCGATAGTTATATGCATCTGGGGACCGACCATTGAGGACCTTAGTGGAAACACCCCTCTCCAGTGATGACAGTGGCAGACCATATTTGTTGGCAAACCCACTCGCATCAAAGGGTCCACTGGGAACTCGCATAGGATGACCTGGTTCTCTCATAGGAATCCAGTTAAAGCAAAACTATTCGTATGACGATAGTATTGTATCCCAAGGGCTGAATGTACTATTATTTCTCGATTCAGTGCTTGAAGCTGGGGACTTATGAGGGACACTTGTTTCCTTGGACTCAGCTGAGACCTCCCTGAGTAGTACATAATGCCAAACCAATCCCTTGATTTGGTCATGAGCCATTTCTCGGAGATGGTGAACGTATTATTGCTATTCGGCTTTGAGAGTCTGTGATGTTGACCTGGGTAGAACACCCGTGAGATAGGAGGGGATTACAGGTTTGTAGGAACCCTGAAACTTCCAACATACCCACTTTGCCAGTACTATTCAGTATCGTGATCTGTTTCCTTGGTTTTGAGATCTGAGATTCCTATTCAGAGGAACTGTTATTGTGATGATGTGACCTTGCACAGACACGTGATTATATGCTTGACACATCACAAACACTTCATTGATTGCATGCCTTTCATTTCATAAGCATCATGATATCATTAATCATTGTGTTCTTTTCATTCTCAGGGTTCATACTACTCTCGGTTCCCGGTCATACTTCTACTTCAGAATTGAAGACGTCATAAAAAGGACTGTACACTACAAATTCTTCGACACCAAAGTAGATATGATCAACCAGATGGTGTCTCTTATTACCCCGGGTCAGCAGGGATACTTCAAGGAGAAATATGGCGATATTCTGGATTTGGTGTTCAATCTGGACAGTTCTCAAAGGAGCGTCATTCATACTTTGTTGCAGTACTATGACCCACGGCTCAGGTGCTTCACCTTTCACGACTTCTAATTAGGCCCTCTACTTGAAGAGTATGCTGAGATTCTAGGGGTGCCAATACAAGATCAGATTCCTTTCAACTCAGAAATGACCAGACCAACTCATTCTGACATCGCCAAAGCTCTTTATTTGAGCTCATCTGAAGTATCTGACAATCTGATTGTTACCAAATCTGGAGTACTTGGTTTATCTCTAGAGTTTCTGGTTAAAAGAGCTAGAGAGCTTTCTGCGACAAATCAGTGGGATTCAGTTTGCGCCATCCTAGCATTGTCCATATACAGGATCATCTTGTTTGCTGATATGGACAAGTTCGTGGATATCAACTCCATTCATCTGTTCATGCTGAAGAATCTGGTACCCACTCTCTTGGGTGACCTATATTATTCGGTGCATTACAAGAACGAGAAAAGACGGGGTGGATTGGTCAAGTGTTGTGCCCCTCTCTTCTATAGATGGTTCATGAGGCATCTCCCCATTACTGAAGCTTTCACGAATCCTAAGGTAGTTTGGGCGCAAAAGCTGAGTGCGTTGTCGGCCGGAGACATTAGATGTTTTACTTTGAGACTTAAAGGGAAGAGCTTCATCACTAGCTTCGGAAACTATCTCAATATGCCTTTGTTAGGAATATCGGGGGGTATCAACTACAACCCCATTCTCTTAAGAAGACAGTTGGGGTATGTTGCACCCCAAAATTTGCCCTCACAATACAAGACTTTGTGTGCTAAGAAGGTTCACAAGGTTCACAAGTTTCTCAATGCTTATGTAACCTTTCATGAGGTTCATGAAGTCTACAAGTCACTTCTTGAAGGTTCACAAGGTTCACAAGCTTCTCAACATTTACAAGACCTTTCATGAGGTTCATGAAGTCTACAAGTTACTTCTTGAAGGTTCACAAGGTTCACAAGATTCACAATGATTACAAAGCTTTCCTGAGGTTCATGAGGTCTACAAAGCCACTTCATGAGGTTCACAAGGTTCACAAGCTTCACAATACCTCCCATGAGGTTCACAAGACATTTTATGATGGTTCACAAGGTTCACAAAGTGCACAATTGGTCAAAGGAGTTGACAATTCCCTCAGACAATACACCTCCTAAGCAGTGCATCCAAAACTAGGGTTTTGACTTTAATCAGACTAAATGGACTTCCAATACCTCAAGTAAGCTTCATAACATCTTATATGTGTGTAAGAACCCCCATGACAAGTTTCAAGACTTTTCCCAAAGGTTTGCTCAGTCAGATGATCAGATAAGTCAAAATCAGTCAATGCAGTTAAAAAGTCAAACTGAGGTCAACTGTGGTCAAACCAAAGTCAAACTTCATGATTTTTTGCCAACATCAAGTATATGAAGTAAAATTCATCATTTGATCAAGGGTTGATCATGATTCATCAAGGAGATTCCAGATCATCAATATTCAGGAGTTTCTAAATTAGGGTTTCCTCAGTAAAAGTCAACTGAACTTTGACCAACCATAACTTTCACATACTTCATCACAAAGTCTCCATACAAAGCTCATTTTGAAGGAAATTGAATTCTCTACAACTTTTATGTTGAAAGTTAAGCCCAAAAATGCTTCATTTGAAAGATATGAGCTAGGACATTATAGGTCATTTCAAAAGTCAACAAAAAGTCAATAACTTCAAAAGGGCATAACTTGAGATTGGTAAATGATATGGACCTGAAACCAATGGGGTTGTTTAGAGGACTCTTCAAGCTTTCCAAAATGTCCAAGAACACCCTCATACCTTTAAAATTGGGGGAGATGTGCCCTTGCAAAGTTGAGAAAGTTTGTGATAGTTTATGATGAAAATGGGGGCCTAAAAGCAATTTTCTCCAAATGGGCTGGCCAAATTATGACCCAACCCATACAACAACATCATGCACGAAATTTCCATAATATTTTCATAATTTTTATTTTATTTAATTAATTTATTATGATTTTTTATTCTTAAAATCATTTTAAATTTAGATAAAATATTAAATGTGAAGATTTAATTGATTTATTGATTCTAGAATATCATAAAGTCAGCATGGAACAAATTGATGCAAGAGTTATATGGAATAGCTTGAAATAGAAAGCATTGGTACAAAAATATTGAAATTTTAAAGCTTGTTATGATGAATCTTTTTGAATCAATTCTTGCACATAATCAATCAAAGTTTTTGACCTAATTGAGTCTCCTATATATACTAAACTCATTGCCATTGACCAAGGACGGATCCAGCAGCTTCAAAGGTAGGTTTTCAAAACCAAAAATTCATCAAAAAAGTGGCATTCGGATTTCATCATCCAAGAGGTTTGAAGGTAAAATAAGGACATGGCTAGGATCCTTGATCATCATGGAACATAACCAGATCATTACATTGCCCCATAGCATCACACATTGATGAACCCGAATCAAATTTTACATTGAATTTCAATTTTTCGATTCTGTTCATTTGTGCATTATTAATGAATTTTGTTTGATCTTTTGTGTTTGTGAGGTTCCAAGGAATGTTTCTGGACAATTGGATTGAAGAATGAGTGTCTAAAACGCAAACGGCCATGTTAGGGTTCATAACCTCATAATTAGGGTTTAACGTTTGAATGCATATAAATAAATTCTGGAAACGTAGAGTTGTTGTATGAACTGTGAGGATTATGAATCACTAACCAATTTCATGAATTGATGCTGTTTCATGAGAGTTTGGATTTTCGCAGGTTTGAACAGGTAGCAAAATTCGCAGGTAAACTTCCAGCTATTTTCATAGCTAAATTCGCAGCGCTGGAGGTAGAAGATGACCTCCTCCCGCGCGTTTGAGAAAATTCAAATATTAATTAAATATTTTATCTTTAATTGTTAGTTTGTTTATCACACGCGCGTGTGTGTCTCAGTGGTAAGGCTTGCAGGCTTGTTGGGTGATGGCATGGGTTCGAATCCTGCTTGGACCATTATTTTTGTTCTATTTTTCAGGATAAAAGGAGATTGAATATATTATAGCTTCTTGCCATTCAATAGTCAGATGGGCTCTTCCAGCCGGGTGGTAATGCGCGCATACTTGTATACATAAGGTCCTGGGTACGAATCCCACCCCAGGCCTTTTTGTTTCTCTATTTTCTGGATTTTTCAAGCAAGGCACAAAACCAATTATTCCCTTTCCTCTTTCACTTGCGTGTGTGGTAGCTTGGTGGTGATTTCTATTGCTGGCAACCAAACTGACCTGGGTTCAAACCCCAGTCAGGTAAGTTTTTCATATTCTTTTTCTTTTATTTGTTTTAAATATTCAAATGTTAAATTATAAATATGATTTTGTGTGTATATGTTTTTCTAAACAATTAAAAAATAATAATAATGAAGCATGCTTAATATTTTAAAATATATAAATTCCATGTATGTAATTTTGTATAATTAAATTATAGGATATATGTTTATCTAATAATTTGTATATTCTAAACCCTAAAAAATATTTTTCTAACAAAAATCCTAATTTATTTTCTAAGTACCAATTAAAACCTAATTGTTTTTATTTTCTAATTTGTGATGTAATTATCATTATACATGTTTATTTAAAATAATTCTAACTTATTTGTAAATATATTTTTTAATCCAAATTATCTTTCTTTCAATATATGTTTAAGGGACAATTTAATAATTATATTTTTGTATATGTTTAAAATTTATTGTAAATATACTAATTAGTAGAAACTAAATTTTGTAAATATAATAATTAATAAAATTAATTTTTTGTAAATATGATTAATTTTATGAATATAATATTTAAAACTTATTTTCTCCTTATAATGTGTAAATATTTTTTATAATTGTTAATATATATTCATAAATAATTAAATTCTTGTAAATGATATTATGCTTAGAAATTTTTCTTATTATATATTTAAAATTAAACTTTGTGTTCATATCATTATTTTTCTATTTATTTTTGTTATTGTTACTAACTAAACTATTATGTATTATTATATTATATTTTTATTATTCTAACCTTGTTTATTATTTCTAATTATTATTATTATTTTGTTTTTCACTAACCTTATTTTTTGATTATATTTATCACTAACCCTTATTATTTATTTTTTATTATTTATTGCTTATTTATTTATATTTTACTTATTTTTGCTATTTATCTATTTTGCTTATTATTTTGCTTATTATAATTATTATGTAAATGTTCCTGGATGTAAATTCTGTAATTATTTAATTATTTTTGCTATGGTTAGTAATTAGGGAGTGCAGATATGTATTTTATTTAAAATAAATTAGATCACTTTAATCATAAGATAATTAAATTAAACACTCACACACGTAAGTCGATTTTAATCGCCGTCTCACTTTCTAAGGTTATCCCTTAAGTTGCCTAAATAATAAGGTCAAGTGGGGTGTATAAAGCAAGTCCCTTTAAAAAGATAAAAATCATCAAGTCCCTCATGGTTGCCTTTACAAATCAAGTCCATTCGAATAAATGATGATAGTCCCTCCTATATGCTTAATACACCCCACAGTTGCCTTCATAAAACAGAATGTCCCTCTCATGGCCCTTAAATCCAAGGTAATGACTACCTACTCCTTAATAGTAGGGATAGTCTTACCAATTAAAGGATAAAGAACAAGAAAGACTTAAAACTTTAGGGTAGGTTCCTCTTATGTACTTGCTCACTCCAAAAACTTTTCAAACTCTTCACAATTTCAAACAAATTTTCAAAAAAAACAAGTTTTTACGCATTCGTACATGGATCATTATTAACTATTCTGAAAATTTTTTATTCACACACTACACTTTCAAAAACAATTCAAAAGTGAGCTAAGTAACTAAGAGCCCATGGATAACCATGGATGTAAAGGGTGCTAACACCTTCCCTTTACATAACCTACCCCCCGGACCCAAAAATCTTTTAAAAGGTCTTTCCTGTTCTTTTATGCCTTTCCTTTGGATAAAATAAAAGTCGGTGGCGACTCTTGCTATCCGCAACATAACTTAAAGTCAGTTCTCCCACCGTGTTACAGAACTGGTGACTCTGCTGGGGATCTAAATTTAAGAGGGGTACCCTTAGGAATTAAGATCACTTTAAATTGTTTGCCTTGTTTGCTTTATTATTATATTGTTGGGGTGCTCTTATGTGTGAAAGGTCCTAACCCGGACCTAGTGTACCTTAGGTAAATGGCAATAGACCAAGGAAACTGTACGACGTATATCGATACGGTTGATCTGGTGGCCATAGTTAGTACGACTTCTTGGTTGGTGCTTATGTTCCTTAAGTCAAGTTGAGGATAATATGAGGCTGCCATATGTTGTCAATGCACTAACTAACTTTTAGAACCCTAGTTAACTCATCTTGGCCTTTAGAATGTAGTGAGGTAACCGGCTTTGGTGCAGACTGAAGTTGGTTGACACTCGATACTACACTCATTGAGATCTTAAACTTGGAAGGTTTTGGTTGGCAAGTAAGTTGCCTCCTGATCAACCACCCTTGTGAAGGATCAATGATATTGAGATCCCTTAGAACCTGGTTACTTTTGTAGGACAGGATGAACCATCTAACTTCAGGGGAGGGTACTTACCTTTAAACCTCATGCAAGCCTTTAAACCTAGGGCTATGGTGTGACTTGTTTGTGTGTGCCACATGTTTGTGATTGAACATAACATCATGACATCATCATGCATCATGAGCATAGCATTTTCCCTAACCATTTCAAGGACCAAAGGATTTATCTTTGTTCTTTGTCGCAGGTCATGGCTTCAGCTCGTAGAAACACCATCAGGATCAACTTTGTGGGCATACCTCCTAAACTTAAGGAGTTGGTTTCTCAAGTGTCTGATCATTCCCGGTTCAACAAGAGACATGGTCACCTATTGGATCTGGTCACTTCAGGGTTCAATGAAGACATGATGAGTGTCCTGTTTCAGTTCTTTGACCCTAAGCACCACTGCTTTACATTCCCCGACTATCAGCTGGTTCCAACCATGGAGGAGTTCTCTAAGCTTCTGGGTATACCTGTTCTTGATCAAAGACCCTTCACAGGCTTGGAGAAGGAGCTTAAACCAGAGGTTATTGCTGCAGCTCTACATTTGAAGAAGTCTGACATTGTTCTAGAGACGAGAAGTGGAGTCAAGGGTATCCTTGCTAAAGTATTAGTGGATAAAGCTCAAATGTTCTTGAAGGCCATGAGCTATGATGCTTTTGAGGAGATCTTAGCCTTGCTGATTTATGGCTTAGTATTATTCCCCAATCTAGATCAGTTCATAGATGTTCATGCCATCAACATTTTCCTGAGTCACAATCCAGTGCCTACATTGCTTGGAGACATCCTGCATTCTCTTCACACCCGTACTACAAGGGCAAGAGGAAATTTGATGTGCTGCATACCTTTGCTTTCTAGGTGGTTTATTTCTCACCTTCCTCGCTCAGTAATGAAGAATGAGCAGGGGTTCAGATGGTCCAAGAGGATCATGTCACTTTCTCACTCAGATATCCATTAGTGCTCCAGATCTATGGAGAATGTCACCATCATTGACCGTTGTGGGGAGTTTCCTAATGTGCCACTACTAGGCATAAGAGGAGGCATCACCTATAACCCCTCTCTAGCTTTACGACAGTTTGGTTATGCTCGGAGCGATGGTCCACATGACATGTTGATTCAGGGCATTGTGTTTGATTACGACAACGATCTTCAGGGTTACCGTCAGAGATTCAAACGAGCTTGGGGAAAGGTAAACATGATTGACTGCAAGACACTGGAGCCTAAGTACACTATTCCTATGGAAGCTTATCTCAGATGGGTACGATCTCGTGCTCAGACACTCATGATGCCATATCCTGTCGTCCTACCAGTTACCATGGAACCTGTTGCTGAGGGAGACACAGCTTATACCATCCTTCACCCAGACATGCCTACTGATAAGGAAGACTTGCAGAGATCATGGATCCAACTGAAGGAGCAAAGGGATATTTTCGAGGCTCATTACAAAGCAAGCCAAGCAAGAATCCTAGAGCTAACAAAGCAACTTCACGAGGAACGAAACCTCAATTCATACCTCAACACAAAGAGGAAACGTCCATGGGAGACTTAAAACCCCATCTTTTGTACTTATTTCATTTTCATTTTTGTAAGCCTAAAAGGCAAAACAAAGTTATTACTAATAAAAGTTTACTTTCGTGTTTGTCTAAGCAAATTTAAATCCTGCGGTCCTTGAAAACATTGCATATGCATTTCCATATCATTTCATTGCATCACAGGTTTATAATTGTGCACAGGTTTCTCATCTTCTCGCTGTTTATTTCAGCAATGGCTCTTGAACAATCAGTTAAGGATCTCCAGGCACAAAATGCACAGTTCCAAGAGCTGATCCTGAACCTATCCAAGGGGCAGGATGAATTGAAGGCACTGCTGGCCAAGAAGACTAAGAAGACTAGAAGGTCTGCTGGGTTGATCAACATGGGAAGAAGGTTCAAAGGTCTTGCCAAGACCAAAGAACCAGCTGAGGACTATGAATCTGAAGAATCTGAGCAAGAGGGAGGCAGTCTCCACAACACCATGGGGGACTCTGATTCTGAGGCTAATTACTACCATGAGCCTAATGAAGACAAATTCAAGATGCTGGTGGATAGAATGGATGCTATGGAGTTGCAGAAATCATCTGGGCTGGATTTTGAGGATTTGAGCTTGATATCTGGGGTGGTCATACCCGTGGGTTTCAAGGTTCCTACTTTTGTTGTCTATGATGGGGTCTCTTGTCCTAAGTTGCATCTGAGGTCTTATGTCAGAAGAATCCAACCTCACACTGCTGACAAGAAGTTGTGGATCCACTTTTTTCAAGAGAGCTTATCTGGAGCTCAGCTGGAATGGTATTATCAGTTGGAGAGTGTCAACATCAGAGACTGGAATGATCTTGCTGAAGCTTTCTATAAGCAGTACCAATACAATGCTGACTTAGCCCCCACTCGCATGCATCTTCAGAGCATGTCTATGGGTGCCAAAGAAAGTTTTAAGGAGTATGCTCAGAAATGGAGAGATTTAGCTGGAAGAGTTCAACCCCCTTTAACTGACAGGGAATTAGTTGATATGTTCATGTGTACGCTGAATGGTCCGTTTTACAGTCATCTCATTGGAAGCTCATCATCTGGCTTCACTGAATTGATCATGACAGGAGAGCGAGTAGAAAATGGTATAAAGAGTGGTAAGATCCAGGTGGGCACTTCTTCATCAGGTGCTGCAAAGAAGCCTCCCACTGGGAAGAAAGAATCCAATGCTGTTTATGGTCAACCTGATCGTAACAGAAGGCATCAGTCTGTTAGTGCGGTTCATATTTCAAATCCAACTCCCGCAACAACAGAGCAGCCTCAAGGCAACCAACAGAGGGCTAGAAGACAGTTCACAAAGATCAACATGTCAATGGCTCAGGCATTGCAACACTTGTTGAAGGCTGAACTTATTACCCTGAGAGAGGCTCCTCAGAATCCCAATGTTACCTCTCCCAAGTACAATCCCAATGCACGATGTGCATATCATTCAAACTGTCCAGGACATGATACTAATAACTGCTGGGTCTTGAAGAACAAAATTCAGGATATGATTGATGCTGGAGAAATTGAGTTTGATCCTCCGGGTACTCCCAATGTGATCACTGCTCCAATGCCAAATCACGAGAAGACTGTCAATGCCATTGATGAAGACCTACATGTCTATTCAGTTATGGAGTTGACCACACCATTGTCTGTTATCAAAAAGAGGTTAGTACAAGCTGGGATCTTCCCGGGTTGTCGTGAAGATTGTCTGTATTGTACCTATAAGCCGGATAGTTGCTTCATTTTGAGAGATGGCATTCAACGTCTCATGGATAAGTATACTATCGTGTTTGAAAGAAGACCAGCATCTGTAGAAAGTATGGTGGATCATCTGACTCGGGGTAAGAAGATTGAAGAGGTTGATATGGTTGACAAAGTACCGGTAAGAATCACTTCAAAGGGTCCCATTAAAATCTCTCATCAGGGTCCAATCAAGATTACTGCTGAAGGTCCTGTGAAAGTTGTTGCTGAAGCCAGAGTAGCTCCTCTGATTATTACCACTCCTGGTCCTATTCCCTATACATCTGATAAAGCTGTGCCTTGGCACTATGGGTCTGATGTTTACATCCATGGTGTTAAGCAGGAGCCTTTACCGTATGTGCCTGTTGACATTGATAATATTGCCGGATCTAGTAAGATCACTCGTAGTGGAAGAGTTTTCTCTCCTCCAGTTGCTTCTAAGAGTACAGTTACTCCTGCTGCTACTTCTACCAATGATGCTCGGGGCAAAGGTCCTGTTATTGAGCCTGAATCTACTGATATGCCAGCTGCTGATGATCTCTCTAAGCAGATGGAAGAAGTATTGAAAATCATTCGCAAGAGTGATTATGACATTGTTGATCAATTGGGGCATACTCCCTCAAAGATTTCTATGTTGTCCTTGTTTCTATGTTCTGAGGCTCATGCCAAGTCCTTGATCAAGTTTCTGAAGTTTGCTCATGTGCCCAATGCCATTTCTGTTGACCAGTTTGAGAATTGTGTTGCCCACCTGACCTATGATAATGGGTTAGGATTTTCTGATGCTGATTTGACCCCTGCCAAGAGGGATCATAACAGGGCCTTGCATATTTCAATTGAATGCAGGGGCACTACCCTGTCACATGTACTGATAGACAATGGTTCCTCTCTGAATGTGTTGCCCAAGGAAGTCCTGAATAAGCTGAGTCCTGAAGATGCTGTGCTGAAGCCCAGTAATATTGTGGTAAAGTCTTTTGATGGTTCTAGAAGAGTAGTACATGGGGAAATTGATCTTCCAGTCAAAGTTGGTTCTCAGGTTTTTACTGCTACATTTTATGTGATGGATATTCGTCCTTCATACTCCTGTCTGCTTGGTCGTCCCTGGATCCATGGGGCAGGTGCTGTGACCTCTACATTGCACCAAAAGTTGAGATATCCGGTGAATGGAAAGGTTGTTACTGTCTTTGGAGAGGAAGAATACTTTGTCAGCCATGTAAACACTTTCAAGTATCTGGAAGTGGAAGGTGAATACATTGAGACTCCGTGTCAGTCATTTGAAGTGGTTCCCTGGGTTGTTAATGATTGTGTAGCTTCTCCTGTTGTGAAGAAAGTTCCTGTGGTCACCAGAAAACCTCCAACAATGGCAATGGCCTCCCTCAATGATGCTAGAGCTGTGGTGGATGAAGGTGGTTGTACTATTTGGGGTCAGCTTCCTGATATTCCATACAAGTCTGACAAGTTTGGTTTGGGTTTCACTGCAGAGTCCCAGAAGGCTATTCGTCGTGCTCGTGCTGCTCGTATCACCAATCAAGGGGTTATCAATGCTGTGGGAGACTATGATGAGGACTACAACTTGGATGCATGGATTTTTCCTACTGTGGGTGCTGGACTCAATAATTGGAAAGCTGAAGATGTTATCCCTATCTCCTTTAGTCAGGAGTAAATACTATTACTGTGTTATGTTTTTTAAGTTTGTAATTTCTTGAACAATAAAACAATAAAGCCATGTGCCTTACCCGGGGCATAATGGTGTGCTTGTTACGGGCTGTCATTTCATTTGCATACTTCATTCAATAAAATCAGTGGACGTTTCGTTTTCGTAAATATTGTGTTCCTTGTCTTTCTTTTATTTTATTTTTGCTTTATCAGCTATGTGTTCTTACACACACCCACATCACTAAATGCAGATCCTCATCCACTCTGGATCCTGTTGATAACAGTTCTACTATTGCCAATTATGATTTCGAGAATCCGATCTATCAAACTGAAGACGGAAATGAGGACGATTGTGAAATACCTGTAGAGCTTGCTAGGTTGTTACAACAAGAAGAGAAAGCTATACAACCACATGAAGAGCCAGTCGAAGTTGTGAATCTGGGAACTGAAGAAAACAGAAAAGAGGTCAAGGTAGGGGCTGATTTAGAGGACAGTGTCAAGTGCAGGTTAATTCAGATGTTACGTGACTATGTGGAGATCTTTGCTTGGTCTTATGAAGATATGCCAGGGTTGGATACAGACATTGTGGTTCACCGTTTGCCAGTGAAAGAAGATTGTCGTCCAAAGAAGCAGAAGGTTCGTCGTATGCGTCCTGAAATGTCAGAAAAGATCAAGGCAGAGGTAATGAAACATTTCAATGCAGGGTTCTTAGCAGTGACTTCTTATCCTCAGTGGGTTGCAAATGTGGTACCGGTTCCAAAGAAAGATGGTAAGGTACGTATGTGCGTGGACTACAGAGATTTGAACAAGGCTAGCCCCAAAGATGATTTTCCACTTCCTCATATTGATATTCTGGTAGACAACACTGCTCAGCATAAAGTATTCTCTTTTATGGATGGTTTCTCTGGTTACAATCAGATCAAGATGGCACCTGAAGATATGGAGAAGACAACATTTGTGACACAGTGGGGCACCTTTTGCTATAAGGTGATGCCATTTGGTTTGAAGAATGCAGGGGCAACATTTCAGCGTGCTATGGTGGCTTTGTTTCATGATATGATTCATCATGAGATAGAGGTATATGTGGATGATATGATAGCCAGATCTCAGAATGAAGAGCAACATCTTGATCATCTACACAAGTTGTTTGAGAGGTTGAAGAAATACAAGTTGAGATTGAATCCAAACAAATGTACTTTTGGAGTTAGATCTGGAAAGCTCTTGGGTTTCATAGTCAGTAGAAAAGGTATTGAAGTGGATCCTGCAAAAGTAAAAGCTATACGAGAGATGCCAGCTCCCCGTACTGAGAAGGAAGTTAGAGGTTTCTTGGGACGATTGAACTACATTGCAAGATTTATTTCCCAATTAACTACCATCTGTGAGCCAATCTTCAAGTTGTTGAAGAAAGATCAGGTGATGGAATGGAATGACGAGTGCCAGACTGCCTTTGATGAAATCAAAAGATATCTACTGGAACCACCAATTTTGATGCCACCAGTTGATGGAAGACCCTTGATTATGTACTTAACAGTGTTAGACAACTCAATGGGGTGTGTGTTGGGGCAACATGACGAGTCTGGTCGAAAAGAGCAATATACTACCTTAGCAAAAAGTTTACCGACTGTGAAACAAGATACTCACTGCTCGAGAAAACTTGCTGTGCTTTGGCATGGGCTGCTCGCCGACTAAGACAGTATATGTTGACCCATACTACCTTGTTGATTTCAAAGATGGATCCAATCAAGTACATATTTGAGAAACCTGCTCTCTCCGGAAGAATTGCAAGATGGCAAATGATCTTAACAGAATATGACATACAATATACTACTCAAAAGGCCATTAAGGGAAGTGTTGTTGCTGATCATTTGGCTCATCAAGCAGTAGATGATTACCAGTCAATGAATTTTGAGTTCCCTGATGAAGACATTATGATTATTACCAAAGAACCTGGACAATATGACGGACCTGAACAAGGATCCCGATGGACTATGGTTTTTGATGGTGCCTCTAATGCACATGGTAATGGTGTTGGTGTTGTAATTAGTTCCCCTGAAGGTTGTCATACACCGATTACTTCCAGACTTTGTTTCTATTGTACCAATAACATGGCTGAGTATGAGGCATGTATCATGGGTATTAAAGTTGCTATTGATATGAAGATTCAGTTCCTTGATGTGTATGGAGATTCAGCCATGGTAGTTAGTCAGATCAAAGGAGATTGGGATACCAAGCATGATAATCTCATTCCTTACAGAGAGCATGTGTTGTCTTTGACCCCATATTTTAAAGAGATTACCTTTGGACATATTCCACGGAGAGAGAATCAGTTGGCAGATGCTTTGGCCACCATGGCATCCATGTTTGAGATCAGTTGGGATGATGAAGCTCCCAAGATTACCATTGATAGATTTGAGAAGCCTGCATACTGCAATGAGATTGACACTGAATGGGTAGAAGAGAAGCCTTGGTTCTATGAAGTGAAAAGATATCTTGAAGCTCAGGAGTTCCCTGAAGGGGCATCTGTCAAAGATAGGAAGTTCCTGAGAAGGTTTTCTGCTAAGTTCTTTCTGAGTAATGGCATTCTGTATAAGCGCAATCATGATTCAACTATGCTTCGTTGTGTGGATAAGAAGGAAGCAACTGAGATTATGGAAGAGATGCATGATGGGACCTTTGGCACTCATTCTAGTGGTCATACTATGGCAAAGAAGATATTGAGAGCAGGTTACTACTGGTCTACCATGGAAGCTGATTGCTATCAACACTCCAGAACATGTCACAAGTGTCAAATTTATGCTGATAAAGTCCATGTACCTCCATCACCATTGAATGTGTTGACTGCTCCTTGGCCTTTTGCCATGTGGGGCATTGATATGATTGGTGAGATCAAGCCTACTGCTTCTAATGGGCATCGTTTCATCCTGGTTGCTATTGATTACTTTACGAAGTGGGTAGAGGCAGCTTCATTTGCATCTGTTACCAAGAATGTTGTGGCTCGGTTCATTAAGAATAATCTCATATGTAGGTATGGCATCCCTGAAAGGATTATCACTGACAATGGCTCTAATCTGAACAACACTATGATTACTGATCTCTGCACGCAGTTCAAGATTAAGCATCACAACTCTTCTCCGTATCGTCCGAAGATGAATGGGGCAGTTGAGGCTGCTAATAAGAACATTAAGAAGATAGTACAGAAGATGACTGTTACCTACAAGGATTGGCATGAGATGTTACCATTTGCTCTTCATGGTTATCGTACTACAATACGTACTTCAACAGGGGCAACCCCATTCTCCTTAGTCTATGGTATGGAAGCAGTTCTGCCCATTGAAGTTCAGATTCCCTCCTTGAGAATTATGAAGGATGCAGGATTGAATGAAGATGAGTGGATTCAAACTCGACTGGACCAGATAAATTTGATTGATGAGAAGAGGTTAGCAGCAGTTTGTCATGGACAGATGTACCAGAAGCGAATGATCAAAGCTTTTAACAAGAAGGTTAAGCCAAAGGTATATCAGGCTGGTGACTTGGTAATCAAGCGTATCATATTACCACAGGGTGATCCTAGGGGCAAGTGGACTCCAACATATGAAGGACCATTTGTAGTCAAGACAGTATTCTCAGGAGGTGCCATGATACTGACTACAATGGATGGTGAAGACTTCCCACAACCCGTGAACGCAGACATAGTTAAAAAATACTACGCATAAAAAAAAGACCCGCTAGGTTGACAGGTCTAGGCAAAAATAAGGGCATCCCGGCAAACCAAAAGGGTTTGGGCAAAAATTAGGGATATATATGTAAAAAGTGCACACCCGGCAAGTCGAAAACCTGAAAAGGCGGCTTGGGCAAAAAAGGGTATCCCGGTGGATTGAAAACCTGAAAGGGCAATCCAGGCAAAAGTTAGGGATTAAAGCGTATGACTATGTCTCGTTTGGATCACTCATGAAACTGCAACCAGTTGTACCACTTACTCAAGCTCGAACAGATAAAGCTCAATTCAATCGTTTCCGTCTCAACAGCAAGAAGATGAGATACTTGAATGGCAATAGTAGAATTGAAACTCAATAGGATTGTTTCCCATATAGCTGATTTTCTTTTGTAAAACTTCATGACAAAATCCTCTTACTAGGGTTTATGTCTCCTTGTACAAACTTACCCGTGTATGGGTCACTTTTTGATATAAATAAATTCCATCTTTTGAATCCAGATTTACTTTTACCCTATTTACATAAGCGAAACGTTCATTGGTTGTGTTTGAATGTATGTATGCTTTTGAATATGATTGATGTTTACCAGAAATGCATGTATGCTTAATATGATTGATGTTTACCAGAAATGCATGAAAATGCAGTAATAGTATTTACTAAGGACGAACGAGGGAAGGATTTCAACGAAGCTTCGCCGGTTCACCTTTACAAGACAGTTACAAACCCTCAGTAGGGCAAATTCATCTTCATAAAGTCTCATCTCCCCTGGAATTTATATCCATCTCTTTTATCCTCATACGGATATTCGGGAAATTACTTTCCAATAAGGGTACGACGAACGAAAACGGGATGTTATACTTATCCTACTACCAAACGAAGACAAAGGTTATATATACCTTACTATCCCCAACAACGGGAGGTTATATCTATGCCTTACTATCCCCAGCAGACGGGAGGTTATCTATACCCTGTTATCCTCAGCAGACAGAGGGTTATATATTCTTCAGCAACGAATCGGGATTTATTTTCCCTGGCCAGCAGTTGTTATACGAAGATATCCAGACGCTTCCGGCAGTATCATATCATACATACATCATTTACATCATACCATAGCATATATATCCATAGACATATAGTACATTACCTAAGTGCATCATATCATACATACACACCTAAAGCATAAACTAATGTTATTATACAGAATGCTACCTTGTTTTCAGGTTAATTATCCAACAAACAAACTTATGATCTTTGGGACTGCTTTATCGTAACTTCAGGGTTACTTTATCCTCCTGATAAGCTTCTTATTTCTTTGGGACTGCTTTATCGTAACTTCAGGGTTACTTTATCCTCCTGATAAGCTTCTTATTACTTTGGGACTGCTTTATCGTCACCTCAGGGTTACTTTATCCTCCTGATAAGCTTCTTATTTCTTTGGGACTGCTTTATTGTAACTTCAGGGTTACTTTATCCTCTTGATAAGCTTCTTATTACTTTGGGACTGCTTTATTGTCACCTCAGGGTTACTTTATCCTCCTGATAACTTCTCATGACTTCAAGACTGCTTTAGAGTTATCATTATTGATGGCTCTATCCTCCTGAAATCATTACTTCAAGACTGCTTTAGAGTTATCATTATTGATTGCTCTATCCTCCTGAAATCATCACTTCAAGACTGCTTTAGAGTTATCATTATTGATTGCTCTATCCTCCTGAAATCATCACTTCAAGACTGCTTTAGAGTTATCATTATTGATTGCTCCATCCTCCTGAAATCATATTATTACTTCAAGACTGCTTTAGGGTTATCATTATTGATTGCTCTATCCTCATGAAGACATGCTGTTACATCAGGATTACTCCAGTATCCTGAAAACATATCATCAATACCTCAGGACTGTTCCAGACTCCTGACAACTTTCATTATACCTCCATATTTTGGACTGCTTTATCTTCCAAGAAATATATCTGAAGAACTTTCCCCTAGTGGCATCTTTAAGCCCACTCAATCATATTCAACCAACCATCAATATCACTCTATGCACTGGTGAGTGCAAATTTTTGGGCTTTTGTGTTCAATCCCCTTCAACCTTCCAGGTTACGACTGGCAAATATACCAATCTAACCCCTCAGGTTTCAGAAAATTGAACAGGGGCAGCTGTTGCACCCCAAAATTTGCCCTCACAATACAAGACTTTGTGTGCTAAGAAGGTTCACAAGGTTCACAAGTTTCTCAATGCTTATGTAACCTTTCATGAGGTTCATGAAGTCTACAAGTCACTTCTTGAAGGTTCACAAGGTTCACAAGCTTCTCAACATTTACAAGACCTTTCATGAGGTTCATGAAGTCTACAAGTTACTTCTTGAAGGTTCACAAGGTTCACAAGATTCACAATGATTACAAAGCTTTCCTGAGGTTCATGAGGTCTACAAAGCCACTTCATGAGGTTCACAAGGTTCACAAGCTTCACAATACCTCCCATGAGGTTCACAAGACATTTTATGATGGTTCACAAGGTTCACAAAGTGCACAATTGGTCAAAGGAGTTGACAATTCCCTCAGACAATACACCTCCTAAGCAGTGCATCCAAAACTAGGGTTTTGACTTTAATCAGACTAAATGGACTTACAATACCTCAAGTAAGCTTCATAACATCTTATATGTGTGTAAGAACCCCCATGACAAGTTTCAAGACTTTTCCCAAAGGTTTGCTCAGTCAGATGATCAGATAAGTCAAAATCAGTCAATGTAGTTAAAAAGTCAAACTGAGGTCAACTGTGGTCAAACCAAAGTCAAACTTCATGATTTTTTGCCAAAATCAAGTATATGAAGTAAAATTCATCATTTGATCAAGGGTTGATCATGATTCATCAAGGATATTCCAGATCATCAATATTCAGGAGTTTCTAAATTAGGGTTTCCTCAGTAAAAGTCAACTGAACTTTGACCAACCATAACTTTCACATACTTCATCACCAAGTCTCCATCCAAAGCTCATTTTGAAGGAAATTGAATTCTCTACAACTTTTATGTTGAAAGTTAAGCCCAAAAATGCTTCATTTGAAAGATATGAGCTAGGACATTATAGGTCATTTCAAAAGTCAACAAAAAGTCAACAACTTCAAAAGGGCATAACTTGAGATTGGTAAATGATATGGACCTGAAACCAATGGGGTTGTTTAGAGGACTCTTCAAGCTTTCCAAAATGTCCAAGAACACCCTCATACCTTTAAAATTGGGGGATATGTGCCCTTGCAAAGTTGAGAAAGTTTGTGATAGTTTATGATGAAAATGGGGGCCTAAAAGCAATTTTCTCCAAATGGGCTGGCCAAATTATGACCCAACCCATACAACAACATCATGCACGAAATTTCCATAATATTTTCATAATTTTTATTTTATTTAATTAATTTATTATGATTTTTTATTCTTAAAATCATTTTAAATTTAGATAAAATATTAAATGTGAAGATTTAATTGATTTATTGATTCTAGAATATCATAAAGTCAGCATGGAACAAATTGATGCAAGAGTTATATGGAATAGCTTGAAATAGAAAGCATTGGTACAAAAATATTGAAATTTTAAAGCTTGTTATGATGAATCTTTTTGAATCAATTCTTGCACATAATCAATCAAAGTTTTTGACCTAATTGAGTCTCCTATATATACTAAACTCATTGCCATTGACCAAGGACGGATCCAGCAGCTTCAAAGGTAGGTTTTCAAAACCAAAAATTCATCAAAAAAGTGGCATTCGGATTTCATCATCCAAGAGGTTTGAAGGTAAAATAAGGACATGGCTAGGATCCTTGATCATCATGGAACATAACTAGATCATTACATTGCCCCATAGCATCACACATTGATGAACCCGAATCAAATTTTACATTGAATTTCAATTTTTCGATTCTGTTCATTTGTGCATTATTAATGAATTTTGTTTGATCTTTTGTGTTTGTGAGGTTCCAAGGAATGTTTCTGGACAATTGGATTGAAGAATGAGTGTCTAAAACGCAAACGGCCATGTTAGGGTTCATAACCTCATAATTAGGGTTTAACGTTTGAATGCATATAAATAAATTCTGGAAACGTAGAGTTGTTGTGTGAACTGTGAGGATTATGAATCACTAACCAATTTCATGAATTGATGCTGTTTCATGAGAGTTTGGATTTTCGCAGGTTTGAACAGGTAGCAAAATTCGCAGGTAAACTTCTAGCTATTTTCATAGCTAAATTCGCAGCGCTGGAGGTAGAAGATGACCTCCTCCCGCGCGTTTGAGAAAATTCAAATATTAATTAAATATTTTATCTTTAATTGTTAGTTTGTTTATCACACGCGCGTGTGTGTCTCAGTGGTAAGGCTTGCAGGCTTGTTGGGTGATGACATGGGTTCGAATCCTGCTTGGACCATTATTTTTGTTCTATTTTTCAGGATAAAAGGAGATTGAATATATTATAGCTTCTTGCCATTCAATAGTCAGATGGGCTCTTCCAGCCGGGTGGTAATGCGCGCATACTTGTATACATAAGGTCCTGGGTACGAATCCCACCCCAGGCCTTTTTGTTTCTCTATTTTCTGGATTTTTCAAGCAAGGCACAAAACCAATTATTCCCTTTCCTCTTTCACTTGCGTGTGTGGTAGCTTGGTGGTGATTTCTATTGCTGGCAACCAAACTGACCTGGGTTCAAACCCCAGTCAGGTAAGTTTTTCATATTCTTTTTCTTTTATTTGTTTTAAATATTCAAATGTTAAATTATAAATATGATTTTGTGTGTATATGTTTTTCTAAACAATTAAAAAATAATAATAATGAAGCATGCTTAATATTTTAAAATATATAAATTCCATGTATGTAATTTTGTATAATTAAATTATAGGATATATGTTTATCTAATAATTTGTATATTCTAAACCCTAAAAAATATTTTTCTAACAAAAATCCTAATTTATTTTCTAAGTACCAATTAAAACCTAATTGTTTTTATTTTCTAATTTGTGATGTAATTATCATTATACATGTTTATTTAAAATAATTCTAACTTATTTGTAAATATATTTTTTAATCCAAATTATCTTTCTTTCAATATATGTTTAAGGGACAATTTAATAATTATATTTTTGTATATGTTTAAAATTTATTGTAAATATACTAATTAGTAGAAACTAAATTTTGTAAATATAATAACTAATAAAATTAATTTTTTGTAAATATGATTAATTTTATGAATATAATATTTAAAACTTATTTTCTCCTTATAATGTGTAAATATTTTTTATAATTGTTAATATATATTCATAAATAATTAAATTCTTGTAAATGATATTATGCTTAGAAATTTTTCTTATTATATATTTAAAATTAAACTTTGTGTTCATATCATTATTTTTCTATTTATTTTTGTTATTGTTACTAACTAAACTATTATGTATTATTATATTATATTTTTATTATTCTAACCTTGTTTATTATTTCTAATTATTATTATTATTTTGTTTTTCACTAACCTTATTTTTTGATTATATTTATCACTAACCCTTATTATTTATTATTTATTATTTATTGCTTATTTATTTATATTTTACTTATTTTTGCTATTTATCTATTTTGCTTATTATTTTGCTTATTATAATTATTATGTAAATGTCCCTGGATGTAAATTCTGTAATTATTTAATTATTTTTGCTATGGTTAGTAATTAGGGAGTGCAGATATGTATTTTATTTAAAATAAATTAGATCACTTTAATCATAAGATAATTAAATTAAACACTCACACACGTAAGTCGATTTTAATCGCCGTCTCACTTTCTAAGGTTATCCCTCAAGTTGCCTAAATAATAAGGTCAAGTGGGGTGTATAAAGCAAGTCCCTTTAAAAAGATAAAAATCATCAAGTCCCTCATGGTTGCCTTTACAAATCAAGTCCATTCGAATAAATGATGATAGTCCCTCCTATATGCTTAATACACCCCACAGTTGCCTTCATAAAACAGAATGTCCCTCTCATGGCCCTTAAATCCAAGGTAATGACTACCTACTCCTTAATAGTAGGGATAGTCTTACCAATTAAAGGATAAAGAACAAGAAAGACTTAAAACTTTAGGGTAGGTTCCTCTTATGTACTTGCTCACTCCAAAAACTTTTCAAACTCTTCACAATTTCAAACAAATTTTCAAAAAAAACAAGTTTTTACGCATCCGTACATGGATCATTATTAACTATTCTGAAAATTTTTTATTCATACACTACACTTTCAAAAACAATTCAAAAGTGAGCTAAGTAACTAAGAGCCCATGGATAACCATGGATGTAAAGGGTGCTAACACCTTCCCTTTACATAACCTACCCCCCGGACCCAAAAATCTTTTAAAAGGTCTTTCCTGTTCTTTTATGCCTTTCCTTTGGATAAAATAAAAGTCGGTGGCGACTCTTGCTATCCGCAACATAACTTAAAGTCAGTTCTCCCACCGTGTTACAGGGTACGCTCTCAAAGAGGTCCCCGATGAATCAGAGTTGTACCAGACTTTCTATTTCTCGGCAAAGGATAATCTACCGTTGTTTAGGAAAGTCATAGGGTATTGTAAGTTGATCAGAAGGAAAGGAATATCATGCTTGGGTATAAGCAACAACCAAATGTTTCCCGGGTTCGAAGCTTGGATAAGGGAGAAAGCCCAAGTATCCCTAATCCCTTTCTCTGCACCAATTCCACCTCCTGCGACTGTTCCTTTGGAGGATTACCAGAAGTTGGAGGCCTTGGTTCAACATCTTAGGGCTGAAAATCATGAGGCTAATAATTCTTGTTAGAAGCTGAAGATTCAGAACCAGAAGCTAGAAGAGAGAGCTTATCAAGCTGAGGAGGTAGTCAGGCTCAAGCAACAGGACTTCGAAGAACGAGAACTCTACAAGAAAAGTGGATTAGTTGAGATCCATAAGGCGAGACAGCGCCAGAAGGATAAGAAAGCCTTGGATGAAGCTAACAAAGTTGTGACCCTTTGGCAAGAAAAGTGGGAAGACCATCTGAGAAAACAGAGAGAGGCAGAGGTCGAGTACAAGCTTAAGATCAAAGGCCTTCAAGATTCTCTGGCTGAGCAAGGAGAGTTGTTCCATAAAGCCCATGAGCAACAAAGAGACCACCTTTTGAAGATGACCAACATCCAGAAGGAGGTAGAAGAGCTGAAGCTTCGAGCTGATATCAAGAAGGTCAAGACTGAGTCGAGTCCTAGCAAAGAAAAAGAGGAGGTATTCCTGCAATAGATCAATGATCTGCATGCTTCCTTTGATATAAGGGATCTTCTTATTCAAAAGCTCATCCAGGAGCCGAAGCATCCGGGCATTGCCCAGTTGTTTCAAGCCGTTAAGCGCCTTAGCCGGAGGTTGCAAGACATGGAGCTTCCTAGGGTTTAGTCTCATACTCTTGTATCTGGATTACCCACAGGATTGTTGTGGGATTCCTTTTACTTTGCATTGCTACTCTTTGATGTATGGATTGGCTCCCTTCGGGGATTCTTGTTATTCAGATTCCAGTTTATGGTATGTGTGATTTGGTTTGAATCTCTGGTTGTTATCTCTTGCATTGACACGGGTAATAAGCACCAATTCTCCACGATGTCATCTTATCTGAGCATCATGCAGGGTTTTCTTCCCTAAATCTGAAAAAGCTATCAGAACTCTCAAATACCGGAACGGGAACGTAAAAAACTGTGAGAATGAAAATGAACACAACATTGCATGCATATCATTTGCATTTTTTCTTTTACAGCTTTTCCAGGGTTCTTAACTTATGTGCACTTTCAGGAAGGATTGAGAGAGCCACTAAGACTCGTCTTCTCAGGAACGATATACCGCCACACCGGTACGCTACCCGTCGAAATCAGAAGAATTTCATGGATACTGTGCAGACAGAACTGAACGAGCTTCACACCCGGATGAGGGAGTTCATGACGATGATGCAGGGTATAGCCCTGAGGCAGAAAGTGATGAGAGTTGCTATGCAGAGGCTCAAACCCCCGCAAATAGATCCTCCAGTGGTTACCTTGGATGCCCAAGGCAATCTAATCAACGACAGTGTCATTCCCCCTGTGGTGAACAAACCACCAACTCTAGAGGCTACTGGCCCGACTCTCGTCTTTGTACAAGACCGTCAGGAAGATCAATTCACCCTGGTCAACGAAGATATGGGGTTTGGTACGGGGGCTAATAATCAAGATTTCCAAATGATGGTTAAGAAGGTGTGAGCTCTGGAATGTAAAGAAACGCTCGGCATCGACGTCTCTGACATGGGCTTGGTTTCAGGGGTGGTTATCCCTCCAAAGTTCCGACCTCTAACTTTATACAAGTACAACGACAACTCTTGCCCGAAGACTCACTTGCAGGCCTTCTATCGCAAAATCGCTGCACATACCAAAGACAAGAAGCTTTAGATGTATTACTTCTAGGGTAGCCTGTTTAGGGGTTCGCTGGAGTGGTACATGAAGCTGGAGAAGAATTATGTCCGCAACTGGAAGGAGCTTGGGGAAGCCTTTCTCAAGCAGTACCAATATAACATCGACATGGCTCCCAACCGGACTCAGCTTCAAAGCCTGTCTCAGAAGAGTTTAGAGAGTTTCAAAGACTATGCATAGAGATGGCACGAGGTTGCTGCTAGAGTCTAACCACCCTTGCTGGAAAGGGAGATGGTCTATCTCTTCATGGATACCCTCCCAAGGCACTTCATGGAGATATTTGTTGGTTGTTCCTCCAGTGGATTTTCTGACATCATCTTAACGGGTGAAAGGATAGAGAGTTGGATGAAACAAGGCAAGATTCAGGGAAGCCGAGCATCAACCTCCGGAGTTAAGAAGCCTTTCGTGAAAAGATGGGAAGGAGAAGTTGGGGCCGTATATGCTCAGAAGAAGAGGGGAAATCGAAACGCTTATGCAGCCTCCGTCACCATTTCTGCTCCTGCTAACGGCAACAGATTCAGCAACCTCAACAGCAGCGCCAACAGGGTTATCAATAGAAGAGGGCTCCCCGTCCTTACTATCCTCCCAGAGCAAAGGATAGGAACTTTTAGGCGCCTCCAATGACGTACTCCCAGCTACTACAGAATCTCCTTCAACTCCAGATGGTTCAGCTGAGAACCATGCAGCTTCCAAAACCGGGTCAACTCCCAGTAGGTTATGATGCTAATGCCCGTTGTGAGTTCCACTCCGGAGCTCCTGGTCATAGCATCGAGAACTTCCAGGCTCTAAAGCATGTTGTTCAAGATCTGATAGATTCTAAGGCGATCAACTTCGCTCCAACTCCGAATGTGATACAGAATCCCATACCTGATCATGGAAGGACTATTGGGGCTGTCGATAATGGTGAATGTCTGAACCTGGTATCCGATGTCAGAGACCTGAAAACTTCGTTGTTAACAATAAAAGCTTGCTTGGATGAGAAGAGTATCTTTCCAGGTTGTGAAGAGAATTTCCCAGACTGTGTTAACTCCATTGATGGTTGTGCTCGATTGAGGTCGGGTATACATAAAATGATGGACGAAGGAAGCATACAGTTTGATAAGATTGTGAAAGAAGACGAGGTATCAATTGTGACAATTTTCTACAATCCGACACAAGTTCCTGCACCGGCAAGGGTGGCTCCAATAACCATTACTACTTCGGGACCCGTCCTGTACCAGAGTGATAAAGTGATCCCTTGGAACTATGAGGGAGAGGTCTATTGCAATGGTCAGAAGCAAAATATGGCTGCATCCAGTTCATCTCCGCACCAAGTCGATAATGTTGGGGTCGGAGGATTCACCATAAGTGGAAAACTGTTAGCACCAGAAACACTGAGAAGTAATGTGTTGCCACCGAAGGACAATGCTGAGGTTCAAGCTAAAGCCAGGGGCAAACAGCCCATGACTAATGATGCACCTGCTCCTGTGATAGATCCTGACGTCACTTTTGATAAGGAGGCAAAAGAGTTCCTGAGGATTATCAAGAAAAGTGATTACAAGACTGTGGATCACTTTCAACAAACTCCTTCTAAGATTTCAATCTTATCCTTATTGATGTCTTCAGATTCGCATAGGAAAGCCCTATTGAAGATTCTGAACAACGCTAATGTGCCGCAAGACATATCTGTAAATCAACTGGAAACAGTAGTGTCAAGTGTAAATTCTATCCATGGGTTGGGATTTACAGATATGGACCTTACATCTGAGGGACGCAGTCACAACCGCGCGTTGCACATTTCCATGGAATGCAAGGGGGATGTGCTCTCTCATGTGCTGGTAGACACGGGGTCTTCATTGAATGTACTTCCCAAGAAAGCCCTCATGAAGCTGGATTATGATGAGGTTGTTCTTAGGCCAAGTGATTTGATCGTTCGGGAATTCGATGGCTCGAGGAGGCCAGTGTTCGGAGAGGTGGAACTATCGATCAAGGTGGGACCACAAGTCTTCAATGCTACTTTTTACGTGATGGATATCCATCCAGCCTATAGCTGCTTGTTGGGGCGGCCGTGGATACACGCAGCAAGGGCATTATCTTCTAGCCTCTATCAAAAGCTCAAATTTTTCTGGGAAGAGAAGATTGTGACCGTATACGGAGAAGAAGACATCATCATCATCCACCTAGCCTCATTCAAATACGTGGAGATGGATGGAGAGATCATCGAGACTCCCTGTCAAGCTTTTGAATCCATCAAATCTGAGAATGCATCATCGTCAACCGCCTTATCAGAAGAGACAAGGAAATGAGCATCTATAGCCTCCTACAGGAAAGCCCTAGAGGTGGTAGAATCAGGTGCAAATGAGGGCTGGGGAAAGATGGTTGAAGTCCCATAGAAGAAGGATATGTTTGGGGTTGGCTATAAACCTGGTCAGTCAACACCAGGGCAAAGTGCTAGAGGTCGGAAAGGCCCAATTACCTTCACACTTCGGGATGGTTTGACCCCAGCAACGTTTGTGCCGTGCAGGAAGAAACAATTGATAGTGATTGCAAACTGGAGGAATGGATAAGGCCTTGTGTTCCAGGGACGCAACTCAACAACTGGTCGGCCGAAGCGCTCATATTCGTCACTCAACCTGAAGAGTAATGGTTTTATGTTTTTATTCTCCTATATCCAAGCTCTATGCCTTGCCCGAGGCATAACAACTCATTGTAAGGGCTCATTATTCATAATGCCAAATCATAATCATCAATAAAGTGGACATTTTTGCATTCAATCATGTTGTTCCCTGTCTTTCATTTTTATTTTCATTTTGTTTTCAAAAATAAATGGCAATGTTTTCCCATGTCTCACACCCTTTCTAAAATCTAGCATGAATCATCATTCATGCAGATGCTCCTCATCGGGTCTCATCACTAACAAACTTGTTATGGCTCAGTATGACTTCGATAATCCAATTTACCTAGCCGACGAGGAAGGTGAGGAAGATTGTGAACTGTCCGAAGAGCTAGCCAGATTGCTCAAGCAAGAGGAGAAGATGATTCAGCCATACAAGGAAGCCATTGAGGTGGTAAACTTGGGTACAGAGGAAGACTGAAAAGAGGTCAAGATCGGGGCCGCGTTGGAAGAAACTGTCAAGAGCCGCTTGATCTCCATGCTCCGAGAATACGTTGACATCTTCTCCTGGTCTTACCAGAACATGCCCGGGTTGGATACCGACATTGTAGTGCATAGGCTGCCTCTCAAGGAAGAATGTCCGCCGGTCAAGTAGAAGTTGAGAATGACGCGTCCTGACATGGCCATCAAAATTAAAGAAGAGGTTCAAAAGAAGTTTGATGCCGGATTCTTGGCCGTAACCAGCTATCCTCCATGGGTTGCGAACATCGTACCAGTCCCCAAGAAGGATGGTAAAGTCAAAATGTGCCTGGACTATCGGGACTTGAATTGGGCCAGCCCAAAGATGACTTCCCATTGCCGCAAATTGATGTGCTAGTTGACAACACTGCCCAGTTTTCTGTATTTTCCTTCATGGTTGGCTTCTCAGGCTACAATCAAATCAAAATGTAGCCAGAGGACATGGAGAAGACTACATTTATTACCCCATGGGGCACCTTCTGTTTTAAGTTCATGCTGTTTGGTTTGAAAAATGCCGGAGCTACATACCAACGTGCAATGGTGACTCTATTCCATGACATGATTCATCACGAGATTGAGTTCTACGTTGATGACATGATAGTGAAGTCACTAGCATAAGAAGAACATCTAGTCAACTTAGCCAAGCTTTTTGACAAGCTCCGGAAATTCAGATTGAGGTTGAATCCGAACAAATGCACGTTCGGGGTGCGTTCCGGTAAGCTGCTGGGCTTTATCGTCAGCAAATGGGGGATTGAGGTCGACCCCACGAAAGTAAAGGAAATTCAGGAGATTCCTGAGCCGAAAACCGAGAAAGAGGTATGCGACTTCTTAGGGAGGTTGAACTACATTGCAAGGTTCATCTCACACCTAACAGCCACATGCGAGCCTATTTTAAATCTTTTGGGGAAGAATCAGGTCGTCGAGTGGAATGACGACTGCCAACAAGCTTTCGATAGAATCAAGGAGTACTTGCAAGAACCTCTGATTCTCATGCCTCCGGTGCCAGGGAGACCTCTAATCATGTACCTTACTATTCTTGAAGGATCAATGGGCTGTGTACTGGGTTAGCAGGACGAGTCTGGTCGAAAAGAGCATTCAATCTATTACCTTAGCAAAAAGTTTACCGACTGTGAGACCCGTTACTCACTGCTCGAGAAAACTTGTTGCGCTTTGGCATGGGCTGCTCACCGACTAAGTCAGTACATGCTGACTCACAACACCTTATTGATTTTTAAAATGGACCCTGTAAAGTACATCTTCGAAAAGCCATCTCTAATCGGAAGAGTAGCCCGATGGCAGATGATTCTGATAGAATACGATATCCAGTACACTTCGGAAAAAGCAATCAAAGGAAGTGTACTGTCGGATTATCTGGCCCAACAGCCAATTGATGATTACCAGTCGATGAGGTTCGGGTTTCCGAATGAGGATATCATGTTCCTCAAGTCGAAAGACTATGAAGAACCACTCCCGAAGGAGGGGCCAGACCCCGAATCCAAATGGAGTCTGATGTTTGACGGAGTCGTGAACATGAACATAAGTGGAATTGATGTCGTTATTATCTCGCCGAAAGGGATCCATATGCCCTTCACTGCCCGGCTGACATTCGAATGCACTAACAATGAAGCTGAGTATGAAGCCTGTATAATGGGGATCGAGGAAGCAATTAACTTGAGAATCAAGAACCTCGAGATCTTCGGTGATTCTGATTTGGTCATCAACCAAGTTAATGGCAAATGTTTGGTTCATTAACCTCATTTGACTCCTTACAGGGACTATACCAGGAAGCTTCTAACTTTCTTCACAAAGGTCAAGCTGTACTATATACCTCGAGACGAGAAATAGTTTGCTGATGCTCTGGCAACCTTATCTTCCATGATCAAGGTTCATCAAGAGAATTACGTGTCGTGAATCAATGTCTCTCATCTCGAAATACCGGCATATGTATTTTCAGTTGACAACATTGACGATAGCAAACCCTGGTATCATGATATCAAGAAATTCCTGAAGTCTCAGGAATACCCAGCAGGGGCATCAAGCAAAAACAAGAAGGCCCTCAAGAGGTTGGCAGGCGGGTTCTTCTTAAACCAAGAAGATGTGATCTACAAATGGAACTTCGACATGGTTTTACTCAGATGCATGGATAGAAACGAAGAAGACCTGTTGATACAAGAAGTTCACGAAGGCTCATTCGGTACCCATGCTGGAGGGCATGCTATGGCAAAGAAACTTCTCAGGTCGGGATATTATTGGATCACCATGGAATCCAATTGCTGTAAATATTCCCGCAAGTGCCACAAGTGCCAAATCTACGCTGACAAGATTCATGTGCCTCCGAATCTATTGAGCTTCATGTCTTCACCTTGGCCATTCTCTATGTAGGGCATTGACATGATAGGAAAGATTGAGCCAACTGCTTCCAACGGTCACCGCTTCATCCTAGTTTCTATAGACTACTTCACAAAGTGGATTGAAGCGGCATCTTATGCCAACATCACGAAACAAGTGGTAGCCCGATTCATCAAAAGGGATATCATCTGCTGGTACGAAATTCCCGAAAGAATCATTACTGACAATGGTTCTAATCTTAACAACAAGATAATGGAAGACTTGTGTCGGGATTTCAAAATTGAGCATCACAACTCTTTGCCGTATCGCCCGAAGATGAATGACGTCGTTGAGGCGGCCAATAAGAACATCAAAAAGATAGTTCAGAAGATGGTTGTGACATACAAAGACAGGCACAAGATGCTACCCTTCACATTGCATGGGTATCGGACGTCCGTGCGTACTTCAATTGGGGCAACCCCATTCTCACTTATATACGGTATGGAGGCAGTCCTACCGGTCGAGGTCGAGATTCCCTCACTGAGATTAATGATGGACGTCAAGCTTGACGAAGCTGAGTGGCTCCATGCCAGGTATAACCAATTGAGCCTCATTGGAGAAAAACGCCTTGCAGCTGTATGCCATGGATAGTTGTATCAACGGCGAATGAAACCTGATTTCGAAAGGAAAGTATGGCCCCAACGGTACATACCAGGCGACCTGGTGCTGAAAAGGATCCTTCCTCCTAATAACGATCACAGGGGAAAATGGACACCCAATTATGAAGGTCCATTCGTGGTCAAAAGGTCTTCTCGGGTGGAGCCTTGATGCTAACGACCATGGATGGAGAAGAATTCATGTCCCCTGTCAATGCAGACGCGATGAGAAAATACTTCGTGTAAAAGGACCCGCTGGACAAAAATAGAATGAAAGTCCAGGCAAAAATGGGCATCCCGGTGAGCCAAAAACAGAATAAAAGGCTCGATCAAAAGTTAGGGAAATATCTGAAAAGATGTACACCCGTTGAGTTGAAAAGCCACACTGGACAGCTCAGGCAAGAAAGGGTATCCCGGTGGATCGAAAACCCGAAAGGGCGATCCATGCAAAAGAGGGACTAAAACGAACCACTACGATCTGTGAGGTCTTTGATTTTCCATCAATCAAAGGTGATCCGAGGGTTGAAGATCGATTCAATCATCTCCCTCAAAAGCGAAGAGAGCGGAGAGTTTTGTGGACATACAAGTCATAGCCGGGTCGGAGCTTGATGAGAATTTATTTTTCACATTGCCATTAGGATAGTTTAATTTCCTTTTGGGAGATTTCCTCTTTCCAGGGATTGCTTCCTGTGTAATGCCTATTCATGGCTATTCTTCAATCAATAAAAGCGTAATTTCAGTCAAATTTGTTTCCGTGAGTTTTTGTTTTTCTTCTATCACTGTTTGATTGCAAAAACGTCCAACGAATTATGATAAATATTGCTTTATGAATGCATAAATTCCTTATAACTCATGCATGAGATTAATTGACTCCCGAACCCAGATCTTTGGTTCGTAGGACCTTGTCCTTTACTTTTCTCTTTGGTTTGTGCATCATTACCTTTCCCATTCATTCGGGATACAAATGCATGGCTGGCGTCTCTACCTTTTCCGCGCCACTTTCGCATTTGTACTAGGATGAAAATCTCGGGAGCGACATTAAGCAGCGAAAACTCCTTCGAAACAATAACCAAAACATAACATGTTTAAACCACATAATTAACATTAAATAAAACAAAAGCAATAACGATTAATGAAACAAATAACATCAAGTGTTTCATATCCCCAGTGTTACACATCAGAGAAGATATTGACTTTAATAAATGAAGTAGAAGACTTCATCTTCACTAACTTCGACTTTACACCATCCTTTATTATCTGCACGGTGTCGTATAAAGCATCATTCCAACAACAGGGTGAGATTCTCAATCAACAAAAGAAATGTATAATATAAATATAAAAGCATATAATCATTACACAATTCAACCTATCATCAAATCATCTCATACAATTTCCAACATAAGCAAATAACTATATTATTCACAACACAACACAAATATAATGCAATGCAATGAGACTCACAACTTTAACTAAATGCATGTGGTACCATTTGATTCCTATTTCAGAATTTGATCCCTTTTTCATGATCATAATTCCCATTGGAATTTCCATTAAAGTCACTCACACCCTGTTATCCCTAAATTTCGATGCTAGCATTTAATGAAGTTATCTTGGCTTAGTAAAGGACTTTTCTTGTGATAAGCCAAAAGTAAGGTTTCGACCTAACCAATTAAAGGATGAGAGTCGAAGCGACCTACCTACAAGTTTCATACTTAGTGAAAGTCTAAGTTTGGAATATTTTCTAAGTGTTGAGGGGATTCGACCAAGTGGATGTTCGACGAAGGTGGCAGTTACCAATAGTCTTGCACGTTCAATCTTGGAGGGAAAATGTGGAGTTTTCAATTCAAAGACATGGACAAGTGGCGCAAGATGAAGCTTCTTCAGCATATAGTGGGATAAGTGTCACCGTCTTAGGATAATTATAGGAGAAACTGTCGAGAGCGGTTACTTTGTAATGTATATAAATAGCTTAGTCTAGTGTTAGAATAAGTGTGTGGAAATCATATGTACTAGTAACTCCGTATACTCAAAGTATCCGCGTGTAGAGAAACGAGTGCATTGAGAATATACATGATTGAAACACCACCACTTTAATTTTAATGTCAAATTTAACTTCAAGTTATTTACTTTTGAAGCCATTTATCTTTACAAGCCTTTATTTTTAAAGCAGTCTACATTTCAAAGTCATTTATCCTTCCAGCAATTTATTGCATTTTCTTTTACAATTCGAGCCTCTTTACATTTCTAGCAATTTAACATTCCCCGCCTTGCCTTTAAATTTCATTTAAAATTTAAGTCTTTCCTTTATTTTTCTTTAAAATTCCAAGCCTTGTCTTTACTTTGATTTATTTTAAAAGCCTTTTCCCTTTACTTTATCTTTTCTTTAAAACTAAAATTTGAATCTTGTTGAAAGATTCAAGACCTTTTTCCCAAAAATGTGATATATCAAAATCACAATCCCTTTTTACTTAGCACATGTCCTAGGATCAATCTGGCCGATCCTGCGAGTAACTAAGAGTATTTTTGGTATCTTCAAAGGACCAACGGTTGTTTACCAATTTTGGGGGTAAATAAACTGGCACGCCCAGTGTGACAGGGCTGAGTTGAAAATATTTTTAGAAGTATTAATAACTTCTCCTCTGTTCATAATGTTTTTTTTGTTTGTGTAACTTCCGTGTTTTATAACTTACTTTACGTGAATGGTCTGGTAGAAGGAACGATTACCTTTGTTGTATGCATTTGAGAAGTGGCAAGGTATCCAGTACAAACCATTATATTCCTAAAAGAAGAAACCCAAGAAGGATGGCTTCTAGCCCAGGAAATCCAAGCGATTCAATGCACACAATGAGTGGGTTGAATCCTCAAGTGAGTAGTTCGAATGTTCGTACTACGAACACACAAGATGGACCAAGTAGTGAGGCCATCCCAACCTCCAATCCTTCGACGGGAGCGGCGACCACACCAAGTGCGACGTCAGAGCAAGCCCCTTTGACAGGACTAGGAGACACAATTAACAGATATTATACTTAGCTAGTGTTGGAGTACATTGGAACAAATACTCAAACTCCACCACCAAGTACGGCTGCATTCAGACCCCATATGTCTACATCATTTTCTCAGGTTTATCCTAGACTCTTTGGTACCTCAACTAGCATGGTAGGATTGAGAAATGCTCCCCCATTTTATTTAGACAATGTTATTTCTTCGTTGTTGCAGGAATTCGGTTCTCCAATAAATATGAGAAAGAATAACCAGAGTGGTGGCGTGGGTCATTCGACTCAGAGTCATGCTTTGTTAAATGAGTCTGTGACCTATCTAAGGCAACAAATGGATGAAAGTAACATGAAAATGGTTCATACTATGTCCTAAATTATGGGAGAGATTTTCCAGCCTTTTATTTAGAATACGACTCATATGAATTAATGGATGGTGTCTCAAATGGCGCGCATAGAAGAATTCATGGGGATCCCAGCACCAGCTCGACAACCCCATCACTTATGAGAAGTAAGAGAAGCTATTCAGCCATTGAACCAAGAAAATTCACCTGTGGTCGAACAGGTAAATGTTGAACCTATTATAGGTCAGAGACAGATGCCAATAGAAGAGGAGCCAAGAGCGAGGTTAGTGAATAGACATCAAGATGCAGACCACGTGGTCCAACAAGTTCGACAGAATAATCTTGCAGCAGAGAATAACTTGGCAGCTCTTGTCGAACGAATAATGGCTCGAAGTGGAATAAACACTGGTTTTGCTAGGCCAAACTTTAATTCACCAATAGTGGACTATATACTCCAATCAGAACGATTGTTTACCACTTTTCCACTTGGTTCGATATGTAATTGGACTCAATTAGAACGATTGTTTCACGAGAAATTCTACATGGGTCAGACTAAGATTAGTTTGAAAGAATTAGCCAGTGTAAAACGAAGATTCAATGAGTCTATTGATGACTATTTGAACAGGTTTCGACTGCTTAATGCAAGGTGTTTTACTCAAGTACCTGAGTGTGAATTGGACGAAATGGATGCTAGTGGCCTAGACTATTCAATCAGGAAGAAACTGGATACCCAGTACTTCAGGGACATGGCCCAATTAACAGACCGACTTCGACAACTTGAACGTCTGAAAGATGAGAAATCTAGGACAAACAAACATAAGAAGATAGCCTATGTAGAATATCAAGATGAGGTCAAAAACGTCTATGACGAAACTGTGCCTCAAGAAGATAACGAGATAGACTTAGCTGAGCTTAAGCATGGTCCTCCTTATTCCTGCAAACTATTAGTTCCTTCAAATGGAAAGAATCCTGCTGAAGTCGAAAAGAATGATATATTTCCAAAGAAAACATATACTTTCGACGTCACCAAATGTGACAAGATTTTTGATTTATTAGTTAAGGATGTACAAATACTAGTTCCTCCTAGTGCCAAAACGCTACCTTTAGATCAAAGAAAGAAAATAGGTTTTTGCAAATACCATAATTATTTGGGTCATAAAACTTCTCAATGTTTTCTTTTCAGGGATTTGGTGAAAAATGAAATCTAAGATGGAAGGCTCAAGTTCGGCGACAAGCCAAAAGCGCATATGAAGATCGATACTGATCCTCTTCAGACGGCTGAGGCAAATTACTCTGAACCTTCTGCAGTAAACTGGGTGGACGTTATTGAGCAAGTTGCTGATGATAGTGGAAATCCTGATTCATTCGAGGTTGTAGTTAACCCTGTGGTGGTTGAGGTTATTGAGAACCCCAACAATGAAGCCATTATGTTCAAGGCCAACGAGGAACTGACCAGTGAGAAATGGGAACAACTGATATTCAAGGTTGCTGAAGGATTCTTTAAGACATTATCAGATGTCGAAAGGTTCAACGTGGGGGTTACCATTGTCCCCCATGAGGAGGTTGAGGAGTCAAGTCTCCCACTCATTACCAAAGAAACTGCTGAAAGTTTCGTACAGATGGATGAGGTCACTAATGGCCTAGAACTAAACTTCTCCAAGATGGAGCTCAAGGATGAAGTTAATGTTAACATGGTCAAAGTAACAGACGACCAACTATTGAAGGTGGATCATTCTGCAGGCCAGAAAGACCACTATACAAAGGCTTATCCCAGGGAGGATGAGACAATTGTTGATTTTTTTGCAGAGATGCCAAAACAAGAAGTCAGAAGTGATGCTCTGTCCAAGGTGTAGTTCTATCTTCGACAAGAAGGCCGCTCGAAGTCTTCAACATGCGAATAGGATGCCTGGGGGCATAAGGAAAAAACTGTCCAAAAACACTATTTCGACCCAAGGCGTGCAAACCCCTATCAACAAAGGAGCATGCCTCAATCTCTCATGTCCAAACAACCCTCATTTAAGCCAAGTGGGGAAGTCCCTAGGGACAAGTGGTTTAAGCCTGATGAATCAGGCAAGAGGAATGGACAAAAGTTGGGAAAGTTTGAGGTCAAAAGAGGACCCTCAGTGGGATATACAATGGAGATTAGGACCTCTAAGAAAGATGCCTATGCATCTGAGAATTACAAGGGTAAGAATCCCATGTCCAGGTCGCAATGGCGTAAGGATTAGCGCAGGAGGAAGGCTCAAAGGGAAGCCTCCAAAGGTGATTATGCTGAATCCAACACAAGTGTCTTTGGCGAAGCTAAGGAAAATCGTAAGGTGAATAATAAGGTGCTTGTGGGGCACAAAGGACCGTCGTTCAGAAAGAAAGGAGCTGACATTAAAGCATAAATAAAAGCTGAGCTGAAAGCTATCGAAGATGAGGAAATGACAAATAACTTTGACTATGAATCTAAGGCTTCTTTAGATGTATTGGTCAATGCAGTTTTAGTAATGCCAAGAGAGTACGACCGCATCAATGAGGTCGAAAATCTGGATGCTAACACTGAAGCAGAAATGGAAGTGCACCAACTAGTGTGCTACTATGTAATGAACAATGGTTGTGTCGAAGAGCAGAACGCTTTCTTCGAAAGACCCACTGAGGCCATGAGGGGACTCCTGAAACCCCTATATATTACTGGGAAACTAGAAAATGTGGCCATCAACAAGATTCTGGTTGATTGTAGCGCTACAGTAAACATAATGCCACCCAGGATTGACAAATTTGACACTGAACTCAAGCCCTACAACTTGGTCTTGTCGAACTATAAAGGTAAGACTGAACCTACTATGGGGGTTCTTCAGGTTGACTTGACTGTGGGGGCAGTCACAAGGCCCATTCTATTTATGGTGGTAGAAAGTAAGGCCAACTATAACATCATGTTAGGGAGAGAATAGATACATGGCATAGGAGTAGTGTGATATTCTATGCACCAAAGGGTCACCATATGAAAGTCAGATGATATTGTCGAGAACATCGAAGCTGATCAGGTGTTGAGTTCGATAAGAATCTAGCACATATTGGCCCATGTGCACCTGCAGGATTCAAATTCACACCAGATGATCACATATACTACATGTTGAACCTCCATACCATGGAAGGATTTCGCTGGGACAGAGAAGTCGTAGGAGAACCAGGAAATCTCCCACCTTATTTCCTTGAGCCTGAAATACGGCCCACAGGCTGGGGAAGCGAAGGCAGTAATAATGACTGACTTCAACGCGCTAAAAAGGATTTCAGCTTACGTGGCTGAAACAAGTATACAGACGTCCTTGGAGGATATAGGAAATGATATGGCTGTATAGGCCATTACTGAATTTGTTAAAGAGATTCCTGCGAGGGATTTCGACCAAGAGCCCTCAGAGAAGGCTCAAGAAGATTCAGACCAGAGGCTCGATGCCATTTATGATAATGAGCCTTTGAGATTTGAAAAACATCCTTTGTTAGAAAGTACCAAAATGATGGCTCAGGATCCTTTAGAAGAAATAGACTTGGGAGATGGGGAATTGAAAAAGGCCTACATACATCGGTGCCAACCTCGACCCAACACTTAAGGTCGAAGTGGTCCACCTGCTGAAAGAATTCAAAGATTTCTTTGCATGGTACTACAATGAAATACTTGGTTTGGAAAGAGAGCTCGTCGAACACAAGCTACCAATCAAACCTGGGAAGAAGCTTGTAAAAAAAAACCAAGACGGTTCGCCCCAGCAATCCTCACGAAAATCAAGGAGGAAATTGAAAGGCTGCTTCGATGCAAGTTCATTCGTACGGTTAGGTATGTCGAGTGGTTAGCAAATATTGTGCTAGTAATTAAAAATAATGGTTCTTTAAGGGTGTGCATAGATTTTAGAGATCTAAATTCAGCAACCTCTAAAGATGAATATTCGATGCCTGTGGAAGAAATGTTGATTGATTCTGTTGCGGGACATGAGTATCTAAGTATGTTAGATGGCTACTCAGGATACAATCAGATATTCATTGTCGAGGAAGATGTCCCTAAAACTGCTTTTCGATGCCTAGGAGCCTTAGGCGCCTATGAGTGGGTAGTCATGCCTTTTGGATTGAAAAATGCAGGGGCAACTTATCAAAGAGCAATGAATTCAATTTTTCATGATTTCATAGATACGTTTATGCAAATTTACATTGATGACATAGTTGTAAAGTCTGTATCAGGACTTGACCATGTCGACCACCTTAGACGTTCCTTTGAAAGAATGAGAAAATATGGTCTTAAAATGAATCCTCTTAAATGTGATTTCTGTGTGCAGGCATTGGACTTTCTGGGATTTGTGGTCCATAAAAAAGGGATCAAAATCAATCAGAATAAGACTAAAGCTATCATGGAGGCTAAATCGCCTTAGACAAAGAAGGAGCTCCAATAACTCTTGGGAAATATCAACTTATTAAGGAGGTTCATATCAAACCTAAGTGGGAAGACTCAAGCTTTCTCACCTTTGTTGCGTATGGGCAAAGAAGGATTTCAGTGGGGGAAAGCTCAATAGGAAGCCTTCGACAAGATCAACGAGTACTTGAGTCATCCTCCAATTCTTTCTCCACCTTCTAGAAAGAAAAGTATGAGATTGTACATAGCTACTTCAGATAGAACTTTAGGGAGTATGTTAGCCCAAAAGGATGATGATGGCGTCGAAAGAGGCATTTATTACCTTAGTAGAGTTCTAAATGATGCAGAAACTATATTTGTATTACTCTTGTACTAAATTGAAACAATATATAAAACCAGTTGATGTTTATGAATCTTCTCATTTTTATGTTATTAAACATAAGTTGTCCAAACCTATTTTGCATAGTCGAATTGGAAAATGGGCACTAGCATTAACTGAGTATTCTTTAACTTATAAACCCTTAAAAGCTGTTAAAGGGAAAGTGGTCGCGAACTTTATAGTCGACCATTCTATAAATGAGAGTCCCTTGAATTATCTTGAGATTGAGCCATGGAAATTATACTTTGATGGGTCTAGTCATAAAGATGGGACCGGAATTGGAGTGCTTGTTATTTCTCCTAATAAAATTCCAACAACACTTAAGTACAAAATTGAGGGTCATTGTTCTAACAATGAAGCTGAATATGAAGCTTTAATAGTTGGACTTGAGGTATTGTTGGAATTGGGGGCAACTCATGTCAAAATAATGGGAGATTCTGAGTTGGTAATAAAACAAGTCACCAAAGATTACAAATGCATAAAAGAAAATTTAATTATGTACTTTGTAGTAGTAAATAGGTTGTTGAAAAAATTTTAATCAGTCACCTTTTGACACATCCCCAGATTACAGAATCAAGTCTCAAATGACTTAGCACAAATTGCATCAGGGTATAAAGTTTCAAAAGAAAAATTACAAAGTGCAATTGAAGTTAGAGGAAAGGTTGTGTCAGTAGGCTTAGCCCCATCAGACTTAGAAGAAACTAAGCTTGAGTATGTTGACGAAGAAAAATTTGCAATACTGATGGTCGATAGTATAAGTGACAAAAATTGGAGGAAGCCCTTAATGGACTACCTAGAAAGTCCAACAACCTCGATGGAAAGGAAAGTCAAATACCAAGCCTTAAGCTATGTTTTTTTGGGGAACAAATTATTTAAAAAGACTGCTGAAGGACTATTACTTAAATGCCTTAGTGAGGCTGAAGCATATTTAGCTTTCGACGGTCCACAGTGGGGCATGTGGAGCACATCAAGTAGGCCACAAAATGAAGTGGATTTTGTTTCGACAAGGTGTGTACTGGCCTGCTATGCTGAAAGACTGCATAGAATTTGCCATAGGATTTCAAGAATGTCAAGTACACGCTGACATCCAACATGTTCGACCAGCATCTTCAAAGAATCACAAGTACATTTTGGTAGGGATTGATTATTTCTCCAAATGGGTCGAAGAGATTCCATTACCAAATGTCGACCAAGAGGATGTAATTGAATTTATTCAGAAACATATCATATACAAATATGGCATCCTAGAAACAATCACCACGGATCAAGGATCTATATTTACTGGTCAAAAGATGCAAGAGTTCGCCACAAAGATGGGTTTTTAACTTTTGACATCAACACCCTATTATGCCCAGGCCAATGGCCATGTCGAGGAAGCGAATAAGATAATCATTGGTTTGATAAAAAATCATGTGGGTAAGAAGTCAAGGAATTGGCACAAAACATTAGACCAAATCCTTTGGGCATGTCGAACTTCACCCAAAGAAGCAACCAATACTACCCCGTTTCGACTTACTTATGGGCATGACGCAGTTCTGCCTCTTGAAATTTATCTTCAGTCAGCAAGAATTCAAAGGCATCATGAGATGTCAATTGAAACTTATTGGTTCATGATGTTAGATGAATTACTTGACCTAGACGAGGAAAGACTTCATGCTTTAGAGTTATTAGAAAGGCAGAAGAAGAGGATAGAGAAATCCACAACAAAAAGGTTAAATTGAAAACCTTTTCAGTTGGTGAATTAGTGTGGAAAGTCATATTACATATGGATCGAAAGATTAGATCCTTAGGGAAATGGTCACCCAAATGGGAAGTCCATTTCCAAGTTACAAACGCTTTCAGTAATAATGCATATGAGATTCATGAGATTGAAGCTGATTTGGGAGTCTTTAAAGTAAATGGGAAATATTTAAAAGATATAGATCTATGCTTCAAGAGATTCATATCAGAAAATAACAATTTCATTAATAATAAAGGGGTCCATGAAAAGGCCTGCAATTACAAGAGTCTAGGAACATGGCTGAACAACCAAAACAAAAGAAAACTTAGTCTTGAAGATCCTCCCAAGTGAGGCAGTTAAGGTAATCCATCCAGTCTTCATCGACTTCATCTTCAGGTGGTTGCTCATTCTTGGGAGGCTCCTTGGCTGGAGAGGCCACTTTATTCCCCTTTGTTTAGGAACGAGTGACGACCCTTGCACGAGGATAAGGTTTCTCTTCCTTTTTCGTGTTCTTCCCCTGAACGCAGGAAATAATGCCATCTACTTTCTTTGCAGAATTCTCCATGTTGTTGTAATGGAAAGATGGACTAAATAGGGGTTATTTATAGGTGAAGGGCATGCGCACTGATTGGCCAGATGAAAGGCAACCAGAAAGCACTTAAAGTATTTCTTGGGAAACAACATCATAAAAGGCGTCCAAGCTTCAATATGTAGTTGGGAACTTGTGCCACATAAGTATGAGGCATTAAAAGCTAAAACTCCGCCGCCATAATTAAGGGTAGAGCAGTAACAATTTGACCCAAGGTTAAGTTAGAGTTTCTATGACTAACTTAAAAGTTATGTTAAACGGCCAAATAAAATATGAACACATTATATATGCTGAGAAAGGAGACATGAGTCGAAAGTGATAAAAATGCATGAATTAAGTGGGGCAACGAGGCCCTAAAATTGTCATTACATAAGGGCCACGACAGGGCCAAAAAACAGGATTACATAAAAAGGGGGAAACGCAAAGTCCTGAGACATGACAAAGGATGTCGAAGATTAGAAGGGCAACTTTGATTGCAACTGAAGAAAATTGTGTTGGCTGATTAGAAGGCGGTTTTCACAGAAAGCCTTATCAAGTTTAGCAGCAACAAGCTCCTTGTTGATCACCTCAACAGTATCAATAAGGTCGAGGGTGCGCTTCAACTCAGCATTTAGTGCAACATCGTCGAACTGACTAAGCTCGAGGTTGCTCTGCTTAGCCTCAACAATTTTCTTCTGAAGTTCTTCAAGCTATTTCTCCTAAACTTCAAGAGATACGTTGTTGGCAACTATTTGTCTGTCTCTCTTAGCCTTGATGACCTCCAGCCTTTCGACTTCATTCTCAGCTTCCCTGGCTAGATCCCATGCATTACCACTCCTGACCCTAGTCTTCTGAGTGATATCTTCAACCTTTAGAGTCAGCTTAAGATCATCAGCTATCTGGTTTACCAGAGTACTTAGCTCCATGAGGGCCTGGGAGATCGTGGGATGAAGCGCCGAGAGGTCCAACTGTTGCAATGCGTCTTTTAGAAAAAGGCGAGTAGTAGGGTCTGCTCCCAGAGTAGTACAGATGCCCCTCTTGAAAAAATTATCCTGTATTTTCTTGAGGATTGGACCAGCAGAATCACCAGTAGCGGAGGCCCTAGGAGCTGTCAAGGAGCTGCTTTCAGAAAAGCCAAGACTCTTCCTAAGCTTTAACCTAGAATACTCCTTGGGGTTCGACTGTTTCAACGCTGACATTGGGTCCCCAGCTGCAGGAGTTGGAAGTTGGACGACAGGAGTTTGTTGAGAACCTCCTTTAGGCAAGGAGGATTGAGTCTTTGCAGACCTTGTTTCTGGTTCATCCTCATCCTTGTCCTGATCATCATCCGCTTCTTCCTCCTCCTCCTCATCCTCTTGCTCAGGATCATTCAGGACATCACCATGAGCAATAGTTTGGGGGTCATCTACAATCTCTGGCTCTTTTCCTTTGGGACTAGAGGGGGCAGGTTCTTCAGTTTCTTTGTCTTGTTATTCTTCATCAACAGCAAAGGTTGCATCCATCTCCTTAGCAAGCCTGCTGGGCTAGCTAGAAAATTCCTTGTCAACCATATTCTCGCACTCACACTCTAAATCATCAGTGTGAGACTGCTGAGTAGTTGTCTTAGCAGGAGAATTTGGAGCAGCTTCGACAGTTACGAGAGGAACAACTTCCACATTTATGGGTTGGTTAATTTCATCCAAAGAGCTATAATCAGAGGAAAAAAATCAGAAGTTGGATGATAAGTAGGCTCACCTTGGCTATTTATAAGAACTGTAGGCGAGGGAGGGGCAGTCGAAGGTTGCAAGGCAACACCTGAACCAGCCTGTTGACAAGAGAAGAAGTTAAGTTGAGGCTATAAGAAGAGGTAAAAAATGTTCAAATATTAAGTTAAATACCTGATTCTCTTAGCCTTCGGGACTTGAGTTGGCACTCTCAGGAGCGCCAGCAGTAGGCTTCGCCACAAGAGTGGGAATTTTTGCCTCGACAACACCCTTAGTGGGTGCTTTGTTCAAAATTTTGGCCACCTTAGAGGAAGGTTGGCCAGCAGCACTGGGAGATTGTGCAGTCTTCCTCTTCCTTTTGAGGGGAATATCCTCAGGGGATTCGTCATCATCTTCAGCGGTGACAATGTTGGAAGTTTTCCCCCTTTCTTGGAGACGCAAAAGGCTTTTTGGTTGTCTAGCAGAAAAAACATAATATTAGAATACATACATATGAGAGGCTATATAAAGTAAGGATGATAAGATACCTTAGTGCCTTCTTTGTTCTCCGGCTGTATTACCACGCCTTTATTGGCAGTGGTTCTTCTGGTGATTGCTGGAAGTGCCAAAAACAATTGTCATGAGTTAATAATTGATTACTCAGTAAAGGGAAATAAGGACTTCAAACCTTCATATATTTCAGATTCGACGCTAATGTCTTCAAGCCCTATATGAAGGTTACCTTTGAAAATGTCCAGTGTGTGCTTAGTTACAACCACTGAGCTTTCGACTGAGACTGCTTGTAACACCCCAAAATTTGCCCTCTCATTTTCATAGCATCTAGTATCATTTTCGTACTTAGCATTGCATTCTTTGCATAGAAAGATGAAGCGATAATGTTCATGGTTGAAGCATAGAGCATGGTAGGGATTTCGCTTCAGATGTGGCTATCTAGTTATGATCCGATCCGGATGGGAGTTTGACCTAATCTCGGTCAAACTATCAATAGATTATTTCAACTACAAGTTTTTTGTGCTATGGGTTATTTCTTAGGCATTGAGGGTCTCAAGTCCATTTATCTTATGTGATAGGGGTCAGAATACCAAGAAGTGATTAAGGAGTATTTTGGTTCAAAGGTCAGGGGTTATCAGGTTGTGGAATTCGAGAATTTCACAGTTAAAGATTCACAAAGTTGGATCATTTCCAACTAGGGTTTCACGCAGTACGTTAAGTTTAATTTTTCAAGCCATAATTATACCTTCAAGGCATGTTCATAGTGAATATTTTGGGTTCAACATGTTTCAAAAAGCTGCAAATGCAAGGTTGATTCCTTTGTAGTCCAAGACCTTAATCCATTCAAAAAAGGGGATGCTAGGAAAGCTTATGGTGAATTCAAGGATTGGAATCCAATACTAAACTTCATAAAAAAGGTCATCAAGCATTTATGGGAAGGAAACATAGCTTATGGAGATTCCACCAATAAAGCCACTTATACCAGGCAAAATGAAAAGTAGAAAAGAAACACTTAGAAAGGCATATCGGAAAACTCATAGCAAGGAAATTCAGAAAAATTCATTAAAATTAATCCAAAAGAGTACAGTTACAAAGCCATAACAAAATCCTAACAGGAAAAATCTAAAGGAAAAAGTTCAACAAAGTTCTAATGTAAAACTCAAGGGAAAAAGAAAAAGAAAACTTCTTCAAAGATCTCCATCATTCGGCAACTTCAAATTCATCCTGCTGCAACCAACATTCATCACTCTAGTACTCTTCTCACTCAAAAACTTCAGTGATCCTCATCAAGACCTGAAAGCCTTTTAAAACTCCAGCAATCCCGCACCTTCACAAATCACATAGAAACAAAAGATATTCTATTCAACTATAAAAAGAAGAAATCGGTTGTAGCAAAGGAAGGGAACATAGATACATCAGAAGATTAAAATAGAAAAGGAAGGTGATCAAAAAGAGAAAGATATAAAAAGCTCCAAAAACAGTTACCAAATCCTAACAATCCTAACCGAATTCCTAACTGAAATTTTACCTGAAATTCCAATTCAGTCCCCTCAATTCAGCTGATATAAATCAAAGTGTTGTTGTAGAATTCAGGGTCTCTCCATGGACTAAAATCTTCCTCATTCTTCTTTCCTCTTCTTCATTCACTATCTCTCTCAACTCTTAGATTCATCTTCTTCATTCATCCCACATTCTTCAAATCTTCATCCTCATCGTAAAACCTGCAAAACCAATACATAATTCATGAATGAGATCCAATGGTTCAGCAAGCAACAAACTCAACCAGTTCAAGGAAACGCGGCAAGCACACATGGCATATCTGGAATAGCAGTTTCAACTTCCAATATACCGTCTGAATCAGTTCTTCAATCTTTTCATCATCACTCCGAATCGAGCTTCAGAAACCTCCTTGCATCACTCTTCATCTCCATCATCCTGCAACAACCAAGCCATCAATAAAAAGAAATAACCAAATCGACAGGCAAAATGAAACGAACCGAATTGCAGCGAGAAAGCTACATACCGTGAACGAAGCTCCTTCATCGTCATCGTCATCTTCATCATTTCACCAACAATCTTCATCAGTCTCAATCCTCTTCGGTGCACGTCGTCTTCAACTATACTCATTGATTGAAGCATAAGTTCGTGAATCTCTGTCAAGCTGCAGCACGTTCATCAACAGTCTCAATCATCGATCAAAGAATCGGCAATACAAATCGGATTTGCAGAGAGAAGAGGAAGTCGAGACAAGTCACGATCGAAGCTTACCACGACCGCATCTTCATCGGTTCAGGTACACACGTTTCCCCTCTTGACAACTGCAATATCTAAATTAGCGATTTCAATATAAGGATTTGAGTTAGGGAATTTGAGTTCGGGTTTATGATAAGATAAGGATTTGAGTTAGGGTTTATGTTTCGGTTTCACCGATCGGAGGTGGCTGGCCGGTGAGGGTGCACGATGACGGTGTTAGGTTTGAATGAGGGAGAAGAAGCGTAGCATGAGAGAGGAGAGGAGGTAGCGTGAGGGAGAGAATAGAGAGGTCTGTGCATTTCGTGTTAATATTTGATCAGTGTTTTATTTCAATTTTTGTTTTATGAAAATTAAAAGCTATTAAAACCATGTTTTAATGCCACCGAAAAAAGCCATAAAAATCAGTGAAATTGGTTTAATTCCACCGCCCAAATCAAGAAGGGGATAAGGATTAGGTTGAGTGGTCCACTCCGACGGTGACACTTATCACCGTCTGGTAGGACCACTAGATTTCACCAGATAGTGATCGCAGGCGCTTCTCCCCACTGTAACAACCATAAGCCGCGCGTCTTGAGCCTTTTATCATATCATTTATGTAGATGGTTAGATCAAATGGCCAGAATGAGAGTCAAGGATATTGACCTTACCCATAGCATGTTCCCTCAAAAACCAGCGCATGTGGGCCTTCTCAATCAACTAGTTGCACCCCCACGTTACAAGCCCATTCCTCTTTTCAACTAACAATTGCTATATTCTCACCCCTCCTATTTCTAATCTTTTTTTAATTTCTATTTTCATACCTTTTCCATTTAAATCCATAAAAAATACCAAAATAACTAATAAAATTCTACAAAAATTATAGTAGCCTTTTAACTCAATTTAGAAACTTTCTACATTTTTACTTTCTTATTTTTGTCATTTTTCAATTTAATTTCGATTTTCCATTTAATTAGTGTTATATTGAATTCTTTCATGAACACTTTATTTTGTGCATTTTATTTCTCCCACTTCCTGTTTGATATTTGTCCCATTCGTTTTGCTATGATTAGAGGACTAATAATTGAACCTGAAATAATTTTGGTATATTTTTAGGCGATTTTATCCACTATTTTGGTAGTATTGTTTGTGTAAAATTGTGAATAGATCTTAGGTAGATTTAAGTGATCATTTGACATAGTTAGGTTATGAATTTTTAGGAGATTTTTTAACACAATATTAGATTCAGGTTAGAGACCTTAGGAAATTAATTTCATATTTTTTCCAGGACTTGTACTATATTTTTAGTGCATTGATTTTAGTCAATTTTTCCATTGTAAATCCACCTAGTTTAGTTTAGGATTTTATGGCGCATTAGGACTTAGATTAATTAGGCTTGATATTAGAATATTAGAATGACTTGATTTGGTTTAGCTACTGAGTTTAGAATCTTGTTATCATTTAGGATCCTTTAGTTTTAGGACTTAGGCTTAGAAACCGTTCAAGTGCATTTCCATGAAGCGATTAGCCATTATTTCGGTTTTATGCCTTATATGCTTTGGAAATTTTTGCAACTTTTTGTTATCTTAATTCATTTTCGACATATTGTTGCATACTCATCTTCATTTCATTTACTAACATCTTCTTTTTGTGCAAGGTATTTTTTCGAGGATTCGCTTATGGATTTGGACTATATTTTATTATGCCTTGATTGTATCCTTTATGGTTTATACTTTGTGATGTAATTGTTAGAACTTTATATGTGATGCCTATAATTAGGATAGAAAAGATAAAATGAAGCGTTAGATGACCAATTTTCAAAAATAAAGAAAAGGAGTTATTCGATCCAAAATCGAAGAATTTCAAATAAATAAATAAATATAGTTTCATGTGACTTTAGGATTCCTCGATTATCATCGTTCCACTCCAATACACCCAAAATCAAGCCTTGTATGTTGCACAACATAAGTCGTGCGTCTCAGCACCACGCAACCGACCCACCTGATCCATCGTTTCATCTCATTTACGATTCATACACGTTTTCACCCACCATGACGTAGGAGGGCCATATCATTGACTATTAATTTTTGTACTCCCATTTCTAGTCTAATATCCATTTAGGTAGCTTTAATCCTTCAAGCTTCACTAACCATAGGCCACAATTAAACTCAATTAACTTAGGGTAAGTTTTAGTCCCCCTTAGTTTTTCCCTTTTTCAATTTGAGTCTCACTTCTCACCTTTAAAGAAAAGTCAAAAACATTTAAAAATGAAAGTAGGTACAATGTGCCATGAGCCTTAAGCTATATGAGAAATGATCAGTGGAGGTCTCCTCCACACTTCTATAATGCTTTACAAACGTTCCATTGGGGGCAATCTTGGAAAGTATTCGCTCCTATATCATAGTCTTTAGTGTTGTACCTTTGATAAACAAAAAGTCAAAACACTTCTTCTAAAATACAATACACCAACAAGACATCGCGTCTTCTCTTCTCATCTCATACTCTTTGCGGACGAACACAACTTGCCTCGACAGTTCAAACAGAGATACGGTAAACACCCTCGAATCAGAGCCGGTAACACCTGAGCTAGAGCTATGGCAACGTCATCCTAAAAAACATAAACAAGTTTCCGCCTTAGTTAGATGAACTACGGCGACTCTGATCCTCATTTTCTTGATGAGGTACGTAGGCAGTAGGGTAGGGCCCATTCAAGCACATTCTTTATTTTCCCTATATTTCCCTCTTTCCTTCCATTCTCTTTTCCAAATTCTCATTCTCTTATTCCAGTTCCAGTGGCAGTTTTATCCAGTAGCAACTCTTATTTCTCACCCTTTGAAACAAAACAAGCAAGCGTGGATCCTGTCAGGTACGACAGACTGATTGGGGTGCTAGTACCTTCCCAGTTCATAACCGACTTCCGGACCCGGATCTTTGGTTCAAAAGGCCCCGTCCTTTTCCTTCTTCCTCAGGTTTGTGCATCATTACCTTTCCCATTCCTTCGGGATAAAAAATGCCTGGCTGGCGACTCTACCTCTTCCGCGCCACTTTCGCGTTTGTACTAGGATGAAAATCCCGGGAGCGACAACTGGCGACTCTGCTGGGGATCGAACGCAGAATCTCTAGTTTCCCCTTTGAGAGTCAATCCTAGCGCTTTTCCGTTTCTGTTTTCGTTGGGTGTTTATTCATTTGCTGTTGTGCTTTAGTTTAGCTTTACTGTTTTATTTACAGTTTATCGCTTTACTTTACAACTTTATTTACAACTTTCTGCACTTTACTTTATTGTTGCATATACTGGCATATACTATACTGATTGTTCTGGTTTTCCTTGGCGGAATGGGATTATTGTGAGATACACCAAATACCCGGCTTGAGTATACACATAGGATTTAGAGATGGCAGTTGTATGGCTTGCATGGTCTTGAGCACGTGTAGTTTTCACAAGTCCCACACCCAGATCAGGCTCTCTTGGGATATGTTCTATACTGCCTAAGCAGACCATAGAATGTTCCCACCTGAGCTGCTAACACTGGGAACCAATCATCGAGGATCTTAGTGGAAACAACCCTCTCCAGTGGTGACAGTGGCAGACCACATTTCGTGGCAAACCCATTCGCACCTGAGGGCCCACTGGGATGTCGCATAGGATGACCCTGTTCTCTCATAGGAACCTAGTTAAAGCAACTGGTCGTATGACAATAGTATTGTACCCTTCGGGATGAATGTACTATTGTTTCTCGACTTCAGTGCTTGAAGTCGGGAACTTATGAGGGATGCTTGTTTTCCCTGATTTGGTCATGAGCCATTTCTCAAAAATGGTGAATGTATTATTGCTGCTCGGTTTTGAGAGTCCGTGATGTTGACCCGTAGTAGCACACCCGTGAGATTGGGAGGGTTTACAGGTTTGCAGGAAAACTGACCTTCAACCTACCTTATTCCTGATACTTGGGTTTTCTTTTGGCACATACTTATGTTCTAGTACTCTTGACAGTCGGTATTCAGGAAAATTAGAAGGCATTACAACAATACTCAGTATATGCCACAGTGATCACATGCCATTGCATTGCATCACATCATCCGCATACTTGCATTCCTAACGCATGTTTATTCATTTGCAAGGTTGCATATCACATCCTTGATTCCAGTTGTGGGTATTGTTCTATGAGCATGGAGTCCAAGAAAAAGACCAAGTGTATTATTTCCTACAAGGTTCATCAGCCTGTCGTGAAGGAAATCCTCAAAATAAAAGCCTTAGCTCCTCCAGAAGTTCTCAATGTCTTCAAGCAGGATTACAGGTGGATTTTGTATTTTATAGAGCCCATCAGTGATTATGCTTTTAGAGGAATGCACACCTTGCTACAGTTTTATGATCCACAACTTAGATGCTTCGTACTTTCTGACTTCATATTGGCACCTACATAAGAAGAGTATTCGAGCATCCTGAGAGTTTCCGTGAAGGACTGTGCACCATTCTTTGGGTCCAAAATTGACCCCGACTTCAAAGATGTAGCAACTGCTCTTTATTTGAGCAAGTCATTATTGCAAGACCAGATTGATAACAAAGGAGGCTTCCGAGGATATCACTTGAGTTTCTTGTTAGATGAGGCTACTAAAGCGACTGAAGCAAAAAGTTGGAGTACCTTCAATGCGATCCTAGCTTTGTGTATCTTTGGAATCACTTTGTTCCCGAATATGCCGAACTTCGTGGATGTCGACATTATTCGCATTTTCAAAGCAAAGAATCCTGTTCCTACTCTCTTAGGAGATCTCTACCACTCTGTGCATTATAAGAATGAGAAGCAAAGGGGTGGAATGTTGAATTATTGCGCGACTATATTCTATAAGTGGTTCACACGCTTTCTTCCATAATCAGGGGCTTTTGAGAAGACGAAGAACTCACTTGAATGGTCGGAAAGACTGATGGGCTTGCAAGCAATGGACATTGTCTGGTTTAATCAGGGATTGCGGTGCATTGACATTATTCATAGTTGCGGAGGATTCCCTAATGTTCCATTGATCAGGAGGAAATGGGGAATTAATTATAACCCTTCCCTCACGGTTAGACAGTTTGGGTACGCCTTGAAGGAACCACTAGCAGCTGTGGACATCACAGTCCTTATACTTCCAATCAATAGATGGGTTCGAGATTTCTCAAGAAGCTTCCAATGCTTGGCATAGTCGAAAGACAAGAGGGAAGAAGACTTTGGGAGTAGGGGATTGCCGAATGTATCCTCCATTTGCAGAATGGCTTAGAGAACGGGTTGAAGTGTTACTGTTGCCATTTGGGTCTGCGCCTCTTCTATATCCCACGGTCATTGAACAACCTACCACAGTTAGCATTGAAGAGTTCAACAAGGTGAAGACGGAAAAAGATATGTTGTTAAAGGAGAATGCACAACTGAGTCGAGAGCTTTCTAAGGCTAATCACGCCAGACTTGAGATTGAGTGGAAGGCTCAAGAAGATGCTGAGAAGCATACTATCACAAGGCAACAGTGTGAAGTTGAGTTACCTCGGTATGAGAGGTTCGCGTTTGCTACTAGGAGCTCTTCCAAGGAACATATTGACACTAGAAGGCAACTGGATCAAAAGACCTTGATGTTTGAGAACATGAAGAAGAGGCATGCTACTTATAGGATCAAAAGAGAGGAACAAGATAAAGTTCAAGCTGAAGAGATCGCGAGTAAGCTAAAGGAGAAAGATGAAGAGATGGCCGGTAAGTTGAAAGAAAAGAATGCAGAACTTGCTAGGGCCCGAGAGGAAGCTGCTTATTACAAACGGGTGATGATCTACTATTAGAAGAAGCTGAAGAGGGTTGATGATAACCAGGTGCAGACGAAGGAATTGGTAGAAGTCCCAAAGGCAGGACCGATCGTTGACTCAGACTTAGATAGAGGATCACATTGAAAAAGACATCTTTCTGTTTGCTTGTATGTTGTGGGATTACCATCAGGACTGTTGATGGAATCTTTTTATCATTGCACTTCTGTTTAAGGTCCATGTTTCGTGTGTTTTGACTATATCAACAAGTGCTTATCATTAAAAGATCTCTTTACTATCATTCTGTGGGCTCTCGCTTTGTGATCACCGACACATCTGGCACATTTGCAAAACACCTTAGTCTTCATATTCTTGGAATTGTTTGACACGTTTGCTACCACACACACACCTTATATTATCAACATTGCTTGTTATTTGCAGCAAAAGGAACTTTTGTCTACATCAAACCCACAAAACTGGAATTAAGGGATGGAATGCCCTAAAGAATGAATAGACATGCCATAAGCATTCATTTCCTGCATATCATATTCTTGTGTTTTTGCAGGTTATCCAGAGTTTCTAAGTTATTCAACTGCTGGCAATATAGCTGGTCAACACGTTCATCAATATCCGACTAAAAGAAATCGAGTAAGAATGGCTGAACGAATGCAGACTGACCTCAATGAGCTCCGACAGAGGATGGATTAGTTCATGGAAATGATGACTGGCATGGCCCAGAACCAGGAGCGTCTCAAGTTGATGGTTGAGCAACCCCGGGTGAATGCTAATACCGGAACACCGACTGAGAATGTGGATCCTAACGCTGCCCGTAACGGATGGCCAAATCTAAATAGGATTGTGGCCCGTAATGAAGACACGCAAGAGGACCAGTTCACTCTACTGGATGTTGATATTAGTAATATGAATGAGATCAATGACCGCGGGTATGAAGAGTTGGCAGATAAGATTAAGGCCATGGAATGTCAGAATTCCCTGGGCATCGATGTAACCAGTCTCGAGTTAGTACCAGGAGTCAGAATCCCTCCTAAGTTCAAGGCGCCATCATTTGACAAGTACAACGGAAGCACGTGCCCTAGAACTCACATTCACGCATACTTTGGAAGAATCTCGGCTCACATTGATGACGAGAAACTTTGGATGCATTTCTTCCAAGATAGTTTATACGGAGCTTCGTTGAGCTGGTATATGAAGCAAAGCAGGGTCTCTATTCGAAGCTGGAAAGATTTAGCTGAAGCTTTTCTCAAGCAGTATCAATATAATATTGATATGGCTCCGAACCGCACTCAGTTGCAGAACTTGTCTCAAGGACCTAAGGAAAGTTTTAAGTAGTATGCCCAGAGGTGGCGTGAGCTGGCCGCACAGGTTCAACCTCCATTACTCGATCGGGAAATGGATGACATGTTTATGGGCACCTTGCAAGGTGTTTACTTGGATCGTCTGGCCGCCTGCCCATCTATCGATTTTTCTGATATTGTCATCGCTGGAGAAAGAATAGAAAACTTTCTGAAATTGGGAAAGATTTAGGATGCAAGCACTGCTAGTTCTTCTGGTGTAAGAAAGGATTTTGGCAATGGTCAAAGAAGAAGAGAATGCGAGACCAATGTTGTGTATAGGGGCCGAGATAGAGGTCGTTCTCAAGGGTACTACCAAGCAGCTGCAGTGACTATTACTCCACAGGTTCAACAACGACCACATGGTCAGCAACAACAGGCACAAAGACCGTTTCAGCAAAGAGCAAGAGCGAGGGACCGTAGGATTGATCATGTCTCGTGTCCATATGTTGTATTGCTTCTAGAGCTGCTAAAGTTGAACATGGTCGAGCTTCGTACCATGAGACCTCCTCCTCCTGACAATCTATCTCCGAATTTTGATGCTCACGCCAGGTGCGAATTCCATTCGGGTTCTCAGGGGCACAGTATTGAGAAATGTTGGGCTTTTAAGAACAAGGTACATGACCTAGTTGAATCCAAGGCGATTAATTTCTCTCCTCACCCAAATGTACTCCAGAATCCAATGCCTAATCACGGCGAAACCGGTGTCATGGTTGTTCTACCAGATGGTCCACATTAAGCTGAAGTCTTCGAGTTAATCACCCAGGACGTCAGGGTATTCATGAAGCAAATAAAGCCCGAAGTATTCAAATACTCTCAGTGATGGCATGCATGTTTTTGTCTTTCTTCATTGTTCATTTTCATCCCTATTGAGGGGAACTACGTCGCTCTGATTCTTCATTGGTCATGGGTCAATGGAGATACGTAGGCAGAAGATCGTCAGGTCTTTCCGAGCAACCTTATGGGGCAACTTTACTCCTCAACTTTACTCTTTCCTTCAGACGTCTCATGTCAGTGTCAGAATAGCTAGAAGAAGATGCATGATTGCCATGGTTGGGTATACGACTGCAATTTGAAGATTACAAGTCCTTGAAAGAGCTATTGATCACTAAAAGTATCCAATACTGACAGGTCCAGACGGAGTCAAGCCTCCTCAACTGCGGCAATATCTAGTTTCTTTACTGCATTTCCATTTGTAGTTTCTTTTATGTGCTAAACATTTGTCTATATGTATGAAATTTGTTTGCTTTTGAATGTTAGTAATAATAAAACTCACATGTTTCTTTTGAAGTAATTCATTCGCATTCACTTATAATTTTTCATGTTTGCATCACAATACCAATTGTCGTGCTTAAACTCTATGAAGGAGAATGACGAAACAAAAATGCAAGAATCTCTAATTGGGTGCTCTCGAATAAGACCTTGTTGACGATGTACAGGCTTTGTTTCAAATCCCTAAACACTGGAGATATAAGGGAGATAAACCCTCGCTAACCCCTTTGAGCCTTGAAGTAGGAGTTTCTTTTCGCATGAAAAAACTCTCACATGTAACCCAGGGGCAGGGTAGATGTCATCTAGTCAAACCAAGCGTTCAGGCTTTCATAAAGGAGTGTATTTGAGGATCCATTACATTCCACTATGCTAATCAAGAGGTCAAAAGACCAGGAACCACAATGGTTATCCAAATCAAGAGGTCCAAAAAAACTAGAAGCCACAATGGTTATCCTTCATCGACCAAACAACGAGGCAGTCACAACCCTCGCAAAACAATCAAGACAAACACTGTCACACGATTTGTTCAAAAAAAAAGAGAGAAATGAAAAAGCTCGCTAAGTCGAAACTTGAAAACGAGCGACTTAGGCAAAGGTTAGAGCATCCCGCTGGACTTCACAATCAAAGATTCACAAGAATTAGTTCAGGAAAATGTTAGGGATAAGCAAAAGAATGAAAGGAGAAAAATCCAAAGAGGATTATACAAGAAAGATCCTTAAGCAAGAACAAAGTCGTGTGGCACAGACACGAAAGACAAAGGGGTGACCGACTCAGAACGACAACCTGATTGGTGCTTGAACCGATAGCAGCAATGGTTCCTCAACCGACACGAAACCCTTATGGAAGGTGAGTGCTTGTGAAAATTAGCTGAACATAGGAATGGAGAACATCACGAAGAGTGGGTGGGCACAAATATACTTCGAGCCTATATCCTTTGTTTCTATAACCATGAACCAGGCCACGATACAACCCTTAAAAGTCCTAACTGAAATAGGGTTAAGTTGAGAGCATACCACCACGAGGCCGCGTTCCTGACTCCTATGAGTTATGCTAAGAGATCCTTGTTGGTGTTGCATGTACATACTTTCATTCAAAAAATAATGTCGTATCTTAACCAGTGATTTGCTCACAAAGGTTTGCGACACCTTTTCAAAACTTTAAGATTAACATGTGTGTTGCATTAGAATTTCCATTCTCAGAATAAACATTTTTTTTGCTTGCATACATTTGTTTGGCATCATAAGATGGTTCACATGCGGAAATTCAATCCAGAAGCTTAAGTTTGCCAAGTTGAGAAGTCCAAATCTGAAAGACAGTCACGTTGAGGTGCACTTTTCCAAGAAAGCTCCATTGAATAAGGACTTTCCCAACTAGTCATGGTAAGAGCTAGCCAATCCGGGGCAATTATGTCGAGAAATCTCTTCAAATTTCAGCCTAACTGAGGCAATTACCTTGAGATTCAAATATCTCCAAGAGCAAGGATTAGCCAGTCAAGTGCAAAACTATTCAAATACTCATACTGGGGTAGGCCACCCCAATAGCACGAGAATTAATTATTTCCCGAAGACAAACAATCGGAAGCATCTACCTGGAGTTCAGAGTACCGGGATCGCGATTGCTCGTCAAGCCGATTATCTCGTTCAACGCCTCCAAAAGTTCCAAGCTCATTTGCGTTGACAATGGTTACCTCCTCAGCAAGTTTATTAAGCCAATTAAGGCAATCACTACGATACCTAAGAGTTTAAAGACACCAAGTCTTTTGTAAAATCCTCTTAAGGTAAAGTCTAGGCAAGAGAAAATGACCCCCCTGCACGAGACAACTTAAAATCTTTTCCTCCCTAGCAGGACGTGTCTCGGTTTTTTCATCCCCAACAGACGGATGGAATTTATCCCCAGTAAAGTCGCCAAACGTTTCCTTCAGCAGGTTTCCTTGATCCTGTTTCCTCAACAGATCTAAGGTTACTCTTATTCCCCTAGCAGATTTCAGACAAATCATTCTCTTCCCCAGAAGATCCATAAGAGTGGATAATCCCCAAATAGAGGGTCATCTTCCCGTAGTGAAGCATTTCTTACAGGAATTCAAGTATTCCCGGCAACCAGCTAAACGGTTATCTTCCCCACAGAGATTTAGAAGGTTCAGGTAGACGGCGTGTACTCCTCAGCAGAGCCTTGACAAGACCTTTCCCCAGCTAAGTTGGAAAGTTGTCGATCCCTCAGCAAAATCTTATGGGTGATATTCAATCCCTAGTGGTTATGGTAGCCTCAAGCAGGTTCCTCAAATCTAAAGTCCAATTTATTTTTGGCAAAGGTGATGATTCGGGATAGAAGAATTGTTCACGCTCTTCTCCAGCAGAGATGTTATCCCCGCAGGGCTTCTCGAGATCGAATCCGCGATCATTGCATTCTCAGCAGAGTTAGCAGGGACTTATTACGTCTGCATTGGGAATTCCCTTTACACTCACGCCAGTTCATTGACAATACTCAAGATATAACGTCCCCAGTGTCATGGGGCATCATGCCATGCCATTCAACATATGTGTACCCAGTATAATCCAAGTTTGATATCTTGCAAAGCCCAGCGATAGACTGGCCAAAGTCCATCTTCGGGTGGCAAATTCTTAAAGTCCCCGACAGTGGGCAAAAGTCTCCCACAATGAGCAAAAGTCCAGCCACATACTGGCCAAAGTCCATCTTCGGGTGGCAAATTTCTAAAGTCCCCCACAGTGGGCAAAAGTCTCCCACAGTGAGCAAAAGTCCAGCCACAGACTGGCCAAAGTCCATCTTCGGGTGGCAAATTTCAAAAGTCCCCCGAAGTGGGCAAAAGTCCCCCGCAGTGGGTAAAAGTCTCCCACAGTGAGCAAAAGTTCAGCCACAGACTGGCCAAAGTCCATCTTCGGGTGGCAAATTCTTAAAGTCCAACCTCAGATTGGCAAAAGTCCATCCTCAGGGTGGCAAATTTCTAAAAGTCTCCCGCAGTGAGCAAAGGTCCACCCGCAGTGTGGCAGAATATCCAAAATCCACCCGCAGTGTGACAAATTATCCAAAGTCCACCCGTAGTGTGGCAAAGTATTTGAAGTCCAACCGCAAATTGGAAAAAGTCCACCCGCAGCGTGGCAAGTCGTTAGTCGTCTGACTCCATCTGATAGTACATCATCAAGCCATTGTTACAGCCTATCAAAGTCCACCCACAGCGTGGCAAGTCAGTAGCCATCTGACATTACTCAAAAGGCATCCCCTGTTTACTATTCTTCCCATCATAATTATATCCAAGCAGAGTTCATTCAGTTGAATTTATTTCCCTGTTCTTCTTCCACAGAGTGCAAATTTTCTGGTTGTTTCTGGTATTCAATCCCTGCATACCTCAAATGTATGAAAGTAACTGCTATCATCCATTCACGTCCACAATGATTGAATAGAGGCAGCTGTAACACCCCAAAATTTTCCCTCTCATTTTCATAACATCTAGTATCATTTTTGTATTTAGCATTGCATTCTTTGCATAGAAAGATGAAGCGATAATGTTCATAGTTGAAGCATAGAGCATGGTAGGGATTTCGCTTCAGATGTGGCTATCTAGTTATGATCCGATCCGGATGGGAGTTTGACCTAATCTCGGTCAAACTATCAAGAGATTATTTCAACTACAAGTTTTTTGTGCTATGGGTTATTTCTCAGGCATTAAGAGTCTCAAGTCCATTTATCTTATGTGATAGGGGACAGAATGCCAAGCAGTGGGAGTAGTTTGGTTCAAAGGTCAGGGGTTATCAGGTTGTGGAATTCGAGAATTTCACAGTCAAATATTCACAAAGTTGGATCATTTCCAACTAGGGTTTCATGCAGTACGTTGAGTTTAATTTTTCAAGCCATAATTATACCTTCAAGGCATGTTCATAGTGAATATTTTGGGTTCAACATGTTTCAAAAAGCTGCAAATGCAAGGTTGATTCCTTTGTAGTCCAAGACCTTAATCCATTCAAAAATAAAAATAAAAAAGGTCCAAGATGGATTCATATTTGATTTCGTTTCTCAAAGACTTATCCAAAATCTTATTCTTTTTGTAGATGTTAAGAATTGGCAGAATTTTTGACAAACAAGAATAAGTGAACTTAGTTCAGGATGTCACACCAGATGTTGTGACATTAACAAATAAAGCAACTGTTAATGAATTTAGTTAAAGACATCAGGATGTCACACCAGATGTTGTGACATTGCAAATCTGCTATCTGACTTAAATGATGCATAACAGAACTGAGTAAATTCAGGGGAGTTTATCTGGAATTAATTAAAAAGAGATAAGCACTCCAAGGCGCATCTTTAGGGAGCTTAGTTATCTGATTTCAGTGTAACAGAATAACTAACTCACCTTGAATCAAGGAAGTAACAAACTAACTAACCCTAATTCAAGGTGATGACTGTGGGATTTATCAGGTCTGGATAATTTGCAAAAAGCCCAAAAACCAAGCATCTATTTAAGGAACTGAAACTCTCAGAAAAGAGTACGAATTTTAGAAGACTGTAAAAGGGTGTTTGTGTTTTATAGCAGGTTTTAATTGTTTGTCACTTTATGAGATTTTAAGCAAAAAGTGAATTGTGTCTTGATTGAAACTTTTAAGTAAGATCAAGCTGTTGTGTTTGAAGTGTGACTTCAATTTTATTAATCATTGTAAAAGATCACTGTGTGATTGAGGGGGAGTGAGTAGGTACTCATATCTAAGTTGTGTCTTAGGTAGAAATTGCCTTAGGTAGATATTAAGTGAAGGATTAAACTGGTTGGTTTAATTCCAGAATTAATATTACCTATATTGGATTTCCTTCCTGGCTTGGTAGCCCCCAGATGTAAGTGTGGAGATACACTGAACTGGGTTAACAATTTCCTGTGTTATTTAATTTACCAGCACTTTAAGTTTTGTTTAAATCTTCAAGTGTTTAAACATCTGATTAGACATCGCGTACCTGATCCCAGAATTTCAATTGGCATCAGAGCATGCACCCTGCATGTTTAACTGGGTGAGATCTAGGGACTGCAAATTTTGGGAACATGGACAGAGATGTAGGATCTGTGAATCGACCACCTATCTTGGATGGATCCAATTATGATTAATGGAAGCCAAGAATGGTAGCATTCTTAAAATCTCTTGATAGCAGGGCTTGGAAAGTAGTTAACAAAGGATGGGAGCACCCTGTCCAAGACAATAAGGATGGGGCAAAAGTGTTGAAGCCTGAAGAAGAGTGGAGCAAGGAGGAAGAATATTCAGCACTTGGAAATTCCAAAGCCTTAAATGCCTTATTCAATGGCATTGACAGGAACATATTTAGACTTGTGCATCACTGTGAGCTGGCCAAGGATGTTTGGGACACTCTCAAAACCACTCATGAAGGAACATCAAAGGTGAAGATGTCAAGACTTCAACTTCTCACCACCAAGTTTGAAAACTTGAGGATGAAGGAAGATGAGACCATTCATGAGTTTTACATGAACATCCTGGAAATTGCTAATACTTCTGGTGCCTTGGGAGAGAAGATGAGTGATGAAAATTTGGTAAGGAAGATTCTCAGATCACTGCCAAAAAGATTTGACATGAAGGTTACTGCCATAGAAAAAGCTCAGGACATCTGCACAATGATGGTTGAAGAGCTCATTGGTTCCCTTCAAACCTTTGAGATGGGAATGAATGATACAATTGTGAAGAAAAACAAAAGCATAACCCTGGTCTCAAACACTGATAAAGAAGAAGAAAGTCATGAATCAGACTCTGAGGACAACTTATCAGAAACAATTGCTATGCTTGGAAGACAATTCAACAAAATTCTCAAAAGAATGGAAAACAGGCCCATACCAAGTTGAAGAAACTCAACCTCTGAGAATAAAAGACCTTATGACTCTAATAGAAGGTCAAACTATGATGAGAAGACTAACCAAGGAAAAGGGATCCAATGTCATGGATGTGAAGGGTATGGACACATCAGAAGTGAATTCCCAACCTACCTAAAGAAGCAAAAGAAAGGTCTCTCTGTGTCCTGGTCAGACGAAGACTCAGGTTGTGAGTCAGAAGAAGAATCTGCAAAGCACATCACTGCTCTAGCTGGAGTATGTGAAACTGAAGGGGAATCCAGTGATGAGGAGCTGACATTTGAAGAGCTTGAAGCATCTTACAGGATGTTGTGTAAAAGGAGCACTGAAGTATGCATGGAGAATATACAACAGAAGAAGTAGATTGAGGAATTAAAGGCTGAAAAGGCAAGTAATCTAGAGATCATTGACACTTTGAAAAGTGAAGTCAGCCTACTCAACTCCAAAATGGAGCATATGTCCAAATCTGTCAGAATGCTGAACAATAGCTCAAACACATTGGATGTCATTCTCAACAACAACAAGCACTCATGGGATAGGACTGGGCTGGGATTTAATAAAGCTCTAAACTTTGAGGCTAGCACCAGCCAAACAACTCCAAATCCCATGAAGTCAACTAAGATGTTCAAGCAGATGTCTCAACATCATGACAAACACATGATGAAAAAGAAATATCAAAGATGGAGATGCCATCACTGTGGAAGGTTTGGTCACATCAAACCTTATTGCTACAAGCTACATGGATACCCCAATCAGAGTTCCCAGCACCCTCTTAGCAGAAGACAGAGGTCACCAAGAAAATCTGGATACCTAAAGCTAGTATGTATGCTGATCAAAGCTACCAGTACATGCCTAAGAACAAGGTCAACAAGCAGCCTTGGAACTCTAAAGATGGACACTACCCAGAACAGATGCATCAAAGGAAACCTCACAACAGGCACAAATGGTCCAAGAAGGTTGTTGCCTCTATAGCTCATACATCTCTCAGAGTATCAACTAAGGAAGACTGGTATTTTGACAGTGGATGCTTAAGGCACATGAATGGACTAAAGAATCTGCTGGTAGACTTAAAGTCACACTCATCCAGATATGTAACATTTGGAGATGGAGCAAAGGGGGAAATCAAGGGAGTTGGGACCCTGGACTGCTCAGGTGTACCAAGTCTAGATGATGTGCTGTTGGTAAAAGGATTAACTGCTAACTTGATCAGCATAAGTCAATTATGTGACCAAGGTTACAGTGTAAACTTTACCAAAACTGAATGCATAGTTTCTGATAAAGAACATAAGGTTGTCATGAGAGGAGCCAGATCAAAAGACAACTGCTATATGTGGGAACCCCAAGATTTCAGCCTCACATCAACTTGTTCCTTAGCCAAAGAAGAAGAAGTGAAGCTGTGGCACCAAAGACTGGGTCATCTCCATCTCAGAGGAATAAAGAAGATCATTTCTATGGAGGCTGTAAGAGGGATCCCAAGACTTAAGATTGATGAAAGTAAAGTGTGTGGTGAATGTCAAATAGGAAAGCAAACCAAGATGTCACATCCAAAGCTCCAACATCTGACAACTTCCAAAGTGTTGGAATTATTACATATGGATCTTATGGGACCAATGCAGGTTGAGAGTCTTGGTAGAAAAAGGTATGCCTATGTGGTTGTTGATGACTTCTCAAGATATACCTGGATAAGCTTCATCAAAGAAAAGTCTGATGTGTTTGATGTATTTAAAGATCTCTGCTATAGAATCCAAAGAGAAAAAGAAAGATGTGTGGTCAGAATAAGAAGTGATCATGGTAAGGAGTTTGAGAATCAAAAATTCTCAGACTTCTGCTCTTCAGAAGGGATCAATCATGAGTATTCTTCTCCTATCACCCCTCAACAGAATGGGATTGTTGAAAGGAAAAACAGAACTATTCAGGAGTCAGCTAGAGCCATGATTCATGCTAAAAAGTTACCCCTGTACTTTTGGGCTGAAGCTATGAACATAGCATGCTACATCCACAATAGAGTCACACTAAGAAATGGAACTTTATCCACCATCTATGAAGTCTGGAAGGGCAGAAAACCTACAGTCAAGTACTTTCATGTGTTTGGAAGTAAGTGTTACATTCTGGCTGATAGGGATCAAAGAAGGAAGATGGACCCTAAGAGTGATGGAGGGATATTTTTTGGATACTCCATAAATAGCAGAGCTTACAGAGTATTTAACTCCAGAACCAAGGTTATAATGGAGTCAATAAATGTGATTATTGATGATGCCTATGCAGATGTTGCTGATGATGTTGGAACATCTGCTGACAATCAAACTGAAGTTGAAATAGAAAGTGATAATCTTGATTTCACTCTAACTGAGGCAAGGTCAGAGCAATCCAACAAACCTCCCTCCATCAGAATCCAGAAAGGTCATCCTAAAGAACTGATAATTGGTGATCCCAACAAAGGTGTCATCACTAGATCAAGAGAGGTGATCTCAGGCTCCTGCTTTGTTTCAAAGATAGAACCTAAGAACATTAAGGAAGCTCTGAATGATGAATACTGGATCTCTGCTATGCAGGAAGAATTAGGCCAGTTTACAAGGAATGAAGTATGGGATCTTGTTCCTAGGCCTGATGACATTAATGTGATTGGCACTAAGTGGGTGTACAAAAACAAGTCTAATGAGCAGGGAGTAGTTACAAAAAACAAGGCTAGACTTGTAGCTCAAGGATATACACAAATTGAGGGAGTAGATTTTGATGAAACCTTTGCACCAGTAGCAAGGCTTGAATCAATCAGACTACTCCTAGGAATTGCTTGCATCCTAAAGTTCAAGCTATTTCAGATGGATGTTAAAAGTGCCTTTCTAAATGGGTACCTTAATGAGGAAGTATGTGTGGAGCAACCTAAGGGATTTGTTGATCCAAGCTGTCCAAATCATGTATATAAGCTAAGGAAGGCTCTTTATGGTCTAAAGCAAGCCCCCAGAGCATGGTATGAAAGACTGACCACCTTTCTAATTAAACATGGATATAGGAAAGGTGGAATAGACAAAACTTTGTTTGTAAAGGATGAGGAGGGAAAAGTGATGATTGCTCAGATATATGTGGATGACATAGTGTTTAGTGGGATGTCAGACAGGATGGCTAAACATTTTGTTACACAAATGGAGTCTGAGTTTGAAATGAGCTTAGTGGGAGAACTAACCTACTTCCTTGGACTACAAATCAAGCAGATGGAAGACTCCACGTTCATATCCCAAAGCAAGTATGCAAAGAACACTGTCAAGAAGTTTGGGATGGACAATGCAAGTCACAAGAGAACACCTGCCCCCACTCATTTAAAACTGAAAAAGGATGACAAAGGTGAGAGTGTGGACCAAAGCTTGTACAGAAGCATGATTGGAAGCCTACTGTATCTTACAGCTAGCAGATCAGATATAGCTTTTGCAGTAGGTGTGTGTTCAAGGTATCAAGCTGAGCCAAAAGTGAGCCTTCTAAACCAGGTTAAGAGGATCTTGAAATATGTTAATGGTACATGTGACTATGGCATAATGTACTCTCATGGTTGTGAACCAATCCTCACTGGATTTTGTGATGCTGACTGGGCTGGAAGTGCTGATGATAGAAAGAGTACATCAGGAGGATGCTTCATTCTAGGAAACAATTTAATTTATTGGTTCAGTAAGAAACAAAATTGTGTGTCCTTATCCACTGCTGAAGCTGAATATATTGCAGCTGGTAGCAGTTGTTCACAGATGGTATGGATGAAACAAATGCTCACAGAATACAATGTCCCACAAGATATCATGACATTGTACTGTGACAATTTAAGTGCAATTAACATCTCCAAAAATCCTATCCAACACAGCAGAACTAAGCACATAGACATCAGACATCACTTCATCAGAGACCTTGTGGAAGAAAATGTGATCACATTAGAGCATGTAGCCACAGAGCTGCAATTAGCTGATATATTTACTAAGGCTTTGGATGCTACCCAATTTGAAAACCTAAGGGGTAAATTGGGAATCTGCATATGTGAAATATAGCAGTTATGGAGAAGTGCCAGCATGTCTTATGACATCGTGTGGCATGATCACCAGATGGCAGCACCAGTCTGGCCAATAACTGTTAGTATTCCAATTCTAAAAACTCCACTAGTAACGAATTCTATAAATGTGAAAACATGCTCTCAGCTTCTCGCATTCCCACTAGCTCCACTAAACATTTTGCATGCTACAGCTGAATCTCTAAGCTCATCAAAATCTATCAAACCTAACTCCTTTTCCACTACATTCGAAAAAATGTCTCAACATCAAAACCCTAACTTCATTGATGAGGGTCTCAATCAAGAAGATGTAGTGCACGCAACTCCAATTTCTGTAGTACCAATGGATGCTACTTCTATAGATGAGATCAGAGGAAGCATTCCTATTGCTCAAAAACCTAGAACTCCAAATGCAAGAAGAGCTAAGGAGCCTGTTTTCAGCAAAAGCAAGGGAACTCCTTCATCTACAAGCACCCTCAAAGCTTCTGCTTATGTGGATGCATCCATTAAACAACTTGTAAACAGAATCCTTTATGAAAAAAGAGTTGTGCCTGGGGTGTCTATTCCCCTGAACAATATGCCTGCTCCTCAAGACGACCCAATCAACCAGGCTGAAGAGGACATACCTGCTCAACAGGATGTCCCAAGAAATGTTGAAGCATCTGAGGGCCAGGACAAAGCTTCAACTGATAATGATCAAGCTGATGATGACAAAGCTCCTGTTGATCAAGCTGCTGAAAAAGAGGCTTCCCAACCTCCACCTGTTGAAAACCTAGATGATGACTCTGACACTGAGATCATAGCATCTGTCAATCCTAGCATAGCCAAGAGGCTTAGGGCTAGGAAGGAGAAGAAGCCTGTTGCACATGCAACTCCTGAAAAGAAACAGTCAACTCCAAAGAAGGACAAGGTCAAAGTTGCCTTTGGACCTACTAAGCAATGGAGCAAGGTAAGCACCCAGAAGAGGAAGGCTACAACTCCACCTGACTCAGATGTTGAGGAGGATGTCCCAACATCCCAACCAAGGAAGAAGCCAGCACCTCCCAGGACTGTCTCTACTGTTCCTGAAGCACCTCTGGACAATGTGTCCTTCCATCATGTCTCTAGTGTGAGCAAGTGGAAGTATGTCTACCAAAGAAGGGTGGCTCTGGAAAGAGAGCTGAGCAGCAATGCTTTGGAGTGCACTGAGGTAATAGATTTAATCTCCAATGCTGGTTTATTCAAAACTGTTTCCAACTTTTCCCCTTGCTATGAACTGCTGGTCAAAGAATTCATAGTCAATCTGCAAGAGGGGTGTGCTGATGGGAAATCTGAGGATTTCAGGAAGGTATATGTCAGGGAGAGATGTGTTGATTTTTCTCCCAGGGTGATAAATAAGTACCTAGGGAGAGAATCAGATGGGCCAAATGAGCTGGGCAAAACTGACAACCAAGTCTGCAAAATCATCACTGCCAACCAGGTCAAGTCATGGCCAGTCAAAGGTAAACTATCTGTCAGCTTGCTAACAAGGAAGTATGCTATGCTGCACAGGATTGGAACAGTCAACTGGGTTCCCACAAACCACACCTCTTCTATAGCTACTGGACTGGGAAGATTTATTTGTGTTGTAGGCACCCAAACAAAATTGGACTATGGGGCTTATATCTTTGATCAAACACTAAAGCATGCAGGAACATCAGCAACCAAGCTTCCAATAGCTTTTCCCTCTCTGCTTTGTGGATTAATACTCAACCAATATCCAGGCATCCTTACTGATAAGGATTCTATCTGTAAGAGGGAAAGTCCACTGTCATTTCACTACAAACTGTTTCCGAGCCATCATGCTGCAGATGTTGAAGCTCCAAGTGGGACATCTGCTGGATCATCAAATGTCAAGACTCCTATATCCAAGGCAGCCCTGATTGCAGAGCTCAAGACAACATGCAAAGAGCTGGATGAAAGGAAGAAAAAGCTTGAGGAAATAATTCAAAGGCTGGAGCTGGAAGAGGTTGCTCAGAATGTTGATGGATCTGATGCTGAGTCTGAAGATGAAGAAGATACTGAATATGCTGAGTCTGAGTGAAGCTGAGTGTGGTGGAAAGTGTACTGCCTGTTCTGCATTGTAATTTTGCTTTGTAATTTTGAATGTTTTGTTTTTCTCTCTGCTTATGTAATGTTTGGCCCCAAATTTCTGTCTAACAAGGGGGAGAAGTGATTGAACTACTGCTGTTAATGAACAATGCGTGTTTGATGAACAATGCTGAAGTTAATTTCTGTCTTCTGAACTATGTTTTTTTTGAATGCTCATTGGTATATCAAAGTCTGTTGAACAAGTCATAGCATTATACACACATGTTTGAGGGGGAGCAAATTATTAGCTCTCACAAGATTCAACGGAAAAGAACTCTGCTGCACTCTGATAAAAGAACTCTGCTGCTCTCTGATAAAACCAGAAGATTGTGTTAGCCAAAAATTAGCCAAAGGGAGAGTTTGTAGATGTTAAGAATTGGCAGAATTTTTGACAAACAAGAATAAGTGAACTTAGTTCAGGATGTCACACCAGATGTTGTGACATTGACAAATAAAGCAACTGTTAATGAATTTAGTTAAAGACATCAGGATGTCACACCAGATGTTGTGACATTGCAAATCTGCTATCTGACTTAAATGATGCATAACAGAACTGAGTAAATTCAGGGGAGTTTATCTGGAATTAATTAAAAAGAGATAAGCACTCCAAGGCGCATCTTTAGGGAGCTTAGTTATCTGATTTTAGTGTAACAGAATAACTAACTCACCTTGAATCAAGGAAGTAACAAACTAACTAACCCTAATTCAAGGTGATGACTGTGGGATTTATCAGGTCTGGATAATTTGCAAAAAGCCCAAAAACCAAGCATCTATTTAAGGAACTGAAACTCTCAGAAAAGAGTACGAATTTTAGAAGACTGTAAAAGGGTGTTTGTGTTTTATAGCAGGTTTTAATTGTTTGTCACTTTATGAGCTTTTAAGCAAAAAGTGAATTGTGTCTTGATTGAAACTTTTAAGTAAGATCAAGCTGTTGTGTTTGAAGTGTGACTTCAATTTTATTAATCATTGTAAAAGATCACTGTGTGATTGAGGGGGAGTGAGTAGGTACTCATATCTAAGTTGTGTCTTAGGTAGAAATTGCCTTGGGTAGATATTAAGTGAAAGATTAAACTGGTTGGTTTAATTCCAGAATTAATATTACTTATATTGGATTTCCTTCCTGGCTTGGTAGCCCCCAGATGTAAGTGTGGAGATACACTGAACTGGGTAACAATTTCCTGTGTTATTTAATTTACCAGCACTTTAAGTTTTGTTTAAATCTTCAAGTGTTTAAACATCTGATTCGACATCACGTACCTGATCCCAGAATTTCACTTTTCAAGCGAGAATTTAAGAGGGTTAGAATTTGGTTATAATGAGGTTCTCGGATCAACATGAGAGTCCAAAATTTAGTTGTGATAGTTTCATTCAATAATTAGAAATTATTTCAACATTCAAATTTTGCATATGAAGGCGTGGATAGTTCTTCAAAAATTGTCACAAATTTTTGCTACATTTTCAAGGCCCATCAAGAGATTGAATATATTTGCAAACTCTTGGTCCAAGTTTGCAAAGAAAAATACAAGATTTAGTCATTGAAGTTCTTAATTCAAGTTACAAATTCTAATCCAAGATTACCATGTGAAATCAACCTGAGGTCTATTGAGATTTGGTTACTCTTTTGGTCATTCTTCTAAGAGATAATCACTTATTTTTATGGAAAATTAACTCAAGAATTATTGGGATTCGATCTCACAAGTACGGATACAATTCCAATTCATAGTAAGCCCATTATCTTTTAATTCCAAAGTCCAACAAAATTTGGCATGAAGATTACAGAAAAAAAGGGATGCTAGGAAAGCTTATGGTGAATTCAAGGATTGGACTCCAATACTAAACTTCATAAAAAATGTCATCAATCATTTATGGGAGGGAAACATAGTTTATGGAGATCCCACCAATAAAGCCACTTATACCAGGCAAAACGAAAAGTAGAAAAGAAACACTTAGAAAGGCATATCGGAAAACTCATAGCAAGGAAATTCAGAAAAAATTCATTAAAATTCATCCAGAAGAGTATGGTTACAAAGCCATAACAAAATCCTAACAGGAAAAATCTAAACGAAAAAGTTCAACAAAGTTCTAATGTAAAACTCGAGGGAAAAAGAAAAAAAAACTTCTTCAAAGATCTCCATCATTCGGAAACTTCCAATTCATCCTGCTGCAACCAGCGTTCATCACTATAGTACTCTTCTCACTCAAAAACTTCAGTGATCCTCATCAAGACCTGCAAGCCTTTTAAAACTCCAGCAATCCTGCACCTTCACAAATTACATAGAAACAAAAGATATTCTATTCAGCTATAAAAAGAAGAAATTGGTTGTAGCAAAGGAAAGGAACATAGATACATCAGAAGATTAAAATAGAAAAGGAAGGTGATCAAAAAGAGAAAGATATCAAAAGCTCCAAAAATAGTTACTAAATCCTAACAATCCTAACTGAATTCCTAACTGAAATTTTACCTGAAATTCCAATTCAGTCCCCTCAATTCAGCTGATATAAATCAAAGTGTTGATGTAGAATTCAGGGCTCTCTCCATGGACTAAACTCTTCCTCATTCTTATTTCCTCTTCTTCATTCACTATCTCTCTCAACTTTTAGAATCATCTTCTTCATTCTTCTTCATTCATCCCACATTCTTCAAATCTTCATCCTCATCGTAAAACCTGCAAAACCAATACATAACTCATGAATGCGATCCAATGATTCAGCAAGCAACAAACTCAATTAGTTCAAGGAAACTCAACCATTCCTCTTTTCAACTAACAATTGCAATATTCTCAACCCCCTCCTATTTCTAATCTTTTTTTAATTTCTATTTTCATACCTTTTCCATTTGAATCCATAAAAAAAATACCAAAACAACTAATAAAATTCTACAAAAATTATAGTAGCCTTTTAACTCAATTTAGAAACTTTTCACATTTTTACTTTCTTATTTTTGTCATTTTTCAATTTAATTTTGATTTTCCATTTAATTAGTGTTATATTGAATTCTTTCATGAACACTTTATTTTGTGTATTTTATTTCTCCCACTTCCTGTTTGATTTTTATCTCATTTTGGTATATTTTTAGGCCATTTTATCCACTGTTTTGGTAGTGTTTGTGTAAAATTGTGAATAGATCTTAGGTAGATTTAAGTGACCATTTGACATAGTTAGGTTATGAATTTTTAGGAGATTTTTTAACACAATATTATATTCAGGTTAGAGACCCTAGGGAACTAATTTCATATTTTTTCCAGGACTTTTACTATTTTTCTAGTGCATTGATTTTAGTCAATTTTTCCATTGTAAATCCACCTAGTTTAGTTTAGGATTTTATGGGGCATTAGGACTTAGATTAATTAGGCTTGATATTAGAATATTAGAATGACTTGATTTGGTTTAGCTACTGAGTTTAGAATCTTGTTATCATTTAGGATCCTTTAGTTTTATGACTTAGGCTTAGAAACCGTTCAAGTGCATTTCCATGAAGCGATTAGCCATTATTTCGGTTTTATGCCTTATATGCTTTGGAAATTTTTGCAACTTTTTGTTATCTTAATTCATTTTCGACATATTGTTGCATACTCATCTTCATTTCATTTACTAACATCTTCTTTTTGTGCAAGGTATTTTTTCGAGGATTCGCTTATGGATTTGGACTATATTTTATTATGCCTTGATTGTATTCTGTATGGTTTATACTTTGTGATGTAATAGTTAGAACTTTATATGTGATGCCTATAATTAGGATAGAAAAGATAAAATGAAGCGTTAGATGACCAATTTTTAAAAATAAAGAAAAGGAGTTATTCGATCCAAAATCGAAGAATTTCAAATAAATAAATAAATAAAGTTTCATGTGACTTTAGGATTCCTCGATTATCAATGTTCCACTCCAATACACCCAAAAGCAAGCCTTGTATGTTGCACACCATAAGTTGTGCATCTCAGCACCATGCAACCGACCCACCTGATCCAGCATTTCATCTCATTTACGATTCATACACGTTTTCACACACCATGACGTAGGAGGGCCATATCATTGACTTTTAATTTTTGTACTCGCATTTCTAGTCTAATATCCATTTAGGTAGCTTTAATCCTTCAAGCTTCACTAACCATAGGCCACTATTAAACTCAATTAACTTAGGGTAAATTTTAGTCCCCCTTAGTTTTCCCCTTTTTCAATTTGAGTCTCACTTCTCACCTTTAAAGAAAAGTCAAAAACATTTAAAAAGGAAAGTAGGTACAATATGCCACGAGCCTTAAGCTATATGGGAAATGATCAGTGGAGGTCTCCTCCACTATTCTAGAATGCTTTACAAATGTTCCAATTTGGCGATCTTGGGAAGTATTCGCTCCTATATCATAGTCTTTAGTGTTGTACCTGCGATAAACATAAAGTCAAAACACTTCTTCTAAGAGACAATAAACCAACAAGACATCGCGTCTTCTCTTCTCATATCATACTCTTTGCGGATGAACACGACTTGCCTCGACAGTTCAAACAACGATACAGTAAACACCCTCGAGTCAGAGCCGGTAACACCTGAGCTAGAGCTATGGCAACGTCGTCCTAAAAAACATAAACAAGTTTCCGCCTTAGTTAGACGAACTATGGAGACTCTGATCCTCATTTTCCCGATGAGGTACGTAGGCGATGGGGTAGGGCCCATTCGAGCACATTTTTTATTTTCCCTATATTTCCCTCTTTCCTTCCACTCTCTTTTCCAAATTCTCATTCTCTTATTCCAGTTCCAATGGCAGTTTTATCCAGCAGCAACTCTTATTTCTCACCCTTTGAAACAAAACAAGCAATCATGGATCCCGTCAGGTACGACGGACGAATTAGGGTGCTAATACCTTCCCAGTTCGTAACCGACTTCCGGACCCAGATCTTTGGTTCGCAAGGCCTCGTCCTTTTCCTTCTTCCTCAGGTTTATGCAGCATTACCTTTCCCATTCCTTCGGGATAAAAATTGCCTGGCTGGCGACTCTACCTCTTCCGTGCCACTTTCGCGTTTGTACTAGGATGAAAATCCCGGGAGCGACACTGCTGTCGAAGGATTTTAATTGAATCCTCACAGACGAACTAGTCTGGAAATGGAGTAGCCAACGCTACTCCAAAATCAGCAGTAGGAATTTGAGGGAATTTGGGAGGAAAAAGTCGAAAAGCCTCCTCATACCGCCTCTCACGAGGAATGTATAGGGGGATTTTCAACTTATCCATCTTTTGCAAAATTTATCCTTTAATGTGATAGCAGCCTCACAAATGGTTCGACTAAGATCATTTGGTCGATAGACAGTTTCAAAGTACTTTTGGAAAGCTTGTATCTCTTGGATGTGAGCAGACTTACTTTTCTTGACCTTCTCTTGCACATTAATAAAAGCAAGGTCAAGTTGAGCAGAAAATTCGGCAGCAGTGAGAAAGTTCTCACTGTAATACTTGTGCCACCAATCATTAAAAAGATGGGTGTGCTGGGTTGAAGGTCAAAAAAAGACAGGAGACAGGACCGCCTTCTGGGATTCCCATCTAGCGAAGATGTTAGAAACATCATCCTCGTCGAAAACATTATTGTAAAGAATAACCTATTTCTTTCTATCATAAATACATTTGGGGAAACTCTGACTCAACCCAAATTGCCTAGAAACCAAATTGGGTTGGTAAGAAATAAGGCTTGTATCAGGTCTCCCGCCATTCAACCTATGAACAAAGAATCTGGGAATTAAAAAGGCTTCCCAAATTCCAACCGAGTCCACATGAAGCTTCCTTGTAGGGGAGTTAGGGAAGGCCTTAGTGAACCACCTAGGACCACACTTCCTACCAGCAAAGGGAGCCATGTATGGTGCAAAATCATACTGATGTGCAAACAGCATCACAAAACTAGAGAAGACCCCTTTTTATGGTTTCACCTTCATCATTGGGAGTAAGCTTGGCTAGTCGAACGCCCTCAGTACTCCTTAACCTGATCTCCTCTGACTCCTTGTCAACTTTTTCTTTTCTAGAAAGCACAGGCTCAAAAGTGGCATTCAACCAAAGTTGAAGAAGCCATAGAGGGCTATTGAGACTCATAGAACCAGAGTTGTGGTCTGGGTACCTCAGTTGATTCACTCACTCACTGAGAGACTCATAGACACTGGCCAGGATTAGCTCACTTAAGCAAACCTTCCTGTTATTGTGAAGCTGGTTTGCTAAAGGTAGATACTTCTTCGCCACCTTTAGAGACTTGGTGTAGAAGACATATCTAGACAGCCAGAATGTAAGGAAAGCAATATGTTCCTCATCAGAAACTACCTCTTCCTTTGGTTTGGAATGATGTCTGAGGAAGAGAGTGTATGTTAGTTTGGATGTGTTGAAGTTGATAGTGTCTTCAGCATCAACGGTGGGGTCATAAGCAGGACCATTAGGTCGTATCCCTATGATATCGGCTATGTCAAAAAGAGTGGGGGTAACCATCCCACAAGGAAGATGAAAGGTATAATGGGTACAGTCCCATAAATACAAGGAGGAAGCCAGGAGGTTCAAGCAGTAGGGTATATGTGTCTGTGTTCGTATTAGAAGATCATATATCCATATGCTTTTCTAGTGGTCAGCCTTAGTCTTCTCTAACCTAGCCAACCATAGATCAAACTCAGCAAACTGGCTGACAACTCTGACCAGCCTGGTACCATCATATAGGTATTTCACATCCAGTTCATTAAGAGGAAGTGGGTCAAAAGAAGAATTGTCAGATTTAGGGAGGTGTTTGTGCCCTAAAGGTTGAGTTTTTCGGTAGCAAGGGAAGAACTCTTTCAACTTTTCATTTGTGATATGTACAGTAGCCAATGGACCAGATACAACAAAAGGACAATCATTTACAAGGAATTGAATCATTACCTGAGACTAGTACACGCTCCTTGTCTCGTTGTTCAAAGGTTCGGGTGCGAACTAAGGATTTTTTATGGTTTTCAGTTCAGAAATGTTGTTGAAAGGTGGAAGAGTCTGTTCAAAATGGAAAGTTTTGGCTTTCTAACCTTTCTTCTGAGAGACGTTGGTCTTAGAGGACGCCATTGTTGATAAAGAGAATGAAACTTTTCTAGGGTTCTTGGAAAGAAAGGAGGAGACTTTAGCAAGAAGGAGATGAATTCACAAAGTGTTTGGAAAGTTTTCTTTGTTTGCTGAAGAGGGTATTTATAGACGAAGGAAATGAGAAGTTGCAAAGTCTAGCCACTTGATGGAGACGTAAAGTGGTGGGGCATGTGGCACTTGGGATTTGACGCGTTGAGGAAGTAGTTAATGGAAAAGACTTTAGTGCATTGTTTCAAGGAAAAATTCATGATCAGAAAGCCGTAGAAACGGTTGATGGGACTTTTGGTATTTTTGCCATTATGACATGACGTCATGCGCGTGGGCGAAGAATCACAACAGTTTTAAAGCATGGGGTAGGTGGTTTTAGCCATGCTTTTGTCTGACCTAAGTTGGCATCGAAAAGATGAATATAAAAAAAATGATATTTTCATCAAAATGGTCGAAAAGAACATTTTTTGGGGGCAATTTGTTATCCCTAAATTTCGACGCTAGCATTTAATGAGGTTATCTTGGCTTAGTAAAGGACTTTTCTTGTGATAAGACAAAATTAAGGTTTCGACCTAAACAATTAAAGGATGAGAGTCGAAGCGACCTACCTACAAGTTTCATACTTAGTGAAATTCTAAGTTTGGAATATTTTCTAAGTGTTGAGGGATTCGACCAAGTGTATGTTTGACGAAGGTGGCCGTTACCAATAGTCTTACACGTTCAATCTTGGAGGGAAAATGTGGAGTTTTCAATTCAAAGACAGGGACAAGTGGCACAAGATGAAGCTTCTTCAGCATATAGTGGGACAAGTGTCACCATCTTAGGATAGTTATAGGAGAAACCTTCGAGAGCGGTTACTTTGTAATGTATATAAATAGCTTAGTCTAGTGTTAGAATAAGTGTGCAGAAATCATATGTACTAGTAACTTCGTATAATCAAAGTATCCGCGCGTAGAGAAACAGGTGCAGTGAGAATGTACGTGATTGAAACACCACCAATTTACTTTTAATGTCAATTTTATCTTCAAGTTATTTACTTTTGAAGCCATTTATCTATACAAGCCTTTATTTTTAAAGCAATTTACATTTCAAAGTCATTTATACTTCCAACAATTTATTGCGTTTTCTTTTACAATTCCATCCTCTTTAAATTTTCAGCCTCTTTACATTTCCAGAGATTTATCATTCCTTGCCTTGCCTTTAAATTTCATTTAAACTTTAAGTCTTGCCTTTATTTTCCTTTAAAATTCCAAGACTTGTCTTTACTTTGATTTATTTTAAAAGCCTTTGCCCTTTTACTTTATCTTTTCTTTAAAACTAAATTTTGAATCTTGTTGAAAGATTCAAGACCTTTTTCCCAAAAACGTGATATATCAAAATCGCAATCCCTTTTTACTTAGCACATGTCCTAGGATCAATCTGGTCGATCCCACGAGTAACTGAGGATATTTTTGGTATCTTCAGAGGACCGACGATTGTTTACCAATTTTGGGGGTAAACACACCCCACATGGGCACACGAGATCCATGATAGCTTTCACCCCACATGGGCACACGATCACCTCAAAAAAAACATCACATGATTCTATCACATAGAATCCAGATAGGAGCTCACACCCCACATTGGCATACGGCCTATCCCATAACTTATGTAAACATGTCATGTGTTTCAACGACAACGTAAAACAACGAAAAATGCACATGACTATCACCATAATTAACATATCATGCCAAAACTGGGCAACACACAACATATACCTGTCCACACATGCAACAATTTCAATTCACATCCCCAACAAACATTCACACAACCAAACTCATCATTTTACAATTCAAAACATCTCAACACATCTCAACATACAATGGCGAATGAAATGGTTGGAATTCTGGTACTGAAAATAATTTTAATTGATAGTACACAAAACCTTATTTCCAAATATTCAAACGGCAACTGAAACGGGCTTTCGGATCATAAGATATGAATTTTTAAAGTTTATAAAATTTATGTCCATGCTAGTGGTAACCAGTTACCTCAAATGATGTAACTGGTTACATATGCCTTTAACGCAAAATGTGCGTCATGTAACCGATTACTTCAAATGATGTAACTAGTTACTTCACTGTCACCAAAACCAGAAATGTAATTTTTGTAACATGTAACCGGTTACCTTACCTACATAAGTGATTTCATGGTGTTCTGTCACAAAAAAGCACTTATTCCACCCATCCAAATAACCCCACACATCATATATCACAGAATTTGAATTATTAAATCAAAATAGATAAACACACACCAATTAGGACCTATTATGACACAACAACCACAATCCAAACGTTCAATTTACACAATTTACACACTAATACGAACACAAACACACAACTTCAATTTTTCATTGAAATAATCAAAACAATTAGAGAGATGCATAAATATGAACTTAATGATTTACCCACCCTCATAGATATATTATTCATCCCTTAAATGATCAAAGGACCCCACCCTTATCTTAAGTGAAGATTCCTCAAAGCTCTTTAATGGTGGTTCTATAAGCCCTAGCTCTGTTGCTCTCTTCAGTTTCTCTTTTCTCCAGACACGTTCGTTCCATAATGACTCTCCCTTTCTAATTTTCTTCTTTTCCCACTCTAACCCTTAGACCCCTAATATCATATTCTTTCCTTACCCTTACTAAACCTCATAAATGGACCACTTTGCCCTTATTATTCCTCTACTCATACTATCAAATTTTAAATATTAAAATAATTTTACATCATTATTTAAATCCAAATAATTCCAACAAAATTATTTAAATAAAATAATCATCTAACTAATATTACTAAAATTTCAATTAATTGTTTTAAATCTAAATAATTTCATTTAAATTATCTAAATTAAGAATAAGCCTGAATACCCTTATAGTGTTATACGCTATCCAACACATTTCTCACTAAAACACACCACATATCACTTACATCACAAATACACGAGATTAATCACAAATAATCACCAATAAAACAAATAATAATTATCTGGGCGTTTGATAAGTGCAAAATGTAGCTATTTTTGTATATAATTTTTGTTGCACTTATCGATACTTTTTGTTGTAATCGTTCGAATAAACTCCATTTTGTTTGTAAATATGTTTACTTTATGTTTTAGTGTATATATTACGATATCCTGTAAATATCATTGAATTTAATTATTTCCATTTATATTTATATGTATTAAAGAATTGATATTGTAGCATAGTTAGATATAGCATTTAATAAGCTTTTCAACGCTTCGAACCGGGTGCAAATTCGAGTTACGGTTCAAAAGATATGAAGAAAAACATTTTGGATTTTTTACCATGCTACGAGCGCGCTTAGAGGGCTTGTAGTATGACGAGCATGCTACGAGCATGCTTAGTGGGGTCTTAGCCTGCTTATCGGGGTCTTAGCCTACTTAGCGGGCTTTTAAGGCAGTTTAACAATTTTTGAGGGTCTGCTTAGCGCCCAGATCGGGCTAAGCAGGGTCTGCGATTTTGACAGTCCATTTAAGGGCTAAAAACACATTTTTTCAGGGATGATTTGGGTATTTTTTGCTCCCACTCCATCAAAATTCATTTCTTCATAGGATTAAGCTATAAACACGACATTGGAGCTTGCATTTGGATGATCCGAAGTCGAATCTCTCGTCAATTGGTGTTGACAAACCAAGCAATGTTTGGTTCTTCTTCTCTTCTCTTTGTAATCTCTATTTATTGGGTTTTGTATATGTATTTACTTTGATCTTATATATATTTGTTGATCATGGTGTTGTATAAAATGTGCTTTACAAATCTTTATCGATGTTGTTCTTGATTTTTGCTTTATGCTCGGGGTTTGGGTTCTGTTAAAGATAAACATCACAAATCTTGATTAGGGATGATTATCTGTTAGTTTTTGGATGCTAGAGATATATTTAGGGCTAATAATCATTATGGGTGTCGGAGCTTAATGCTTCCGTGTTAGTTGTGTCGGGCACGAGAGTGACAATGTGAGTGATGTGGATGTCTTCTGTGTTGTTGTGTAGGGTGTGAGAGTGTCGATACAGGAATACAATTAATCTCTCAATTTGGGTTAGAAATGACTTAGGTTATGAGCGATGCAAGATGATATTGAGGATTATTGTAGGTTGAGTATAACTAGTCGGTAAGTTTAAGTTTGTGATGAGTCAATTGTATGCATGCTTGACAAGTTTCTTCTCCCTGATGAATGGATTCTATTTATGTTCATATTTACTTTTATGTTTCTATGTATCAACCCATTTAAACCAAGCTTGGAAACTTAGAGATTGTCGAACGACATTTCAATAACACCGATCTCTGTGGACACGATAAATTCCTGGAAAAATACTTCCAATTGTTTTTGTTACTTGCCGCTATTCCACTCCAATAAAATGACATTGTTGCCGGGTATATGTTTAGATATTGAATTGCATTGCGATAGTTTCTTTGTTTTTGAGTTTCGTACATATCGTATATATTGTCTATTATCACGTGTTTCTTTGTTTATATTGAATTGTATATGTTTACCATATTTGTGAATTTTACATGTTTTGCATACTTTTAAATATAGTGTATATATTTGTTTCTCTTCACGTTTTCCAAAAGTGTGGTTAGATGTGTAGTTCTGGTTAGAGCTTGAAGAGATGGGAGCAAAGGCGGAAGTGAAAGCATTTGGATCTTCCGAAGCAACATGTTGGTTTGTAAATAACAAAGGTCGAGCTTACGACGTAAAACAAGCATATTTTATCGTTTTTGTTCCATTATTAATTTTTCATTATAGTGTAGGTAGTGTGGTGAACATTTATTAAACAAGTTGTACTCGAATTGTTCATAAAATTCTCAAATCTCCATTTTACAACTTTTTCAATTTCATTTTCACCCTGTCTTTCTGGAATAATTTTTGTATGTGAAATTTTGTAGGTGTTTAGTGGAGGTCTACAACAGAACCTTGTTGATGTACTTGTTGCACCCCAAAATTTTCCCTCACTAAGACAAGACATTGTGTACTAAGAGGTTCACAAGGTTCACAATTAGTCAGAAAGTTTGACAATTCCCTCAGACAATGCACCCTCATAAGCAATGCATCCTAAACTAGGGTTTTGACTTTCATCAGGCTAAATGGACTTCCAAGACTTCAAGTGAGCTTCATAGCATCTTATATGTCTTTAATAATCCCTATGTCAAGTTTCAAGACTTTCCCCAAAGGTTTGCTCAGTCAGATGATCAGATAGGCTAAAATCAGTCAAAGCAGTTAAAAAGTCAAACTGAGGTCAACTGTGGTCAAACCAAAGTCAAACTTCATGATTTTTTTCCAACATCAAGTATATGAAGTAAAATTCATTATTTGATCAAGGGTTTATCATGATTCATCAAGGAGGTTTCAGATCATCAAGAATCAGGAGTTTCTAAATTAGGGTTTTCATAGGAAAAGTCAACTGAACTTTGACCAACCATAACTTTCACATGCTTCATCAAAAATTTATCATCCAAATCTCATTTTGAAGGAAATTGAATTCTCTACAATTTTGTGTCTCACAAGCCAAGCCCAAAAATGCTTCATTTGGAAGGTATGAGCTAAGACATTATAGGTCCTTTTAAAAGTCAACAACTTCCAAAAAGCATAACTTTAGAATGGTAAAAGATATGGACATGAGACCAAAGAGGTTGGTTAGAGGACTCTTTAAGCTTTCCAAAATGTCCAAGAACACCTTCATAGCATTAAAATTGAGGGATTTGTGCCCTTGCAAAGTTGAGAAATATTTGAGAGGTTTATGAAGCAAATGGGGTCTTAAAACCAAAATCCACCAAATGGGCTTGCTTTTTTATGATCCAAACACTTCCATGACATCATGCACGAATTAAAAATTATTTATTCATATTTTTATTCATTTTATTTTATTTATTATGATTTTTTACATTAAAAATCATTTTAAATTAAAATAAAATATAAAAGGATGAATATTTGATTTGATTTTGGTTCTAGAAAGTTTTAATATTCATTTAGAAGTGATTGGTATCATATAATTTCAGATCATACAAATATAGCAAGGTTAGATCAAAGAAATTCAATTTTTAAAGATGAATCTTTTTCAATCTCCATAGGTCCAAAAGTCCAAAGGAGGAACTATTTTTTTGACCTAATTCTGATATGTGATATATAAACAACATAAGAGAAGCAAGACACACGGATTGGGCAGCCTCAAGAACACCTTTCAAATTTCAAAAATTCTTCAAAATAGTTGAATTCGGATTTTGAGATTAAGACAATTTCAAAGCTTTACAAAGGTTGCATTGGCTTCCTTGACCTTCATTGATCATGATTCAATACTCATAAGCATCAAAATCATGTTATAATGGCCAAACTGAATACATGTTCATGACACTTTATTGATTTTTCGAATACGATTATTCATGATGCTTTGCTTATTTTTGTTTAGCTAATATTGTTTGTGTGATGACATAGAAGCTTTCTGGACAATTATTTTTGAGTTTAATCGCAGGAATCATGAGAAGCCATAACTAGGGTTTTGAAGTTGAAATTAGGGGTTTGCGATTTAGGTTATATAAATGACTTTGAATATGATATTTGGCTTGTATGAGACCTGGGAAAGATTTTGGTATCATTAATTTGGATGATTCATATCTGGATTGTATGTTGTTAGTTTCGCAGGTTTAGCTACAAAAACAATTCGCAGGAAAACTTGTAGAGAATTTCGCAGGTAAATTCGCAGTGCTAGTGGAAGAAGATGAAGTGCGTCTGGCGCCAAAATTCAAATTTGAAATTCTGTTTTAGCTTTTATATTATTATGGTTATCGTATTATCACACGCAGGTGCGTGTCCCAGTGGCCAGAAGCATGCCTTGTGAAGCCTGGGGAGCGAGTTCGAATCCAGACTCCCCCAACTAATTTTATGACTTGTTTTGCTTTTCTGATTTTTTAGATTTCATTTTATTAGTTTTATTTTATATGGAATTTGTTTCAGATAGTGATCACCAATGCACACGTAGCCCAGTGGTAATCCCCCATTCAGGTACAGGGGAGGTCCTGGGTTCAAATCCAGGCCTCCCCATTTTTTTTAAAAACTTTGTTTTCTTATTTTTTTTTTCTAAATATTATTTTCTATTATATATTATTATTATTATTATGAAATTTGTTTTATATTTAACTAAAAAATCTATTTTAAACTTAATTAAGTTCTTATTTTCATAAATCTCATAATATATTTTATAAGGTAAATTTGTATATAATGTTAATTTTCATTTATAATTTGTAAATAAATCAATTAATATTTTAATTAAACATTAAAACCCTAATTTTATTTTCTTAAATATGTAAACCCTAATTTCTAACCCTAATTTTTATTTAACTTTAAATATTAAACTTAATTAATTTTTCTAATATATAATTAAATAATTAATCATGTTTTGTAAATTATTATAATTGTTTATTATTATAATTACTTTCTTTTCTCTTAAAAATTCTTAAAAATTATTTGTTTAACTTAAAAATGTTCTCTTAAATTCTATATATTTTTGTATGTTTGTGCTAACCTTTTCTTCTTATGATTATTTTATTACTAATCATTTTAATTATAGTTTCTTTATTATTTATTATTTATAATGTAATTGCGAAAGCCTTGTAATAGCTGTAGGTTTATTTGTGTCTTTGTTTTATTGTTTATAAATATTTTTGCCATGGTCAGTAACTATAGGGAGTGATAACATGTTTGTGATTTAAGATTAATTCAGTATAACTAATTTAATAAGATAAATATATGAATATGAACACTCACACACGTAAGTCGATCTTTGATCGCGATCTCACACTTTCTAGGGTTACTCCTCAGGTTGCCTAATTATAAGGTCAAGTAAGGTGTCTTAAAGCAAAGTCCCTTCATAAAATATCATCAAGTCCCTTTAAGTTCATAAGATCAAGTCCCTTCGAGGTTGCCTATGGAATAATGATCTTGTCCCTTCGAAATAGAAAGATGATAAGTCCCTACGAAATGCTAAAGACACCTTACAGTTGCCTAAATACAGATGTCCCTTCACATGTCCCTTATTAAATCCAAGGTAATGACTACATATTCCTTAATAATAGGGATAGTCTTACCGTTGAAAGAACATATAAGAACAGTAAAGATTTAACATAGGGTAGGTTCCTCTTAAGTACTTGCTCACTTTCTTAAAATACTTCATTACACTTCACATTTCAAACAAATTTTCAAAACAAAGTCTTTATATACATCCATACGAGGATCATTATAAAGTACTTAGAAATTTTTTTATCACACTACACGCTTCTCAAAACAGTTTAAAGTGAGCTAAGTAACTAAGAGCCCATGGATAACCATGGATATAAAGGGTGCTAACACCTTCCCTTTATATAACCTACCCCCCGAACTCAAAATCTTTGTAAGGTCTTTCCTGTTCTTTTATGCCCTTTCCTTTTGGATAAAATAAAAGTCGGTGGTGACTCTTGCTATCCGCAACATTTCTAGAAAAGTCAGTTCTCCCACCGTGTTACAGAACTGGCGACTCTGCTGGGGACTTAATAAAAGAGGGGTACCCTTAGGAATTAGATCACTTTAAATTTGCTTGCTTTGTTTGCTTTACTTTACTTGTTGGGTGCTCTTATGTGTGAAAGATCCTAACCCGGATCTAGTGTACCTTAGGTAAATGGCAATAGACCAAGGAAACTGTACGGCGTATACCGATATGGTTGATCTGGTGGCCATAGTTAGTGTGACTTCTTGGTTGGTGCTTATGTTCCTTAAGCAAGTTGAGGATAATATGAGGCTGCCATATGTTATCAATACACTAACTGACTTTTAGAACCCTAGTCATCCCATCTTGGCCTTTAGAAAGTAGTGAGATAACCGGCTTTGGTGAAGACTGAAGTTGGTTGATACTCGATACTACGCTCATTGAGATCCTAAACTTGGAGGGTTTTGGTTGGCAAGTAAGTTGCCTACTGAACAACCACCCTTGGGAAGGATCAGTGATATTGAGATCCCTTAGAACCTGGTTACTTTATAGGACAGGATGAACCAACTAAACTTCAGGGGAGGGTACTTACCTTTAAACCTCATGCAAGCTTTCAAACCTAGGGCTATTGTGTGACTTGTTTGTGTGTGCCACATGTTTGTGATTGAGAATAACATCATGACATCATGCATCATAAGCATAACATTTTCACTAACCATTTCAAGGACCAAAGGATTTATCTTTGTTCTTTGTTGCAGGTCATGGCTTCTGCTCGTATGAATACTATCCGGATCAACTTGGTAGGAATACCTCCTAAGCTTAAAGAATTGGTCTCTCAAGTTTCTGAAAACTCCCAATTCATCAAGAGGCATGGTCACCTACTGGATTTAGTCACTTCAGGGTTCAATGAAGACATGATGAGTGTCCTATTTCAGTTCTTTGATCCTAAACATCATTGCTTCACATTCCCCGATTATCAGCTGGTTCCTACAATTGAGGAGTTCTCCAAACTACTGGGTATATCTATCCTTGATCAGAGACCCTTCACAGGCTTAGAAAAAGAGCCTAAACCTGAAGTCATTGTTGCAGCCCTACATTTGAAGAAATCTGACATTGTCCTAGAAACGAGAAGTGGAGTTAAGGGTATTCTTGCTAAGGTATTGATGGAGAAAACTCAAGTGTTATTGAAGGCTATGAGTCATGATACTTTTGAGGAGATTTTAGCCCTATTAATATATGGCTTAGTGTTATTCCCTAATCCAGACCAGTTCATAGACGTACACGCCATCAACATATTTCTGACTCGCAATCCAGTGCCTACATTACTTGGAGACATCTTACATTCTCTCCATACCCGTACTACGAAGGCACGCGAAACTCTGATGTGTTGCATACCTCTCTTATCTAGGTGGTTTATTTATCACCTTCCTCGATCAGTGATGAAGAATGAACAAGGGTTCAGATGGTCCAAAAGAATCATGTCACTTTCTCATTCAGATATTCATTGGTGCTCTCGATCTATAGAGAATGTTACTATCATTGACCGTTGTGGGGAGTTCCCTAATGTGCCACTCCTTGGCATAAGAGGGGGTATTACCTACAATCCTTCCTTAGCTTTACGTCAGTTTGGTTAAGCTCGGAGTGATGGTCCTCATGACATGCTTATTCAGGGTATTGTGTTCGACTACGACAACGATCTGCAAGGTTACCGTCAAAGGTTCATATGAGCATGGGATAAAGTGAACAAGGTTGACAACAAGACTCTGGAACCCAAGTACACCATTCCTATGGAACCTTATCTCAGATGGGTGCGATCTCGTGCTCAGACTCTTATGATGCCATATCCTACTATCCTGCCAATTACTATGGAGCCCGTTGCTGAAGGAGATACTCCTTATATCATTCTTCACCCAGACATGCCCACTGACATGGAGGAGTTACGAAGGTCCTGGATCCAGTTGAAGGAGCAAAGAGATACTTTTGAGACTCATTACAAAGCAAGTCAAGAAAGAATCCTGGAGCTAACAAAACAACTTCACGAGGAGCGGAATCTCAACTCATACCTCAACACAAAGAGGAAACGTCCATGGGAGACTTAAAACCCCATTTTTGTATTCATTTCATTTTTATTGTAAGCCTAATAGGCAAACAAGTTTATTTGATTACTAATAAAAGTTTACTTTATGGTTGTTTAAACAAATTTAAATCTTGCGGTCCTTGAAAACATTGCATATGCATTTACATACCATATCATTGCATCACAGGTTTCTTATGAACAGGTATCTTATCTTCTCGCTGTTTATTTCAGCAGAAATGGCTCTTGAACAGACTGTCAAAGATCTCTAGGCACAGAATGCACAATTCCAAGAGTTGATTCTGAACTTGTCCAAGGAACAAGATGAGTTGAAGACTCTGCTGGCTAAGAAGAAGAAGAAGACTAGAAAATCAGGAGGCCTTATTAATCTGGGAAGGAGGTTCAGAGGTCCTGTCAAGACAAAGGAACAAATTGATGATTCTGAGTCTGAAAATTCCGAGAAAGAGGGAGGCAGTCTCAATGATACTGTGGGAGATTCTGATTCTGAAGCAAATTATTATCATGATCCTAATGAAGATAAGTACAAGATGCTGGTAGACAGGATGAATTCCATGGAGTTACAAAAATCTTCTGGGCTTGATTTTGAAGATCTGAGCTTAATATCTGGAGTAGTTATACCTATTGGCTTCAAGGTTCCTGCTTTCGTGGTGTATGATGGTGTCTCATGTCCCAAGCTGCATCTAAGGTCCTATGTCCGGAGGATTCAACCACATACTGCTGACAAGAAGTTATGGATTCATTTCTTCCAAGAGAGCTTGTCTGTAGCTCAATTGAAATGGTATTACCAATTGGAGAGTGTTAATATTCGTGATTGGAATGATCTTGCTGAAGCCTTCTATAGGCAATACCAATACAATGCTGATTTAGCACCTACTCGCATGCAGCTCCAAAGCATGTCAATGGGTGCTAAGGAGAATTTCAAGGAGTATGCCCAGAAATGGAGAGACCTGGCTGGCAGAGTTCAACCTCCTCTGACTGACCGGGAACTGGTGGATATGTTTATGAGTACGCTGAATGGTCCTTTCTATAGTCATCTCATTGGAAGCTCATCATATGGCTTCACTGAGCTGATAATGACTGGAGAGCGTGTGGAGAGTTGTATAAGAAGTGGTAAGATACAGGTGGGTGCCTCTTCATCAAGCACTACAAAGAATCCCCCTAGTGGAAAGAAGGAGTCTAATGTTGTGTATGGTCAACCTAGTCGTAACAGAAGTCACCAATCTGTGGGAGCAGTTCACATTTCCAATCCTACTCCTGCAACACCTGAGCTACCACAAAATAATCAACAGAAGCCTAGAAGACAATTCACCAAGATCAACATGTCACTGGCCCAAGCCTTGCAACACATGTTGAAAGGGGAACTCATTACTTTGAAGGACCCTCCTCAGAATCCTAATACTTCCTCTCCTCGATACAACCCTAATGCACGATGTGCCTATCATTCTAATTGTCCGGGACATGACACCAACAACTGCTGGGTGTTAAAAAATAAGATTCAAGATATGATTGAAGCTGGGGAGATTGAGTTTGACCCTCCTGGGACTCCAAATGTGATTACTGCTCCCATGCCCAATCATGAGAAGACTGTTAATGTTGTTGATGAAGTTTCCTATGTTTCCTCAGTAGCAGATGTGACTACTCCCTTATCCATTATCAAGAAGAAACTGGTGCAGGCTGGATTCTTTCCAGGTTGCAATGAAGATTGTTTTTATTGTGCCTACAAACCTGATAGCTGCTGGAAGTTGAAAGATGGTATTCAACGCCTCATAGACAATTACACCATATTGTTTGAGAGGACACCTTCTGTCGAAAGTATGTGTGAACATCTAACTCGAGGTACGAAGGTTGAAGATGTGGATATGGTTGATAAAGTGCCAGTGAAGATTACCTCCAAGGGTCCTGTCAAGATCACTCATAAAGGACCTATCAAGATTACTGCTGAAGGCCTGGTGAAGACTGTTGCTGAAGTTAGAGTGCCTCCCATGATTATTACCACTCGTGGCCCTATTCCTTATACTTCTGATAAAGCTATACCCTGGAATTACGGTTCCGATGTTTATATCCATGGTGTTAAGCAAGAACCTTTGGCTGATACTACTGATGATAATCTTGATGTTGATAATATTGCTGGATCTAGTAAGATCACCAGAAGTGGAAGAATTTTCTCTTCTCCGGCTACCACCAAGAATGCAGTTACTCCAACTAATACCTCCACTTCTGAGCCAAGTACTGATGCACGGGGAAAAGGTCCTGTGGTTGAACCTGTACAAGCTGAGGCACCGACTGCTGAAAATCTCTCTAAACAGATGAAAGAAGTGCTGAAGATCATTCGCAAAAGTGATTATGATATTGTTGACCAATTGGGGCATACTCCCTCCAAAATTTCCATGTTGTCTTTGTTGTTGTGTTCTGAGGCTCATGCTAAAGCCTTAATCAAATTCTTGAAGACTGCCCATGTGCCAAATGAGATTTCTGTAGATCAGTTCGAGAATTGTGTGTCACATCTGACTTATGATAATGGGTTAGGCTTTTCTGATGCTGACTTAACTCCTGCCAAAAGAAACCATAACAGAGCTTTACATATCTCCATTGAATGTAGGGGCACTACCTTGTCTCATGTGTTGGTGGACAATGGTTCTTCATTGAATGTACTTCCCAAAGAGGTTCTAAACAAGCTCAGTCCTGAAGATGCTATGTTAAGACCAAGTAATATAGTGGTGAGGGCCTTTGATGGTTCAAGAAGAGTAGTGCATGGAGAAATAGATCTCCCGATCAAAGTAGGCTCTCAAGTCTTCAATTCTACCTTCTATGTAATGGATATTCGTCTTGCGTACTCCTGTTTGCTTGGGCGCCCATGGATCCACGGGGAAGGTGCTGTGACCTCCACTCTACATCAGAAGTTGAGATATCCAGTGAAGGGAAAGATCGCCACTGTCTATGGAGAGGAAGAATATATGGTCAGTCATGTGAATACATTTAAGTATGTTGAAGTGGAAGGTGAATATGTTTAGACTCCTTGCCAGACATTTGAGGTAGTTCCTTGGGTCGTTCCTGCTACTGAAGCTCCTCCTGTTGTTAAAAGAGTTCCTGAAGTTACCAGAGTACCTCCTACAATGGCCTCCCTCAAAGATGCTAGAGTTGTGGTTGAAGAAGGTGGTTGTACTATTTGGGGTCAGCTTCCTGACATTCCTTACAAGTCTGACAAGTTTGGTTTGGGTTTCACTGCAGAGTCCCAGAAGGCTGTTCGTCGTGCTCGTGCTGTTCGTATCACCAATCAAGGGGTCATGAGAGATCAAATCAATGTTGTGGGTGACTATAATAAAGACAACAACCTGGATGATTGGATCTTTCCTACTGTGGGTGATGGGCTCAACAACTGGAAGACAAAAGACGTTATTCTTATCTCCTTTAGTCAGGAGTAAATACTATTACTGTATTTTTATTTTAAGTTTGTAATTTTGAACAATTAAACTTCTAAGCCTTGTGTCTTACCCGGGGCACAATGGCATGCTTGTTTCGGGATGTCATTTCATTTGCATACTTCATTCAATAAAAATCAATGGACGTTTCGTTTTCGTAAATATTGTGCTCCTTGTCTTTCTTTATTTTTTATTTTTGTTTATCAACTATGTGTTCTTACACACACCCACATCACTAAAATGCAGATCCTCATCCACTCTGGATCTTGTTGATAACAGATCTACTATTGCCAATTATAATTTCGAGAATCCGATCTATCAAGTTGAAGATGGAAAGGAGGAAGATTGTGAAGTACCTGTAGAGCTTGCTAGGTATTTACAACAAGAAGAGAAAGCTATACATCCACATGAAGAGCCAATAGAAGTTGTGAATCTGGGGACTGAAGAAAACAGGAGAGAGGTCAAGATAGGGGCTGAACTAGAAGAAGGTGTTAAGAGCAGATTAATTCAGATGTTACGGGATTATGTGGAGATCTTTGCTTGGTCCTATGAAGATATGCCAGGGTTGGATACAGACATTGTGGTTCACCGTTTACCAGTAAAAGAAGATTGTCGTCCAAAGAAACAGAAGGTTCGTCGCATGCGCCCTGAAATGTCAGAGAAGATTAAAGCAGAGGTGATGAAACAGTTTGATGCAGGGTTCTTAGCTGTGACTTCTTATCCTCAATGGGTTGCAAATGTAGTACCAGTACCTAAGAAAGATGGTAAGGTACGTATGTGTGTAGATTACAGAGATTTGAACAAGGCCAGCCCTAAAGTTGACTTTCCACTTCCTCATATTGATGTTCTGGTAGACAACACTGCTCAGCACAAGGTATTCTCTTTTATGGATGATTTCTCTGGTTACAATCAAATCAAGATGGCACCTGAAGATATGGAGAAGACTACATTTGTTACACAGTGGGGCACCTTTTGTTATAAAGTGATGCCATTTGGTTTGAAGAACGCCGAGGCAACATATCAGCGTGCTATGGTGGATTTGTTTCACGATATGATTCATCATGAGATAGAGGTATATGTGGATGATATGATAGCCAGGTCCCAGAATGAAGAGCAACACCTTGATCATCTGCATAAGCTGTTTGAAAGGTTGAAGAAATACAAGCTCAGATTAAACCCAAATAAATGTACTTTTGGAGTTAGGTCTGGTAAACTCCTGGGTTTCATAGTCAGTGGAAAAGGTATTGAAGTAGATCCTGCAAAAGTAAAAGCCATACAAGAGATGCCAGTTCCCCGTACTGAGAAGGAAGTTAGAGGTTTCTTGGGACGACTGAATTACATTGCAAGATTTATTTCCCAATTAACTGCTACCTGTGAGCCAATCTTCAAGTTGTTGAAGAATGATCAGGTGATGGAATGGAATGATGAGTGCCAGATAGCCTTTGATGAAATCAAGAGATATCTTCTAGAACCTCCAATCTTGATGCCACCAGTTGATGGAAGACCCTTGATTATGTACTTAACAGTGTTAGACAACTCAATGGGGTGTGTGTTGGGGCAACATGACGAGTCTGGTCGAAAAGAGCAGACAATATACTACCTTAGCAAAACGTTTACCGACTGTGAAACAAGATACTCACTGCTCGAGAAAATTTGTTGCGCTTTGGAATGGGCTTCTCGCCAACTAAGACAGTATATGTTGACTCATACCACCTTATTGATCTCAAAGATGGATCCAATCAAGTATATATTCGAGAAACCTGCTCTCTCCGGACGAATAGCAAGATGGAAAATGATCTTAACAGAATATGATATACAGTATACTACTAAGAAGGCCATTAAAGGAAGTGTTGTAGCTGATCACTTGGCTCATCAAGTAGTGGATGATTACCAGTCAATGAGTTTTGAGTTCCCTGATGAAGACATTATGATTATTACCAAAGAACCTGGACAATATGACAGACCTGAACAAGGATCCCGATGGACTATGGTCTTTGATGGAGCTTCTAATGCACTTGGTAATGGTGTTGGTGTTGTGATCATTTCCCCTGAAGGGTGTCATACCCCGATTACTGCAAGACTTTGTTTCTATTGTACCAATAACATGGCTGAATATGAGGCATGTATCCCGGGCATCAAAGCTGCCATTGATATGAAGATTCAGTTCCTGGACGTATATGAAGATTCAACCCTGGTAGTGAGTCAGATTAAAGGAGATTGGGATACCAAGCATGAGAATCTCATTCCTTACAGAGAGCATGTGTTGTCTTTGATCCCACATTTTGAAGAGATTACCTTTGGACATATTCCACGAGGAGAGAATCAGTTGGCAGATGCATTAGCCACCATGGCATCTATGTTTGAGATTAGTTGGGATGATGAAGCTCCCAAGATTACTATTGACAGATTTAAGAAGCCTGCATACTGCTATGAGATTGACACTGAAGAAGCAGAGGAGAAGCCTTGGTTCTACGAAGTGAAAAGATATCTTGAAGCACAGGAGTTCCCTGAAGGGGCATCTGTCAAAGATAATAAGTTTCTGAGGAGGTTTTCTGCTAAGTTCTTCTTGATTAATGGAATTTTGTACAAGCGCAATCATGATTCAACTTTGCTTCGTTGTGTGGATAAGAAGGAAGCAACAGAGATTATGGAAGACATGCATGATGGGATCTTTGGAACTCATTCTAGTGGTCATGCTATGGCAAAGAAAATATTGAGAGCAGGTTACTATTGGTCTACCATGGAAGCTGACTGCTATCAACATTCCAGAACATGTCACAAGTGTCAAATCTATGCTGATAAAGTGCATATACCTCCAGCTCCGTTGAATGTGTTGACTGCTCCTTGGCCTTTTGCCATGTGGGGCATTGATATGATTGGTGAGATCAAGCCTACTGCTTCTAATGGGCATCGTTTCATCCTGGTTGCTATTGATTACTTTACAAAGTGGGTGGAGGCAGCTTCATTTGCATCTGTTACTAAGAATGTGGTGGCTCGATTCATTAAGAATAATCTCATATGTAGGTATGGCATCCCTGAAAGGATTATCACCGACAATGGCTCTAATTTGAATAATACCATGATTACTGATCTCTTCACGCAGTTCAAGATTAAGCATCACAACTCTTCTCCGTATCATCCGAAGATGAATGAGGCAGTAGAAGCTGCTAATAAGAATATTAAAAAGATTCTACAAAAGATGACTGTTACTTACAAGGATTGGCACGAGATGTTACCATTTTCTCTTCATGGTTATCGTACTACAATACGTACTTCAACAGGGGCAACCCCATTCTCCTTAGTCTATGGTATGGAAGCAGTTTTGCCCATTGAAGTTCAGATACCCTCCTTAAGAATCATGAAGGATGCAGGCTTGGATGAAGATGAGTGGATTCAGACTCGACTTGATCAGATAAATTTGATTGATGAGAAGAGGTTGGCAGCTGTTTGTCATGGTCAGATGTACCAGAAACGGATGATCAAGGTTTTTAATAAGAAGGTTAAACCAAAGGTATATCAGGCTGGTGACTTGGTAATCAAGTGTATCATACTACCACAAGGTGATCCTAGGGGCAAATGGACTCCTACATATGAAGGACCTTTTGTAGTCAAGAGGATATTCTCAGGAGGTGCCATGATGCTTACTGCTATGGATGGTGAAGACTTCCTGCAGCCTGTAATCGCAAACATAATTAAAAAATATTACGCATAAAAAGAGACCCGCTAGGTTGACTGGCCTAGGCAAAAATAAGGGTATCCCGGCAAACCAAAAGGGTTTGGGCCAAAATTAGGGATATATGTATAAAAAAAATGTACACCAGGCAATTCGAAAACCTGAAAAGGCGGCTTGGGCAAAAAAGGGTATCCCGGTGGATTGAAAACCTGAAAGGGCAATCCAGGCAAAAGTTAGGGATTAAAGCGTATGACTATGTCTCGTTTGGATCACTCATATAACTCCAACTGTCAGTGCTACCTAACTCAAGTTCAAACAGATAAAGCTCAATCCAATCGTTTCCGTCTCAACAACAGAAGATGAGATACTTGAAGATAATGTCAATAGTAGAACTGAAACTCAATAGGATTATTTCTCACATAGCTGTTTCTTTTGTAAAACTTTTACGACGAATTCCTCTTACTAGGATTTCTGTCTCCTTGTACAAACTTGCCTATGTATAGGTCACTTTGTAATATAAATAAAATTCCATCTTTGAATCCAGATTTACTTTTACCCTATTTACATAAGCGAAAACGTCCATTGGTTGTGTTTGAATGTATGTATGCTTTTGAATATGATTGATGTTTACCAGAAATGCATAAAATACAGTAATAGTATTTACTAAGGACGAACGGAGGTAGGAATTCAACGAAGCTTCGCTGGTTCATCCCCACAAGACAAACTACAAATCCCCAGCAGGGCAAATCTATCTTTATAGATACTTCGAGTTACATCTCCCCTTGAATTTATGTCCATCTCTTTTATCCTCAGTCGGGATACTCAGGAACTTATTCCTTCAAATAGAAGTACGACGAACGAAGACGGGAGGTTATAAATATTATACTATCAAACGAAACGGGAACGAGGTCCTCATATTCTTCAGTAACGAATCGGGATTTATTTTCCCTAGCCATCAGTTGCTATACAGAGATGCCCAGACGCTTCAGGCTGCATGATTCATACATACATCATTTATATCATGCCATAACATATCCATAAATGCATAATACATCATGCCATACATGCATACATATTGCATAAAATAACTTTTTCTTTGCAGGATGGTTATATACAGATAAAATACTATCAACAATTCACAACAGGTCAGAAACGATCTATACGAAGATCTAGTGCTGATACTTAATCATTACTCAAGATGTCCTTGGATAGTAGGCAAACGGTCTATACGAAGATCTATTCCCTAATCCAGGATATTCTCAAGGGATATAATCGCCACGAAGATTTAATCCTGATACTCTTTTGTCCTTGGATAGTAGGCAAACGGTCTGTACGAAGATCTATTCCCTAGTCCAGGATATTTTCAGGAGATTTCATCCTGATAATCTATTTGTTCTTGGATAATAGGCAAACGGTCTGTACAAAGATCTATTACCTAGTCCAGGATATTTTCAGGAGATTTCATCCTGATAATCTATTTGTTCTTGGATAATAGGCAAACGGTCTATACGAAGATCTATTCCCTAGTCCAGGATATTTACAGAAGATTTAATCCTGATATTCTTTTGTTCTTGGATAGTAGGCAAACGGTCTATATGAAGATCTATTCCCTAATCCCGGATATTTCCAGGAGAGATAATCATCACGAAGATTTATTTCTATTATCCAAAACAGTTCAGAGATGATCTATACGAAGATCTAGTGCTGACATTTAATTCAAACCATGTTGCATAAACGATTTAGAGACGACCTATACGAAGACCTAGTACTGATATCCAGTATCAACATCAAGATATTATCACCTCCTGATATTATGGATGGCATCTATAAGCCCATCTCCGGTTCTTCCAAGTGGCATCTTCAAGCCCACTCAAGCATATACAATTAATCATCAGCGTTACTTTATGCATCGGCGAGTGCAAATTTTTGGGCTTTTGTGTTCAATCCCCTTCAACCTTCCAGGTCACGACTGGCACATATACCAATCTAACCCCTCAGGTTTCAGAAAATTGAACATGGGCAGCTGTTGCACCCCAAAATTTGCCCTCACCAAGACAAGAAATTGTGTACTAAGAGGTTCACAAGGTTCACAAGACATCTCATGAGGTTCACAAGGTCCACAATTAGTCAGAAAGTTTGACAATTCCCTCAGACAATGCACCCTCCTAAGCAATGCATCCTAAACTAGGGTTTTGACTTTCATCAGGCTAAATGGACTTCCAAGACATCAAGTGAGCTTCATAGCATCTTATATGTCTTTAATAATCCCTATGTCAAGTTTCAAGACTTTCCCCAAAGGTTTGCTCAGTCAGATGATCAGATAGGCTAAAATCAGTCAAAGCAGTTAAAAAGTCAAACTGAGGTCAACTGTGGTCAAACCAAAGTCAAACTTCATGATTTTTTTCCAACATCAATTATATGAAGTAAAATTCATTATTTGATCAAGGTTTGATCATGATTCATCAAGGAGGTTTCAGATCATCAAGAATCAGGAGTTTCTAAATTAGGGTTTTCATAGGAAAAGTCAACTGAACTTTGACCAGCCATAACTTTCACATGCTTCATCAAAAATTTCTCTTCCAAATCTCATTTTTAAGGAAATTGAATTCTCTACAACTTTGTGTCTCACAAGCCAAGCCCAAAAATGCTTCATTTGGAAGGTATGAGCTAAGACATTATAGGTCCTTTTAAAAGTCAACAAAAAGTCAACAACTTCCAAAAAGCATAACTTGAGAATGGTAAAAGATATGGACATGATACCAAAGAGGTTGGTTAGAGGACTCTTTAAGCTTTCCAAAATGTCCAAGAACACCTTCATAGCATTACAATTAAGGTATTTGTGCCCTTGCAAAGTTGAGAAATGTTTGAGAGGTTTATGAAGCAAATGGGGTCTTAAAACCAAAATCCACCAAATGGGCTTGCTTTTTTATGATCCAAACACTTCCATGACATCATGCACGAATTAAAAATTATTTATTCATATTTTTATTCATTTTATTTTATTTATTATGATTTTTTACATTAAAAATCATTTTAAATTAAAATAAAATATAAAAGGATGAATATTTGATTTGATTTTGGTTCTAGAAAGTTTTAATATTCATTTAGAAGTGGTTGGTATCATATAATTTCAGATCATACAAATATAGCAAGGTTAGATCAAAGAAATTCAATTTTTAAAGATGAATCTTTTTCAATCTCCATAGGTCCAAAAGTCCAAAGGAGGAACTATTTTTTTGACCTAATTCTGATATGTGATATATAAACAACATAAGAGAAGCAAGACACACGGATTGGGCAGCCTCAAGAACACCTTTCAAATTTCAAAAATTCTTCAAAATAGTTGAATTCGGATTTTGAGATTAAGACAATTTCAAAGCTTTACAAAGGTTGCATTGGCCTCCTTGACCTTCACTGGTCATGATTCAATACTCATAAGCATCAAAATCATGTTATAATGGACAAACCGAATACATGTTCATGACACTTTATTGATTTTTCGAATACGATTATTCATGATGTTTTGCTTGTTTTTGTTTAGCTAATCTTGTTTGTGTGATGACATAGAAGCTTTCTGGACAATTATTTTTGAGTTTAATCGCAGGAATCGTGAGAAGCCATAACTAGGGTTTTGAAGTTGAAATTAGGGGTTTGCGATTTAGGTTATATAAATGACTTTGAATATGATATTTGGCTTGTATGAGACCTGGGCAAGCTTTTGGTATCATTAATTTGGATGATTCGTATCTGGATTGTATGTTGTTAGTTTCGCAGGTTTAGCTACAAAAAAAATTCGCAGGAAAACTTGTAGAGAATTTTGCAGGTAAATTCGCAGTGCTAGAGGAAGAAGATGAAGTGCGTCTGGCACCAAAATTCAAATTTGAAATTCTGTTTTAGCTTTTATATTATTATGGTTATCGTATTATCACATGTAGGTGCGTGTCCCAGTGGCCAGAAGCATGCCTTGTGAAGCCTGGGGAGCGAGTTCGAATCCAGACTCCCCCAACTATTTTTATGACTTGTTTTGCTTTTCTGATTATTTAGATTTCATTTTATTAGTTTTATTTTATATGGAATTTGTTTCAGATAGTGATCACCAATGCACACGTAGCCCAGTGGTAATCCCCCATTCAGGTACAGGGGAGGTCCTGAGTTCAAATCCAGGTCTCCCCATTTTTTTTAAAAACTTTGTTTTCTTATTTTTTTTTCTAATTATTATTTTCTATTATATATTATTATTATTATGAAATTTGTTTTATATTTAACTAAAAAAAATCTATTTTAAACTTAATTAAGTTCTTATTTTCATAAATCTCATAATATATTTTATAAGGTAAATTTGTATATAATGTTAATTTTCATTTATAATTTGTAAATAAATCAATTAATATTTTAATTAAACATTAAAACCCTAATTTTATTTTCTTAAATATGTAAACCCTAATTTTTATTTAACTTTAAATATTAAACTTAATTAATTTTTCTAATATATAATTAAATAATTAATCATGTTTTGTAAATTATTATAATTATTTATTATTATACTTACTTTCTTTTCTCTTAAAAATTCTTAAAAATTATTTGTTTAACTTAAAAATGTTCTCTTAAATTCTATATATTTTTGTATATTTGTGCTAACCTTTTCTTCTTATGATTATTTTATTACTAACCATTTTAATTATATTTTCTTTATTATTTATTATTTATAATGTAATTGCGAAAGCCTTGTAATAGCCGTAGGTTTATTTGTGTCTTTATTTTATTGTTTATAAATATTTTTGCCATGGTTAGTAACTATAGGGAGTGATAACATATTTGTGATTTAAAATTAATTCAGTATAACTAATTTAATAAGATAAATATATGAATATGAACACTCACACACGTAAGTCGATCTTTGATCGCCATTTCACACTTTCTAGGGTTACTCCTCAGGTTGCCTAATTATAAGGTCAAGTAAGGTGTCTTAAAGCAAAGTCCCTTCATAAAATATCATCAAGTCCCTTTAAGTTCATAAGATCAAGTCCCTTCGAGGTTGCCTACGGAATAATGATCTTGTCCCTTTGAAATAGAAAGATGATAAGTCCCTACGAAATGCTAAAGACACCTTACAGTTGCCTAAATACAGATGTCCCTTCACATGTCCCTTATTAAATCCAAGGTAATGACTACCTATTCCTTAATAATAGGGATAATCTTACCGTTGAAAGAACATATAAGAACATTAAAGATTTAACATAGGGTAGGTTCCTCTTAAGTACTTGCTCACTTTCTTAAAATACTTCATTACACTTCACATTTCAAACAAATTTTCAAAACAAAGTCTTTATATACATCCATAAGAGGATCATTATAAAGTGCTTAGAAATTTTTTTATCACACACTACACGCTTCTCAAAACAGTTTAAAGTGAGCTAAGTAACTAAGAGCCATGGATAACCATGGATATAAAGGGTGCTAACACATTCCCTTTTATAACCTACCCCCCGAACTCAAAATCTTTTTAAGGTCTTTCCTGTTCTTTTATGCCCTTTCCTTTTGGATAAAATAAAAGTCGGTGGCGACTCTTGCTATCCGTAACATTTATAGAAAAATCAGTTCTCCCACCGTGTTACAGTACTGATTTTTCTGGTTCTAGTGTAGCGCACTTAGCACGTAGGAGCGGGCTTAACGCCCGCTGCTGTGTAGAGCCATCAAATACTTTTAATTGTTCACTTGGCTCCACCTTCTTCACACTTCCACCAATGCCTTATATATTAGTAATTATTATTTTATAACTCTTTTGTTGATTTTTTGGACTCAAATTTTGGTCCGACTAACTGAAGTCACATGAGGTGTTTATCCATTTTTTATTGTTTCAACTTGCGAATGCGTGGTAATGGTAGTGTTTAAAGTTTGGTACGCGTTCAAGGTATGTGTTTATCGCTTTATAGACTTCAGCATATTCATGATACTTATACTTTTTACAACTTCCATGTCATTCATTCTTTAGTATACTTGTTCATTTTGTGAATCACTTTAGTTCCCGCTCTTTTTGTGAGGAAACCTTCCATTGTTCATATATGCTCAGAGTGCCAACATTCTTGTTTTAAATGGATTTTATTATGCTTAATCTTTTTTTTTTATGTTGTTTATACAAAAGCATGAATATGATCAAGGCATTTTTGTTTCATTTTGAGCAAAACTACCTAGCCAAATAGTCAATTTACCTTATGAGTGTGTGTGCACTTGTTAACCCCATTGAGCTTTGTCAATATCCATATTTCGTGTGAACTTGATGCTTGTCTATGAGTGTTATTTCTCTTTTTGTATGAATTTTGATTCTTTTTTTATTGAATCCTCAACCATGATTTATAGTTTGAATTTTTACCTTGCCTTAGAGAGTAAGGAGTATTCACGCCTTGATGTTGGTTGAATTCAATTTGGAGAGAGAAATGTTTGCTCACTTATGTTGTTGGTTTCCATGAGGTTGTGAAAAAGATAGAAAAGAAAAAAGAGAAAAGTATGAAAAAGAAAGAAGAAGAAAATCCTTGTGAAAGGAAACAAAAAGAGTGCAAATAAGTATGTGTTTTGGTGTGAAACTTTGGGATGAAATAAGAAGTTTGATTGGAATTATCTGTTTTAAACTTTATAAGTTGATCACTCCCTTAGGTTTAAGCAAGTTTTTGTTTCAATTAGCTTTAGGAATAACCCCTTGTTTGTTCACCCGACCATGCTACAACCCTGAAAGCCTTATGATTATTGCCTTTGTATGTTCAACATGATTTTTGGATGATTGCATTATTTAGTCTTTTGTTTTCAAGATTGTTGTGTGAGTGAAAAATCCCTCATTTTGTGTTTTTCATCTACCGATTATTGTTTTTGCTAGGTGTGATTCACGTATGAACTTGTGTTTATTTAGAATGTTTGGCATGACTTTTGTATTTAACATTTGTTTTGTGTGTTATCTTTGAAGTTAAGTGGTAATTATTTACTTTGTGTGTATCATTTTCGATTGAACCATTGCATTTGTTTTCCGTTTTCAAAACCTGTTGATTCGTGATTCTTGAACTATCGTCTTTCGTTCCTTTAGTTGTTTGGCTTTGTTTGAGGACAAAAAATTATGTAATATGGGGAGAGTTTGATAAGTGCAAAATTTAGCTATTTTTGTATATCATTTTTGTTGCACTTATCGATACTTTTTGTTATAAACATTCGAATAAACTCCACTTTGTTTGTAAATACGTTACTTTATGTTTTAGTGTATATATTATGTTATCCTGTGAATATCATTGAATTTAATCGTTTTCTATTTATTTTTATAGGTATTAAAGCATTGATATTGGAGAATTGTTTGTATAGCATTGGATAAGCTTTCCAACACTTCAAATCGGGCGCAAATCCAAGTTACAATTCAAAAGATATGAAGAAAGTAATTTTGGATTTTTGACCATGCTATGAGCACGCTTAGCGGGATTGTAGCATGATGAGCATGCTACGAGCGCTTAGCGGGGTCTTATCTTGCTTAACGGGCTTTTAAGGTGGTTTAACAATTTTTGAGGGCCCGCTTAGCGTCCAGACCGGGCTAAGCAGGGTCTGCGATTTTGATAGTCCATTTAAGGGCTAAAAACTCATCTTTAAGGATGATTTGGGTATTTTTTGCTCCCACTCCATCAAGCTTCATTTCTTCATAGGATTTAGCTAGTAAAACAACATTGGAGCTTGAATTTGGATGATTTGAAGTCGAATCTCTTGTTGATTGGTGTTGACAAACCAAGAAATGTTTAGTTCTTCTTCTCTTCTCTTTGTAATCTCTATTTGTTGGGTTTTGTATATGTATTTACTTTGATCTTACGTATATTTGTTGATCATGGTGTTGTATAAAATGTGCTTTACAAATATTTATCAATGTTGTTCTTGATTTTTGCTTTATGCTCGGGGTTTGGGTTGTGTTAGAGATAAACATCATAAACCTTGGTCAGGGATGATTATCTGTTAGTTTCTGGATACTATAGATAGATTTAGGGCTAACAATCTTTATGGATGCCGGAGCTTAATGCTTTCGCGTTAGTTGTGTCAGGCGCGATAGTGTTTATGAGAGTGATATGGATATCTTATATGTTGTTGTGTCGGGTGCGAGAGTGTTGATACAGGAATACAGTTGTTCTCTCAATTTGGGTTAGAAACGACTTAGGTTGTGAGCGATGCCGGATGATATTGAGGAGTATTGTAGGTTAAGTATAACTGGTCGATAAGTTTAATTTTGTGATGAGTCGATTGTATGCATGCTTGACAAGTTCCTTCTCTTTGAAGAATGAATTATTTTTATGTTCATATTTAATTTTATGTTTCTATGTCTCAATCCATTCAAACCAAGCTTAGAAACTTAGAGATTGTCGAACATTTCAATAGCACCGATCTCTGCGGACACAATAAATTCCCGGAAAAATTCTTCCAAAACTTTTATTGCTTTCCGCTATTCCTCTCCAACAAAATGGCGATGTTGTCGGGGATTGGTTTAAATATTGACTTGCATTGTGATTGTTTCTTTGTTTTTGAGTTTTGCACATATCATATATATTGTCTATTCTCACTTGTTTATATTGATACTTGTATATGTTTACCATATTTGTGAATTTCACATGTTTTGCATACTTGTGAATATAATGCCTATATTTGTTTCTCTTCACGTTTTCCAAAAGTGTAGTTAGATGTGTAGTTTTGTTTAGAGCTCGAAGAGATGAGAGCAAAGGCGGGAGTGAAAGCATTTGGCTCTTCCGAAGCAACGTGTTGATTTGTAAATAACAGGCATCAAGTGTACGACGTAAAACAAGCATGTTTTATCGTTTTTGTTCATTTATTACTTTTGCATTATAGTGTAGGTAGTGTAGTGAACATTTATTAAACAAGTTGTACTCGGATTGTTCATAAAATTCTCAAATCTTCATTTACAACTTGTTTAATTCATTTTCACCTGGTCTTTCTGGACTAATTTTTGTATATGAGATTTTGTAGGTGTTAAGTGGAGGCCTACAATAGAACCTTGTTGATGTAATGATTTTTCGGGTTCTGGTGTAGCGCGCTTAGCGTGTAGGAGCGGGCTTAGCGTACCCTGCTGTGCAGAGCCAGTGAGTTCTTTTAATTGTTCACTTGGCTCCCCGTTCTTCAAACTTCCACCAAGATGTTATATATTAGTAATTATTAGTAATTTTTATAATTCTTTTGTTGATTGTTTGGACTCAAATTTTGGTCCGACTATCTGAAGTCACGTGAGGTGTTTGTCCATTTTTTATCGTTTCAACTTGCGAATGCATGGTAATGATAGTGTTTAAAGTTTGGTACGTGTTCAAGGTATGTATTTATCAAATTCTAGACTTTAGCATATTCATGATACTTATACCTTTTACAACTTCCATACCATTCATTCTTTTGTATACTTGTTCATTTTGTGAATCACTTTAGTTCCCACCCTTTTTGTGAGGAAGCTTTCCATTGTTCATATATGCTCGAAGTACCAACATTCTTGTTTTAACTGGATTTTATTATGCTTAATCTTTTGTTTGTGTTGTTTATACAAAAGCATGAAAATGATCAAGGTATTTTTGTTTCATTTTGAGAACAACTACCTAGCCAAATAATCAATTTACCCTGTGAGTGTGTGTGCATTTATTAACCCCTTTGAGCTTTGTCAATATCCATATTTTGTGTGAACTTTATGCTTGTCTATGAGTGTTAGTTATCTTTTTGTATTGATTTTGATTCTTTCTTTCTTGAACCCTCGACCATGATTTATAGTTTAAATTTTTACCTTGCCTTAGAAAGTAGAGAGTATTCACGCCTTGATGTTGGTAGAATTCAATTTGGTGAGAGAAATGCTTTCTCACTTATGTTGTTGGTTTCTCTGAGATTGTGAAAAAGAAATAAAAGAAAGAATAGAAAAGTATGAAAAAGAATAGAAAAAAAAGAAGAAAGAAAAAGAAAATCCTTGTGAAAGGAGACAAAAAGAGTGTGAATAATTGTGCTAATAAGTATGTGTTTTGGTGTGAAACTTTGGGATGAAATATGAAGTTTGATTGGAATTCTCTGTTTGAAATTTTATGAGTTGATCACTCCCTTAGGTTTAGCCGAGTTTTTGTTTCGATTAGCTTTAGGAATAACCCCTTGCTTGTTCACCCAACCACGCTACAACCCTGAAACCATAATGATTCTTGCCTTTGTATGCTTAACATGATTTTTTGATGATTTCATAATTTATTCTTTTGTTTACAAGATTATTGTGTGAGTGAAAAATCCCTCATTTTTTGTTTTTCATCTATCGATGATTATTTTTGCTAGGTATGATTCACGTTTGAACTTGTGTTGTTTTAGAATGTTTGGCATGACTTTTGTATTTAGAATTTGTTTAGTGATTATGTTATAGTTGAATTTTAGTGATAAGTATTTACTTTGTGTGTATCATTTTCGATTGAACCATTGCATATGTTTTTCGTTTTCAAAACCTATTGATTCGTGCTTCTTGAATTATAATATTTTGTTCCTTTAGTTGTTTGGCTTTGTTTGAGGACAAACAATTATGTAAGTTGGGGAGAGTTTGATAAGTGAAAATTTAGCTATTTTTGTATATAGGTTTTGTTGCACTTATCGATATTTTTTGTTGTAATCGTTCGAGTAAACTCCACTTTATTTGTAAATACATTTACTGTATGTTTTAGTTTATATATTATGTTATCCTGTAAATATCATTGAATTTAATTGTTTTCTATTTATTTTATAGTTATTAAAGAATTGATATTGGAGAATTTTTAGATAAAGCATTGAATAAGCTTTCCAACGCTTCGAATCGGGCGTAAATTCGAGTTACGGTTCAAAAGATATGAAGAAAACAATTTTGGATTTTTGACCATGCTACGAGCATGCTTAGCAGTCTTATAGCATGATGAGCATGCTACACATTCTTGGTGGGGTCTTAGCCCACTTATCGGGGTCTTATCCCGCTTAGTGGGGTCTTAGCCTTCTTTGCGGGCTTTTAAGGTGGTTTAACAATTTTTAAGGGCCCATTTAGCGCCCAGACCGGGCTAAGCGGGGTCTGCGATTTTGACAGTCCATTTAATAGCTAAAAACACATTTTTTAGGGATGATTTGGCTATTTTTTTTCCACTCCATCAAACTTCATTTCTTCATAGGATTTAGCTAGAAAGACAACATTGCAGCTTGCATTTGGATGATCCGAAGTTGAATCTCTCGTCGATTGGTGTTGACAAACCAATAAATGTTTGGTTCTTCTTCTTATTCTCTTTTCTTTGTAATATCTATTTGTTGGGTTTTGTATATGTATTTACTTTGATCTTATGTATATTTGTTGATCATGATGTTTTACAAAATGTGCTTTACAAATCTTTATCGATGTTGTTCTTGATTTTTGCTTTATGCTCGGGGCTTGGGTTGTGTTAGAGATAAACATCACAAGCCTTGGTTAGGGATGATTATCTGTTAGTTTCTGGATGCTAGAGATAGATTTAGGGCTAACAATATTTATGGGTGTCGGAGCTTAATGGTTCTATGTTAGTTGTGTTGGACGCTAGAGTGTCGATGCGAGTGATGTGGATGTCTTCGTGTTATTGTGTTGGGTGTCAGAGTGTCGATTTAGGAATACATTTGTTCTCTCAATTTGGGTTATAAATGACTTAGGTTGTGAGCGATGCCGGATAATATTGAGGAGTATTGTAGGTTGAGTATAACTGGTATATAACTTTAAGTTTGTGATGAGTCGATTGTATGCATGCTTAACAAGTTTCTTCTCTCTGAAGAATGAATTATTTTTATGTTCATATTTACTTTTATGTTTCTATGTCTCAACCCATTCAAACCATGTTTGAAAACTTAGAGATTATCGAATGACATTTCAATAGCACCGATCTCTCTGGACACGATAAATTCCCGAAAAAATACTTCCAAAACTTTGTTGCTTGCTGTTATTCCGCTCCAACAGAGTTACAACTCTGCCCCACTTATAATATTTTTGTCCTCGAAAATATACCTTATACAAATAACTCCGGATACAACTCCTGCATCCGGTTCTCTAACTCCCAACTCATATTTCCATTGGCAGCGCCTTGCTACACTACCTTCACGAGAATGATCTCATTGCTTCTCAACTGTTTCACCTCACAGTCTTCAATTTGTATTAGTAAGGCCTCATCTATAAGGTTATCCCTTACCTCAACATCATCCATCGGAATCACATGCGACGGATCCGAAACGTACTTCTGAAGCTATGAAACATGGAACACATCATGAAAATTTTATAAAGTTGGTGGCAACGACACTCTGTAGGCAACAGGTCCAACTCTTGTAGAAATATAATACGGGCCAATAAATTGAAGAGTAAGCTTCCTCGACTTCAATGCACGTCCAATGTCGGTCACCGGTGTGACTCTCAAGAATACATGGTCTCCTTCTTGAAACTCAAGATCCTTCCTCCTCTTACCATGGTATCTCTTTTGCCTACTATGTGAAGCTTTCATCTTTTCCAAATCAACTTCACCTTATCAGTAGTCTACTGAACAATACCAAGTCCAAGTATCACACTCTCACCAGATTCATGCCAACACAAAGGTTTCTGACACCTTCGACCATTCAAAGCTTCAAAAGGTATCATTCCAATGATGGAATGATAATTGTTATTATAAGTGAACCCGATCAATGATAGGTGGATATCCCAATCACCTCATTTTTCAAGTACATAAGCCCTCAACAAATCCTCCAAAGACTGTATAGTTCTCTCTGTCTGTTCATCCATTTGCGGGTGATAAACTAAACTCAACCTCAACTTCGAACCCAAAGCTTCTTGCAAACTGTCCAAAAAACTGGAAGTGAACCTCAGATTTCTATCTAACACAATACTCAATAGAACTCTATGCAACTTCACAATCACACGAATATAAATCTCTACCAGCTTCTGCAAAGAAAAACTCATATTAATCAGAATAAAATGTGCCAACTTCGTTAGTCTATCCACCACCATGCAAATGGCATCATGCCCTCTCAGAGTATTAGAAACCCAGTCACAAAATTCATAGAAATGCTATCTCATTTCCACTCTGGAATATCCAAAGGTTGCATCAAACCATCAGGTTCCTGATGTTGCACCTTCGACTTATGACAAGTCAAACAAGCATATACACATTGAGCCACACCACGTTCAATCTAGGCCACCAAAATATTTTCTTCAAGTCTCGATACATATTTGTAGCTCCTAGATGGATACTTAAGATACTCCTATGAATTTCTTCTAGAATCATTCGTTTCAACTCAGAATCATCAGGAATACAAATCATATCACGAAATCTCAACACACCTTGTTCATCCACTCTGAATTCACTACCTTCTGCCCATTCATTTCCAACCATCAAATCTACCATCTTAACATCTAACTTCTGACCCTCTCTGATACTATTAAGGAACTCATTATTGATCTTTAACATACCCAACATTACACTATGCGGTGTCCATTCACAAACAAAACTCATATCTCTAAACTGCTCAATAAATTCCAACTCTCCAACCATCATAGCAGACATATGCAAAGACTTTTGACTCAAAGTATCAACCACGACATTAGCTTTACCAGGATGATAGTTCAAGCCGAAGCCATAATCTTTTTATAATTCTAACCACCTACTTTGCTTCATGTTCAATTCCTTTTGATTAAACAGAAACTTCAAACTCTTATGGTCACTATACACCTCAAATCGGAAACCATAAAGATTATGCCTCCAAATCTTCAATACAAATACCACTGTGGCCAATTCCAAATCATTAGTAGGGTAATTCCTCTCATGGACTCATAATTGTTGTGAAACATAAGTTGTAACCTTACCATCATGCATTAACACACTGTGAGACATAAAGGGTATTTTGAATGATGTCAAAACTTTTGTGTTTTGAAATGTCGTATGGGACTACAATGAAAATGATGATTTCATTGGAAAAAGGTCTTATAATGTTTTGACTTAAGTGAGTCGACTCAGTGCTCAAAAACAGGTCGACTCATTCTGTTGAACAAGTTTGCGTCGACTCATTGAATGCAACAGGTCGACTCATTTTGGTTGATTTCTTCATTAAAACTATCGGGTCCCAACAGGATGACACAAAGGGAATTTTAGGTCGACTCAAAGCCATGAATAGGTCGACTCAAATAATGTTTCAGGTCGACGCATTCCTGGAATTAAACACGGTCGATGCAATTGATCAGACAGGTCGACACATTCCTGTTTGATGCGCCCTTTTTCACTTCTCTATCCTTCTTATTTGTATTTTAAATTTTATCTTTATTTTACTAACCCATATAAATAGCTGTCATATTATTTTTGTGAGAATTAACAAGAAAAGTGAAATAGATACACATGTGTTCTCTTCATCTTCTCCTTCCTTGCATTCATCAACAATTACACACAATAATTTTTGTTGATCAAAGTGCATCAAGGTGATAATGTTCAAACGTGAGATCATCATTTCAGTTTCGGTTGAGAGGTTTGTGGGTTTTTCTTGGAAAAACCTAGAGGGTTTTGTCCTCCAAGATCTTAGAGATTTTGGGGGTTTGCACGCATCGTTCATTCGTAAATTCAGCCGAGTGAGGAGGATTGACGATCAAGGTGATCGTTCATTCATATCACGGTAACCAGAGGATTGTGAAGATCGTTGTGGGTTCACAAGCATCGAAGCAAAGTGGTCGTGCTCAATGTTTGGAGAATTATATATTATTGCAAAAAGGGAGTAATTAATCAGAGGTTTGCTCGACGCGCGTGAAGGACTTGGTTCATCTCTAATCAAGGGGCAAGAAGAGTTATTGCAACAATCGCAATTTGGATTGGTTTGTTGTTCCAATTTTCTTCTTGTATTAACATTGCAAAATTAATAAAAGATTCTAATTCAATTTGTGAATTGGGGGCAGAGTACCCCTAGCGAGGACGGTGGGGGAACTGCCTAAACAAATCTCGTGTGTACTTAGTCTTTTTCATTCGATAATTTTTCTGCACTATTTGAAGTTGTGTTGCTTGAAAAATTCTATTTTTGATTAGTGTGTGCCTACCAAGTGTTTGTCAAATTGTTACTATCATATTTGGATAGTAACTTGATAAAAAATTTGCACCACACTAATTGTCAAAATACACTTGTGTGTGCAAACACCAAGTATTTGATAAAATTTCAAACCACACAACTTCTTACTATTAGTCCCTATTTCTCATCCAAATTCATTATTGATAGTGGGTTACTCAATTGTGCTGAATTTAAGTGATCAATTATCATTGTATTAATTCATCTATTCATCTCATATATCTCATTTGGTTTTTGAACGCATATCCGATCTATTCAACCCCCCTTCTAGATCCACGCCATCGTCTAACACGTAGTATCACGAGCACCGGTTCATCTAGTGCTTCACATATAAATTTTTAGAAAATGGATAACGATCCAACATGGGCGTATAATAGAGCACCCATTTTCACCGGAGAAAATTATAGTCACTGGAAGGATTTTATGTGTATTCATATCAACTATGCTGATAGAAAAATATGGAAGGTTATTCAAGACGATCCTATTCAAATAACTATGACCAGAGAGAATAACCTTGAAATACCTAAACCAGAAGCACAATGGGATGAAAAAGATGAAAAGAACTACAATTATGATTAGAAAGCTCGAAATACGATTATTGCTTCTTTGGGAGCGGATGAATATTTTAGAGTTTCACATCATACTACAACGAAAGCTATATGGGAAGTGTTACAGATTACCCATGAGGTAATTGATGACATGAAGCTAGCTAGAATTAATTCATCGCAACAAGAGTTTAATCACTTTCACATGAACCAATGGGAAACCATTGGTGAATTGGGAAAGAGATTTTCTCACTTATTAAATCGCTTAAATGCTCTTGACAAACCCACTCCCAACGATGTAGCTACTAACAAAATTCTAAGATGTCTTACTAGGGAATAGTTACCAAAATTCACGGCAATCAAGGAAGCCAATGATGTAAGAACTTTTTATTTGACCAAGTTAATCGGGAAGCTACAAGAGCATAAGCAAGAGCTCTTAAATCTACGTGATCATGAAAAAAGTGAAAAGAAAGAAAAGAATGAAAAATCTAAAGACAACAAGAAGAAGAAGAAGTCTATTGCCTTGAAGGCTTCTACTTCCAAATCATCCACCAACAACGAATGTGAGAGTGAGTTTAATGAAGAAGATGATGAATCTAAAAAGGATATGGGGCTGTTTGTAAGAAGATACAATAGGTACCTTAGAAATAATGAAATTTCTCATTCGGACAAACGTCTTGTCAACTATAGAAGGCAAAAAAATCCTTCTAAGTAAGATCAAAGCAAGATTACTAAGTCAAAAAGATCATGTTATAACTGCGGAAAACCCGGTCATTACAAATCGGAATATCCTATGTTGAAGAAAGACAAAGGCAAAGACAAATATCAAAAGAAAGGAAACAAAGCAAGGAGAGCATATACCAATTGGGAAATCCTCAGTGAAGTCTTTAGCAACGTTAGCTCAAGTGATGAGGAAGAGAAAGTAAGCCTTTGTCTTATGGCTCACAACAAGGGCAAAAAGAAAGTATGTCTTCTAAATATGATAACTTTGAAAAATTGTCTTATCCTGATTTACTTAGTACTTTTAAGGTTCCCCACCATGAAGCTAAAGAAGCTTTTAAGCATTTAGCATCCAATAAGCTTATTTTTAAGCATTTGGAGAAAAAGGTTTCCAACTATCAAAAGTAATTGGAAGCTCTTAAGCGGTCTATGGTGGAACCAGTCAAGAAAGACAAACAAGAGTGGTTTAATTTCCATAGTTGTGAAATATGTTGTATTTGGCAAAATGAAGTCAAAAATCTTCAAGCCAAACTAGACAAGATGTTACAACAAAAAATGACATTTGCTATTAATAGTTCAAATTTTAGAAACTCTATGAATAATCCAATATAAAAAAATACACCTATGTGGTGAAAGATCAAAATAGCAAACGGAATTCTAAACCAACCTTGAATTGTCTTTATTATTGCAAGAGGGGTCACACTATTGTTAAGTGTCGATTTAGGAGATTCTTAGTTCCTAAAGGCATTTTACAATGGTTGCCCAAATGCAACCAAAGTTTCACTCACACACAAGGACCCAATGAAAATTTGGTACCTCTCTCTCTTGTTTAATCATGTAGGTGGAGTGTCTTGAGACTACGGAGAAAAGATGGTTTCTCGATAGTGGTTTCTCAAGACATATGACGGGTGACATCTCCCTGTTCTATGACTTCGTGGCTAAGAAGAAGGGTTTTGTTACCTATGGTGATAATAACAAGGGTGCAATACTTGGTAAAGGTAGTGTAGGTAATCCCTCTTCTACATCTACTTGTCCTTTTAGTTGAAGGCCTTAAACATAATCTTATTAGCATTAGTCAATTATATGACAAGGGATATAAAGTCTTCTTTTCAAAATAAGGTTGCATAATTGAACATGATGATAAGAAGAATGATGTGTTTAAGGGCTTGAGGGTGAATAATGTATACATGTTTGACTTGAATGTTGTGTCTGTTGATGATCATAAGTGTCTAGTCCCTAAGAGTAACGATTCTTGGCTTTGGCATAGGCGCTTAGCATATAATAACTTTGACTTTCTAAATAAAATTATTTCCAAAGATTTGGTAGTTGGTCTACCTAAAATAAAATTTACTAAAGATCACCTTTGTGACTCATGCCAAATGGGGAAGCAAACAAAGGTCTCTTTTAAATCCAAAAATATCGTTTCAACGACTAGACCTCTTGAACTTCTTCATATGGATCTATTTAGTCCATCTAGAATCAAAAGTCTAGGAGGAAACTATTATGGTTTTGTTATTATGGATGACTACTCAAGATTTTTTTGGACAATTTTCTTAGCAAGTAAAAGTGACACCTTCTCGGCTTTTGAAACATTTGCCAAATTATCTCAAAATAAACTTAACACTAGCATTGTCATAATTCGAAGTGATCATGGAGGTGAATTTGAAAATCACCTTTTTGAAGCATTTTGTGAGAAACATGGAATTGAACATAATTTTTCCGCTCCTAGAACTCCACAACAAAATGGTGTTGTGGAACGTAAAAGTCTTGTTTTAGAGGAGTTGGGAAGAACTATGATCAATGATGGCATACTTCCTAAATATTTTTGGGCCGATGCTATAAGTACGGCATGTTATATGTTAAATAGGGTGATTATTCGACCTATTCTTAATAAAATACCCTATGAACTTTTAAAAGGAAGGAAGCCAAATGTATCTCATCTCCATGTCTTCCGTTGTAAATGTTATGTGTTAAATAATGGTAAAGAAAATCTTGGTAAATTTGACTCAAAAGCAGATAAAGGTATCATTCTCGGATACTACAACACTAGTAAAACTTATAGAGTATACAATAAGACATTACTTACTGTTGAAGAATCTGTGCATGTTTCCTTTGATGAATCTTGTCCGAAAATTGTCGGAAAAGGTAGTTGTGTTATTGGTGCAGGTGCTTCTTCTGAAGAGATTGTTAAAGATCATGAAGTGTCTTATGTTGAACCCATTCCAGATAAAGTTGAGGAGAGCCGATTAAAGGATCTGAACTCAAAGATGAAGGTCATGCATCAATTCAAGATGATATACCTTTGGAGTGGAAAACCTCTAAGGATCATCCTATTGACATTATTCTTGGAGATATTTCAAAGGGAGTCACCACTTGATCAAGGATAAGTAATTTATGTTATCATTATGATTTCGTCTCTCAAATTGAGCCTAAGAATTCCAAAGACGCTTTACTCGATGAAAATTGATTTTTAGCTATGTAAGAGGAACTAAATCAGTTTAAAAGAAATGAGGTTTGGAACCTTGTCCCACCTCCACGAAGTCATCGAGTAATTGGCACAAAAGGGGGTTTTAGGAACAAGATGGACAAAAACGGTATTATTACTCGCAACAAGGCCCGTCTTGTTGCACAAGGGTATAACCAAGAGGAGGGCATAGATTATTAGGAAACTTATGCTCCTATTGCACGACTTGAGGCTATACACCTTTTGCTTGCATTTGCATGTTCACAAAACTTTAAGTTGTATCAAATGGATGTCAAGAGTGCTTTCTTTAACGGATACATAAATGAAGAAGTGTATGTTTATCAACCTCCTGGTTTTGAAAATTATGAAAAGCCTAATTATTTATACAAGCTTAAATGAGCCTTGTATGGTCTCAAACAAGCTCCTAGAGCTTGGTATGAGCACCTTAGTAAATTTTTGTTAAATCAAGGTTTTTCAAGAGGAAAAGTTGACACTACTCTTTTCATTAAACGAGAAGGAAACCGCTCAATCTTAGTTCAACTGTACGTAGATGACATTATCTCTGGGTCTACTAATATGAAATTAAACAAAGAATTCTCAAGTTCGATGCAAGGTGAATTTGAGATGAGTATGATGGGGGAGCTTAATTACTTTCTTGGACTTCAAATTAGACAACTTGAAGAAGGCACTTTCATAAGAAGAACAAAGTATTGTAATAAGCTTCTCCAGAAATTTGATATGACTAATTCAAAGCCTATTGATACACCCATGCCAACCGCATCAAGTTTAAATCGTGATGAAAATGGTAAGGATGTGGACATAAAAAGGTATAGAGGTATGATCGACTCTCTTCTCTATCTTACTGCCTCTCGTCCATATATAATGTTTAGTGTTTGCATGTGTGCTAGATTTCAATCTTTCCCTAAGGAATCACATTTAAAATTTGTTAAACGCGTTCTTAGATACCTTTGCGGTACTTCTAAGTTTGGACTTTGGTATCCTAAGGATAATGATTGTTCTTTGGTAGGTTTCTCCGATTCCAACTTTTCCTATTGCAAAGTTGATAGGAAAAGCATCAGTGGTACTTGTCACTTATTTTCTAACTCTCTTGTAAGTTGGCATTGCAAAAAGCAAGTTTTCGTTGCCTTGTCAACTGCAGAGGCGGAATATGTTGCGGCCGAAAATTGTTGTGCCCAAATTTTATGGCTCAAACAACAATTGCTCGACTTCAATATTAATCTTAAAAATATTCCAATCTTATGTGATAACACTAGCGCAATAAATCTTACCAAAAATCCAATCTTACATTCACGCACTAAGCATATTGAAATTCGCCATCACTTCCTCAGGGTTCATGTAGAGAAAAGAGACGTGGTATTTGAGCATGTTGAAAGTTCAAATCAACTTGCCGACATTTTTACAAAACCACTTGCCACAAAGCCTTTCTTTCATATCCGTAGGGAACTTGGTGTTCTCGATATTTCGGATCAGACTTAATCTTGGATATGTTTATCATATATTATCTCTTGAATTAACATATCTTATCACTAACCATTAGTATTTTTGAAGTACATCTATCTCGTTATCCATCTTCCATTTCACAAGTGAGAGGTAATATCATGGTCTTTTGCTTTACTCAACTAACATGATGATATATATAAAAAATTGGTTGTCATCTTTGATATAAAGGAAGAAATTATGAGTGTGTTCATGTTTGGTTGCTATTTATCTTGTGTGTTGATCAATATATTGAAATATTAATATGTAAGTCATTAGAATGCTTTATAATATGATTTTATGTTGTTTTTTAGTGATATTTTTGAAAATTTTGGTGAAAAATTTGTTGGAACGCCCGAGTCCCAACAGGTCGACCAAGTGCGTCGACTCAGGGACCCCTTGTGTCGACCAATTCAATTTGACGCGTCAAATCATTTTTAAATTAAAAATGTATCGACTCATTAAATTTTTTGTGTCGACTCACATCCTTTTGCGTTGTCCAAAGCATGTTGGTATACGTGTTTTGCTGCGTTTTATCTTCCCTAGGTCGGCTCACATGCCTTTTTAGCAGCAACTTAAGTGTGCTTTTGCTTTAGTTGTATTTATAGAATTTAATCATATTATTTTCCATAAAATCAATTCATTGCATATTATCATTCATCTTCATCACAAAGAATCTCTCATCTCTCAAGAACCCTAAACCCCAAATTTCTCTACATTCTCTCAAATTCTTCATCAATGGCATCAAGAACTACTGATAAAAGAACCTTGAGGGACTCTTCTTCTCAATCGGCACTTACAATAAATACTCTATCACTTCTTCCATCTGATGTCACTGAAGTTTATGATAGAAAATTTAAAAGTAGGAAAGTTATTCCTCAATATGTGTATTCAAAGAGAACTGCATCTCAAATGGAAATCCCTCACATTGTTGAACTGATTGATTTTCAATAAATCAATCATTTCTTATCTTGTCAAGTTGAATATAATAAGGATATGATAAGAATGTTTTATGTTGGTTTAGTTATAAAATTTACAGGTTTTGAGTTTAACTTTCGTAAGGGTGACAAAATGTTTGCGGTAAATGCACAAATCTGGAAAGATTTATTCAAAGTTGATCCTACTGCTCCTAGTATACTGATGATTGATTCTGATCATGTTGACAACTATGAATTTCGTAAAGAATTGAATGGGATGCTAAAAAAGCATTTCATTGAGGCTATTGTTAACACTGAGTTGTTTCCTTCATCCACTACCACTAGAAAGGTCAATCCTACCTATCGAATTCTTCATTGGATTTTTTCACGCAACCTCCGTCCTAAGAAAGGTTGGTTCTCTTGCATTGATATCCCTGAGGTTCATCTAATATACATTCTTCGGAATAAAGTGAAAGTAAATTGGCCATACTATTTTGCAAGTCACATTTTTTCCCTTAAGGAAAAGAAGGGTGTTGCTCTTGCTTATCCTTCCATCATTCAAGCAATCATCAACAAAGCTCAAATCGTAGTTCAAGGTATTTCGTTGGTCCCTATTTCTGAAAACAATTTTTTCCAACAAAAGACACTTATCTTGATGGGTCATATGTGGGATCCTAAAGAGAAGCGATATAGGTATATTGTTTGGGTTGGGTATGGCAATGATAATGAGGATGAAGTTGAGGCTGAAGGTGAACACAATCAAAATACGGATCAACATGATGATCTAATGAACACAGATGAAGTACAAGTAGACAACGAAGATTGGTATCATTCTCCTTCCGATGATTCTTCCCAATATGAGAATCAAGCCTGGGGTGAATGGCTGTACATTGGGTGGACTCAAAATGCAACATCATTTGCTCCTCCACCTCCACCGCAAGACACTCACGTCGGGATTATGACTATGCTGCAGAATATGCAATTGGAACAAGAACGGAGAACCGAAGAGAAAGACAAGGCTTTTTCTTCTTATGTGACTGTTCAAGATGAACGGAATACCGCTTTGCAAGCTCACCTAAAAACTCAAAGTGACAACTTTGACTCCTTCGTATCCACTTCATTGGCTCGGATTAATGAAGTTCAAGGTTCCAATGTGGCTCTAGCAAACTCCTTTAACACCCTAAACACAAACTTCATCCACTTTACTTCTAAAGATGAGGGAGATCCTCTACCTACTATTTATCGTTGTCGTCATCCTTCATAAAAGGGCCCAAGACCATAGAAGCATGTTGTATAGCATCTCATCTCCATTTGCATTTTTTTCTTTGTATTTTCTCTATGACAATAGTTTATGTTTCCGTATGTTGAATTGAATTATTTATCGTATTTTATTTTGGATAATGGTTAATCTGTTGCCATGGTTTGATTATCCTCTCATGTTTATTTTCCAATTATTTGTATTTCATCGCTTATTGTGTGTTTGTTGATGCTTGACTTTTATTGCAATGTGCTTCCTCAAAATAATATTTCTCGCTATCTGGGTATTGTTTAATTGTTTTTCTCTTTTTGATGTTGTCAAAAGGGGGGATATGATAAAATTGTAAGTGGTATCATTTTGGCGGAACATATTCAGGGGGAGCATGGATTTCTCTAAATTGCTCTTTCAATTTCAACAAGTTTTGTCATCATCAAAAAGGGGGAGTTTGTGATACATAAAGGATATTTTGAATGATGTCAAAACTTCTGTGTTTTGAAATGTCGTATGGGACTACAATGAAAAGGATGATTTCATTGGAAAAAGGTCTTATAATGTTTTTGACTTTAGTGAGTCGACTCAGTGCTCCAAAACAGGTCGACTCATTATGTTGAACAAGTTTGCGTCGACTCATTGAATGCAACAGGTCGACTCATTTTGGTTGATTTCTTCATTAAAACTCTCGGGTCCCAACAGGATGACACAAAGGGAATTTTAGGTCGACTCAAAGCCATGAACAGGTCGACTCAAATAATGTTTCAGGTCGACGCATTCCTGGAATTAAACCAGGTCGACACAATTGATTAGACAGCTCGATGCATTCCTGCTTGATGCGCCCTTTTTCGCTTCTCTCTCCTTCTTATTTGTATTTTAAATTTTATCTTTATTTTACTAACCCATATAAATAGCTGTTTGTGAGAACTAACAAGAAAAGTGAAATAGATATACAAGTGCTCTCTTCATCTTCTCCTTCTTTGCATTCATCAACAATTACACACAACATTTTTTGTTGATCAAAGTGCAAATCAAGGTGATAACGTTCAAACGTGAGATCGTCATTTCAGTTTGGGTTGAGAGGTTTGTGAGTTTTTCTTGGAAAAACCTAGAGGGTTTTGTCCTCCAAGGTCTGAGAGATTTGGGGAGTTTTGTACGCATCGTTCGTTCATAGATTCAGCCGAGTGAGGAGGATTGAAGATCAAGGTGATCGTTCATTCATTTCATAGTAACCAGAGGATTGCGAAGATCATTCTGGGTTCACAAGCATCGAAGCAAAGCGGATGTGCTCAAAGTTTGGAGAATTGTATATTCTTGCAAGAAGGGAGCAATTAATCAGAGGTTTTCTCGACGCGCGTACAGGACTTTGTTCATCTCGAATCAAGGGGCAAGAAGAGTTATCGAAACAATTGCAATTTGGATTGGTTTGTTGTTCCAATTTTCTTCTTGTATTAACATTGCAATATTAATAAAAGATCCCAATTCGGTTTGTGAATTGGAGGCAGAGTACCTAGCGAGGATGGTGAAGGAACTGCCTAAACAAATCTCGTGCGTACTTAGTCTTTTTCATTCGATAATTTTTCTGCACTATTTGAAGTTGTGTTGCTTGAAAAATTCTATTTTCGATTAGTGTGTTCCTACCAAGTGTTTGTGGAATTGTTACTATCATATTTTGATAGTAACTTGATAAAAATTATGCACCACACAAATTGTCAAAATACACTTGTGTGTGTTCACACCAAGTATTTGATAAAATTTCAAACCACACAACTTCTTACTCTTAGTCCCCATTTCTCATCCAAATTCATTGTTGATAGTGGGTTACTCAATTGTGCTGAATTTAAGTGACCAATTATCATAGTATTAATTCATCCATTCATCTCATATATCTCATTTGGTTTTTGAACGCATATCCGATCACCGGTGACTTGATTTTATTTAGACGTGAATTTTCCGGGAAAACTTCCGCAAATTATTTTTCAATTAATTTTTTGAAAAGTTGAATTTTAAAAAGGGGATCTATTCAACCTCCCTTCTAGATCCGCGCCATTGTCTAACACACACCACCTAAACCCATCAAAGAGGCTTCGCAATACACAATAAATGGTTCATCTGGTTCAGGTAGAATCAAAATTGAAGTTGTAGTTAATCTCTTCTCTAACTCAATGAAACTCTTCTCACAGTGAACATCCTACACAAACGCTTTACCCTTGCAAGTTAACTGAGTCAACAAAAGTGCCAACTTAGAAAAGCCTTCAATAAATCTATGATAATAACCAACCAAGTGCAAAAAGCTTATAGTCTTCGTCACTAACTTCGGAGCCTCCCACTGTAGAACTACATCTACCTTGGATAGATCCACAGTAATACCATTACCTGAAATAAAATGACCAAGAAAAATCACTTCACTCAACCAGAATTCACACTTTGACAACTTAGCATAAAGCTTCTTCTCTTTCAGCACTTGCAACACAATCTGCAAATACTCTGCATGTTCTTCTTTTGATTTAGAATAAATTAGAATATCACCAATGAACACCACTACAAACTGATCCAATTAATTAGGGAAGATATAATTCATATACTCCACGAACATTCCAGACTCATTAGAAACACCGAACAACATCACCATATATTCGTAATGCCTATACCGAGTTTTAAAAGCCATCGTCGGGATATCCCCATCCTTCACTCAAATTGGATGATATCCCGACCTTAAGTCAATCTTACTAAACACATGTGCACCCACTAACTGATCCATTAGATCATCTATTCTTGGAAGCAAATACTTATTCTTAATTGTCACTTTATTCAATTGTCTGTAATTCATACAAAACCTCATACTACCATCCTTTTTTCTTCACTAACAACATCGGAGTTCCCCAAGGTGATACACTTGGTCTCACGAATTTCTTTCTAGTAAATCTTCTAACTCTTTCAGTTCTTCTAATTCTAACGTCGACATCCTATATGGTGCCATAGAAATTTCTAGTACTAGTGACAAGATCAATAGAGAATTACACTTCCCTCTCTAGTGACCCATCTAATATTCCATCTGGAAACACATCTAGAAATCACATACAACTGGAACCCCATTGTTGTGGCTTTACTACCAATTTCCAGAACACCATAATTGCAAACATGGAAAACATCTGAGCCTCATCTCCTAAGAGTTCTTTTAATTACATAGAAAATATAAATCTTAATTCTTCACCCTTGTCGAATTTAAGTTCACTCTCTGGGCAAGTCACAGATATCTTCAAGAAACATCAGAAGTTACACACCATTGACATATATTCATCAGTCATATTGCTTTCTACTCCCTGAGAAGCAACCATCAACAATACTTGATTGTTCTCCCTCTGAGACATCCCAACTTGACCGACAGACAAAAACCTCAAATCAACCTCATCTTTAGATATAAGAATCTGCATCGACTCATCAAAACAATTTGAAAGCACTTGGATTAACTCTAAACAATTCACTGTACATACCATCTAAGCTTGCAAGACACGTCTATTCCATCCAACATGATCCTATCTACTATCAACAAGAGATTAAGGGTGATCAGTTCCTCAATTTGTTAATAGACAACTGACAATCATGATGGGGCATAAACCATCTTTACCAAACTATAATAGAGTTCAATGAACCACTACACTACCATCCAAATGATTGGTAAACTCAAAGTTTAACTCCTACAAATCCGTCTCAAGAACAATATCATCTTGCTCCAACTAAAGACAAATTGTGTCTATCCTTAGGAAATACGTCAGGATAATCCCAACATCACTGGCCCATCTCTAGCCAAAACAGGGTCCTCCCCCTCACAAGGAAGAGAACAACGAAAACACATGACCGTATTCCCACAAGGATCACACTATTCTCAAAATAGTTGAATAGTCCAACACTACACTCTCTCATGCAACAAATGATATTCAATCTCTCAACAACTGGAATATCCAACAGAATGAGACGTTTCTCCCCCACTTGTTTCATTCCCAACCTACAAATGGAAAACAAAAAAAGCATCGACAATGTTTTCACACACATGTCACATATTAGGGAACAACACAATTAAACAACATGGTTGGACGGACCAACTAGGCTTTGATACCACTATGTAACACCTTAAACCCCGTGTATAATTATTAAATTATCATAGTAAAATTCATGAAAAAATCAGCACATAGGATGTTACTTTCTAATATAAACCTGCTCATGCATATGACAACTAACACATAATTATTATTATTATTAACGATAATAGCAAAATCATAGTTAAATATTCATCTTATTAAGCAGCGGAAACTCCTTCGAAACAATAGCCAAAACATATCATGTTTAAACTACATAATCAACATCATATAAAACAAAAGCAATAACGGTTAATGAAACAAATAACATCAAACTTTCCATATCCCTAGTGTTACACATTAGAGCAAACACCGACTAATAAATGAAGTAGAAGACTTCATCTTCACTAGCTTTGACTTTGCATTATCCTTAATTATCTGCAGGATGCCGTATAAAGCATCATTCAAACAGAAGGGTGAGATTCTCAATCAACAAAAGAAATGCATAATATAAATATAAAAGCATATAATCATTACGCAATTCACCCTATCATTAAATCATCTCATATAATTTCCAATACAATCAGATAACCATACTATTCACAACACAACACAAATATAATGCAATGCAATGAGACTCACAACTTTGACTCAATGCATGTGGTACCATTCGATTCCTATTTCAAAATACGATCCCTTTTTCATGATCATAATTCCCATCAAAATTTCCATTAAAATCACTCACACCCCACATGGGTACATGATCACCTCACCATCAACATCAACACGTTTCTATCACATAAAATCCAGATAAGCGCTCACACCCCAAAGGGGCACACGACCTATCCCACAAATTATGCAAACATGTCATGCATTTCAAAGACTACGTAAATCAATGACAAATGCACATGACTATCACCACAGTCAACAGATAACGCCAAAAATGGCCAACACGCAGCATATACCTACCCTCATTGTCGCTCCCGAGATTTTCATCCTAGTACAAATGCGAAAATGGAGCGGAAAAAGAATAAGAGTCTCGATCCAGACATTTTTATCCCAAGGAAAAGGGAAAGGTAATATTGCACAAACCTAGGGGAAAGGAAAGAACAAGGTTGCGAACCAGAGAGAACGGGTAAGGGAGTCAATTACGTGAAGGGAAGGTATTAGCACCCCTTCACGTTTGTCGTACTCGACGGGATCCACGCTTGCTTGTACTGCTCAAAGGGTGTTGTAATCTACTTCATCTGCTGCTAAACTGGAACTGGAGAAAGAACGGGAATGAAAAGAGAAGAGAAACAATGTAGGGAAAAGAAAGAACTGTGCTCGAATGGGACCTACCCTACTGCCTACATATCTAAACGGGTATGAGAATCAGAGCGACGTGGTTCCCCTAACCTAGGGTGGTAATTTGTTTGTTTTTCTTTTTTTATGATGACGTTGCCAAAGTTCTAACTCAGGTGTTGCAAGCTCGTTGAATCAAGTGCGTTGTCATCTTGTTATTGAACTGAAGTGATAAGTCAAAGCGTCCGCAAAAGAGCATGAGGTGAGAAGAGAGAAGACGTGTTGTTTGTTTGTTGTCTTTTATAGAAGTTTTTTTATTGTTTTTGTTTGTAATGTGCATTGTGCTAAAGACTATGGCAAAAGAGCAAATACTTTGCGTAATGACCCAAGAGTCTCTCATATAAAGTATCCTAGATGAGGTAAGGCATTCACCCGCTCATCATTTCCTACGTACTTAAGGCTCGTTGTGCCCAATGCACATTGTATTTGTTAAGTGTTTTTTCTTTTCTTTGAAGGGAGAAGAGAGACTCAATGGTAAAACAAAAACTAGGGGACACTAGACCTGACTCCTACATTATCATGCAAAGTTGATCCTATAGTTAAGGATTTAGAAGGGAAAGACTACCTAAGCTAGCTTACAATTGTTAGTCCTAAGTTGTAGTTTCTAACCTATCTAACTTGTGGAAGTTAGAATGGGTGTCCTAAGAAGATAAGAAAACTAAACTAAGAACAAACTAGGCAATGATATGAAATATCAAAGAAGATGAAGAAAGAAAATAAGTGGGATATGGATAAGACAACATAAGAATCAAACACATGCCAGATGTGAGCTAATGACAATGAGTGGGGGTCCATTGCTGACTCTCCTTCCACTTTGACTGACCGGACAAGAGCAGGACATACCCAAAAGAGTCATCACATGGTGCGAGCTAATGAAGGACTCACAAGACTAACGGGGGTCGGTTACGAACCCTGTCTTCCGTCAATTTCCTTTCATGAGGCCTTACGGGGAAAAGGGGAGTGGGATGCCTCTCAGATGTCTTTATGCATAATATTAAACAAACATACAAAAAGCCTCCTTTGAGGGTTTTCCAAACAATCCTATTTCTCATGTTATTTGAAAGCTTTTAGAAAGAAGTAAATAATTCTACCACGCGGATAAAGATCCGTAGCCACGTAAATGCGCCTAATCAAGTCACAAAAGCACCTGTGATTAATGAGAAAACAAGTTAGGAATGATTAAATTATAACAAAATGAAATGAGTTAACCCCTTTTTGTGGAATTCCTCCTTTTGATGTACCTTGCACACATGAATCATCCACATTACATACACTTGAGGTACATTAGCTAAGGTAAAAGACTTAAAGGAATGGGATAAAAAATTCACATTCTAACTATGAAGTTAAACTAAGCTAATTTAAAGTTAGAGATCAACTTGTAAAATGAAACACCCAAATGAAGTAAGTATAGGTGGGAATCATGGATGCTAACAAAAGTAAGAAGTAACATTATGTTTAAAAAGTTTAAAACATCATATCAATATCCTATCATGACTATAGAAAGCCAATCTTAGTTCACTAAAGCAAAACAAAGTGGTTTGGAGTGAAACTAGCTCCTAAGGATGCATGACTTGCAAAGCAAGTAAAGGATGAACAAGAGAAGTGTAAACAACTATGAAAATGACAAAATAAAATATCTATATGATATATACAACTCAAGTTAAGTCAACAAAATAATCACTCAAAGTTTGCAACAAAACTAGGTACACATTTGTTATATTAAACACTTTGAAGTCACCTTACTTCTATCACATTACATGAGTGTAAGTAAGAAAAGATGCACCCCTGAGCCTATGTTAGATATTAGAGAACAAATTGAAGTTGAGTTTAAGATCATAGAAACATTCATGTATCAATGGCACTTTGTATCTTGAAGAACAAGCAAACATGTTAGAAGTTAACCTAGTTGTACCTCTAAGGACTTATGCAAATTAATAGGCATGAACAAAGTTGAGAGATATATAAACTTGTAGACCTAAGTCTAAAGTCATTAGAAAATGATGAATTAATTATGTGAATTAAAGGTTATGTGAAATGATCATGAAGTTGGGTTATAAGTCATGTAGATTGATGCATCATGTACACAAGGAAAACATATCACATTTGTGTGATTCAAAGTCAAACAAAGCTCAAGTATGAATGATCTATAATCTTATCATTTAGGCATATAAAGGACCTATAATGAAATCCTAAAAGTAACCCCAAATTACCCCAAGAAAATGGCATGAATGCCTTATTATGGACCAATGCATAAACCAAAGTACCTCTCATTAGGACCTATAATCCAATAAAAAGGAAAGATAGCAAAAACGTTTGAAAATTTATGAAAATTTAATCATGGAATGAAAAAGTCACTATCTTACATTAACTAAAACGAATTCACAAAATTATGCACCAAAGTGTTAAAATAATTCACTAAATGAGCAAGATAACAAGGCATGATCGCCGAAAAACAACTTCACAAAGTGGATTCAAAATGATAGCAAAAAAAAGACAAAAAAAATGCACAAGTAGCATCAAAGTATCATATATCCCAGTGGTTAACTACACACAAAAAATTAGTTTCACACCTATTGGGAAAAAATCACTTTTGGTCCCTTAAACCAAAACTATGTCCTTTGGGACAACTTTGAATCAAAAATTCAAACTAATTACTAAAACGATCCAAATCTGAAATAAAAAATTATACAAAATTAATTAAGAGGATAAAGATCACTCATGAATTTTTTTCAAAATTTTATCACACTTGAAACTATTTTTAATAATTTCAATGAAACGGAAAAAAATTGCGATTAAGGGAAAGTGCGAGGAAAGTAAACTTTATCATGCGTAACCTAATCCCTAAGTCTCGATATTGTCACATATTATCATAAATCAAATATATCCAGTGCCTCGGGTGGGAGGGCTGAATATGAAACCTATTTTAGATGGTCCTAAACTACATACAAACTAGAATGATGCATTAAAGTCGAGATTTCTTACTTGACCGAAGTGACAATTCTTCACATAAAAAGAAACCCAAAAACTTCGTGCAAGATCTTGTAATTTCCAATAAGCAAAATAAATGTTTAGTCTTCCATAATTAATCCCCGAAGAACCACCGTCATCGAAACCTTGCAAATCCTTGCATAAACTCAACAAAATCATTAGAGACCACAAAGAGGTGCACCTATGCATCACAACTCAAAACCAAACACTATATGAGCACACGAGTCATGCATGTGCAATGGAAGACATGTTTCAAAACGGGGCAACAACTATGCAATAAATAACATGTGAACCCAAACTGGAATCAAGCAATTTCACTCACAATGGTTGGCAATTGATCAGCAAGCATAAGTGCTAGTCAAAACAAGATCAATGCATCAAAATCACACCAAATCGAACTTAAAAAGCCTCAAATCGGAAGGAAAAAAAAGGTCAAAAATCACCGACTCAAAATTGAACGAAAATCGCATGGTAGAATGCAAACGTGCCAACGGACTCAAAAATAAACTCGGTTTGAATTGGAGGGAATAACCTTCAAATTTGAATATATAGTGCAAGGTAAATTTGGTTGCGCCAGGAAATAAATCGTTCAATAAAAAATAACTCACGGCTTGGTGTGAATCTCTGACTCCACGTATCACGTGAAAATATCTGGGACGGACTCACGATTGCAACTCTTCGAGAACGGACACAATCGAATAAAATTGAGTGAGTTATGGTTTTTTGGATGGTCAGACGACCCTAAGTGAATCGCATTTTTCAGCTTTTCGACTATCTGCTGCTCAAAAATGCGACAAGGTTAACCTTTTCGGAGCATAATCTCGACTCGGCATTGTCAACAAAGTTGTAGATCTACGAGTCAGTGATGACGTGTCAAAAGATGAGTGTGATCGGATGAAAAGCAAGTGAGATATGTATTTCACGGTGGAGCAACATTCAACCTTTTTCTTCGGTTCAATATTTTCATTTTGCAAAATAAACCAAAACAAAAAACTTTGGAGCACCGTTCAAACTCTCGATTGCCTATGGACTTGAAGATAACAAAATTTGTGATCTTTCGCTTCGAGAATGAACCCAATACGATAAAAATCGTCTGGGTTGTGATTTTTGCAAGATTGAGCAAATAGTGAAATGTCTCACAAAATTCTTCAGGTAATTCACATTTTTGGAGTCCTTCTGCTCGGAATTGGCTCTCGGTGAAAACATACATCATGAAGAGGATAATAAAACATAATTTTTGGTAAAAGGGTGGCTCAAAATGATATTCTAGATGAAAGTTATGAATTTTTAAAGGCCTGAAATACACTGATTCAGCATTGTTTGTTCACTATATCGACTCAAAGAATTCGTGTATTCGGAGATCCTCTTCAAAGGATTAGCGAAAGAACGATTCAAAAATGTTGATCTGAGCAGGATTATGAATATTCGAATGTTAGTGAATCAATGAACTAGCGAACCTGACTTGCCAGTAACAATCACCAAGCAAGGTCTTCCTTTGGGAATCGGCTCTTGAGACGAACATATGACATGTAGGAGATGTCCAAATGGTTCCAATGCCCGAGGAATAATCCACCAATACCTCTCGGGAGAATTTTTTGAGCCCGTTAACTGACGAAATAAACGTCTTCCATTCTACCGAGGCTTGAAAGGTGAAACCTTGATCCCATAGCCATAGAGCCAAATGATATGCATGTATGCGCATGATGACCTAAATGAGATGCAATGAAGCACAAGCTATTTGATGTTAGTAATAAATAAGAGGGAAACTTTTGGGGTGTTACACACACATGCAACAATTGCAATTCACAGCCACACCACACATTCACACAACCAAACTCCTCGTTTTACAATTCAACACATCTCAACATACACGAAACCACCTCTAGCGCATTGAATGGTTGGAATTTAATGTACTAAAAAATAATTTTAATTGAAAGTACACAAAACCAGCTTTCCAACAATTCAAACAACGAATGAAACGGGCTTACAGATCAAAAGATATGAATTTTTGAAGTTTATAAAATTTATGTTCGTGCCAGTGGTAACCGGTTACCTCAAATGATGTAACTAGTTACATCATGCCTTTCACGCCTCTGCTACGCAAAATCTGCATCATGTAACTGGATACTTCAAATGATATAACTAGTTACTTCATTGTAACCAAAACCAAAAATTTAATTTTTTTTAACATGTAATCGGTTACCTTAAACCATGTAATCAGTTACCTTACCTGCAGAAGTAATTTTTTGTTGTTCTGTCACAAATAATCACTTATTCCACCCATCCAAACAACCCCACGCATCATATATCACATAATTCGAATTATTAAGGCAATATACATTAACACACATCTATTAGGACCTCTTATGACACAACAATCACAATCCAAACGTTCAATTTACATAATTTACACAGTATTACGAACACTGACACGCAACTTCAATTTTTCACCGTAACAATCAAAATAATTATAGAGAAACAAAGATATGAACCTAATGATTTACCCATCCCCATACACATATTATTCGTCCATTAAATAATCAAAGCACTCCACCCTTACCTTAATAGATGTTCTCTAATAGATGTTCTCTAAGCCCTAGCTCTACTTCTCTCTTATGTTTCTCTTTTCTCCAGACATGATCGTTCCATAATGACTCTCCCTTTCTAATTTTATTCTTTTCCCACTATAACCCCTAGACCCCTAATACGATCTTCCTTCCTTACCCTTACTAAGCCTCATGAATGGACCACTTTACCCTCATTATTCCTCTACTCATACTATCAAATTTTAAATTAGTAAAATAATTATAACTAATTAGTTAAACCCAAATAATTCCAACACATTTAAATAAAATAATTATCTAACTAATATTACTAAAATTTCAATTAATTATTTTAAATCTAAATAATTTCATTTAAATTATCTAAATTAAGAATAAGCCTCAATACCCTTATAGTTTTACACTACCCAACATATGTTCTTACTAAAACACACCACATATCACATACATCAGACATACACGAGATTAATCACAAAAAATCACCAATCAAACAAATTATAATTAACAGGGCATTACAACTCTCCTTCGTCAACTACTTTTGATTCAACATTGCGTCTTCTTCGAATAAAGTAGTAAAGTAATGATCATATTGTGCCTCATTTTCTTGTTCAACATCTTCTTCTTCAACATCTTCATTTGGAATTATAGTCGGTGCTTCTTCTTCTTCTTATGCGTTGATTATTTGTGACATCTGGGTTTGTTGACATTGTTCAAATCTTATATATATATCAATATACTGAAACCTAGAAAATTCATGATTCATGAACATCGTTTCAACATCTTCGTTGTCAAGAACCTTCAATGGAACAAATTTAAATTAATTGTTCCCAAAATGAACAACATTTATGTAAATAATTTGTGAAACAGATCCAGCTTGCACTACAACAATTAATAATTTTTGTGAGATATTGAAACAAACTCTAGGTTTAGCATGTCGTTGGAGTCCGCTCACATGTTGTCAAATTGGGTCTTGTGTTATGGATCCAATTGTTTAAGTTAGTTTGTACCATAAGTTAGCTTGTAATGAGTATTTATTAAAAACCCATTAGTTTTACTATGTTAGGTTTATTATAAATAGCATACTAGTCTCTCATCATAAGGTGTGGCAAATCCTTATTAGTTTGAGAGAGGTTAATTGTTGGTATTCACTTGTAATCTTTAAACCTATTGAGAAAGTGAATAGTAAAACAGATTTAACCAATTCTCTACTCTTCTTACTCTTTTCTCTTCCTTTTGTGAACCCTAATAGGTTTTCGCGTGTTTGTCCTTTTTCTACCCTTGTGGGTTTCTTGGTGTTCAAGAAACCAAATATACTTTGTTATTCCAGTATCGTTTTTCACAACAATTGGTGCGATGAGCGTGGAGGAGATTCCTTCAATAAAGTATGAGATTGAAAAGTTCACCGGGGTGAACGACTTTGGTATGTGGCGCTTGAAGATGAAATCCCTACTTGTTCAGCAGGGTTGTTTGGAAGCGTTGAAGCGAGAGACAACCATAAATGTTGTGTTAATGGTAGCTGAAAAGATAACCATGATTGAGAAAGCACACAACGTAATATTGTTGAGCCTTGGTGATAAGGTTCTTCGAAAGGTATCAAAGGAGACGGCAACGTCAGGGTTATGGTTGAAATTTGAAGGTTTGTACATGACCAAATCGTTGGTGAATCGACTCTACCTGAAGCAACCTTTGTATTCATTCAAGATGAGTGAAGAAAAAGTGTTGGCTGAGCAGCTGGATATGTTCAACAAGCCGATTCTTGATCTTGAAAATATTGATGTGAAGATCGATGATGAAGATCAAGCGTTGTTGCTATTATGCGTTTTTCCTAGAACACATGCTCACTTAAAAAATAACCCTCTTGTATGGAAGAGAGTCCTTGATCTTTGAAGATGTTCAATCTGCCTTGTACTCTAAGGACTTGATTGAACGAAAGGAGCATAAACCTTAAACGGTTGGTGAAGGTTTGGCTGTTAAGGGAAAATTCTTGCGAAAGGATGGCAAGTTCGACAAGAAGAAGGGTAAAATTAAGCAGAAGTCTTATGGTGATAAAGCATCTTGTGTTCGATGTTATCATTGTAAGAAGGAGGGTCACATTCGAAAAGTGTGCCTTGAACGCCTGAAAGATCATGGAGGTGAGGATAATGGTAGATCATGGAGGTGGGGATAATGGTAACACAACCATTGTTCAAGATGATTTCGACTCATCTGATGTTCTTGTGGTTTCGAGCAGCGACTCAAGAAAAAAGTGGATTATGGATTCAGGCTGCACTTGGTACATGACTCCAAATAAAGACTTGTTCGAGGAATTATGTGATCAAGATGGTGGATCAGTGCAAGATATTTTGGGGGCCTGCAAGGAATCCTTCACATTCAGGTGCAAGATATTTTTTATCCATAGTTGATGATTATTCCAGAAAGTTATGGGTATTCATTCAGAAGACGAAGGATGAAACTTTTGAGAATTTCAAGAGTTGGAAGGTTCTGGTCGAAACTCAAACTGGCAGAAAGGTCAAGAGGTTGAGAACTAATAATAGCCTTGAATTCTGCAATGAAGCTTTCGATAGTTACTGTGTCGAGTCTGGGATTGCAAGGCATAAGACTATAGCAGGTTCTCCTCAACAAAATGGTCTAGCTGAGAGACTCAATCGAACAATCCTCGAAAGGGTTAGATGCATGTTGGTTAGTGTTGGATTGAAGGTGTTTTGGGTTGAGGTTGTTTCGACATCAACATATTTAATAAACATATGTCCTTCGATTGTGTTAGATACGAAGACACGTGAAGAAGTTTGGTCGGAACATCCACCAGATCTCGACAAACTGAGAGTATTTGGTTGTGTAGCCTATGCTCACATTAGGCAAGACAAGGTCGAACCTAGAGCTCTGAAATGCATGTTCATGGGATATTCTGAAGGAGTCAAAGCTTATAGGCTATGGCGCCTATAGCCAAGTCATAGGAGGTGTACCACCAGTCGAGATGTAGTTTTCAATGAAGCTGAGATGGCTTTCAAGAAAACTGACGATGTTGTCAAAGAGCTGGAACAAAGAGAGATTCCTGTTGAGGTGGAGCACAGTGATGCTGAATTGCATGACCCAAATGAAGTCGAAGAAAAAGCAGAAACTGCTGTTGAAGATGATGAGACTGGTAATGACTACCTGCTGGAAAGAGACAGGTCGAGAAGAGTCATCAAGCCACCTCAGAGACTTGGGTATGCAGATCTTATAGCTTATGCCTTAATCTCTGCAAGTGAGGTTCTAGACGAAGAACCTAGAGAATATAAGGAAGTTATGAGGAGTCGAAATAAGACTGAATGGTTGAAGGCCATGGATGATGAGATGAAATCTATTCATGATAACAATACTTGGGAACTGATTAAGAAACCTGTTGGAGCCAGGTTAGTCAACTATAAATGGATTTTCAAAGTTAAGGAAGGAATCAAAGGAGTGGCGTCGAAGAGATACAAGGCAAGGTTGGTTGCAAGGGGGTTCACTAAAAAAGAAGGTGTCGACTTCAATGATGTGTTCTCTCCTATTATGAAGCACAAGTCCATTCGAATTTTGCTTGCCATGGTGGCACAATTCGACTTTGAATTGGAACAAATGGATCTGAAGAATGCGTTATTGTGTGGTGATCTTTATGAAACAATCCTAATGAGGCAACCTGAAGGGTATGTCGAAGAGGGGAAAGATGAGCATGTGTGCAAACAGAAGAGGTCTTTATATGGGCTGAAACAATCTCCTCGGCAGTGGAATAGGAGATTCGACAAGTTCATGGCACGCATAATTTTCATCAGAAGTCAGTTTAACCACTGTGTTTACTTCAGATTTCGACCTGCATTGTGGCTTGAAGGTTTTGTAAAGGAGCTGAAACTTCAAGGTCGAAGTATCACTGTTAAATGTGATAGTCAAAGTGCAATACACCTGTCGAAGAACTCAATCTATCATGAACGAACCAAGAACATTGATGTGAGGCTGCATTTTGTCAGAGGGGTAATCGAGCATGGAGAAGTCCAAGTGCTGAAGGTTTCGACATATCATAATGTTGCTGATATGATCATCAAGACGTTGCCCAGTTGCAAGTTTTTCCACTGTATGTAGTTGATAAAGCTGCATGAAGAAAGCTGGTTTGTTTCTTATTGGTGTAGGGTGTGTTCTAAGGTGGAGAATTGTGGAATATTGGAACAAACCCTAGTACGAATAGCATGCCGTCGAAGTTCGTTCACATGTTATTATTTAATTGGGCCTGGTGTTATGGATCCAATTGTTTAAGTTAGCTTGTGCCCTAAGTTAGCTTGTAATGGGTAATTATTAAAAAGCTTATTAGGTTAGTGTGTTAATTTTATTATAAATAGCATACTAGTCTCTCATATTTTCTATAAGGGAAAATAGGAAGATAAAACTCTAATTCAAAAGTGAGAGAGGTTATTTGTTATTCTTGTATACTTGTAATCTTGTTTAAAGAGAAAGGAAAGAATAACAGTTTATAACCAATCATTGTTGTTATCTTTGGTAACCCTAAACCCTAACCCTTGTGGATTTCCTAACTAATCACAAAGAAACCTATTATACTTTATTTCTAAGGTATCTAATTCACAACAATATATATATATATATATATATATATATATATATATATATATATATATATATATATATATTTGTTTTCAATATTATTTTTAATATGTCATTCTTTTTAGAATGACTTTGTTTCTAATATTGCTTTTAATATGTATTTGTTTCTACTATATATGTCTTTGTTTCTAATATATGTCTTTTCTTTTTAGAATGAACGAAATTTTAGACCACATTCACATTCATACGTCGAGGTCAACGAGATGATCCGTCCATATTTGATACAAGCGGGCTTTGGTCACGTTATTAACATAATTTCATATTGTGTTGATTGAAAAATTTGTCTTGCCTTATACGAAAGATGGAGATAGGAAACCCACACATTTCATCTTTCAACTAGTGAATGCACAGTAATTATGGAGGATGTACTCATGTTGTTATGTTTGCGTGTGAATGGGTTAGTAGTTGTTGGTCGCACAAATATGGCATATGAGACGATTCTATAACTATTGGGAGTGTCTTTTGAGGACAGTGATAGAAAAGGGAAAATCATTAAAATTAAATGGCTAAAGGACCATTACAAGGCTTTGACATTAGACGAGAATTCTCCCGAGGAAGTGAAACTTATGAAAACTAGAATGTACATTTTATTTCTTTTTGCATGGATATTATTTCATGATACTAATGGTAACACTATAAATCTTCAGTTTTTACCATTATTAACAGACATAAGTAAAATAGGTAGATATAGTTGGGGCACTGCTACTTTATCGCATACATAAATTTATGTAAAGGCGCTAAAAAATATGCAAAATTTTGCTAGTTGTGGAGTTTTACTTCAAGCTTGAGGTTGATCCAGAATGTCAAGACTATCACAAACAAATCCCAATCCATTCTCGTTTCCATAAGCGACCAAGTACGTATAAAAAATTATTTTTTATATGTTTTTTCTAGGTATTTTTAATAACTATTTTTGTTTTAGGTGGTCCGCAGAGGATGAATTACAAAAAAAAAACATCATTGTGCTCTTGAATATCGGGCGCTCTTCGATCATTTCAAGGCGGATGATGTATTATCTCCAAGACTTATAATCTATTTCACTTATGTTGAAATGCATCATTCAGATTGGGTTAAACTCCAATTTGGGATTCAAGAATAAATTGTGGGTCCACCTAGGTTCATGGAGAAGTACCACACAAGTCAAAGGTCAGACCAATGGAAATTCGAAAAATGGAAAGACCATTATAAACAAGATTGTCAACAATGGAAAATCGTCGCAACACTGTCTTACAAGGAGGTATCATGCAAAACAAATGTAAAACCAATAGGGAATACATGGATTGATATAGATTTGTGACCAATTTGTATCTATCACAAAATAGATACCTATTTGACCCTCGTAACCCACATCTTCAAACTTCCAACACACCAGAGCATTAACCAACACTTACACCCAACAACCAACATGTAAAACCCAACAACCTATATGTAACACTTAACAACCTTTCAACCCAACACAACAACCTTATATTTCAAACCAACACTACCATAAACCATAATTATCATTTAACCTAACCCCCTTATACCCAACAACAACCAAATTTTACCCCCTCAACATCATGTTAGAACAAGATTTGTTCATGACATATATTCCTTGGATTTTTATGATAACAAAGTATTAAAAGAACAATGATATTATTTGATGTGTGTTTCAAGTATGCATGTTCTTAATGTTTAAAGATATGTTCATAATCTGATATATAAGGACACACTTGAGAGAAGCTGAATTGTTAGCTTCTGGTGACGCAGAATCTGCAGAACACTCTCTAAGTGATGTGTGGTGTAGACTCTGAAGTTGAAGGTCTCAGCATCAGAATAAACAACATATTGTCTCTACACTTGGTGAATGTAATTGGCTTCTAGTGATCATTCAGAGTTAGTGATAAAGTTGAAGTTATATGTGTTGCATAAAGCAAACTGCATTGTCAAATCAGTTTGTCAGCTAGAGTTTATGTTTATAAGGCTAAAAAAAAGTTGACATGCTTTACGGATATCTACTCTCAACGACTCTATAGTATAAGATCTCATTGAAGACGCAATGTTTAAACATGTTACACAATGGATCAAGATCTTTTGGTGTATCTATCTTCAATGTCTCTCGTGCTATGGAGAAAGCAAAGACACTTGATCAAGTTATCTCTTCCAACGACAAGTCTTCTGCAACTGCTATATAAGTAGCTGAAGGTTCATTGAATCTTTAACAAGGATCAACCAGATGGAGGAATAACAAGACCAGTAATTATCAACAACATCGAGTATGCAGAATTTCGATTATAGGTTGTAATTGTAAAAGTCTTCAGATTTCTTAAACATTGAATATCTTATAAATCCTTAAGTGCTTTAGGTCTTTGTTATGGTGATTACCATGTAGCTCTGATATTTTTATCAAGTACACCTTGTTCTCTATTTTGTTGAACATGTTGTTTAGCAGTTTAGATTAAGTCTTTCTCCAAGACGCTTGAGCCATGTAAGTCTCCTGCTATGTGCTAGAGCATTGAAAGTATTAATCAAATGGATTGATTGAGCAAATAAGTCTCTCGCCAAGATGCTTGAGCCATTTAAGTCTCCCTCCTTGTGCTAGAGAATTAAAAGTCTTAATCAAGTGGATTGATTGAGAAACTAAGTCACTCACCAAGATGCTTGAGCCATTTAAGTCTCGTGTTATGTGCTAGAGCATTGAAACACTTAATCAAGTGGATTGATTGAGCAAGAGTCTTAGACTGTGGGTCTAAGCAGAAGTCTTGGGTTGTGGAACTTGATCAAGGAAGTCTTGGACCGTGGGTCTGAGCAAGGAAGGCTTGGGTTCCTGGAACCTGAGCAGAAGTCTCAAGTCTTATGGACTTAAGAAGAAGTCTTGGGACTGAGGGGCTTGAGCAGGAAGTCTCGGTCTGAGGAACTTGAGCAGGAAAGACTTAGGTTGGGGGTCTAAGCAAGAAGTCTTGAGTCTGTGGGATTTAAGAAGAATTCTTGAGCCTTAGGGGTTTAAGCAAGAAGTCTTGGCCTAAGGGTCTGAGCATTGTAAGGTATTATGTTTGAATGTATAAGCGATTATAATATTATAGTGAAAATCTCTATTGAAACAAGAGGATCAGACTACTCAATTTCGGAGGAACCACTATAAATTTGTGTCTTACGTTATTATTTATTTGCTTATGTTGACATTTCGCTGCTACGTTTAACCAAAATCTGAACACCGGTTTAGATTCTGAAATCTGATCTGATGCAAACTAAGAAAATGGAAAATACAATTCAACCCCTTATTTTTGTGTATTTTTCTCACCTTCACATCACACACCCAATAAGAAAGACTATCCATCACCCACTATAATCAATACTCATTCTCACAACGCACCCCACAAGAACACAACTACCAAACACCCCAACCACAAATCTCTTTTTACCACTCACAAACTTTAACCCTGAATTCTTCCCAAGACCAACAACCCCATACCCCTACATGCATAACTCAATGCCACCTACATTCCAACCAAATTGGAATAACGAGGAAACCAGATTAAATTATGGTAGTGCAACGACAATGGCAACAATGGATGAATTTAATGATGATATAGTCGCTAAATTTATGAATCCTAAGAATGATGTGGGACCTTCTACTCTGCCAACAAATGTTGATGAAAATCGTAGGTCTACTCGAATTGGACAAACTCTTGCATGTGGAACCCACCAATGCTTTCGTCGACCGAGTCAAAATCAAGGCTAGACAGGGGTTTCATGTATTTTTTTAATTACATAAATAAATAAATATTACTTTCCATTATTATTTATTTGTTTTAATAATATTTTTTATCGTTTATGGAGATTAGAATATGAAGTGGGCCCGGATGTTGGTGGTGATGCTCGATCGTTGAGGAGAAATGGGGTGTACTTGCAAGACACTCTGATGCCAAAGTAAGACAGTGCAGAGGAATGAGCAAGTACGAGAAAGTGAGTTAAGAGAGTGAATATTCGATACCTGACCCTCTCAAGTGAGAAGGTTTATATAGAGACCCCAACGCTTGGCTAGTTGGTCCCTATTTTGGGTCTGGACCGTGGATCCCCTGAAAATAGGTAACCGCCAATAATTAGCCATTGGGACGAGCAGCTTGGTCAGATGCGATGCCCGTCGGGCAGGAGGTGAACCGAGTAAGAGTCATATGTGGCCGAATCTGGGTGACTTCCTCTAGATGTCGGGCAGAAGTCTGAAAATAGCAGAGGCGTCCGAGCATGGATAACCTTGGTCGGTAAGGCCTGCTCGGCTAAGGGGCAAAAAACTAGTGGGTCCCTTTGGCATTGGTTAATTGGGTCGTCCTAGATGCAGGAGTGGATTGGGCCATGTGTAGTCATTGGGCCAGTCTGAAACAGGAGCCCCCCCCCCCCCCCCCGCCCCAAGTCGTTGCTTCTGGTCGCATAAGTGATGACTTAAGGGTGGCTCGTTTCATACAGGACAAAACCTGAGATTTGTAGGAATTATCTGTCAGCCCAACTAGGGGTGTGTTCGATAAGGCATAGGCGTTGCGACATGGTCGACGGACGGGGAGCTCAACAGCTGAAGGAATGCAGAAGCGTTACCTCACGCATACGCCTTGGGAAGCATGCACATTTAATGTGTAATGATGGTTGGCTTATGCATGTCTCGAGGTCATGAGTGAGCCATTCATAGATCCCGGGGCGCACATGCTCGTACACATGTTGACGGAGTTTATAAAAAGGACGATGTGAGTTATTCTCATACTTTTCGCATATTGTCTTCCTGCTCGACAACGATTGCGCTCCTTAGCTCACAATCCTCCGCCGTGAATCGTCGTTTGCTGTCGTAGCTACCGAGGACACTCAACCGACCATCCCAAAGCTTCTAGAAACGCGTAAGTTTTCGCAATTTTCTTGCTTTAAAGTAACTTTTCATCTTTTTCCAGTAGAAATGTATGCGGTTAGGGCCGACTCTAGGGTTTAGAGGACCTTTGTAGTTGACTGTAGGCGTTCTCCGACTAGATTTTAGGTTTTCGTTGCGGCTTCGTCGCTTTTGTTGATCGGACTGTGGATTTCATTTGTTGTTGATGCGATGAGCGGAGCCCGTGAGGGCGTTTCCTTTGTTTTTTGGTGGTGGCTTCAGTTGAAGTTCACCCGGAGTTCTAGGTTTCGTCTTTTGAAGAAACCGTGCTTCCTGTGAGTTTAGAGTTTTTCGTTCGTGAATGTCTCTCCTCGCGCAAGTTTTCGGGCACACTTTCGAGGACACATGCATGAGTCACTTTGAATAAGGTCTTAGTTCGAGGACATCGTCCCCGTTCCTCTGTACGCCATTTTCACTTGATTAGTAGTGAATTTGATTTAAATCATCGAATTCACGTTTTCTTTCGTTGCTTTTCAGGTGCAAAGATGTTTTCTGAAGACCCTAACTAAATGTCCGTGGAGGAAATTTCCGATGACACGGCCTCGACCTCTAGTAGTTTCGAAGGAACTACCTCCGAGGAAACTGCTTCTGAGGGAACTACCTCTGCCTAGGCTGAAGATAACCCCCCAGAGGAGAACTCCATCGAGCAAGAAATTTCTGTCGAAGACTGGGCTGCTGAGGAGCCTCTGCATATCCAATATGTCTACTTTGTGCCCCAGGAAGGTCCTGGTCCAGTAATTGGGGATCCCGCAGACTGGTGTGTCTGGTATCCAGATGCAGGAGATCGATTTTTCTCACCTTACAGGTCCAATAGGTTCGCTATGTACGACTATATTTTCAAGGAGCTAAAATTCAGGCTCTCGTTCATGGACTTCCAAACGTATGTCTTCGTCCATTTAGAGCTGGCGCCCTTGCAACTCCACCCAAACTCTTTTGCGTTTTTGAAAGCCATCAAGCTTACCTATGGGTACTTAAAGTTTGGGGCAACTCTTCCCCTGTTTTTCCATGTCTTCCACCTTCAAAGGCAAGTCGTCCAGGGATGGTTCGACAAGGTTTCCCTTAAGTAGAAGAGGAAGATTTTTAAAGTCTACTCGGAGTCAACCAAGGACTTCAAAGATAGATACTACCTGGTAGATCCGATATCAGATCGTGCTCGGGACTCCGTATACTTCTGGGGGCAGGATACTGACGACCAGGGGAGGAACTTGCTCGACAATCAGGGGAGACCAGTTCCACGATTGATGTTGAAGTTCAAGTTTTCCTGGTCGCATGACCATTTCTGTCATGGCACAAATGAGTATTTGATTGTTGCTTCTGACATGAATGTCGAGGACGTGACTAGCTACGATGTTCTGATGAAGTTCCTTTCGAGCTTTTCTATGATAGAATTCGTGGATGAGCAAGGTCGTCCACTTCTAGATAAGGATGGCGGAGCAAACGTGGTACCTTGGTTTATAGAGGTGGCAAAGCTCCTCGCCTGCGAGACGGGCGAGGAAGTTTCAACTTACCTTGGTAGTTTTTAGAACCAAATATGTGTGTCCGCCTTGTGTATTTTGCTCGTATACATTTATGTTCTAACTTGTTTATTTTTCCTTTTTCAGATTCCATGTCGGACGTACATGATAAGGTGATGGCTAACTCTGCCAGGAGGAGAGGGAAAAAGCTGACCCAGACTAGGTTGGGTGATCGCTTGGTAACGAAGGGCACAGATCGGGAAATTCTTCCATTGCTCCCAAGGGATCTCCGAGCACCAGATCTAAACTTGGAAAAAGGGAAAGGGCTGGCGTCGTCGTCAATTTTATCGGGGATCCCTCGAAACCTAAGTTCGAGCTTCTGACCTGCTTCCTCCAACCGAAATTCTTCCAGGAGAATTCCCTCTAGGTCCATCGGGCGGAAACATTGCGCTTAAAGGAAATGGACTAGACGTAAAGGAGGTTGGCCCTAGTTCAGGACGCCAGTTAGGTGATGAGGGTCTTGGCCATGCCGTCGATGTATGTCGAGAGGACTGCTACTCAGGAGCAGGAGATTCAGAAGCTGAAGACATCATTGTCTGTTGCCAAGGACAAAGCTTGTAAAGCTTCTAAGGTGGTGAAAGACGCGCTCAAGAAAAACAAAGAGCTGAAGGAGTCCCTAGCCACCGCTGAGCAAGAGAAGAAGACGGCGGAGGAGGAGAACGCTCGACTAAAGATGGTCATGGCTCCCTCGGAGGACGAGGCTGATGAACAAAATTTGTTGCTAACCCGAGTTGATCTGATCGCTAGGATCAACCAGGGGGTGGGGACCTCAGGCGGATGGCAGTGGTGGCCTTTACGAATGTTGTGGCTCAGCTGAGGGTCGTTAACCTCAGGGTTGAGTTCACCGAGAAGGGTACGAACTACCTTTACAAGGTAGTGGATGGGAAGATCTATGTGCCCGATTTCCTTAGTGAGGGCGACCAGGGACACGTGGCCATTAAAAAAGATAATCATGCCCAGGAGACCCCTACCGAGGATCAGCCTACCGTCGAGGCAACTGCACAGGAGAATACTTGATGGTTTTTTGTTGAACTGTTTGTAATTTAGATGGTCGGTCTGCATGCTTGTACCTTTTGTTTGTTTTTGGGGGGAATGTTCCCCTTTTTTATGTAATCTCAGAACTAGTCGGTCCTTGTGGCCGCATTTCAAAATACTTCCGACCATGGTGGTCGTTATCTTACTTTTCTCTCATTTATCTTGTATCCCCGCTCATGTGTTCGTCCGAGGACACACTTTATTTGGTTTATTTTTACTAAGTGTTTATGTGGTGCTCGGCTGTTTAGATTTTCTGTTAAGTATTTTTGCAGCGTTCTTTACGTGTGCCCACTAAGGGCCTTGAGGTATGTTTGACTATTTGGGGAAATTGTGCTCGTATGTGTCTGCCGGTTTGGGGAACCGGGCAGGATACCAGAGTTGCTCTGGTCCGTGAACGGTGCTAGAGTCATGTTTATTGCTCGTGCTCCGTGACGTTGTAGCTCAATTTTTGTGGTCTTTAATCACTATCGCATTTTTGCTACTTTCTGATTTCTTATTTTTTCCGGTGAAGCTGGTTATGGAAGGGAAAAGATATCTTAAACCCACCCCGCTTTGCATACTGTTATTTAATAGATGCCCACATGGTTTTGGGTTCTCCTTTAGCTTATTTCACCTTTGGATTAGTGCAAAATTTGTTCTTTTTGATATTTATGGGGTTTCTATGATTTGGGTATGGGTATGAGATGAGTGTTGATTGATAGGGTGATGTTGATGTTTTTATGTTTTTGTATTATCATAATTTTCTTATGTTTTTCATAGGTTTAGAAACCTAATTGTTGTTTTTGTTTGGTGTGCTCGCAAAGATCTTACGACCTTTTGCTTATATACCCCCAAAAAGAGAATTGAGAGATGAGAGCATCGTAGTTCCTCCTAAAAGGATAGAGCTAGGAGGAAGGGTTGATTTGTATCCTGGTTAAAGTACATGATGTTGATGCTCAAAAGTTTGATATTTGGTCTTGATCAAAGCCCAAGATTGAAGCTAAAAGGTTTGTTTGTTTCCTGATCAAAGCCTAGGATTGAAGCTGAAAAACAGTTGTTTGTAATTGGTTGGTTGGTTGCTTGCTTGCTTGAATTGTATAGCTCAAGGAATAAACTGAATGGTACCTCCAATAAAGCTTGAAGATCTCTTTGTATTATTACGCACCCTTGATTACTTTCAGAGCAACCTCTATAGTTCTGATAATCGTGCATTGATAAGAATCCAAGTCTGACGTGCTTGGAGTGCAATTTGACTAAACTGGTAGTCATTATGTGAATGTCGAAGATTTGGACCATGTTGATCTGAGGATCATCTACTTCACGATAATCTTGAATTTAACCTAAATCCATTTGTCGTTGAAGGGCTTATGTACAAAGGAGCACCCTTGATCATTTGTTGAGCAGACAGAGCAATTTTGATAGTCGTGTCGTGGCAAATTATGATATAAACTTTGTCTGAAATGCATTGCAACCAAATTGACATTCATTGATCGGATGTCAAAGTTTTGAACAACTCTTGGAGGATCATCAAGTAAATTGACTCCTCGAATTTCCTGATCTTGAATCCAGTTGACCGACGCTTTCTCATGTTGCGGTAACAAATTTGTTTGAACATATGGATTAGTATCTCTGAAAGATAAAACCTCGTTCCTGACGAGTCTCTGGACGTCGTACTTGAAAGCTAGGCAATTTTCAATGTTATTCCCTTTCTCTACTTGATGATAAAGACAAGATTGATCAACTTTATGCCATGGAGGGGGATCAACAGGAATCGCAATAGGAGTCATGGTTTGAATGTGCCCCTTACTTAGTAAAAGTGGAAATAAATCAGCATATGTTGTAGGTATAGGGTCAATTGTTGGAGCCCTAGGATACCCGTTGTTATTAAATTATGGGCGAGTCTGTTGAAGAGGTTGATGCTGCCTTTGCTTGATTAGGAGAGTTATGAGAGATTTGAGGTTGATATGTCAGAGCTATAGCTGAGGTAATAATAGGATATATCATCGCCGCTTGACGAGGTGCAAATCATTGTCGTTGTTTACCCAGAGATATGTTATTGATGTCCTGTACCTTTTTCTTCTGAAAGGAACTTCCGTATCTTTTTGTTGGAACTTGAAGGTTCAACGTCTTTTGCTAAACGTCCTACTCTAACTGCCTCTTCTAAGCGTACTCTCATGTTTACCATCTCGGTGAAATCATTGGGCACACTTGCAACCATCCGTTCATTGTAAAATGAACTCAGTGTCTCGAGGAAGATTTTTGTCATTTCTTTCTCTCCGAGAGGAGAAGAAATTTGAGCATCAATTTCACACCATCTTTGCGCGTACTCTTTGAAGGTTTCACTACCCTTCTAAGACATTGCTTTAAGCTGGTTCCAATCGGGAGCCATATCCAAATTTAAATTGTAATGTTCAATGAAAGCATTTCTGAGATCTCGGAAGTTGTTGATATTTGTACAATTGAGCTTCATGTACCAACGAAGCATTGCCCCAGTTAAGCTATCCTGAAAGTAGTGAATCAGTAGCTTTGGATTGTCCATCTAAATGGACATTTTTCGGCCGTACATTGTTAAATGACTTTGAGGGAAATAATCACCCTTGTACTTCTCAAAATCTGACACTTTGAACTTGTGCAGTATTTGAACATTTGGGACCAAGCAGAGATCGACTATGTTGCTTCCAAACAACTCTTGTCCTTTGAGAGATTGTAATTCTTGTTGCATTGCAACAAACTGTTTTTGGATTTCGTTCATCCTTTCGTTGATTCCTCCCCCCTTCACTTGGAGTAGGAGAGTACCTTCGATTTTTCGAGTTAATGTGTACCAGTGGAGATGGTACAACTTGTACTATAGTCGGAACTTCAGATATCGAGTTTGTAACCTCCTGGTATGGCATTCTTTGCTAGTGCATCTTGAAGAGTTCAAAGTTTGTAACCTTCAAATTGAGACGGTCCTGCGGCGTTCCTCAATTCTTCAACTAGTCGGGGATCATATCCTTCCGGGATAAATCCAGGTGGCATGCCCCAAGGACGATCCTTTGGCATCTCATACCTCGGATCCTTATACGGTATTTCTTCAATTGGTGCAGACACGACTTCGGAGATCACTGTTCTTTGGTGAATATTTTGAGCTACAGTCAGAGCTTCGACCATTTCTTTGAGCCTTTCCATAGTTGAATTCATACTAGAGAGCTCCTTTTTCAGCTTTTTGTTCTCTTCCTCGAGGTCTTCCATTTTTTTCTGGTGACTGGCCTGAGTATTGTACGAATGAGATAGTTTAACTTCTAAAAGAAATACATAATAAGACTCGATGAAAGAAATGATGCAAATGAGGAATGATAATGCAAGACTATGATTGAATTAGATGTTTAGCTTAGTTGGAGTCCAAGACTATGACTGTTGGGAAATTAGCTTAGTTAAAGTCCAAGACTATGATTGTATTGAATGTTGTTAGCTTAGTTAAAGTCCAAGACTGTGACTGTATTTGAGTGACTGTAAAGTGTTTGACTGTTTGTGTCTTGATTGAAGCCCAAGGTTGAAGCTAAAAGGTACTCAGTAGAGAGAATTTGTCATATCTAAAGAGGGAAGATTTTGATTTATTTGTACCTTGATTGAAGCCCAAGGTTGAAGCTAAACAAAGAAAACTGACTCTGTTGGGAAAGTTTTATCTGTATCCTGATATGGAAGCCCGAGTGTGAAGCTTATTTGTGAGACACTGACTTTTGGTTTATCTGTATCTTATATGAAGAGTATAAGAGTGTGGTTATCAGACTTTCCTTTGACTGAGGGAATTCAATTATACAAAGTCCAAGAGGAGGCTAGCATGGTCATCCATCGGGGATAAGGAGACTACTGTATGTGTTTGATTCTACTGTCTGTTATTTTGCTTTTAGGAAGCCTGAGAGGTCCTTATGTTTAAGCCCAAGAGGAGGCTAGATTACCTGTAAGAGGTCCATGAGTCCTTGAACAAAGCCCAAGAGGAGGCTAGGGAAGGCTGAGTAACTTCTAAGCCTAAGAGAAGACACCTTTAAGAGGCCTGAGGGTCCTTGAATGAAGCCCAAGAGAAGGCTATGTTTTTCCCTAATTTGGTTCTAGTTATTTAAAGGTTAAGTCTGGTCACAGAAACCCGATTGCTTAAATTCTAGCAGAGATGCAAGTATAAATAGTAAAAATGCATGCAGACAGATAAACGATGTCACTGAATATGTTTAACAACTTTTAGTATGTCTTTGTTATGGTTTGAGTATTCTTAAGTTGTTTTATTAAGAATGAAGTTGGGAGTTACACTGGGAAGTAGAGGTCCAAAATCCTGTGGGAGAAAAGATTACATGTGTGTTTTACATTGTATTCTCTTTGTCATTAAGAAGTTTATTATTATCTTTGCTTTAGTATGAGGTGGAGAAAGATAATTTTGGCAAATAGTTCTATTCTAAGCAAGCAACAGCTGTTTTAAGAAAACAACGAGAAGTTAGAAAGAGAAAAGACGGCTCAAAAGCCAATAATATGGCTTAAACATAAGGATGCTTATGGAATTTGTTTTGTTGATTAATTATATGATGATTTCATACACAGAGTAGGACTTCGGTGCTGAAAAGCTACCTACAACCTAAAAAGCAGTTCACCGGAGTGAAGCTCAGTCTAGTTGCTGGTGTATTAAATCTTTAGTCATAAAGATGAAAACAAAAAAGGAGATGAGATTTGTAAACAAGTGCTCATGAATCTCTGTTTAGGAGGTTAAAACTGTTTAAGAAACAGTTGGTGGGTTCATGAATTATACGGATGTTTGGCGGAGTTTTAAAATAGACCGGAGAAAGTTTAAAACAGAAAGAATGAGTCCTAAACACAAAGGATTCCTCATGACACATTTTGACAATTCATTTTAGAAAATAAATGGTTATGTGTAAAGATATTCACAGAAAAAGATTCGCAGATGAAAATTTAATGCGGTGAAAAAGGCAATCGCGCCGAGTTTTTGAAAATGGATCAGATGAACCCTAATGGTTCATTTTTCAAAAAAGGATGGGTCTTACACTCTAATATAGGCCAAAGAGTGATAAAAACAATTTGAGGGTGATAAAAATCAAAATCCTAGTTTTTGGTATTTTTTTGATATTTTAAATATAAAAATATTTAAAATCTTTGATAAATTTCAAACATAATTGAAAAACAAGTTGAAATCTTGGATCAATGTTTGAAAAAAATATGTTTTATCCATGAGACAACTTGAATATCATTTATGTATGAAAAATCACGTGAAAGAAATAAATTTTAAAATGTTTAGAAAAAAATAAAATTAATTCTTTATGAAAATCATAAATATATTAAAAATATATATATATATATATATATATATATATATATATATATATATATATATATATATATATATATATATATATATATATATATATATATATATATATATATATATATATATATATATATATATATATATATATATATATATATATATATATATATATATATATATATATATATATATATTTATTTTTTTTTGGAGATTTTTTCATGGAATAAAATATTTAAACATTTTTTAGAATTAATGAAAAAGAATCATTTTAAAACTCAAAATAATCATAGAGAAATTAATTTTGGATTTAATTAAACAAAATCACAAAATTCAAATATTTGAAAATTCAAAAAAAGGCACCAAGAACAATGAAGAACACACGCGGTGTTCTTCATCTTGCCTAGAAATGGAGATTTTACAATATCCCTCATATCTCACTGAATATGTAATGAAATGAAATGAAATAAACATCGACCTTGCTCGATTTTAACTCATGAACAACATGGTAACAATTAATTTCATTTATTTTTAGTGTAGAGTGAAGAATCAATGAAGAACACTAATTTGGCCTGAGCCTCATGAAACTCTACATGATGATGATTTTGTGATATTGATTGAGGGGAATTACTTAGATTATGATTACACACCTATGGCAAAAAGATAGCACGAGGAAATATGCATGGATCATAAATTAGCCAAGCTTTAGGCTTACCTGAAGTTGAGTTTGCAACTAGAGATGTGATTTCGAGCTGGAGGTGTTACAAAGATGTTGTGATGATATGGACAGCTTCCCTATACCATATGGAGTGTGTTTGAATACTTGGACTTGATTGCAAATGACTGGATCAACTTTTGATCTTCAAGTTGCATAAACAAAGCTTCTTTGAGGTTTTGAAGAGTGATTCTGGGTTGGAAGTGTTTCAGAGGTGATCTAAGTGTTTGAACACCTCATAAACATCATATGTGATGTGTGTGAACAATTGGTTTGAGTTAATAGTGGCCACAACTCAAAAACCAGTAGTGATTTCTCAAAATATTAAGTTTTGAGTCTTTAGGAGCAAAGGAGAGAAAGCTTAGAGATCAGAGGCTTTGGTGTAATTTTTTATGATCAAATGAGGTCTTTATTTATAGGAAAAGATGTTGAGATTACTTAGCCCTCAAGTCTTGAAGAGATGAGGTCACAATTGTGAGTCATGCTTTGTGAAAATATCTCTTACACATGGAATGATGAACTTCTCAAATAGCTCAGCTATTGCAGCAACAAATTTCACATTCCTCAGAAGTTTTATGCTTGGATTGTGTCCACCTATTGCTTGTTGAACAAGATATCCAAGAATATGATATTTTGGAGCTTGGTGACCCTTAGATCAAAATGCATAATGTTGAAATTCATGAATCTGATTTTAGGGAATTCCTTGGAGCAATCATGAATTTGCAGGTTTAATCAGGTTTGTAATGATTACTAAGATGCTTAAGACCACTTGAGATTGTCCTTTGACTCAAAAAATCAGATTTCAAAAGTTTGTGAAAATCTATTTTTTGCAAAACTGTTTGGGATGACCACTTTGATCCATGATTTCTTCATGTACAAGCAAGATTTTTTCATGCCAATTGGTTCTTGGAATTGTTGGCAACATTTGCAACAACATTGGTGTTTTGAGAAGGATCTGAATCATCTTGGAACTTGGTGAAAAATCCCTCTAAGTTTTGGTATTTTGCTGATTTTGTAATTAGACAAATTTTGTCTAAGTGTTGAAAATTAGTATTTTTCTTGATTTTGATCCATCTTCAACTTGAAATCCATAATGAATTGTAGTTTCTTGTAGTTGAAATATTTGTAGTTTGTGATTAGATTTTTTATTTGAGCTTTGGTTCACCAAAATTTGATACTTGGATCACAAGTTATGTTGCTTGGAAGTAGGTCACTTGAACATTTTTTTCCAAAACTTAGAAAAATTTCTAAGTTTCAAAGGTTGCCCCTTTTACAAGTTATCTTCAAATTTCTTATTTTTTGTGATCAAATGCATTCGTGGACCATATATTCTTGTAATATATGTCATGAGGATCATTTTGGGTGAAAAATTCAAACTTTGACTTTTTGGTCCAGATGGAAATTACACTAGATACCTCTGGTTTTCTGATTTTTTGACCAGACATCCTCTGAGGTATTTTGACCTTATGAATGGACTTCCATGATGCATATGAGCTATTTAAATCATTCCCTATGGTATAGGCTATTGTCCATATGAGAATCTTGACTTTTGGTTCCCCGATTAGTCAGAAACCCTAATCTAGGCACTATGAAACCCTAATCTTGCAGACTTTGATCTATGCACCTCTTGTACTTGTAAATGACTTGTCAAAGTCATGTCAACATTCTTGTTAATGTATGGAGTTCTTATCTCCTTATTATATGAAAAATTTCATCTGGAAGGCATCAGTTGACTAAAATCCTAATTGGTGATTATGATGGACCGGGGCCCAGATCACTGAAACTGTTGTGCAGTCCTTTACAGATTTCCCATCATTTGAGATTCCTTAACCCTTTGATAGTGATTTAAAGGTTGAAGATCTTATGTATTAATGATTGATCATTTTCCTGAATCCTCAGAGGGACTCATGAATCCTGATCCATTGCGGGGATACTGTTGAAACCAGTCTGGCACAGTCCTTTGGCCAGTGGATTTTCTTTGATGAGGTACATATCTTAGGGTCAAATTTTAGGGTATGACAGGTGTGAACGTCTCATCGCGAGCTGGGTGTTCTTCCTGTTTGTGGTACAAAGACGACGACGAACTCGGTTGAGGATCCAGTCGTGTGACGGTGGTCCTCCTCGTTCATGAGGGGGACCCCGTTGGTTAGAAATATTAGTAGGCAATGCGTGTACCTAGGCATGCATGTTAGGTTGGTGCTTATTCTCCATCATTGGGATTCGAGCAAGCCGACAGATGCCTTGACTGTAATATTGTTTCAGTTTCTCGGCGTTCTAAGGACGAGCAAGTTCTTCCCCATTCAAGTTTTCTAAGTAATAAGCTTCATTTTCCATTTTTGCTCGTACACGGTAAATGCCTTCCCAATTTGCAGTCAGTTTGCCTTCTATGGAATCCTTGTGGTTTCTCCTCAAGACGAGACTGCCGACTTCGAATGCTCGCTTTATGACCTTATTGTCATGTCTGACATCGATTTTTTGTTTAAGTGATGCCTCACGTAGAGATTTCTTTGGCCGAACTTCTTCGACCAGATCGAGCTCCTTGCGCAATGCTTCAGAATTGGTATCCTTATCTATAGGGGATTCTGTCCGTCTGGCAGGTATGTGCATTTCGATGGGGATGACGACCTCCGTTTCGTATGCTAGTCGGAAAGGAGTTTCCCCGATCGTGGAATGAGACATGGCCTGGTATGCCCATAGGACGTTGTGTAGCTCTTCGACCCAGCGTTTCTTTATTTCTTCCAGTCTTCGCTTGAGTCCTCGTAGGATTACTCTGTTCGCTACTTCTGCTTGCACGTTAGTTTGTAGGTGTTCGACTAAAGCGAAATGTTGCTTGGTTCCTACGTTGGCAATGAATTCCTGGAAATTTTTGTCAGTGAATTGTGTCCCGTTATCGGTGACTATAGCTTGGGGCACTCCAAATCGAGCAAGGATGTTTCGTTTGAAAAAACACAGTATGTTAAGTGTCATGATTTTGGCTAGGGCTTCAACCTCTATCCACTTTGTGAAATAATCCACGCCGACGATCAGGTACTTGTTTTGGTTTGAGCCGACGACGAATGGACCGAGGATATACAAGCCCCACCATCAAAGTCGACGACGAAGGGACCGAGGATGTCCGGACATTGGTCGTGATGCTCGGTCGTCGAGGAGAAAAGGAGGGTGTACCTGCAAGACACTCGGATGCCAAAGTAAGATAGGGTAGAGAAATGAGCAAGCACGAGAAAGTGAATTAAGAGAGTGAATATTCGATACCTGGTCCTCTCAAGTGAGAGGGTTTATATATAGTCCTCAGCGCTTGACTATTGGTCCCTATTTTGGGTCTGGATCGTGGATCCCCCGAAAATAGATAATTGTCAAAAACTAGTTGTTGGGACGAGCAGCCTGCTCGAATGTGATGCCCGTCGGGCAAGAGGTGAACCGAGTAAGAGTCATTCATGGTCGAATCTGGGTGACTTCCCCTGGATGTCGGGCAGAAGTCTGAAAGGAGCAGAGGCGTCCGAGCATGGATAACCCTAGTCGACAAGGCCTGCTCGGCTGAGGGGCACAAAATCAGTGGGTCCCTTTGGCATTGGTAATTAGATCGTCCTAGATGCAGAAGTGGATTGGACCATGTATAGTCATTGAAATAGTCCAGAACAAATTTATTTATTAATTAAATATATTTTAATTATAACAATTATTTTTATTTTAATTATTTAAATACTTAATTAAATATGAATAACTATAATCAATTAACATTAATAAAATTGATTAATATGATATTATTTATAATTAAAATTACTTCAATTATAATTTAAAACAAAGAAAACACGTTATAACACTACCGGCCATTCAATAGTAGGGCAGGCAGGACACTAAAAAATTCGCTTATTGCTTAGAGTATTGCTTTCTATTATTAGATTTTTCTTTTAAAAAGTTATGTTGACTTCTATTTTTAGTTGACTAAGAGAATGGTTATCATCATTTAGGAGGTTATATTTTACTGTAAATTAACGAAATGTTTGCACATTGCATAATAGATATGGAACAATTTAATTATATATTATAACTAAGTACCCAAATTGGTGTATCTAATATAAACTCAAGCGCATGAGAAATTACAACATCTTTTATGATACAAACTTACACATATCAATACCGGTAATAATTTGAAAATAATTAATTTATTACTTAACAGTTATATGTGTCGGACACTGACACATTTTTTAGGGGCGTCGGTACAAATTTTTTCAGATGTGCCAGTAGTTATAAGTATCAGTGTCGGTTTCAAACACAAACACACTTTTTTAGAGGTATCAGTACTAGTTTTTTCAGAGATGCTGGTTCTACGTAGGTTGATTAACTCCAAAGACAAACTTTTATTCAAACTGTTGTTCAAGACTTTCCAAATACCAAAATATCAAACATACACTCCAAAATGAGACACATTGTTTAAGGCTTTAGACTAAGTTTGGATAATGAAAATGAGATAAGTTTGTGTATAAGTTTTAAGAGAAAAAGAACAAAAAAAGTACTTTCTTTCGTTTCGTTTAATAGATATAAAATTAAGTACATAGTAGTACATATAAATAAACAGTGACCAGACATATGAGAAATTGAGTAATCATTTCTAATCTTCTATTAAATTTAGTCAGAAAATACGCAGCAATTTCCGGTGTACCTTAAAAATGCTTTCATGGGGACAGCTTATGAAGGAAAAAATGCAAGAATCTCTAGAAAAACTCATGAAGACATATCATACTTGAGATCTTGGAACCTTTTGATCAAGCTCGACTTGAATTTCTCAATATCTGCATCCTCAAGTGAACTTGGAGCAGACCTAATAATTGGAATGGCCCCAGCACGATGCAAGGATGCAAGAACTTCATCTATAACAAATGAAATAATTTATGTCAATAGCAAAACAGAAAAGAAGACTAGTGCTAGCAGCACTGCCATGGTACAGCTACATATCTTTCGAACATTGTAATGTTGTATGAACTGGTTTCTCTTTCAATATGTTCACAAGATAAAATACAGGTGTTGATAAGGTGCTTTGGTAGTTTTTTTGGGAGAGAAACATAAGGGTTCAACTCTCCCGCTAAAATATACACACGAGGTCTCATGTCATGCAAATATTGTCCCGAAATCAATTGATAAATATTTATGTTCCTTTTCAATTTTATATGTCCACATGGTTTGAAGAAACAAGACAAACAGTTGAAACAAGTAATAGTTTTCTGAAGTTCTTATCCTTTGATCTTACAGTTAATTTGCAGCTAGAGTATTATAAAAAGAAATTACAATGGACGAGCAATTCTGGTTTACTATTTAGGACCACAAAGTTACTACTTACTACTATTGGGATGAATATCCACCAGCATGTTAATAAGCGTGTTAAAAAGAAATGGTCTTCTTAGAAGCAAAAATCTGGTAAGTATTATGCAAAGGATATTTAAATGAAGACTTCAAAGTTCAACCTGATTGTGACAGCTCAGCCAGAGCATTCAGTGCTTCTTTCCTTGTACGGTCGTCTTTAGCCATGCTTAACATATTTATGAGCTCTTTGTCTCCACCCAACTCAACTATCTTCATCCTGCTTTCATCTTTGAGATAAAGGAAAGTGAACAATTTGAATATATACACACACATGCAAGCATGGAAGGTAGCTATACTTTACATTAAAAAACTATGTATATAGAATTACAAAATTTGTGATCATAGAAAATATACTTGAAAGCTCAAACTATATAAAACCTAAAAGAGGCTATTTGGTGGTTATAAAACACAATTTTCGATAACTCTCACATCAGTGGTTAGTCATAATAACTACGCACATGGCACCTCTTTTAACCGTGAATGCAATAAATTCAATTTGCAGGTCAATAAAAATCTCAGTAACTGTTTGAGCCTCTCAGGATCAGTTCAAGCGCAAAATCTTATTATATAACTCTTTATCAAACTTCAAAATCTCCCACCAACTCTCCCCCTTTAACGAAAATGTAGCCGTATCATCAGAAAGCTGAGATTAATACTCTATATTACACAAATCAAGCACGAGAAAAATGCTTGTTTAGCATAACAAATACCTTAATACTCAAATGACTGATACACTACAAAATGCTTCAATACATAAGTCATAAATAATCTAAACAACGATACAAAGTGATTTGTTAATAAAGATTAGATAGTGCAAGTTACCATCTTTTGCAAAACGGGCTAATCTAGATGCTCCCATCCTTTTGAACAAGGGATCCTTGACACGCAAGAGAGATACCGACTGTTGCATCAAATTTTCCCCTGAAATTTTTTATTTCAACAACATTATCAGGTTTGAACCACCAAGAGTAAACAGAGACTTCATGAGCTGGAAATTGTTGCAGAAAACTGTTGGTAGTTGGAGGATGATTGATACCCATATAAGGAAAGAACTGGTATCCCGCATAAATTGCAGTGCCCAAAAATAGACTCTTCAATAACCACCCAAATTTTCTCTCAACTTCATGCTCCAAGGCTAGTTCTTCTAATCATGCAACATAATAGAGCAGTTCATTCACACAATGAAAACAAAATCATTAGGTTTCAATTTCTTTGCATTTCACAGTTCTAGATTTTGACATATGATTGAATCACATAAATTCCCCAAAACCAGAATTAACCATTCAGCACCTATCATTTACTACTATAGTACAATGTTTTCAACTAAATTATGGATAAAAAACAGTGATACCTTTGCTACTAGAAGATGAAAAATTACGAGATTGTTGATTGATTGCAACTCTTCTACATAAATACTGCAAAAACAAACATCAACGTCAGATTTTGAGTTGAATTTGTAAAACAATGATAAGTGATAGTAAAATTAGGGTTGAAATTGAGCACGATCAAAGAGGGTTTTGAGAGAAATTTACGTTAGAGAGCTGAGATGCTAGATTGCGCATTATGCAATAGGTACTGAAACTCGTCAATCGGAAGTGACAATGGTCTCTGCGTCAAGATTGCTTCAACAACTCCGACTACTGATGATGCGGTACGGATGTGAAGGATCCGGATTTGAATTTGCTTTTCGGGTCGGGTCAAAAAACCATAACCCGAATCACGAAGCTTTTGTTATGCAGTCGCAGCATTTTTCCTGCCACCCTACACTCTAACATCACACCCTCTAAATGGTGAAATTTTACCATATTAACCTCTTCATAAAAAAAAAACACATTTCACTATTCAATTGTTACATCTTGTATTATTCAAAAAATTGTGTTTTATCATATTTTCCTAGTTATCTATTGAATTTTTTCAAGTACTTAATTTTATCGGCAATTTCAGTTTTTATTTATAGAAAAACATGTATTATAATGTCGGGTATAAATTCAAGTTTTTCATATATTTTTATTCAATATTTTGAAATTTCCGATAAAAATATATATTTTTATGGAATATTTAGAAAAGAGATCGGTAAAAATGCATGCATTTCTATAGGATATTTCAAAATATTTGGTAAAAATGCATAAGCTCGTACCGATTTTTTTCAAAAAAAAATTATAGAAGAAAATTTTGAGATGGTTAATCGGATTCTTAAAAATATTCGGGAAAGCCATGTTGATTTCTAGATTTTTAAGATATCTAATAGTTCATATTTTATCATTTTTTTTATTTGTAGTGAGGACCAGAGGATTAGACGGACAATTATTTCTAGGCAGCATGAGAGACTGCAGCGAGGACTCGTGCGATTATTTTGTGAAGTAATGCAGAATTTTGTGAAGTAGTGCCAAAAAAGATTATGACTTTTCCATAGCATTGTTCTTATTGTTGTTGTTGCTTTTGTTCTTGTTATTGTTCTTGTTGTTGGTGGTAGTGACAAAACCGAAAGTAGCAGTGGTGGTTGGGGGTGGCGTGGACGACGATCTTTAGATGGATTCCTCAATACTACGACAACTGAAGTTTAGGGAATATGGAAGGCTATAGAGGTTGTAGTCACAAAAATCTTTGGCCGAGTTTTCTCTCTTGGATGATATTTTATCGAAACCTTATTCAATTTATTTTTAGCAAAACCCTCACTCTTTTTTTGGATTAAACTTCCTTTCATGATTTTTTTTAAATAACCGGCATTTTTAATTTAAATACTCAAATAACAAACATTCTCCATTATTAACCAAAATACTCATGTTTTAAACAAAAATATTTGTATGAAATAGGATGTGTCATTACTACCGGCGCATGCCCTCAAGATTACACATAGGCATCATAGTCCCTGGCACATGTAATACCAATGTGCCAATGTAATTGCCGCATTCATTGTTGTTCAAAAAGGAGACGTCATGTGTAACACCCTATTTATTTAATTAAATATTTTCGTATTATGTTGTTTGGTTAATGTCGCAGTTGTCAAAAAGTTGATTTAAGTCGTGTTGTGGTTGGTCGAGTTAATTAAGTTGATTTAAGTTGTAGAATTATTAGTGGAATGATACTATTATTATTAATGGGCTTGTTTGTGAATAAAAGTAGTAAAAGTGGGGGTGTAGGAATTAGGCCCGTTGGAATAATTAAAATTTATAAAACCATAAGTTAATTAGATTATAAGAAAAATAGGTTATCAATAAGAGAAAAACAAGAAGTTTAGAGAGAACGTGGAAGTTGCAAAGTTGCAGAAGAAAAGAGGCAATGGCTAGGTTTTCAATCAGAGAGTTAGAGTCGTCTTCAACCAAGGTAAGGGTGGGGTTTTGACTCTATAATCGGGATATATGATGAAAACATGTGGGATTGGGTGTTCTAAATTGCTTTGTTAGTATGTTGTGTTGTTTTGGTTGAATAACAAAAATTGATTTGTGTTATTGAATTAGTCGTAGATTGATTAATATGTGTTGATTGTGTATGAGTTTTTTATTGCGTTAATGTTGTAGGAATTAGGCTCGTTGTGTTGTTTTGGTTGAATAACAAAGTTGCATAATTATGTCATTGTGTTGTATTTTATGTCTATTGACGTTGTTTGTGTGTGGTGAAGTGGTGATTGTTTATAATCTGATTTAATATGTTATTTATCATATATTCGATTATATTGTTCGATATCTCACCCCTTCTGTTTGAATGTTGCCCTTTGTTGGTAACGTGCAGGTAATCCAGAATAGAGTTGCTTACCTTCATTAGTTCGAGTCGGTGTTTCACTTTGATACGTAGCACTCAGGGGGATAACGTATGTTTTATTTTAATGTTGGATTTTATCATGTTGTTGAATTTTAAGTTGTTTTGATGTTGAACACGAGTTGTGTTAATTTAAGTTGAATTTTATGAATCTGCTGCATAGTAATGAAAGTTGTTTATTTTAAAGATTAATTAGGTGATCAAATGTTGTTCTTTAATTTGAAAATGTATCATTCCATTTGGTTGTTGAAATTTTTATATCTCTGATTTTGTTGTTAATTATCGGGTAGAAATGGGGTGTTACATTAGTGGTATCAGAGCAGGTCGGTCAGTCGGGCAAAGTTGTTGAGTCGTAGTCATTTAATAATCGAGTATTATTAGCTAGTTCTAACCTTTGTTGTGTTGTAGTGATAAGTTGAGATGGTTGGAAGGAAAGATGTTGCAATGGTTGCTGCTCTGCAAGAAATGGCTCAAGCTGTGCAGAATTTATCGAATGTTGATGAGAATGCTGGATCTCGTAGTTTGGAGACTTTTCAGAGGGAAAATCTGCATACCTTCAAGGATAAGTATGACCCTGATGCAGCATTGGAATGGTTAAAAGAGATTGAGATAATCTTCTGTGTGATAGATTGTACTCTAGCGCAAAAGGTTCAATATGGGACTCATATGTTGGTAGTCAAAGTTGATGACTGATGGCTAGAGACTCGTCAGAGGTTGGAAGTTGCAGGTGAAGAGATCACTTGGGCTGTGTTCTGTAGGGAATTTATGAGGAAGTATTATCTAGAGGATGTTCATGGTAAGAATGAGATTGAGTTTCTTGAGCTAATGTTAGGAAACATGTCAGTTACTGATTATGTTGTAAAGTTTGTTGAGTTGGCTAAGTTTTACATGCATTATAATGAGGCGAATGCTGAATTTCAAAGTGCATCAAGTTTGAGAATGGGTTGCATCCAGAGATCAAGAAGGCAGTTGGATATCAAAAGATTCGTGTCTTCGCTGATTTGGTTGATAACTGCAAAATTTATGAAGAGGATAACAATGCCCATTAAAAGATTATTAATGAGAGGAAAGGCAAACACCAACAAAATCGTGGCAAGCCTTATGATGCTCCAGTTGGGAAAGATAAACATAAAGTGGTTGATGGTAAGAGGACTAGTGGGGGAGATGCTCCTGCTGGTGTTGTTTGTTTCAAATGTGGGAAACCTGGTCATAAGAGTAATGTGTGTACTGTTGAGATAAAGAGGTGTTTCTGTTGTGGTAAGACTGGGCATGAAATATCTGAATGCAAGCATAAAGAGATGATTTGCTTCAACTATGGTGAAAAAGGACACATTGGCAGTCAGTGTCAGAAACCAAAGAAGGCGCAGACTAGAAAAGTGTTCGCGTTGGATGGAACTAATAATGCTAGTGAGGACAGACTCATCAGAGGTACATGTTTCATTAATAGTACTCCTTTAATTACTATTATTGATACTGGTGCTACTCATTACTTTATTGTTGATGATTGTGTTAAAAGATTGGGTCTTATGTTGTCTACTATGAATGGAGAATTGGTCGTCGAGATTCCAGCTAAGGGATCGGTGACTACTTCTCTTGTGTTCAAAGTGTTCTTTATCTATCTTCGATAGAGACTTTGATGTTGACTTGGTGTGTTTGCCATCAACCGGAATGGATGTGATTTTAGGAATGAACTAGTTAGAATATAATTATGTTCATATTAATTGTTATAGCAAGTCGGTGAGGTTTTCTACTCTTTAAGAGGAGGGGTTGGTTTGTTATCTTTTAGAGAGTTGCAGCAGTTGATGAAAGAAGAAGCTCAGATGTTTTTGTTGATGGTGACATTATCTATTGAGAGCAAAGCTAAGATTGAGGAGTTGCAAGTGGTGTGTGAATTTCCTGAAGTTTTCCCTGATGAAATTACCGATGTTCCGCCAGAAAGAGAAGTTGAATTTGTGATTGATCTTGTACCTGGTACCAGACCGGTTTCTATGGCACCGTACCGAATGTCTGCATCTGAATTATTAGAATTAAAGAAGATATTGGAGTATTTTCTTGAGAAGAAGTTTGTGAGACCAAGTGTATTATCGTGGGGAGCTCCAGTGTTGTTAGTAAAGAAGAATGATGGAAGTATGAGGCTCTGTGTTGATTACAGACAAATGAATAAGGTGACGATTAAAAACAAGTATCTGCTTCCGAGAACAGATAACTTGATGGATCAATTGGTATGTGCTCATGTGTTTAGCAAGATTGATTTGAGATCGGGCTATCATCAGATTAAAGTGAAAGATGAGGATATTCAGAAGACGGTCTTCAAAACACGTTATGGACATTACGAGTATTCGATGATGCCTTTCGGTGTTACTAATGCGTCGGGAGTATTCATGGAATACATGAACCGTATTTTCCATACCTATTTGGATTTTTTTGTGGTGGTGTTCATTAATGATATACTGATTTACTCTAAGTCGGATGAAGAGCATGCATAACACTTAAAAATAGTATTGCGAGTTTTGAAAGAGAAAAAGTTGTATGCAAAGTTGTCTAAGTGTAATTTTTGGTTGACGAAGGTTAGTTTTCTTGGACATGTTATATATGGAAGTGGCATTGTTGTAGATCCATCTAAAGTAGATGTTGTGTTGCAATGGGAAACTCCAAAGTCGGTTACCGAGATTATAAGCTTTTTGGGTCTATCTGGTTATTATAGAAGGTTTATCGAAGGTTTTTCTAAGTTGACACTTCCGTTGACTAAGTTGACTTGTAAAAGTAGAGCATTTATGTGGGACGTTTAATGCAAAGAAAGTTTTACAGAATTGAAGAAGAGAATGACGTCGGCTCCGGTTTTGACATTATCGAATTCAGGAGAACTGTTTGTGGTATATTGTGATGCTTCTATGATAGGTTTAGGAGGTGTGCTTATGAAGAATAATAAGGTAATTTCTTATGCGTCAAGGCAGTTGAGAACTCATGAAAAGAACTATCTTAAGCATGATTTAGAACTTGTTGCAGTTGTTTTTATGCTGAAGATTTGGAGACGTTATCTTTATGGTTCTATATTTGAAGTTTTTAGTGACCATAAGAGTTTAAAGTATTTGTTTGACCATAAGGAGTTGAATATGAGACAACGAAGGTGGTTGGAATTATTAAAGGATTATGATTTCAGTTTGAATTATCATCCAGGTAAAGTTAATGTTGTAGTTGATGCTTTAAGTCGGAAAATGTTGCATGTGTTGGCGATGATGGTTAAAGAGTTGGAACTAGTTGAACAGTTTAGGGATATGAGTTTAGTTTGCGAAGTGACACCGCAAAGTGTTATGTTGGGAATGTTGAAGATTAACAATGACTTTCTAGACAATATCAAAGAGGCTAAGAAGTTAGATGTGAAATTAGTAGATTTGATGGTAGGAATCGATATGTCTGAGAATAGTGATTTCAAGTTAGACACGCAAGGTGTGTTGAGATTTCATGATCAAATTTGAATTCCTAATGATGCAGAGATGAAGAATATGATTCTTGAAGAAAGTCATAGAAGTAAGTTGAGTATTCATCTGAGCACTACAGAAATGTATCAAGATTTGAAGAATTTGTTTTGGTGACCTGGGATGAAGAGCGATGTGGCACATTTTGTGTATGCATGTTCAACTTATCATAAGTAAAAAGTTGAACATCATAAGCCTGCAGGGTTGATGCAACCGTTAGAAGTTCCAGAATGCAAATGGGATAGTATTTCAATGGACTTTGTGACAGGATTGCCTAATACTTAAAGAGGACATGATTCAATTTGGGTGATTATTTATAGGCTTACAAAGTCGGCTCATTTTATTCATATTAACGTTAATTTTATAGTTTCTAAGTTGGCAGAGATTTATACTAGTGTAATTGTAAAGTTACATGGTGTACTTTTGTGTATTGTGTCAGATAGAGATCTGAGGTTTACTTCTGATTTTTGGAAGAGTCTACAAGAGGCGTTGGGCTCTAAGTTGAGGTTGAGTTTAGCGTACCATCCTCAGATAGATTGTTAAACTGAGAGAACTATTCAGTCACTAGAGGATTTGTTTAGAGCATATGTCCTTGAGCAGGGAGGTTCGTGGAATGCTTATCTTCCGTTGATAGAATTCACTTATAATAACAGTTACCATTCTAGTATCGAAATGGCACATTTTGAAGCCTTGTATGGTTGGAGATGTATGACTCCTTTATCTTGGCATGAATATGGGGAAAGTGTAGTGTTTGGATCTGGGATTGTTCGAGAGACTACCGAGAAGGTGAAGTTAATTCGAGAAAAGATGAAAACTTCTAAAAGTATGCAGAAGAGTTATCATGACAAGCGAAGGAAAGATTTAGAATTTCAAGTTGGTGACCATATATTTTTGAGAGCTACACATGTAACCGGTGTTGGCCGTGCATTGAAATCTAAGAAGCTCACTCCTTGTTTTATTGGTCTGTATCATATTTCAGACAAAGTTAGAAATGTTGCTTATAGAGTGGCTTTACCGCCTAATCTTTCGAATTTGTATGATGTGTTTCACATGTCGCAACTTCGGAAGTACATTTCAGATCCATCTCATGTGATTAGTATGGATGATGTGCAAGTACGAGATAATCTTATGATAGAGACGATGCTTGTATGGATCGCGGGTCATGAAATGAAGACTCTAAGAGGCAAATAGATTGTGTTGGTGAAAGTAGTCTAGTTGGGAGCTATCGGAGAGAGTATGACGTGGGAGTTGGAAAGCAAGATGCGGGAATCTTATCCCGAGTTGTTTGAACAAGGTAAGATTTTCGAGGACGAAAAATGTTCTAAGTGGAGGAGAGTTGTAATGCCATGTTTATTGTTGTTTGGTCAAGTGTCGAAGTTGTCGAAAAGTTGATTTAAGTCGTGTTGTGGTTGGTCAAGTTAATTAAGCTGATTTAAGTTGTAAAATTATTAGTAGAATGATATTATTATTCTTAATGGGCTTGTTGTGAATAAAAGTAGTAAAAATGGGGAGTGAAGGAATTAGGCCCGTTCGAATAATTAAAATTTATAAAACCATAAGTTAATTAGATTATAAGAAAAATAGGTTATCAGTAAAAGAAAAACAAGAAGTTTAGAGAGAATGTTGAAGTTGCAAAGTTGTAGAGGAAAAGAGGCAAGGGCTAGGTTTTCAATCGAAGTGTTAGAGTTGCCTTCAATCCAAGGTAAGGGTGGGGTTCTGACTCTATAATCGGGATATATAATGAAAACATATGGGATTTGGTGTTATAAATTGCTCTGTCAGTTTGTTGTGTTGTTTTGGTTGAATAACAAAAATGATTTGTATTGTTGAATTAGTCGTAGATTGATTAATCTGTGTTGATTGTGTATGAGTTTTTTATTGCATTGTTGTTGTATTGTGTATGTGGTACCGAAACATACTCATGGATGGACACTGGGCCATCAACCCTCCACAAGGGAGCAACATCATAACATCATATCACTACAATCCGCACAATGGTATTGAAGTTACCAATGGACCGAAGTCCCCTCATAAATTAATTCCATGAATGCAAGATGCAATAATACACACATCATCATCATAACATCATAAGCTTTGCATCCGCATTCATCACCAATCATCACATTACTTACTCATTTAACCTTTTGCTCTACATCATGTCATCATAACTCATAAACTCTTAAACCTCTTAAATTCATCATACATAATTTTATCACCAAGTATTACTCATATAGCCTCTAGACGCATCACACAACATCACTAAAACATCAAAGCAATTTAAAACAACAAGGCACATAAATTATCTAATTTTTCTAAATTAACTAGTTTTTCAAAACATGTCAGGTCTCGCTAAGCGATGAACTCACGAGTTTTTGGTTTTCAAAATTCTTGTTTGCTTGCTAAGCGAGCTTCTGCAATTTCAAAATCGCCCTTTGCGATAAAACTCAGCAAAACCAGTCTTTCAGCAACAACATAGTAGAAAATCATGATCATACTCAATACTACTCATACTATCATCATACACATCACATAACATCATTATATTCATCAAAATCATCACAAAATCATCATCATCATAAAGCAATTCATAAAAAAAAACCACAACCCTAAAACTCTACCTCAAAACTAGGGATGGCAAAACGGGTCGGGGCCCGCCGGCCCGCCCCGCCACCCGCCAAAAAATGGCGGGCTGGGTTGAGATTTTGAGCCCGCCAACCCGTTTCTCCCGCCCCGCCAAAACAAAAAACCCCGTGGGCGAAATACATAATGGGGCGGGGTTGGCCCGCCAACCCGCTAAAAATTTTGAAATCAAAACACTTAAAAATTTATTGTCATATGCATTTATATTTATATGTATGTCATAATTCAAATTTAAATGAAATTATAGTAAACCAATTCAAACTTAAAATGAGTTATTGTTATATGCATCCATATAGAAAGTTTAGAAAAAGTATGTAAAGTTGTATACAATACCAATATAGATAATTATTTATATTGCGTATAAAAACTCTAACCAATAAAATATTGCAATGACAAATTCTCTATAATGCAATGTATACATAATATATAATACACAGTGCAGAGAAAAAAACACATGACATTGCTATACTGTAATACATATAGAATATTCTAATTTAATATTTCAATTATAATATGTAAATATTTTTAATTGTGAAATTACTAATCCATTTATATATACTGGAACATTCATATATATCAAACTATATGCAAAGTAGTTTTCACTATTTCTTAACATATACATCTATTTTTAAACTATATTATGTACTGAACATATTCAACCAGTAAGAATTTCTCTATTATCATATATGCGACACAATAATTTTATTAACATTTAAGTTACTTCTCTATATAGTTGGCTTTATTTCTTGTTAATAACATTAGTTTGATTCCTCATCTCTTACAATTTAAAAATATCTATAAAAAATACAAAAAATAAAAACAAAAAAGAAATTTAAAAATAGCATATAAAGAAATGGAAAAAAAAATAAAAAATAAAAAAGAAGGCGGGCAAGCCCGCCGGCGGGGCGGGCTTGAATTTCATGCCCAATTCACCTTGGCGGGCATGCCCGCCCCGCTCTTTTTTTGGCGGGGCAGGGTGGGGCGGGGCGGGCGGCCCGTTTTGACACCCCTACTCAAAACCCCCAAATTATATCTCTATATTACAATACCGAACGGAAAATACTCCCCATACCTTAGGTTTCATAATCCTTTCGATAACTTCTCGAAAAATCTCCCAAACCATCAATTCCTAGCTTTTTTTCCGGAGATCTCTTCTCCTTTCTCTCCAAAAGTGAGATCATTTCAAAATCATCGTACAAAACCTAACTTTACTCTTTTGTCACTCTTGCCCCTAGGACCTCTTTAGTCTTTTCCCATCATACCCTCACTAATCCTTTACCAAAAGACCTCGATACCCTTACTCTCTAATTCTACTTATTTAATTTATTTAATCTCAATTAATCAAATGAACCCACTATACTTAATATCCTAATATTATTAAAATATTAAGTCACACTCAAATTCCCACAAACATCAAATCATCAATAAATCATAAAAATTCACAATAAACACATCAATTAAATCAGAATCGACTTTGGGGTGTTACAACTCTCCTCCACTTAAGAATTTTTGTCCTAAAAAATGTACCAGAAGCAAACAACATCGAATATGATTCCTTCATCTGATCTTCTCGTTCCCAAGTCCAACTATCACCAGCTGGTCCACCGCACAATACCTTCACTAATGAAATCTCTTTACCTCTTAATTTCTTCATCTATCTACCATTTATTTGTACAGGCGAAACTTCCACAGTTAAATTATCTCTTACTCGAACGTCATCCATCTGAATCACATGCGACGGATCTGAAATGTACTTCCTCAATTGTGACACATGAAACACATCATGCAAATTCGCGAGTGATGGTTGTAATGCAATCCAATATGCCATATCTCCGACCCTTTGCAAAATCTGATACGATCCAATGAATCACAGAGTGAGCTTTCTCGACTTCAAAGCTCGCCCAACACCAGTCACTGGAGTAACCCTCAAGAACATATTATCTCCCTCTTGAAATTCAAGTGATTTCCTCCTCTTATCATGATAACTCTTTTGACGACTTTGTGAAGTCTCCATCCTCTCTTGAATCATCTTAATCTTCTTAGTCGTCTCTTGCATAATCTCAAGTCCGAGCAAAACACTCCCGTCTGAATCATACCAACACAATGGAGTCCTACACCGCCACCCATAGAATGTTTCATACGGAGCCATACCAATGCTTGCATGAAAATTGTTGTTATAAGTAAACTCAACCAATGGAAAATGACTATCCCACGCACCTCTATGATCCAATGCATAAGCCCTCAGCAAGTCCTCTAAAGATTGGATAGTCCGTTTTGTATGACCGTCCGTCTAAGGATGATGAGCATAACTCGTCCTCAACTTGGCCCCTAAAGCATCCTGTAAACTCTTCCAAAATCTCAATGTAAACCGCGGATCTCTATCTGACACGATACACGAAGGTATCCCATGCAACTTCATAATCTCATCAATATACAACTCTGCTAGCTTTGACATGGAATGATTAATCTTCATTGGTAAGAAATGCACTGACTTAGTTAATCGATCAACAATCACCCAAATGGAATCATTTCCTTTCACCGTCTTCGACAAACCTGTCACAAAATCCATATAAATTCTCTCCCATTTCCATTATGGAATACTCAACGGTTGCATCATACCTAAAGGCTTTTGATGTTCAACTTTTGATTTATGGCAAACCAAACACGCATACACGAATTCCGCAACATCTCTCTCCATACCTGGCCACCAAAACAACTTCTGCAAGTCATGATACATCTTAGTAGAGCCAGGAGGAACACTTAATCTACTTCGGTGCCCTTCTTCTAGAATACTTTTCTTCAACTTTGGAACATCAGGAACACACACACGATCTCGAAACCTCATCATACCATTTTCATCAATTCAGAACTCTCATCCGTTACCTTGGTTAATCAAAGTCATCTGATCCACCAACTTTAAATCTGAGTGTTGCCCTAAACAGATTTCTTCCACAATATCATTAGTCAATTTCAACATACCCAACTTCACACTCTCAAATGTAGTCTTATACAACAAACTCGTGTCTTTGAACTGCTCAATCATCTCAAGTTCTTTCACCATCATCATTTACATATGCAAAGTCTTCCTACTCAAAGCATATGCAACCACGTTAGCCTTACCAGGGTGGTAAATAAAATCAAAATCAAAGTCTTTCAACATCTCTAACCATCTTCTATGCCTCATATTTAGTTCTTTTTGATCAAACAAAAATTTTAAACTCTTATGATCACTGAACACATCAAATCTCGACCCAAATAGATAGTGTCTCCAAATCTTTAACACGAATACCACAACCGCTAACTCTAAGTCATGGGTAGGATAGTTCCTCTCATTATCACAGTAGCCGTGCACACATCATATTTGTGACCCGCTTCTCCATACTTATAGCATTTGAGAGGAGTGGAACCCTCTCCTCCACTCGGTTTCTTCTCATACCTTCGGCTTCCCTTTGTCATTTGAAGTCGCATAAGTTTTCCCTCGAAAATGACCATTGTCTTTCCTCTCACTCATATGCTTATAGTGAGAATATCGGGCTCGACTATCCTCATCATAAATCCTACACTTATCCACTAATTCGACATACATGCAGATCCGCTGACACCCAATCACTTGCTTGATTTCTGGCCTCAACCCATTCTCAAACTTCAAGCACTTAGACAAATCAGCATCATCACAGTTGCAGTGAGGACAAAACTTCACTAACCTCTCAAACTTGGTAGCATACTCTGCCACTGGCATGCTTCCCTGTGTCAGCTCTAAAAATTCAACCTATTTCTTACCACGAGCATCTTCAGGAAAGTACTTACTTAGAAATTCCCTCCTAAACACATCCCAAGTGATCGCAACCCCAACTCCTTCCAATATTTGACGGGTATTATCCCACCAATCCTCGGCCTCTTCATCCAGCATGTGGGTGCCGAATTGCACCTTCTTAGCATCGGAGCATGCCATAGTCCTGAAAATCTTCTCAATGGCCTTAAGCCACTTATGTGCGTTCTCCGGTTCATGAATACCCTTAAACTTAGGTGGATTATTCCTCTGAAATACCCCTAAGGCATGAAATTCATCGCGAACATTGTTTTGCGTTGTATCCTGAGCAAGTGCAGCTATCGCATCCACAAGAGCATGATTCGAATCCATTCTACAAATCACCAACAACATCAGAAAACAACTCAACCTCAAAACACTCAAACACAATAACTGACACGACTGACAATGACATGACACAACCGACATAACAACCTTCTCTGATACCACTAATGTAACACCCTTTCTACCCCAACACAATTATAAAAACAACTAAATTAAAATATCAGAGTTTCATCATAAAAAGGGCATCACATTCCTCATAACTCAAACATCTTAAAATATCATATTAGTCTTGTTCCGTAACACGGGTTATAAAATCATGAAACATTTCAAGACTCTTTTCAACAACTACCCAGCGGAAAACAAAACATCGTCTTTCATATTTAATAAAAGAAAACCTCATAATTTAATCCAAAACATCAATTTAAAACCAAAAGTAGTCAAAAGAAACAACATCTTAAATCAAATAACAAAATAAACTCAAGCGAAAACTCATCCCGATGTTACTGGACACAGAGCAGGACTCCAATTCTAACTAAAAACGACAAACTCACTAACTCCGAGCTAAACGTGCACCGAGCTAACCTTGAGTATCTACAGGATGGAATAATAGACCATCACCAGAAGGCGGGAAGGGTGAGTAAATTCACATTCAATAAAGTAATATAAAAATGAGAATTTATAAACATGGATTCAACAAACATAATTTGATCATCATACTACTCATTTCTTCACAACATTAAATACATCACCTATTCACAATCCTCAAATACATCACATCATTATACAACTCAATGCAGTTCATGCTATGTCACATAGAATGAAAACGCAACTCTTAATATACATGTGGTACCGAAACATACTCATGGATGAACAGTGGGCCATCAACCCTCCACAAGGGAGAAACATCATAACATCATATCACTCCAATTCGCACAATGGGATTGAAGCTACCAATGGATCGAAGTCCCCTCATAAATCAATGCTATGAATGCAAGATGCAATAATACACATATCATCGCCATAACATCATAAGCTTTGCATCCGCATTCATCACCAATCATCACATTACTTACTCATTTAACCTCTTTCTCTACATCATGTTATCATAACTCATAAACTCTTAAACCTCTTAAATTCACAATACATCATTTTATCACCAAGTCTTACTCATATAGCCTCTAGACACATCACACAACATCACTAAAACATCATAGTAACTTAAAACAACAAGGCATATCAATTATCTAATTTTTCTGAATTAAATAATTTTTCAAAATATGTCAGGTATCGTTAAGCGAGATAGGTTCCTCGATAAGCGAACAATCACGGGTTTTTGGTTTTCAAAATTCTTGTTTGCTTGCTAACCGAGCTTCGCAATTCCTCCAAAAACTCTGCGATTTCAAAATCGCCCTTTTGCGATAAAACTCAGAAAAACCAGTCTTTCAACAACAACATAGAAGAAAATCATGATCATACTCAATATTACTCATACTATCATTATACACATCACATAACATCATTATATTCATCAAAGTCATCACAAAATCATCATCATAAAACAATTCATCAACAAAACCCCACAACCCTAAACTCTACCTCAAAACCCCCAAATTCTATCTCTATATTACAATACCGAACGGAAAATTATCCCCACACCTTAGGTTTTGTAATCCTTTCGATAACTTCTCGAAAAATCTCCCAAACCTTCAAGTCCTAGATTTCTTCCTTGGAGCTCTTCTCCTTTATCTCCAAAAGTGCGATCGTTCCAAAATGATCGTACAAAACCCAACTTTACTCTTTTGTCACTCTTACCCCTAGGACCTCTTTAGTCTTTTCCCATCATACCCTCACTAATCTTATACCAAAAGAACTCAATACCCTTACTCTCTAATTCTCCTTATTTAATTTATTTAATCTCAATTAATCAAATGAACACACTATACCTAATATCCTAATATTATTAAAATATTAAGTCACACTCATATTCCCACAAACATCAAATCATCAATAAATCATCAAAATTCACGTCAAACATATCAATTAAATTAGAATCGACTTTTGGGTGTTCAACCTTAAGAGTTGAAGTGGTATTAACCATAATCTTTATTGGTTAGAGAATTAATAGTAGTATTGTGATAAATTAGTAGGGGGATAATTAAGTAACAGTGAGGTAGAATTTAGTAGCAGGTTTAGTAAGTTGTTTACTGACACTAATTTAGAAGAGGCGTAATAAGAATTAGTAAGAAGTAGAATTAATAGAGTTTTAGCAGATAAGTAGTTAATCGATTTTAGTCAGAAATTATACAAATAGTAATGCGGTATATTTGGTTGTTCTTTGTGTTGTGTTCCTTGTTGTAAGTTGTGAAGTTGTTGGTTGTGGATTTTGCTATAGTGCCTTATCAATGGCAAGAATACAAGTTGCAGGCCTATGGCCAAAGTTGAATTGTTGTTGTGTTGCTATGTAATTATCATTGTGGTTGTTTGACATTCATATTGATTCACATACATAACATTATTTAAGTTGGAGCTGCTACTCGGTAAGTTGGCCTAGATTGGTAAAATTAAGTTGAAGGCATGTGCCTTGTTGTTGATGCCTCTATTAATTAGCAATTTATTAAGTTGGGAGTTCTGCTCCAATGGTACCACATGCATGTGCATTTGTCTAAGTTGCATTTCAAAGTTGCATAATTATGTCGTTGTGTTGTATTTTATGTCGATTGACATTGTTTTTGTGTGGTGAAGTGGTGATTATATATAATCTGATTTAATATGTTATTTATCATACATTCAATTATATTGTTCGATATCTCAACCCTTCTGTTTGAATATTTCCCTTTGTTGGTACCGTGCAGGTAATCCAGAATAAAGTTGCTTACCTTCATTAGTTCGAGTCGGTGTTGTCGCTCTGATACGTAGCACTCGGGGGGATAACACATGTTTTCTTTTAATGTTGGATTGTATCATGTTGTTGAATTTTATGTTGTTTTGATGTTGAACACGAGTTGTGTTAATTTAAGTTGAATTTTATGAATTCACTGCGTAGTAACGAAAGTTGTTTATTTTAAAGATTAATCAAGTGATTGAATGTTGTTCTTTAAGTTGAAAATGTATCATTCCATTTGGTTGTTAAAATTTTTCTAACTTTGATTTTGTTGTTAATTACCGGGTAGAAATGGGGTGTTACATCATGCCCCAGGCGCCTTAGTGTACTATTTTTTTTATAACTAAGCCTTTATTCTCCATCGTTTTCCACATATCTTCTAATTTCCTTTTTAAGTTTTTCTTCTATGATTATTAAAAGATGCTCATGTTTGTTATTCGATTCTCAAGGCTCCAAAGACGATTCAGATTTGGAACACTTCGACTTTTGAACATCTTGAGAGGAGATTGATCCATTGGTTAGACAAAGAAATTCAAGATGGTGAAAAATTATAAGAGTTGATAGGCTTGTTTCAGTGCTCAATAATGCAGATAAGAATAACGAACCAAATCGGTTTTGGGAGTTAGTTAAAACTGACGATGATGTTCGTGATATGATGTTTGGACCATATGATATTGGTTTGATGGTTGTAATCTCTTAGATATGTTATAATGTTGAGTCCTATTTTTTTTTTGTTTTTCATGTTGTTGTTTTCGATTGTGCTCATGTTCGTTTTGTTGTAACCGAAAGTTGTATTCAATAGGAAATTTCATGGTTACAAAAAATGAATTACATATTAAGAGTGCATAGAATAATTATGTTGTGGAGCTTGCTCAAACTTTGGGACAAATTTTATGATTATTTCTGGGCTGACAACAAGTACCACATAATCTTACCATTTTGTCTTATGTACCCATTTCGGTTCGAATATGTGTGTTGTTAGAGCGACCCTTTTTCTTTGTTTGTATATTTTCGTTGTACCAAACTATGCCCCTCTATATGTGGGAAAATAATCCTCCTTTACTACCACTAGGAAGTTATTTTTGTACACCTTGAATACGATTATGACTTTGTAAATGACGAATAGGTTGTTGGAAGGTTCTTGATGAGCATATGAACATGCCACAATAACATGGGAGTAAGGCATACAGAAGGCGTGAAACTTTCCAAAATCGCACCAACCACTATTTAGTTCGACCCAATAGTATCCCCTTGGCCTCCCCTCATTATGGTCCATTGTCTCATGTACACTAAACCAACCTATATGACAGTCAAACATTATAACCACATGTGTCTTAGCTTTAGAAATTTCCTCCTTAACAAGTTTCATACAGGTTTTAGTGAACAACTACCTCGATTGTAACACTGACTCCATTTTAAACCTCTGGTCTCGAACAATGACCTTAACCTAAAATAGGTTGCTTTCAGCAATGCGATTATCGTTAGGTTTCTGATTCCATTTGAAGACAGAGTTCATTGATTCCACAAGATTTGTTGTCATGTGTCCACATCATTGACTCTTGTCAAATGACCTAGTCCACTTTTTCACTAGAATATTATCAATCCACCTTAATGTATCCGCATTTGTCAATCTGATCTCTTCATGGTAGTGTTGGAATGATAATTCTGTTAACACGTACACTGCATTCACAACCTTTTTTGAAGCATCTTGTCTCTGATCTCCCGCATGAAGTTTTGTGCAATATGTCTATTATAGTTTTGCATGCATCAACAAATCCCAGGTTTTCCGACGTGTTTGGGACATTGACATCAACTTAGAGTCGATGCATAATGGAATTTTAATGATTAGAGAGAATTCACTAATAATGTGTGTCGTCAGTGTAAGCGACGTCATCAATGGGTCATAAAAGTACGTAACTTCAAGAGGTTTTTAAGAAACTGGTGACTTTACACTATCGAATTTTTCAAAGTTTGCCAAAAATTCCAGTACAACATGACGTTTATTTAAAAAACTGGTAAATTCTTCTACACAAAGTTTAAAAAAAAGGTATAAATGCATACCAGACTTTTAAATACACTACTAAATTTTTTGATTTATACATAATATGTTATTTGTTCTACATGATTTTTAGTTCGTCCATTTTCGTTAAAATTTTAGGGGTGTCAAGTTAAGGTGTGGGGTGGTAGGAAAAATTCGCACAAACATTACAGGCACATGCATATTTTAGGATTAAGAAAAATTGACAACCACCATTAATTTGATAAACCATTTTTTAAAATAAATTTTGGGTATCACTTTATTCACCCCATGGGGTGAGGGTGAACAAATTGAAAATTTGAATTTGCCATTCATATTTCAAAGATGCATCTTCAGATGCAATCAATACACACATAAAGGGTGTGGCAAGTGAGTCGCGCCTCGTTTATGCCAAAGGCAGGGAACCCATATAAATAAATTTAGGTGACGATGACACAAGTTTTGATGTTTTTTAGTTTTCATCTAACAATGTATTTAGACGATGACTCGTTTTTTGTATGTATTTTTGACACAATTTGATACATATGCAATCTATATTCGAAATCAATTTTATAACAGTTTGTAAATTTTACGAAAACTTACTTTTTCAAGCTCTTAAAATTTTTGGCCATGCATAAAACATGTTATGTATGGAAACCAGGTTGTTTCCGGAGATGCACTTCCATAGAATACCAAACATGGGGTATTTCAGAGATACTTCTCCGTAGAAACCCTTAAGTTGAAAAATATAAGGTGATTATGGATATGCATATCCAAAATATCCTCTGAGACAAGGATAAGGTTTCTAATATTCAAAATGATCTAAAACTTGTATAAATATGTCGTCTCTCATATCATATTGTTCATAAAAACACACCATACCATAAAAAGAACATATATTGGCATATCACATTTGTCTACTTCAACGGTGTGAAGCCCTCACTTGAATTTAGGGTCAGAAAGTACACCTCTCTTGTAGATCTGAAATCCATATTAGAGAATCTCCTACAATACTCAAACAATCGAAAACTTGTGATGCTCGAGTAGTATTCACCCTCGATTGAAAATGAAGGGAAGATTCAGTTCAATAACTTTTAGCTGAAGACAAATGAAGATTTAAGGGTTATGTGGAACACATTTCACCATTACGAAACAAAAGGTCTAATTCTGATTGAGGTAGATGCAAATATTGCGAGATCGACCGAAGATATTCTTAGATGTTGCAATGTTTTATTGAAATATATTGTTAAATTTATATTATGTATTTATGTTACGATTATCTATGTAATGTTACATGTTTTGATATTAATTTATCTTTTTCTTCAATTTTATGCATCCATTTGTTACTGGCTTTTGGTTTAAGCTTACAAAGTGAATTCTAGAGATGCATCTCCGTAAACTTCTTTGAGTTTTGAAATAAGGGTTGTTACAGAGATGCACATATGGATTAACCCTAATATGATTATTGATATGCATCTCTAAAAATATTTTGGGGGAAAAATGGGGGTGGCTCAGTCACTCAAGCCTTAGGGATGTGTAATTTGGGTGTGTCCAGAGATGCATCTTCAAAATATAGAGACTTTTGAGACTTTTTACTGTGGTGAACTAGCAACATGGGATGGACAAATTAATACCCTAAATTTTTATAATTTTATTGTGATATACTCTTAGATTATAATTAACATGTATTAGTTTAATATGTGAGGGAAGTTTTATTCAAGAAATTGGTAATAGTGGCAACCTTCTTTCGATGTGGTGTGATGGAAAGAAAACTTCTTTGTTTTTCTTCTCCTTATTCGTCCTGATTATCTTGGTGTTAGTTTGGAGTTTATGGCTTCTAGGCCCGTTCATTTTTTAGTAAATATTTACTTTAAGTTCCCTTTGTCTAATAAAAGAGTCACGTGGGTTAATCTTCTTATGCGTTGAGTCAATCTTGGGGGAAATGTGTAATGTGTTTTTTTTGGACTTTAATTCTGTTTGTTCTTTGAGTGAGAGGATTGAGGCCGATAGACCATTTCTCATTAATGGGAGTGTTAAGTGTTTATCCTTTAGAAGCTTTGATTATATGTGGGTTAAAATTATGAGTCATACCATGAAGTTATGAAAAAAAGTGATTGAGTGTGTACTAAGAAAATAGACTCAAATCACTAAGAATTAATTTGGTTTTATGCTTAGGATGTCGATCATGGAAGTGATCTATCTACTATAATTTATGATAGAGAACTACTGGATGGACCCACAAGACTTAAACTTAATTATTATTGACTTGGAGAAGGCGTATGATAAATGTCCTAGAGAGATTTACTAGAAACCCCTTGAGAATAAATGGATAAGGATTCCATATATTCAAGTTATCCAAGATTTGTATGAAGAGGTATCAACTAGTGTGCGGACACAAGCTGGAAAACAAACATTTTTTCCATTAAAATAGGTTTGAATCAAGGTTCAACCTGAAGCACTTACCTTTGTACTTTAATCTTGAATGTACTTGTTGGTGTAAGCCCTAGAGGCCAATACTTTTGGTACTTGTATCGAATTATTTATTAATAACAAAAGGCATTTCTTTATTATGTTTGTTTTTCCAAAATGATAAAGTCCTTAAAATAGCTAGGTCATTTAATGAAATATTAAGTGTGACTTAATCATGAGATTCCATTAAACATAAAGACATTATTCTTAAAGCATCCATAGTCGAGCTTTAATATGAAATGGGATAGCCTTAAAGCATTAAGACTATTATGTAGATAGACTGATGATCACATCTCATGGATCATGGATAATGAGTTATTAAGTCTTGACATAAGTATAAATATTAAGAGTAATATTTATACTGGATTGACCCACTATGAGAGTACTACATAGAATTTTAACCTTCGACCTGAAACTACTATGGACCCTAGATGTAGGGTCAAGTACTTTATTGTTGATCAAACATTATCCGTAATTGGATGATCATAAAGACAGTTGATGGGTGCTTAACAAAGCATGTTGAGGGACATGAGTAACCTAGATGGAATTTGCCCATCCTGCATAACAGGATAAATGTCTAAGGGCCCAATATTGAACTGGACAAGGATGACACAATATATGCCTTGTGTTTAATATATACATAAGGGCAAAATAGTTAAGTGTACACACAAGTACTATCACAAAAGATTTTGTCAAATCACATGACAATTTTGTGACTTGGATAACAATGATGTGTTGCTAGATACCGCTCACTGTTTATTATGTTAAATACATGATTTAATATAATTATCAATATCGTGAAATCCTACAGGGTCACACACATAAGGACAGTTAGAGAAGAGGTAAAGTAAATAAGGAACACCGTAGGGTACGGTGCACTTGAATGGAATACGGAATATGGTAAGGTACCATGTGCTTAATTGACATATGATATAATAATAATAGTTATTATTAATTTTATAATAGTTATAAAATATAATAATAATAAAATTATGTTTATTATAATAATAGTTATTATAATAATATAATAATATTATTATTGAGTTGGACTTTTTAGTTTGCAACCCACACAAGTAGTTCCATAAATAGAATCCTTGTGCAGAAGTTCAAAGGTTGTTGAAAAACCCTGCCCGTATTCTATTTTTCTCTCCCTCACTCAAAACCTTCAATCGTAATCAGCTAACACTGTGACTGAAGGAAGTTGTTCGTGTGGACTGAATAGAGGCGTTGTTCATCGTACAACGCTAGTGATCTTCCATCGATTCAGATTCAAAGGTTTCATCTCCACAAGAGGCAACCTTTCTATCACTGATCATGATCTTTCGTAAGGATCTCTAAAGGAAAAATTTTGTTTTCCGTTGCATTTAGATCGCTAATTTCCCTTAAGTACTAACATGATATATCAAAGAGCTAGCACCAAGATGCATGTTTTTTGTAGATGATATAATCCTACTTAGATAGTCAGAGATTTAAACGAAAAGGTCGGTGATGAACTTTAGAAACCCATGACTTTCTTCTATGTAAAAGTAAGACATAGTATATGGAATGAATTTTCAGCAAAAAAGAGAGGTGTTTCAAATTTATAGGTGAAAGAATAAGATCTTGCCATCCCACAAGTCATGCAATTTAAATATCTTAGGTTTATAATACAAAACGATGGAGAAATAGAAGAGAATGTAAATCATTAAATTTAAGATGAGTGACATAATGGATGAGAGCTTCAGGGGTTTTATGTGACACGAAAGTATCGTTCAAACTGAAGGAATTTTTTTATCGGACTACGGTAAGACCTGCGATATTGTACGAGATAGAATGTTGGGGGATTAATTATCATCAACACGATAATAAAGTAAATGAAACATAGATGATAATATTATGTTGAATGTGTAGTAAGATTATGCATGATAAAATTATAAATGACATATTAGAGAGAGTGTTGGGATATCAACTTTAGTATAAAAGATAGTGAAAAATATATTTAGGTGGTTTGGACATGTAGATAGAAGGTATGTAGATTTTGTAGTAAGTATATTATATCAGATGGAGAAAAATCAAACAATTAAAGGTAGAGAAAGACAAAAAAACTATAAGAAAAATTGTTATGAAAGATTTCGAGATTAATGATTTAGATAAAAATATAGTTCTGAATAGAATATTAATCAATGAAATAAGAAAGAAGTCAGATAACCAGGTTTAGAATAATAAGTTGATTGTTGAATAAGGTGGCCAAATTAAAATCATATGTATCATTTACAGGTCTTTTTTCAATTAAAAAAAATGATATTTCAAAATTAAAAGAAAAAAAAAATGGATATACCATGTTTACAAACCAGAGACTAACTTCACAGGAAAAGCCATACTGAGAACAATGCAAGAATCATCTTATTCTGCTTCTCAATCTCTCAAACTAGCTTTCAATAAATACACAACAAATAAACCAAATTCAAAAACACAATCAATCATTTGGAACCATTCACAAATGCCCTTGTAACAAGCTGCACAGTCAAATGTGGACACCTATGCACAAAAGCTTCAAACTTAGGAGAAGAAACCATAAACTCAATATTCTTAACTAAGAAATTAAAAGCTGTCTCCTTCAAATTTTGGTTTGAACAAGTATCAGCAATCTCTAGTGTCTCAAATGCATTAGAACTGCTTATTGAGTTAAGCAAGAATCTTTCACAGTATTTCAACAAGTGTGGAATAATATACTTATCAGCTGCTTGTGACAAAGCATACACATGTTTCTCCAATTTTTCCAAAGCCAATGTTCCACTGTAGAGAAACTCTAACAGAGATTCTAGTTCTTCATGGTTCAAATCTGGTATAGTTATTGTGTTACAAGTTGGTGCAGCTTTACATTCATCACTCTCTAACATGTTCTTGAAAATTTCTGATCTTGCAGCCTACAATGTAATAACCAAAAATTAGAAGAATAAGTGAGATCAGGGTTCGAACCCTGATATTAGTGTTCAGCCTAACAATATCGATTTTTGTCTGGTGTTGGCATTTATAAGTTATTGGAAATATTTAATAGGAAAAACCATAAAAACTCACCAAAACGGATTTATGTGCCGGAATCGGTGGACCATGACTGCCTGGACTAATCAATATATCTGTATGAATTTGTTCTTTGAATGCAGCAAGAAAGCCTCTGAGAAAACCCAAATCTTGTTTTTGTTGGTTAAACTTTTCTATTTGTTCAGAGCACAATCTTATGCAATCATCAAGTGTCTGCATACCAAAAAAGTGGGGAAAAAAAACAATCTTGTTCATAACCTCTTTTTGATTATATATATACTTTCTTACACACAATTTTTCAAATGAACTATGAAAAGAATTATAGCTTGCCTTACTCGAATTTTGCCGCGAAACCGGAGAATCAGTTGGATTAGTGATTGCTTTTGTTTGATCACTTTCAAGACCATTCATCATGTTGATTATGCTTCTAACTCCTTCATAGCATGCTCCACATATTGTATTCCTTGGAGGCCTTAATATTAATGGCATAGTTGTGCACACACAACAATCCATTTTTTCTTCTTACAATTTTCCTCCTCTTTCTTAAATTATACAAACAAAAGAGGGAAATGAAAGAGATAACATACACATATGATTCTTCTGAACTTTGTTTATATATGTAGTTGTCCTTTACCTTTTATTATTTATATAATATTAATGTTCCTTGGACCTTATAAGAAATGATTCATGTCTTAAGTTTAATTAATTTAATAAATGTGCATCATTATTATGACATTATCCTTCATAATTGAAAGATAATAGTAGGCTGGATGTAAACCACATAACAATATGTGTAGAGATGTCCAATCTAATCATTATTTTTTTGTTGAATATATTTATTTCATGGAAAAATTATTGAGGAAAGTGAAATTGAAAATTTGATAGACCCCACAAAATTTTGATAAGACAATAAGAAATTTTTCCCTTAATTAATAGTTATATATTCGAATCAAGTTTTGAATATGTGTCAGTATTAAACTCGAAACAGAGTGTTTGTCATATATTAGGATTAATTTCTAATGATGCGTTCGGAGGATACAATTATACCGAATATTAGGTTTCTACTTGAAAATGAGATTGGTAAATTAGGAAGTGGTTTGTTAGGCTATCATTTTAGAGTAGTAGTTAGAAAAATAGTTAACAAAAAGAATCAAGCAGTTAGGAAGAAGAGGACTTTCCAACCATACAATATCAAAAATGAGGAAAGGAAATTCCTTATCCTTGTAAGTTGTAACCACTTTTGTAGTTATCAATATCATTCCCTTCATGTAGTTCCTGGAAAGCTGTAACCACTATTAATTATTAATTTATCAAGATTAATTTAATACTATAAACAGTTGTAATTGTGTGTTTAAGACCAGGCAGGTTTGTTAATGGTTGAAGTTGCAATGCATTTTTATGACATGATTAGCCGACCAATCATGGTCACTTGTTATTTGGTAATGGTCTCTCTAAATATAAGCATTTAATTAAATAATAAATTTGGTGGTCTTTTAAATTTATGTAAAATTTAATTTATTTAATTATATTTAATGTTATTGTACTTAGAATACTCTTAAACTAATGTAACATTTATTTTAATGATAGTTGGAATAATTTCTTTACGAATAAGAAGGGTTTTTGACGCAACAATAACAAAGAAAAGAAGAAAATAGAGAAAGAAAAGAGATTAGGATTTTAAGAAAATTTGGAGAAAAATGTGGTTACCTACAAACTGTGGGATTTTTCTTTCTATTCACTTTCAACTGCAAACCGTGAATTACAATGTGTTAAGTGATTACAAAATATAAAGGTTGCTCCCTATTTATAGAATTAGGTTTGCTTACATCCCAAGCAAAAGTCCAAAACTATAAAAGCTTACACTTTTCCTGCACGTCACCTAATTCAAGAAATTATAATTTCAACACACCACATAATTCATTGTGTCTAAGCTATCTACATTCATCATAGACCTTAGCTTCTTGAACACTTTGACATGCACTCCCTTCATCATTATATCTGCAATTTGATTCTCAGTTTTACAGTGTTCCAAGTTCATCTTCCCTTCTGCTACCTGCTCTCGAAGATAATGGAATCTCATTTCGATGTGCTTGCTTCGACTATGCGCTATCAGATTCTTCGCCAAATTGATAGTTGACATGTTGTCGATCTTCATGGTGATTTCTCCATGACTCTTCGTTGTAATCTCTTCGACCAGATTCATCATCCATGTTGCTTGACATGCACAAAGAGAATCAACTATGTACTCTTCTTTGCATGATGACAATGCCACTACTGGCTCCTTTCTCGATCTCCAAGGAAATGGTGCACCCTCTAACATAAACACATATCCAACTATGGATTTTCGATCATCAATATCACTACACCAACTTGAATCAGTTTATCCCACTATCTTACATTCTTTTCCTTCATCAGCTGCAAGAAACAAAATGCCATAGTCGAGAGTTCCTTTCAGATACCTTGGTATCCTATTCGCCACTGCTAGGTGTGATACCTTTGGCTTCTGCATGAATCTACTCGCCATACCAACATTGTATGCTAAGTCAGGCCTTGTGTGACAAAGGTATCTTAGTGACCCAATAAGTCTTTTGTATTGGGTTGAGTCGATATCATCTTCATCTGAATCTTTCGAAAATTGCAATCTGGGCTCAGTTGGAGTTGAAGTTGGGTTGCAATCTTGCATCTCGAATCTCTTCAGTATTTCGCCTTCATATCTTCTTTGATGCATCATCAAACCTTTACCACTTTTATAAAATTCGATGCCAAGGAAATATGAGATATTTCCCAGGTCTGACATTTCAAACTCCTCACTCAGGTCACGTTTGAAATCTTCGATCTCCTTCTTGCAGCTTCCTGTTATCAACAGATCATCGACATAGAGACATAGTATAAGCAATTCGCCATTGCTTCTTCTTACATATACTCCATGTTCAGTTGTGCATTTCACAAATTCCTTATCCCTTATAAAGCCATGTATCTTCGTGTTTCAAGCTCTTGGATCTTGCTTAAGTCCATACAGGGCTTTATGCAGCCTATACACTTTTTTTTCGTCATCTTGTTTCACAAATCCAACTGGTTGTGCAACATAGACTTCTTCGTCTAAGGGGCCATTGAGGAATTCACATTTCACATCCATATGACATGTTTTCCAATTGTTCATATTCTCTAGACCAGCAACCAACCTGATTGTTTCGATCCTAGTAACTGGTACAAATACTTCATTGAAGTAGATTCCTTCCTTCTGAAGAAATCCTTTCGCCACAAGTCTCGTCTTGTGTCGAGTTACTCCCCCTTTGGGATTCAGCTTCACCTTGTATACCCACTTCACATCAATTTCCTTCTTTCCTTGAGGCAATTCAATAAGTGACCAAGTGTTGTTGACTTCGATGAACTTCATCTCCTAATTCATTGCTTTCACCCACTTCAAGTCTTTCATTGCCTCAGTTGCATTGACAGGTTCGACATCTGCATAGAAAGCATAATGTACCATCTCACAACTTGCTTATTAACTGGGTCGAACAACTTGTAACCTCCAGTCGAATGATATCCTATCAGAATCATTTGACTAGACTTGTCATCAAGCTTTCTTCTCAACTGATATGGCACATGTCTATATGCTATAGATCCAAACACCTTAAGATGCCTCAAGCTAGGCTTGACACCAGACCAACACTCTTCTAGCATAACTCCTTCTAGCTTCTTCGTCGGATGCCTATTCAAAATATATGTTGCAATCGACACAACTTTTCCCCATAATTCTTTGGGTAAATGCTTGCCATTCAATGTAACACCTCGAAAAATCTAAATTGATTATTTATTTAATTACTTTAGAAAGAATTTAGAGGTTTTGGTAATTTTGGAGAATTTTGGGAGTACAAAAGTATTTTTTTGATAATATAAATAATTAGTGTATCATTATACTATTATTATTATTAAAAAATATTGAGGAGAAAGGTAAGGTGGTCATAAAAGAAATACAATAAGGATAATTTTGGAAATCCCTAGAATGAGATATTTGGTCTAAAGAATGAGAAGACCGATAAAATTCTTATTTTTCGTGTTTTTGATGAAGAAGAGCTCTGAGGAAGATAAGAGAATAGGAAACTTAGGGTCTTGAAGAATTGACAAGAGTTTTGGAGAAGAGTGTCATACTAAGGAATTCTCTAACGTATGAGGAGTTTTCATATCTTATTATAGTTTTATAGGGTTTGGTTTGTGAATAGTATGTATTCATAGATTTTTGAGTAATTGTTGTGTTTGATGAATTTAGAGTGATTTGGATTGTTATATGTTGATATATGCGTGTGTTATGTGAACTAATTGAGGTACTTTGATGTTGGAGAAAACTGACTTTTGGTGGCATTTGAGTTCAAAACGCAGCAGAAAACAATTTTGGGAAAAGTAGGGTTTTTACGTACTCTAACACGGGCCGTGTCGCACAACACAGGCACCCGTGTTAGCTCTCTGGTGGGGGAAAACAATTTTTTTGGCTCCAGTGTGCCTGACACGGGCCGTGTCACAGGACACGGGAAGCCGTGTCAGACCAATGTATTTCTGCATTTTTCTGTGTTTTGAAGAGTTGGGAGGTAGGCCTCTGACACGGGCCGTGTCACAGGACACGACTGGCCGTGTTAGGTGTCTGTATTTGCTGATTTTTGACGTTTTTGTGCTAATTTTTAGAGTTGAGTTGTCTATGGTTGTATATCCGGTAAAACATGATTGTTTTGATGAATACTTGGTGATTAAGGAATGGATGATGCACATGTTGATTTTTGGTGATTATGAGGAGTATAACATCATTACATTTCATAGAATATTTTGTTGGGACTTCAGCCTATTGGTAGCTTCAATCCCATCGTGCGGATTGAAGTGAATTGGTGATTATGTTGTAATCCCTTGTGGAGGGTTGATGGCCAGTGTCCATCGCATGGAGAAAATCGGTACCACATGCATACTTTGCATTTCATTATGTTTGGCATCACATTTAAAAGATGTATTTGTGATTGTGTTGTGCGGAATTTTGTTGATGATGCTATGATGTTGTTGCACTTATTCTATTTAATTCCATGTCCTTATATTGCTATAATGAATTATGATTTCTCACCCTGTCTGCTTGGAAATGTTGCCTCTTATATGGGCAACTTGCAGATGATCAAGAGTAGCTTCGCAATGCGGGGAGATTAGAGTCTTGGAGCGTGTCTTTTATTAGTTTAGGAATGTTTTGGAGTTTTGTCCTACTTTGTGTCATGTAACATCGGGTTGGGATTAGTTGTAAACTTTGTATTCCCTTTTTATATTATGTTGAAAGAACTTTTTGTTGATGATGCTATTTTGGTTGAATACTTTTATTTCCAGAAGTGAAAGGTTGATTTGAATTACCAAGTATGATTCCGCTGTGAAAATGCATATTGTGCTTTTGTTGGTTGTGTAACGCGTGTTACGAGACAAGATAATTAGTTGAATGTTATTTTGAATAATGTGTGGCACCTTTCTATTTGAATTACTCTGATAGTATGAAGTTATTTTTTTTATAAATTGATTGTGGGGTAGAAGGGTGTTACTTTCAACAAATTTCTCATCATGTTCACGATGGTTCAATTATTCCTTTATGCAATTCCATTATGTTGTGGAGTGTAGGATGGCGCCACCTCATGCACAATCCCTTCTTTCACACATAATGCATCAAAATCTTTCGACATATATTCTCCACCACCATCAGTCCTCAAAATCTTGAGCTTTCGACCACTTTGTCTTTCGACCATAGATTTAAACTTGGCAAATACCTCGATCACTTCAGTTTTCTTCTTGGTCATGTATGTCCACTATTTTCTACTGAAATCATCTATAAAATTGACAAAGTATTTGTTACCTCTAGTCAAATCCACCTGGATATGACCACATACATCAGAGTATATGACTTCAAGAATTGCCTTCGACATGTTTCCTGCATCCTTGTTGAAGCTATTCTTGTGTTATTTCGACTGAACACATTCTTCACACACTTCGTCTGGAATGTTGATTTCTAGAAATCCTAAAACCATATTTCTTCTCTTCAAATCTCTGATGTCTTTGAAATTGAGACGACCAAGTCTATAATTCCATAACCATTCATCTTTGTTGTCTGCACTTGTAAGGCACTTATGCTCCATCACATTCAGTTCGATCTTGAATGTTCTATTATGAGACATTTGAGACTTCAAGATCAACCTACCACCTGTTTCGAGGACTCTCATCACCTTGTCTTCGACCGAAACCTTATAGTTCTTTTCGACCAACTACCCTATACTGAGCAGATTTCTCTTCATGCCTGGTATATACAAAACGTTGGAAATTACTGACCTCTTGCCATCCTTCCTCTTAATCAGAACATCACCAATACCTTCAGCTGTTAGAGTATTGTCATTTGCGAATTTCATTGTGTTCTTCATTGAGAGCTTCATGTTGACAAACCGATCTTTCCTACTAGTCATGTGTGATGAGCATCCTGATTCCAAGTACCATTGGTCCTGGAATCTCTCTTTATCTCTTGTTGTGACCATCAGCAACATTTTTTCTTCTTCTTCATGCTTTGCCAGCTTAGCATAAGAATCTTGATTCTTTTTCTTTTCTCGACAACCACTAAAATAATGACCATACTTCTGATAGTTGAAACACTGTATATGACTTTTTTCTGCCTTTCGACCACTATCTCTTCCTCTACCTGCAACACCACCTTTTTGGTTGCCTTGGTTCCAGGGGTTTCTTTGATTCAACCAACCTCATTCTTGCTGACTTTGACTAGTCGAATTGCTGACTTCTCCGCATACTTTGATTTGATTCACAAGTTTCATAACTCTTGTGAAGAAATTTGTAATACTTTCATTGTCTTCCATCTGAAGCAATTCATAAGCCTTTTTCTGAGTTTGTAACCTCACTTCTTTCACCTTCTCTGCACCTCCAAAAGACTTTTCAAGAATCTCCCATGCTTATTTTGAAGATTCAACATCACTAACCTTTTCAAAGTTATCTGGATCAACACGTGGAAGGGTTATAAAGAGAGCTTTATAATCTTTCTTTTTCAATTCTTTGTGCGCATCCTTTTCTTGATCTGTTGTATTCTCTGTAAGCGTTTCTACTCATTCCTTCACAAGATACCATAAATCTTGATAACATAAAACAACTTTAATCTTCTTGCACCAATTCTCATAATTATATTTCTTGAGAATTTAAAGGTTTGCTAGAAAGTGCCCATTCAGATGATTAATCGCCATCACTTTTGCTTCCCACAGATTGTTGAAACTGGAGCTCTGATACCAGATGTTAGAATTAACCTAAAATTCTATTGGAATTCCGACCATTTCTTTATGAATAAGAAGGGTTCTTAGCGCAACAATAACAAAGAAAAGAAGAAAATAGAGAAAGAAAATAGATTAGGGTTCTAAGAGAATTTGGAGAAGAATGTTGTTACCCACAAACTCTGGGATTTTTCTTTCTATTCACTTGCAACTGCAAACCGTGAATTACAATGTGTTAAGTGATTAAAAAAATATAAGGGTTGCTCCCTATTTATAAAATTAGGTTTGCTTACATCCCAAGAAAAAACCAAAAAATATAAAATCCTAAAATACTTATTTTGGAACTAAATCAAATCTAAATAGAATCTAAATTAAATCAGTGTAACCTGCTTCGACACAAGGAATTACAGTTTCAACAATGATCCCTTTTATTTTCATAGAAAAAGTTTGTATAAATGCAATTTAATGGATACAATTATATGTATTAGAATGGAAAGACATGAACAACAATATTGAAAAGATTAAGAGTTTTGTTTACGAAGGTTCTCCCCAATTCTCATTATCAGTAGTTGCCTATGAATGATATATGTTTTAATATAAATCTTCATACAAATTATTGTAACTTTAAGTCTAAAATATTTTATTCAAGTTACTTGTTATACAAATAATTAACTAAATAAGTTGGTTGGGTAGTTAGGTGATCGTAAGTCTAACTAGTATTGTATAGATAAGTGATCTTGTGTTAGAGGTATTCAGTGTTAGATTTTTTGATCTAGAATGTTGGTGTAATCTGACTTGTAGATATTGTTTTGATATTTTGGTACAATGTCAAAGGTTTGGTATATGCAAACACTTTGATGTCCAAATTAGTGACTATCGAAGGTTGTAAGAGACATTTTAGGTTAGAAAATGAATGTACCTTAATTCTTCGTATCGCTTAATGGGGACATGTGTTTATATATTATTTGTTATGTGGTTTTAACAACCTTCCTTCAATCATTCATATCGATCAAATGTCTCCCTAAGTGTAGGATCACATGTGTTTCTAATGTTATATGACTTTCTCTCTCTAAGATGATTATCTTTGTGTTTGTTGATCTCTTGGTCTTGATCTAACGATCCTTAAAATTTGGGATTAAACTGAGTCTTCATTTATGGGCCAACATTCTTATTGTAGGATAGTAGTTCCCCAAGCTTGTAACATTTATTTTTAAGGCGTGAATAGTGGTTCCCCATGCTTGGTCCTCCGAAGTCGGGGTTTAGCTTGTGATATTGACCTTTTCTCATGACGGTCCCTTAGTCTCCGTGTTTATAAGTTTTTTTTGTTGGATATTTCATCCATCCTTAATTCGTCTTGTTGATCTTGATCTTTGGTATCCATCTTATTATTAATTCATGTTATATATGTATTATGCCTGTGGATCAATGAGGTGAAAATACCAAAGGTAAATCATGGTTATACCTTGAAGAACATGGTCGTATATAGAATTATTTGCGGATCTAGATGATGTTGAAAGGATTTGTTATATTTACAACTAGAGTCTAGATTTACCTTGAAGAACAATGATGATAATATAATATCATGTTTAAATATCTCAAAGAGATTAGCTCACATGGTATGACCTCTAAGGAATGAGAGATATGTGTAAATGAAGACATGGTTACTTTAAATAATTTACATTAACTCTTTTGCAGGATTAGATCATGAAGATCCCTCAACCATATGACAACATTTTATGAGATATCTGGAACCCTTGAAATCGAGGAAAAATTTGAAAGAAGGCAAAAGATTAGTACCTTGATTAGAATAAAAACACTACGAATAATTGGAAGAGAAGTTTCTTAACTGGTTCTTCTCCTAAAATAAATTCATGGAAGCTAAAACATCAATTGTAGTTTTTTCCCAAGGTGTGATAGAAACCCTATGTGAAGCTTGGGAAAGGTACAAGTCAATGGTGAGGTGTTTCCCGAAACACGATTTTATGACTTAGCCCAGATCCACATCTTTAGAAATGGACTTTTACAAAACTCAAAATTATTACTAAGTTCCACAACATAATGCTCATAATGGCCAAAAGTGTTGAAGATGTAGTTGATGTGGTTTTATGTGATGTGCAGGTAAAATCGTATCTAAATTATTTCTATCTTTGGTAGATTTACTAAGGGCTTCATGCAGATCTTCAATTTTATTTTTCAAATTCTCACAACCTTAAAATTTTGTAACCATATTATTGGAGGAATTAGAAACATTATTAACATTTAACACATGTTTTCTAAGTTTATGTATTTAATCAATCAATTAATTTATCATTTTCCTTTTCAAGAGATGCAATATGATTTTTAGAAGTGGAAATTATATTGTTTAATCCATTAGTTTACTTATTAAGATCCTTACATATAGAAAATAATTCAAGGAAAATGAATTCAATTTTAACTTTTCTTACCTCATCTTCTTCGTAATTTGTCATAAGATATATGTTAGCTTGGTTCTCTTGTTTTGATTATTGGACGAGTCTATAATGCTATCATCTTTTTTAGATTTATCATATGACTCTGAGTCATCATTTCCTTTTATAGAGGTTCCTTTGTTATCATATTTATCATTGTGAATCTAATCTTTTGGAAAAAAAAATTCTTAATGTTGTTCTGCCTAAAGGTTAGATTTTTTTTTCCTTTATTCCTAAGGTCGATTCTCCCCTCGGTATTAGAGATTTTATACATATCTCTCTTTTGGATTCTTTGTATAAATTGGTGCCTAAGGTTTTGGGTGCTAGGTTGTAAAGGGTTATGAGGAATTGGATTTCGTATGAGTAGTCGGCTTTTGTAAAAGGGAGGTAGTTGATGGATGGTAAGGTCGCATTGAATGGGGTTTTAGTTTTTGCTACAAGGTATAAAAGGGTGTGTTTGATTTTTAAGATGGATTTTGAGAAGGCTTATGAATTAGTTAGTTGGTCATTCTTAGAATATTTGTTGGTGAGATTTGGTTTTGACGTGAGGTGGACGATATGGATTAGAGATTGCCTTTGTAGGGAGTATTTTTGTGTTGGTGAATGGGTTCCTAATGAAGGAGGTCTGTATCCAAAAATGTTTAATCAAGGAGACCCCTCAATACCTTTCCTCTTTCTTTTTGCGGTTGAAGGCCTTAGCGTTTCTTTGAGGAAAAAAGCGATTTTGGTAGGCTTTTTTGAAGGTTTTAATTAAGATTGGGGGCGAAGGTTTGCAAGTGTATTATCTCCATTATGGTGATACAGTGCTAGTGGGCGTTCTATTAGTTGATAACCTTTTGAAAATTAAGGTAATTATTAGAAGTTTTCAGCTTGCATCAGGCCTTAAAGTGAATTTTCCAAGAGTTTTCTTTTTGGAGTTAATGTGGACATACCATTTTTGGTTAGGGATTGCAGTATAAGGTGGGTAAACTATCCAAACAACCAAACTTCCAAAATAATTCAAGGAAATGCAAGACATTGTTGGTAAGCCCAAATAAATTTCTTTTTTTCCGGATTGTGTGTAGACAACCACTTAAGTGGGTATTGTCCCCCTAGTGATGAGGAAATTAATAATGTGAACAACCAAAGACAAAATCCTTACATGGGAAATAACAATAATTTCCAACGAAGGACCAACTTTCAATTAGACAATATATTAAAAAGCGAAGAATATCACTAGAAAGATGGATACCACTCGAGGAAGAAGCTAAGTATGATAGTCTAATTACACCTAATGATAACCACAAATAGAGAGATTGCACTCCCTGGACCACATTACACCATTGATCAAACACACTTTATTCTTTGGTCAGAGGATGAAGATGTCATTTGATAAAAAAAAGCATAAATGCTTATCTTGACTCAACATTCTAGAAACTTGATAGAGAGCTTGATGAATTTTCAAAAAGGTTAGCAAACTCTAACTAGAACCTTAAATAAATATCTAAATACATTTATAGAAGAGCTAATACCTTTGTGACAAATACCAAAAACCTCCTAGTAAGATTTCTAAGGTAAAACTTGATAATTGAAGCACATTTATGAATAATATTGTTTTTGCATAACATAGTTCTTAATAGCCATCATTTCACTATCATCATGGATATGTAAAAACTTGTCTAGTTCTTATCAATTAAAGGATGGGAAAATAATCTATAAAGAATCATCTCAGATCAAATATGGGATATTTTCCACTCAATGGAAAAACTACCCTTGGCATTTCCTGGTTTATTTACAAATATGTTCAAAGCAATCAAAGTGTTGTAGACTATGTTACTTTTGTGCCTCCTTCTACCATACATTAAAAATGCATGTGTGGATGTATTATGTCAAAATGAGACGAGGAGTCAAAATGAGAATTGGATTAAGAAAAAGAAGAGAAAAGAAACAAAAGAGGTATAGATGACTAAATGCACCCCAAAATCAGGCTATATTTATATTCTAGTAATTTATATTTCAATTTTTTAATGGATGTTTATATGTTTATGTTTTTGTTTATTTAATGCTTTTAGTTAGGATTTCCCTTCATTGATTTACCATTTTTTTAGTTTAAATTTTCATGACGCTTTCTAGGAGTATGATTTGGGTTAGTTAAAACTGATATAAAGACTATTAATTCTGCTTTTGGTTGTTCTTAAATCAAAGCTTATAAACACGATGTGTGATTTAGGTATTTAATTATACAAGCTTGCAATAAGTATAAACATATTTGTTGTTTTTCAAAGTATACTTTCATTTAAACTATGAAATTTATTATCCATTAATTTCTTATGTGCAAATCCCTCAAAATATTTCCATCCAAATTTTTGTTCTCTTAAAGTTTTTCGTCAAAACTATTGGTCCATCTAGTTAATTATGTTGAAAGAAGATGACATGACACGCCTCATGGTAGACTTTTTGGTGAATGGGTGTAAACGTGATAATGCTAGCTTAACAAATATGTTGACATGTCATGCTACGTGATAATATTTTTTTAATATTATTGTTACATTATTAATAATTATATATATATATATATATATATATATATATATATATATATATATATATATATATATATATATATATATATATATATATATATATATATATATATATATATATATATATATATATATATATATATATATATATATTTGGTCGCAAAATCCATTTCAAAAATTAAGATTTATAGTGAAACTTAAAACGTGTCACTAAATTTGTGGCATAAAATGAATATCATAATTAAACTTAGAAATGATCGCTAATTTGGTCTCTAAATTCGTCTCTAATTTAACTACATCATTCTTAAAACAAATTATTCTAAAGAGATGTTTGTAATGATCTGGAATTTGATTTTTAATGATTTTTTGCATGCAAGTTCATCACATTGCAAACATCTCTCCTACAAAAATTAGAGTTTTTTTTACGTGGAATAATTTAAATATAAATTTTTAAATGCTGATTTTACATGAAACGAAAATAACGCAAACCTTGGCTTATGATTAAATATGGAGTTAATTTTTTGCTTGGACTTTTCTATAACACATCAAAAGGGTATGTAAATTTTTGTGGTATTCTAAACAAGTTTTAATTTATTTTGATTTTTTCGTCCAAAGCACATATAAATAAACTTGAATTATATATATATATATATATATATATATATATATATATATATATATATATATATATATATATATATATATTCGTACTGGGCTAGAGAGAGTTAAACTAGGTGGTGTTGATCTCTGATGCGACATCGTAGGGTGGATCTATGTGGTTAGCACTTTAATGCCCAATCAAGTTCAAGATTCAAGATAATTATAGTTAAAAGTGGAGATAAAAAGAAAGTGTACATTGATTTTCATGTGAACTTTTATACCTTGGATCAAGTGGAATAAATTTGAGATAAATTAGGTCTTAGTTGTTTGAGTCTATGGTTAGTTCATAATAGTTTCCCCCAATGCATTATCGGGCAATGAGAGGGCCAGGGAAGCCTTTAGTGAATTTTGTTAATCCCTCGATGAATGTTGTCTGATGTGAACTAGAAATGAAATGCCTGTGGTCAATTGAAAAATTAGTTGGGAGCAAGTGCATTAAATGTCTTTCCATAACTAAAATGTTTCGTTTCTTCCTCTTGACACGTGGGCTGACGTGACTAGCTAGGGCATGTTGTAACAGCCCGAGCACCTCACAAGGCAATCCCGGAGCTGTCACCTCACGATCTCCTCTACCTCCTCTCTAGTAGAGTTTTTGCCTTTCGTGCGAATTAAACCTTGTACCCTGGGGTTCAAGTACATGTTCAATTAGTTCCCACTACCAATTGAGCTAGAGAGGGGGTGGGGGTAGAGAAGATCATGAGGTGGTAGCTCTTGGATTGTCTTGCGAGGGGCCCAAGCTATTACAAAAAAAGGAGAAGATCATGAGGTGGAGGCTCTTGGATTGCCTTGCAAGGGGCTCGGGCTGTTACACATGTCGTTGCTTATAGTGCAATCAACTGCTATTGAGTTTGCTTGTATTTCCAAGGTGAAATCTAGTCATTGATCCTGTAACTTATCTCCTTTGGTGATTTGGGTCCTTCAACTGTCTTTTCCTATAAATAAGAGGAGTTAGTCATTGAGGAAACGTTTCCAACCTTTAGCATTCAAGTTCATTCATAGTCACTTTATTAGTAAACACATTCGTTTCTTCCTTTCTGAGAGCATTCATCAACAATTATAGCCTTTTGATCAAGGTCTCTTCCTTTCTTCATTTACTTCGTTTCATTAATCTCATCTAACTAGGTACCCTTATCAACCCAAGCTTTTTTCTTTAGCATTTTTTATTTTCTAGGAAAGATGAGTGATAGTATTGTCCACCTAGTGAGTGATTCTGAGAGTGATATTTCATCTACTGCGGGAACGAGGTTAACCTTTGATTCTCATATTTCTCCCTTTTCTCTTGATCACATGGGCCCAAAAGTTACATCCTTACATGGAAATTATGATTCAGAAAGGGCGTCTGGGATGTCTTTTGTTGAAGGAGCTTTTTCATTCTAATTTTTCGAAGCACTTTTATCAAAGGAAGGCGAAAAGAGTAATCATTTCAAGGTCCCCATGCCTCTTATTGTTTTAATCTGGGAGAAAATACAAGCTATTAAACAGATGAGGGAACACATTGATTACTTCATCCAACTTTAATTGATAATTAATAACTATGAGCCTAGAGATGTTGAAGTGATGACTCACTTGGAGTTTTGGCGTAGGATCGATGTAGTTTCTTAGATCACACTCGGTGAGGATTCTCGTATGGACTTCTAAATCAGTGGAAACTCTTGTGATCGTAGGGCACCCTGAAATATAGTTTGATTAATGCCCCAATTCTATGAACATATTTGTGCCTAGAAATCCTTATTCCCTAACGCAATGTTAAATAGTCAGATGGAAGAGGATCTTACTACCGGACCGCTATTAGAAGCGATTGTGCTCTAGATCCAAGTAATGAGAAGAAGGTGCAGTATAGTAGAGTCTGAATGTCCTACACTTTGCATCATGGTTGTGTGTAACATTATACTCAATAATCACTACATCAACCGCATAAGATTTATGTTGGAAGTTTGCTTCACTTCTTCGTGATTGGGTAGCTTTAGTCAAAATATGAGTTTCATCACGATCTATGAGATCTATCATGAGGTGGTCTCTGTTCATCGTTCAGAGATTCTTTTCTACCTGGCGAAGGTGCTCTGACATTGGATCTATGCTAATCGTAGGTGTGAACTTGCCATATCTTTGAAGTTGCCACGGTAAGTATATTGTTAGTAACAGATAATTGAGGTGACACAAGATCAGAAAGTTGATCATGAATCTTCAGTATGATCTAAGAGGCATTGTTCGCTGTGATTTCTGACGAACAACCTCTGGTTAACCAATCTCTTACAAAACTGGGTTACTTGCAGGACCAACCAAACAAGTCCTAGGACACATGTGCAATTTGTTGTCGAATTACTCTTAGTGTTGATAAATGTTTGTGGTTTGTTTTGTTAATGATGTAAGAGTATTGAATGTTTTGAATGTAAAAAGTAAAATAAAGTAAAAGTTGAACAAAAGTAAGAAAATGGCAGAAAGAGTATAAAATTTACAGGAAAATAAAGAGACTGAAAGTAAAGTAATTTGACGAAACAAGACTTAATAATTTAAATAACTTAAATGAAAGTGGTGTTCAACACATACATTTTTCCAAATATCAGACTCATTTCTCTTACACTGGGTACTTAGAGTGTTTTACAGGATTATTGTACAAGTTTTCACCCACAGAATTCTATAACAACTATCCTATTTATATACAAACAAAATAACTGCCTAAAACGGAAAAATCCTAACTAAATGACACTTGTCAATCTGCATGCATTCTTCTTTCCTGAAGCTTCCACGCGTCCAACTGCCAAATGTTGCAACTTTTAAATTTGAATTCTTCCTCCTTGTGACGAAGCGTTGCATCCCTTCATTTTGTCGAATTGTCGAAGAGGACAAACATTCTTCAAACCTTACAAGATAATGCTTTTGTCGAAAACCTTATCTTCTGTCGAAATGTTAAAAAGCATAACAATTCTGTCAAATGCTGAACTATAAAAGATCTCCAAACTTTGTTTTGCTGGAAACATTCTTTGTATTTCTGTCGAAATCCTTGAGCATCTGGCCTTGTCAAAAAACTTCTGAATATCTTTATTTCTTTTCTCTTCTATCTGATGACTATTTCCTTAGCAAAAATGATTTTACATCTTAAATTCATGGTGTCGAAATTATGAGCCTACAAATTGCCCCCCAGCAAAAATGTTTCGACTAAACTCTGGAGAAATCATCCTTTGCTATCGAAATGATTCTGACACCATGTCAGTTTCATTAATTGTAAAGCGACTTTGTTAAGTTCCAAGAAAACACCATGATTTCACTTTTTCTGAAAAACGTCTCATCTAGCCCACGTTTATACACGATCTTCCATAACCCTACAACCTAGCTAATCATAGGTTCTCACCAACCACCACTATTTGATCATCACCGTTGATCAAGAGGACACGTCTCCCATGATCAAACTGAAACGTTTCTTTTCTTCTTTTTCATTTATTTCTGCTTTATCATTTTCTTCCTATAAATATCATTTTTCAAATCTTTTCACCTTTTACACTCTCAGACTTCTTCTTCTTTACCAAACAAAAATCTCCATTTCAACTCCATTAAACCTTCTGCAACTCCAGCTCAAATCTTCACTCAACAATGGCTCCTCCAAAGAACGTTACTGATCACGGCGCTAAGAAAGAAAAAAGGACCACTGATCTTCCTCCTGCTCACACGCTACCTGGGCCAATGCAAGTAAACCAGCAACAATACATTCCAAAACCTCCAAACGAGAGGGAGAAGGCCAACATCTACCGATCCCAGGTACTGATTCCTGTTTTAATTTCTGGGGTTTATCAAGCAATGTTAGGTCCACTTTCTGACCCTAATGCTGATCAAAATCGCTTAAAAGACTTTTACCCTTCCTATTCTGCCTCAAAACCCTTAGGTGCAAGCAAGAACCTTCCACCCACTGAAACATCCTCCAAAAAACCCGAAACCCCTTTAGCTTCGACAATCCTAGATTTGTCGTATTTAAATCAAAATAGGATCTTTAGGAGCCCTCCCTTGACAAAAGATCCTACGGATTATCTAGCTTGGCTAAGTAGAGTCGAAAAGGCTAAAGGAAAATTTTGGAAGAAAACAGGTATCTATGACCTAATTCAACTGTCGAAAGAAGGACCACGTTACTGCCAGAACATGTTACTGGCTTCCCTATATTTTTGGGACAGCACTTACAACAACTTTCACCTCCCTTGTGGGATGGTTACCCCAACCCTCTTCGACATAGCAGCCATCACGGGTCTTAGCCCTATAGGCGAAATCTTCAATCCTGAACATTTAAACAAAGACCCTATAGGATTCGACACGAAGCATGCTGGTTATTCCTTGTTTATTGCACATCATCAAGGTAAAGACACTGAAGAGGTCTCTGACAAAGAACATGTAGCTTTCCTCACTCTGTGGCTAGCAAAGTTTGTCTTCTACACCAGATCCCTCCAAGTTGCTAGAAGTTACATCACTATTGCCAACCAACTTCATGCTGGATTTACCTTTTGTCTAAGTGAAATGCTTCTGGAAAACCTTTATGAGTCTCTCAGCGAAAGTGTAAGCAACCTGAAGACCATCAAAGAGAAGGGAACCATCAGCCTGACAGGTCCTTTCTGGCTTCTACAACTGTGGCTGAATGCCACTTTCGAAACCTGCATTCCCATAAAGAACCCAATAGACGAAGAGGAAGTAAATTATAGACGTGTCGAATGGCCTGTGCTGGTCCAACTAACTCCAACCGATGAAGGGATAAGCCTTCGACAAGCCTTCACCAGCTATGTGATGATGTTTGCAAAACATTACAAATTCACGCCATCCATGGCACCCTTCGCCAACAGGACTGTAGGTCCTAAATGGTTCACCAGACAGCTCCCTGTAGAACACCAGAAGGAAGAGGATTCCTACATATCCATCTGGGAATCATTCCTCACACCAAGACATCTCTTTTCCCACCATAGCCTCAATAACACCAAGATTTCTCTTATTGTCTATTAGCCTAATCTGGTGGCTAGACAATTTAGGTTAATCCAAACGAAAACAAAACCTATCTATCCCAAGAAAGGTTCCATCTTGTTCTACAATTCTTTTCATAATTTAGAAAAAAGTTTAGAACTGTATCACAAATTTTTCGACGCATCCTTGGAAGTCCACCCTGTAATCTTTCGACCAACCCATCTGTGCACTGAGGACTTTGACGTCTGGTGGAAAGAGTACTACCTCAACAAGTTCTTTGACGTAACAACTTTCACAACACACCTGACGAATGCTTTTGCTTTTGTGCAGGATAAAAAGAAGAAAGGTACGGACAAACACATCAAAGAGATTCAAAATTTTCAAAAATATTTTGAAACTATTTACAGGCCAAATGATCTTCGTCGAACCATAGGCGAAGCAGCAGTGACTTTAAAACAGAAATTTTCAGAAAAAATGGATAAGTTGGAGTTGCCTCCATATGTTCCATCACATGCACGTTACAATTTTGCTTACACCACGTTTCCTCCAAGGTTTCCCCCACTTCCTTCTACAGAATTTGGTGTGGCCCCGTGCCCTCCATTCCCAGATTGGTTTGTGTGTGGGTCTGACCTAAAGCTGCTTCGTGAGTCTCGCAAAAAACTTGCCGAACATGTGGTTCCGACGAAGTATCATTTGGACAACTTCCCAGGGCACCTTCATATTGGAATAGAACACGTTAGCGTGGAATCTCCTATTCTTGAAGGTATCAAAGAAATACAACCCCTCTTCTTATTTCTAACTCTTTATATGTTTTATATCCATGTTCATTCATTTTTTTTTCAGCTGTCAAGATAACTAGCAAGAAAACCCCTGGCGAAGGGACCTCTTCCAAACAGGTCGAAAAATCACCTGCAGCTGCTAAGAAGGTTTCGACATACAAAAGCCTTCCACCTTTCTTGTAATAATTTTACCATTCTTAACACTGAACACATTTCTTTTTGTACATCTCAGGTAACTCGCACACCAGCCACCAAAAGGAAACAAGAAGAGAAGGAGGTGAGCGTCGAAGAATCTGAAGACGAATCTCCTGAGCCACAACCTCTCAAAAGGAACAAGGGTATGAGAATAAAAACAATAGCATCCCAGAGATCTATTGTCAACAGAAGAACTCCCCCTACCAGTCCAATCACTAAAACTCACTCAAAAAATGAGAAGAGTGGGGACTCAAGCATCCATACTGAGATTCCTCAGGTATTTTCATTTCGACTGATAATACTCAAAAATTTTACTTGCATTGTTTCTTTACTAAATTTCCTTTTGCTTTTGACCTCAGGTTGATCTCGACGTCGAAGGAACCTCCAAAATCCAAGAAAAACTTATCCCCTCTGATTCTGAGAAAACTTTGGCTGAACGACTCCTGGGAGAAGCCACTCCAGATGCTGGTGCTTATGGGCCTCAAACCAACAGTGAGTTCGACATCAGTGACCAAGACTCCTCTGACAACAACTCCCCTATTCGCCCAGAGTTCATCATGGAGGAAAAAACTGAAAAAGATCAAGATGAACAAGTGCAGGGACCAATTGATATTGCAGAAGCTGACAAGGAGATTGTCGAAGAGGAAAAAGATACGTCGAAACGATCAGATACAAACTTGCATCCTGGAGAAAGTGCCCAACCCATTCCTACTCAAACAGGAACTCCTCTAAACACGGGTTCGACAAGCTTGTCTCATGAAGAAATTGAGAGTCTGAAAGTAAGAAAACCTTTAGAATATCTGAAGGCTCTTCTCAGCTCTCGATACAACTTTCAGGATTCCTCTCACAGCAGTTCAACCACTTCTGGAGCTACCTCTGAAGTTCAGTCAATTGGTGTTGTCATGGCTGAGATCAAGTCTAAAATCCTTGGGGTAGACTTGTTTAAAGTTCTGGTCGAAAAGCCTTCTGCCCAATATGATTTGAAAAAACTTCTGAAACAGGCTAATCTATTGGAGGCTTCTGCTGAGGAAAGCCGTCTAGTAATGGATTTGATGTCTATGATTGACTCGGTGTGTGCCGACTTACTTCGCCAAAAAGAGTTTTCTCAGAAAATCACAACCAAGTCTGAGAAACAAATTTCAGAGTGGAACGTTGTAGCCTCTTCGACCGAAAGAATCTCAGAACTAAACAAACTTTCTGAAGACTACTCCAAATCTGCTACTGAGTGTGAAAGTAAGATCCAGGCTTACCAGGCTCAAATTGTCGAACTCCAGAAGAAGATCCTTCAAGAGAAAGAACGTCAAGCCAATCTTCAAAAATCCAACCAAGAGGAGATTGACAGAGAACTTCAAAAAGGGCTTCAACATGCAGAGATAGCTCAGCAACTCAATAGAGAAATTGACGAATTGTCTGTTAGTAAAAGTCTTTGTGAACGTCGAATTCAACTTCAACAGAAGAAATTTGACGAACTCAAAGCAACTTTTCTTCAACAATAGTTTGTAATAGAAATAGGTTTTTGTATTTGTTCTTCTTTGGCAGCCTTTCAAGGCTTTTTATATGTAATGTTACCCACGCCATCTGTTTGGCGAAAACATATTTTGCAATTTATGAATCTATTCCATTTCTATCTTTATTTCTTGCAATGTTGACTTATATTTTTTCAAATACCTGCCATTTATTTTCAGTATCCTTTTATCCTTTTCTATCTCTTCGACTTCATATGCGCCGTTCGAAAAAACTCTTAAGATTTGGAAAGGTCCTTCCCACTTAGGAGACCATTTTCCCATTAATCTATCTTTCTTGTCCATGGGCAAAATCACCTTCCAAACCAGATCACCAACTAAAAAGGCTTTAAATTTTACTTTCTTATTGTAAAACTTTTCGACTCTTTCTTTCTGCCTCTTTATCAACTCTAAAGCACGCAACCTCTCCTCATCTAAATCAACTAACTCATCCATCATCATACTCCAATAAGTCTTAGATGGAATTTCATGATGCCTTTGAATTCGTATTGATAGTAAATAGATTTCAACTGGTAATACTGCATCATGCCCATAAGTTAACTTAAATGGGGTAGAATTTGTTGCCTCTTTAGGAGACGTTCCACAAGCCCAAAGAATTTGATCCAGAGTCTTGTGCCAATTCCTAGGTTTTTTACCCACATACTTTTTTATCAGATTTATCACAACTTTGTTGGCTGTTTCGACTTGTCCATTTGCTTGCACAAAATAGGGTGTCGAAGTTAACAACTTAAAACCTGTTTCTTTTGCAAATGCCTGCATGTTTTTCCCAGTAAACACAGATCCTTGATCAGTGGTTATGGTTTCTGGTATTCCAAACCTATAAATTATGTTTTTCTGGATGAATTCTATAACTGCTTCCTGATCTACATTCGTCAGTGGTATAGCTTCAATCCATTTAGTAAAATAGTCTACTCCAACCAAAATGTACTTTTGCCCCTTTGAAGAAGCTGGTCAAATTTCTCCAACTAAATCTAAAGCCCAACCCCTAAACGGCCAAGGCTTTATAATGAAGTGTAATTCATTTGCAGGTACATGAGGTATGCATGCATGAACTTGGCATTCTTGACACCCTTTTGCAAATTCGACACAGTCCTTTAACATTGTTGGGCAATACATCCCTTGTCGAAATAGTAACCATTTCATCTTGTGACCTGCCTGGTGTGCACCACACGCACCACTGTGCACGTTTGACAAAGCTATGTAAGCTTCAGTCTCACCTAAGCATTTTATTAAGACTCCTTCTGCAGTCTTTTTAAATAACTCATTTCCAAAAAGTACATAGCTTAAAGCCCTATACTTTATTTTTCTTTCGACTGTCTGGTTTGGGTTTTGTAAATAATCCTTAATAGGTTTTCTCCAATCTCCTACCTCTGGATCATCTACATTAAAAATTTCAAAATTTTCTTCGTCACCATAACCCAGTCTTATTGTTTCCAAATATGATGGGGACAATTTGGTGGATAATACTTTTCCTCTTACTTCAATGGCTTTCTCCAAATTTTCTTTCGACAGTTTGTAGCCTGATGCCAGTTGAGCCAAGTCATTTGCTTCCTGATTTTCTAATCTAGGAATATGTTTAAAGGCTGCATTGTCGAATTTATTGAGGAGTCTATTTGCTATTACAAAGTACATGATCAAATTCTCTTTGACACATTTGTATTCTTTTGTCAATTGTTTTATTACCAACTCAGAGTCACCCATTATTTTGACTCTTGTTGCCCCCAATTCCAACAAGATTTCAAGCCCAGCAATCAAAGCCTCATATTCTGCTTCATTATTTGAACACAAACCTTCTACTTTGTACTTAAATTTTGTTGGAATTTTATTAGGAGAAATAATTAACACCCCAACACCAGTTCCATTCTTGTGACTAGAACCGTCGAAATATAATCTCCAAGGTTCTATTTCGACATATTTTATTTCACTTTCAATTATGGAGTGGTCAGCTATAAAATCAGCAACCACTTATCCTTTGACAGCCTTTAGAGGCATATACTTCAAAGAATATTCAGTTAATGCCAAAGCCCATTTTCCAATTCGACTATGTAGAATGGGTTTAGATAACATATGTTTTATTACGTCGAAGTGAGAAGATACATATACATCATTAGGTTTTATATAATGCTTTAACTTTGTACAAGAGAAATATACACATAAACATAGTTTTTCTATTATACTATATCTAGTTTCAGCATCATTTAAGACTCTGCTGAGGTAATAGATGGCCCTTTCGACGCCATATTCATCTTCCTGACAAAGCATGCTTCCTAATGTTCTGTCAGATGCTGAGATGTAAAGCCTCATACTTCTTTTTCGACAAGGAGACATTAGAACTGGAGGACTAGCCAGATACTCTTTGATTTTGTTGAAAGCATCTTGTTGTTCTTGCCCCCAAGTGAAATCTTCCTTCTTCAGTCGAAGTAGAGGCGAGAAATCCTGTGTCTTTCCACTAAGGTTGGAGATGAACCTTTTGAGAAAGTTAATTTTCCCTAGTAGAGACTGCAATTCCTTCTTTGTCGATGGCGCTTTCGCTTCCATTATGGCTTTGGCTTTGTTCTCATTAATTTCAATCCCTTTCTTGTGGACCACAAAACCTAAGAAATCACCCGCCTGCACACCAAAAGCACATTTAAGGGGGTTCATTTTTAAACCAAACTTCCTCATCCTTTCAAAGGATTGTCGAAGATGGTCAATATGGTTTGAGCCTGAGACAGATTTAATCACAATGTCATATATATAAATTTGCATAAATGTCTCAATGAAATCATGAAAAATAGAATTCATTGCCCTTTGATAGGTGGCTCCTGCATTCTTTAAACCAAAGAGCATGACTACCCATTCATATGTTCCTATTGCCCCTGGACAATGAAAATCTGTCCTTGGAACATCTTCTTCAGCAATAAAAATCTGGTTATAGCCAGAGTATCCATCAAGCATACTCAAATACTCATGGCCTGCTGCAGAATCTACAAGCATTTCTGCTACTGGCATAGGATATTCATCCTTAGGGGTAACTGAGTTTAAATCTCTAAAATCAATGCACACCCTAAGCTTGCCATTTTTCTTAATCACGTGAACAATATTAGCAATCCATTCGACATGCCTCGTTGTACGGATGAACTTGCATTTTAGAAGTCTTTTAACTTCTTCTTTAATTTTCGACAGGATTTCTGGTGCGAAGCGTCTGGGAGTTTGTTTTATTGGCTTTTTTCCCTCCATTATTGGCAACTTCAATTCGACCAAGTTCCTGTCTAAACCAGGCATTTCATCATAATCCCATGTGAAACAGTCTTTAAACTCATTCAGCAATTGGATTATTTCGACTCTGAACTGAGGATCCATCTTGGCACTGATGTAAGTTGGCCTTTTCTCTGCCCCCAGTCCTAAATTAATTTCTTCTAAGGGATCCTGTGCCACCATTTTCATATTTGTTGGGGCTGGATCTTTTTCAAATCCCAGGGGTTCGTCATCATAAATGGCGTCAAGCCTTTGATTTTTCCATTCGCCATTAGAGTTTTCTTCAATATTTTGTTTTGCACATTGTTCCCCAACATCTTCTTGAGGATGTTGTTCTTCGACAGTTTGTGCATTGGCTTTAACAGCCATATTTTTTACTTCGGCCTCAAGGGCCGCTTTGAGTTGGTTTTCGGCTATATAAGCCGTAATCCTTTCCATTATTGATGCTTCAGTCATTTTCACTAAATTCACTTCCCCACCCAGTTGGATTGACATGAGTGGTTCCCCAAGTGTAATTTGTCTCTCCAATTATCTCTTTGTCCCACTGGAATCCATGCGTAGGGTGGAGATACATGGAGCAGTATGCATTGTCGGAGGCTTTCAGGTCGAACCCAGCAGGGTTGCAAGGTGCTATGTGAGCCAAGTTTTTGTCGAAATTACGACTAGTAACATTGTTCACATCAGCCATGAAGTAACTTTGGTCTGCTTCTATGTTTTCGACAATCCCATCTGGCCTCCAAATTGCTATCCTCTGGTGCATGGATGAAGGTACAGCCCCAATCCCATGAATCCACTCTCTCCCTAGCAACAGATTGTAGTTTGCTCTTGATGCTATCACCACAAACATTATAGGTCTGGTGATGGTTCCGACAGTTAGGTTCAACTGTATTACCCCCAATGTTGTTCCTACCTTACCTTCATAGTTAGACAACACCATGTTGTGAGGTTTGGTGTATGAGTCGTCTTTGCCAATCTTCTTTATCATATAATGAGGGATTAGATTGACAGCGGCTCCTCCGTCTATCAGGATCTTGTTCACACCCACATTCTCTACTTTCCCTTTTATAAACAAAGGTTTCAAATGGGCCTTCATTGCATCGTCTGACTTTTCAAAGAACGCATTCTGCTCTTCAACACAGCCATTATTCATCACATAGTAACACACAGGCTTAAGCCCTATGCTGTCAGCTGCCATATCATCCTCTTCGTCCTCCACTTCCATTGTCCTGTCATAATCTCTAGGCAAGACTGAAACCACATTGCATGTTTCGTCGAAGGACGCATCAGAATCTGACTTGAAGTCATCAGTTACTTCTTCGTCTTCTGGCATTTTATTGTTAGTCTTCGACATTTCTGTTATGTTACTAGATTTATTTTTCTGAGGAAGCTCTTCTTTTGCCAGAGATTCTCCTTTGCTTATTGCCTGCACAAACTTGCTTGACTCAGCTTTATTTTTACCATCACTGTTTTGTTCTGCAGTTTCTTTTTCGGCTCTCTTTTGCCTTTGAAACCTCCTCCATTGCGACCTCGACATGGGGTTCTTCCCCTTGTAATTTTCAGAGACGTACTTTGCCTTTGGTTTCTCTACTTCCTTTTTTGCTTCTATCGAAGCACCGCTACTTACTTCAAAACTTTTCCACTTTTTCTGGCCTTGGGCATTCCTTATAGGTTGGACCCACTTGTCATTGTTTGCCTTGTTGGATGGCTTATAGGTGTTATAACGCCTTTCTCCCTTCCTTTGGTTATGATGCTCCCTTTTCCTTGGATCAAACCTCTCATTTATGATTGTTGGGACTGCTCCCCAGTTTCCTCTCTTTTTGGCCTTCTCCATTTCTTCCAGATGGTTGGCTGCCTTTCTGTCGAATACACCACTGCACCTTGGACAAAGCATGACCTCAGCATTCTTTTTCTGGAACCTCTGGATGAATTCCACCAGACTTTCATCTTCTTTTGGATAAACAAACTTCTGACGTTCCTCTTGATGGTTCTTTTTATTGGCGTCTGGTCGTATTTTCTGAGTGACTTCCACCGTATGAATGTCTGCATTCTGATCACTTGTAATTTTTAGTTTGTTCATTTTTTCAACTAGCATCATTTCCTCAGGGATATTTCCTTTCAACTGATCCACACTGCTTTTTGGGTGTAAGCCTTTGTGGATGTACTTACAACATTGCGCAACTGACTTTTCTTTTGGGTCTTCCACTATTCTGCGCAGAATTCCATGAGGGGTGGGTTGCACGCAACTCTCAGCAAGATCTTCTTTACTTCTGGTAATGCTTTTATTCACTGGTTCGACAGTGAGGACATTGTCAGCAATTCCTATTTCCTCAATTTTGTCATGACTAAGGCCTTCAGTGGCCTCTTTTTTGGTAATGAGGACTTTGTTATCTGCTTCCTCATCAACATCTCTGAAGAAATCTCCCCATCTTGTGGGTTTGATTTCATTGATGTCAGTTTTAGAGCTTGGTGGTGCAGAATACTTCACCATGAAGTCAAACTTTCCACTGGGCTCTCCTAGAGTGTCCCAGACCACTCCATGCTCAGTACATGTGTTGTTATTCTTCTTGTATAAACCTTCACTAGCTTTGATTGTGTTCCCTCTGTCGAAGCCTTCAGTAGCTTTAATCATGTTCTTTTTGTCGAAGCCTTCAGTAGCTTTGACTTCTTCCTGGTTGTCAAAACTATCAGTAGTCTCTTCTGTGTTGGTGTAATCATTTGTTTCTTTGATGTCAAGATCCTCAGCAACCTTGGTTGTGGCTGATTTTGCCACACAACCTTCAGATATTACCTCCTCAGCCTGACCAGTGAGATCATCAGCACTTTCCACCATGTTTACATGGTGGTCGAAGCCCTCAGCAACCTCTATCATGGTGAAGTTGGTGTCGAAGCCCTCAGTAGCTTCTACCATTTCAAAACTTCCTTCAGACATTACTTCCATTTCGACCACATTCACCATCTCTGGTTCAGCATAGTTGGCCTCCACAACCTGCATGGGATTTGAGTCAATCCTCATCTGTTGCTTAGCTTTGTCTCCAAATTTTAGCCTTCCATTCTGAATTGCATTCTGGACAAGATCCCTGAAAAGGTAACATTGAGAAGTTTTATGACCCAAGAAATTATGGTATTTGCAAAAACCCCTCTTTTTCTGTTGGTCTACAGGAGGCTCTTTAGTGCCTGCTGATTTTATCAATTGACCATCTTTAACTAATAAGTTGAAAATTTCATCACACTTGGTGATGTCGAATGTGTAAGTTCTTTTAGGGAACCTATCATTCTTTTCAATTTCGACAGGATTCTTTCCATTCGACGGAGCTAAAACTTTACAGGAATACGGAGGGCCTTGTTTTAATTCTGCCAGATCAATTTCTTGTTCGTCGAAAATGACGGATTCGTTTTCGTCATAATCTTCGTCTTGACATATCCCTACATAGGCCACTCTTTCCTTTTTGTTTTTATTTGATCTAAATTTCTCAGTTTTTAGCCTTTCTATTTGTCTTACTCTATCTGCTAGTTGTGCCATGTCTCTTAAATACTGGGTGTCTAATTTTTTCCTTATGGAATAATCCAGACCCCCTGCAGCCATTTCGACTAATTCTTGTTCTGGCACTTGTGTAAAACATCTAGCCTTCAATAATCTAAACCTATTTAGATAGTCATCTATAGGCTCAGAGAATTTTCTTTTGACACTTGCTAATTCTTTCAAACTTATCTTAGTTTGCCCCATATAGAACTGTTCATGGAACAATCTTTCTAATTGGGTCCATGTAAATATTGAAGTTGCAGGCAAGGAAGTAAACCAAGTGAAAACATTTTTTGTCAAAGAACTTGGAAAATATTTCATTCTTAAGTTCTCATTATTAGCAATCTCTCCTGCTTCGATCAAATAACGTGATATGTGCTCTATGGTGGATTCACTAGTATCTCCTGAAAATTTTGTGAATTTAGGGACTTTCCATCTTGGTGGTAATTCTTGTTGCAAAACGTATTCAGACAAAGGGGAAGTATAACTAGGCCTTTGTAATCCTACATTCACCCCATTTTGCGCCATTATTCTTTCGACCATGGTTGCAATGTTATTTTCGACAGGCATATTGTTACAACGCATTCTCTGCTGCAATATTTCATCAGCGTTTTGGTCTCTTTGAACTGTTATTCTCCTAGGTTCCTGTCGAACGGGGTTTTCTACATGAGGTTGTTCGACTACTACCTCTTGGCCCCTAGGATTTTCCTGAGTATTTCCTAATGACCTTTGGTTTATGGTAAGTTCTTCTTCGACAGGCTTGTTAGCAGGATTTTGATTCATTTGCATTCTTTGTTGTGTTTGAGGGACTCCAAAAAAATTAGCAATGCGTGCCATTTGTTCTGCCAATATCTGGTTTGTTTGGGTAGTGTTTTGTATTAAAGGGCTGAACACTTCCCCCATTTGTTGTGTCAATTCCTGTACCATATCATGGTTACTTTCATCCATCTGTTGACGAATTACTTGCGCAGAATGGTTCGTAATAGTTGGCATTTGGAATCCTGGTGGAATCTGATTTAATCTACTCCCATTTCCACCATATCCTGACCCTTGTAATGGTGAAGACATTTGAACCATAGCATCAGAAAATAATGGTGATGAATTGTGTAAGTTTGCCATCATTGAAGTTGGCATTCCATATGGTTGTTCTCTACCAGACATGGGCATGGAATAATTAATAAATGGCCTAAAGATATTTCCTCCAGGAGGAGGCGTTCCCATGGGCATTGAGTGCCCCATGGTGGAAGAACCAGGCGCATTTTGGGATCCTGAACCCACTGGTATCGAATCCACTAATGGAGGCCTAATCTGTTCTAAGACAGGGCCAAAACCTGCGCCTCCTTCTGACGAAGGGATAGGATTGGAAACTAGAATGGTTTCGTTAGGATTGTTTGAAGTGTTTGGCAGATTAGCCATCTTTCTTCCTCTTGTTCTTTTTGGTCTTTCTACGTCGGTTACGGCTAATTTACCGCTTCTAAGAATCATACAACGCAGCAAGAAACTTTCTAACTAAGAGGATTCATATTAATTTTTTATCAATTGCACCTGTCCCACTGGGCGTGCCAATTTGTTCGCTGTGATTTCTGACGAACAACCTCTGGTTAACCAATCTCTTACAAAACTGGGTTACTTGCAGGACCAACCAAACAAGTCCTAGGACACATGTGCAATTTGTTGTCGAATTACTCTTAGTGTTGATAAATGTTTGTGGTTTGTTTTGTTAATGATGTAAGAGTATTGAATGTTTTGAATGTAAAAAGTAAAATAAAGTAAAAGTTGAACAAAAGTAAGAAAATGGAAGAAAGAGTATAAAATTTGCAGGAAAATAAAGAGACTGAAAGTAAAGTAATTTGACGAAACAAGACTTAATAATTTAAATAACTTAAATCAAAGTGGTGTTCAACACATACATTTTTCCAAATATCAGACTCATTTCTCTCACACTGGGTACTTAGAGTGTTTTACAGGATTATTGTACAAGTTTTCACCCACAGAATTCTACAACAACTATCCTATTTATATACAAACAAAATAACTGCCTAAAACGGAAAAATCCTAACTAAATGACACTTGTCAGTCTGCATGCATTCTTCTTTCCTGAAGCTTCCACGCGTCCAACTGCCAAATGTTGCAACTTTTAAATTTGAATTTTTCCTCCTTGTGACGAAGCGTTGCATCCCTTCATTTTGTCGAATTGTCGAAGAGGACAAACACTCTTCAAACCTTACAAGATAATGCTTTTGTCGAAAACCTTATCTTCTGTCGAAATGTTAAAAAGCATAACAATTCTGTCAAATGCTGAACTATAAAAGATCTCCAAACTTTGTTTTGCTGGAAACATTCTTTGTATTTCTATCGAAATCCTTGAGCATCTGGCCTTGTCAAAAAACTTCTGAATATCTTTATTTCTTTTCTCCTCTATCTGATGACTATTTCCTTAGCAAAAATGATTTTACATCTTAAATTCATGGTGTCGAAATTATGAGCCTACATGCATCTACCTCCATTCTTCAGTAATTCTAACACACACACACACACACACACACACACACACACACACACACACACACACACACACACACACACACACATATATATATATATATATATATATATATATATATATATGGATTTGGGTATAAGATCATTCATTCATCTCATCGTGTGGAGTTTTCCTGGGAATTAAAGATCTGAAAGTTCCATGAATTGAGTTTGAAATGATGACCGATTGGATCGAACACGATAGATTTTCACGCTTGAATCTAAACGTTCTCGCTTTGGTGACCTGAGAAGGTTACGAAACTAGTAGATTGAATAAAAAAACCTGAAAATTATCAAAAACGTAGGAATCAGAAGTCGATTCCCACAGGCAGAACTAGTGTTCCGTATTGGAATAAAAAATAGTTGAAGTAGGTGGTGAGGAATCCTGAACCGGTGGTGATGGTTTATGATGCAGCGACATAGAGTTGATCTGCATGGTTAGCACTCCAACGCTCGTTCAGAATTCAAGATGAATGTAGTGAAAAGTAGAGATAAAAAAAAGTGTACCTTACTTTCCATGTGAATTTACTTTATACATTGAGTTAAGTGAAATAGATTCGAGATATTTACACTTTTCAACACTCCAGTTCAAGTAAAACTAAATTTGTCTTTTGCTTCTTTTTCTTCTTCTTCTCCTGCTTTAGAATCTTTTTATTTTTTTCTCCCTTTGCTTGGCCTTGCGCTCCTTTGTGGATTTCAGCCATGCGGTTAAGTCATTTTGGGTTCTTATACTAAACAATTATAGTTAAGACCTTTTTATCAAATCGTCTTTAAGGGTGTGCAAGACGACCTACAACATACGATCTTACATTTTTTCATGATTAAGTTATGATAAAAAAAAAAAGCTTATGTGCATATATTTTATGGTTAATTTATGGTTCAGTAGGATCTTTTAAAAAATTTACGACTCAACTGAAGTTAATTTCAGCTTCTTACTTACAATGAATCTCTTAAAAGTTTGAGAGGACTGTGTTTTAGGTGGCATGTAGAATAAAGAATTTCATGTTATGAAACTTCTTTATATTCTAGTTTAAAAGATGATTAAAATTAAACTACCAGTGAACTTTTATATATAGATAGTAAGTTAGAAAATTCGAAAGTCTTTCCCCTAAACATGCATTGATAATGAGAGTTCTATTCTAGAGTCTAATCATACATAAAAAAAAAAAAAAAATGAACAAAATAACATAACAATGATCATATAACATGATAGAATTAATCATAGACTGAAATTTCTTGTAATCTTAAAATGGACTGTGGATCTCCCATTCAACTAAATGGCTGACATTTGGAGCAGAACTATCATCTGCCACTGGTTTTAGATGAACATCACGATTTTCATAATAATGATACGCAGCTGCACCCGAAAGCACTGCTAGAGTTAGCGCCTGTGCGTGCATCCTGCAAAACACAGTTCAGCTCAGCACTTACTGGAGAAAAAGAAAAACACTGCCATTGAATATTGATGTTGAAATTCTGTTAGAAATTTACCTAGCATGGATGAGCCTTAAACTCGGCTTCATTGGAGATTTAGATCGCGAATAAGCTACCAGTGTTGCTCCAATTCCAGAGGCCCATAGTGCTCCTGTATACAAATTTTGTAATAACTTCATATTCAAATTTACCACCAAATGGTTATACTTGTAATTGTATATACAGTAATAACATACCAATGCTGGCAAGTTTGTTCTTTGAAACCCATGTTTGAACTGTCTCCATGTTGTTAATTTCTTGTTATTTTGAGCAAGTGTTAGTATTTGATAAGTTGTGAAGGGGAATGTTATTTATAGGTGAGATTGGTTGAAAATTGTGGCTTATTGGCCCATGGATTTAGTAGGGTTATGTGTTGGATTGGAGTTTGGAACACTGAAAGTGTTAAACTAGAGGCGTATTTACTATGGTTTTGGTAATTTGCTTTACTTTCATGTGGCAAGTATATACACAAAGTGGTGGAGCCAACGGAATTAATTACTTAGATATGTGGTTTTCTGATAGGGAAGTCCATGAAATAAAGAAAACAATGTGACAGGCATAGATGTGTGACCAATGTGATACCTCTCAAACACCACCCAATACCATGGACCAACAATACAATATGAATATATTGCGTTAAAAGAAGCGTTGTAAATTTGGATGAGAGTAGATTTTAATATTCTACTAATAACTTTATGCTCTGAAATCTGATCAATGTTTTGAAATTCTAACTATCAGTCTAATATCTAAGGAATTTGAAATATGAGAATTTTTCTTGCCACCCCAAATTTAACCTCATATCTCTTTAATTTTTGATAATATCTATATTATTTTTGACAAAATTTTAGGTAAAAAATGTGTGCGAAAAATCCGATTGAAGAAATGAAAATTTCGATACAAATTAATAAATCTGATAGTGTATGTCAAAAGTCAGGTATGTATTTAAACCATTTTTTTATTAAGTCAATGTGTGGAAAAACTTACCGTTTTTTTTAAAACATCATGTTGTACGATATATTTTTGCAAAACCTTGAAAAATTCGATTGTCTTATCATCAAACTTTTAAAACCTTGTGCATTTACCGGACTTTTAGAGGAACTGCAAAAGTCTGGTAGTGTAATTCAACAGTTGAGATTTTGCAGACATTTTTGTTCACCTCTGATTGCACCAACAATTGTGCGTGGTTCTGAATGAATATAAACTTGTATAAATAGGGATTATGTGTTGTTAAAAATAACATCTTAAAATGCCTTAATATTCGTTTATGGCATGTGTGTACTTCAACAGGGTGAAACTACCAGTTAATTTTGGGCTCCCGTGGATATCATATATCTCGCTCTTCTGATATCCAAATTGAATAATATGTTTCCCGACACCGAGAACAAAAATTGAGTAAGATTGCATTTCGTGCATGTTGGAGTACAAATAGAGTTAGATTTTTGTTATTGATCCATAGAGATTGTTTTATGATATCACCGACATTCTACAATCGCGCTAGTTTTAGACTTAATAGTAACAAAAGGGGTTTGGGTTTTTAGCAACATTTTGTTTCGCTTGCATAATAGATAAAAACTAAAGCTAAAAATTATCGGGTTTTGAAAGTTTATAAAACACATGTCAAGGTTAGGGTTCAACAAGTCAATTTGCACTGATAGAATCGATCAAGCGGATGAACTCGTTAATCATAATATCCTCTCAAAATATTTATTTCTAACACAAATTGTGAGTTTTACCATTTTGATCCATTGATGATCTCTCACTCAATCTATCAAAATGGCAACAATCAAGATCAATACAAGGTGAACATCAAGTCTCATAACTATCTCTAGCCTATGTTGTTTGATAGATGAAAAACCTATGTCTCAATTGTGGAACACATTTCTCAATCATGAAGCACACAAGGAATATATCATAAAGACAATTTTTCACCATATATTTATCATCATAAGTTCATACACAATGATCAAAACCTATACATACAAAGGAAAAACTTATCTACCTTCTAACCTTGACACAAAATGGGTTTAGCTAGCCATAACAATAGTAGCTTCCATTACAAGATCTAGATAAAGAAGACAAAGCATCAAAGATGATCTCCCGACTATTGATGCACTTAATCTTCGAAAACAAGGAAAATACTGAGTTTAGGGTTTTTGTGCTAAGAAAAAGTGTATATCCTTACAAAAATTATGTTCAACCCATTATATAGGGGGCTGAAAAACGCAGAGCTCGCTAAGCAAGTAGGAGCTCGCTAAGCTAGCTCTCATTTATTGATCAAACCGCTTTTGCTCTCTAAGCGAGCTTCAGACCCTCGCTAAGCGAGCAACTCTCTAGATTTTTCTGTTGTAGGTCGCTATGGGCTCACTTAGCAAGCTAGCTGCGAGCTTCAAAAAATTCCTTTCTTCAAAAGTCATCAAAAGAATGCCCTCTTGCTTTATGCTCTTCAATCCAATGACAAAACCTAGAAATATAAAAACAAAAGTTATATAAGTAATACTATTAAAGCATTTAAACTATACTACAAATATTTACCGGAAACAACGAGAAAAAGCATCGAATAACAATTTAAGCTCATGAAAAGTGTCAAAAACTACACTACATACTAACACAATTTGGCACTTATCAGTGCACCATAGATTGATAATGATGGAAGAGTGAAATACAACCATATTGAGCAAAAGACCGATGTAAATTTGAAAGTTATGTGGAGAATATATCATCATAGGATAACAAAGAGACCAATTGAGTTTGGTGCGACAATTTCTAGATTTTTTGATGAGATGATTAAGATGTTGAAACGTCCACAATCATGTGGTAGTGTCTAGATTTTGCAAGCATTTATTATTGTTAAGTTATGTTCATCTTGCAATAATGAAATCAACAAAACATTATTTAATAAATTATACGGTGCAAGTGTCCGAGTAATAATAAACATAATATAAAAATAATACAATAATAATAATGTCTACATTAGGTCCTCCATGGGATATGTGTGCAACTTGCGGTGCCAAATTATTACCATATGAGTTTATCAAACTCTCAAGGTTATCCATAGTGATTGTTATCATCTGCAGACGATGTTGTTCATCCACACCATGTGGAGGTGGTAACATATCATCAGAAGGTCCCCTAGGATGAGAAGGTCCAACATCATCTCCATGCTCAACAGGTGGGATGATGTGAGGGGGTGATACAGTAAGGTACCACTCCAAGTGGCCATTCATACATTGCACACAAAACTGAACCTCCACTACGTGATCTTTAATGGAACAAGAGGTGACAATGTTACCAATAAACTATCATACAATGCCCTAAAATGGAATAGCAAGGACTGGTCGTGGAATGTCCTGGTGTTAGCTTGAAAATTCTAGCTGAAGAATTTGACAAAGGAAAATGACTAAGTATGAAAATACTTGGTCGTCGACACCCTGTCTAAGTCAACTGAGAGATCTCAACTAAAGGGAAATTTGCGATATAAATGCAGCGGAAAACAAAAATTTCACTTTAGAGATCCTCACGAAAGGTCATGATCTGTGATAAAATATTTACCTTTTGTGGCGCTTGAAACCTTTGATTCCGATTTGATCACGAGCGTTGTACAATGAACAACACCTCTACTCAGTCCACACAAATAACTTCCTTCAGTCACAGTGCTAGCTGGTTACCATTCAATGTTTAGAGTGAAAGGAGAAGAAAAAAGAAATACGACCAGGATTTCAAAAACAACTACTAAGCTTCTTCACAAGGGTTCTATTTATAGAACTACTTGTGTGGGCTTTAAGCTAAAAGTCCAACTCAATAATAATATTATTATATTATTATAATAACCATAATTTTATTATTATTATATTTTATAACTATTATAAAATTAATAATAACTATTATTATTATATCATATGGTACCTTAACATATTTTGTATTCCATTTTAGTGCACCGTACCTTACGATGTACCTTATTTATTTCACCTCTTCTCTAATTGTCTTTATGTGTGTGACCCTGTAGGATTTCACGACGTTGGCAATTATATTAAATCATGAATTTAACATACTAAATAGTGAGCGATATCTAGGAACACATCACTGCTACCCAAGTCACAAAATTGTCATGTGATCTGACAAAACCTTTTGTGATAGTATTTGCGTGCACAATTACCATTTTGCCCTTATGTCTATATTGAACACAAGGCATATATCGTGTCATCCTTGTCCAGTTCAATATTGGGCCCTTATACATTTATCATGTTATGCAGGATGGGCAAATTCCATCTAGGCTACTCATGTCCCTCAGCATGCTTTGTGAAGTACTCATCAACTGTCTTTATGATCATCCAGTTACGGACAATGTTTGATCAACAATAAAGTACTTGACTCTATATCTAGGGTCCATAGTAGTTTCAGGTCGAAGGGTGGTATACACCATTATCACCATGAGAGTAACTTATGTCACTTTGCATAACATTCTATGTAGTACTCTCATAGTGGGTAATCCAGTATAAATATTGCTCATAATATTCATACTTTTGTCAAGATTTGATAACTCCTTATCCATGATCCATGAGATGTGATCATTAGTCTATCTACATAATAGTCTTAATGCTTTAAGGCTATCTCATTTCACATTAAAGCTCGACTATGAACGCTTTAAGAATAATGTCCTTATGTTTAATGGCATCTCATGATTAAGTCACACTTAATATTTTATTAAATGAACTAGCTATTCTATGGACTTTGTCATTTTGGAAAAACAAACATAATAAAGAAATATCTTTTATTATTACTAAATAATTCGATATAAGTACCAAAAGTATTGGTCTCTAGGGCTTACACCAACAATCTCCCATTATCACTAGAGCCAATCATGCATACCCCTAATACCCATAGATCTAGTATGACCATCATGCTTCTTCTGCGCAAGAGGTTTTGTTAGTGGGTCAGCAATATTGTCAAGTATAGGTACTTTGCATATCTTCACATCTCCTTAATCTATTATCTCTCGAATGAGATGATAACGTCTAAGTATGTGTTTGGATCGTTGGTGAGATCTAGGCTCCTTAGCTTGTGCAATGGCACCATTGTTATCACAATAGAGATCAATGAGATCCACAATGATATGGATTATGCCAAGTTCACTAATGAACTTCTTGATCAAAACAACTTCCTTTTCTGCATTTGAGGCAACAATATACTCGCCCTCGGTTGTAGAATCAAAAACTGTCTCTTACTTTGAACTTTTCCAGCTTACAGCGCCACCATTTAGGCAGAACACATAACCAGATTGCGATCTAAAGTCATCCTTATATGTCTGGAAGCTAACATCGGTGTAACCCATTACCGCGAGCTCTTCCTGACCTCCATATATCAAGAATGTATCCTTATTACTTATTAAGTACTTAAGGATATTCTTTATAGCTACCCAGTGAGCATCACTAGGATCAGATTGGTACCTACTCGTCGCACTTAAAGCATACGAGACATCTGGTCGAGTACATAACATGACATACATGATAGATCTTATTGCAGATGCATATGGAATCTTACTCATGCGATCCCTTTCTTCTTTTGTTGAAGGGGATTATGTTTTTGAAAGACGCATGCCCTGTTGCATAGGTATGAATCCTTTCTTGGAATCATGCATATTAAAGTGTCTCAACACTTTTTCTATGTATGTACTCTGACTTAGACCAATCAGTTTTTATGATCTATCTCTATAGATCCTGATTCATAATATATAGGTTGCTTCACCAAGGTCATTCATAGAAAAGCATTTCCCTAACCAAGCTTTTACTTGTTGCAAGGTATGTATATCATTTTGAATGAGTAATACATCATCTACATATAATACCAGGAAAATGATCATGCTCCCACTAACCTTCTTGTAGACACTTGGTTCATATTCATTCTTTATGAATCCATATGGTTTTACAGTTTCATCAAAATAAAGATTCCAACTTCTAAAAGCTTGCTTCAATCCATAGATTGGTCGCTGTAACTTGCATATCTTATGACCTTCTTCAGGTATGTTAAATCCTTCAGGTTGTGTCTTGTAAACATCCTCAAGAAGATTCACATTAAGGAAAGCAGTCTTGACATCCATGTGCCATATTTCATAATCATGATATGCAGCGATAACAAGTAAAATCCAAACAGATTTAAGCATTGCAACTTGTGAAAAGGTTTCATCATAGTCTATCCCATGAATTTGTTTATAACCTTTAGCAACCAGTCTTGACTTATAGGTATGTACCTTACCATCCATGTCAGTCTTCTTCTTGAAGACCCACTTGCATCCTATAGGATTAGCTCCTACAGGAGGTTCTACCAAGTTCCAAACTTGGTTTGTGTACATGGAATCCATTTCAGATTTCATGGCTTCTTGCCACTTCTCAGACTCATGACCAGTTATAGCCTCTTAGTAGGTTACAGGCCCATATTGATCCATGAGTAATACATCACCTTGACCAGTTATGAGATATCCATATATATCTGGTTGGTGATGTATCCTGCTCGACCTACGCTGGTTTTGTTCTACTTGAGCAGGTTGCTCTTCCACAACTATTTGTGATTCCTGCTCTAATTACTCCATAGGTGTATCAATGTTTTATGATTCTTAAATTTCTTCAAGCTCTACTTTCCTCCCACTGATTCCTTTGGAAATAAAGTCCCTTTTCAAGAAGACTCCAGGGCTTACACCAACATCGACTAATGTAGTAAGCATGGTTTAGAAGAATCTCAAGAACAAATCTACTAGATTAGGATCACTCTTTCTTACAAACATGCACATAAGGGTTACACTAAATTAGTATCTTGACTTAGAGACATCAGTGTCAAAGTTGATACGTTTATTAGATTCTTAGAACTTAACATAGTTTTAGTATAAGAGTAATTTAAGAGGATGTATGGACAACTTTTTGGAAGTAAGTCAGGAGCTCTCGACGAAGCCAGTTAAGAGGTTTTCAAGGCAATAATTAGATTGATAGTTAGGTAGCCAACAATTTAAACACTTAGGGTGCTTAGAGGCATTTTAGAGGATGAAAATCCGCATATTAGGACACACGTCGAACATGTAACAAACAACCGTTGTCGACGGTTATTTAGGAATAGTATATAAAGCTGGCCCGGGCCTTGGAATCAAAGTCGAAAAAATGATCATAAATTCTCTATAGAACTAAAGTACCCAAGTTAAAGAGCGAAATAATTTGTGAGAAATGCGAGTCTTCGTCCATCCTTTAAACTTTCTGCAAATATTTTGTATTCAAAGCATTTACGTTAAATGTCATTTACTTCATTTACTTTGTTTGTTGTTTATTATCTTTATCCAAAGTTTATTATTTGCATCTAGTTAGTTTTGATTCAAACATTTTAAACCCAAATCACACACACACACACACACACACACTTTTCATTATATATTTAGATTTTTTGAGTTAATCTCTTAAGTGAACTAAACTTATGACTACTTACTAAAAACACACGTAAATAAGTTGGCACGCCCATAGGGACGCTTTTGTGAAGAAAATTTAATTTTTGTAGAAAAGTATTATGTTCTGTTTGTCCAATTTTTGTTCTTCATTCATGAAATGACTTTAATTTTGAGCATTATTCTGGGGAGGGGGAGGTTTTTAGATGGTGGATGTGTCATTTCAGGAAGAATCTTGCCAATCCTCATACGCATACATACTCGATGATTGGTCATGTAGGAACTTCAACTTCTATCGGGGAAAATACTATTGTGGTAAGCATAATGTCGACCTTGACTATATCATTATAAGTGGTGGTGTCGTCACCACAAGTGTCTAGTGTTCAAACCACCCCTAGGGTTACATAGAATTTAGGAGACCAAATGCCTCATTTTCCTTTGAATTTTTGCTAGCCCTTGGCGGTAGAGAACAACCTTATGGCATGCCAACTACAATGATAGTAGACCTACACCCTACTACATTAACGTATGCAGATAATGCAATGGCACTTGTGTCCCCTATCAATCCATATCTAGCATTATGATCGACAATAAGAAATCATGTTTGAGTGGCGCAACCTCAGGGAGGGTTAGAATATTCCCCTCAAGTTATTCCCTCATTAGCCATTATTTCTCTCCAATTTGTATGGCAACAAATGTACAAGATTAATGACAAAATAGTTAACATGTTGACACAAAAAATAAGCACGGTGTTCAATCCTATGATTCAGAATACTAATCACAATTATCAGCAACTGGCACACCAAATGGGTAGAATTGTTAATTTATTTGGTACTCCTCAAGCGCCCGTTCAACTAGTTCCTAATAATCAGATTCCATGGAAAGTTGTTCCAGTCGAACCACCTGTACTCAGAGTAGTAGAAAATAATGCAGGCCAAAATGGCCCTGAAATAGTTTTGGTGCAAAGAAACCAGGATACAGACCGAGTAGTTAGGAATGTCTATCAAAATATTTTTAGGGGAAAACAATATAAAAATCACGAATTTGTTTATAAACTTAAGAAGTCCTTGTATGGTTGGAACAAGCTCACAAAGCTTGGTATGAAAGACTTAGAAACTTTCTTCTACAAAATGGTTTTTCAAGAGGAAAAGTTACACACCTTTGTTCTCTAAATCATTCAAGAATGACATTTTAATAGTTTAAATTTATGTTAATGACATCATATTTGGATCTTCTAATTCTTCTCTTTGTCAAGATTTTTCTAAGTCAATGCAGGCTGAGTTCGAAATGAGCATGATGGGTGAATTTAAGTTCTTTTTGCAAATTCAAAATAATCAAGGTCTAAAGGGAACTCACATTCATCAGAACGAGTATACAAGAAAACTTTTAAAGAAATTTGATATGGTTGAAAGTAACATTGCCAAAACCCCAGTGCATCCAACTTATATTAGGGACAAGGACAAAGAAGGTAAAAGGTAAAATAAAAGGTATACAAAGGTATGATTGGCTCTCTTATGTATTTAACATCCTCTAGGCTTGACATTTTTCCAGTGTGTGCTTGTGTGCTAGATTTCAGTCAGATTCTGATGACGTATTCACTATGCATAAGAACTATGTTAACACATGTCTAACTAATTCTTACAACAGTAAAATGTTTGAATAAACCATAGGAACTATTCTTTTGTGCTAAAACAAAAGTTATGTTCTGACACCCACTAGTTCATTATTTTCTTTTTCTTTTTCAAGTAGTAATGATGTCTTATGGCAAGCGTCCATGTAACATGTTGTGTTAGAGAAGATATTACTGATGTTATTTTTGTTTCTTTTCAGTCATCTTTATTTTTTTCACTTCTATATATTCTTTTTTATTGATGCCAAAAGGGGATAAAAGATATGTTTTTGACTCATTTTTATCTCAAGATAGAAGCCCAAACATGTTATATTTATGGGATAAATTATATGACTATCTATGTTAATTGGAAATAATTTTTTTTCTAAGTTTTAATCTTAGAGGGAGCTTGCAAAACTCACTTTGTGAACCTAAGTTAAGAAAATTTTGAAGCCTAAAATTCAGGGGGAGTTTACAAACCTAAATTTGATTTTTAGTTGATTATTTGTTTTGTTATGTCAAAATTGTTCATCAAAATTATAACAATTATCATCATAAAAAAGGGGGAGATTGTTAGAACATGTTTTTCTATATCTACTATCCTTAAGTTTTGATGATAACAAAGTTTAAAGAATAATTTTGTACTCTAATAGTTTGTTGAGTGCGCATAATCTAAATAAGCCAAAAGATGAAAATAAAATAATCTGAATAAACCAAATCCTGAAGAAAGCATAATCTGAACAAGTAACTAAGTAAAGCAGAATCTGAGCAAGCCTGATACTAAAGAAAGTAGAATTTGATCAAGTCAAAATCTAAAGAAAATAGACTTTGAACAAGCCAGACGCTGAATAAAACAAACTCTGGACTCTGGATAAGAGAGACTATGGACTCTAGACTCTGGATAAGAGAGACTTTGGACTCTGAATAAGAAATACTCTGGACTCTAGATGAAAGACACTCTAGACTCTAGATAGAAACATGCTCTAGAATCTGGACATCATCAAATTTTGAACCAGAGTGATAACTCGAAGAAGTTCTAAATTTAAAGCCAACTCTAGATATCCCGGTCAACATTTGTAAAGTAAATAACCCATATGTACTATGATACAATCAAACCTCATATTCACTAGACTTTGAAGTCTATCATCAAGGCTCTGAACTCTGATCAAGCTTTAAATCTCTCGTATACGAAGCCAGTGATTAAAACAGAATGAATGAGTCAATATTCTAAGAATATAGTACAAGTTATGATGCGAAAACAAAAGGATTGTACTACAAACGACTATAAAATATTTTCTCTCCACTATGATGATTTACGGCTGAGCCTAATACCTACAATTACAGCTGTAGATTTGAAGAAGTTTCCAATTCTATCCTCCAACGATCTTATTCTTTATCTATATAAAAGAGGACAAAGGAATTGTGAAAAATATAGATATTGAACAATAGTAGTGACAATGAATTTCATGCTAAAATAATTTTAATTAGAGAAAATCAATATCAAGAAAGAGAAAATAGAGAGAAACACTTAGAACTTCATTTCATATTTTCTTAGTGCAAAGTTTGTTTATCTCTGTGTGTATATGCTTATCTAGAAGCAACTTTGTAAGCAAAAATCTTGTATTTAATAGTTGTTAAATTTCTTGAGGGACTAGAGTATAGTCAGGAGCCTCAAGAAGTCATTGAGGGTTAGTCTTTGTGTTATAATTCCTTAAGGAATTAAGTTTAGTCAGAATCCTTAAGAAGTCATTGACGGTTAGTCTTTAAGTTATTATTCCTTAAGAGACTAAGTTTAGTCATAACCCTTAAGAAGTCACTGACGAGTAGTTTTTGAGATTGTAATCAATTTGATTATTGGATTAAGTCCTGTTGAGAAGGAAAAACCACTCTAGCGAGTGAACTGGATCAACCTCGTTAACAATGAACTATGATAAAAATATCGTGTCATTCTTTTTTCTCATTGTTGCTATTGTTTTTGGGCCATTTAAATTTGTCATATTTGAAACTTAATTTAATCCCCCTTTCTTTTGTTTCTTGAACTTTCAGACTGTACTCATGGTTGCTTCACCTTTCTCAAGGTATTTTTGTCTTTTTTATTGGGTTGCATAACTGGACGGGGGTTAATATTAAATTGGTGACAAGCCATATTAAGTTTAGGCCAAGCATGTCGTTGGGGGAACTACGAAGAGATTGACATTATTAGTAAGACACTTAATGAGTCGTTCCTTACCACAAATGTTAAGTGAGCTCTTCTAGGTTCGACCTTCATGTAAATCAGTCGAAATGGCAACTGGTTCACCAAAGTTGTTGTGATATTTCATCTTCACATAGAGTGTGGATGCCACTACATCTAGCGTCGTGAGGAATGGTCTCCATACGTGCTCACGATTATCTAGCTATTTCCTTCTCTGACAGAAATTAGTGATTCTTTGGCCTCACATGGATGAGTAGATGAGTCATTGAAAGCTAAGAGATCCTCGCCTTCATGAGATCTTGCTCATGTAACCATTACCTTTTAAAGACACAATAGTACATATATAACATTGCAAGAACTCATATCAACGATAAAAGTGTGTTTGGATGAAGCATTTTAATGAGGGAAAATAATTTTTGACGGAATTTGAAATGATTTGATCAAAATCCATTGTTTGAATAAAAAAAATGGAGAATTGTTAAAATGATGTAAATTTATGGAGTATTTTATTCATGTTAAATTTAAGGAATTTAAAATGACACCAAAAAGTAAGGAATTTCAAATTGCTTCATCACTATATATAATATGAATGTTAAATTGTTTATCATTAATTTTCAAATTTTGCAAAATAGTCCTCATATTTTATGAAAATTTCAAATTCACCCCCAAAATTTCCAAAAAATACAAATAAATCCCTAATAATTTTCAAATTTTACAAATTGGTCCTTCAAATTTTCAAAATTTACAAATTGGTCCTTATTTTTATATTTTAGATTTGACCCAAAAACTTTAAAAATTACGAAAATTGCCCAAAGTTTTTAAAAATGAATCATTTTAATACTCTATCCAAACAATAGAATTTAAAATTGAATGGATTCTAACTGAATCATTTGAATTACCTAGAATTTTGAATTCCTTAAAAATTCTCAATTACCCCGTCCAAACACACTCTTAGGACCCCTAACATCGAGGAATTCGTTACCTTAGTAATTTTGTTGGATCTTCCATCGTAGGTCAGACGAAGGACTCAAAACAACATCAAATTGAAAAATATTTAAATATCTCAATAGTAAATAAAATATATTTCGATAGACATAAAAATACTTTTACTTTGTTTATTCTTATTTTTTTAACTATATATCATTAAATAATTAGTATATTTGACTCATTTAAAATTGAGATACATTAATCAATTAAGCAATGTATTTTCTTTTTTTAAGATTTTTTTTCTTATAATAAGAATATTGAGATTATAATTTATGAGAATTCTTTTTCTACCTTTTTCCTGTTTTGTATGCTTAAAAAATGTGCCAAAATCTTATGATAACACTTTCTTTCTCTATTAGGCAACCAACAATTATTTATTTATTGTGATAATCCACTACAATCAATTAAAATGCGTAACCTTATTAAGGGAGTTCCAAAAGCACTTCTAAATCATTTCAAAATAAAAATTCATTTTTTTATTTATATTTTTCCAAAATCAATTCTCCTCCTCCAAAAGCATATCTATTTGAAGCTAGAATTCCATGTTTTTAAGTTTGATAGAATCAATTCTACGTATATTATATATTATTTGTTACAACTCTTATTAATTTTATTTCTTTATCCTCCTTAATTTTCATCAATTTACTTCTTTTGCTATTGATTTGTATGAGAATTAATTACCATTCAAAATCAATTTTGATAAAACTATCCGAACAACAATAATTGATAACAATTACTTCTATATTATTGCATTCAAATATAAATCAATTCAATTATGTTAAAATCAATTCTACTAAACTCAATTCTCTCAAAATCAATTTTGTTCACCGACGATTCAAATACACACTAAATCTTTTGGGCCCACTAGATTAATCCAGAGAAAAACACTGTTACTAACTCTTTCAAAAGTATGTTTGTAACACCGCGTTTGCCGTTTAGTAACTTCGTTCTCAACTAACTGAAATTTCCCGCCAAAAAAAGTTATAATAAAACAAAACGCAAAGCATGGCAAGTGTGAGTGAGTGAGAGTGTTACACTGTTGTTACAACAAAGAAAGCAAATGAAGAACGGTAAACGAAACGCGCTTTCAGATCTCACAAATTCAAGCCATTTTTCATCTTCATCCGTTTCTTCATCAGCCACCATTGAACCACCAATCAAGAACAATCAAATCAACATTCGGTACTTATTAATCATCCTCATCGATTAATCCCTCTCTTTCACATTCTTACATAATCAACATTCATAATCACTTTTTTTCTATAATCTTTATTTTTAATTAATTCTCAGGAAAACCTGTTTAACTCCGCTTGATAATGTCAAGCCATCAACCGTTCATCGCGCAAAGGTACAATCATCTCATCTTTTCCCCGATTCTAAATTTCTATATACATATTTTTACGATTTTTTTGTAGTTAATTGTTTGATTGAATTTGTTTTCAGAATCAAAACAACACTGAAGCTCTTCCCCCGACGTTAACAGTTCGATGTAAGAAGGTATATTCCGTTTGAATTACTCTTCACAGTTTAGCTTTGATTTTTATTTTTGCTATATTAACTGTTTGATTTATTTTGCTTAATTTGTTTTCAGAAGCAACGTGTTGTTGCTATGTCACGTGAACAAGAGGATCTGGAAGATTACATTGAGAAACAGAAGGCCTATTTTAAACAGATCGATGAATATGAACTCGAAGAAGAGGAGGTTGAAGAATATATCGACGAGTGATGTAGTATTTGAGTGCTTGAAGCTAATACATAAGTGTAGTTAATTGTTGATGTTGATAGGTTTAGGGAAAAGTTGTTTAACACTAGCAAATTGCTCTAGTTAGTAAATTGAGATCTTAGAAACTCTATCTTGTTTCATATAAGAGAATCGCAATTGGATACTTTTTAGTATATACTTATCTCACAGTTCAATTCAAACATTACAATGAATTTGCATTTATAATTCCTTATATGATAACTTGCCTAATGACAAGAGATCTTTATTGGGCATAATTTTTTAAATATAGATGGATAATTTTCAGTTGTTTTTTCTGCAATTGAGTCTGATCTGTCCTTTGTTTCCTGTGAGGGGATTTAGATTACTCATTTTGACCATACCCTCGGCGAAGGCATCGAAAAATTCTTCATTATCATTAGCATATTTCTGCACCAGTTTATCAGTTGTAGGATTCCCATTGAACAATTCCTGGTCAGAATGGACAAGACCCTTTTTAGCAACTAAATGCTTGTAGTATAGGTTATCGAAATGAGTCGGAGTTTGAAAGTCGAATGGTTGGTGAACATTGTCGTTTCCAGTTCTGGGACACTTGCTCTGCAGCGACTTGGCAAATGAAGGATCAATGTTGGAATCATTGTAGATGTGTGCTCGAAACAGCGAACATCTGGCTAGCCCGATTGTATGTGCGCCTGTTATTAAAGATATTAGTTCAAATGAATTGAAACATAGGAGTATATACTATATACTATATTGAACATTTGCCATTCATAGTACCTGAAAGAGCTACCAAGTCCTTCTCAGAGAGTCCTTGGTTAGCAAAATTTGCTTTGAGTTTGTCAAGATTGAGAAATGGTCCCGGAATAGACCTATTGGCATCAGCCCTACTAGCTGTGAATGAATCCCTTCTTCCCAAACCTACTTCCCAAAAAGGACCTCCTAGCTGTAAATTTCAACAATCATTCATCCATGAATAGATTTATTAGTTCTCTTTAATTAAGCCAATTATAGTATTCTATCATTGATTCATTATGCTATTGAAGTATATGATATTACATTAACAACGGAGTCTCGAGCAGCCAAAGCAAGAATATCAGCACAAGACACGGTACTTGGGCATGCTTTCTCTACATTGGCTTTAATGTCATCAATCACATTGAATCCTCTCGCTGAATTATTGTTGGCTGCTGCTGTTTTTTCTCCTATGAAACTATTTGTATCATCCAACAATATTGATCCATCACAGCCCTGAATAATCATTATATTAAAAGAAGCCAAATCAAGTTAATGTGTACATATATAGTAGTATATACTCACGTTTACAAAGCAGTCATGGAAATGCAATCGAAGTAACGAAGCTCCTATGCGAGCTTCATTACGGATGGCTTTTATGACTCCTTGATTCACTATAGACAACAGTTTCGGGCAACTCTCGCAATAGAAATCTGTGCATAGCTCATCGTCATCTGCTTCAGAAAGTGCAAACGCAGCAACAAGAACAAACAAGAGGAAGTAGTAAGAAGCCATATAAGCTTTCACTGAGTACACAAAAACTAAACAATTGTTGCCTCATTTTATAATAACAATGATGAAGGATACTATTGGATATACTACTTAAGTGAACCAATCAAATTTGAGTTACTTTTTAAGTGAAAAATAGAAAAATATTAGACTTTTCAAATGAATAATTTTGTGGTATGTTCGATTTCCCGACAAAAAAACTACAGTTGTTGATATTACTAGTGTGTAGCAGCATTATTTGTCATATAATGACATGTATCATATATGATAACATAATTTCTAAAACCCAAACTGTGTCAATTAAAGTAGTATTTTCGAATATAGTAACAAACAAGGAACAATTATTATCGGTTCAAATGTCATTTTAGTATTTTGTTTTTACTGCTAAAAAGCAGTGGCTATGATGTGTTACTTTTGCATGATTTGCTCCAATCACTGTCATTTTGTGATAGGAAGGTTCCCAAAAGTGGAAAGTGCATGAGTGGATAAAACAATTTCAAAACTTGTTTTGGTTTTAGAAGAAAAGTCCACACACATTATTATTATTATGTGAGATGCCCGATCATTGTTTGATTTTGTTTATCCGTGGATGAAAAAATTGAAGTCTAAACCCTTTTCACATGTTTAATGTTGGGTTGATTTTTAAGGTTGCAAAAAGTTTGTTAAAGAGCAATGACAATTGTGAGATGTGTGTGGGACACTTATGTTTTAAAAGAGAAAATAAAGGTAGTAAAAAGGAACTTAAAATATGGAAATAACATCTATGGAAGATTAAAGGAAAAAATGATTGTTTGTTGAGTGTTCTTTTTTTTCACCATTATATTATGTCTTTGGCATATTTGATTTGAAGCATGAACAGAGAAGGTTGGGAAATTGATGATTTCTTATGTAAAATGGTGAATATATTTAAGGCTTCATGTTACCAGGGTTTCTGGGTAGGGATAGGGATACATCATGTTCATATCGTAGAACAGTTCTTTAGGTGAATGCTCAAGAGTTGGTGAAGGTTTAGGGTATACTAGTATCTCTGTGAAATAATGGCTGATTCATGTTTATTTCTTCTAGTTTCGTTGGTTTTTGTAGAATCTTCTGTCAATTTTTCTTTCATTTTTGTTTTCTAAGTAATATGCTGCTCTGAAAATAATCTGGTTTGATGGATTTTGTTATCCAAGGAATAATTGTATTCACAAAATTGAGGAATATCTCAAAAACAAATAAAATACATGTATTGGGATGCGTACGAAGATATATCTCTCAAAATTAAAAATATTTTTGAAATTTTACATGGTACCTAAGAAACATTTAAGATACAATAAAAAATCGTCTTATTGTTTAAGCAATGTTTTATGGACTGACTTTAAAGTGTATTTTATGAGAATTTTGTTAAATTCTTTTCGAATGGTAAGCTTATGAAAAATTCTAAATCCACCTCCATAACTCGGATTCCTAAAATTGTTATATTATCCAAAGGTTGTTTGATTTTTGACGGATTTATTTAGTTTTATGTATGTATAAGAATTTTTTCGAAGTTTATAGAAAAACTGTCATTTTCTATTAACACTACGTGAGTTTATAAAATCATTATATTTTACTATAAATAGTGATAGTTTTATTAAAAATCATTTTAAAACCGTCATAATTCATACAAATTTTTATAAGAATTAATCTTGTTTAAAATAGATTTTGAGAAGGTTCATGACTTACTAGAATGGAAGGATATGACTTACTAGAATGGAAGGATTTGGATGTTATAATGAGAAAGATGAGATTCCCTAGGATATATAGGCAATGGATTATGGAGTGTGTTTAATCACTTACAACATAAATTATTCTCTTTAACAGTATTTCAACTTAAAAAATACTCTTTGTCCCAGTTCTTGTTCTATGTTGCGGCAAAAGATATGAATGTTATGTTGAATACATTTGTTAGAGACAACCCTTTTTTTATATAGATATAAAATCGACCTGGATTTAAATTTCATAATGTCACAATTGGAATTCCCTTATGACATTTTGATGTTCGACTATGGAATGTGGATGGATCAACTAGAGGGAATCTTGGACCATTTGGTATTAGAGGAATCCTTAGATATATAGATACATAATTTTAACAAATTTTGCAGCTTCAATTGGAGTTAGAGTCTCGAATGCGGTTGAATTTTTAAAATGGTGTGTCTTACAACTAAACCTTTTCCCTCTCACACTGCGAAGATTACTGAATAAAAACAAATAATATGATAAAATCACCAAACCATACCTCATTTGTGAAGTATCTTTTTGCCGCATATGCTTTTTTTTTTTTTTTTCAATTAACATGCTTTTTATTTACTATTGCAAAAAATATATTTAACTTAATCTCGGATGTGGAATTGATTTAATCTCGATTATAGAAACGAGATAACGAAAGGCGTAATAAACACTCTCAACCATTCGCCTCAGTTTTTGAATAACCGAGAGGATAGTTGAGATGGTCATTGGTTTGATCCCCAACAATAACTTTTTTTATATTTTCAAAACTAGCGACACATACCTCTCGATTTATGGTCAAAATCGAGGAAAAAATAATTTATTTTCTTTTTAAATACACAGAATATTAAAATAAATTGTTTAAATAAATTCAAATTTTGACAATGGATTTTCAAAGAATAGCAAATCTTTTCTTGGAGAATAACAATTTTTGTTGTTTTACAGATTTTATTGTATACTCTTTGTGTGTATTCTTTTCAAGTTCAATGGATTGCATATATCCAATTTCTGATAAGTAATTTATTTCTACCATGAGAATTTTTTTTTTTTTGCCTACACTTGTAGTCCATCTCAGAGATATGTTAAGAGATTTCATTATCTTTAACAAATATTTTCATGACAAATGCTTTCATGAGAAAAAGAACAAGATACACGTGCTTGCAATTTACAACATGTTTAAAAATAAAATTTTCAATGTTGTCTCAACCGAGGAAAGCAATAAATTATAGAGTGATTTATTTGATTGAAAACATAGGAAGATTATTCCAAAAATACAACAACATCATCAACACCATTATTTTATGATTGATTGCAAGAGTAAAAAAAGATTTATATAAGATAAAAGAATATTGAATATTGTTTCTGCCTTGCAACTCATCCCAAAGTATGACGCGTACAAGTTTAAAGCAAATACATATAAGTTAGGTTTAAGGTCAAATCTGATTAACAAATATTTTTATAGTAAAATCTGATTATTTAATCTCTCGGTTATTAAAGTATGATGCATACAAGTTTAAAGCGGATACATATAAGTTAGGTTTAAGGTAAAATCTGATTAACGAATGTTTTTATAGTAAAATCTGATTATTTAATCCCTCAGTTACTATAGTAAAATCTGATTATAGTAAAATCTGAATATTTTTTCTTTGTGCGTATTCTTTTCAAGTTCAATGGATTGCTTGCTTCCAATTTCTGATAAATAATTTGTTTCCACTATGAGAATTTTTTTTCTACACTAGCAATCCATCTCAGAGATATGTTAAGAGATTTCATTATCTTTAACAAATATTTTCATGACAAATGCTTTCACGAGAAAGAGAACAAGATACATGTGCTTGCAATTTACAAATATTTAAAAATAAAATTTTCAATGTTATCAACCGAGGAAACACAATAAATTATGGATTGATTTATTTGATTGATAATATAAGAAGATTATTCCAAAAATACAACAACATCATCAACACCATAATATTGGGATGGATTACAAGAGTAAATTTTTTTTTTATTCAAGATAGAAGAATATTGAATATTTTTTCTGCCTTATAATCCATCACAAAGTATGATGCGTACAAGTTTAAAGCAGATACATATTAGTTAGGTTTAAGATAAAATCTGATTAACGAATGTTTTTAATAGTAAAATTTGATTATTTAATCTCTCAGTTATTAAAGATACCCGAAAGAATAAATTTAAACATAGAAAATAAAATAAAAAGGAAAGTATCACTTTTAAGGAAATAAAAACTAAACTGCTATTATTGGGATTTGAAGCATGTCCTGAATTATTTTTTCATTCGGTGATATTTAGAAATAGAAGAAATATGTGATATTTATTTTAAAATAAAAATAAAATATGGCGCATTTTGCCATTATATCTTGATTTTTTTATATTGGGTGAGGTTAAAACTTTATTATGAAATGAACTATTTGTAGTGATTATTTTCTTCTTGATTTAAAAACTTTTATACTATTAAGTAAAATACACACAAACATTATTATTAGAGTGGAGTTCAGTTTACTCCATTCTAAGAAATAATAGCTTTCAAGCTAGATTTAATCGAATGACTAATTAAGTAAAATATTAATTTAACTATTAAATTAGATTCAATTTATATTATTATTATTATTATATTAAATTGTATACTTTTGATAAATTTATAAATTTCGAAACTTCTTTTATTGATCTAAGTTTATCAACCTATGTTTCACATATAAAATTTGTTATTATAAATCAAAATTAAAATATAGTATATATAGATTAAATTATAATTTTGATCCTTCTATTATGTTCCCCTCATGAAATCATTTATTCTATTTTGTTTTTGAATAGTTTTGATTTTCATCCTCAATTTTGATCTAAAAATATTGAGATTTTAAAAAAACTTTAATACATGAGACTTTTTGATGACATGGCATAAATTTATTGATCTTTTTATCCATGTTATTTTATAAATAATTTTTTAATTAATAATTTTTAATTTATTTATTTTCTAAATTTATATGGAAATTAATTATTTATAAATTTATATAAAAATTAATTAATATAAATTTTAAATTAAATTACTTGTGCTTAAAACCCATCTCCTTAACTCAGAGGCTTACATGTCATTATGTTATGTTTGTGTATGCTATATGCATACTCAAAATAAATATAAGGCTTAAATGCACTTTTGGTCCCTCTAATTTGGGCAATTTAAATATTTGGTCCCCCTATTACAAAACTTGTGAATTTGATCCCTTAAGATAGATGCACTTTGGATTTACTTGGTCCTATAACATCCTAATTTTTGCCCTTAAGATTTTGATATATTTTCATTTGCATCATTCATACAAATAAGATCACACATTGGTTCTTTTATCCTTCTCGGTTGCAGGTTTATGCCTCGCAGGAGATCATCATTGCTTTTGTGTGTCTTTTATTTGTTTATGTTTCTCATGCATGTTACCCACGTAGAGGAAACATTCAAACAGAAGGGGTGAGATTCTTAAATAAATTAAAAGAGGAAAATGATATAAATATATGGTATATATCACATAACTACAACAACGATATATTTATCACAACAAGAATCACAACCCAACTACACATCTATAACATACACATCAACAACATGTGCATCCATATCATACACACCAACAACAATGCATGCAAATGAGACTCAACCATAGACTCAATGCATGTGGTACCATTTAACGATCCCTGTTTCATGATCCAGTTCCCCGTCAGAACTCTCGACCCCTATTTCATGGTCCAGTATAATCCCTCTTTCAGATCACACCCACGACCCCTGTTTCATGGTCACGCGCGATACCTATTTCATGATCGCACCACTAACTGTGTTTGAATTCAATCACACCACCAACAACGATTCCATCAAGTAATTTGGATGGACGTGGTTACCATACATTGGTATACCACCCCACAACTATACACATGTCATGCACCATCTGTGATAATATGCAATATCAACAACAACAACAGCGACTCCATGCAACAACCTCAATTACAACATACGACAACATCAACAACAACATATGACAACCTCAACAACATCGTACCACATTATCAATAACAATATATAACAACATCAACAACAACAACATATAACAACATCAACAACATCATATAACAACATCAACAACAACGTGCAACAACAACAACAACACCTACTTATTCCTCATTACATTAACATCACTCAACCATAACTTGCATTTTAGCTAACATACATCATTATGTTACTACCACAACTCAATCCCCTTACCACATTCAATCATGCAATTATAACCACAACAACATTTTATAACAACGATGCAATAATATTCTACTACAACAACTCATCCACCTCAACATGCTACAATAACTACATACTACAACAAGTTCATACCACAACGATTTAACGACAACATACAATGACATCTCGTCCACAACATACACACATTCACTTATTCATGTATTTCACATAATCACATTTCGTATTCAACAAAACAAGTGTATAACCTATCAATACACACTCCTAACACAACCGCATCAGAACAAAGCCACTAGGATATGTCGCACCCCGAAAAATACGACCTCACAATAAAAGACCGCACGCTGGGAAGACATAAGAGTCGCCACCTAATTCTAATTTATTCCCAAAAGGGGAAGGGAAGATATAGATAAAACTCGTCTAAAAGGGAGGATAAAGACAAGGGTCGTTGCAATAATTGTATGGGTTCGGAAGTCGGTTATGCAAGGGGAAAGTATTAGCACCCCTCACATCTATTGTACTCAACAGGAACCATCTAAGTTGTCACGCGCAAAAGGATGTTTATGCTTAATTAGTTACTTTCTAAGGTAAATGAGTTTAATTATAAGTTTGATTGATACTAGGTGCTCGACAAGGATTGAGATCCTTGTGCCTACATACTCCCTCGTGCAATGGGAAATCAGAGCCTCGTAGTTCGACTTACTATGGGTGATGGTTGTTGATTTTATTACCTTTATTTTATGAAAGGATTTAGGAGTCGAATTGCACTAAATACTATGGGTAGAGGTGATTATCCCGATCACTCTGTCCAAATGTCCGGTGCCAAAATAATCGGAGTGAGTAACAGGATTCCTATTATCCTCCTTTCTACCACTTAAGGCTCGTGGCATACAATTCTTCTCATTTTATTAGAGTGTTTTATTACCTAAGACCACTTAACGCTGGATCAAGGGTTTGGATCTAAAAGAAAGGTTTTGGTTATTTGAGGTTTGATGGCGACACACGTAGGTGACCGACTTACGGGTGAATGCAAATGAAGTGTTATGTGTTGGTTTATTAGTGAGGCACAATGCACTCGGCTTGCAAGGTTAGGTGGAAACAAATCCTAGTCCCTAAGGGTGCTCCTAGAGAAACGAAACCATAACCGAAAATAAAGTGCAAGTGTGCGAGTGCAACCACTTGGTGTATGACCAAGGGTTCGTGAAAGAAGCAAAATCGATACTAGTCCCTAAGGGTGCTCATAGCGATCGAAACGATAAATGCGAAAAAGTAATTTGTATACATGAAATGGGGGAGGGATACAAAATAAATTACACAGGATTGCACGAAATAAAATGGTTATTATATTGGCCCAAGAGGAAGCGTGTGTGAAGTGTCCTAAACTATTTGGAGTCGTTGGAGCTTGAAATTTAATCGAAAGCGTCGAAATGTAGCTCTTTAACTACCTTAGAACTGATTCAATGTTAGAATCGTCCTATGAGGAGTCGAGCATCAATTTATGTTATTGAAATTCAAAAATAAAATAAAATAAAATAAAATGGTCTCATCATTTAATCGATATTTCAAGTCGACTTGCGACAGATCTCAAGGTATTTAGATGTTCATTGACCATAAAAATAAAATGAAGATAAAATAAAATAAACTAAATTACTTTGACAAAATGGAAAATAAATCGAAAATAAAATGTTAAATAAATAAACTAAACTAAATAGACCTCATATTGATCAAACTTGACCGATTTAATGAAATCGAACATATTTGACATTTTATGATATCATCGTTCCAATAAAATAAAGTAGAAATTAAAGAAGTGAAATAATAAACAAACACATGAATAAAATGAAGCTAAAACATAAGAAAGTAAAAAAATAGAAATCATTTTTACTTGATTTTAAATCACAAAAGAAAATTAAATATATATTATATATAAAAAAAGAGCTAAGAGTTAATGAGATAATGTGTGCGTAGAGTCTGGGAATAAACCCGACCTAACAAAATCAAATAAAAAGAGAGAAAAAAAGTTAAAACAAAACAAAAACAACATTGTTCAGGTTGCAATCCACCTCTCGTTTTCATCACACTCTCCTTTCCTCTCGCGGCTCACCCTCTTGCTCAAATCTCTCCATCACTCTCACAACCTCGCTGCGAATCCGTCTCTATTTTCATCTCTCCTTGATCATTATTTGGTTCTGTTTTTGGTTTGTGTTCGGTGATTTCGGTTTGGTATTGTAGGTTTTTTCAGTTTGATTCATTTTCGAGTTCTATGTGTCTGTGCAATGTAGGTTTTCTCCTCATTCTCGATATCTCTATTTTGTTTCTCTGTGAATCGGTGTTTGGTTTGTGAGATATGTGAAGGTTAAAGGTTTGAAAGGTTGGTGTCGTTGGGTTTGTGTTGTGAGAGTGAATGATTTGAATCTCTGCAAAAACGTAATTTCACGGTTTGTGGGTTATTCTGGTTTGAAGATGTTTAAGAGGGTGGCTCAACGATGAAGAAGGGTGGTGGTGATGAAGATGAAGAGAGTTCGTTTTGTGGTTTTGTTTTCTTTTTTCGGATGTGTTTTCTGAAGGTGGAGAAAAGGATAATGAAGGATGTCGTTTGAAGAGGAAAAAATATTTCTGGTTTTAGGTTTTATGCACAATTATTTTAAAGTTTTATGAAGATTGGTTAATGGTGTTTTGCAGGGGTTTCTTAAGGTCATCCAAGCTTAGAAATGAATGAGTGAGAGGCTGAATATAAAGGAGAGATTGATGGTATTTTTGGAAGACTTGTGGGAAAAGATTTGGAGGAATATTCTTGTATTGATGCTGAATTTTGAGAAAGGATAAGGTTGTATTGTTGCTGAGATGTGTGTTGTGACTTGCGTGATGTATCATGCGTGGTTGTACTGTGGAATGGAATTTTTCACATTGGCTTCTCATATGTAGTGGAGTCATAAAATGGGTGATGCCTTATGGATTGTTTTGTGAATGTTGCAAATTGGGTGTGAGGCCAAAACATAGCTGCAAATAGAAATTGAAGACTGGCAATTGTGTAATTGATTGGAGGTTTGTGGAGTCACGTGGGATGAGGCTGATATTTGGGGCGCTTGATATATTGATGGAACGAAAGAAAAAATAAAGTGGGGTTGGCTGCTTGTGTCTTAGAAATTGTATAGGCAAAGCTTGTAGTGTATTTCTTGGGAGGAATTGGTTGACGTGATGGTGCGTGATATTGGTCTTTTTTTGCTGGGAAATGTGTGGTAAATAATGATACTAATAATAACAATAAAAACAATACTACTACTACTACTACTACTACTACTAATAATAATAATAATAATAATAATAATAATAATAATAATAATAATAATAATAGAAAATATAAAATGAATTTGGATTATAATGAAATTAGTAAAAATGAAAATAAAAAGAAATGGTGAAATATATATTTTTTAGTGTAGAATTATTGGTAATAAAAGTATAGCAAAAAAATTTTGATGGTTTTTTTTTTTTGTAAAATAAGATGGAGAATAACAATGGAATCTTTTTTTAGTATTTTTGTGATACATGAGTTTTGAAATAAAATAAAATAAAAAAATTTATTCTTGAGTTTTGGAAAAGATATGGATAAAATCGGGTAAAAGAAAAAAATGTGAATGGATAGAAAATGGATAATTCGGGTGACATGAAAAATGGATGATAAATTTAGGATTCGAATTGAAAGATGGAGAATGACAATGGAGATGAAATCGAAATATGGATGAATTGTCACCTCTCCACTATACACTGATTTTTCAACAACACAATCACACAATCTGATTAGCCAACCCTGATTCAACCTTACACACAAAAACTTGAACTTGGACAATAAAAGCAATGCCATTTTTTTTAATAAAGGTTAGACGAAAATAAAATTATATACAGGTAGGACATATTTGGGGTATGACAGCTGCCCCTATCGAATTGGCTTAAACTGAGTAAGATGAATTGGCTCGAGTTCATTCTTTCAAGGTATAAGTCAATTAGATAATAAAAAGAATCTGAATTTGTATTGAAAGAAAGAAATTATGACAAGAGCTGACGATTAAAACTGGAAAGGTTGGTGACACCAAAATGATGTAGGTTGACTGAAAATTAAATAAATCGCTACCCCCAAAAGGATGATAAGGTGATCCCCGCACCAAAATGATGAAGGTAAACTGGAAATTAAATAGATCTCTATCACCAAAAAGATGATTAGGCGATCCCCACACCAAAAGGATGAAGGTAAACTGGAAATTAAATAAATCGCTACCACCAAAAGAATGATAAGGCGATCCCCGCACCAAAAGGATGAAGGTAAACTGGAAATTAAATAAATTGCTATCACCAAAAGGATGATAAGGCGATCTCCGCACCAAAAGAATGAAGGTAAACTGGAAATTAAATAAATTGCTATCACCAAAAGGATGATAAGGCGATCCCCATACCAAAAGGATGAAGGTAAAATGGAAATTAAATAAATCGCTATCACCAAAAGGATGATAAGGTGATGCCCGACACCAAAAGGATGCAGGTAGACTGAAAATTAAATAAATTAATATCACCAAAAGGATGATAAGGTGATCCCCGCACCAAAAGGATGAAGGTAGGCTGAAAATTAAATAAATCGCTATCACCAATAGGATGATAAGGAAATCCCCGTACCAAAAGGATGAAGGTAAACTGGAAATTAAATAAACCGCTACCACCAAAAGGATGATAAGACGATCCCTGCACCAAAAGGATGAAGGTAAACTGGAAATTAAATAAATTGCTACCACCAAAAGGATGATAAGGTGATCCCCGCACCAAAAGGATGAAGGTAAACTAAAAATTAAATAAATCGCTACCACCAAAAGGAAGATAAGACGATCTCCGCACCAAAAGGATGTAGGTAAAATGGAAATTAAATAAATCATTATCACCAAAAGGATGATAAGGCGATCCCTGCACCAAAAGGATGAAGGTAAACTGGAAATTAAATAAATCGCTATCACCAAAAGGATGATAAGGCGATCCCCTCACCAAAAGGATGAAGGAAAACTGGAAATTAAATAAATCGCTATCACCAAAAGGATGATAAGACGATTCTCACACCAAAAGGATGAAGGTAAATTGATTAAATAAATCCCTATCACAAAAAGGATGATAAGGTGATTCCCAAACCAAAAGGATGAAGGTAAACTGGAAATTAAATAAATCGCAATCAGCAAAAGGATGATAAGGCGATCCCCGCAGCAAAAGGATGAAGGTAGACTAGAAATTAAGTAAATCGATATCACCAAAAGGATGATAAGGCGATCCTCGCACCGAAAGGATGAAGGTAAACTAGAAATTAAATAAATCGCTATCACCAAAAGGATTATAAGGATATCTCCACACCAAAAGGATGAAGGTAAACTGGAAATTAAATAAATCGCTATCACCAAAAGGATGATAAGGCGATCCCCGACACCAAAAGGATGTAGGTAGACTGAAAATTAAATAAATCGCTATCACTAAAATGATGATAAGGCGATCCCTGACACCAAAAATTTGCAGGTAATAACAAAACTAAATAAATTTCTATCACCAAACGGATGATAAGGACAAACTTTTTGAGTAATACTGGCATAATGAGTAAGATTTCTTGGGGAGTTCAACAAAAGGTTGAGGAAAATGATCCAATAGGGAACGCCTATTGAGTAATACTTGGTAAAAGTTTGCTTGGAGAAAAATTGGATAGCTTCATCAGCAAAATGTTGAAGAGAACAGTTCCATGGGGAACGCCCACTAGATTTGCTGATGAGAGGCCTGGAATCTTCGATTGATCCTGGATCTTGACTTATAAATGTTTGATTTTGAAAATTTACTCCATTATGATGAAAATACGATGCAAAGCATTTCTCTCAGGAGCCCATACTACTCAACCTATCCTAATTGTTAGTACTCATAAGCATGGGTATAAAGCCTTTCCATTAAGTTTTTTTTGCAATCAAAGTATCGATCCAAATCATAGTACCAAGAAGCCACAAGATATATAATATAGAAAGCAATAAAAAATAAACAAGTAAGGCATAATTCAAACATCCAAACAAGTGTGAAACAACCTAGAATAGGCTTGACTTGCATAGGGATGAACCAGTCCCCAGCAGAGTCGCCAGCTGTCGCACCCCGAATAATACGACCTCGCGATAAAAGACCGCACGTTGGGAAGACATGAGAGTCGCCACCAAATTCTCATTTGTTCCCAAAAGGATAAAGGGAAGATATATATAAAACCCTTCTAAAAGGGAGGATGAAGTAAGGGTCTTCGCAATTATTTCCTAGATTCAGAAGTCGGTTATGCAAGGGGAAGGTATTAGCACCCCTCACATACGTTGTACTCAACAGGAACCATCTAAGTTGTTACGCGCGAAGGGATGTCTATTCTTAATGAGTTACTTTCTAAGGGAAATGAGTTTAACTATAAGTTTGATTGATTTTAGGTGCTCGACAATGATTGAGATCCTTGTGCCTACGTATTCTCTCGTGAAATAGGAAAGTCAGAGCCTCGTAGTTCGACCTACTACGGGTGATGGTTGTTGATTTTATTACCTTTCTTTCATGAAAGGATTTAAGAGTCGAATTGAACTAAAGAAAATGGGTAGATATGATTATCCCGATTAATTCGTCCAAACGTCTGGTGCCAAATTAATCAGAGTGAGTAACGGGATTCCCATTATCCTCCTTTCTACCACTTAAGGCTCATGGTGTACAATTCTTATCGTTTTATTAGAGTATTTTATTACCTAAGACCACTTGGCATTGGATCAAGGGTTTAGATCTAAAAGAAACATTTTGGTTATTTGAGGTTTGATGGTGACACACGTAGGCGAACAACTTACGGGTGAATGTAAATGGAGGTGTATGTGTTGGTTTATTAGCAAGGCACAATGTGCTCGACTCGCAAGGTTAGGTGGAAACGAATCCTAGTCCCCTAAGGGTGCTCCTAGCGAAATGAAACTATAATCGAAATTAAAGTGCAGGTGTGCGAGTGCAACCACTTGTTGTTGGACCAAGGGTTCGTGAAAGAAGCGAAATCGATACTAGTCCCTAAGGGTGCTCCTAGTGATCGAAACGATAAATGCGAAAAAGTAAATTGCGGACATTAAATGGGGGAGGGAGACAAAATAAATTACATGGGATTTCACAAAATAAAAGGGTTCATTGTATTGGCCCAAGAGGAAGTGTGTGTGAAGTGTCCTAAACTATTCGGAGCCGTTGGAATTTGAAATTTAATTGAAAGCGTCGAAATGTAGCTCTTTAACTACCTTAGAACCGATTCAATGTTAGAATCATTCTATGAGGAGTCGAGCGTCAATTTATGTTATTGAATTGAAAACATAAAATAAATAGACCTCATATTGATCAAACTTGACCGATTTAATAAAATCGAACATATTTGACATTTTATGATATCATTGGCCCAATAAAATAAAGAAGAAATTAAGGAAGTGAAATAATAAAAAAAACACATGAATAAAATGGAGTTAAAACATAAGAAACTAAAAAAATAGAAATCATTTTTACTTGATTTTAAATAACAAAAGAAAATGAAATATATATTATATATAAAAAAAGAGCTAAGAGTTAATGAGATGGGGTGAACCGTGTATATCAGGTATGAATAGGAAACTCGGATGGGCCAAGCCCATCTCAAAACCATAAAATCTCTTAAACAAGTAAACCAAAAATAATTATAAAAAGTAAAATTCGGAAGAGGTGTATCGTGATGTGTGTAAATCAAGGAGATCCATGGATCCAGATAGATAGTGTGTGCGTAAAGTTTGGGAATAAACCCGGCCCAACAAAATCAAATGAAAAGAGAGAGAAAAAAATTAAAATAAAACAAAAACAATATTGTTCTGGTTGCAATCTGTCGCTCCCCGGATTTTCATCCCGGTATAAACGCGAACCGTTGGCGATGTTGGAGGTTGAGGTTGAATAGAGTCGCCAGCTAGGCATTTTTATCCCGAAGGAAAGGTAATGCTGCATAAACCTGGAATGGTATTAGCACCCAGATCGTCCGTCGTACTCGATGGGATCCATGCTTACTTGATTGTGTTTAAAAGGGGATAGTGTATATGCTAAACTGTGCATAAAAGCTAGGGAGAAAAGGATGTACAAAGTGTCAGTGCAAAGAAGAAAGTGAGTGCTTAAACCTGAGGCTAAGGAAAGAGAAACTGGGAAGAGAAGAGGGGGGAGACAAAGAGACTTTTGTTCGATAACTGTTAAGTTATGCCTACGTATCCTCTCGTGCAATGAGGAAGTCAGAACACCGTAGTTCGACTCAAAGAGACTGGATGATTTTGTTGTGAACTGCTTGCTTGTCTATGCTCAAGTGTATGACTCGTCTGGCTCGAGTGCTAACTGTCTTGCATTAGACGGAAGAAACAAGTTCTCATTTTCAGAGTGAATATGGTGAGAAAATAATCCCGGAGGAGACGTTTATTGTTTGTTTTTGTTTTTTCAGTTTTTTCAGTTTTTTATTGTTTTTGGTGTTTTGCATAAGATAATGAGCTTAAGCCTTAATCAAGGGTTTGTAAACTCATTATATCTACCCTGATTAGGGATAATGAGTCTACTTAAGTATGGGATGAGAATCTCAACTTAATTACCCTAATGATGCAGGATTAAGATCATTAACCTACTTGTGATTATTAAGTGTCTTTGGATTTTGGTTTTGTGTTAAGTAATGAGTTTAATCTCTAATTTGGGATTAGTGAACTCATTACACCATCCTAAGAGAAGGATAATAGATGAGAACACTTAAGATGAGGAAGATACCTCAACTTAATTCATGGTTAGGGACTAAATTCATTATATAACAAGCCTTTATTAAAGTGGATTTTAATTAAAGGTTAGATTAATAAATGGATTTTATGTTTGTAAGACTAAACTTGAGGGGGACTTGTCCATTAAACACTAGGGTTAGTCCCTCTGAACCAATAGGAAGAGATGTAACCCTAATATAAGGCCCAAGTTACAAGCTTAAGTCTTAATGATTTTAGATGTTTTGATTAGGAGGTGTAAACAACTTAAATGTTTAACACTAAGTATTAAAGTTATACACTCCATCCTAAGATAAGGATACAGGCATAACCATAATTCAGAGTCTTAAAACTTTAACTGCTTAGCCTTGATTATGAGATGAGAAGTAGAGACTCAAGGTGACTCAAAGGTAAAAACTAGGGGGGACTATGTACAACCCTAAAGTTATCATTCTTGGATGTTCCTATGGTTTGTGAGGCTTAAGAAAATATCTTCAGAAAGTTTTCAGATGACCACCAAGGAAGAAGAAACAGATGAAAAGAGAAGAGAAAGGAGAATAGGTTACTTACTTCCTGAAGAAGTTAAGTAACCTGAGAGAAAGAAAAGGAGAAAGAGAGAGAACAAGTGAACCAAATTCACTTTAAGCACAAATAACAATGCAAATGAAAAGATAAGAAGAGGTGAGATGTGGAGGCCAATCCACATCCTGATCAACTTACCAGAAGCCTCTGAAATGGTTAGTATGAATGCATAAGGTGAAACAAGATGCAATGAAGCAAAGATGAAGATGCAATCATGCCAACAAGAAGTGAATACATGATACAAATGTGTCATGGAGAGATGCAAAGTCATATACAATGCATATGTATGATCATACAAGTGATGGATGTAAAAACAAGCATGTTAGAAACTTAAGAACACATGAACATACATAAGATGTAATGGATGCAACAATGATCAGCCAATGTTCACACATGTCCTAAGATATCTAAGATGACATACAAATGCATGAGATGTCATGACAAGTTCACATGATGAAGGTATGTAAAGATGAATGCAAATGAACATGACAAATTAGGGTTTTAAGAAAGTATGAGATGCATATGATCAAAACGCAAGCAATACACATGATAAAAAATTTAAATTGCAACCAAGTGAACCCTAAGAATACATAAGATCACCCCCCAAAGATGGAAGTCAGAAGCTAAACCAAAGTCAAGTTATGGTTTTTCCAAGTTAGGCTAGGGTTTTGGGTACCTCTTCATGAAAAATGTCAAACAAATGGAAAATTCAATGCAAAAATATGAGGTAAATATCCTAGATACTACATGCCAAGTATGAAAGAATGCAAAAAGAACCATTCACCAACTCATCTTGGTTGATCAGAAATGAATTTTTGAAGTTAGGGTTAGAAAAATAGGAAATTTGGAAACCCTAATTCATGATTAATTGTCAAAATGTGATCAAACCTTAAAAGAAATTTGTAGGATGAGTTTGTAAATTGTTCTAAGCATGTAAGAATGCTTCATGAATTTTTTTGTGATTTTTAAATACCTAAAAGTATTTTTAATTAATTAAAATGGATTAGTTAATTAAATAATACAATTTAATGATTTAAAAATATATTTTTAATGCAAAAATTAAAAATAAAAATGTTTTTGGTTTCTGAAAATTAATTTGAACAATGATGCAAAAATCAGAATTTTATAAAATGTTTTGGTATTTTTAATAAATAAAACAAAAGAAATGAAATAAAAATGAATAAAAATGCAAAGTATATTGGATGGATGGATGAGATTGCATGAGAGAGAGATCAAGGGCCAAGATTAGAAGTCTTCTTAACTTGTGGTATGAAAGATATAAGGTCCAGGTTTAAACTTGGCTTACACACGTGATCTAAAGGCTGAGATTAAAACTGACTAATTAATTATAAATTAACTTAATTAAATGTAATTAGGGTTTAATGACACAATCTGGACCATCCATGCGCTAACCTAATCTACATCCAAGGGCCATGGTTCAATCTGGAGACCTAACCCTAATGACTTTCAGGTGACCGGAGATAAGCTCCGGTCATCTTCTTCAGCCGTCCCCCAACCCTAACTCCACCTAAAAGCTTCTAAAACTCCTCAATCCTGCCCAGAATCAACCCCTAAACATCATAGAATACAAATCAATCATCAAATAACATTTATTTCACAAGAATCAAGCAAATCGAAGCAAACATTCAAACACTGGCAGAGTTTCAGAACCATCATACATGCTCATTTCTTGATCATTTTCAAATTTAAACATATCAGGATGATCCTTAGAACATGTAGATTCATAATATAACAAGAAAAAGGATTTTTGGAAAAAATGTTCTTGAGCTATACCTGAACTGAAGCTTTTCAAAGATGAGCTTTCAGAGCTTCCCCCTTGTGAAAATCAACTCCTTGGGTCCCCCTGAAGCTAATGGAGTGCTTGAATGAAGCTTATAGTGGCTGGTTTGAGGATTCTAGTTCTGATATGGCAGAAAATGAGGTCTTGATATGTTGTGTTTCAGGTCATGGTGATGGGTGGGAAATGATCCTTAGGTTATGTATGATTGAATGGTGAAAGAATTTTTGAGGTTTGATGGCTGTGGAGTGAGAATCGAAGAAGGGAAGATTTTTTGGGAATTTTGTGCAATCTGAGTATATGCTTGTTGTCATCTCTTGTGTGTTCCTATATCTCTCCCATATAGTGTGAATGGATCATAAAGTAGGTTTGTAGAGGCTGCTAATCACTATTCCAAGAGTATGGGGGAAATTGCATAAAGTCAAGGTTTGGTGTACTTGAGGTATGGCATGGTACAGAGATGGTTTGAGAGCTTGTACTGCATCAGCTGAGTTCAAGGAGCACCATTGGATTGAAAGTTGTGAGCTGTAACACTTGATTACAGAGTTTGCATAGGTTTTGCATTTTTCCCTCTTTGTGATTTCTTGAGAAACAAGTCATGGAATCCTATGGTTCAAGGCTCAATTCTAGTCAAGACATGTTGCATTATGTTTCTATGATGTGTAGCAATGCATTAGAGGTCATGAGAAGGCTTGGAAATCAAAATTGCACGTTTCCCTCTTTGGCATGAACTTGAAAATTACAAGATTTTTCCCAACTTTGACTTGTCATATCTTGAGTTCTAGGATGAATCAAGAGGAGTTCTTGTACTTTTTGAAAATGGGAAGATTATATCTAAAACTTTCATGTTTGAAGAAATTTCATTTGAAGCCTTTTTGATCAAGAAAGAGGAGGTTGAAGATCTTTCCCAAAATGGAAAGTTTTCATTACAAGTCATGCCCAAAAATAGAAACTTTTCAAATGGCTCACAATTCTTCAATTTTGTGAACTTCCAAGCATTACTAAGATCAAATAAAGATCATGGGACCTCAAATTGATGAAGATGACCCTTTGGAACCCTTGTTGGTGGCCTCAGATGCCCTGATTCTGACTTTTCTTGCACAACAAGTTACCATTTGATCAGATGACTTCCACAAGGAATTTTTGCTTCAAATTTGATACACATGCTCCTTATAACATATATGGACCAATAGAATCAATAATGGCCAAACATTTTGAGTGTAAGGGCCTCAAACCCAAAACCCTAATTTTAGGTCATCTATGTAGGAGCTCCTAGCCTGCCTGGACATCTCTGCAATTTCTTGTGATCTTTTGACTTTCAAGAACCCTTAGGGGTATAAAATGATCATAGAACACTCATGGACCCTCTTGACATGCTTCTTGGATTTTGAGATAGCCCAAACCACTTCTAAGATTCATCTGATTACAAACCCTAGTTATGCAGCTATGCAGTGAAATAACTATGCAGTGTGAGATGGTATGCTTATGCGATGCAACATGGAGGATCACAAGCCAAGGTGTGAGAAAAGAGAGAGGGAAAATTTGGGGTGTTTACAGCTGCCCCTATTCAAGCATAAGTTAGCTGTGTAGGATGTAAGCGCCTGGCTTAACAGACAAACAAGATAACTTGTGGTTGAATACCAAGACAGTCCAAAATTTGCACTCTTTATTATAAGAAGAAAAGGGATATAAATTGTAATAGACAGTATAGACTGAATATCAAATGATAGCGACGGAGGACGACCATCGAGCAGAGGACGAATGTTGGGGATAAAAACGGTGAGAAACGCACTGATGGGGACGACCATCATGATGGGGAATAAAGAATCCGCGACGGGGACGACCATTGGGTAAAGAAAAGCGACTTTACTGGGGATTTAAAAGCACTAACGGGGACGACCGTCAGGCTGAAGAATAAAGAATCCGCGACGGGGTCGGCCATCGGGTAAAGAAAAGCGACTTTACTGGGGATTTAAAAGCACTAACGGGGATGACCGTCAGGCTAAAGAATAAAGAAACCGCGACGGGGACGGCCATCGGGTGAAAAATAAATCAATGATGAGGGATGATCATCAAAAGGTGAGGGATGATCACCGAGCAGGGTACGACTACTGAGAGTTATCGCGATATAGGACGAATGTCGGATAAAAAGATCGAGATGGAGACGACCATCAGATGAATGATGAGGTACAGTCATCAAAAGGTGAAGGACGATCACCTAGCAGGGGACGGCTGCTGAGAATTATCGCGATATAGGACGAATGCCGGATAAAGAGATCAACAATGGGGACGGCCATCCGATAGCACAATGAGGGACAGTCATCAAAATAAATGATGAGGGACGATCATTAGGAGGTAAAGGACGATCACCTAGCAGGGTACAGCTGCTCTGTTGGGGATTATCTCGACATAGGACGAATGCCAGATAAAAAGATCGACGATGGGGACGACCATCAGATGAATGATGAGGTACGATCATCAAAAGGTGAAGGACGATCACCTAAAAGATATCACGACATAGGACGAATGTCGAATAGAAAGTTATTTTGTGGGCGACTTCTGGGGATAGATAAACACAGACGAGTGTTTAATCCCTAAAAAATAAAATGGTAAGCGTTTCGACATTGTGTATAGATTAAAGATACGGACGAGTACCCTTAGAACTACGATACAGACGAGTATCAATAGAAACAAACGCCGACTCATGTTTTAAGGAGTGATGATATGGACGAGTATCAATTATATGGACGAGTATCAATTATTTGCACAAGGAACACGGACGAGTGTTGATCTGTTGGGGAGATGCATAAGATACAGACGAGTATCAAAGAAATATGTATAAGTAGGATACGGACGGGTATCAGAAGGATTGTGTGTAAGTATGTACAAGTACTTGTATTGAGAGTGCAAAAGGACATTTTGGTTTTTATCTGCAGGGAGATAAGTTTTTGCGTAATGCAAGAGGAGCGATCTTGGTATTTGCAGGTGACTGGCTCGAACCTGGCTTATGATCATGCAAATGTTTGATTTTTTCCGTAATGCTCCGTGTTAGACGGAATGCTACGCTTTGTTTGGGGAGTAATGATGTGAATGCTATGATTATGTAAATGAGAGAAACGAGATTTGGGATCTGAAATTTGCTGGGAGAACGGATCATTGGGCGATCTGTGGGGAGAAAATATCACTGCACAATCTTTCTGGAGAACTCTGGGGAAAGAACTCTGTGGGGATCCCTTGCTGGGGATGAGAAGATCTGACAACTTGCTGGGGAAAAGCAATTCAGGCATCGCTTTGGAGATCCTGCTTGAGGAGGAGAGAACTTCTGGGAAGTAATCTTCCGGAGGGTTAGCTTGCGGGGGGATACTCTGAGGGGATAAAAAGCTCCGTGGGGAATACTTTTGTCGAGTAGTCCTTCTGAGGATGTGACTGCCGGCTTGGCTGGGGATATAATGCCCGATATGCCCCATACGGTGAAAGGTTGTCCGTCTTGAGTACCTGCAACCTGTTAAACAAACGAGACGCACAAGTGCCCTGAGGTATCCTTAACCGGATTCCGTCATAGGAGTTAGGTTTGCTTAAGAGCACATATTTCCTGCAAGCATTCTATTGAAAATGGCTCATACGTTTTCATGCAAACATTGTATTACGAATTTTGGACATTTTGCAAACGAAACAAAAAGGTACAAAACAAAGTGTGAATGAAAATTTGACTTTATTGATTTGTGTGCCCTGAATAGGCAAGTACAGTGAGGAAGATATTCCCTGAAATAAGGAGACTGCTACAAATTTGAGAAAATAAAAGTCCTATTTGGAAATGCTGAAGTTGATGCTTCAATCTTCCTTTTGCTATGACCTGTATGACCTGAAAGCTCTTCTTATCTTGCTTTCTGAAGAAAGTTGATTCTAACCGACGCTTTGTCCTTTCGAAGCTTGTCATGTTATTTGAGTGTAATACAAACGAATTCAGAATGCAGTCCTTCGATTTTTCCCTGATTTTGCATGGATCACCCTTTCGGGTTTTCAATCCACCGGGATACCCTTTTTTGCCTGAGTTGTCCGATGTGGCTTTTCAACTCAGCGGGTGTACACATTTTTTTTTCAAATTTTCCCTTATTTTTGCCCGAGTCTTTTATTCAGTTTTTAACTCGCCGGGATGCCCTATTTTTGCCTGGACTTACATTCTGTTTTTATGTCCAGCGGGTCATTTATGCGAAGTATTTTTTAACTGCATTTGAATTCACAAGAGATGAGAAATCTTCACCATCCATGGTTGCGAGTATCAGTGCTCCGCCCAAGAAGACTTTAGTTATCACATAGGGACCTTCATAGTTTGGTGTCCACTTGCCCCTGTGGTCTGTATGAGGAGGAAGGATCCTTTTCAGTACAAGCTCTCCCACTTGATATTCCCTAGGTCTGACTTTTTGATCGAAGGCTTTCTTCATCCGTTTCTAATATAACTGACCATGACAGATAACTGCTAATCTCTTTTCTTCAATCACGCTCAGTTGGTTATAACGAGATTGGACCCATTCTGCTTCGTCCAGTTTTACATCCATCATTACCCGCAAGGAGGGTAATTCAATTTCAACAGGTAGGGCTGCTTCTATACCATACACAAGTTGATAAGGTGTTGCCCCGGTAGATGTTCTGATGGAATTTCGGTACCCATGCAAGGCGAATGGTAACATTTCATGCCAGTCTTTGTATGTGACTACCATCTTTTGCACAATCTTCTTAATATTCTTGTTAGCTTCCTCAACAGCGCCATTCATCTTTGGCCTGTAAGGAGAAGAGTTGTGATGTTGAATCTTGAAATCCTGGCATAGTTCTGTAATCACTTTGTTGTTAAGGTTTGAACCATTATCAGTAATGATTCGCTCAGGAACTCCATATCGAAAAATGATATCCCTTTTCAGAAATCGGGCTACCACTTGCTTGGTGACATTTGCATACGAAGCTGCTTCAACCCATTTGGTGAAGTAATCAATGGCTACCAGGATGAATCTGTGACCATTTGAAGCAGTTGGCTCGATTTTTCCGATCATATCAATGCCCCACATGGCGAAGGGCCAGGGTGAAGACAATATATTCAAAGGATTGGGAGGCACACACACTTTGTCTGCGTAGATCTGGCATTTATGGCATTTTCTGGAATATGCACAACTGTCTGCATCCATTGTGATCCAATAGTAACCCGATCTCAACAATTTCTTCGCCATTGCATGTCCTCCGGCATGAGTACCGAAAGAACCTTCATGTACTTCGTGCATTAGTAGGTCTGCTTCCTTCTTTCCAACACATCTGAGCAAGACCATGTCGAAGTTTCGCTTGTATAGGGAGCCATCAGTATTGAGGAAGAAACTGTCGGCTAGCCTCCTCAATGTCTTATTATCATTAGACGATGCCCCAGGTGGGTATGTCTGAGTCTCTAAGAAGCATTTGATGTCGTGGAACCAAGTTTGTTGTCAGTAACAGTGTCTACAGAGAAGACATATATCGGTCGGTCCAGTCTGGATACTAAAATCCGAGGTACATAGTTAGCAGTCTGTACTTTGATCATAGGTGAAATGGTGGCCAAGGCGTCTACAAACTGATTCTCATCTCGAGGGATGTATTCAAGCTTAACTGTTGTGAAGAAAGTTAGCAACCTCCTCATATAGTCACAGTAGGGAACCAGATGCTCTTGATGAGTATACCACTTTCCATTAGTTTGGTTGACCACCAAAGCCGAATCTCCGAATACATTCAAGGTTTTGATCTTGAGGTCAGTGGCTTCCTCAAGACCCATGATGCAAGCTTCGTACTCTGCTTTGTTGTTAATGCAGGAAAAGGTGAGCTTTTCTGAGAAAGGCAGATGGACTCCTTTGGGTGTAATAAGCACTGCACCAACTCCACGGCCATTACAATTAACTGCCCCATCAAACATCATAGTCCATGCTTCTTCTGGATCAGGCCCTTTAGTGTGAATAGGCTCTTCACAATCTTTTGATTTTAAGAACATGATGTCTTCATCAGGGAAATCAAATCTCATAGGCTGGTAGTCATCAATGGGTTGCTCGGCCAGATAGTCAGACAGTACACTGCGCTTGATGGCTTTTTGAGAGGTGTACTGAATATCATATTCCGTTAGAATCATTTGTCACCTTGCAACCCTTCCGGTAAGTGATGGCTTCTCAAATATGTACTTGAATGGGTCCATCTTTGAGATCAACAAGGTAGTATGAGTCAAAATATACTATCTTAGTCGGCGAGCAGCCCACGCTAAAGCACAACAAGTTTTCTCGAGTAGTGACTAACGTTGTTCACAGTCGGTAAACTTTTTGCTTAGGTAGTATATTGCATACTCTTTTCGATCAGACTCGTCATGATGACCCAACACACACCCCATTGATTCATCTAATACTGCCAGGTACATTATTAGAGGTCTTCCTTCAACTGGAGGCATGAGAATTGGAGGTTCTTGCAGATACTCTTTGAACTTGTCAAAAGCTCTTTGACAATCATCGTTCCACCTGACTGTTTGTTCCTTTCTTAATAGTTTGAACAAGGGCTCGCAGGTTGCAGTGAGATGAGATATGAACCTTGAAATGTAGTTCAATCTACCTAAGAACCCTCGAACTTCTTTCTCAGTCTTAGGTGCAGGCATTTCCTGAATTGCTTTGACTTTGTCGAGATCGACCTCAATTCCTTTTCTGCTCACAATAAAACCCAACAGCTTACCAGAATGTACCCCGAATGTGCATTTGTTGGGGTTTAACCTTAACTGATACTTCCTCAGACGCTTGAATAGCTTCAACAGATTTACCAAATGCTTTTCCTCTATTTGGGACTTGGCAATCATGTCATCCACGTAGCACTCGATTTCTTTATGGATCATATCATGGAATAATGTTACCATAGCCCATTGATATGTTGCACCGACATTCTTCAAATCAAACGACATTACTTTGTAGCAGAACGTCCCTAGGGTGTGATGAAAGTTGTCTTCTCCATGTCTTCAGGTGACATCTTGATCTGATTGTATCCAGAAAATCCGTCCATGAAGGAAAATACCGAGAACTGAGCTGTGCTATCCACTAATACATCAATGTGATGTAATGGGAAGTCATCTTTCGGGATTGCTCTGTTCAGATCCTGGTAATCGACACACATACACACTTTTCCATCCTTCTTAGGTACAGGTACAATGTAAGCAACCCACGACGGGTAACTAGTTACAGCAAGAAAACCGACATCCCACTGCTTTTGTACTTCCTCTTTGATTTTCATGGCCATGTCCGGGCGAGTACGGTGCAATTTCTGTTTAACTGGCGGACAATCCTCTTTCAATGGCTGCCTGAGCATGACAATATATGTGTCAAAACTCGGCATATCTTGATAGGACCAAGTGAAGACATCGACATATTCTCGTAGCATACTGATAAGTTGTTCTTTTACCGGAGCTTGCAGACTGGCCCCAATCTTCACCTCTTTCACATCTTCCTCGGTACCAAGATTGATTGTCTCAACCTCCTCTTGATGAAGAACAATCACCTTTTCCTCTTGTCTCAATAACCTGGCTAACTCTTTAGGTAAATTGTATTCTTCTTCAACCCCTTCATCCGCTTAATTAATCGGATTGTCGAAGTCACACGAGGTCATAGCAGTGTCGTTGTCAGTGCAATTTGGAGGGCTATCTCTGCAAGGGTTGAGATTTGGTTCATTTTAGTGATTGATTTTATCTTATTTAGAAAAAGTGAATGAAGTTATTATTGAGAAAAACATTGCCATTTATTGTTTTGTGCGAAAATAAAAAAAATGAAGACAGTGAGCGAAAAAAGAAGACCGTTTGCAAAAAGATGTCCATTGTTCATTAATATTCAATTTGCACAAATACATATGGCCCTATTACAAAATGAGTCCTGACATCTTGGTGTCGCTCCCGATAGATGGGAATGGCCCAGATAAAGGTACAGACGCGAACGGTCGGCGAAAGGGACAATGAGAACACACAGCCGTGAACTCACTGGAGAATGAATAGAGTCGCCAGCTAGGCATTTTTATCCCGGAGGAAAGGTAATGCTGCATAGACCTAGAAAAAGATGGATAAGACGGTTGCGAACCAGAGAGACTGAGAAAAGGGGTTGGTTACAACCTGGGAAGGTATTAGCACCCAGATTGTCCGCCGTACTCGACGGGATCCACGCTTAAAAGATTTGTGTTTTAAAGGGGTAGTGTCAGTGCAATTTGTGTATAAAATAACTGGAAGAGGATGTATAGGTGTCAGTGTAGAGAAAATGTGATGTGTATAAATGATGTGTCAGTGTAGGAAAGGAGTGAAATGCTCAAGATTATGAGGCTAAAAGAATAAAGCTGAAAGAGGGGGAATATACAGAGACTTTTGTTCGATAACTGTTAAGTTATGCCTACGTATCCTCTCGTGCAATGAGGAAGTCAGAACACCGTAGTTCGACCCAAAGAGACTGAAAGATGAATTGACTTGTGAACTGCTTACTCGTCTATGCTCAAGTGTATGACCTGTCTGGCTCAGGTGCAAACTGTCTTGCATTAGACGGAAGAAGCAAGTTCTCGTTTATGAGTGAAGGTGATGAGAAAAGAATCCCGAAGGAGACGATTATTGTTTGTTTTTGTATTTTCAGTCTTTTATTGCTTTTGGATTTTGTCATAAGTTAATGAGCTTAAGTCTAAACCAATGGATTTAGTAAACTCATCACATCTTCCCTCTGATTAGGGGTAATGAGAATACCTTAAGTGTGAAGTCATATTCTCACACTTAAACACCTTTGGTGTAGGATTAAGATCATTAACCTACTTGTGATTAATTAGATGTTTTTGTTGTTTTTGTTTAGTGTTAAGTAATGAGATTAAGCCATAATCAGGGATTAAACAGACTCATTACACCATCCTAAAAGAAGGATAATAGATGAGAATGTTTAAGCTGAGGAAAGCTCCTCAACTTAATCCATGATTAGGGATTAAACTCATGACAAAACAAGCCTTTGATTAAGTGGATTTTAAATAATGATATGATGAAGAAGTGATCTTTTAGGGTTTGTAAGACAACTTGAGGGGGACTTGTCCATTAACACTAGGGTTAGTCCTTCTTAACCACTTAAGGAAGAATTAGAACCCTAATGCAAGGCCCAAGTTACAAGTGTAATGTCTTGATGATTATTAAGTGAATTGATTAAAGGAGTTAAACACATTAAGGGTTCAACACTTAGGATTAAAGTTATACACTCCATCCTAAGAGAAGGATGCAGGCATAAGCTTAATCACAAAGCCTTGAAGCCTTTAGGGTTTAGTCCCTGATTATGAGATGAGAAGAGAAGACTCAATAAGAGACACAAAGGTAAAACTAAGAGGGGAGACTAATCAAAACCCTAATCATTGTCATGCTTGGTTGTCCCTAAGGTTTGTGAGGTTTGCAAGAACAATCTTCAATGGAACCACCAGGAAGCAGATGAAAGGATCAAGAGAAGCAAAGCAACTTGCTTCATTCAAGAAGTCAAGTCACTTGAAGAAAGAAAGTGGGGAGGAGAAGAATGAGCAAGCTCAAACTCAAACACATATAGAAAATGCAGCAATGTATGCAAGAGAGATGAAAAGAAAGGTTATGAGAAGTGAAGGCAAATTCACTTCTCAAGTTCACTTACCACCTGAAATGTTAGAAAAGGAATGCAATGCAGTGCAGAATGGGATGAGATGACATGATGAGAAACAAAACCAGAAGCACATACATGATGTTAATGATGTTATGAGATGCTACAAACATGAGGCAGCACATGGAAATGATCATACAAGCTTATGAATGCAAATGAAGCAAGTTAGGAACACATGAACATACATGAAAAGTTATGAAGTGCACATGACATACAACATGGCAAATACATGATGCAATGATCAAACATGTTTTCTATATGTCTTATGATGTCAAATGAATCACATGGAAGCATGGAATGTCATGGCAAGTCATGTTATGCAAGAGAATGCAAGATGGATGCATATGGAAGCCCAAATTAGGGTTTATGAACCAAACATCAAACAAAAACCAAAAACAGAAGCAAACCCTAAGATAAAAAATGGAAAATGCCACTCAAAGGACCCCTAATCCTATACTAAACCAATGCCCAAAGGGGAGGTCTCAACTCCTAACCTAACTCAAGATATGAATTTTACAAGATTCTAGGGTTTTTAGGGTTCCTAAACAAGAAAAATGTCAAACAAAATGAAAATGAAAGATCAAATCATGACCATTTTATCTCAAAAACTACATGCTAAACACAATGCAATGCAAGAAGAATCAATGTCCAACTCTTCATGGATAGGCAGAAATGATTTTTTGAACTTAGGATCAAAATAATGCACAAAAATGATTTTAATTCAATGAAAAATTCTCAAAATGCATCAAGATCAAAAAAGAAATTTGGTTTGAAGGTTGGACAATGTTTCTAAATGTTTTAGAACATTTCATGAATTTTTTGGTGATTTTTAAATACCTAAAAGTATTTTTAATAAATTAATTTCCATTAATCAATTAAAAATAATCTTTTAAATATTTAAAAATACATTTTTAATGCAAAAAATGAAAATAAAAATATTTTTGTGTTTGAAAAATTAATGAAACTCAGGATAAAAAATTTCATAATTTTTAAACAAGTTTTGCTATTTTAAATAAATTGGACAAATAAAATAAAAAGAAATGAAATAAAAATGAATTTTAAATGAAGTCAAACAAATGGAAGGCTGAGATGAGCTCTAGATTCAAAAGGGTTGACCACGCGCGCTAGTGGAGGGCCAGGATTGCTTCTGAGTTAATTAGTTTAATTATAATTAATTAAAACTAATGAAAAAGATTAGGGCATAATGATTAGATCTGGGCCATCCATTCGCGCGGCAAGTCAAACAAGTCAGGCCATCCAACGCTCAATATTCAAATGAACTTAATTACAGGGATTAGGGCATAATGACTTTCAGGTGGCCGGAGAAGACCTCCGGTCGTCTTCTCCGGTGGGAAGCCCACCTGAAAATCTCCAAACTCTCTCAAAACCTAACTAAAACGAAATCTAAAAACTTTGAAATGATTCCCACTCACTCACGAACCAAAACCCCCAATCAAAACAAATTTATTCTTCCTGGAATGGCTGAATCGAAGCAAACAAGAACTAGGGCAAAAAAGTTTCAGGAAGCAATTAAATTCTCATTTCACCACCATTTTCAAAACTAAAAGCACCAGGACAATCAGTGAAGCATGGAGAACAAGTTTAGAACTTAAAAATCCATTTCTGGAAAAAAAGTTCTTGAGCTACCTGAGATTCGAAGCTTTCCCTCCAGCAACTTTCTGACCTCCCCTCCTTGTGAAATCCACTCCTTATGATCTCTTGATGATGCTTGAATGCTTTGGAGAAGTTTATGCTGGCTAGATGAAGAGTTTGAACAGCTTCTGCTCAAGCTCAGTTGAAAATGGCAATGGTGATTCAGGCAGTTTCAGGCCAATGTGGGTGGTTCTTTGTGATCAGGGTGATGTTTTAAGAAGGTTTGTGGAGTGAGTTTGGATGTTGGTGAGCTGTGGAGTAAGTTTCGAAAGAAACTGCAAGTTGGAGTGAAAATGGAGAAGTGGAGCTCTTGCTTGATTCAGGCTTGGTTCTTTGGTGGTTTTGGCTTAATGAGGCATGATGAGTTGAGGTATGAAAATGGTTTGAGTGTTTGAAGCTTGTGGAGGCAGATTCGAAGAGTTTTGCAAAATGAGGTGTCTTTTTGTATGGTGTCTTGTGATGTTTTTCAGCTTGGCTTCTTGATATGTTTTGCTTGCCAAAGGATAGTATAAAATAATCCTATAGGTCAGATGATTTGACATGGCCTTTATTGATTGGTAAGTTCACTTTTGCCAAAAGTCCACTCTTTGTGTAAGAGAGGTATGGCTTGGTTCTAGGCTAGTACAAGCATGGGGCTGGTGCAGCAAGGGTGAGGGGAAGGGCTAGCAAAGCTCAGCATCCAATGTAGCAAGTGGTAGGAAGTGTGATCATGAGTTTTGCAAGTTGGCTCATTTTGGTTCACATGTGATTTTCTCATTCCATAAGCCATGAAACATGAGCATTTTGGTTCAATTCTGACTTTTATGTCACATAGAATGTTTGTGTAATGGTTTGATGCTAACTAGAAGTTACAACTTGCCTTGAAACATGATTTTGCAAATTTTCCATTTAGTGCACATCTTGAAAATCAATGATTTTTGCCAACTTTGTCACACCATAACTTTTGATCCAAAATGAATTAGATCATGTTCTTGTACTTTTTGAAAAGGGAAAAATGTGATCTACAGCTTTCATGACCAAAGTTTTTCCATTTGAAGCATCTTTGGATCAAAAAGCAAGGCTTGAAAAATGGCATAAATTGACAAATTCCTTAAAAGTCAACTATGCCCTAAAAAGTCAACTTTACAAAAACTTCAAATTCTTGATTTTTGTGAACTTCAACCTTCTTCCATGATCAAATAAAGATCATATACATTCAAAATGATGAAGATCACCCCTTGGTTGGGTCATTGGGGGCCTCAGATGCCCTGATTTTGCACTAACTTGTCTGAAAAGTCAACTCTTGATCAGATGACTTCCCCATGGAATTTCTTCATGAAACTTGATATGCATACTCCCTATACCATATAGAGACCAATGGAAACAAGAATGACCAAAAAAATTGGAGTTATGGCCTCTGAAACCAAAGCCCTAATTTTAGGTCAACTGTGCAGTCAAACTTGGCTCTGCATCCATTCCAATCCCAGTTCTTGTGATTCTTTTGCATTCTTGACTTTGAGAGGATGTAGTATGATATAAGAACACACATGGATACCTTTGAATTGATTGGTGGCCTTTGAAGTGGCTCAAGAAGCTCTTGGATTGCTCAGATCACAAACCCTAGATGCAGATGACTTTGAAACTATGCAGTGGATCAAAAATGTAATATGAGGTGATATGATTGTGTTTATGCATATGAAATGATCACAAGCCATGGTGTGAATGGGTGAGGGCAAATTTGGGGTGTTTACACTTGGGCAAGATGCAGGACTTTGATGCATGCTTAAAACAGGAAATAATAATTACTTTGCAGCAGTAACCCTTATAATTTCCTGGGAAGACCAGTTGAGGACTTGTTGGCCCGAGACTCTTGGACGCATCCAGCTTTCCAGGTTGTAGTCGCTCTCAGCCTCGTCTTCCAAAGTGTTGACAACATTCGGGGTCATCATTCCACCACTTATGAACTTGGGAGCTTTAGTAGCCTCCTCTGGAGCTTGTTGGGATGGTCTGTAACCCAAACCAGATTTGTCTTCTTTAATCTCCACCTCCAGCAGCTTGCCCCAGCCTTGGGCATTCCCTTCTTCCACAACCTTCCGAGCCTGTTTTTAGGAAGCAATTGAGGTGCCCATCCTTTCCTCTTGGGATGAAGCAAACACCTCAGTTGTAGCTTCGTTGATGTTCAAAGCTTCGAAACCCTGACTTATGGTTTCATGGATCTTTCCATCCATCTCTATGTACTTGTACATAGCTAGGTGACTGAAAAAGATGTCCTCCTCTCCACAGATGGTGATAATTTAGCCTTCCCACTCATATTTTAACTTTTGGTGAAGGGTCGATGTTACTGCGCCAGCGGCATGAATCCAGGGTCGACCCAACAAACAGCTGTAGGCAGGCTGAATGTCCATCATGTAGAAGGTAGTTTTGAAAACGTGCGGGCCAATTACCACAGGCAGCTCAATTTCTCCGAGAACCGATCTCTTAGAACCATCAAAAGCTCTGATAACTAGGTTGCTCAAACGAAGTGCAAGACCATCTTACTCCAGCTTGACTAAAGCCTTCTTTGGTAGCACATTGAGTGATGATCCGGTATCAACAAGGACATGAGACAACACATCACCTTTACATTCTAAAGTGATATGTAAAGCCTTGTTGTGATTACGCCCCTCTGTGGTCAAGTCAGCATTGGTGAAACCTAGTCCATGACTAGTATTGACATTTGCAACCACCGTTTCTAACTGATTGACTGTGATCTCCTCAGGCACATAAGTTGCGTGCAAGACTTTAAGCAGTGCATTCCGGTGAGCCTCGGAACACATGAGCAGGGATAGTATGGAGATCTTAGAGGGTGTTTGGTGGAGTTGATCCACAACTTTGTAATCACTTCTTTTGATGATCCTCATAAACTCGTCTACATCCTTATCGAAAGGTGTCTTCTGAGTTTCTTTTGCAGCTGGTTTTCTGGCACCACATTTTTGCCTTTTGCTTTGGCATCAGCTTCTGCTTCAGCATTAACGCTGGGAAACTGTGAAGCAAAGAGATGTCCACTTCGAGTGAAGTCTCTGCCTCCCCCAATATTGTCAATTTGTGGTGCAGGTATTGAGGATTCAAGGGTGATATTATTTCCATGACAGTAAAGATCCGAACCATAATGCCAAGGCACAATATTATTGTTATCATAAGGAACTGGTTCAGGCACCGTGATGGTTACCAGACTAATTGCAGCATAAGAAGGAGTTGTGATAGTCTGTGGATCATAGTAGATGGTGATAGGAGGTCTGATTAAAGATGGTGTAGGTGCAGGAAGTTGTTGATGAGGGTGTTGCTGAAAGTTGTTGTTGAGAGATTCCGAAACATGGATGGTTGTTGGATCATAGTAAATGGTAACTATTGAGATGTTGTCACAGGTGTTTGTTGTTGTTGTAGCCGTTACCGTTGAAATGACTTTTGCTGGCATTGTAGAAGATTCTGATGGGATAATGTTTGCTGGTGTTGTAGAAGAGGTTTTTGTTGTCTTTGTAGAAGATGAGACTGTTGATGTGATCTGTAGAATGCCTTATCTGATAAGACCGCTGATACTATTCTTCAGATTTTCATAGCCATTGGCAGAAGCTTTGCAGGCTCCACAATGGGCCTCACAACCCGGAAACACTTGGCACTTTAATAGCTGAGCTTTTACTTCGGCCATTGGTGTTTGAATACTTGCAATGTCCTCAATTAGAATTGTTGGTTGGTCCTCCTCAATAGCATTAATCCTCAGCCCACCGTGGTTTGGTATCAGATTCTTTGTGACATTTAGTGGAGGTGTAAAATTCAATGCTTTGGAATCAATCAAATCTTGGACTTTCATGTGCAGGGCCCTGCATTTCTCTGTTGAATGACCAGGTGCATTGGAGTGAAAAGCACATCTGGCGTTGACATCATAATTTCTTGGCAGATTCAAAGGATCTGGCGGAGCCAAAGTCCTTAGTTCAGTCAGGTTAAACTTCAATAGATGTGGGAGTAAGGCTGCATAGGGCATCAGGATGGGATCGATCACCCTATTAATTTGAGAAGGCCTTTGTTGGAAAGGACGTTGTTGTTGGTTGTTGTTGTTGTAAGATCTTTGTTTATGTGGAGGATACTGTTGTTGCTGTTGAGGCAACTGTTGTTGAGGTGTTGGAGTAGGGATGGTGACTGCAGCTACTGATCTTTGCAAGTACTGGGGTCTACCTCTATTAACATGTATTGCATTGGTCTCTCGTATCCTTCGGGGTCCTGAGAAGGGTTTCTTTGCATTGCTGGAGCTAGCACCATTGTCAGTAATCTTACCCATCTTCAGCAAACTTTCAATTCTCTCTCCCTTTATGACCATGTCAGCAAAGCTAGTGGAAGAGAAAGCGGCAAGTCTATCAATGTAGGTCCCTTGCAAGGTATTCATGAACATATCAACCATTTCCCTTTCATACATAGGTGGCTGGACAACAGCAGCAAGTTGTCTCCACCTTTGAGCGTACTCACTGAAACTTTCCCTTGAATATTGAGACATACCCATCATGAGGGTCCTATTAGGTGCCATATCCAGGTTGTACTGATATTGGCATATAAATGCCTCAGCTAGATCTTTCCAGTTCCTGACGGTAGCCCTTGACAAGTGTGAATACCACTCTCTGGATGCCCCGGTTAAACTGTCTTCAAAGTAAAACATCCACAACTTCCCATGGTGTATGCCTTCAGCTTTCCCAGAAAAGACTGCAAATGGGTACGAGGACAGAAGGTACCGTTGTACTTTTCAAAACATGGAGGTTTGAACTTGTGAGAAATCCTCACTCCCTCAACTAAGCCCATGTCCATCACATCAAACCCCAAGGAGTTCTGGGATTCCAAGGATCTCAGCTTCTCAGATATCTCGTCCAGACGACGGTCATAAACTTCATCTTCCCCAGCCCCAACACTGTAAACTGCTCATCCTGAGGGTCTTCTTGCAGATTACGATCTCTAGTGTTCCTTTGGCCATTCCCAAGGATATTAACTTCAGGATTGTTGTGAGGTCCAAACACCACCGGAGTCATTTGCGGCTGATCGCGCGCATTGTTACTTGTACCCCCAATGCCTGCATGGTTATCTTCTGGAGTTTGCTGCTCGACTAACTCCCTGAATCTTTCTTGGGTCTGTACCAGCCCAGTCATCACAGTCATGAATTGATTCATCTGAGTCCTCACTTATGTCCTTACATCAGTCACCTGAGTCCTCACATCTGTCAGTTCCTGCTGTAGCTGATCCATTTGTAGACTCAGAAGGTTGTGTCTGGTTGGATATCTGTGGATGCGATTGACGGGAAAGACCCTCCTGCGAGCAATATTTCTTTAAACAACCAACAAAGTGAGAAGACAACAACAAAACTCCTGCAAAACAAAGGATATGAGATTAGCATGCAATGCAATATGTCTATTTGTCTTTAGAGGGTATCCGGTTTGGTTCTTGGTTTTGACCTTCCAGACCTCTCTTGAGAAGAAAATGTTGAAGCAAAAGAAAATTCAATACATAACCATAACAATACAAGTGGCAATGCCGAAGTACAAATTGTTCATGAATTACAAACAAACTCCCATGGTGAATCAAAATACAATAAATTTAAGAATACAACAAACAAATCACCATGGTGAGCTAAAGTACAATCAAATAGATACAAGTAAAGAAAATCAGACATCCAGTCCATAAGCAGTCCCTTTAGTCTGTATGTGGTCCCAAGCCCAGGCTGCTTGTCGAACAATGCCATGATTGTTCTGAAAAGCACAATAAAGAGACTCTTCTAAGTCATGCTCCCTAGGTGGATGTATCAAAGCATACCCTATTGCACCCCAAAATTTTCCCTCACAAGACAAGACTTTGTGTAGTAAGAGGTTCACAAGGTTCACAAGACATCTCATGGGGTTCACAAGGTTCACAAAGTTCACAATCAGTCAGAAGATTTGACATTTCCCTCAAACAATGCATCCTCCTAAGCAATGCATCCTAAACTAGGGTTTCGACTTTAATCAGGATAAATGGACTTCCAAGACTTCAAGTGAGCTTCATAACATCTTATATGTGTTCAAGAATCCCCATGACAAGTTTCAAGACTTTTCCCAAAGGTTTGCTCAGTCAGATGATCAGATAGGTTAAAATCAGTCAAAGCAGTTAAAAAGTCAAACTGAGGTCAACTGTGGTCAAACCAAAGTCAAACTTCATGAGTTTTTTCCAACATAAAGTATATGAAGTAAAATTCATCATTTGATCAAGAGTTGATCATGATTCATCAAGGAGATTTCAGATCATAAAGAATCAGGAGTTTCTAAATTAGGGTTTTCACAGGAAAAGTCAACTGAACTTTGACCAGCCATAACTTTCACATGCTTCATCAATTTTTTTCCATCCAAATCTTATTTTGAAGGAAATTGAATTCTCTATAACTTTGTGTCTCACAAGCCAAGCCCAAAAATGCTTCATTTGGAGGGTATGAGCTAAGACATTATAGGTCCTTTTAAAAGTCAACAAAAAGTCAACAACTTCAAAAGAGCATAACTTGAGAATGGTAAAAGATATGAACATGAAACCAATGAGGTTGGTTAGAGGACTCTTTAAGCTTTCCAAAATATCCAAGAAAACCCTCATAGCATTAAAATTGAAGGATTTGTGCCCTTGCAAAATTGGGAAATTTTTGAGAGGTTTATGAAGCAAATGAGGTCTTAAAACCACAATTCACCAAATGAGCTTGCTTTTTTATGATCCAAACACTTCCAGAACATCATGCACGAATTAAAATTTATTTATTCATAATTTTATTCATTTTATTTTATTTATTATGATTTTTTATGTTAAAAATCATTTTAAATTAAAATAAAATATAAAAGGATGGATATTTGATTTGATTTTGGTTCTAGAAGGTCTTAATATTCATTTAAAAGTTAATTGGAATCATATAAAATCAGATCAACCAAAATAGCAAGGAGATATTAGATTTTTTTCAATATTTGAATCATATCTTTCTTCATGATCAAGCTATCCAAAAGTCCAAAGAATAGATTGGTTTTTTGACCTAATTTTCTTTTACTATATAACCACAACAACATCACAAGACAAAAAAAAAAGGATGGAGAGCAAGATGATGATATTCATACTTTAAAATTTCACATAATTCAAAATTAGGTTTCCACAATCCACCAATTTTACTAGTTGATTAAAGGCTGCAAATGAATCCTTGAGGTTTCCTGAACCTATTCCAATCATCCTCATCATCAAATTCATGCCAAATCATACAAACCAAATTCATATTCTTGCCTTTCTTTTGATTTTTTTCAATTTCAATGATTTACGCATGATTAATTGATTTTGATTACATAATATGTTTGTTTGATTGTGTAGATGGTTTTTGGATAGTTGGATTTAAGTTTCGATGCATGAATCATAGGGCACCATGGAGAACTAAACTATTGGTTAATCTGCTGTAATCTGTTTGCGTCGATACTTCGAAGGCTGCAGTAGTGATAAGCATTACAGGCTGACAGGTAAGTCAGGTAAGTACTACTGTTTCGATTTACTCCGAATTTTTTCCAGAAGTTCAGAAAAAAATCGACAAACAATACTCTTTTAGAATAGAATTCTAAAAGATTTCGACCCTTAAAATCGCAAATTCCTCTTTTTTTCTATTTTATTTGATTTATTTTCTATTTTTATATTCTCAAAAAAATCTAAAAAAAATTGTGCGTTCTTTATTTGATTTTATTAGATTTTTAGCATCGTTTTAATATTTTTTAGATTTTTGTTTTAATCGCTTTTCTTATTTTTCATTATTTTAAAATCTGCAGCAATTTTATTTGATCTTGTTTATTTCTTTTTTTATTCTTCCAACAGTATATACCAAAAATATGCAGGTGGGAGGAAGAAGATGATGTGTGGCATGCGCTGATTGGCCTAGTGACAAAGACCTAAGGTTGAAAGTATGAGGGCATGGGTTCAACACTCATTCCCAATATTTTGGCAAAGAAACATGGGTTCTTCATCATTTTTTTTTCTTCCTTAATTTATCTTTTAAACATGGTTAACCTATTATTTTTAATTAACTTTTTTTAACAAATCTTTTTTTTATTAAATTTAGGTTAGCATTTTTTATTAGTATTATTACTTTTATATTTAGGTTTATTAAAACCTCAAACTTTTTTTTTTATAAAAACCTTAATCAACCTTTAAATGTTTTTTAATTTAATTAATTCTCATAATTCATTTTTCTTAGATTTATTTAATTATTAGGCTATTTTAATATAAACTGATTATATATTTTCTTTTGTAAAACTCAACCTTGGGACATTTTGTTTTACTAACATGTTTTATTTTTATTTTTATTATATAATAGGTATTCGTTACACTTATTCATATGCAGACCCACAATCTAGTGGCAAGGAACTGAGGGTTGAAGCATTTTGATGAAGAAACATGAGTGTCTCAGTGGCAAAGAACTCAATGAAGCAAAAAAGGCAAACCCCCAATATTTTAGGTATCTCTAACTTTATTTTTCCCTTTTTCATCAAATTATGTATTTTCTTTGAATTTCCTTATTATTATTATTATTAAACTAATTTCAAAAAGATAAAACAAAATCCTTTTTTTTTTAAAACTTATATTTTTTTTCATAAACCTTAATTTTTTCTCTAAACCTTAATTTTAAACCTAAATCTTAATTTTTTTTCATAAGCTTTAAACCCTAAAAATTTAGCCCTAATCTTTATCTTAAAACCCAAATTTCGCCATAATTTTTACCCTAAAATTTTTCCTAAACCTTAAATTTTTTTTTAAACCTTAAATTTTTTTTTTCTCAAATACTAACCCTAATTTTTCTTCTAACCCTAAAAATTAACTTATTTTTCTAAACCCTAATCATTAATCCTTATTTTTATTAATATGAAAATGACTTTAATATTTTGTTTATTATTATTAAATTTATTATATTTTCTTAATTAACTACTAAAAAATTTTCAATATTTATTTAACCTAAAAATAATTTTTCTTTTTAAATTCTTATTTTCTTTATTATTCTAACCATTATTATTGTTAATATTTTATTATTACTAATATTTGATTTTGTGGTTTATTTATTATTCTTATTATATTTATTATTACTATTTTATTTTGATTATTATGTATCTGCTAAAGCCATGTAATAGTCGTAGGTTTATTCTTGTTTCTATTTTATGTTTATAAATATTTTCATTGCGTGGTTAGTAACTATAGGGTGTGCATAACATGTTTGTGATTAAAATTAATTTAGAAAATTAATTAAATAAGATAAATACTTGAACATGAACACTCACACACGTAAGTCGATCTTTGATCGCCATCCTACACTTTCTAAGGTTACCTCTTATGTTGCCTAAATCAAAAGGTCAAGTAAGGTGTCTAAAAGCAAAGTCCCTTCTCATAAACAAATCATCTAGTCCCTTTAAAGATTATAAGATCAAGTCCCTTCGACGTTGCCTTCGTAAATGATCTTGTCCCTTTCGAATAAAAGATGATAAGTCCCTTCGAATTGCTAAGACACTTTACAGTTGCCTAAACACAGATGACCCTTCACATGTCCCTTACAACATCCAAGGTAATGACTACCTATTCCTTAATAATAGGGATAGTCTTACCATTGAAAGAACATTTAAGAACAGTAAAGATTTAACTTAGGGTAGGTTCCTCTTAAGTACTTGCTCACTTTTTTTCATCAAATTATTTCATTATACTTTACATTTTAAACAATTTTCAAAACAAAGTTTTTATATATATCCGTACAAGGATCATTATAAAGTACTTAAGAAAATTTTTAATCACACACTACACTTCTCAAAACAATTTAAAGTGAGCTAAGTAACTAAGAGCCCATGGATAACCATGGATGTAAAGGGTGCTAACACCTTCCCTTTACATAACCTACCCCCCGAACTCAAAATCTTTTAAGGTCTTTCCTGTTCTTTTATGCCCTTTCCTTTTGGATAAAATAAAAGTCGGTGGCGACTCTTGCTATCTGCAACATTTAACTAAAGTCAGTTCTCCCACCGTGTTACATACCCCAACTGTCTCTTGAAAAGTAAAGGATTGTAGTTTATGCAACCCTTTACTCCAATAAGTGACACGTTTGGGTACTGCCCACAGCTTGTTACTATGTCTCGACCCTTGGTGCTTTGAGTACACCGTCTGATATCTTCTGAAGTAAGGGCAATCATCCTCTTAGCCCAATTCCTTGACTGATGTGGGTTCAGGAAAGCTTCCGTCTTTGGCATATGCTTCATCAACCAATTGTAGAAGAGAGGTGCACAACACCTTACCAGTCTTCCTCTCTGTTTCTTATTCCTCTGATGAACAGAGTAGTAGAAGTCTCCTAATAAGGTGGGAACCGAGTTCTTTAGCATGAAGATGTGGATGGAATTTTTGCTTATAAACTTAGGCTCGTCTGCAAACAAGATGATACCATAAATGTTGAGGGCTAGGAGAGCACACACAGTTTCCCAATTCCCTACTGCAGCTTGTTTTGTAGCCTGAGTGATCAAGAAATCCAGATGAAGGCCTGGGATTCCAGCCTTGGAAGTCATGAGCTCATCAATGATAGTTTCCTCCAGGTGTAGTGCTTTGGCTATGTCTTCATTCTTTGGAGGGGTCATTTCAGGGTTGAAAGGGATTCCTTTTCTGATAGGGACACCCAATAGCATAGAGTATTCTTCCAGCAAATGACCTATCTGAAAATCTAGGAAAGTGAAGCAACGTAGAGGAGGGTCATAAAACTGAAGACAAGTGTGAATCATGCTCCTCTGCAATGTGTCCAAGTCCATGATCATGTCCAGGATTCCACCATAATGTTCTCTGAATAAGGGAACATGATCAGGGGTAATAAGAGCCTGTATCTGTCTGATGCCTGCTAGAGGATATTCAAAGAAGTGGTAAGTGATGTTGATTTTCATGGTTGTATCCATGCTGAAAAAATGGGTGCTGAAGGAGACAACTTGAAGAAGATAGCTGAGGAAGATAACTGAAGAAGTACTGAAGTCGATAAGCTGAGCAGAAGAACGGTCAAAACCAAACCAAGTGAATATGGATACCCTGTAAAACAAATAGACAAATATTTAATGATTCAATATGATGCATGCTTATGATATGCAAGGGTTTGTTATCATGTGTTGGATTATCAGTTGCTCTTGGTAGGGTCCATGAGTGTTCAGAGTTTCAGATGAAGGATGAGAACCAGTAACTAGGTGGGGGACTCAAATAAAGAGTCAATGATCCAGGGTTTCAAAGAAATCGTCCAAAATAGTATAACCTTAAAACAAATTCCAGTAACAAGGTATGTTGAGGTCAAGGGTTCCTGCAAACCTGTAAACAACCCAACCCACTCACAGGTATTGTTTTAGAACAAAGATTCTCAGATTCGGATCTATTATGAGAAGTGTAAACACTTCTAACCCGGAGGTACAGGGTTTACTCTAATCATAAAGGATCCTCCTCTAATTCACCTCAGATGCAGAAGGTCATCTAAAAAGGTCATCCAGACTTAGCAGGCTTCCCAAATAGCCCTAGCACTACAGGAAATCCGTAGCACAGAGTTCTCAAAAGGAAACCCATGTCTGAACCGTGTTTTCATATTCCCGCACTAGACCGAAATGGAATGGGAAAGAATACAAAACCACTCTAATCCTATGTGTCACTCAAGCCTTTGTGTTGAGCCTTTCTCACTGGGATACCCCACCCACCAAGGTAAACACAGTCCAACACAGTGATATGATAAAAATGCAAAAAAGCAATAAATGAAAGCGATAAATGAAAGCAATAAATAAAGCTAAAACAGAAAGAAATAAATAAAGAAAAAACACATAAACACATAGCACATAACACCCCCATAAACACAAATCAAACAAGCGTTATGAGAAACCCTTAAGAGCCAAAAGCTCTAGTTACAAACTCCCCAGCAGAGTCGCCAAGCTGTCGCTCCCCGGATTTTCGTCCCGGTGCAAACGCGAATCGTTGGTGATGTTGGAGGTTGAGGTTGAATAGAGTCGCCAGATAGACATTTTTATCCTGAAGGAAAGGTAATGCTGCTTAAACCTGGAAAATGGTGGATAAGACGGTTGCGAACCAAAGAGACTGAGTAAGGGCGTTGGTTACGACCTGGGAAGGTATTAGCCCCCAGATCGTCCGTCGTACTCGACGGTATCCACACTTACTTGATTGTGTTTAAAAGGGGATAGTGTATGTGCTAAATTATGCACAAAAGCTAGGGAGAAAAGGATGTACAAAGTGTCAGTGCAAAGAAGAAAGTGAGTGCTCAAAACTGAGGCTAAGGAAAGAGAAACTAGTAAGAGGAGAGGGGGGAGACAAAGAGACTTTTGTTCAATAACTGTTAAGTTATGCCTACGTATCCTCTCGTGCAACGAGGAAGTCAGAACATCGTAGTTCGAATCAAAGAGACTGGGTGATTTTGTTGTGAACTGCTTGCTTGTCTATGCTCAAGTGTATGACTCGTCTGGCTCGAGTGCTAACTATCTTGCATTAGACGGAAGAAGCAAGTTCTCGTTTTCAGAGTGAATATGGTGAGAAAAGAATCCCGAAGGAGACGTTTATTGTTTGTTTTTGTGTTTTCAGTTTTTTTATTGTTTTTGGTGTTTTGCATAGGATAATGAGCTTAAGCCTTAATCAAGGGTTTGTAAACTCATTATATCACCCCTGATTAGGGATAATGAGTCTACTTAAGTATGGGATGAGAATCTCAACTTAATTACCCTAATGATGCAGGATTAAGATCATTAACTTACTTGTGATTATTAAGTGTCTTTGGATTTTGGTTTTATGTTAAGTAATGAGTTTAATCTCTAATCAGGGATTAGTGAACTCATTACACCATCCTAAGAGAAGGATAATAGACGAGAACACTTAAGATGAGGAAGATACCTCAACTTAATCCATGGTTAGGGACTAAATTCATTATATAACAAGCCTTTATTAAAGTGGATTTTAATTAAAGGTTAGATTAAGAAATGGATTTTATGTTTGTAAGACTAAACTTGAGGGGGACTTATCCATTAAACACTAAGGTTAGTCCCTCTGAACCAATAGGAAGAGATGTAACCCTAATATAAGGCCCAAGTTACAAGCTTAAGTCTTAATGATTATTAGGTGTTTTGATTAGAAGGTGTAAAAACCTTAAATGTTTAACACTAAGTATTAAAGTTATACACTCCCTCCTAAGATAAGGATACATGCATAACCCTAATTAAGAGTCTTAAAACTTTAACTGCTTAGCCTTGATTATGAGATGAGAAGTAGAGACTCAAGGTGACTCAAAGGTAAAAACTAGGGGGGACTATGTACAACCCTAAAGTTATCATGCTTGGATGTTCCTATGGTTTGCGAGGCTTAAGAAAAGATCTTCAGAAATTCTTCAGATGGCCACCAAGGAAGAAGAAGCAGATGAAAAGAGAAGAGAAAGGAGAATAGGTTACTTATTTCCTGAAGAAGTTAAGTAACCTGAGAGAAAGAAAAGGAGCAATAGAGAGCACAAGTGAACCACGTTCACTTTAAAGACAAATAACAATGCAAATGAAAAGATAAGAAGAGGTGGGATGTGGAGGCCAATCCACATCCTGATCAACTTACTAGAAGCCCCTGAAATGGTTAGTATGAATGCATAAGGTGAAACAAGATGCAATGAAGCAAAGATGAAGATGCAATGATGCCAACCAGAAGTGAATACATGATGCAAATGTTTCATGGAGAGATGCAAAGTCATATACAATGCATATGTATGATCATACAAGTGATGGATGTAAAAACAAGCATGTTAGAAGCTTAAGAACACATGAACATACATAAGATGTAATGGATGCAAAACATACAAAATGGATGCAACAATGATCAGCCAATGTTCACACATGTCCTAAGGTATCTAAGATGACATACAAATGCATGAGATGTCATGACAAGTTCACATGATGAAGGTATGTAAAGATGAATGCAAATGAACATGGCAAATTAGGGTTTTAAGAAAGAATGAGATGCATATGATCAAAACATAAGCAATACACATGATAAAAAATTTAAATTGCAACCAAGTGAACCCTAAGCATACACAAGATCACCCCCCAAAGATGGAAGTCAGAAGCTAAACCAAAGTCAAGTTATGGTTTTTCCAGGTTAGGCTAGGGTTTTGGGTACCTTTTCATGAAAAATGTCAAACAAATGGAAAATGCAATGCAAAAATATAAGGTAAATACCCTAGATACTACATGCCAAGTATGAAAGAATACAAAAAGAACCATTCACCAACTCATCTTGGTTGATCAGAAATGAATTTTTGAAGTTAAGGTTAGAAAATAGGAAATTTGGAAACCCTAATTCATGATTAATTTGTAAATTGTTCTAAACATGTAAGAATGCTTCATGATTTTTTTTGTGATTTTTAAATACCTAAGAGTAATTTTAATTAATTAAAATGGATTAATTAGTTAAATAATACAATTAAATGATTTAAAAATATATTTTTAATGCAAAAAATAAAAATAAAAATGTTTTTGGTTTTTGAAAATTAATTTGAACAATGATGCAAAAAATCAGAATTTTATAAAATGTTTTGGTATTTTAAATAAATAAAACAAAAGAAATAAAATAAAAATGCAAAGTATGTTGGATGGATGGATGAGACTGCGTGAGAGAGAGATCAAGGGCCAGGATTGGAAGTCTGCTTGACTTGAGATTCAAACTGACTAATTAATTATAAATTAACTTAATTAAATGTAATTAGGGTTTATTGACACAATCTGGACCATCCATGCGCTAACCTAATCTACATCCAAGGGCCATGGTTCAATCTGGAGACCTAACCCTAATGACTTTCAGGTGACCGGAGATAAGCTCCGGTCATCTTCTCTGACCGTCCCCCAACCCTAACTCCATCTACAAGCTTCTAAAACTCCTCAATCCTGCCCAGAATCAACCCCCAAACATTATAGAATACAAATCAATCATCAAATAACATTTATTTAACAAGAATCAAGCAAATTGAAACAAACATTTAAACACGGGTAGAGTTTCAGAACCATCATACATGCTCATTTATTGATCATTTTCAAATTTAAACATATCAGGATGATCCTTAGAACATGTAGATTCATAATATAACAAGAAAAAGGATTTCTGGAAAAAATGTTCTTGAGCTATACCTGAACTGAAGCTTTTCAAAGATGAGCTTTCAGAGCTTCCCCCTTGTGCAAATCAACTCCTTTTTACCCCTGAAGCTAATGGAGTGCTTGGATGAAGCTTATAGGGGCTGGTTTGAGGATTCCAGTTCTGATATGGCAGAAAATGAGGTCTTGATATGTTGTGTTTCAGGCCATGGTGATGGGTGGGAAATGATCCTTAGGTTATGTATGATTGAATGGTGAAAGAATTTTTGAGGTTTGATGAATGTGGAGTGAGAATCGAAGAAGGGAATCTTTTTTGGGAATTTTGTGCAATCTGAGTATATGCTTTTTATCAGCTCTTGTGTGTTCCTATATCTCTCCCATAAAGTGTGAATGGATCATAGAGTATGTTTGTAGAGGCTACTGATCACTATTCCAAGAGTATGGGGGAAATTGAAAAACGTCAAGGTTTGGTGTACTTGAGGTATGGCATGGTGCAAAGATGGTTTGAGAGCTTGTACTGCATCAGCCGAGTTCAAGGAGCACCATTGGATTGAAAGTTGTGAGCTGTAACACTTGATTCAAGAGTTTGCATAGGTTTTGCATTATTCCCTCTTTGTGATTTCTTGAGAAACAAGTCATGGAATCCTTTGGTTCAAGGCTCAATTATGGACAAGACATGTTGCATTATGTTTCTATGATGTGTAGCAATGCATTAGAGGTCATGAGAAGGCTTGGAAATCAAAATTGCACGTTTCCCTCTTTGGCACGAACTTGAAAATTACAAGATTTTTCCCAACTTTGACTTGCCATATCTTGAGTTCTAGGATGAATCAAGAGTAGTTCTTGTACTTTTTGAAAATGGGAAGATCAAATCTACAACTTTCATGTTTGAAGAAATTTCATTTGAAGCCTTTTTGATCAAGAAAGAGGAGGTTGAAGATCTTTCCCAAAAGGAAAAGTTTTCATTACAAGTCATGCCCAAAAATAGAAACTTTTCAAATGGCTAACAATTCTTAAATTTTGTGAACTTCCAAACATTCCTAATATCAAATAAAGATCATGGGACCTCAAATTGATGAAGACGACCCTTTGGAACCCTTGTTGGTGGCCTCAGATGCCCTGATTCTGACTTTTCTTGCACAATAAGTGTAAACACCCCAAATTTTCCCTCACCCATTCACACTATGGCTTGTGATCATTTCATATGCATAAACACAATCATAACATCTCATACCACATTTTTAAGTCTTTGCATTGGTTCTAAGTCATCTGCATCTAGGGTTTGTGATTTGAGCAATCCAAGAGCTTCTTGAGCCACTCCAAAGGTCAACAATCACTTCAAAGGGGTCCATGTGTGTCCAAGTATCATATTACATCTTCTCAAAGTCAAGAATGCCAAAGAATCACAAGAACTGGGATTGGTGTGAAGGCAGAGCCAGGTTTGACTGTACAGTTGACCTAAAATTAGGGTTTTGGTTTCAGAGGCCATAACTCCAAATTTTTTGGTCATTCTTGTTTCTATTGGTCTCTATATGGTATAGGGAGTGTGCATATCAATTTTCATGAAGAAATTCCATGGGGAAGTCATCTGATCAAGAGTTGACTTTCTGGACCAGTCAGTGCAAAATCAGGGCATCTGAGGCCCCCAATGACCCAACCAAGGGGTGATCTTCACCATTTTGAGTGTATATGATATTTATTTGATAATGGAAGAAGGTTGAAGTTCACAAAATTCAAGAATTTGAAGTTTTTGCAAAGTTGACTTTTTAGGGCATGGTTGACTTTTAATGAAATGTCATTTTATGCAACTTTTTCAACCCTTGCTTTTTGATCCAAAAATGCTTCAAATGGAAAAACTTTGGTCATGAAAGTTGTAGATTAGATCTTTCCCTTTTCAAAAAGTACAAGAACATGACCTAATTCATTTTGGATCAAAAGTTATGGTGTGTCAAAGTTGGCAAAAATCACTAATTTTCAAAATATGCACCAAATGGAAAACTTGCAAAAACTTTGTACCAAGACATTTGTGACTTCTAATTCATGTCTAACCATCACACAAACATCACATGTACCCTAAAGTTCAGAATGGACCAAGAGTTCCTCATGTTTCATGGTTTGTATAGCAAGATCTTTCCATATGAACCAAAAGGGAACCAAGTTGCAAAACCATCATAACCTTTCCATCCACTTGTTGCCTTGGATGCTGAACCAGCCCTAGCCTTTCCCCTCACCATGCTGCGCCAGCCCACACACTTGTACTAGCCTAGAACCCAACCCATGCCTCTCTTACACAAAGGTTGACAATTTGCAAAAGTGGCCATACCAATCAATAAAGGGCAGGTCACATCACCTGACCAATAGGACTTGTTTATGTGGATCAAAGGCCAGCCATTTCACACAAGAAGCCAGCCTGAAAACTCACCACAACACACATTCACAAACTCTCTCCAACTTGCATTTTCCTTCGAATCTGGTTCCACAAGCCATAAACATCCAAACCAACTCCACTAATCAACTCACCTTGCTTCACTGAACCAAAACCAGCAAGACCTAAGCTTGAAACCAGCAAGAACACTACTTTTCCATTTTTCACTCTCAAAGCCAAAGCTTTCGAAACTGATCACACAACTCACAAACACTTGAACAAACTTCACAAACCTTCTCAAATCATCATCCTGATCACAAAGAACCCCTCACCTTTGCCTGAAACAGCCTGAATCACAAACACCATTTTCACCTGAGCTTGAGCAGAAGTTGTTCAAACTCCCAAACCGGCCAGCATAAACTTCTTCTAAGCATCCAGACATCATCAAGGGGTCATAAGGAGTGGATTTCACAAGGAGGGGAGGTTAGAAAGTTGCAAAATTGAAAGCTTCGAAACTCAGGTAGCTCAAGAACATTTTTTACAGAAATCCTTTTTTAAGTTCTTAAGTTGTTATTCATGCTTCCCTGATCATAAATATGTCATTGGTTTTGAAAATGGTGGAAAAATAAGGATGTAATCGTGTTCTGAAAGTCTTGCCCTAAAATTTTGTTTGTTTCGATTCATGAGTTTGAGGAAATATAAATGATGTTTGTGTTGGGGTTTTGATTCAGTGGGTTGTGGGAATCATTTCTGTGTTTTTAGATTTCATTTTAGTTGCGTTTTGAGAGTTTTAGGAATTTTCAGGTGGGGTTCCCACCGGAGAAGACGACCGGAGGTCTTCTCCGGCCACCTGAAAATAATTAGGGTTTTAATCCTGTAATTAAGGCAGTTTGAATCTGGAGCGTTGGATGCCTTGATTGGTTTGACTTCGCGCGCGTGTGAATGGTCCAGATGCACTCATTAAGCCCTAAACCTCATTTAATTAATTCATAAATCAGAATTAGGAAGTTTGAATTTCAGCCTTTGATCTGCGCGCGCAGTCAACAAATCTTTCCCCAGAATGAATCCTGGCCCTCCATTGCGCATACTTCCCTTTTATTTCATTTTTAATTCATTTCTTTTGTTTTATTTTGTACAATTTATTTAAAATAGCAAAAATTATTTAAAAATTATGAAACTTTTTGTCAAGAGTTTCATTAATTTTTAAAACACAAAAATATTTTTATTTTCATTTTTAGCATTAAAAAAGTATTTTTAAATATTTAAAAGTTTATTTTTAATTGATTAATGAAAATTAATTTATTAAAAATACTTTTAGGTATTTAAAAATCACCAAAAAAATTCATGAAATGTTCTAAGACATTTAGAAACATTGTCCAACCTTCAAACCAAATTTATTTTTTGATCTTGATGCATTTTGAGAATTTTTCATTGAATTAAAATCATTTTTGTGCATTATTTTGATCCAAACTTCAAAAAAATCATTTCTGCCTAACCCTAAAGAGTTGGACATTGATTCTTTTTGAATTACATTGTGTTTAGCATGTAGTTTGTGAGATTAAATGGCCATGATTTGATCTTTCATTTTCAATTTGTTTGATAATTTTCTTGTTAAGGAACCCTAAAACCCTAGAAAACTTAGGAAAACCATAACTTGAATTTGGTTAGGAGTTGAAACCTCTCCTTTGGGCAGTGAGTTAGTATAGGATTAGGGATCCTTTGAGTGCATTTTCAATTTTTTATAATGTTGTTTGCTTCTGGTTTTGGTTTGTGTTTGTTTCTTTGTTCATAAACCCTAATTTGGGCTTCCATATGCATCCATCTTGCATTTCCTTGCATAACATGACTTGCCATAACATTCCATGCCTCCATTTGATTCATTGAACATCATAAGACATATTGAAAGCATGTTTGATCTTTGCTCCTTGCATTTGTCATGTTGTATGCCATGTGCATCTCATAGCTTTTCATGTATGATCATGTGTCTTAACTTGCTTCATTTGCATTCATAAGCTTGTATGATCATCCACATGTGTTGTTTCTGGTTTGTAGCATCTCATAGCATCATTAACATCATGCATATGCTTCTGGTTTTGGCTTACATCATACCATTTCATCACATTTTGCATTGCATTGCACTTTCTTTTCTAACTTTTCAGGTGGTAAGTGGCTTTGAGAAGTGAATTTGCCTTCACTTCTCATAACTTCTCTTCATCTCTCTCTTGCATCCATGCTGCATTTTTATATGTGTTTAAGTTTGGGCTTGCTCATTCTTCTTCTTCCCACTTTCTTTCTTCAAGTGACTTGACTTCTTGAATGAAGCAAGTTACTTTGCTTCTCCTGATCCTTTCATCTGCTTCCTGGTGGTTCCATTGAAGACTTCTTTTGAAAACCTCACAAACCTTAGGAACAACCAAGCATGACAATGATTAGGGTTTTTTGATTAATCTCCCCACTTAGTTTTACCTTTGTGTCTCTTTGAGTCTTCTCTTCTCATCTCATAATCAGGGACTAAACCCTAAAGGCTTTAAGGCTTTGTGATTAAGCTTATGCCTCCATCCTTCTCTTAGGATGGAGTGTATAACTTTAATCCTAAGTGTTAAACCCTTAATGTGTTTAAATCTCTTAATCAATTCACTTAATAATCATCAAGACATCACACTTGTAACTTGGGCCTTGCATTAGGGTTCTAATTCTTCCTTAATTGGTTAAGAAGGACTAACTCTAGTGTTAATGGACAAGTCCCCCTCAAGTTGTCTTACAAACCTCAAAAATCACTTCATCATCATATCATTAATTAAAATCCACCTAATAAAGGCTTGTTTTGTCATGAGTTTAATCCCTAATCATGGATTAAGTTGAGGAGCTTTCCTCAGCTTAAACATTCTCATCTATTATCCTTCTATTAGGATGGTGTAATGAGTCTGTTAAATCCCTGATTAAGGCTTAACCTCATTACTCAACACTAAACAAAAACACCAAAAACATCTAAATAATCACAAGTAGGTTAATGATCTTAATCCTACATCAAAGGTGATTAAGTGTGGGAATCTGACTTCACACTTAAGGTACTCTCATTACCCCTAATCAGAGGGAAGATGTGATGAGTTTACTAAATCCACTGGTTTAGGCTTAAGCTCATTAATCTATGACAAACTCTCAAAAACAATAAAAGACTGAAAACTCAAAAACAAACAATAATCGTCTCCTTCGGGATTCTTTTCTCATCTCATTCACTCATAAACGAGAACTTGCTTCTTCCGTCTAATGCAAGACAGTTCGCATCTGTGCCAGACAGATCATACACTTGAGCATAGGCAAGTAAGCAGTTCACAAGTCAATTCATCTTTCAGTCTCTTTGGGTCGAACTACGGTGTTCTGACTTCCTCATTGCACGAGAGGATACGTAGGCATAACTTAACAGTTATCGAACAAAAGTCTCTGTATATTCCCCCTCCTCCAGCTTTATTCTTTTAGCCTCATGATCTTGGGCATCTTATTCCTGTTCTTACACTGACACTGTATATATTACACTTCACATTTCTTTTACACTGACACCTGTACATCTTTTTCCAGCTCTTTTATACACAGATTGCACTGACACTACCCCTTTAAAACACAAATCTTTTAAGCGTGGATCCCGTCGAGTACGACGGACAATCTGGGTGCTAATACCTTCCCAGGTTGTAACCAACCCCCTTTCTCAGTCTCTCTGGTTCACGACCGTCTTGTCCATGTCTTTCTAGGTCTATGCAGCATTGCCTTTCCTCCGGGATAAAAATGCCTAGCTGGCGACTCTTTCATCTCCAGTGAGTTCACGGCTGTGTGTTCTCATTGTCCCTCTCGCCGACCGTTCGCGTCTGTACCTTTATCTGGGCCTGGTCCCACTTATCGGGAGCGACAGCTTGGCGACTCTGCTGGGGAACCTTATACTGCAACCAGGGTTTCTGGTTCTTTTTGTGGGTTCCTCCTAGCGCTTGATTGATTTGTGTTTACTGGGGTGTTATGTGTTTATTTGTGTTTGTGTATTTGTATTTATTTTTGCTTTATGTACAGTTGCTTTACTGCTTTCTTTATTGCTTTACATATATCATACTGTCATGCTGTCTGGCTGGATCTGGTTTGTTTGCTTTGGTGGGTGGGGTTCTATTGAGAGTTAAGGTCCTATACCTGGGACCTGAGTGACACCTAGGCTAGAGTGGTTCATATTCTTTCCCATTCCATCTCGGTCTGGTGCGGGAATATGAAACACGATTCAGATATGGGTTTCTTCTTGAGAACTCTGTGTTGCAGATTTCCTGCAATGCTAGGGCTATCTGGGAAGCCTGCTAAGTCTGGATGACCTTTTAGTATTGACCTCCAGGAACTGAGGTGAATTAGAGGAGGAACTTTTATGGTTATTGTAAACACTGTACCTCCGGGTTAGAAGTGTTTACACTTCTCATAACTGATCCAAGTCTGAGGATCCTTGTTTTAGAACACCACCTGTGAGGGGGTTGGGCTGTTTACAGGTTTGCAGGTACCTTTGGCCTCAGCATACCCTGTTACTTTGATTTGATTAAGAATACTCCATGTTGGAACAGTTCTTGTGATTCTAAACCCTGGACATGTGACTCTTTATTTGAGTCCCCCACCTTGGTTACTGGATTTATAGACCTCCATCTGGATTTCTTAAACATATCTGGACCTATATCAGGGCACTTGATCAGATCCAGCTCAGTCACAAACCCTTGCATATCATTTGCATACATAATCATTGCATCATATTGACATTTGCTTATTTGTGTTTCAGGGTATCCATCTTCATTTGGTTTTGGTTTTGACCCCATCATCAGTATTGACCTATCTTCATCAGCACCTGCTTCAGCTATCAGCTATCTACTTCAGTCACCTGCATCAGCCAGTCAGTGGCCTATTTTTCAGCATTATCTTCAGCACTTGTCTCTACTCATCTTCAACATCATGGCACCTAAAAAGAGTAACATCACTTACCACTTCTTCCAGCCAGAGCTAGCTGACATCAGGAGGATTTAGACCCTGATCACTCCAGACCATATACCACTGTTCAGGGAACACTATGGAGATATACTTGATGTGGTTATGGATTTGGACCCTTCACAGAGGAGCCTGATTCACACCTGCCTTCAGTTTTATGATCCCCCACTGAGGTGTTTTACTTTTCAGGACTTCCAGTTGGGCCCCTTATTGGAAGAATACTCATCATTGGTTGGTATACCTATCAGGGGTGGAATCCCTTTCAACCCTGAGATGGTCTTTCCTGGTAATGAAGAGGTAGAAAAGGCTTTGCATCTGGAATCAGCTCTGATTGGACAGCATATGACTTCTAAGGCTGGAATCCCTGGCCTGCATCTGGACTTCTTGATCTCTCAAGCTACCCTGAAAGCTTCTTTAGGAGAGTGGAAAGCAGTCTGTGCTTTATTGGCCCTGAGCATATATGGGATCGTATTATTTGCAGATGAGCCTCGATTCATTAGCAAGAATGCAATCCATCTATTTATTCAAAGGAACCCAGTGCCAACCTTGTTGGGGGATCTCTACTATTCAGTGCACCAGAGGAATGAAAAGCAGAGGGGAAGATTAGTGAGGTGTTGTGCTCCATTGTTCCATACTTGGCTTCTCAGGCATCTACCCAGGACAGATGCATTTTTGAACCCTCATCAGCAGAGAAACTGGGCTAGAAGACTCACTGCTCTAACTTCAGCTGATAACAGGTGGTGCACTCAAAGCACCAAGGGCAGGGATATCATCACCAGCTGTGGGCATTTTCCCAATGTGCCCCTGATAGGAGTTAAGGGTAGCATTAATTACAATCCTCTGCTGTTCAGAAGGCAACTGGGTTATGCACTGGTCCACACTCCTAAGGCACAGGACCTGGTTGAGACTCTTTATTGTGAGAACAAGCCTAATCTGGATATTGTTAGACAGGCAGCCTGGGCCTGGGATAATGTTCAAACCAAGGGGGTAACCATTCTGGGGAAGTGCAACAATGTAGCATCAGCACAGTACCAGGAGTGGTCCCATGCCAGGGCTCAAATCTCTGGAATGCCCTTTACTATGGAGGATATGCCTGGATCATCCTCAGCACCACCCCCTGCCACTGTCAGCTTGGAGGAGTTTGAGGGTTTGAAAGAGAGGAATGATAAGTTGACTCAGGCTTTGCAAAAGACCCTCCGGGAGAGGAGTGACGGTAGGATGGACATTGAGAGGCTAGAGAAGCTGAGAGTGGAGCATCTGGCTAAAATTGGGAAGTCTGAGGATTATATCAAGAAGTCTAGGGCTGGAGAACAAATTCTGAAGAATGCTTGTAAGGAAGCCCAGTTCCAGAAGGCCAGGACAGACTTGTATCTGAAGGAGAGTCAAGCTCGGTGGGTCAGGATCACCGAAACTCGTACTCTGGAAGATAAGAGAGTCCAAGACAGGATAGAGCAACTGGAAGCTAGTGCAAAAGAGCAGCAGGAAGCCCTGGCAGCAGCCCAGAGGGAGATATCAGAGCTGAAGATCAGAGCTGGAGTGAAGAGGTCAAAGGACAAAAGTCAGCACAAGAAGCTAACTACAACTGTTACCACCCGGAATCTCCTTATCAGGAATCTCACGGAGCGTCCAGCTGATCTTGTGACCGAAGCACTTCTCAAGGAAGTTCGGGAGGATGAGTTTGGTCTTGGTGTTTGACCATTTGCTTGTTGTTGCTTTCATTCCATGTACTTTTATTTTCTTGTAATGTATTTTGACCCCTCAGAGGGCTTGTATTTGTAAGCAAAATATGTACCATTCGCCTTTTGTAATATATGCATTAGTTTGTTCCATCCGAGTTTACTTCGAAAGCAACATCAACAGCATCTTCAAGGGTCTGGAAGGGTCAAAACTGAATGCCAAGCCGGGGATACCTTGAAAACAAATAAGCATACTGCATTGCATGCTAACCCTTTGTTTGTTTTGTAGGTTTTTGTTTATTGCTACTAACTCTGTTGTGATGTTCAGGAACTATTGCTCGACGCCGAGTATTTCCCCTCAACCGACCGCACCGTTATCCAACCCGTAACAACCTTCCGGGCATACAAATGGATTAGGTACAACAGGACCTTGCAGAGGTTAGAAATCAAATGGCAAACGAAAGATTGGAAATGAGAACACAGATGACGCAGTTCATGGAAGTGATGAACAACATGGCTCAGAGCCAAGAAAGATTGAGAGTCATGGTGGAAAGGCAAAATCAAGAGGATCCACATATAGGGACTGCAGGCACAAGCAATAATGAGAGGGTCCAACCTCATGTCAACCCCCCTGTATTTGGACCCCATCTTCACCCAGAGGTCAACATTCCTGCAAATGTTCAAGGGACTGCCACTGCAGGCAGGGTACTGCAAGAAGACCCCCAGGAGGATCAGTTCACGGTAATGGGAGCTGGGGAGGAAGCTTATGACAGAAGGCTGGATGAGATAGCTGAGAAGTTAAGATCCTTAGAGTCTCAAAACTCTTTGGGTTTCGATGTTATGGACATGGGCTTGGTAGACGGGGTCAGGATTCCCCATAAGTTTAAGCCTCCTTGTTTTGAAAAATACAACAGGACTTCATGCCCCCGGACTCATTTACAATCATTTCTGGGGAGGCTGAAGGCCTATACCATGGATGAGAAGCTCTGGATGTTTTATTTCGAGGACAGCTTAACTGGAGCGTCAAGGGAATGGTACTCTCATCTGACAAGAGCAACTATTAGGTGTTGGAAGGACCTGGCAGAGGCTTTTATCAGACAGTATCAGTACAACTTAGATATGGCACCCAACAGGACCCTCCTAATGGGAATGTCACAGTCGTCAAGAGAAAGTTTCCGAGAATACGCCCAGAGATGGAGGCAATTGGCTGCTGCTGTTCAGCCACCTATGTCAGAGAGGGAAATGGCAGATATGTTTATGAACACCCTCCAGGGAACATATATTGACAGGCTGGCTGCTTTCTCTTCCACCAGCTTTGCAGACGTTGTCATAGCTGGAGAGAGAATTGAGAGCCTGTTAAAGATGGGCAAAATTTCTGACAATGGTGCCAGCTCGTCCAGCAATACAAGGAAGCCTTTTGCAGGCCCAAGAAGAACTGGCGAGACCAATGCCATCCACACCAACAGGGGCAGACCCCAATATGTTCATAGGTCTGTAGCAGCAGTCACCATTCCCGCTCCAGCTCATCCACAACCAGCTTATCAACCTCCGCAGCAAAACTATCAGCAACAACTTCAATACCATCAACAAGCTCAGTATCCTCCGAGAAACTACAACAACACCAACAACAACAACCAGCAAAGGCCATTTCAGCAGAGGCCATCTCAAGCCAATAGGGTGATCGATCCGATCCCTATGCCATATGCTACATTGCTGCCACAACTCCTGAAACTCAACCTGGTTGAGCTAAGGACGTTGGCACCTCCAGATCCCAATAGTCTACCCAGGAATTATGACTCCAACGCCAGATGTGCTTTTCACTCAAATGCACCTGGCCACAGTACGGAAAAGTGCAGAGCCTTGCACATGAAGGTACAGGACCTGGTAGACTCTAAGGCCTTGAATTTCGCACCGCCACCCAATGTTAATAAGAACCCTATGCCAAACCACGGGGGTCCCAGAATCAATGCTATTGAAGAAGACAAGCCGTCTTATTTAATAACCAGTGTGGGTCAGATTCGGACACCGTTGGTAGAGATCAAGGCTCAACTCCTCGAATGTCAAATGTTCCCGGGGTGTGAGTTAGGGTGTGCTTACTGCAATATTTCAGTAAATGGGTGCGATAACTTGAGGGATGGCATAGATGGTCTCATTCAGAGTGGCCAACTTCAAATCACCACATCATTTCCTACAAATCCAGCAATCTCATCAGCAACAATTCCAGTATCTCCTACAACTGCAACAACCATTGTTCCCGACAATTCTTCGGCTTCATCAACAAATGCTTCATCTGTCATCTCAACCGACCAGATATCAACAGATATTCCTGCTACAACTCCAGCACCACTTCATTTCGAAACTCCTACAACAACAACACCCATCCTTCCGACAATGTCTCCTACAACATCAGCAACAAACAATGAAGATGTCTCAACCGTTACAATTTATTACGATCCAGAAAATAACTCTGCTTACAACTCACAAAGTGCTACTCCCATCAGAGCACCGGTCACGATATACTACGATCCACAGACTATCACAATTCCTTCCGCAGCTGCAATCAGTCCAGTCACTATCACGGTGCCTGGACCAGTACCTTATGAAAGCAGTAATGCCATCCCCTGGCACTACGGCTCTGATTTGTACTGCGAAGGACAAAAAATCACTTTTGAATCATCAACCCCTGCACCACAAATAGACAATGTGGGGGGAGGCGGAGGCTTCACTCGAAGCGGACGTCTCTTTGCTCCGCAAATTCATAGACCCACTGCCGAAGCAGAAGCTGCTGCCAAGGCAAAAGGGAAAAGCTTGGTGCAGGAAGAGCAGACTGTTAAAGAAGCTTTGAAAACACCCTTTGATCAAGAGGTTGATGAGTTCATGAGAATCATCAAGAAGAGTGATTATAAAATAGTGGATCAGCTTCATCAGACGCCTTCCAAGATCTCAATCCTATCATTGCTTATGTGCTCCGAAGCCCATCGGAACGCACTACTCAAGGTCTTGCACGCAGCCTACGTGCCTGAAGAGATCACCGTCAATCAGCTGGAAGCTGTGGTGGGAAATGTTAATGCTAGTCATGGACTAGGGTTCACCAACACTGATTTGACTACGGAAGGCCGCAACCATAACAAGGCTTTGCACATAACCATGGAATGTAAAGGTGCAGTCCTTTCTCATGTGCTGGTAGACACAGGGTCATCCCTCAATGTCTTACCTAAGAAGGCCCTTGTGAAGCTAGAGTATGATGGGTTGGCGTTGCGTCCCAGCAACCTGGTGGTGAGAGCCTTTGATGGTTCTAAGAGATCGGTTCTGGGAGAGATTGAGTTGCCCATAACGATTGGCCCGCAAACTTTCAAAACGACCTTCTACGTGATGGATATACAGCCTGCCTACAGCTGTCTATTGGGTAGGCCATGGATTCACGCCGCTGGCGCCGTGACCTCAACCCTTCACCAGAAGTTAAAATACGAGTGGGAGGGTCAAATCGTTACAATCTGTGGAGAGGAGGATATTTTTGTCAGCCACCTGGCTACCTATAAATACATTGAGATGGATGGGGAGATCCACGAAACAATGAGTCAGGGATTCGAGGCCTTGAACATAAATGAAACATCTGTTGTACCTGGAACCTCAATGACATCATGTCAACAAGCCCGGAAGGTTGTTGAAGAAGGAAATGCCCAAGGCTGGGGCAAACTGTTACCGATGGAGAAGAAAGAGGATAGATTTGGGTTGGGTTACAAACCAACTCAACAAGATCAAACAGAGGCTGCTAAGGAGCCCAACTTTGTTAGTGGGGGAATGCTCACCCCTGATGCTGTCAACAATTTGGAAGACGAGGATGAAGGCGACCGCAACCTGGAAAGCTGGATTCGTCCAAAGATCCCGGGGAGCAGTATCTCGAACTGGTCTTCCCAGGAAATTATAAGAGTTACTCATGCAGAGTAATTATTATTTCCTGTATTTTTATAGCATGCATCAAAGTCTTGCATCTTGCCCAAGATGACAAGACTCATTTTGTAATCGGGCCATCTGTACTTTTTGTGCAACAAGATTAATCAATGAAATATCAGACATCTTTTTGCAAATGAGTCTTTTTCTTTTCCGCTCACTGTTTTTCCATTTTTCTTTTTGTACAAAAAAATAAATGGCAGTGTTTTCAAAATGACAACTTTATTTCACTTTTCTAAACAAGATTAAAATCAAATCACTAAAATGAACAAACTGAACCCTTGCAGAGTGTGCCTTCCAGACAGCACCGACAACAGCACGGCTATGACTTCGTATGACTTTGACAATCCAATCAATCAAGCTGATGAAGGGGTTGAAGAAGAGTATGAGCTTCCTGAAGAGCTAGCCAGGTTGTTGAGACAAGAGGAAAAGGTTATTACTCCTCACCAGGAGGAGGTCGAAACGATCAATCTTGGTACAGATGAAGACGTGAAAGAAGTTAAAATCTGGGCCTGCTTACAAGACTCAGTGAAGAGACAACTGATTGACCCGCTTCAAGAGTATGTGGACGTGTTCGCTTGGTCTTATCAAGATATGCCAGGGTTGGATACCGACATTGTTGTGCACAAGCTGCCCTTGAGAGAAGAATGCCCGCCGGTTAAACAGAAACTGCGTCGTACTCGCCCGGACATGGCAATGAAAATCAAGGAAGAGGTACAAAAGCAATGGGACGCCGGGTTCCTTGCTGTAACTAGCTATCCACCATGGGTTGCTAATATAGTACCTGTGCCTAAGAAAGACGGCAAAGTTAGGATGTGCGTTGACTACCGGGATCTGAACAGAGCCAGCCCGAAAGATGACTTCCCATTACCTCACATTGATGTATTGGTGGATAACACGGCTCAGTTCTCGGTATTCTCCTTCATGGATGGATTTTCAGGATACAATCAGATTAAAATGGCACCTGAAGACATGGAGAAGACAACCTTCATCACACCCTGGGGCACGTTCTGCTACAAGGTAATGCCATTTGGGCTCAAGAATGCCGGTGCAACGTATCAACGGGCCATGGTAACATTATTTCACGATATGATCCATAAAGAAATAGAATGTTATGTGGATGACATGATTGCCAAGTCCCTTACTGAAGAAGATCACTTGGTAAATCTGCTGAAGCTGTTCAAGCGTTTGAGGAAGTATCAACTGAAGTTGAACCCCAACAAATGCACATTTGGGGTACGATCTGGTAAGTTGCTGGGATTTATTGTAAGCGAGAAAGGGATTGAAGTTGACCCTGATAAAGTTAAAGCTATTCAAGAGATGCCTGCAACGAAAACTGAAAAAGAAGTTCGAGGGTTCTTAGGGCGATTGAACTACATTTCAAGGTTCATATCTCACCTTACAGCAACCTGTGAGCCTTTGTTCAAATTGTTGAGAAAAGAACAGACGGTCAGGTGGAACGAAGACTGCCAGAAGGCTTTTGACAAGATCAAAGAGTACTTACAAGAGCCTCCAATCCTTATGCCTCCAGTTGAAGGAAGACCTCTGATAATGTACCTGACAGTATTAGAAGAGTCAATGGGGTGTGTGCTGGGCCAACATGACGAGTCTGGTCGAAAAGAGTATGCAATATACTACCTAAGCAAAAAGTTTACCGACTGTGAACAACGTTATTCACTGCTCGAGAAAACTTGTTGTGCTTTAGCGTGGGCTGCTCGCCGACTGAGATAGTATATGTTGGCCCACACTACTTTGCTGATCTCAAAAATGGACCCAGTTAAGTACATATTTGAGAAGCCAGCTCTTACCGGACGGGTTGCAAGATGGCAAATGATCCTCACAGAGTATGACATTCAGTACACTTCTCAGAAAGCCATCAAAGGCAGTGTATTGTCTGAATATCTCGCGGAACAACCTATTGATGATTACCAGCCTATGAGATTTGACTTCCCTGATGAAGACATCATGTTCATAAAAGCAAAAGATCGTGAAGAGCCTGTTCACACTGAAGGGCCCAACCCGGAAGAAGAATGGACTATGATGTTTGATGGGGCTGTTAACATGAATGGTCGTGGTGTTGGTGCAGTACTCATTACACCTAAAGGAGTTCACATGCCTTTCTCGGCAAAACTCACTTTCAACTGCACTAACAACGAAGCTGAATACGAAGCTTGCATTATGGGTCTTGAGGAAGCCATTGACCTCAGGATCAAGACATTGACTGTATTCGGAGATTCAGCTTTGGTAATCAATCAAACCAACGGCAAATGGTATACCCATCAGGATCATCTAATACCTTACAGGGATTATACAAGGAGGTTATTGACTTTCTTTACAACAGTCAGGCTTGAGTATATCCCTCGAGACGAAAATCAGTTTGCAGATGCTCTTGCTACCATTTCGTCCATGATCAAAGTTCAGACAACCAACTTTGTACCTCAGATCTCAGTGTCCAGACTGGACAGACCAGCAAATGTATTTGCAGCAGATGTTGTTAAAGATGATAAGCCTTGGTTCCATGACATTAAGTTCTTCTTGGAGGACCAAACATACCCACCTGGGGCATCTTCCAATGATAAGAAGACTTTGAGAAGGCTTGCTGGTAGTTTCTTCTTGAACACCGATGGTTCCCTATACAAAAGGAATTTTGATATGGTACTCCTCAGATGCGTTGATAAGACAGAGGCAGACCTGTTAATGCATGAAGTGCACGAAGGATCCTTTGGTACCCATGCTGGAGGGCATGCCATGGCCAAGAAGTTGTTAAGGTCGGGTTATTACTGGATCACAATGGATGCTGATTGTTGTGCCTATGCCAGGAAATGCCATAAATGTCAGATTTACGCGGATAAGGTGCATGTGCCTCCCAATCCTCTGAATGTGATGTCTTCACCCTGGCCCTTTGCTATGTGGGGCATTGACATGATTGGCAAGATTGAGCCAACTGCTTCAAACGGCCACAGATTCATCTTGGTTGCTATTGACTATTTTACCAAGTGGGTTGAAGCAGCTTCCTATGCCAACGTTACAAGACAAGTGGTAGCCAGATTTCTGAAAAGAGATATCATCTGTCGGTATGGAGTGCCCGAGCGAATCATTACTGATAATGGTTCCAACTTAAACAACAAAATGATGGCAGAGCTGTGCCGGGACTTCAAGATCCAACATCACAATTCTTCTCCTTACAGGCCAAAGATGAATGGCGCTATTGAGGCAGCAAATAAAAATATCAAGAAGATTGTGCAGAAGATGGTAGTCACTTACAAAGACTGGCATGAAATGCTACCATTTGCCCTGCATGGGTACCGCACGTCAATCAGGACATCCACTGGGGCAACACCGTATCAGCTTGTGTATGGTATGGAAGCAGTCCTACCTGTTGAAGTTGAAATACCCTCCCTACGGGTATTGATGGATGTTAAGCTGAACGAAGCAGAGTGGGTTAGGTCCCGATACGAACAACTGAGTCTGATCGAAGAGAAAAGATTGGCTGCAATCTTTCATGGGCAGTTGTATCAGAAGAGAATGAAGAAAGCCTTCGATCAGAAAGTCAGGCACCGAGAGTACCAAGTAGGAGATCTTGTGCTAAAGAGAATCCTCCCTCCTCATACAGACCACAGGGGCAAATGGACTCCAAACTATGAAGGACCATTTGTGGTAAAGAAAGTTTTTTCCGGTGGAGCACTGATGCTCAGCACCATGGATGGTGAAGATTTCCCGTCCCCTGTGAATTCAGATGCAGTTAAAAAATACTTCTCATAAAAATGACCCGCTGGACATAAAAACAGAATGTAAGTCCAGGCAAAAATAGGGCATCCCGGCGAGTCGAAAACAGAATAAAAGACTCGGGCAAAAATAAGGGAAAATAAATAAAAAATGTACACCCGCTGAGTTGAAAAGCCACATTGGACAACTCAGGCAAAAATGGGTATCCCGATGGATTGAAAACCCGAAAGGGCGATCCATGCAAAATAAGGGAATAAGCGAACAACTGTATTCTGAATTCGTCTGTATCGTTTACAACCTGGTAAGCTTCGAAAGGATCAAGCTTCAATCAGAATCAGCCTTCTTCAGAAAGCAAGATGAGAAGAACGTCAAAAGTCATACGAGTCATAGTAAAGAGGAAGCTCCTTAAAGCGCCATCAACATTGCCGGCATCTTGTTTCTCAATTTGTAACGATCTCCTCATTTCATGGGATTTGTTTCTTTGACTGTATCTCGCCAGTTCAGGGCATATGAATTAATAAAATCAGATTTTCAGTCATGTCTCGTTTTGTATATTTTATTTGCAAGAAAATGTCTGATGTCTAAAAAACTGATTGCATAGAGTACAAATGATTACCTTCAAAAGTAAAAACACGTGCTTGCAGGAAATATGTTTACTCTCGGGGTTGTCTAAACTCCTATGACGGAATCCGGTAAAGGATATCCCGGGATTACTTGTGCGTTTCTCTGTTTTTTCAGGTTTGCGGGAATCCCGAACGCAACTTGGGGCATGTAAGCTTTATCCCAGCAAGCTGGCAAATCAACACTCAATTTTAGCACCCGAAGTGCTCACTCCCCAGCTGAGTTGCCTCTCATGACTCCCCCCAGCTGAGCTGCCACTTGCTACTGCTCACAGCCGAGTTGTAGTCCCTTCCTCAGCCGAATGCAAAAGACAGGGAACCATCTCCCCACAGAGTTTCAGCCTCTATCCAGAAGAGCAACGCATGAAGAACTCACAACAGAGTGAAGAAAGCTTCTACAAACCCCAGCTGGGTCTCTCATTTATTGGAATAGGTCTATCATTGACCCATTTCCCCAAGCAGAAACATCTCATCGGATCTACCAATGATCTCATCCCCAGCTGGGATGTTCACTTCAGCAGATCGGCCAGAGATCTTCGTAGCTACGGGATCCGGATCCCGGCTTGGTATCTTTGCATAATCATAACATTCGCATCATATTCACCCACAAAGCGTAGCATTCCGTGTAATACGGAGCATTACGGCAAAAATCAAGCATATAGCATAATCATAAGCCATGTTTTGAATCAACACTTGTGAATAATGACAATCCGTCAATATACAAAACACTTCCCCAGAAATCCCCAACGGAGATTCCCCAGCAAAAGCAATTTCCTCACATACACAAACACCAGTATATATACTCTCTTTGACACCCGTCCGTGTCATCACTCCCCAATAAAGTCGCCCGAATACCCTGTACAAACAAAACCACTCGTATTACAGATGCTTCTTGACACCCATCTGTGTCAAACCCAGCAGAAAGCCAAAGACGTCCTCTTTGCACTCACATATACTTACATATAACAATCCTTTGACACCCGTCCGTGTCATATCCCCAGCATAGTCATCTATACTTCTTATATCAGATACTTGTTTATATTACACTCTTCTCCTTTTGACACTCATCCGTGTCATTCTCCCCAGCAGTTAAACACTCATCTAGACACCACTCATACTCATACAGATACTCGTCCGTATCTTGCATACACCACTCAAATCCCCTCAGAGTCAACACTCATCCGTGTTCTTTGTTAACCCGTTGATACTCGTCCGTATCATCAACTCTGAACATGTGTCAGTATTTGTTTCTACCCGATACTCGTCCGTATCATAGTCTTAAGGATGCTCGTCCGCATCTTTAATCTATACACAACATCTAAACACTTATACCTTTTGTTTCTTGGATTTAAATACTCGTCCGTGTTTACTATTCCCCAGTAGATCACCAACAAAACAAATTTTCTTTTTATCTGACACTCGTCCTGTGTCATGATAAACCCTGAGAGCAGCCGTACCCTGCTAGGTGGTCGTCCTCCACCTCTTGATGGTCGTCCTCCATCATGCTCATCCGATGGCCGTCCCCATCGTTGATATTTAGCAGCCATCCCCCGCTAGGTGGTCGTCCTCCACATTTTTGATGATCGTCCTTCATCATTTTATCCAATGGTCGTCCCCATTGTTGATTTCGGTTATCTGGCATTCGTCCTATGTCATGATAAACCTCGAGAGCAGTCGTCCCCTGCTAGGTGGTCGTCCTCCACCTCTTGATGGTCGTCCTCCATCATGCTCGTCCGATGGCCGTCCCCATCGTTGACCTTGTATCCGGCATTCGTCCTATGTCGCGATATTTTCGGCAGCCGTACCCTGCCAGGTGGTCGTCCTCCACCTTAGATGACCGTCCCTCATCTTACCCCCAACAGAGCAGCCGTCCCCTGCTAGGTGGTCGTCCTTCACCTTTGATGACCGTACCTCATCATCTGTTTATTTCATTTATTCTTTAACCCGATGGCCGTCCCCGTCGTGGTCCCTTTTCTTTTTAGCCCGAAGGCCGTCCCCATCGTTGGTTACTTTACTTTATGAACTTGATGGCCGTCCCCGTCATGTTTCATTAACCCCCAGAGAATTTTTTTACAACTTTATCTTGATGGCCGTCCCCATCATAATTCTTTTATCCCTAGCATGTCGGCCGTCCCCGTCATTGCTTTATTTTCCGCACCTTTCCCAGCATGTCGGCCGTCCCCGTCATTGCTCTTTGCCCAGCAGTCGTCCTCTGCTTGACGGTCGTCCTCCGTCGCCCACACTTTACAATATACTTCATTTTCTTTTACAATCTATATCCCTTTTTCTTCTTCATTCTGTGAGTGCAAATTTTGGACTGTCTTTGGTAATCAACCACAAGTTATCTTGTTTGCCTGATAAGCCGTTGCTTACAACCTGCACAGCTAACTCATGTTTGAATAGGGGCAGCTGTAAACACCCCAAATTTGCCCTCACCCATTCACACCATGGCTTGTGATCATTTCATATGCATAAACACAATCATAACATCTCATACCACATTTTTAAGTCTTTGCATTGGTTCTAAGTCATCTGCATCTAGGGTTTGTGATTTGAGCAATCCAAGAGCTTCTTGAGCCACTCCAAAGGTCAACAATCACTTCAAAGGGGTCCATGTGTGTCCAAGTATCATATTACATCTTCTCAAAGTCAAGAATTCCAAAGAATCACAAGAACTGGGATTGGTGTGAAGGCAGAGCCAGGTTTGACTGTACAGTTGACCTAAAATTAGGGTTTTGGTTTCAGAGGCCATAACTCCAAATTTTTTGGTCATTCTTGTTTCTATTGGTCTCTATATGGTATAGGGAGTGTGCATATCAATTTTCATGAAGAAATTCCATGGGGAAGTCATCTGATCAAGAGTTGACTTTCTGGACCAGTCAGTGCAAAATCAGGGCATCTGAGGCCCCCAATGACCCAACCAAGGGGTGATCTTCACCATTTTGAGTGTATATGATCTTTATTTGATAATGGAAGAAGGTTGAAGTTCACAAAATTCAAGAATTTGAAGTTTTTGCAAAGTTGACTTTTTAGGGCATGGTTGACTTTTAATGAAATGTCATTTTATGCAACTTTTTCAACCCTTGCTTTTTGATCCAAAAATGCTTCAAATGGAAAAACTTTGGTCATGAAAGTTGTAGATTAGATCTTTCCCTTTTCAAAAAGTACAAGAACATGACCTAATTCATTTTGGATCAAAAGTTATGGTGTGTCAAAGTTGGCAAAAATCACTAATTTTCAAAATATGCACCAAATGGAAAACTTGCAAAAACTTTGTACCAAGACATTTGTGACTTCTAATTCATGTCTAACCATCACACAAAAATCACATGTACCCTAAAGTTCAGAATGGACCAAGAGTTCCTCATGTTTCATGGTTTGTATAGCAAGATCTTTCCATATGAACCAAAAGGGAACCAAGTTGCAAAACCATCATAACCTTTCCATCCACTTGTTGCCTTGGATGCTGAACCAGCCCTAGCCTTTCCCCTCACCATGCTGCGCCAACCCACACACTTCTACTAGCCTAGAACCCAACCCATGCCTCTCTTACACAAAGGTTGACAATTTGCAAAAGTGGCCATACCAATCAATAAAGGGCAGGTCACATCACCTGACCAATAGGACTTGTTTATGTGGATCAAAGGCCAGCCATTTCACACAAGAAGCCAGCCTGAAAACTCACCACAACACACATTCACAAACTCTCTCCAACTTGCATTTTCCTTCGAATCTGGTTCCACAAGCCATAAACATCCAAACCAACTCCACTAATCAACTCACCTTGCTTCACTGAACCAAAACCAACAAGACCTAAGCTTGAAACCAGCAAGAACACTACTTTTCCATTTTTCACTCTCAAAGCCAAAGCTTTCGAAACTGATCACACAGCTCACAAACACTTGAACAAACTTCACAAACCTTCTCAAATCATCATCCTGATCACAAAGAACCCCTCACCTTTGCCTGAAACAGCCTGAATCACAAACACCATTTTCACCTGAGCTTGAGCAGAAGCTATTCAAACTCCCAAACCGGCCAGCATAAACTTCTTCTAAGCATCCAGACATCATCAAGGGGTCATAAGGAGTGGATTTCACAAGGAGGGGAGGTTAGAAAGTTGCAAAATTGAAAGCTTCGAAACTCAGGTAGCTCAAGAACATTTTTTCCAGAAATCCTTTTTTAAGTTCTTAAGTTGTTATTCATGCTTCCCTGATCATAAATATGTCATTGGTTTTGAAAATGGTGGAAAAATAAGGATGTAATCGTGTTCTGAAAGTCTTGCCCTAAAATTTTGTTTGTTTCGATTCATGAGTTTTAGGAAATATAAATGATGTTTCTGTTGGGGTTTTGATTCAGTGGGTTGTGGGAATCATTTCTGTGTTTTTAGATTTCATTTTAGTTGCGTTTTGAGAGTTTTAGGAATTTTCAGGTGGGGTTCCCACCGGAGAAGACGACCGGAGGTCTTCTCCGGCCACCTGAAAATAATTAGGGTTTTAATCCTGTAATTAAGGCAGTTTGAATCTGGAGCGTTGGATGCCTTGACTGGTTTGACTTCGCGCGCGTGTGAATGGTCCAGATGCACTCATTAAGCCCTAAACCTCATTTAATTAATTCATAAATCAGAATTAGGAAGTTTGAATTTCAGTCTTTGATCTGCGCGCGCAGTCAACAAATCTTTCCCCAGAATGAATCCTGGCCCTCCATTGCGCATACTTCCCTTTTATTTCATTTTTAATTCATTTCTTTTGTTTTATTTTGTACAATTTATTTAAAATAGCAAAAATTATTTAAAAATTATGAAACTTTTTGTCAAGAGTTTCATTAATTTTTAAAACACAAAAATATTTTTATTTTCATTTTTAGCATTAAAAAAGTATTTTTAAATATTTAAAAGTTTATTTTTAATTGATTAATGAAAATTAATTTATTAAAAATACTTTTAGGTATTTAAAAATCACCAAAAAAATTCATGAAATGTTCTAAGACATTTAGAAACATTGTCCAACCTTCAAACCAAATTTCTTTTTTGATCTTGATGCATTTTGAGAATTTTTCATTGAATTAAAATCATTTTTGTGCATTATTTTGATCCAAACTTCAAAAAAATCATTTCTGCCTAACCCTAAAGAGTTGGACATTGATTCTTTTTGCATTGCATTGTGTTTAGCATGTAGTTTGTGAGATTAAATGGCCATGATTTGATCTTTCATTTTCAATTTGTTTGATAATTTTCTTGTTAAGGAACCCTAAAACCCTAGAAAACTTAGGAAAACCATAACTTGAATTTGGTTAGGAGTTGAAACCTCTCCTTTGGGCAGTGAGTTAGTATAGGATTAGGGATCCTTTGAGTGCATTTTCAATTTTTTATAATGTTGTTTGCTTCTGGTTTTGGTTTGTGTTTGTTGCTTTGTTCATAAACCCTAATTTGGGCTTCCATATGCATCCATCTTGCATTTCCTTGCATAACATGACTTGCCATAACATTCCATGCCTCCATTTGATTCATTGAACATCATAAGACATATTGAAAGCATGTTTGATCATTGCTCCTTGCATTTGTCATGTTGTATGCCATGTGCATCTCATAGCTTTTCATGTATGATCATGTGTCTTAACTTGCTTCATTTGCATTCATAAGCTTGTATGATCATCCACATGTGTTGTTTCTGGTTTGTAGCATCTCATAGCATCATTAACATCATGCATATGCTTCTGGTTTTGGCTTACATCATACCATTTCATCACATTTTGCATTACATTTGCACTTTCTTTTCTAACTTTTCAGGTGGTAAGTGGCTTTGAGAAGTGAATTTGCCTTCACTTCTCATAACTTCTCTTCATATCTCTCTTGCATCCATGCTGCATTTTTATATGTGTTTGAGTTTGGGCTTGCTCATTCTTCTTCTTCCCACTTTCTTTCTTCAAGTGACTTGACTTCTTGAATGAAGCAAGTTACTTTGCTTCTCCTGATCCTTTCATCTGCTTCCTGGTGGTTCCATTGAAGACTTCTTTTGAAAACCTCACAAACCTTAGGAACAACCAAGCATGACAATGATTAGGGTTTTTTGATTAGTATCCCCACTTAGTTTTACCTTTGTGTCTCTTTGAGTCTTCTCTTCTCATCTCATAATCAGGGACTAAACCCTAAAGGCTTTAAGGCTTTGTGATTAAGCTTATGCCTGCATCCTTCTCTTAGGATGGAGTGTATAACTTTAATCCTAAGTGTTAAACCCTTAATGTGTTTAAATCTCTTAATCAATTCACTTAATAATCATCAAGACATCACACTTGTAACTTGGGCCTTGCCTTAGGGTTCTAATTCTTCCTTAATTGGTTAAGAAGGACTAACTCTAGTGTTAATGGACAAGTCCCCCTCAAGTTGTCTTACAAACCTCAAAAATCACTTCATCATCATATCATTAATTAAAATCCACCTAATAAAGGCTTGTTTTGTCATGAGTTTAATCCCTAATCATGGATTAAGTTGAGGAGCTTTCCTCAGCTTAAACATTCTCATCTATTATCCTTCTATTAGGATGGTGTAATGAGTCTGTTAAATCCCTGATTAAGGCTTAACCTCATTACTCAACACTAAACAAAAACACCAAAAACATCTAAATAATCACAAGTAGGTTAATGATCTTAATCCTACATCAAAGGTGATTAAGTGTGGGAATCTGACTTCACACTTAAGGTACTCTCATTACCCCTAATCAGAGGGAAGATGTGATGAGTTTACTAAATCCACTGGTTTAGGCTTAAGCTCATTAATCTATGACAAACTCTCAAAAACAATAAAAGACTGAAAACTCAAAAACAAACAATAATCGTCTCCTTTGGGATTCTTTTCTCATCTCATTCACTCATAAACGAGAACTTGCTTCTTCCGTCTAATGCAAGACAGTTCGCATCTGGGCCAGACAGATCATACACTTGAGCATAGGCAAGTAAGCAGTTCACAAGTCAATTCATCTTTCAGTCTCTTTGGGTCGAACTACGGTGTTCTGACTTCCTCATTGCACGAGAGGATACGTAGGCATAACTTAACAGTTATCGAACAAAAGTCTCTGTATATTCCCCCTCCTCCAGCTTTATTCTTTTAGCCTCATGATCTTGGGCATCTTATTCCTGTTCTTACACTGACACTGTATATATTACACTTCACATTTCTTTTACACTGACACCTGTACATCTTTTTCCAGCTCTTTTATACATAGATTGCACTGACACTACCCCTTTAAAACACAAATCTTTTAAGCGTGGATCCCGTCGAGTACGACGGACAATCTGGGTGCTAATACCTTCCCAGGTTGTAACCAACCCCCTTTCTCAGTCTCTCTGGTTCGCGACCGTCTTGTCCATGTCTTTCTAGGTCTATGCAGCATTGCCTTTCCGTCGGGATAAAAATGCCTAGCTGGCGACTCTTTCATCTCCAGTGAGTTCACGGCTGTGTGTTCTCATTGTCCCTCTCGCCGACCGTTCGCGTCTGTACCATATTTGGGCCGGGTCCCACCTATCGGGAGCGACAATAAGTTACCATTTGATCAGATGATTTCCACAAGGAATTTTTGCTTCAAATTTGATAAACATGCTCCTTATAACATATATGGACCAATAGAATCAATAATGGCAAAAAAAATTTAGTGTAAGGGCCTCAAACCCAAAACCCTAATTTTAGGTCATCTGTGTAGGAGCTCCTAGCCTGCCTAGACATATCTGCAATTTCTTGTGATCTTTTGACTTTCAAGAACCATTGGGGGTATAAAATGATCATAGAACACTCATGGAACCTCTTGACATGCTTCTTGGCTTTTGAGATAGCCCAAACCACTTCTAAGATTCATCTGATCACAAACCCTAGCTATGCAACTATGCAGTGAAATAACTATGTAGTGTGAGATGGTATGCTTATGCAATGCAACATGGAGGATCATAAGCCAAGGTGTGAGAAAAGAGAGAGGGAAAATTTGGGGTGTTTACACAATCCACCTCTCATTTTCATTGCACTCTTATTTCCTCTCCGACTCACCCTCTCGCTCAAATCTCTCCGTCACTCTCACAAACTCACTACGAATCCGTTTCTATTTTAATCTCTCCTTACTCACGGGTTGGTTCTATTTTTGGTTCGTGTTCGGTGAATTCGGTTTGGTATTGTGAGTTTTATTAGTTTGACTTGTTTTCGAGTTATCTGTGTTTGTGCGATGTAGGTTTTCTGCTCATTCTCGATATCTTTGTGAATCGGTGTTTGGTTTACGAGATATGTGAAGGTTAAAGGTTTAAAAGTTTGGTGTCGCTGGGTTTGTGTTGTAAGAGTGAAGGATTTGAATCTCTGCTGAAACGTAATTTCACGGTTTGTGGGTTATTCTAGTTTGAAGATGTTTAAGAGGGTGGCTAAACGATGAAGAAGAGTGGTGGTGATGAAGATGAAGAGAGTTCGTTTTGTGGTTTTGTTTTCTTTTTTCAGATTTGTTTTATGAAGGTGAAGAAAAGGATAATGAAGGATGTCGTTTGAAGAGGAAAAAATATTTCTGGTTCTTGGTTTCATGCACAATTTTTTTTTGTTTCTCAAGGTCCTCCAAGCTCAGAAATGAGTGACTGAGAGGCTGAATATAAAAGAGAGATTGAGGGTATTTTTGGGATACTTGTGGGCAATGATTTGGAGGAATATTCTTGTATTGATGCTGAATTTTGGAAAGGATAAGGTTGTATTGTTGTTGAGATGTATGTTGTGACTTGCGAGATGTATCGTGCGTGGTTGTACTACAGAATTGAATTTTTCACATTGGCTTCTCATATGTAGTGGAGTCATAAAATGGGTGATGCCTTGTGGATTGTTTTATGAATGTTGAAAATTGGGTATGGGGCCAAAACATAACTGCAAATAGAAATCGAAGGCTGGAAATTATGTAATTGAGTGGAGGTTTATGGAGTCACGTGGGTTGAGGATGATATTTGGGGTGCTTGATATACTGATGGAACGAAAGAAAAAAATAAAGTGGGGATGGCTGCTTGTGTCTTATAAATTGTATAGGCAAGGCTTGTAGTGTATTTCTTGTGAGGAATTGGCTGGCGAAACATACGTCATGTAGGAAATAGGATTTTTTGTAAAATAAGATGGAGAATAACAATGAAATCTTTTTTTAGTATTTTTGTGATACATGGGTTTTAAAATAAAATAAAATAAAATAAAGATATTCTTAAGTTTTGAAAAAGATATGGATAAAATCGGGTAAAAGAAAAAAATGTGAATGGATAAAAAATGGATAATTTGGGTGACATGAAAAATGGATGATAAATTTAGGATTAGAATTGAAAATGGAGAATGACATTGGAGATTAAATCAAAATATGGATGAATTTCCACCACACCAATCTAACTGATTTTTCAACAACACAATCACACAATTTGATTAGCCAACCCTGATTTAACATTACACAAAAAAAACCTGAACTTGGAAAATAAAAGCAATGACTTCTTTTTTTCTGAATGAAGGTTAGACGAAAATAAAATTATATACAGGTAGGATAAATTTGGGGTATTGTAACACGGTGGGAGAACTGACTTTTAGTCATGTTGCGGATAGCAAGAGTCGCCACCGACTTTTATTTTATACATAAGGAAAGGACATAAAAGAACAGGAAAGACCTATTTTAAAAGACTTGAGTTCGGGGGGTAGGTTATAAAAAGGGAAGGTGTTAGCACCCTTTATATCCATGGTTATCCATGGGCTCTTAGTTACTTAGCTCACTTTGTTTGTTTGCAAGAGTGTAGTGTGTGATTAGAAAAAATTTCTTTAAGTACTTGGTAATGACCCTCGTATGGGTGTATACAAAGCCTAGTTTAGAAATTGTGAGGTGTAAAAGTAAGTTTGAAAAGTGTGAGCAAGTAACTATGAGGTACCTGTCGCTCCCACCAAATGACACCCAGTTCAGAAGGGGTACAGACGCGAACGGTCGGCGAAGGAGGAAGAAATGAATAGAGTCGCCAGCTAGGCATTTTTATCCCGAAGGAAAGGTAATGCTGCATAGACCTAAGAAAAGATGGATAAGATGGTCGCGAACCAGAGAGACTGAGAAAGGGGGTTGGTTACAGAGACTTTTGTTCGATAACCGTTAAGTTATGCCTACGTATCCTCTCGTGCAATGAGGAAGTCAGAACACCGTAGTTCGACTCAAAGAGACTGAAAGATAAATTGACTTGTGAACTGCTTGCTTGTCTATGCTCAAGTGTATGACCTGTCTGGCTCAGGTGCAAACTGTCTCGCATTAGACGGAAGAAGCGAGTTCTCGTTTGTGAGTGAATGAGGTGAGAAAAGAATCCCGGAGGAGACAATTATTGTTTCTTTTTGATATTTTCAATCTTTTATTGCTTTTTGAATTTGTTATAAGAAAATGAGCTTAAGCCTAAACCAAGGGTTAGTAAACTCATCACATCCTCCCTCTGATTAGGAGTAATAAGAATACCTTAAGTATGAAGTAAACACCTCACACTTAATCACCATGGTATAGGATTAAGATCATTAACCTATTTGCATTTATTTAGATGTTTTTGTTATTTTTGTTTAGTGTTAAGTAATGAGTTTAAGCCATAATCATGGATTTAATGGACTCATTACACCATCCTAATAGAAGGATAATAGATGAGAACATTTAAGCTGAGGAAGGCTCCTCAACTTAATCCATGATTAGGGATTAATCTCATGACAAAACAAAGCCTTTATTAAATGGATTTTAATTAATGATAAGATGAAGAAATGATTTTTAGGGTTTGTAAGACAACTTGAGGGGGACTTGTCCATTAACACTAGGGTTAGTCCTTCTTAACCAATTAAGGAAGAATTAGAACCCTAATGCAAGGCCCAAGTTACAAGCTTGATGTCTTGATGATTATTAGATGAGTTGATTAAAGGATTTAAACACATTAAGGGTTTAACACTTAGGATTAAAGTTATACACTCCATCCTAATAGAAGGATGCAGGCATAAGTTTAACCACAAAGCCTTAATACCTTTAGGGTTTAGTCCTTGATTATGAGATGAGAAAAGAAGACTCAAAGATGACACAAAGGTAAAATCCAAATGGGGGACTAATAAAAACCCTAATTGTCATAATACTTGGAGATCCTAGGGTTTATGAGGCTTAAGAGAGAAAGATTTTCAAAGAGCCACCAAGGAGAGAAGCAGATGAAAGGAGGAAGAAACAAAGAGAAGCAAGACAACTTGCTTCACTTAAGAAGAAACGTTGCCTGAAGAAAGAAAGTAAGAGATGAACATGAATGAGCAAGCTCACTCTAATACAAAGATAAAATGCAGCAAGGATGCAAGAGAGATGAGAAGAGATTGTGAGAAGTGAAGGCAAATTCACTTCCCAAAACAACTTACCACCTGAAAAGTTAGCACAAGAAATGAAATGCAATGCAAATGAGATGAAATATCATGATGCAAACCAAAGTCAGAAGCATAAACCTGATTTCAATGATGCTAAGAGATGATGCAAACACATGACAAGATATGAGAATGATCAAACAAGCATAAGGATGCAAAGGAGGCATGCTTTGAACCATAGAAGTTCATGAATGTTTATGAGATGAAATGAACATATAACATGGCAAAGGAAAGATGCAATGATCAAACATGATTCTAATATGTCCTAAGATGTATTATGAATCATGTGGATGCACAAAATGTCAAGGCAAGTTCTTTAATGCAAGCAAATGAGAGATGGATGCAAAGGAAGGCCCAAATTAGGGTTTATATGCAACATGCAATGCAAAAATCCAAAACCAGAAGCAAATGATGTGACAAAAAATTGAAAGTGGGATCAAAGTAACCTTAACTCTATACAAGTTCACTGCCCAAAGGAGGGGATCTAACTCTTAACCTAGTGCAAGTTATGAATTTTCTAAGTCAACTAGGGTTTTGGGATACCTCACAAAGAAAAATACAAAACAAAATGAAAATGCAAGATAAGTTCAAACCAATTTTATCCTATAAACTACATGCTATGGAGGGTGTAATGTAAGAAGAACCATCATCAAACTCTCAAGGGTTAGGCAGAATGGATTTTTCCAATTTTGAACAAAAATATTGCCTTAAAATGAATTTAATTCCAATAAAAACTGTCAAATTGCATCAAGAACCAAAAAGATATTTGGTTTGAGAGTTTGATAATGTTTCTAAATGCTTTGAAATGCAATGTGAATTTTTTTGGAATTTTTAAATACCTAAATGCATTTTTAATTAATTAACTTCCATTAACTAATTAAAAATAAACATTTAAATGATTTAAAAATGATTTTTAATGCAAAAAATAAAAATAAAAATATTTTTGGGTTCTAAAAATTAATGAAATGTTTGACAAAAATTTTCAGAATTTTTAAATGTGTTTTGCTATTTTAAATAATTCGTAAAAGATAAATCAAATAAAATGAAATAAAAATTGAATTAAAGAGGAAGTATGCAGATCCAGAGGCTGAGGTTCAAACAAATTTGGAGGGAATTGACCCGCGCCATATCCAATGGCTGAGATTTAAACTGGCTGGATTTATTTAAACTTAATTAATTAATCTAATTAATTAGGATTAGGGTTTTAATGAAAGATCTGGGCCCTTCAAACGCGCGGGAGTCAACACAAGTCAAACAGATCCATGGTCCAAATTCAAACTGAACCCTAAATGTAATTAATGAACTAATGACTTTCAGGTGGCCGGAAATGACCTCCGGTCATCTTCTCCGGCCACACCTCTCCCTGAAAATTGCTATCTTCTTCCCTAGGCCACTAAAACCAATCTCTCTGCCCAGAAATGATCCCCATACATCATACATCAAGAATCAACAAACAAACAACATTTAAAACACATCAACAATGAGAATCGAATCAAAACAGTTTTAGATCAAAACGTTTCAGAACACGAATACATACTCATTTCTCAACCATTTTCAAAACAAAACACATCAACATGATCAGTGAAGCATAAAGAATCACATTCCCCGACTATCAGCTGGTTCCTACAATGGAAGAGTTCTCTAAACTTCTGGGTATACCTGTTCTTGATCAAAGACCCTTCACAGGCTTGGAAAAAGAGCTTAAACCAGAGGTTATTGCTACAGCTCTACATCTGAAGAAATCAGACATTGTTCTAGAAACGAGAAGCGGAGTTAAGGGTATTCTTGCTAGGGTGTTGATAGAGAAGGCTCAAGTGTTCTTGAAGGCTATGAGCTATGATGCTTTTGAGGAGATCTTAGACTTGCTGATTTATGGCTTAGTATTGTTCCCCAATCCATATCAGTTCATAGACGTTAATGCCATCAACATATTTCTGAGTCACAATCCAGTGCCTACATTGCTTGGAGACATCTTGCACTCTCTTCACACTCGTACTATGAAAGCCCGAGGAACTCTGATGTGCTGCATACCTTTGCTATCTAGGTGGTTTATTTCTCACCTTCCCCGCTCAGTGATGAAGAATGAACAAGGTTTCAGGTGGTCTAAAAGGATCATGTCACTCCCTCATTCAGATATCCATTGGTGCTCTAGATCTATGGAGAATGTCACTATCATTGACCGTTGTGGAGAGTTTCCTAATGTGCCACTCCTTGGCATAAGAGGGGGGATTACCTACAACCCTTCCTTAGCTTTACGTCAGTTTGGTTATTCTCGGAGTGATGGTCCTCATGACATGTTGATTCAGGGTATTGTGTTCGACTACGACAACGATCTACAAGGTTATCATCAAAGGTTCATACGAGCATGGGGTAAAGTGAACAAGGTTGACAGCAAGACTCTGGAACCAAAGTACTCCATTCCTATGGAACTTACCTCAGATGGGTGTGATCTCGTGCTCAGACTCTTATGATGCCATATCCTGCCATCCTACCAGTTACTATGGAGTCCGTTGCTGAAGGAGATACTTCCTATATCATTCTTCATCCAGACATGCCCACTGACATGGAGGAGGTACAGAGGTCCTGGATCCAGTTGAAGGAGCAAAGGGATACTTTTAAGACTCATTACAAAGCAAGTCAAGAAAGAATCCTGGAGTTAACAAAACAACTTCACGAGGAGCGAAATCTCAACTCATACCTCAACACAAAGAGGAAACGTTCATGGGAGACTTAAAACCCCATTTTTTGAATTCATTTCATTTTTATTGTAAGCCCAAGGGGCAAACAAGTTTATTGATTGCTAATAAAAGTTTACTTTTTGGTTGTTTAAACAAATTTAAATCTTGCGGTCCTTGAAAACATTGCATATGCATTTACATACCATGTCATTGCATCACAGGTTTCTTATGAACATGTATCTTATCTTCTCGCTATTTATTTCAGCAGAAATGGCTCTCGAACAATATGTCAAAGATCTTCAAGCTCAGAATGCTCAGTTTCAAGAAGTGATTCTGAATTTATCCCAGGGGAAAGAAGAGCTGAGAAGCTTTGTCAATAAGCTTCGATATAACGGAGTTAGGAATCTAATCATCAGTCAACCTCCGTTGAAACAAGCTGACTTGGCTGAAAGGAAAGTAAGGATAAGAGAAGGAAAGAGACAGGCTACTACTGACCATCCTTCAATGGAAGAAAGAAGGCCTTGTAAGGTTAATCCACTTCTATACAAGGAATATAGAAGACAGTTCATCCGGTTTAGCACACCAATGTCACAAGTTTTGCAATGCCTGTTGGAGATGAAGTTGATTTCCTTGGAAAATTCTCCTAAAAATCCTAACACCTCTTCTCGCTATAATCCCAAGGCAAGGTGTATGTATCACTCTGACTGTCCTGGACATGACACTAATAACTGTCGGGCATTGAAGAATAAGATTCAAGACCTAATTGACGAAGGAATACTCGAGGTTACTCCAGAAGGCAAGGTTGAGTTCTTCTATCGTCCATCAAGCATCAAAGTTTCCAGATAACTGGAGTGACGAGTTTAGAGGAAGAGGCTTTGAGAACATTTGAATTTTCATTTGTAATTTCTTTTGTTTGTTTAAACACTTATTATTATGTTAAACTTTTGTTTTCATTAATGCATTGCATATGTTTGTCTTGAATTAATCCATTCGTTTCACTATATTTTGAACTATGCTTCATATTTCTATTTTGTGATATTTAACTCCTGATAAAGCTATAAGCCTATAGAGGGAGGATGACGAAAACAATACCATAATATTAGGCAGTATGCTTTTGAACAGACTATGCTGACGATGTACAGGCATTGTTTCAATTCCTAAACAGTGGAGATATAAGGAAGTTAATCCATAGTCAACCCTTTTGAGCCTATGAAGTAGGAGTTTTCATTCTCACGCAAATTAAAACCCTTATTCATAACCTGGGGCAGGGTAGTTACTCGGTTAACTCAACTATGCCAATTGTTTGTGTTGTACACAACTAATGATGTTTCCCTGTAATTATTAAAGTTTGCAAGTCAATATCTAGCAAAAGAAAATCTCACTAAGTCAAAACCTATGAAGGAGACTTAGTAAAAAATTAAGACATCTCGCTGGCTGTAACCTTGAAATAAACAGTTCATGCAAAAAGAAGGGATAACAAAGTCAAAAGAAAAAAAGGAGGTCACTATAGATCCTCAATGAAGAAAGATGACTGAATGTTCAAATAAATATTTGGTTTCTGAACCATCACAAATGTCAGTGTTACAATTCCAAACTCCTTTGAGCCTCAATGCATAAGTTAACTGAGCATAAGACTGAAGAACATAATGGAGATTGGGTTGGGTACAAATAAATTTGAGCCTTTATCCTTTGTTTCTTAAACCATGAACTAGGCCACATTACAACCCTTTAAAAGTCCTAACTGAAGCATGGTTAGTTCGAAAGCGTACTGCTACGAAAGGTATTCTGACTCCTTTAGGGCTTATTATAAAACTTGAGTTAATATCACAGTTTTCATAAAAATTGTTTGTTCTAAAATAACTCTTTTTCAAAACTTCAAGACAGACATAAGCATTGCATTTTTGAATATATTTGTTTGCATATACCTGTATGTTTGATAAACAGAGAAACTTACAGGATAAATGTTCAATAAACCAAAGTCCTTCCGATAAACAAAGTTGCTTCCTGGATCAAAGTCCATGTATACAAAGGGGCATAGTCATTATTTCCCAATCAAGGGGCAGGCCATAATATTGCCTAACTCATTTGGGGCAATCAGGACAAGATTCAACTATGTTTAAATAGCCAGGGGCAGCTCTCCTCATATATTTGAATTACCAAGGGTAACATTATAAAGTTCATGATGTCAGGGGCATATTATTGTGTGGAATTCTACTTATTTCTCTTGAGGTAACTACATTCAGATACTTCCATTATGGGACAATTCATCCTCAACCAAGGGGCAATGCTTTCTTTTCAAATATAATACCCGGAGTGTATATGGTCCATCACAATTTGAAGACACGTTCCTCTCATTGTATTACCTTGATATTGGATTCTCAGCAGAAGCCATTGTGGAAATTAATTATCTACGCCAGTAGTATCAGATGGTGTCAGTATCATGTCTTCAGATCCAGCTATGAGGATTTCTGGGAAGGTATTCAGGAAAGTTAAGAATCTCAGGAGCTCTAAATCCAATTGGTTATACACTCTCGAAGTTGAAATGCTTCTGTTTTCAAGTTCAGCTTTACTTTTCCCTCTGAATCCAGATTTACTTTTACCCTATTTACCTAAGCGAAAACTTCCATTGGTTGTGTTTGAATGTATGTATGCTTTTGAATATGATTGATGTTTACCAGAAATGCATGAAAATGCAGTAATGGTATTTACTAAGGACGAACAAAGGTAGGAATTCAACGAAGCTTCGCCAGTTCATCCTCACAAGAAAACTACAAATCCCCAGTACAACAAATCTATGCTTCAAGTTACATCTCCCCTTGAATTTATGTCCATCTCTTTTATCCTCAGTCAGGGTACTCAGGAACTTATTCCTTCAATAGAAGTACGACGAACGAAGACGGGAGGATATAAGTATTATACTATCAAACAAGACGGGAACGAGTTTCTCATATTCTTCAGCAACGAATCGGGATTTATTTTCCCTAGCCAGCAGTTGTTATACGAAGATATCCATATGCTTCAGGCTTCATGATACATACATACATCTTTTACATCATACCATAACATACATATCCATAAGTACATAATACATTTACTTAGGTGCATCATACTATGCAAGCATACATAATGCATAAACTAATATTTCCCTTGCAGGATAGTTATACGCAGGTAAAACAATATCAACAACTTACAACGGGTCAGAAATGATCCATACACTACTCAAGATGTCCTCGAATAGCAGGCAAACAGTCTGTAAAAAGATCCATTCCCTGGTTCAAGACATCTTTCAGAAGAACAAATCCTGACGTTCTTTTGACCCTTAAGAGCAAATCCTGACGCTCTTTTGGCCCCTTGTTCAAGACTTTTTCAGAAGAACAAATCCTGACGTTCTTTTGACCCTTAAGAGCAAATCCTGATGCTCTTTTGGCCCCTTGTTCAAGACTTTTTCAGAAGAACAAATCCTGACGTTCTTTTGACCCTTAAGAGAAAATCCTGACGCTCTTTTGGCCCCTTGTTCAAGACTTTTTCAGAAGAACAAATCCTGACGTTCTTTTGACCCTTAAGAGCAAATCCTGACGCTCTTTTGGCCCCTTGTTCAAGACTTTTTCAGAAGAACAAATCCTGACGTTCTTTTGACCCTTATGAGCAAATCCTGACGCTCTTTTGGCCCCTTGTTCAAGACTTTTTCAGAAGAACAAATCCTGACGTTCTTTTGACCCTTAGGAGCAAATCCTGACGCTCTTTTGGCCCCTTGTTCAAGACTTTTTCAGAAGAACAAAGCCTGACGTTCTTTTGACCCTTAAGAGCAAATCCTGACGCTCTTTTGGCCCCTTGTTCAAGAATTTTTCAGAAGAACAAATCCTGACGTTCTTTTGACCCTTAAGAACAAATCTTGACGTTCTTTTGGCCCCTTGTTCAAGATTTTTTTTCAGAAGAACAAATCCTGACGTTCTTTTGACCCTTAAGAACAAATCCTGACGTTCTTTTGGCCCCTTGTTCAAGACTTTTTCAGAAGAACAAATCCTGACATTCTTTTGACCCTTAAGAACAAATCCTAACGTTCTTTTGACCCCTTGTTCAAGATTTTTTCCAGAAGAACAAATCCTGACGTTCTTTTGACCCTTAAGAACAAATCCTGACGTTCTTTTGGCCCCTTGTTCAAGACTTTTTTTTTCTTCAGAAGAACAAATCCTGACGTTCTTTTGACCCTTAAGAACGAATCTTGACGTTCTTTCGGCCCTTGAATAGCAGGCAAACGGTCTGTAAAAAGATCCATTCCCTGGTTCAAGATACTTTTTCAGAAGGACAAATCCTGACGTTCTTTTGACCTTGGAGAATAGGCAAACGATCCATACAAAGATCCATTCCCTAATCCAAAATATTTCCAGAAGAGATAATCATCACAAGATTTATTTCTACTGGTCCATTCAACAACTCAAATCATGTTGCATAAATGATTCAGAGACGGCTTATACAAAGACCTATTACTGATATCCAGTATCAACATAAAGATATTATCACCTCCTGATATGTTAGATGGCATCTTTAAGCCCATCTCCAGTTCATCCTGATGGCATCTCTAAGCCCATCTCCAGTTCTTCCAAGTGGCATCTTCAAGCCCACTCAAGCATACACAGCTAATCATTAGTGTTACTTCATGCACCGGTGAGTGCAAATTTTTGGGCTTTTGTGTTCAATCCCTTTCAACCTTCTAGGTCTCGAATGGCACATATACCAATCTAACCCCTCAGGTTTCAGAAAATTGAACAGGGGCAGCTGTTGCACCCAAAAATTTTCCCTCACAATACAATACTTTGTGTACTAAGAGGTTCACAAGGTTCACAAGACATCTCATGAGGTTCACAAGGTTCACAAAGTTCACAATCAGTCAGAAGATTTGACATTTCCCTCAGACAATGCATCCTCCTAAGCAATGCATCCTAAACTAGGGTTTCGACTTTAATCAGGCTAAATGGACTTCCAAGACTTCAAGTGAGCTTCATAACATCTTATATGTGTTCAAGAATCCCCATGACAAGTTTCAAGACTTTTCCCAAAGGTTTGCTCAGTCACATGATCAGATAGGTTAAAATCAGTCAAAGTAGTTAAAAAGTCAAACTGAGGTCAACTGTGGTCAAACCAAAGTCAAACTTCATGATTTTTTGCCAACATCAAGTATATGAAGTAAAATTCATCATTTGATCAAGAGTTGATCATGATTCATCAAGGAGATTTCAGATCATCAAGAATCAGGAGTTTCTAAATTAGGGTTTTCACAGGAAAAGTCAACTGAACTTTGACCAGCCATAACTTTCACATGCTTCATCAAAAATTTTCCATCCAAAGCTTATTTTGAAGGAAATTGAATTCTCTATAACTCTGTGTCTCACAAGTCAAGCCCAAAAATGCTTCATTTGGAGGGTATGAGCTAAGACATTATAGGTCCTTTTAAAAGTCAACAAAAAGTCAACAACTTCAAAAGAGCATAACTTGAGAATGGTAAAAGATATGAACATGAAACCAATGAGGTTGGTTATAGGACTCTTTAAGCTTTCCAAAATGTCCAAGAACACCCTCATAGCATTAAAATTGAAGGATTTGTGCCCTTGCAAAATTGGGAAATTTTTGAGAGGTTTATGAAGCAAATGAGGTCTTAAAACCATAATTCACCAAATGGGCTTGCTTTTTTATGATCCAAACACTTCCATGACATCATGCACGAATTAAAATTTATTTATTCATAATTTTATTCATTTTATTTTATTTATTATGATATTTTATGTTAAAAATCATTTTAAATTAAAATAAAATATAAAAGGATGGATATTTGATTTGATTTTGGTTCTAGAAGGTCTTAATATTCATTTAAAAGTTAATTGGAATCATATAAAATCAGATCAACCAAAATAGCAAGGAGATATTAGATTTTTTTCAATATTTGAATCATATCTTTCTTCATGATCAAGCTATCCAAAAGTCCAAAGAATAAATTGGTTTTTTGACCTAATTTTCTTTTACTATATAACCACAACAACATCACAAGACAAAAAAAAAGGATGGAGAGCAAGAGGATGATATTCATACTTTAAAATTTCACATAATTCAAAATTAGGTTTCCACAATCCACCACTTTTACTAGTTGATTAAAGGCTGCAAATGAATCCTTGAGGTTTCCTGAACCTATTCCAATCATCCTCATCATCAAATTCATGCCAAATCATACAAACCAAATTCATATTCTTGCCTTTATTTTGATTTTTTTTCAATTTCAATGATTTACGCATGATTAATTGATTTTGATTACATAATATGTTTGTTTGATTGTGTAGATGGTTTTTGGATAGTTGGATTTAAGTTTCGATGCATGAATCATAGGGCACCATGGAGAACTAAACTATTGGTTAATCTGCTGTAATCTGTTTGCGTCGATACTTCGAAGGCTGCAGTAGTGATAAGCATTAGAGGCTGACAGGTAAGTCAGGTAAGTACTACTGTTTCGATTTACTCCGAATTTTTTTCCAGAAGTTCAGAAAAAAATCGACAAACAATACTCTTTTAGAATAAAATTCTAAAAGATTTCGACCCTCAAAATCGCAAATTCCTCTTTTTTCTATTTTATTTGATTTATTTTATATTTTCATATTCTCAAAAAAATCTAAAAAAAATTGTGCATTCTTTATTTGATTTTATTAGATTTTTAGCATTGTTTTAATATTTTTTAGATTTTATTTTAATCGCTTTTCTTATTTTTTATTATTTTAAAATTTGCAGCAATTTTATTTGATCTTGTTTATTTCTTTTTTTATCTCTAACTTTATTTTTCCCTTTTTCATCAAATTATGTATTTTCTTTGAATTTCCTTATTATTATTATTATTATTAAACTAATTTCAAAAAGATAAAACAAAATCCTTTTTTTTTAAACTTATATTTTTTTTCATAAACCTTAATTTTTTCCCTAAACCTTAATTTTAAACCTAAATCTTAATTTTTTTTTCATAAACTTTAAACCCTAAAAATTTAGCCCTAATCTTTATCTTAAAACCCAAATTTCGCCATAATTTTTACCCTAAAATTTTTCCTAAACCTTAAATTTTTTTTTAAACCTTAATTTTTTTTTCTCAAATACTAACCCTAATTTTTCTTCTAACCCTAAAAATTAACTTATTTTTCTAAACCCTAATCATTAATCCTTATTTTTATTAATATGTAAATGACTTTAATATTTTGTTTATTATTATTAAATTTATTATATTTTCTTAATTAACTACTAAAAAATTTTCAATATTTATTTAACCTAAAAATAATTTTTCTTTTTAAAATCTTATTTTCTTTATTATTCTAACCATTATTATTGTTAATATTTTATTATTACTAATATTTGATTTTGTGGTTTATTTATTATTCTTATTATATTTATTATTATTATTTTATTTTGATTATTATGTATCTGCTAAAGCCATGTAATAGTCGTAGGTTTATTCTTGTTTCTATTTTATGTTTATAAATATTTTCATTGCGTGGTTAGTAACTATAGGGTGTGCATAACATGTTTGTGATTAAAATTAATTTAGAAAATTAATTAAATAAGATAAATACTTGAACATGAACACTCACACACGTAAGTCGATCTTTGATCGCCATCCTACACTTTCTAAGGTTACCTCTCATGTTGCCTAAATCAAAAGGTCAAGTAAGGTGTCTAAAAGCAAAGTCCCTTCTCATAAACAAATCATCTAGTCCCTTTAAAGATTATAAGATCAAGTCCCTTCGACGTTGCCTTCGTAAATGATCTTGTCCCTTTCGAATAAAAGATGATAAGTCCCTTCGAATTGCTAAGACACTTTACAGTTGCCTAAACACAGATGACCCTTCACATGTCCCTTACAACATCCAAGGTAATGACTACCTATTCTTTAATAATAGGGATAGTCTTACCATTGAAAGAACATTTAAGAACAGTAAAGATTTAACATAGGTAGGTTCCTCTTAAGTACTTGCTCACTTTTTTTCATCAAATTACTTCATTACACTTTACATTTTAAACAATTTTCAAAACAAAGTTTTTATCTATATCCGTACAAGGATCATTATAAAGTACTTAAGAAAATTTTTAATCACACACTACACTTCTCAAAACAATTTAAAGTGAGCTAAGTAACTAAGATCCCATGGATAACCATGGATGTAAAGGGTGCTAACACCTTCCCTTTACATTACCTACCCCCCGAACTCAAAATCTTTTAAGGTATTTCCTGTTCTTTTATGCCCTTTCCTTTTGGATAAAATAAAAGTCGGTGGCGACTCTTGCTATCCGCAACATTTAACTAAAGTCAGTTCTCCCACCGTGTTACATACCCCAACTGTCTCTTGAAAAGTAAAGGATTGTAGTTTATGCAACCCTTTACTCCAATAAGTGACACATTTGGGTACTGCCCACAGCTTGTTACTATGTCTCGACCCTTGGTGCTTTGAGTACACCGTCTGATATCTTCTAAAGTAAGGGAAATCATCCTCTTAGCCCAATTCCTTGACTGATGTGGGTTCAGGAAAGCTTTCGTCTTTGGCATATGCTTCATCAACCAATTGTAGAAGAGAGGTGCACAACACCTTACCAGTCTTCCTCTCTGTTTCTTATTCCTCTGATGAACTGAGTAGTAGAAGTCTCCTAATAAGGTGGGAACCGGGTTCTTTAGCATGAAGATGTGGATGGAATTTTTGCTTATAAACTTAGGCTCGTCTGCAAACAAGATGATACCATAAATGTTGAGGGCTAGGAGAGCACACACAGTTTCCCAATTCCCTACTGCAGCTTATTTTGTAGCCTGAGTGATCAAGAAATCCAGATGAAGGCCTGGGATTCCAGCCTTGGAAGTCATGAGCTCATCAATGATAGTTTCCTCCAGGTGTAGTGCTTTGGCTATGTCTTCATTCTTTGGAGGGGTCATTTCAGGGTTGAAAGGGATTCCTTTTCTGATAGGGACACCCAATAGCATAGAGTATTCTTCCAGCAAATGACCTATCTGAAAATCTAGGAAAGTGAAGCAACGTAGAGGAGGGTCATAAAACTGAAGACAAGTGTGAATCATGCTCCTCTGCAATGTGTCCAAGTCCATGATCATGTCCAGGATTCCACCATAATGTTCTCTGAATAAGGGAACATGATCAGGGGTGATAAGAGGTTGTATCTGTCTGATGCCTTCTAGAGGATATTCAAATAAGTGGTAAGTGATGTTGATTTTCGTGGTTGTATCCATTCTGAAAAAATGGGTGCTGAAGGAGACAACTTGAAGAAGATAGCTGAGGAAGATAACTGAAGAAGTACTGAAGTCGATAAGTTGAGCAGAAGAACGGTCAAAACCAAACCAAGTGAATATGGATACCCTGTAAAACAAATAGACAAATATTTAATGATTCAATATGATGCATGCTTATGATATGCAAGGGTTTGTGATCATATGTTGGATTATCAGTTGCTCTTGGTAGGGTCCATGAGTGTTCAGAGTTTCAGATGAAGGATGAGAACCAGTAACTAGGTGGGGGACTCAAATAAAGAGTAAATGATCCAGGGTTTCAAAGAAATCGTCCAAAATAGTATAACCTTAAAACAAATTCCAGTAACAAGGTATGTTGAGGTCAAGGGTTCCTGCAAACCTGTAAACAACCCAACCCACTCACAAGTATTGTTCTAGAACAAAGATTCTCAGATTCAGATCTATTATGAGAAGTGTAAACACTTCTAACCCGGAGGTACAGGGTTTACTCTAATCATAAAAGATCCTCCTCTAATTCACCTCAGATGCAGAAGGTCATCTAAAAAGGTCATCCAAACTTAGCAGGCTTCCCAAATAGCCCTAGCACTACAGGAAATCCGTAGCACAGAGTTCTCAAAAGGAAACCCATGTCTGAACCGTGTTTTCATATTCCCGCACCAGACCGAAATGGAATGGGAAAGAATACAAAACCACTTTAATCATATGTGTCACTCAAGCCTTTGTGTTGATCCTTTCTCACTGGGATACCCCACCCACCAAGGTAAACACAGTCCAACACAGTGATATGATAAAAATGCAAAAAAGCAATAAATGAAAGCGATAAATGAAAGCAATAAATAAAGCTAAAACAGAAAAAAAAAAAATAAAGAAAAAACACATAAACACATAGCACATAACACCCCCATAAACACAAATCAAACAAGCGCTAGGAGAAACCCTTAAGAGCCAAAAGCTCTAGTTACAAACTCCCCAGCAGAGTCGCCAAGCTATCGCTCCCCGGATTTTCGTCCCGGTGCAAACGCGAATCGTTGGTGATGTTGGAGGTTGAGGTTGAATAGAGTCGCCAGCTAGGCATTTTTATCCTGAAGGAAAGGTAATGCTGCTTAAACCTGGAAAATGGTGGATAAGACGGTTGCGAACCAAAGAGACTGAGTAAGGGGTTGGTTACGACCTGGGAAGGTATTAGCACCCAGATCGTCCGTCGTACTCGACGGTATCCACACTTACTTGATTGTGTTTAAAAGGGGATAATGTATGTGCTAAATTATGCACAAAAGCTAGGGAGAAAAGGATGTACAAAGTGTCAGTGCAAAGAAGAAAGTGAGTGCTCAAAACTGAGGCTAAGGAAAGAGAAACTAGGAAGAGGAGAGGGGGGAGACAAAGAGACTTTTGTTTGATAACTGTTAAGTTATGCCTACGTATCCTCTCGTGCAACGAGGAAGTCAGAACATCGTAGTTCGACTCAAAGAGACTGGGTGATTTTGTTGTGAACTGCTTGCTTGTCTATGCTCAAGTGTATGACTCGTCTGGCTCGAGTGCTAACTGTCTTGCATTAGACGGAAGAAGCAAGTTCTCGTTTTCAGAGTGAATATGGTGAGAAAAGAATCCCGAAGGAGACGTTTATTGTTTGTTTTTGTGTTTTCAGTTTTTTATTGTTTTTGGTGTTTTGCATAGGATAATGAGCTTAAGCCTTAATCAAGGGTTTGTAAACTCATTATATCACCCCTGATTAGGGATAATGAGTCTACTTAAGTATGGGATGAGAATCTCAACTTAATTACCCTAATGATGCAGGATTAAGATCATTAACCTACTTGTGATTATTAAGTGTCTTTGGATTTTGGTTTTATGTTAAGTAATGAGTTTAATCTCTAATCAGGGATTAGTGAACTCATTACACCATCCTAAGAGAAGGATAATAGATGAGAACACTTAAGATGAGGAAGATACCTCAACTTAATCCATGGTTAGGGACTAAATTCATTATATAACAAGCCTTTATTAAAGTGTATTTTAATTAAAGGTTAGATTAAGAAATGTATTTTATGTTTGTAAGACTAAACTTGAGGGGGACTTGTCCATTAAACACTAAGGTTAGTCCCTCTGAACCAATAGGAAGAGATGTAACCCTAATATAAGGCCCAAGTTACAAGCTTAAGTCTTAATGATTTTTAGGTGTTTTGATTAGAAGGTGTAAAAACCTTAAATGTTTAACACTAAGTATTAAAGTTATACACTCCCTCCTAAGATAAGGATACATGCATAACCCTAATTAAGAGTCTTAAAACTTTAACTGCTTAGCCTTGATTATGAGATGAGAAGTAGAGACTCAAGGTGACTCAAAGGTAAAAACTAGGGGGGACTATGTACAACCCTAAAGTTATCATGCTTGGATGTTCCTATGGTTTGCGAGGCTTAAGAAAAGATCTTCAGAAATTCTCCAGATGGCCACCAAGGAAGAAGAAGCAGATGAAAAGAGAAGAGAAAAGAGAATAGGTTACTTACTTCCTGAAGAAGTTAAGTAACCTGAGAGAAAGAAAAGGAGCAAATGAACATGGCAAATTAGGGTTTTAAGAAAGTATGAGATGCATATGATCAAAACAGAAGCAATACACATGATAAAAAATTTAAATTGCAACCAAGTGAACCCTAAGCATACACAAGATCACCCCCCAAAGATGGAAGTCAGAAGCTAAACCAAAGTCAAGTTATGGTTTTTCCAGGTTAGGCTAGGGTTTTGGGTACCTCTTCATGAAAAATGTCAAACAAATGGAAAATGCAATGCAAAAATATAAGGTAAATACCCTAGATACTACATGCCAAGTATGAAAGAATACAAAAAGAACCATTCACCAACTCATCTTGGTTGATCAGAAATGAATTTTTGAAGTTAAGGTTAGAAAAATAGGAAATTTGGAAACCCTAATTCATGATTAATTTGTAAATTGTTCTAAACATGTAAGAATGCTTCATGAATTTTTTTGTGATTTTTAAATACCTAAGAGTAATTTTAATTAATTAAAATGGATTAATTAGTTAAATAATACAATTAAATGATTTAAAAATATATTTTTAATGCAAAAAATAAAAATAAAAATGTTTTTGGTTTTTGAAAATTAATTTGAACAATGATGCAAAAAATCAGAATTTTATAAAATGTTTTGGTATTTTTAATAAATAAAACAAAAGAAATAAAATAAAAATGCAAAGTATGTTGGATGGATGGATGAGACTGCGTGAGAGAGAGATCAAGGGCCAGGATTGGAAGTCTGCTTGACTTGAGATTCAAACTAACTAATTAATTATAAATTAACTTAGTTAAATGTAATTAGGGTTTATTGACACAATCTGGACCATCCATGCGCTAACCTAATCTACATCCAAGGGCCATGGTTCAATCTGGATACCTAACCCTAATGACTTTCAGGTGACCGGAGATAAGCTCCAGTCATCTTCTCTGACCGTCCCCCAACCCTAACTCCACCTACAAGCTTCTAAAACTCCTCAATCCTGCCCAGAATCAACCCCCAAACATTATAGAATACAAATCAATCATCAAATAACATTTATTTAACAAGAATCAAGCAAATTGAAACAAACATTTAAACACGAGAAGAGTTTCAGAACCATCATACATGCTCATTTATTGATCATTTTCAAATTTAAACATATCAGGATGATCCTTAGAACATGTAGATTCATAATATAACAAGAAAAAGGATCTCTGGAAAAAATGTTCTTGAGCTATACCTGAACTGAAGCTTTTCAAAGATGAGCTTTCAGAGCTTCCCCCTTGTGTAAATCAACTCCTTTTTACCCCTGAAGCTAATGGAGTGCTTGGATGAAGCTTATAGTGGCTGGTTTGAGGATTCCAGTTCTGATATGGCAGAAAATGAGGTCTTGATATGTTGTGTTTCAGGCCATGGTGATGGGTGGGAAATGATCCTTAGGTTATGTATGATTGAATGGTGAAAGAATTTTTGAGGTTTGATGAATGTGGAGTGAGAATCGAAGAAGGGAAGCTTTTTTGGGGAATTTTGTGCAATCTGAGTATATGCTTGTTATCAGCTTTGTGTGTTCCTATATCTCTCCCATAAAGTGTGAATGGATCATAGAGTATGTTTGTAGAGGCTACTGATCACTATTCCAAGAGTATGGGGGAAATTGCAAAACGTCAAGGTTTGGTGTACTTGAGGTATGGCATGGTGCAAAGATGGTTTGAGAGCTTGTACTGCATCAGCTGAGTTCAAGGAGCACCATTGGATTGAAAGTTGTGAGCTGTAACACTTGATTCAAGAGTTTGCATAGGTTTTGCATTATTCCCTCTTTGTGATTTCTTGAGAAACAAGTCATGGAATCCTTTGGTTCAAGGCTCAATTCTGGACAAGACATGTTGCATTATGTTTCTATGATGTGTAGCAATGCATTAGAGGTCATGAGAAGGCTTGGAAATCAAAATTGCATGTTTCCCTCTTTGGCACGAACTTGAAAATTACAAGATTTTTCCCAACTTTGACTTGCCATATCTTGAGTTCTAGGATGAATCAAGAGTAGTTCTTGTACTTTTTGAAAATGGGAAGATCAAATCTACAACTTTCATGTTTGAAGAAATTTCATTTGAAGCCTTTTTGATCAAGAAAGAGGAGGTTGAAGATCTTTCCCAAAAGGAAAAGTTTTCATTACAAGTCATGCCCAAAAATAGAAACTTTTCAAATGGCTCACAATTCTTCAATTTTGTGAACTTCCAAACATTCCTAATATCAAATAAAGATCATGGGACCTCAAATTGATGAAGACGACCCTTTGGAACCCTTGTTGGTGGCCTCAGATGCCCTGATTCTGACTTTTCTTGCACAATAAGTTACCATTTGATCAGATGATTTCCACAAGGAATTTTTGCTTCAAATTTGATAAACATGCTCCTTATAACATATATGGACCAATAGAATCAATAATGGCAAAAAAATTTGAGTGTAAGGAGCTCCTCAAATTAGCTCCTACACAGATGACCTAAAATTAGGGTATAAAAAATATCTGCAATTTCTTGTGATCTTTTGACTTTAAAGAACCATTGGGGGTATAAAATGATCATAGAACACTCATGGACCCTCTTGACATGCTTCTTGGCTTTTGAGATAGCCCAAACCACTTCTAAGATTCATCTGATCACAAACCCTAGCTATGCAACTATGCAGTGAAATAACTATGTAGTGTGAGATGGTATGCTTATGCAATGCAACATGGAGGATCACAAGCCAAGGTGTGAGAAAAGAGAGAGGTAAAATTTGGGGTGTTTACACAATCCACCTCTCATTTTCATTGCATTTTTATTTCCTCTCCGACTCACCCTCTCGCTCAAATCTCTCTGTCACTCTCACAAACTCACTACGAATCCGTTTCTATTTTAATCTCTCCTTACTCACGGGTTGGTTCTATTTTTGGTTCGTGTTCGGTGAATTCGGTTTGGTATTGTGAGTTTTATCAGTTTGATTTGTTTTCGAGTTATCTGTGTTTGTGCGATGTAGGTTTTCTGCTCATTCTCGATATCTTTGTGAATCGGTGTTTGGTTTATGAGATATGTGAAGGTTAAAGGTTTAAAAGTTTGGTGTCGCTGGGTTTGTGTTGTGAGAGTGAAGGATTTGAATCTCTGCTGAAACGTAATTTCACGGTTTGTGGGTTATTCTAGTTTGAAGATGTTTAAGAGGGTGGCTAAACGATGAAGAAGGGTGGTGGTGATGAAGATGAAGAGAGTTCGTTTTGTGGTTTTGTTTTCTTTTTTCAGATTTGTTTTATGAAGGTGAAGAAAAGGATAATGAAGGATGTCGTTTGAAGAGGAAAAAATATTTCTAGTTCTTGGTTTCATGCACAATTTTGTTTTGTTTCTCAAGGTCCTCCAAGCTTAGAAATGAGTGACTGAGAGGCTGAATATAAAAGAGAGATTGAGGGTATTTTTGGGATACTTGTGGGCAATGATTTGGAGGAATATTCTTGTATTGATGCTGAATTTTGGAAAGGATAAGGTTGTATTGTTGTTGAGATGTATGTTGTGACTTGCAAGATGTATCGTGCGTGGTTGTACTACAGAATTGAATTTTTCACATTGGCTTCTCATATGTAGTGGAGTCATAAAATGGGTGATGCCTTGTGGATTGTTTTATGAATGTTGAAAATTGGGTATGGGGCCAAAACATAACTGCAAATAGAAATCGAAGGCTGGAAATTATGTAATTGAGTGGAGGTTTATGGAGTCACGTGGGTTGAGGATGATATTTGGGGTGCTTGATATACTGATGGAAGGAAAGAAAAAAATAAAGTGGGGATGGCTGCTTGTGTCTTATAAATTGTATAGGCAAGGCTTGTAGTGTATTTCTTGTGAGGAATTGGCTGGCGAAACATACGTCATGTAGGAAATAGGATTTTTTGTAAAATAAGATGGAGAATAACAATGAAATCTTTTTTTAGTATTTTTGTGATACATGGGTTTTAAAATAAAATAAAATAAAATAAAGATATTCTTAAGTTTTGAAAAAGATATGGATAAAATCGGGTAAAAGAAAAAAATGTGAATGGATAAAAAATGGATAATTTGGGTGACATGAAAAATGGATGATAAATTTAGGATTAGAATTGAAAATGGAGAATGACATTGGAGATTAAATCAAAATATGGATGAATTTCCACCACACCAATCTAACTGATTTTTCAACAACACAATCACACAATTTGATTAGCCAACCCTGATTTAACATTACACAAAAAAAACCTGAACTTGGAAAATAAAAGCAATGACTTCTTTTTCTCTGAATGAAGGTTAGACGAAAATAAAATTATATACAGGTAGGAAAAATTTGGGGTATTGTAACACGGTGGGAGAACTGACTTTTAGTCATGTTGCGGATAGCAAGAGTCGCCACCGACTTTTATTTTATCCATAAGGAAAGGACATAAAAGAACAGGAAAGACCTATTTTAAAAGACTTGAGTTCGGGGGGTAGGTTATATAAAGGGAAGGTGTTAGCACCCTTTATATCCATGGTTATCCATGGGCTCTTAGTTACTTAGCTCACTTTGTTTGTTTGCAAGAGTGTAGTGTGTGATTAGAAAAAATTTCTTTAAGTACTTGGTAATGACCCTTGTATGGGTGTATACAAAACATAGTTTAGAAATTGTGAGGTGTAAAAGTAAGTTTGAAAAGTGTGAGCAAGTAACTATGAGGTACCTGTCGCTCCCACCAAATGACACCCAGGTCAGAAGGGGTACAGACGCGAACGGTCGGCGAAGGAGGAAGAAATGAATAGAGTCGCCAGCTAGGCATTTTTATCCCGAAGGAAAGGTAATGCTGCATAGACCTAAGAAAAAGATGGATAAGACGGTCGCGAACTAGAGAGACTGAGAAAGGGGGTTGGTTACAACCTGGGAAGGTATTAGCACCCAGATTGTCCGCCGTACTCGACGGGATCCACGCTTAAAAGATTTGTGTTTTAAAGGGGTAGTGTCAGTGCAATTTGTGTATCAAAGCTGGAAAAGAATGCAAGTGTCAGTGTAAAAAAAAGTGTGAAGTGTATAAGAGAAGTGTCAGTGTAAGAACAGGAGTGCAAAGCCTAAGATAATGAGGCTAAAAGAATAATGCTGGAAGGAGGGGGAATATACAGAGACTTTTGTTCGATAACCGTTAAGTTATGCCTACGTATCCTCTCGTGCAATGAGGAAGTCAGAACACCGTAGTTTGACTCAAAGAGACTGAAAGATAAATTGACTTGTGAACTGCTTGCTTGTCTATGCTCAAGTGTATGACCTGTCTAGCTCAGGTGCAAACTGTCTCGCATTAGACGGAAGAAGCGAGTTCTCGTTTGTGAGTGAATGAGGTGAGAAAAGAATCCCGGAGGAGACGATTATTGTTTGTTTTTGATATTTTCAATCTTTTATTGCTTTTTGAATTTGTTATAAGAAAATGAGCTTAAGCCTAAACCAAGGGTTAGTAAACTCATCACATCCTCCCTCTGATTAGGGGTAATAAGAATACCTTAAGTATGAAGTAAACACCTCACACTTAATCACCATGGTATAGGATTAAGATCATTAACCTATTTGCATTTATTTAGATGTTTTTGTTATTTTTGTTTAGTGTTAAGTAATGAGTTTAAGCCATAATCAGGGATTTAATGGACTCATTACACCATCCTAATAGAAGGATAATAGATGAGAACATTTAAGCTGAGGAAGGCTCCTCAACTTAATCCATGATTAGGGATTAATCTCATGACAAAACAAAGCCTTTATTAAATGGATTTTAATTAATGATAAGATGAAGAAATGATTTTTAGGGTTTGTAAGACAACTTGAGGGGGACTTGTCCATTAACACTAGGGTTAGTCCTTCTTAACCAATTAAGGAAGAATTAGAACCCTAATGCAAGGCCCAAGTTACAAGCTTGATGTCTTGATGATTATTAGATGAGTTGATTAAAGGATTTAAACACATTAAGGGTTTAACACTTAGGATTAAAGTTATACACTCCATCCTAATAGAAGGATGCAGGCATAAGTTTAACCACAAAGCCTTAAAACCTTTAGGGTTTAGTCCTTGATTATGAGATGAGAAAAGAAGACTCAAAGATGACACAAAGGTAAAATCCAAATGGGGGACTAATCAAAACCCTAATTGTCATCATACTTGGAGATCCTAGGGTTTATGAGGCTTAAGAGAGAAAGATCTTCAAAGAGCCACCAAGGAGAGAAGCAGATGAAAGGAGGAAGAAGCAAAGAGAAGCAAGACAACTTGCTTCACTTAAGAAGACAAGTTGCCTGAAGAAAGAAAGTAAGAGATGAACATGAATGAGCAAGCTCACTCTAATACAAATATAAAATGCAGCAAGGATGCAAGAGAGATGAGAAGAGATTGTGAGAAGTGAAGGCAAATTCACTTCCCAAAACAACTTACCACCTGAAAAGTTAGCACAAGAAATGAAATGCAATGCAAATGAGATGAAATATCATGATGCAAACCAAAGTCAGAAGCATAAACATGATTTCAATGATGCTAAGAGATGATGCAAACACATGACAAGAGATGAGAATGATCAAACAAGCATAAGGATGCAAAGGAGGCATGCTTTGAACCATAGAAGTTCATGAATGTTTATGAGATGAAATGAACATATAACATGGCAAAGGAAAGATGCAATGATCAAACATGATTCTAATATGTCCTAAGATGTATTATGAATCATGTGGATGCACAAAATGTCAAGGCAAGTTCTTTAATGCAAGCAAATGAGAGATGGATGCAAAGGAAGGCCCAAATTAGGGTTTATATGCAACATGCAATGCAAAAATCCAAAACCAGAAGCAAATGATGTGACAAAAAATTGAAAGTGGGATCAAAGTAACCTTAACCCTACACAAGTTCACTGCCCAAAGGAGGGGATCTAACTCTTAACCTAGTGCAAGTTATGAATTTTCTAAGTCAACTAGGGTTTTGGGATACCTCACAAAGAAAAATACAAAACAAAATTAAAATGCAAGATAAGTTCAAACCAATTTTATCCTATAAACTACATGCTATGGAGGGTGTAATGCAAGAAGAACCATCATCAAACTCTCAAGGGTTAGGCAGGATGGATTTTTCCAAGTTTGAACAAAAATATTGCCTTAAAATGAATTTAATTCCAATAAAAGCTGTCAAAATGCATCAAGAACCAAAAAGAAATTTGGTTTGAGAGTTTGATAATGTTTCTAAATGCTTTGAAATGCAATGTGATTTTTTTTGGAATTTTTAAATACCTAAATGCATTTTTAATTAATTAACTTCCATTAACTAATTAAAAATAAACATTTAAATGATTTAAGAATGATTTTTAATGCAAAAAATAAAAATAAAAATATTTTTGGGTTCTAAAAATTAATGAAATGTTTGACAAAAATTTTCAGAATTTTTAAATGTGTTTTGCTATTTTAAATAATTCGTAAAAGATAAATCAAATAAAATGAAATAAAAATTGAATTAAAATGGAAGTATGCAGATCCAGAGGCTGAGGTTCAAACAAATTTGGAGGGAATTGACCCGCGCCATATCCAATGGCTGAGATTCAAACTGGCTGGATTTATTTAAACTTAATTAATTAATCTAATTAATTAGGATTAGGGTTTTAATGAAAGATCTGGGCCCTTCAAACGCGCGGGAGTCAACACAAGTCAAACAGATCCATGGTCCAAATTCAAACTGAACCCTAAACGTAATTAATGAACTAATGACTTTCAGGTGGCCGGAAATGACCTCCGGTCATCTTCTCCGGCCACACCTCTCCCTAAAAATTGCTATCTTCTTCCCTAGGCCACTAAAACCAATCTCTCTGCCCAGAAATGATCCCCATACATCATACATCAAGAATCAACAAACAAACAACATTTAAAACACATCAACAATGAGAATCGAATCAAAACAATTTTAGATCAAAAAGTTTCAGAACACGAATACATACTCATTTCTCAACCATTTAAAAAAAAACACATCAACATGATCAGTGAAGCATAAAGAATCATTTGGTAACTTAAAAACAAGTTTCTGGAAAAATTGTTCTTGAGCTCACCTGAACTGGAGCTTTGATCTTTGGAACTTTCTGGCTGCTTCTTTGGTCCAAGATGCCTTTAGTGAACCCCCTGAGAAGCTTGCAATGCTTGGTTGGAGTTTAATGTGGCTGGTTTAAGAGTTTGATGAAGTTCTGTTGAAGGGAAGTGAAAATTCGTGTTTCTGTTTGGGGGCTTTTCAGGGCAAATTGATGGTTGGGAAATGATCAGAGGATCATATTGAGTGGTTCTATGAAGTTTGTTTTGATGTTTGTGGCTTGTATGGAGAGATTCGAATGAAAATGCATAAGAGGTGAGTTTAGAGGATGCTGACTTGTGGGAGAGATTAGGCTGTGTTGTGTTATGTGTTGAGTCTCATTTTGTACATGTGTCAAGCTTGGATAGGTCAGAGAGTTGTTGCTGGCCTAGCTTGATTGGTATGGGCCATTTTGCATAAAGTCAACTTTTTATGTAAGAGAAGGTATGGGCTATTTCAGTCAAGGTACAAGGGCATGTCTGCTGCAGCTTGAATCAAGGAGAACCATGGAAATGAATTTGAGGCAATGCAGCAAGTGGATTAGGGTTTGTGTGAGGTTTTGCAACTTTCACAAAGTTTGGCCCTTTTGAAGTTTCTTAATGCACAAGTCATGAAAATGGACAATTCTTTGGTGCATTCTGATTTTCAAGTCATGGTTCATGTTTGTGTAATGCATAGGAGTCACATTGAAGTCACATTTTGCCTTGGCATGAGGTTTTGCAACTTTGCCTCTTTGGTGTAAAACTTGAAATTATGTGATTTTATCCAACTTTGCAAGGCCATAACTTTTGATCCAAAATGAATTGGAATGAGTTCTTGTACTTTTTGAAAAGGGGATGATCCAATCTACAACTCTTATGACCAAAGTTTTCTCATTTGAAGCATTTTTGAATCAATTTGAGGAGGTTGAAAAACTTTCCCAAAATAGCAAGTTTACATTACAAGTCACTTTCCCAAAAAGGCAACTTTGCAAATGGCTTGAAATTCTTCAATTTTGTGAACTTCTAACATCTTTTATGATCAAATAAAGATCATACACATTCAAAATTATGGAGAATACCCTTTGGTTGGGTCATTGGGGGCCTCAGATGCCCTAATTTTGCACTGACTTGCTCAAGAAGTCATTTATTGATCAGATGCCTTCCCCATTGAATTTCTTCATGAAAATTGATATGCATGATCCTCATAATATATAGAGACCAATAGAAACAAGAATGACCAAAAAATTTGGAGTTATGGCCTTTGAAACCAAAACCCTAATTTTAGGTCATCTGTGCAGTTAAACCTGGCTCTGCTTCCATGCCTTTCCCAGTTCTTGTGATTTCTTGACTTCCTTGGCCTTGTGAGGGTATAATATGATACTTGAACATTCATGGACCCCTTTGAAGTGATTGATGACCTTTAGAGTGGCTCGAATGGCTCAGGGATGGCTCAGATCACAAACCCTAGATGCAGATGACTTTGAATCAATGCAGTGAAGCAAATATGCAATATGAGATGCTATGATTGAACTTATGCATATGAAAAGATCACAAGACATGGTGTGAATGGGTGAGGGCAAATTTGGGGTGTTTACAGCTGCCCCTATTCAAACATGAGTTAGTTGTGTAAAATGTAAGCAACGGCTTAACAGGCAAACAAGATAACTTGTGGTTGAATACCAAAGACAATCCAAAATTTGCACTCACAGAATGAAGAAGAAAAGGGATATAGATTGTAAAAAGAAAATAAAGTATATTTATAAAGTGCGAGCGACGGAGGACGACCGTCGAGCAGAGGACGACTGCCGGGGATAAAGCAATGACGAGGACGACCGACATGATGGGGAAGATGCGGGAAACAAAGCAATGACGGGGACGACCGACAAGCTGGGGATATAAGAGATTATGATGGGGACGACCATCAAGTAATGTTTCAAGATTCTCTGGGGATTAAAGGTAGATGATGGGGACGACCATCGAGTTCAAAGCATAAATGAAATAAATGACGAGGTACGGTCATCAAAGGTGAAGGACGATCACCTAGCAGAGGACGGCTACTCTGTTGGGGATAAGATGAGGGACGGTCATCCATTGGTGAAGGACGATCACCTGGCAAGGTACGGTTGCCAAAAAGTATCGCGACATAGGACGAATGCCGGATAAAAAAAAAGGTCGACGATGGGGACGGCCATCAGATAGACATGATGAAGGACGATCATCAAGAGGTGAAGGACGATCACCTGGCAGGGTACGGCTGGCGAAAGGTATCATGACATAGGACAAATGTCAGATAACAAAATCAACGATGGGGGACGACCATCGGATAGAATGATGAAGGACGATCATCAAGAGGTGAAGGACGATCACCTAGCAGGGGACGGCTGTTGAAAATATCACGACATAGGACAGATGTCGGATAGGAAGGGGTTCTAATGAATAGAGACTCCACTGGGGGTGATGAAGGACGATCATCAAAAAGGTGAAGGACGATCACCTGGCAGGGTACGGCTGCCGAAAGGTATCATGACATAGGACGAATGTCAGATAGAAAGGAAATAATTCACTGGGATTTGCTGGGACTCTTCTGGGGAATAGTAGACACAGACGAGTGTCTAAATTCAAGAAGACATAAGTGTTTGACACGGTGCATAGATTAAAGATGCGGACAAGCATCCTTAAGACCATGATACAGACGAGTATCAGTAGAAACAAACGCTTGACGCATGTTCAGAGATGATGATACGGACGACTATCAACTGGTTAACAAGGAACACGGACGAGTGCCGAATCTAAGGGGATATAAGTGGTATATACAAGATACGGACGAGTATCTGTATGAGTAAAAAAGTAATGAGTGAGACACAGACGGGTATTCAACTTGCTAGGGAAAGCATGACACGGACGGGTGCCAGAAAAAGTGTATTATAGACAAGTATTTGATTTCCAGAGCGTTTAGGCAACTATGCTAGGGGGTGACACAGACGGGTGTCAGGGAATGGTATAGATATGTACACATATGTTGCGAGTGCAAAAGGGACGCTTTGGCTTTACGCTGGGGATATGGCACAGACGAGTGTCAAAAAGTATCTGTTTGATGTATTTGGGGGTGTAATACCTTGGCTTTCTGGTGGGGAATTTTGGGAAATATTCTGTATATTGTTGACGGATGGTCATTTTTTTACAAATGTTCAGTTCGACACATGGCTTATGATTATGCAATATGTTTGATTTTTGTCGTAATGCTCCGTATTAGACGGAATGCTACGCTCTGTGAAGGAGATATGATGTGAATTCTATGATTATGCAAAGATACCGATCCGGGATTCGGATCCCGCTGCTGTGGAGATCTCTGGCTGATCTGCTTGAAGTGGGTTTCCCAGCTGGGGGTAGGATCATTGGTAGATCTGGCATATATGACTCTGCTTGGGGCAATAGATCATTGATAGATCCTTCTTAGTAATGAGGGTCCCAACTGGGGTTTGTAGAAGCTTTCGTCACTCTGTTGTGAGATCTTCAGGCATTTCTCTTCTGGATAGAGGCTGAAACTCTGTGAGGAGATGATTCCCGGTCTTTGCACTTGGCTGAGGAGGAATGACGACTGGCAACTCAGCTGGGGAGAAAGCACCTCCGGTGCTAATTGGGAGATAGACTGAGTAGATAGTGATTAGACAGCTTGCTGGGGAGAAGCCTTCATGCCCCATGTTGTGTTTTGAACACCTGCAATCCTGTAAAGACAAAGAAACGTTCAAGCATCCCGAGATATTCCTTATTGGATTCCGTCATAGGAGTTTAGGCCATCCTAGGAGCAAATATATTTCCTGTAAGCATGTATTTTTAGAAGGGAAGCATCTGTATTTATGCAATCAATATCTTAAAGACATCAGACATTTTTGCAAACGAAAATAAAATGCACAAGACAAGATATGACTGAAAATCTGATTTTATTAATCCATGTGCCCTTAATTGGCAAGATACAGTCAAAGAAACGGATCCCCTGAAATGAGGAAATCGTTACAAATTGAGAAACAAAAAGGTAGTGGCAATGTTGATGACACTTTATGGAGCTTTCCCTTTTGCTATGACTCGTATGACATTGACGTTCTTCTCAACTTGCTTTCTGAAGAAGGCTGATTCTGACCGAAGCTCGAACCCTTCAACACTTGCCAGGTTGTAAGAGATACAGATGAATTCAGAATGCAGTTGTTCGCTTATTCTCTTATTTTGCGTGGATCGCCCTTTCGGGTTTTCAATCCACCGGGATACCCATTTTTGCCTGAGTTGTCCAATGCGGCTTTTCAACTCAGCGGGTGTACATTTTTATTTATTTTCCCTTATTTTTGCCCGAGTCTTTTATTCTGTTTTTGACTCGCCGGGATGCCCTATTTTTGCCTGGACTTACATTCTGTTTTCATGTCCAGCGGGTCCTTTTATGCGAAGTATTTTTTAACTGCATCTGAATTCACAGGGGATATGAAGTCTTCACCATCCATAGTACTGAGCATCAGAGCTCCACCTGAGAAAACTTTCTTTACTACGAATGGCCCTTCATAGTTAGGAGTCCACTTTCCCCTGTGGTCTGTATGAGGAGGGAGGAGTCTTTTCAGCACAAGATCTCCTACTTGGTACTCTCGAAGCCTGACTTTCTGATCGAAGGCTTTCTTCATTCTTTTCTGGTACAGCTGCCCATGACAGATTGCAGCTAATCTCTTTTCTTCAATCAGATTCAGTTGTTCGTATCGGGATCGGACCCATTCTGTTTCATTCAGTTTAACATCCATCAATACCCGCAGGGAGGGTAATTCAACTTCAACAGGTAGGACTGCCTCCATACCATAAACAAGCTGATACGGTGTTGCCCCAGTGGATGTTCTGATTGACCTACGGTACCCATGCAAGGCAAATGGCAGCATTTCATGCCAGTCTTTGTAGGTAACCACCATATTTTGAACAATCTTCTTGATATTCTTATTAGCTGCCTCGACAGCGCCATTCATCTTTGGCCTGTAAAGAGAAGAATTGTGGTGTTGGATCTTGAAGTCCCGACACAGTTCTGCCATCATTTTGTTGTTCAAGTTGGAACCATTATCAGTAATGATTTGCTCAGGCACTCCATACCGACAGATGATATCTCTCTTCAGAAATCGGGCTACCACTTGTCTCGTAACATTTGCATAAGAAGCCGCTTCAACCCACTTGGTAAAATAGTCAATAGCAACCAGGATGAATCTGTGGCCGTTTGAAGCAGTCGGTTCAATCTTGCCAATCATATCAATGCCCCACATGGCAAAGGGCCAGGGTGAAGACATCACATTCAAAGGATTCGGAGGCACATGCACTTTATCCGCATAAATCTGGCATTTATGACATTTTCTGGCATAAGCACAACAGTCTGCATCCATTGTGATCCAGTAATAGCCTGATCTTAGCAACATTTTAGCCATTGCATACCCTCCTGCATGGGTAACAAAGGATCCTTCGTGCACCCCGTGCATCAACAAGTCTGCTTCTGTCCTATCAACGCATCTGAGGAGTACCATATCAAAGTTTCTCTTGTACAGGGAACCATCAGTATTCAGGAAGAAACTACCAGCTAGCCTTCTTAATGTCTTCTTATCATTGGAAGATGCCCCAGGTGGGTATGTCTGATCCTCCAAGAAGCGTTTGATATCATGGAACCAAGGCTTATCATCTTTAACAACATCTGCTGAGAACACATATGCTGGTCTGTCAAGTCTGGACACTGATATCCGAGGCACAAAGTTGGCAGCTTGAACTTTGATCATGGATGAAATGGTAGCTAGAGCATCTGCAAACTGATTTTCATCTCGAGGGATATACTCAAGCTTGACTGTTGTGAAGAAAGTCAATAACCTTATTGTATAATCCCGGTAAGGTATCAGATGATCTTGGTGGGTGTACCATTTGCCATTGGTTTGATTGATTACCAGAGCTGAATCTCCGAATACAGTTAAAGTCTTGATCCTGAGGTCAATGGCTTCCTCAAGACCCATAATACAAGCTTCGTATTCAGCTTTGTTGTTAGTGCAGTTAAAGGTGAGTTTTGCCGAGAAAGGCATGTGAACTCCCTTAGGTGTAATGAGTACTGCACCAACACCACGACCATTCATATTGACAGCCCCATCAAACATCATAGTCCATTCTTCTTCCAGGTCAGGCCCTTCAGTGTGAATAGGCTCTTCATGATCTTTTGCTTTTATGAACATGATGTCTTCGTCAGGGAAGTCAAATCTCATAGGCTGGTAATCATCAATGGGTTGCTCAGCGAGATAATCAGACAATATATTGCCTTTGATGGCTTTCTGAGATGTGTACTGAATGTCATATTCTGTGAGGATCATTTGCCATCTTGCAACCCGTTCGTTAAGTGCTGGCTTCTCAAATATGTACTGAACTGGATCCATCTTTGAGATCAATAAAGTGATGTGGGTCAACATATACTGCCTTAGTCGACGAGCAGCCCACGCTAAAGCACAACAAGTTTTCTCGAGCAGTGAATAACGTTGTTCACAGTCGGTAAACTTTTTGCTTAGGTAGTATATTGCGTACTCTTTTCGACCAGACTCGTCATGCTGGCCCAGCACACACCCCATTGACTCTTCTAATACTGTCAAGTACATGATTAGAGGTCTTCCTTCAACTGGAGGCATAAGGATTGGAGGCTCCTGTAAGTATTCCTTGATTTTGTCAAAAGCCCTCTGGCAGTCTTCGTTCCACCTGACCGTTTGTTCTTTTCTTAAAAGCTTGAACAAAGGCTCACAGGTTGCTGTAAGGTGAGATATGAACCGTGAAATGTAGTTCAATCTACCTAAGAAACCCCAAACTTCTTTTTCTGACTTCGGTGCAGGCATTTCTTGAATGGCTTTAACTTTATCAGGGTCAACTTCAATCCCCTTTTCACTTACAATAAATCCCAGTAGCTTACCGGATCGCACCCCGAATGTGCATTTGTTGGGGTTTAACTTCAGTTGATATTTCCTCAGACGCTTGAATAACTTCAACAGATTTACCAGATGGTATTCTTCTGTGAGGGACTTGGCAATCATGTCATCCACATAACATTCAATTTCCTTATGGATCATGTCATGGAATAATGTTACCATAGCCCGTTGATAAGTGGCACCAGCATTCTTCAGTCCAGAATGGCATCACCTTATAACAGAATGTGCCCCAGGGTGTGATGAAAGTCGTCTTCTCCATGTCTTCAGGTGACATCTTGATCTGATTGTATCCTGAAAATCCATCCATGAAGGAGAATACCGAGAACTGAGCCATATTGTCGACCAATACATCAATGTGAGGTAAAGGGAAGTCATCTTTCGGGCTGGCTCTATTCAGGTCCCGGTAATCCACACACATTCTCACCTTGCCGTCCTTCTTAGGCACAGGTACAATATTAGCGACCCACGGCGGGTAACTAGTTACAGCAAGGAACCCGGCGTCCCACTGTTTTTGTACCTCTTCTTTAATCTTCATTGCCATATCTGGGCGAGTACGGCACAACTTCTGTTTTACTGGCGGGAAGTCTTCTTTTAGAGGCAGCTTGTGCATAACGATATCGGTGTCCAACCCTGGCATATCTTGATAAGACCAAGCAAAAACATCCACGTACTCCCGAAGCATGTCAATTAGTTGCTCTTTCACTGAATCTTGCAGGCAGGCCCCGATTTTAATTTCCTTCACGTCTTCTTCTGTACCAAGATTAACCGTTTCAATCTCCTCCTGAGGAGGAGTTATAACCTTCTCCTCTTGCCTTAACAACCTGGCTAGCTCTTCAGGTCGCTCATAATCTTCTTCAACCCCTTCATCAGCTTGATTGATTGGATTGTCAAAGTCATACGAAGTCATAGCAGTGTTGTTGTCGGTGCAGTCTGGAGGGCACTTTCTGCAAGGGTTTAGATTGTTTATTTTAGTGATCAATTTTAATCTTGTTTAGAAAAAGTGAAAAATGAAGTTATTTATTTTGAAAACATTGCCATTTTATTTTTGTACAAAAAGAAGAATGAAAAGACAGTGAGCAAAAAAGAGACTCGTTTGCAAAAGATGTCTGATATTCATTGATTGATCTATTTGCACAAAATTACAAGATGGCCCGATTACAAAATGAGTCTTGACATCTTGGGCAAGATGCAAGACTTGATGCATGCTTAAAATACAGGAAATAATAATTACTCTGCAGGAGTAACCCTTATAATTTCCTGGGAAGACCAGTTAAGGACTTGGCTCCCCGGGATCCTTGGACGTATCCAGCTCTCCAGGTTGCGGTCGCTTTCCTCCTTGTCTTCCAAGTTGTTCACATCATCCGGGGTGAGCATTCCCCCGCTGACAAAATTGGGCTCCTTTGCAGCCTCTGATTGATCTTGTTGAGTTGGTTTGTAACCCAACCCAAATCTGTCTTCTTTCTTTTCCACGGGCAGCAACTTGCCCCAGCCTTGGGCAGTACCCTCTTCAACAACCTTCCGGGCTTGCTGATATGACGTTATGGAGGTTCCCAGTACAGCAGATGCTTCATTAATGTTTAGGGCCTTAAACCCCTGGCTCATGGTTTCATGGATCTCCCCATCCATTTCTATGTACTTGTACGTAGCCAGATGGCTAACAAAGATGTCTTCTTCCCCACAGATGGTGATGATCTGGCCTTCCCACTCGAATTTCAGCTTCTGGTGAAGGGTAGACGTAACAGCGCCAGCGGCATGGATCCAGGGTCTACCCAACAAACAACTGTAGGCCGGCTGAATGTCCATCACATAGAAGGTAATTTTGAAGGTCTGCGGGCCAATCATCATAGGCAGATCAATCTCTCCAAGCACTGATCTCTTAGAGCCATCAAATGCTCTCACTACCAAATTACTCGGACGCAGTGCCAAGCCATCATACTCTAGCTTCACTAAGGCTTTCTTTGGTAGAACATTGAGCGACGACCCAGTGTCCACCAGTACATGAGATAAAACAGCACCCTTGCACTCTAGAGTGATGTGTAAAGCCTTGTTGTGGTTACGTCCCTCAGTTGTTAAGTCAGCATTGGTAAAGCCCAGTCCATGACTGGTATTGACATTTTCCACCACAGTTTCTAGCTGATTAACGGTAATCTCTTCTGGCACGTACGCTGCGTGCAGGACTTTCAATAATGCATTCCTGTGAGCTTCAGAACACATCAACAGGGATAATATGGAGATTTTTGAGGGAGTTTGGTGAAGCTGATCCACCACCTTGTAATCACTTCTCTTTATGATTCTCATAAACTCGTCTACATCTTGTTCAAAAGATGTCTTCGGAGTTCCTTTGGCAGCCGGCTCTTCAAGTACCACACTCTTTCCTTTTGCTTTGGCAGCAGCTTCTGCTTCAACATTAGGTCTCTGAGTTTGTGAGGCGAAAAGGCGTCCACTTCTGGTGAAGCCTCCGCCTCCCCCAACATTATCAATTTGTGGCGAAGAGGTTGAAGAATCCAAAGTGATTTTCTCCCCGTTGCAGTAGAGATCAGAGCCATAATGCCAAGGTATGGCATTACTACTTCCATAAGGAACGGGTCCAGGCACCGTGATAGTAACTGGACTGACTGCTGCAGAGGAGGGTACTGTGATGGTATGTGGATCGTAGTAAATTGTGACTGGTGATCTGGTAGGAAGTGCCACTGTTTGTTGAAAATTGCCGCTGGGAGGAACCTCTGACGGGTCATAGTAGATTGTAACTGCGGAGACATCTTCATTAATTCTTGCTGGTGTTGTAGAAGATTCTGCTGATAAAATGGATGCTGATGTTGTAGAAGAAAGGGTTGTTGACATTTGATCTGTTGAAGTGATGGATGGAGCCATTGCTGATGATAATGATGAATCGGTAGGAATGATTGTTGCAGCTGTTGTAGAAGAATCAGGAATTGTTGTCAAAGGAATTGCTGGATTTGTAGGCGTCGTTGTTGAGATCTGAAGTATACCATCCTTGATAAGACCATCTATGCCGCTTCTCAAATTATCACACCCATTGACTGCAATGTTGCAATACCCACAACCGAGCTCACACCCGGGGAACACCTGGCACTCTAAAAGCTGAGCCTTAATTTCAACCAGAGGTGTTCGAATCTGTGCAACACTGGTGATTAAAGTAGATGGCTTGTCTTCCTCAATGGCATTAATCCTCGGCCCGTTATGATTAGGCATAGGATTCTTGTTGACATTTGGGGGGGGGATGCAAAGTTGAGGGCTTTAGAATCCACCAGATCTTGGACTTTCATTTGCAATGCCCTGCATTTTTCCGTATTGTGGCCAGGTGCATTGGAGTGGAAAGCACATTTGGCGTTGACATCATAATTCCTTGGGAGATTGGAGGGATCTGGTGGTACCAAAGTCCTTAACTCAACCAAGTTGAGCTTCAGGAGTTGTGGCAATAAGGCAGCATAAGGCATAGGGATAAGGTCAATCACCCTGTTTTCCTGTGATGGTCTTGGTTGAAAGGGTCGTTGTTGTTGATTGTTGTTGTTGTTGTTGTAGGTTCTCTGTGGCGGATACTGAACTTGCTGTTGATAATGTGGTTGTTGTGGTTGTTGATATGCTGATTGCTGAGGAATCGGAGCTGGAATAGTGACAACTGCTACTGATCTGTGAACATACTGAGATCTGCCCCTGCTGGCATGAACGACATTTGTCTCACCGATCCTTCGAGGTCCTATAAAAGGCTTCCTGGGATTACTGGATGAACTTGCACCATTATCAGAAATCTTACCCATCTTTAATAGACTCTCAATTCTTTCACCGACTATAACTACGTCAGCAAAACTGGTGGAAGAAAAGGCAGCCAACCTATCAATATATGTTCCTTGCAAAGTATTCATGAACATGTCGGCCATTTCTCTTTCCGACATGGGTGGTTGGACAGCAGCAGTAAGCTGTCTCCACATTTGGGCATATTCCCTGAAGCTTTCTCTGGAAGATTGAGACATTCCCATTAGGAGGGTCCTGTTAGGAGCCATGTCCAGGTTATATTGGTATTGTCTGATGAAGGCTTCAGCTAAGTCCTTCCAGCATCTGATAGTAGCTCTGGTCAAGTGTGAATACCACTTTCTTGAAGCTCCAGTCAAGCTATCTTCAAAGTAGAACATCCACAGCTTCTCATCCATGGTATATGCTTTAAGTCTTCCCAGGAAGGACTGCAGGTGAGTTCGTGGACAGGAAGTTCCATTGTATTTCTCAAAGCACGGGGGTTTAAACTTGTGCGGAATTCTTACCCCATCCACTAACCCCATATCCATTACATCGAAGCCTAAGGAATTTTGAGACTCCAAAGATCTCAATTTCTCAGCAATTTCATCAAACCTCCTATCATAAACTTCATCCCCAGCTCCCATTACAGTAAACTGCTCCTCTTGAGGATCTTCTTGCAAGATCCTGCCTACAGCAGTGTTGCCCTGTACATTCCTTGGGATGTTGACTTCCGGATCTAGATGAGGTCCAAACACTGGTGGGTTAACATGAGGCTGACCTCCCTCATTATTACTAGTTCCTCCAGTGCCAGGATGAGGTTCCTCGGGAGTTTGTCTTTCCACTAATGCCCTTAATCTTTCTTGGCTCTGGGCCAAACCAGTCATCACAATCATAAATTGAGCCATTTGGTTCCTCATCTCCACTCTTTCATTAGCCATCTGAGTCCTGACCTCTGTCAGGTCCTGCTGTACTTGATCCATTTGGATACCAGGAAGGTTGTTGCGAGTAGGGTACCGGTGCGTACGGTTGAGAGGGAACACCCGACGGCGAGCAATATTTCCTGAACCACAACAGAGTTAGAAACAAACAAACTAATAACAAAAACCTACAAAACAAAACAAAAGTTAGTATGCAATGCAATATGCTTATTTGTTTTCCAAGGTATTCGGCTTGGTTCTTGGTTTTGACCTTTCCAGACCCCGAGGAAGATGCTTTGATGTTGTTGAGAAAAAAAGAAACCCCACAATGGAAACAAACTAAAATATATTACAAATGGTGAATCATACATAGTTTGTTTTACAACATATGCCCCTGAAGGGTCAAAATACAACACAAACGAAAAGTACATCAAATGAAAACAACAACAATCAAAAAGTCAGACATCTAGTCCAAACTCATCCTCCTTAACCTCCTTCAGAAGTGCCTCAATCACTGGACCAGCTGGATGCTCTGTAATGGTCCTGATGAGGAGGTTTCTGGTGGCAATGGCAGTGGTCAGCTTCTTGTGCCTGCCCTGATCCTTTGATCTCTTCAAACCAGCCCTAAGCTTCAACTCTGAAATCTCCTCCTGGGCTGCCAACAAAGCTTCCTGTTGCTTCTTTTCATTGGCCTCCAACTGTTCAATCCTGGCCTGAGTTTTCTGGTCTTCTTGTGTCCGGGCTTCAGTGATCCTAACCCACCTAGCCTGACTCTCCTGAAGATAAAGCTCAGTCCTAGCCTGCTGGAACTTGGCTTCCTTACAGGCATTCTTCAATATTTGCTCCCCAGCCCTTGCTTTCTTGATGTAGTCCTCTGTTTTCTCAATCTTAGCCAGATGCTCCACCCTAAGCTTTTCCAACCTCTCAATGTCCAGACGACCATCACTCCTTTCCCAAAGGGTCTTCTTCAGAGCTTGAGACAGATTCTCATTTCTTTCCTTCAGCTTCTCAAATTCTTCCAGGCTGACAGTTACTGCTGGCTGTGCTGTGGATGGTCCAGGTGTATCCTCAGTGGTGAAAGGCATTCCAGTAATCTGAGCTCTAGTACGGGACCAGTCATAGTACTGAGCTGAAGCAACATTATTGCACCTTCCAAGAATAGCCATCCCTTTTGTCTGGATGTTATCCCAAGCCCAGGATGCCTGTCTGACAGCAGTTACATTAGGTTTTATCTCACAATACAGGGTCTCAGCTAAATCTTGCACCCTAGGAGGGTGAACCAAAGCATAGCCCAGTTGTCTCTTAAACAGCAAAGGATTGTAGTTGATGCAACCCTTTACTCCTATCAGAGGCACATTTGGGTATTTCCCACAGCTAGTGATTATGTCTTTGCCTTTGGTGCTCTGGGTGCACCATCTGATGTCATCTGAAGTCAAAGCAATGAGCCTCTTGGCCTAATTTTTCTGCTGGTGAGGATTCAGGAAGGCATCTGACTTAGGCAGGTGTTTGAGCAGCCAAGTGTGAAACAAAGGAGCACAGCATCTTACAAATTTCCCCCTTTGTTTCTCATTCCTCTGATGAATGGAGTAGTAAAAATCTCCCAGCAATGTGGGTACTGGGTTCCTCAGAAGGAAAAGATGAATGGCATTCTTGCTGATAAATTTGGGCTCATCTGCAAACAGTATAACCCCATATATGCTGAGGGCTAACAGTGCACAAACTGCCCTCCATTCTCCCGAGGAGGCCTTCAGGATGGCCTGAGAAATCAAGAAATCTAAGTGCAAACCAGGGATCCCAGCCTTTGTTGTCATATTTTGCTCAATCAAAGTGGGTTCCAGGTACAGTGCTTTTGCTACTTCTCCATTGCTGGGAGAAGTCATCTCTGGGTTGAAGGGGATTCCACCCCTGACAGGTACTCCAATCAATGATGAAAACTCCTCCAACAGAGGTCCTAGTTGAAAGTCTAGGAATGTGAAACATCTCAGAGGAGGGTCATAAAACTGCAGGCATGTGTGGATCATGCTCCTCTGAGAAGGGTCCAAGTCCATAACCATATCCAAAATACCTCCATAATGCTCTCTGAACAAAGGGATGTGGTCAGGGGTGATAAGTGACTGGACCTGCCTGATACCAGTCAACACAGGCTCAAAGAAATGGTAAGATATGTTGCTCTTCCTGGGAGTAGTCATAAATGCTGCTGAAGATGATGAAGATATCTGATGATGAAGATCAAAACTGATACTGGAGATGAGCCACTGACAGACTGATGCTGGTGATGATGAAGATGACTGAAGCAGACAACTGAAGAGAATAGCTGAAGCAGATAACTGATGAAACAGAGGTCTATGCAGATGAAGGGGTCAAAACTAAGCCAGATATAATGTGGATACCCTGAAAAAAAAATAAACAAATGTCAAATGATGCAATGATGATGTATGCAAATGATATGCAAGGGTTTGTGATCAAGCTGGATCTGATTATATGTCTTGATATAAAGTGCATGTATGTTTAAGAAGTCTAGATGGAGATTCAGAAATCCAGTAACCAAGGTGGGGGACTCAAATAAAGAGTCACATGTCCAGGGTTAAATCACAAGAACTGTCCAAAATGAAGTACTCTTAAACCAAACAAGTAACAAGGTATGATGTGGCCAAGGGTACCTGCAAACCTGTAAACAGCCCAATCCCCTCACAGGTGGTGTTCTAGAACAAAGATCCTCAGACTTGGATCAGTTATGAGAAGTGTAAACACTTCTAACCCAGAGGTACAGTGTTTACAATAACCATAAAAGATCCTCCTCTAATTCACCTCAGTTTCTAAAGGTCATAATAAAGGTCATCCAGACTTAGCAGGCTTCCCAGATAGCCCTAGCACTACAGGAAATCTGCAGCACAGAGTTCTCAAGAAGAAACCCACATCTGAACCGTGTTTCATATTCCCGCACCAGACCGAAATGGAATGGGAAAGAACATGAACCACTCTAGCCTAGGTGTCACTCAGGTCCCAGGTATAGGACCTTAAACTCTCAATGAAACCCCACCCACCAAAACAGAAACCAGATCCAGCAAAAATGGCAGTATGACAGTATGATGTATAAAATTGTAAAGAAAGCAATAAACAAGACTATACATAAAGCAATAACATAAATACATAAACACACACATGACATAACACCCCAGTAAACACAAATCAAACAAGCGCTAGGAGGAACCCACAAAAAGAACCAGAAGCCCTGGTTGCAATATAAGGTTCCCCAGCAGAGTCGCCAAGTTGTCGCTCCCACCAAATGACACCCAGGTCAGAAGGGGTACAGACGCGAACGGTCGGCGAAGGAGGAAGAAATGAATAGAGTCGCCAGCTAGGCATTTTTATCCCGAAGGAAAGGTAATGCTGCATAGACCTAAGAAAAAGATGGATAAGACGGTCGCGAACCAGAGAGACTGAGAAAGGGGGTTGGTTACAACCTGGGAAGGTATTAGCACCCAGATTGTCCGCCGTACTCGACGGGATCCACGCTTAAAAGATTTGTGTTTTAAAGGGGTAGTGTCAGTGCAATTTGTGTATCAAAGCTGGAAAAGAATGCAAGTGTCAGTGTAAAAAAAAGTGTGAAGTGTATAAGAGAAGTGTCAGTGTAAGAACAGGAGTGCAAAGCCTAAGATAATGAGGCTAAAAGAATAATGCTGGAAGGAGGGGGAATATACAGAGACTTTTGTTCGATAACCGTTAAGTTATGCCTACGTATCCTCTCGTGCAATGAGGAAGTCAGAACACCGTAGTTTGACTCAAAGAGACTGAAAGATAAATTGACTTGTGAACTGCTTGCTTGTCTATGCTCAAGTGTATGACCTGTCTGGCTCAGGTGCAAACTGTCTCGCATTAGACGGAAGAAGCGAGTTCTCGTTTGTGAGTGAATGAGGTGAGAAAAGAATCCCGGAGGAGACGATTATTGTTTGTTTTTGATATTTTCAATCTTTTATTGCTTTTTGAATTTGTTATAAGAAAATGAGCTTAAGCCTAAACCAAGGGTTAGTAAACTCATCACATCCTCCCTCTGATTAGGGGTAATAAGAATACCTTAAGTATGAAGTAAACACATCACACTTAATCACCATGGTATAGGATTAAGATCATTAACCTATTTGCATTTATTTAGATGTTTTTTTTATTTTTGTTTAGTGTTAAGTAATGAGTTTAAGCCATAATCAGGGATTTAATGGACTCATTACACCATCCTAATAGAAGGATAATAGATGAGAACATTTAAGCTGAGGAAGGCTCCGCAACTTAATCCATGATTAGGGATTAATCTCATGACAAAACAAAGCCTTTATTAAATGGATTTTAATTAATGATAAGATGAAGAAATTATTTTTAGGGTTTGTAAGACAACTTGAGGGGGACTTGTCCATTAACACTAGGGTTAGTCCTTCTTAACCAATTAAGGAAGAATTAGAACCCTAATGCAAGGCCCAAGTTACAAGCTTGATGTCTTGATGATTATTAGATGAGTTGATTAAAGGATTTAAACACATTAAGGGTTTAACACTTAGGATTAAAGTTATACACTCCATCCTAATAGAAGGATGCAGGCATAAGTTTAACCACAAAGCCTTAAAACCTTTAGGGTTTAGTCCTTGATTATGAGATGAGAAAAGAAGACTCAAAGATGACACAAAGGTAAAATCCAAATGGGGGACTAATCAAAACCCTAATTGTCATCATACTTGGAGATCCTAGGGTTTATGAGGCTTAAGAGAGAAAGATCTTCAAAGAGCCACCAAGGAGAGAAGCAGATGAAAGGAGGAAGAAGCAAAGAGAAGCAAGACAACTTGCTTCACTTAAGAAGACAAGTTGCCTGAAGAAAGAAAGTAAGAGATGAACATGAATGAGCAAGCTCACTCTAATACAAATATAAAATGCAGCAAGGATGCAAGAGAGATGAGAAGAGATTGTGAGAAGTGAAGGCAAATTCACTTCCCAAAACAACTTACCACCTGAAAAGTTAGCACAAGAAATGAAATGCAATGCAAATGAGATGAAATATCATGATGCAAACTAAAGTCAGAAGCATAAACATGATTTCAATGATGCTAAGAGATGATGCAAACACATGACAAGAGATGAGAATGATCAAACAAGCATAAGGATGCAAAGGAGGCATGCTTTGAACCATAGAAGTTCATGAATGTTTATGAGATGAAATGAACATATAACATGGCAAAGGAAAGATGCAATGATCAAACATGATTCTAATATGTCCTAAGATGTATTATGAATCATGTGGATGCACAAAATGTCAAGGCAAGTTATTTAATGCAAGCAAATGAGAGATGGATGCAAAGGAAGGCCCAAATTAGGGTTTATATGCAACATGCAATGCAAAAATCCAAAACCAGAAGCAAATGATGTGACAAAAAATTGAAAGTGGGATCAAAGTAACCTTAACCCTACACAAGTTCACTGCCCAAAGGAGGGGATCTAACTCTTAACCTAGTGCAAGTTATGAATTTTCTAAGTCAACTAGGGTTTTGGGATACCTCACAAAGAAAAATACAAAACAAGCCATATGAGATGCTATGATTGAACTTATGCATATGAAAAGATCACAAGCCATGGTGTGAATGGGTGAGGGCAAATTTGGGGTGTTTACAGTACCTACCCTATATTAAGTCTTTACTGTTCTTATGTTCTTTCAATGGTAAGATTATCCCTATTATTAAGGAATAAGTATTCATTACCTTGGATGTTATAAGGGACATGTGTAGGGACATCTGAATATAGGCAACTGCAAGGTGTCTTTAGCAATTCGTAGGGACTTATCATCTTTTATTCGAAGGGACAAGATCATTTATCGTAGGCAACCTCGAAGGGACTTGATCTTATAAACTGAAGGGACTTGATGATATTTATGAAGGGACTTTGCTTAAGACACCTTACTTGACCTTTTGAAATAAGCAACATGAGAGGTAACCCTAGAAAGTGCAAGATGGCGATCAAAGATCGACTTACATGTGTGAGTGTTCATATTCAAATATTTATCTTTTTAAATTAATTATTCTAAATCGATGTTAATTACAAGTATGTTATACACACCCTAGAATTACTAACCATATAATAAACATATTCATAATGAAAATAAAGCAAAAATATAAACTAAATTATTACAAAGCTTCGGGGCAATTACAATATAATCGAGAAATATAATAACGATAAATAATAATAAATAGGCAATAATAAATAATAATAATAATAATAATAAGAGTGAAGATAAATGGTTAGAAAATAAAAAATAGAAGAAAATAAAAAATTAGCAAAATAATTCAATATTAGAAAAGATTTTAAATATTTAAGAAAGAAAATAGATTTTAATAATAAATAAATACTAAATTATTCACATATTAAACAAATAATAAATAATTAATTATAATTTATGAAAATATTTGGTTAAATTTTAAAGGTTAAGAAAAATTAGGGTTAGGGTTAGGGTTTTAATTATTAATTAAGATATATGATTAATCTATTTACAAAAAATATAATAATTATACATATATACATATTATAAAATAAATATAAACAATTTAAATTTTAAGAAAATAAATTATGATTTTTAAGAATATAAAAAAAATATTATAATATTGTTTAGAAATTATTTTTATGATTTATATTTAATAATTTAAACAAAATAGAATTAATATATGAAAAGAAATTGAGAATAAGAAAAAAATGAGAAAATTGGCTAAAAAGAAAGAACCTGGGATTTGAACCCAGGTCCCTTACCTCAATACACAACATCAAAACCAATCAGGCCAGCATGTGCTGGTGATAGTATCATGGAACAAATTCATTATATTATAATCCTGCTAAAATAAAACAATTATGAACAAAAATGTGGGAACCTGGATTCGAACCCCTTCCCATCAGTCAACAACCAAACACTCCAACCATCAAGCCACATGGGGCGCGTCTGCTAGACAATCAACAACAAATCATAATATATTAAGTTACATGAACAAATAGAAAAATCAATAAAAAGAATGCTGCCACCAAGAATCGAACCAAGGTCCTGAACAATAATACGCGCAACCATTACCACTGGGCCAACCAACAATTGTTGAAATAAAACATAAACAATTTAATAAAATATTAAATCAATATTTGAATTCCCAGCTGGCGCCAAGAACTTCATCTTCTTCCTCTGAAATTCGTAGGTTTACCTGCGAATTTTATTGTGAAATTTCCTGCAAGTTTTCCTGCAAACAAAACCTACAAAACACATACTCCCACAAAAACGTACAAATTCCACAAATTGATCATGCCAACATGATCTATACAGTTCATTGAATTCAATTATGGTCTCAAACAATATTTATATGGTCTATTTTATGAAACCCTAAAACGGAAGCTCAAACCCTAGCAATGGTCATTTACGATTCAGGTCATGAATCTTCAATCTAATTATCCAGAAAGCTTGCAAACTTCATTCTAAACACAAATCAACAACCAAAATTAGTATATGATGCATAAACAATGAAAATCGAAAATCAAAAACTAAAGAACAATCTTGCTTCGGTTACGGCTTATGATCATGCTTTTGATGTGTATGATGATTGAAATATGTTCAATGAACATCAATAAAGCAATTGTAATGCATAAGAGTCTCTGAATATGGCTAAATTACCAAAACCGAAAATTGAAATTTGATGAAAATTTTGGAATTGGTATGATGCTCTTGGAGGCAGAAAATTTGTCCCATATCTAAGTAATAGGTTTGTGTATATATGGTGATCCAAATTAGGTCAAAAGTTTGTGGATTTGTGGGCTTTTTGAATGTCTTGAGTGTGAAGGAACGTCATGATCAAAAAATATGAAAAAATCAAATATTTGTATACCAATCTGGTCTAGCACGAATTTGCACAAGATCCAATCATGTTAAACAACATTGATGAATTTCTAGAAGAAGAATCATGTCCAAATATTGATTTTTAGATTTTATTTTGATTTAATTTGATTTAAAATGAATAAAATTCAAATAAATATCAAATAAAATATAAAAAATCAGAATTGCTTGTCATTGTGTCGTGTGGGATGATATCACAAGGATTGGGTTGCACAATGGTAGGCCCATTTGGAAAAAATTGATTCTAAGACCCCATTTGCTCAATATTCTTCTAAAACATTTCCCAACTTTGCAAAGACACAAATCCCTCAATTTTAAGGCTATAGAGGTGTTCTTGGAAATTTTGGAAAGCTTAAATAGTCCTCTAACAAACCTCTTTGGTTTCATGTCCATATTCTTTACCATTCTCAAGTTATGCCCTTTGGAAGATGTTGACTTTTTGTTGACTTTTAAAATGACCTATAATGTCTTAGCTCATACCTTCCAAATGAAGCATTTTTGGGCTTGGCTTGTGAGACACAAAGTTGTAGAGAATTAAATTTCCTTCAAAATTAGCTTTAGATGGAAAATTCTTGATGAAGCATGTGAAAGTTATGGCTGGTCAAAGTTCAGTTGACTTTTCCTATGAAAACCCTAATTTAGAAACTCCTGATTCTTGATGATCTGAAATCTCCTTGATGAATCATGATAAACCCTTGATCAAATGATGAATTTTATTTCATAAAATTGATTTTGGCAAAAAATCATGAAGTTTGACTTTGGTTTGACCACAGTTAACCTCAGTTTGACTTTTTAACCACTTTGACTGATTTTTGCATATCTGATCATCTGACTGAGCAAACTTTTTGGGAAAGCCTTGAAACTTGACATAGGGATTCTTGAAGATATATAGGATGTTATGAAGCTCACTTGAAGCCTTGGAAGTCCATTTAGTCTGATGAAATCTAAAACCCTAGTTTAGGATGCATTGCTTAGGAGGATGCATTGTCTGAGGGGATTGTCAAACTTTCTGACTAATTGTGAACCTTGTGAACCTCTTGAGATACCTTGTGAAACTTGTGAACCTTGTGAACCTCTTGGGACACCTTGGTACACAATGCCTTGACTAGGGGAAGGCAAATTTTGGGGGGCAACAGGTATGACAGGATATATAATCATTAATTTCACATACATAACTAAACATACGTCATGTATTTGCAAGTTTCACACCACAACATTCAACATTAACAAAATGCTCGTATAACTCTTATAGACCTGCTCACAGCACACCAACAACATACCAAGTCTCCTAAATCGTAAAACACAATTTTTAGGAATTTTAATTAATTAAAAACATATTTTCTTACTCCCATGTCTCGCTAAGCACCCCATCGCTGCTAAGCGAGCAAGTCACTGCCTCGAAGAGGAAAATTTTTCCAACAACTTGCTAAGCGAGCAACACGAAACCAGCAGAAAACCCTACGATTTCTGCACTCCTCCTTTGTGATCCTCACCCTACATTATGGTAGAATACCAGTCTTAATCTCTGTTTTCACCAGAATTTTTACAATTATCAATACCAACACAAACATACTAATCAAACTTCATAAATTCCTTAATTTCATATCACATCCATCGATTATTTAATCATTCAATCCCACTAACATGCCTAAGGATATCTACCATAACATCCATATCATATTACCCTTAAAAGATGAAAGAGATCCCATCCTTACCTTAATTTGAGGAAGAATTTAACTCTTGACGGGATTCTCTTCCTCTTCTCTTGCCCTAGCTTCCTTCTTTCCTTCTTCTATTCACGCTCTCCCAAAATTTCACGATTACGTTTTACGAACTGACTATTCTCTTTCTCCAATTTCCCAGCATACCCCTTGGACCCCTAATAATGGAATCCCCATCTTGCCCTTACTAACATTTCACTTATTTACCAACATATCCTTTCCACTTGGTATTCCTCTAATTAAATTATTTCACCATATTAATATAAATTATTAAACTTATATCAATTCAAATAATATAATTCTTCTTACTCGACACATTTTCCTTTATCTCAACACCTCCACCCTTCCCTAAGGATATGAAACTTCTAATAAGGCATAACTACACATAAAAATTTCTATTAATCGAATAAATAATTTAAACAATTAAATTGGGGTGTTACAACTCTCCCCCACTTAGAGTATTTTCTTCCTAAAAAATCCACTGTATACGAACTACCCCGGATATGCTCTCGCATCCAAAAGTTAACTATTTTGCCACAAAAGACGATACCACGAATATTGCAAAGCAATGATATAACTTATTAACGACAACCACCACAAGGCACAATTCTCATGCAATGTACTCTACAACCAACTCAAGATACAAAAGAACTCACAAGTTCACTCTTGAACTGGGCACAACACAATAGTTACCATTATCTTAGGTAACACCTCCCTAATTCCCCATCGTAGGAATCATCTACACACACCCGAACCATCATCATAGGCAACGGGAAACAACAAAGATAAGAACACTAAAATCCACAACACGACATAACCATAAATAAACTACCAACTCCGTTATCACACGACATGAATTCTACGATTTACCAGTCGAACATGTAACTAGTACACCCATCTACCTAGTAGTACAAGATTAGAAATTAAACTTTTAGCCATCTCACTTCCACTATGGAACGCCCAATGGTCTCATTATTCATGTGGGTTCTATCGTCAACCTTCAAATTCTTATAAGTCATACCCATATGAACAAACTGTGCTACTTCGCGCTCCCGCCATGTACTCTGATTACTTGTAACTATCAAATACACCAAGTTCACATACAACTTCTGACGCTTTCTAGCAATCATCAGACATCATTATTCACGTTTAGTATACCCAACCTTGCTCTCCATTGAGTTTCCTCTCATACCATACACAAAGCTCTGAACTGCTAACTCAATTCCAACTCTCTCTAACCACTAGATTAGACATATGAAAAGACTTTTGACTTAACTCGTCAGGAATTCCAATCCTCCCTGCCGTCTCATATTATATTCCTTTCGAACAAACAATCATCATATACTTTTATGATTATTCAACACTTGAAAATTAGATCCATAAAACCATATTTCCTAATCTTCAACACACTCACTTCCGCAACCAAATCCAAATCTTGAGCAGGATGGATCACTTCCTAAATCCTCTGTTGTCGTAAAGTATAAACTATAACTTTACCATCTTGTATTCATACCCTACCAAAACTCATCACCCACAAATCTCAATACTCCAGAAATGGTGTATTAGGATTAGACCGAATCAAAATGGAACCATAGTCGACTTCTACTCCAGTTTTCTAAACTCCCCTTACGACAAACATCCTAAACATACAACTTATTTTTTGCAAGTAAACTAAGATAACAGAATTGCTAACTTGGTAAATACCTTCCAAAACCTAAAGCTAAAACATCTTAATCTCTTTACCTACTTTGAAGCTTCCTAATCATAAGACTACGCCTTCTTTTATGGATTTACAACAATATCTTCATCTGAATTGGCATAATCAAGCAAATTTACCTATACCAACCAAAAATCACTCTTCGACAACTTAGCATACAACTTTATCTCCTTCAATACCTATAATCCAATTTCTGAACATTACACACCTTCTATTTATACCCTCATTGGGTCACCTTTCTAATGCTTCAAATCTTATGTCCCACTGATTCTCGATTTATGAATTCCATAGAAGACAATGGCTGCATATTTTACATTTTATGTACATCTTATCAATCCAAGGCATATAACCATGCTTCTATGTTACCATTACAGTTTCATATAGTTTAACAGTTGTTGATTCCAATTACCATGCTTCATACTTATTCTTCAACACTAATACCATCAGGAAATTTCAAACTATTTGTGATTCATCACGACTCAAAACCCAGGCTATCCCGAACACAACTATGATTTTCCATACTACTCACTCACTAACATGCAACCTCAGGAAATCATTCTCTTCTTCACCCATCATACTGAAACTCTCCAAGGAGGCATTCTTTATTTCACAATTTTCCCTTTTATTAAATCCTCTGACTACTCTTTCTATAATGTCGACATCTCGTACGATACCATAGGATCCAGTACCAGGAACATGATTAAAAAAGATTCCCACCTCCCTCTCCTAATAGAACATCCAATACCTTCTTCCAAAATAACTCTGAAATTCATGCATAACTGATAGTTCATCGTTGTGAACTTATTTCCAATTTCTATAACACTATATTTGCATCCATGGAAACCTCATATCCTTGAATCCGCCTCACCTCCAGATATAGGAATTTACATCGACTGATCCAAATACTCTGCAAGCACCTAGCTTAATTTTGTACCATTCACTGTGCCTGCTATCCTATCTTAGCAAGTCCCGTCTATCCCATCCAACATGATCCCGTCTGTTATCAACAAGAGATTAAGGGTGATCAGTTCCTCAATTTGTTGATAGACATCTGACAATAATGATGGGGCATAAACCATCCTCACCAAGTCATAATAGTGTTCAACGACACACTACATCATCATCTCAACGATTGGCAAACACATTGTTTAACTACATCAATTTGTCCCAAGAATAATATCACCTTGTTCCAACTTAAAGATAATTGTGTACCTCATAAGGAAACACGTCAGGATACTCCACATATCACCAGCCCGTATTCATCCTAAAACATCGTCTCCCCCCTTCACAAGGAAGCGAACAACGAGAACACCTGACCGTTTCCCTTTAAGGATAACACCATTCTCTAAATAGTTGAACAGTCCAATGCAACACTCCCTCCTGCAGCGACACGATATCCAATATCATAACATCTGGAATGTCCAAGAGAAGCAGACACTTCTGCCCCACTTGTTTCATTCCCAACATGCAATGGAAAACAAAACAAGTACCGACTGTGTTCTCACACACATGTCACATACTAGAGAACAATGTAACTACGTAACCTGGCCGAACGGACCTACCTGCTCTGATACCAATTGTAACACCCCGAATATTCCCCAACATTTTTAATAAATAAAATACATTAATCAGAGTAAAATTCCATTTTTCATTCGAGATGCTACTCTCAACTTAGCAAACATACTCTTAAATATTTTGATACATAACATGAAAGAGAAACTTTGTTTGAATTAAGCAGCGGAGAAATTAAATAGAAATGTCGTCATCAAAATAAAACAGTTTAAAACTTCCAAAACAATGCCGATGTGTTCTAAAACATAGCATTATAAACTAAAATGACAAAAGACGCTCCCGACTTCCATGTTATGTATCAGAGAAAACACCACTAACATGAAGTACTTCTACTTCATCGACCACGAACTTTAACTACACCTGAGCACCTGCATGTTACCCACGTAAAGGTAACATTCAAACATAAGGGGTGAGATTGTTAAATCAATTAAAATAGGAAAATGATATAAATATAAGGCATATATCACATAAGTACAACAATGACATATTTATCACAACAAGAATCACAACCCAACTACACATCTACAATAGACATATAACAACATGTGCATCCACATCATACACACCAACAACAATGCATGCAAATGAGACTCAACCATAAACTCAATGCATGTGGTACCATTTAACGATCCATGTTTCACGATCAAATTCCAGTCGAAATTATCGACCCCAATTTCATGGTCCAATATGATCTCTCTTTCAGGATCACACCCATGACCCCTGTTTCATGGTCACGTACGATCCCTATTTCATGACCGCACCAACAACTATGATTGAATTCAATCACGCCACCAACAATCAAGGAATTCAGATGAACGTTGTTACCCTACCTTGGTATACCACCCCATAACTACGCACATGTCATTCACCATCTATGACAATATGCAATATCAACAACAACAACGACTTCATGCAACAACCTTAATTACAACATGCGACAACATCAACTACAACATATGGCAACCTCAACAACATCATACCACAATATCAATAATAACATATAACAACATCAACAACAACGTACAACAACAACATATAACAACATCAACAACGTCATATAACAACATCAATAACAACGTGCAACAAAAAGAACACCTACCTATTCCTCATTACATCAACATCACTCAACCATTACTTGCATTTTAGCTAACATACATCATTATGTTACTAACACAACTCAACCCCTTTACCACATTCAATCATGCAACTATAGCCACAACAACATGTTATAACAACGATGCAACAATATTCTACTACAACAACTCATCCACCTCAACATGCTACAACAACTACATACTACAACAAGTTCATACCACAACGATAACATACAATGACATCTCGCCCATAACATACACACATTCACTTATTCATGTATTTCACATAATCACATTTAGTATTCAACAAAACAAGTGTATAATTTATTAATACATACTCCAAACACCACCGCATCAACACAAAGCCACTAGGATATATAATCATTAATTTCACATACGCAACTAAACATATGTCATGTATTTGCAAGTTTCACACCACAACATTCAACATTAACAAAATTCACGTATAACTCTTATAGACCCGCTCACACCACATCAACAACATACCAACTCTCTTAAATCATAAAGCATACTTTTTTCAGGAATTTTAATGAATTAAAAACAAATTTTCTCACTCCCAGGTCTCGCTAAGTGACCCCTTGCTCGCTGAGCAAGCAAGTCACTGCCTCGAAGAGGCGAATTTTCCAACATCTCGCTAAGCGAGCAACATGAAACCAAAAGAAAATCCTGTGATTTATGCACTCCTTCTCTGTGATCCTCGCCCTAAATTATGGTAGAATACTAGTCCTAATCTCTGTTTTTCACAAGAATTTTCACAATTATCAATACTAATAAAAACATACTAATCAAACTTCATAAATTCCTCAATTTTATATCACATTCATCGATTATTTAATCATTCAATCCCACTAACATACCTAAGAATATCTACCCTAACATTCATATCATATTATTCTTAAAAGATGAAAGAGATCCCACCCTTACCTTAATTTGACAAAGAATTTCTCTCTTGACGGGATTCTCATCCTCTTCTCATGCCCTATCTTCGTTCTTTCCTTCTCCCGTTCACGCTCTCCCAAAATTCCACGATTAATTTTTACGAACTAACTGTTCTTTTTCTCCAATTTCCCAACATACCCCTTGGAACCCTAATAATGGAATCCCCATCTTGCCCTTACTAATCTTTCACTTATTTACCAATATATCCTTTCCACTTGGTATTCCTCTAATTAAATTATTTCACCATATTAATATAAATTATTAAACTTATATCAATTAAAATAATTTAATTCTTCTTACTCGACACATTTTCCTTTATCTCAACACCTCCACCCTTCCCTAAGGATATGCAATTTCCAATAAGGCATGACTACACATAACAATTTATATTAATCGAATAAATAATTTAAATAATTAAATTGGGGCATTACATGATTGCCCTAGCAGTTTTCCCTTCTCCGAAAGTAATTATCAAGTTGACATTACCCCAGGGCTTGGATACCATCCCATTGAACCCCTAAAGATCTGACCCTATGTAGGGTGCCAGATGTGTCTCGTTAAGCTGCAAAGTCACAAAGAGCTGGGAGTACATGATATCGACATAACTTCCTTGGTCGACTAGGATCCTGTAAACACACCAAATTTGCCCTCACTAAGTTCACACCATGGCTTGTGATCTTTCATATTTTCATTGGTTTAAGCATATCACATCATATTGCATTTTGTTTCACTGCTTTAGTTCAAGTTCATCTGCATCTAGGGTTTGTGATCTGAGCAATCCAAGGATCCATCTGAGCCACTCCAAGGGTCTCCAATCATTCCAAGAGGGTACATGTATGTTCTATCATCATATTACATCCCTTAAAGATCAAGGAAGTCAAGAAATCACAAGAACTGGCAAGGCATGGAAGCTGAGTTAGGATTTCACTACATAGATGACCTGAAATTAGGGTTTTGATTTCAGAGGCCATAACTCAAAATTTTTTGGTCATTCTTGTTTCTAATGGTCTCAATATGTTATAAGGATCATGTGTACCAAGTTTGATGAAGAAATTCATTGTGGAAGTCATCTGTTCACTGGGTAACTTCTTGAGCAAGTCAGAGCGAAACCAGGGCATCTGAGACCCCCAACAATGGAACCAAAGTGTATTTTTCATCAAATTGAAGTTATATGATATTTATTTGATCATTTAAGTGCTTGTAAGTTCACAAAATTGAAGAAAATTGAGCTAAACCAAAAGTTGCCAAAAATGGAAATGACTTGTAATGGAAACTTTCCATTTTGGGAAAGTTTTTCAACCTCCTCTTTCTCAACCAAAAATGCTTCAAATGAAAAATTGTTGGTCATGAAAGTTGTAGATTGGATCATTCCATTTTCAAAAAGTACAAGAACAAGTTCTAATTCATTGTGGAACTCAAGTTATGGCTTGGCAAAGTTGGCAAAAATCACATAATTTTCACTTTCACACCAAAGAGGATTTTGTGCAAATTCACATACCAAGCCATTTTATGACCTCTAATACACTTCTATGCATCATACCAACATAGTATATTGCCTAAAAATCAGAATTTCCCAAAGAACCATCTCATTTCATGCCTTGCCCATCAAGAAATCACAAAGGGGCCAAACTTCATGAAAATTGCAAAATGATACACAACCATGCTTCCACTTGCTGAATCACCACAAAACCAATTCCATGGCTCTCCTTGATCTCTGCTGAGCCAGGACAAGCCAAAAGCCAGCTGCAAAACCAGCCCATACCTCAAGTATAAGTCATGTTGACATTTTGGCAACTTGCCCATACTAATCACCACAGTCCACAACAACTCTTCTGACCTATCAAACATTGTTATGTGGATCAAATGCAAGCCATAACACAACACAAGCCAGCCTGAATGCTCAGAATCATCAAGTTCCCAAAAATCACCCCATTTGCAAAAGCATTCGAAATTCTCTGCTCACACACTCAAACTCCAAACTTTTTTCATCAATCACCTCAGCTTCATCAAAGGATCATTTCCCACCCTTCATTACAACCAAAAACCCCCTAAAACGGAAACACGATTTCTGGCTAGTTGAAGAGCAACCATTCAAACCAGCCATTATAAACTTCCTCCAAGCATCAAAGCATCACCAGGAGGATCATTGGAGTCGTTTTGAACCAAAGAGGAGGCCAGATAGCTCAGTTTGAGAAAGTTTCACTTCAGGTAACCTCAAGAACAAATTTTCCAGAAATGTAATTTCTTGTTATAGAAATGTTCTTTGTGCTTTGCTGATCATCATGATCTATTTTGTTTTGAAAATGAGTGAGAAATAAGCATGTATGAAGCTTCTGAAATTTATGTGTAATTTTCCGTTTTGCTTCGAATCTTGATGTTCATGTGAAATAAATGGATTTTGTTGCTGGATTCGTGTTTAGGGTTGTTAGTTGAGTGATTCTGGAGAGTTAGGGGATTTGGGGTGGCCTAGGGTGGAAGTTAGGGTGAAGAGCTGCCGGAGAAGATGACTGTAGGTCTTCTCCGGCCACCTGAGAGTCATTAAGAGTTTAATTAGGGTTTAGGGTTAGTTTGAATGTGAGCCCTTGGATTTTGTCTTCGCGCGCGTATTGGATGGCTGAGATGATTTCATTAAACCCTAAACCACTTAATTAATTTAATTAATTAAAATTAACTCAGTTTGAATTATGACCCTTAGATTGCGCGCGTGGTCTTCCCTCCACCCCCAGATTTGAATCTGATCCCTTGATTAGTTGACCAGTCCATTAATCCATTTTTATTTCATTTTTTATCATTTGTTTTGTATATTTTATTTAAAATACTTAAAAATTTCCAAAAATATTTTCCTTCTGCATTTTCAATTCAAATATTTTTCTTCACCCAAAAACATTTTTATTTTTATTTTTTTCTTTAAAAAAACATTTTAAAAGTATTTAAATGTTTATTTTAATTAATTAATGGAAATTAATTAATTAAAATACCATTTAGGTTTCTGAAAATTCCAAAAAAAATCACATTGCATCTTAGGACATTTAGAAACATTGTCAAACCATTCATACAAATTTCTTTTTGGTTTTGAACACTCTTTGACATTTTTCTTGAATTTAGGGTTCATAAAAATCTCATTTTTGAACCCTAACTTCAAGAATTCTTTTCTGCCTAACCATGAAGGGTTTGACATTGGTTCTTTTTGCATTGATCTTCATATAGCATTTATTATCTAGCATAATTTTGTCATGAATTTATCTTGCATTTTCAAATTGATTTGCATTTTCCCTCTTAAGGTGCCTTAAAACCCTATATAACATAGAAAAATCACAACTTTCTTTTGGTTAAGAGTTAGACCTCCTCCTTTGGGGTGTGATATCATATGGGGTTAGGGTTCCTTTGAGTTCATTTGAAATTTTTTATCTTGTGATTTGCTTCTGTTTTTTACTTTTGCATCTCATGTTGTCATAAAACCCTAATTTCTCATGTTCATTTGCATACATCTTGCATATGCATCCATTCATGAACTTGCCACGATATTTCTTGCATTCATATGACATCTAAGACATCTTAGGACATGTTAGAATCATTTTTGATCATTTATTCATTCATTTTCCTTGATGTGCATTCATTTCATTCCATGAACTTTCATGTGCTTTCAAACTTCTAAGCATGCCTCCTTTGCATTCCATCTCTTGTATGAACATTCATAACACTTGACATGTCTTTGCATCATCTCATGGCATCATTTGCATCATGTATATGCTTTTGGTTTTGGTTTGCATCTTTGCATACATTTCATTTTCATTTCATTCCTTTCTTTATGCTAACATTTTCAGGTGGTGAGTAACTTGAGAAGTGAATTTGCCTTCACTTCTCATCTCTCTTCTCATTCTTCTTATGCATCATTGCTGAATTTTTCTTTGCTTTAGAGTGAGCTTGCTCATTCATGTTCATCATTCACTTTCTTTCTCCAACTCACTTATCTTCTTCAGTGAAGTAAGTAACTTGTTTCCTTTGCTTTTCCTCCTCTCATCTGCTTCTTCCATTGGTGGCTTCTCTGAAGATCTTTTCTCAAGCCTTACAAACCATAGGAACATCCAAGCATGATAATAATTAGGGTTGTGATTAGTCCCCCTTAGTTTTTACCTTTGAGTCTTCTTTGTGTCTCTCTTCTCACCTCATCATTAGAGACTAAACCTTTAAGGTTTTAAGACTTTGTGATTAGGGTTATGCCTGCATCCTTCTCTTAGGATGGAGTGTATAACTTTAATCCTAAGTGTTAAACCCTTAATTTGTTTAAACCTCTTAATCAATCCATCTTAATAATCACTAAGACATTAACTTGTAACTTGGGCCTTACATTAGGGTTCTAATTCTTCCATTATTGGTTAAGAAGGACTAACCCTAGTGTTTAATGGACATGTCCCCCTCAAGTTGTCTTACAAACCTAAAACTCACTTCTTAATCTCATCTCTAATTAAAATCCATGTAATAAAGGTTTGTTTTGTCATGAGGTTAATCCCTAATCATGGATTAAGTTGAGGTATCTTCCTTAGCTTAAGTGTGCTCATCAATTATCCTTCTATTAGGATGGTGTAATGAGTTCACTAATCCTTGATTATGGCTTAAAATCATTACTTAACACTAAACAAAAACCCAAAAACATCTAAATGATCACAAGTAGGTCAATGATCTTAATCCTACATCATCATGGTAATTAAGTTGAGATGTTTATCTCATACTTAAGGTATTCTCATTATCCCTAATCAAAGGGAGGATATGATGAGTTTGCTAACCCTTGGTTTAGGCTTAAGTTCATTAACTTATGACAAACACCAAAAATAAATAAAAGACTGAAAAAATCAAAAACAAACAATAATCGTCTCCTTCAGGATTCTCTTCTTATCACCCCCACTCATAAACGAGAACTCGCTTCTTCCGTCTAATGCAAGACAGTTAGCACTTGAGCCAGACGAGTCATACACTTGAGCATAGGCAAGCAAGCAGTTCATCAGTCAATTTACCTTTCAGTCTCTTTGAGTCGAACTACGGTGTTCTGACTTCCTCATTGCACGAGAGGATACGTAGGCATAACTTAACAGTTATCGAACAAAAGTCTTTGTGTCTTCCCCCTCTTCCAACATTCTTTTTTAAGCCTCATTCCTGAGCACCTCACTTCACTTTCTTGCACTGACACTTGTATATTCTTTTCCAGCTTTTGCACACAGATAGCACATACACTACCCCTTTAAACACAAACTTTCAAGTGTGGATCCCGTCGAGTACGACGGACAATCTGGGTGCTAATACCTTCCCAGGTTGTAACCAACCCCCTTTCTCAGTTTCTCTGGTTCGCAACTGTCTTATCCATCTCTTTCTAGGTTATGCAGCATTACCTTTCCTTCGGGATAAAAAGGCCTAGCTGGCGACTCTATTCACTTCACCCTCATCTCTCTTTTCGCCGACCGTTCGCGTCTGTAGCCTATCTGACCCGAGGTGTCCTTTCGGGGGAGCGACAGCTTGGAGACTCTGCTGGGGATCCTTATACTGCAACCAGGGCTTCTGGTTCTTTTTGTGGGTTCCTCCTAGCGCTTGTTTGATTTGTGTTTACGGGGGTGTTATGTGCTACTTGTGCTTATTTATTTGCTTTATTTATCGCTTTATGTACAACTTTATTTATTGCATTCATTTACAATTTTTATACTTCATACTGTCATTATCATGTGCTGGATCTGTATTCTTCCTTGGTGGGTGGGGTTTCATTGAGTGATTAAGGTCCTATACCTGGGACCTGAGTGACACATAGGCTAGAGTGGCTTCATGTTCTTTCCCATTCCATTTCGGTCTGGTGCGGGAATATGAAACACGATTCAGACATGGGTTTCTTCTTGAGAACTCTGTGCTACAAATTTCCTGTAGTACTAGGGCTATCTGGGAAGCCTGCTAAGTCTGGATGACCTTTTATGACCTTCAGCATCTGAGGTGAATTAGAGGAGGATCTTTTATGGTTATTGTAAATATTGTACCTCCGGGTTAGAAGTGTTTACACTTCTCATAACTGATCCAAGGCTGAGGATCCTTGTTCTAGAACATTACATGTGAGGGGGTTGGGATGTTTACAGGTTTGCAGGAACCCTTGGCCACATCATACCCTGTTACTAGTTTTGTTTTAAGAATACATCACTTTGGGCAGTTCTTGTGATTACCCTGGACTTGTGACTCTTTATTTGAGTCCCCCACCTGGTTACTGGATTTCTAAGCCTCCATCCGGACTTATGAACATACATGGACTTTTACCAAGGCAGATAAACAGATCCAGCACTTGATCACAAACCCTTTGCATATCATTTGCATACATCATTTTTGCATCATTTGACATTTGCTTATTTGTTTTACAGGGTATCCATCATATCATCTTTGGTTTGGTTTTGACCCCTTCTGCTGCTCAGACTACTTCAGTTATCTTCTCCAGCACCTTCATCAGTTTGTCAGTGATTTTCCTCCAGCTATCTTCATCAGAGACCCATATCCAGCATCTCATTCAGTGACCTTCATCAGCAGTTGCTCTTAGCTTCTTCACCAGCATCCATGGACACTTCAAGAAAGAGAAACATCACTTACCACTTCTTTGAGCCCACCCTGACTGGCATTAGGCAGATCCAGTCCCTCATTACTCCTGATCATGTCCCACTATTCAGAGAGCATTATGGGGGAATTTTGGACATGGTCATGGATCTAGATGCATCTCATAGGAGCATGATCCATACTTGCTTGCAGTTTTATGATCCTCCACTCAGATGTTTCACTTTTCCTGATTTCCAGTTGGGACCTCTGTTAGAAGAATTTTCCATGTTGTTAGGAGTTCCTGTCAGGAGAGGGATTCCTTTCAACCCTAAGATGGTTGCTCCCAGAAATGAAGACATAGCCAGGGCATTGCATTTAGAGCATGCCCTCATTGATCAGAACATGACAACCAAGGCTGGGGTTCCAGGCCTCCACCTAGACTTCTTGATCTCCCAGGCTACTCTGCATGCTGCAATAGGAGAATGGAAGGCTGTTTGTGCACTCCTAGCCCTCAGCATATATGGGGTTATCTTGTTTGCAGATAATCCAAAGTTTGTAAGCAAGAATGCCATCCACCTGTTCTTGTTGAGGAACCATGTTCCTACTTTGCTAGAAGACTTCTACTACTCAGTACACCAGAGGAATGAATAGCAAAGAGGAAGGCTGGTCAGATGTTGTGCTCCCCTTTATTACTCTTGGCTGCTAAGACACTTGCCAAAATCAGATACTTTCCTGAACCCCCATTAGCAGAAGAACTGGGTTAAAAGATTCATTGCCTTGACATCAGAAGACATTAGATGGTGCACTCAGAGCGCCAAGGGCAAGGACATCATTACTAGTTGTGGGCAGTATCCTAATGTGCCTTTGATAGGAGTGAAGGGTTGCATCAATTACAACCCTCTATTGTTTAAGAGACAATTGGGATATGCTTTGGTTCATCCTCCCAAAGGACAAGATTTGGCTGAAACTCTTTACTGTGAAATCCAACCTAACTCTGTTGTCGTCAGACAAGCTGCCTGGGCTTGGGATAACATTCAGACCAAGGGAACAACCATCCTTGGCAAGTGCAACAACATTGCTTCAGCACAGTATTCTGATTGGTCCCGTACCAGAGCTCAGATCACCCGAATGCCATTCCCTTTAGAAGATGTACATGGACCTTCTACAGTGCAACCTGCAGCTACTGTCAGTATGGAAGAGTTTGAGAAACTGAAAGAGAGGAATGCTCAGCTATCTGAAGCCTTGAAGAAGACTCTCTGGGAGAGAAATGACAGTCGTCTGGATAATGAGAGATTGGAAAGGCTTAGGATTGAGCACTTGACCAAGATTGAGAAGACGGATGACTACATCAGGAAGGCAAGAGCAGGGGAGTTAGTACTGAAGAATGCTTGCAAGGAAGCAAAGACTCAGAAGGCTAGGGCAGAGCATTATCTAGAGAAGAGCCAGACTAGGTGGATCAGGATCACTGAAGCCCGTGCACAGGAAGATCAAAGGACTCAGGCTAAGATAGAGCAGTTGGAGGCTAGTGAGAAGAAACATCAGGAGGTATTATTGGCAGCACAGAGGGAAATATCTGAATTGAAACTCCGGGCGGGGTTGAAGAGGTCAAAGGATCAGGATAAGCATAAGAGGTTGACCAGTGCCATTGCTACCAAGAATCTCCTCATCAGGACTATTACAGAGCACCCAGTAGGGCCAGTGACTGAAGCCCTCCTGAAGGAAGTCAGGGAGGATGACTTTGGATTAGATGTTTGACTCTTTTTGCTTGTACTTTTATTTTGTTGTACTTTTGTTGTTGTATTTTGACCCACCATGGGAATGTATTGTAATCAAACTATGTATTTTCACTTTTGTAATATATGGTTTGTAATATTTGTGGGCTTAATCTCTTTGCAACATCAACATTTCCTCGAGGTCTGGAAAGGTCAAAACCAAAGAACCAAACCGGATACCCTTGGAAGACAAATAAGCATATTGCATTGCATACTAACATTCTCTTTGTTTTGTAGGTTTTTGTTTATTGTTGTTTCTCACTTTGTTGTGGTTTTAGGAAACATTTCTCGCAGAAGAGTTTCTCACTTTGAATGAAGTAAGGACCCAAATGGAAAATGAGAGGGTTGAGATGAGGAATCAGATGACCCAATTCATGACTGTGATGTCTGGTTTAGCTCAGAGCCAGGAAAGACTAAGGGAGTTGGTGAAGAGACAAACTCCTGAGGAACACCATCCAGGTACAGGAGGTACCAGTAACAACGATCATGTGCAGCCTCGCACTGATCCACCAGAGTTTGGGCCTCATCTGAACCCAGAAGTTAATGTCATAAGGAATACTCAAGGTAACACTGCTGGAGGTAGGATCTTGCAAGAGGATCCTCAAGAAGAGCAGTTTACAGTTGTTGGGGCTGGAGATGAGGTTTACGACCGTAGGCTGGATGAAATTGAAGAGAAGTTGAGGTCTCTTGAATCCCAAAATTCCCTAGGCTTTGATATGATGGACATGGGACTGGTGGAAGGGGTGAGAATTCCTCACAAGTTCAAACCCCCGTGTTTTGAAAGGTATAATGGCACATCCTGCCCACGCACCCACCTTCAGTCATTCTTGGGAAGATTAAAAGCATACACCATGGACGAGAAGCTGTGGATGTTTTACTTCGAGGATAGTCTAACTGGGGTGTCACACCCTAAATTTTGACCAGACATTTTTCGAAATTTTGATTCATCTGACGCATTTTATCGCAATGTACATAATCGATCATTTTTGCATTTTAAGAATTTTATCACTTCACGTCATTTTATTTGTGTTCTTGATTTTTAGAATTTGTTTCAGTTTAATATTAAGTTTTTTTAATCTAATTTTATAGTTTAATTTTAATTTCTGGTTAATTAACTATATTAGATTTTTTAGATTTGATTTTAGTTTAATCTTGTTATTAGTTTAATTTTTATTTCAGTTTAGCTTTTATTTAGGTTACTATTTAAGTTGAGTTTAACATTTTAATTAAGTTATTTTAATTAGATTATTTTGATTAGATTAGTCTTGATTAATTATTTATAGTTAGTTTAATTTGTATTTAGGTTGTATTTTAATTAGTACAATTTTAATAGTCTTAATAATTTTTTTTAATTAGATATTTTAATTAAATTACTTTTATTAATTTATAGTTTCTTTCGTTTTAATGTTTTTTTTTCTCTTTTGTTAAGATCAATTAAAAAATATTGTTACATCTTTGTGAAATTCTTACCAAAGTTTTTACAGAAAAACAATTTACAAACCCAACCTCATGCTTCAACGTTTCTACCGTACAACCAAACAAAGCCAAGCACAACCTGTCCAATTTCACCCAACAAAGCCAAACACAGCCTGCTACCACTACACCCTCACCACAACAAGCCACAAAGACCTTTCACCAAAATAGATCAACACAAGGACATGGTTCAAAAAGGATATCAGAACAATACTACAACCTCAGGAGACAAAAATTTGGAAAGTAGAAATTAATTTTTGGCCTTTAAAGAGAACGAGATGAATTCAGAATAGGGGGGAGAATCTCAAAGCCAGAAGAGGATCAAATATAATATAATTTTTCAATCCAATCCAGACACACAAAACTTGCATTGATTCTTGATACTTGTGAAAAATCATAGCAAAACAGACCTTCAATCCCTTTTCAAACCTTTACTCACAACAAACCAAAAACCACAAAAAAAACTCCCTATCCAATAATAATCTTCAGTCGTTCGACCACCACCCTCAAAACCCATCAACCGCCGCCGAAACCAAATAGAGAGCGCGCGGGAGAGATTGGAAGAGTCTTCACCGTATAGCAGAGGCGATTTAAGCCGCGAAAGGAGGAAACTCACCGAAAAATAGAGAGCGGAGCAAACGACGATGTGAAGACGAGTTTGAGAGAGGAAGTCGCAGAGAGAGTGAGGCGACGGGGAAGTAGCGATTCAGGGGAAAGAGGTTTTTTTCGTTTCTATGTTTATGAGCGTGTTTTCTTTTCATTTGATTTTGGTATTTATTTATTTTATTTTATTTCCAAATTAGGATTTAGGTTATGGTAAAATTAAGGTTGTTTTGGATTCTTGTTTTGTAAACCCAGTATTCAATACTTTCTACATTCTCAAACTTCTCTTCATAACCCTGGTCTTTTAATTTTATCTATTTAGTTTTTTTAGGATCTTTTAATATATTAGTTAGTAATTTTATTTGTTAGATTTTAATTAGTAAATTTCTATTTAATAAGTTTAGTTTTTTTTTAGTAATTAGGATTTAAATTGGTAAATTTAATCTCACTTAGTTTAGTTTATTAATTTATTTATTTATTTTAGATTTATATTTTTTAGTAGTATAACTTAATCAGGTCTTTTTAGAAATAATTTTAGTTTAAAATTTTGAAAAACTTTAGTTTAATATATAAAAATCTGAAAAATATTTTTAGTTTAGTTTAAATTTTTATTTTCGTTAGTTTAGTTGATTAAGTTTTAATTTAAAAATTTAGGACTTCTAGTTTATTGTATAAAAAAACCATAAAAAAATATTCTAAGTTTTAAGATTTTATTTTTAGTTTATTATAGATTAGTTATTTAGAGTAATTAGTGACTAATTTATTTTTTAGAATCCTTTAATATCATATGTAATATAATTTTAACATATTAAAAAATCCAAAAATACTATATCAGAATTTTTTCCCCATTTATTTAGGGTTTTTATCATAAGTTTTTTTAGATTAAGTCTTAATTAATTTGTATTGGTTAGTTTTAGGTTATTTTGGGGTTGTTTAGGAAATTTGTCTTAATTAGTTCGTTATTTCTCAAATATTTTAAAAAAATGATTATTAAAAAATTATTTCGTTAGTTTAAGTCATTACTATGTTTTTTATTTATCTATTTATTTAGTTTAGTTTTATCATTTTAAGTTAGAATTTTAAAATTAATAATAGAAATATTTTTTGATTTGGTTAAAATTTTTTTTTTTAATTTTTGTTAGTTTAGCTAATTAGTTTTTTTTAGGTTAGGGATCTTAATTAATATAATTGATTTAGATTTAAATTTTATCTTAGCTTGTGTAGAAATATATAGTAATAATGAGAGTTTAATATAATTTAATTTCTTTTGATTTATTTCCTATTCTATTTTATTTCTATAATATGAAAAATCTAAAAAATTCTTTATTTAGTTTAAGGTATTATTACTTAGTTATGTTTAATTGATTAGTTAGTTATTATTTTTAGAATATTTTAGTATAATGTTCAGTAGGGTTAGTAAAATTATATTTTAAACAAAAATTCAAAAAAATAAATTTAATCATTTAACTTTATTTTAGTTTGTTAGACTTTTCATTTTTATTTATTATTTATTTTTGAACATTAAGAGGAAAAAAATATTAGTAAGTTTAGTTTAAATTCTTATTTTTGATTAGTTTAGTCTTTAAACTTTTTTTATTTTAATTTTAGAATTTTAACTTAATTAGATTTTAGATATTTTCTTTTACATTCATTTCTTTACTATTTCTTACTTTATTTATTTGTATATCAAGTATTAAAAATCAAAAAAACATTTATTATTCCCTTTTTTGTTTATTTTATTCTTTTATCTAATTTGTTTATTTATTTTTATTTTATTAATTAGACTTTTTATTTTAGTTTAGTTATCCTATTATTTTAGATATTAGAAAACAACAAAAATATTAGATAGATGCACTCTTTCGATTGATTTTATTTTTGACACTTTTGACCCAATCCAAGGGAGAGTGGACGCTTTGTTGGCTTATTGTCACTTCGCTTACCGCTCGCGTGTTTCACTTTAGCTTTCCTCCTTTACCACTTTTAGACCCTTCATTCTTTCCTTCATAAGAGATGGCAATTGATCTCTTCACCTTACAATCATTTTCTTCACAAGCCTTGCAATTCATGCTTTTTCTTCTTTTTTACCCGTAGTTTTCCGAACTACGACGCTCTGACTTTCCCATTGCATGAGGGAATACGTAGGCACGAGGTTTATCCTTGGCGAGCACAATTTTCTTTTTTCACATTCTTTTCTCTTTCACATTTTTATTTTCTTCATCTTTCATTTGTTTCTTTTTTTTAATCATTCTCATTCAGTTAGCAGATAATTAAGCACAAACATAGATATTACAAGAGGTTCCCGTAGAGTACTACGGATACTCAGGATGCTAGCACCTTCCCTAGGTATAACCAACCCCCGTACCTTTGATCTCTGGTTGCTTATCTTTTAGCCTCGTCTTTCAGCTTAGCATATATTTATTAGGGTTTCTCGATCTTTTTCCCTTCCCTTGGATAAATTAAAGTTCGGTGGTGAATTTTATGATTTGCGATACAAGTTAATTGATAGCTTGTTATCCGATTCTCACCGCGACAGAAATGGCGACTTCACTGGGGACACCCCAAGAGGGTTAAGCCTAACTTAATTTATCTGTTTTTTTTGTGCTATTATTATTGTTTGCTATCTGTCTGGATTTTTTCCGTTTTTCAGGGTTTGACGATACATTTGTGGTGAGATAAGTCCTAACCCGGACTTGAGTGCTCTTATGATAGAACTGTGGTATATTCGAGTAGGCTTATAGGGAGTTGAGTCCCAAATAAACTGAATCGAGATTCCACCACTCAGCAGAGGCCTCCTCGGATATAGTTTTGTTGATCGAGTTCAGTCGTGAAAACATTACTACTTTCGACCTGAGAGTCGTTAATGCTGAGGACCGTAGAACCCATTTACCCCATTTGGCCTTTTTTTTAGGATGTAGTGCAATGACTATGAGGGTGTAAATCCAAAATAGTTGATACGCGATGCTACACTCAGATGAGACTCTCTTGAGAATATTATTGATTACCGAGTTGAGTCGGGAAGTCGGTAATATCCGAAAGATGGGCCAGTGATTCTGGGAACTCTTAGAACCCGTTGTGTAGGTACTTTACCCCTAGTACACACCTTGTGGTTGGTTCTTTACCCAGACTCCACGCATTTGATCTCGAACCTCTGATCTTGTTGCATGTAATTGCATCCTGTGTTGCATGACATTGTATATCATTTGCATCATTTGCATTGATTCATGCATACATCCAAGTTGTATGTCACCTCATCCGAACTGTCTCTGTCTTTCAGTCATCTATCAACCGTCAAGATGATTCTTCGTAGCCGATACAGAACCAGAGCGTACCGCAGACGCAGGATGTCAGAACAAGAGGTTCATAATGCTGAGGTCCGAATGAAAATTGAGGAGTTGAAGACGAGTGTGACGAAGCTGGCTGAAATGCTTCAAGTTTTGATTGCCAGAGGAGAACCACCTCAGAGGACAATGATCCAAGAGGTTGAAAACGCTATTGTCGAACCTCATCCTACCCAGTTGCCACCTTCAACTTGGCTGGAGTTTGGTTTGCCATACAACTACTCTCCACCTCATGTTACTACTTCTATGGTCGGTCAGGCGTCTAGACCCGCTTTTCAAGTTCCTGTTTTTACTAAACCTAGACCTGTGGTTCATACTGACCCAGTTTCTTATGAGTACCATGCTGCCAGTGCTCAAGGTGGTGATCATGAAGATTATGTTGAACCTGAAGTCGGTCGTGAGCAATATCGAGCTATTGATAAACGACTAAGGGCTGTAGAGGGTAATGACTTCTTCGATATTGATGCAAGCAACATGTGTTTGGTTTCCAACCTTGTCATGCCTTCCAAGTTCAAGATTCCAGAGTTTGAGAAGTACAAGGGGCACACTTGTCCAAAACTCCATTTAACGATGTACTGTCGCAAGATGGCTGCTTACGCCAAGAACGACAAAGTGCTTATTCATTGTTTTCAAGACAGTTTGAGTAGTGCCTCTATGAAGTGGTACATGGGACTTGAGAAAGATCGTATCCATAGTTGGGCAGATTTGGGTGATGCTTTCGTGAAACAATACAAGTACAACTTGGACATGGCACCTGATCACCGTCAATTGCAGAATATATCTCAGAAGGAGAGGGAATCCTTCAAGGAGTATGCTCAATGTTGGAGAGAGTTGGCATCTCAGGTTGAACCTCCTCTAGCTGAGAAAGAAATGATTGGTATGTTCATGGATACATTGGCTCCCTTCTATTGGGAAAAGATGATCGGAAGTGTCTCTTCCAGTTTCACTGACCTGGTTACCATTGGACAAAGAATTGAAGAAGGAATCAAGAATGGTAAAGTGTCAAAAGCCGCTGCTGAGTCTTCCAACAATACAAAAAAGCCTTTTGGGAATTTCCAAAGGAAGAGGGAAGATCAGACCAATGCTATTTTAGCTATGGGTAGAAGACCTCAATACATGGATCAACATGATAATCAAGCTTATGTTGCTGTTGTTGCTCCTGTGATTGCTGCTCAACCGGCTAGAGCTCCCCAACATCCACCTGCGAGACAAGCTCAGAATCGTGATAGGGTTCACTTTGACCCTATTCCCATAACGTACACTAAGTTATATCCTGGTTTGGTCCAGAGAGGTTTGATAACCACTAGACCTATGCCTCCTCCTCCAAATCCTCTCCCACCAGGCAACAGGGAAAATCTTCATTGTGAATTTCATCAGGGTGGAGCAGGCCATGATTTGGAACATTGTTTTGCTTTGAAGACAAGAGTGAAAGAGTTTATCAGAGACAAGATCCTCTCCTTCCGTGATACCAATCCAAATGTCAAGGACAATCCTTTGTCAGGGCATGCAACTTGAAGCTTCAGTCAACTTCAGCCAGTTCTCCCTAAAGCCTAGTGTTTCAAGACAGGATAGCTCATTCTTGTTTACTGATTAGTCACTAAGCCTTTGTTTCCTTTATGTTTTCATTTTCCTTGTATTTTTCTAAGCAGTTTGCTTTCGATTTTTTTTGTACTTCTTTGATTAATTAAATGAGCATTTGCAATCTTTTGAATTCAGTTCATCTGTTTATTTATGTCTTTACACTTTCTATTTCAAAAAATACATATATACCTTTTATTCAAAACTTTTGATTATGCAAATGTTTAAGGGAGGATGATGAAAACAAATACCCATAGCTATTGCGGTTTGCTTTCGGATAAAATCTTGCCAATGATTTACAGGCATTGTTTCAATTCCCAAACACTGGAGAGATAAGGAGTTAATCCCTAGTTCGCCACTTCGAGCCTAGAAGTAAGAGCTCCTTTCGGATCTAAACCTTTATGCTTAACCTGGGGCAGGGTAGTTATTCAGTTATTTTGACTACACATTCAAACTACAAGATGATCCATTACAACCAATGGTTTGGCAGTCATAGCTTTCAATATTTCAGAAAAATAAAAATCCTGCTAAGTCAAACACTACAAAAAAGACTTAGGCAAAAGTTAGGGATTAGAAAATAAAGAATAATCAAGCAAAAAAGGCCCTCAAATCCTCAACTCCAAGCAAAACAAGTTTTAGTGACCACCATGTCCAGAATCGATAAAATGACTGTCATTTCAAATGAATCTGGAATCATCATCTTTACCCTTACGTTGTCAAGACAAATGTGTGTAGATTTAACTGAATGTAGGACTGGAGATTCATCACGAAGAAGGGTGGGTACAAACAAAATTTTGAGCCTTTATCCTTTGTTTCGTAAACCGTGAACCAGGCCACGTTACAACCCATAAAATACCTAATTGAGGCAAGGTTATTCTGAAAAGCATGCTACGGTGAGGTTGCGTAAATTGACTCCAAAAATATCTTTGCAAGTTATTTTGTTTTGTACATATCTTTGCTTTAGCTTTCACTTTGAATGTCATAAACCGCCGTGTTTTGACTAGTGATTCATTTGCTTATCTTCCAACAATGATTTTGATTTCAAAGTTGCATTTTCTTTTAATTACCATGATTGTATAAATGTTTTTGTTCGTAAACTATCTTTTCTAGCAAGGAATTTTCAAACGGTGAAGAACTGGGCTGGTGATCCTATTAGGGGCAAGTTCCTTCCAGACCATGTTGAGAATCAGGGCAAGGTTGTTGTTCAGTGAAAGTCCATCTCAAAGTTGGTTTATCCAAAATATTTTACAAGACTCATATTGAGGCAAGCTTCCAAGCGCATCATAAGGCAATCATTTTTCAGAATCAGTCAAGCTGAAGCAACGATCAACTCATCTACAACAATCAACTTATTTGGGGAAATTCATTGGAAGAATCCCTAAAGCAGTTTTTCATCCCTTCTCCAAGGATCATCAACTTAGTACAGTTTATTGGTGTGGCAGAGGTCTGTTCAACATCATCATCCTTAGTCCCTGAGAAGAATAATAGTGATCTCACACTGTTAAAGAATCAGTTTTCCAGTCTTGTCCACTCCACAAAAGAGTCAGTCCATGTTGTCAGCAATTGCATTACATGCATTTGATCATACATCGTAATAAGTTCATATACTATGCATAACAAGAGTGTTTTATCCTCATTTGCATTTACCATAGGTCATGTTGTGGTCAAACATTTACCTCACTTTGAAAGTCCAACTTCTTGGCGCCTACCAAAAACTTACCTTTCCTTTACTCCAGTGTTATTCCTGGGTCTTTATATTATTCCTCCAGTGCTATTCTTGGGTCTTTGTATTATTCCTCCAGTGATATTCTTGGGTTTTTATCTTGTATATCCAATGCCATTCCTAGATATTTTGTTCCTCCGGTGTCATTCCTGGATATCTTATATCTAGTGTCATTCCTGGATACAATGATTTTCCTTTACCGTTAGTGTCATTCCTGAAATTTTTATCTGTATATCCAGTGCCATTCCTGGATATAGTCATTTTCCTTTACCTTCAGTGCCATTCCTGAAAGTTTTATCTGTATATTCAGTGTCATTCCTGGATACAATGATTTTCCTTTACCTTCAGTGCCATTCCTGAAATTTTTATCTGTATATTCAATGCCATTCCTGGATATAGTCATTTGCCTTTACCTTCAGTGCCATTCCTGAAAGTTTTATCTGTATATTCAGTGTCATTCCTGGATACAATGATTTTCCTTTACCTTCAGTGCCATTCCTGAAAATTTTATCTGTATATCCAGTGTCATTCCTGGATATAGTCATTTTCCTTTACCTTCAGTGTCATTCCTGGAAATTTTTATCTGTATATTCAGTGTCATTCCTAAATATAGTGATTTTTTCCCTTTACCTTCAGTGTCATTCCTGGAATTTTTATCTGTATATTCAGTGTCATTCCTGAATATAGTGATTTTTTTCCTTTACCTTCAGTGTCATTCCTGAAAGTTTTATTTGTATATTCAATGCCATTCCTGAATATAGTGATTTTTCTTTTACCTTCAGTGTCATTCCTGAAAGTTTTATCTGTATATTCAGTGTCATTCCTGAATATCGTTGATTTTTCCTTTACCTTTAGTGCCATTCCTGAAAGTTTAATCTGTATATTCAGTGCCATCCCTGAATATAGTTGATTTTACATTTACCTTCAGTGTCATTCCTGAAAATCATTGATCACCTTATCCAATGCCATTCTCGAATATTGTGTTTCTTGTCTAAAGCCATGATTGAAAATCTCTTACTTTACGTTCGTCCAATACAATCCATGAACGTTGTTCCTCTTTGTTATCCAATACAATCCATGGATGTCAGTTTCCACTTCGTCCAATCCAATCCATGGACGTTGTTCCTCTTTTTCATCCAATAAAATCCATGGATGTCAACTTTTACTCGACTTCGTCCAATCTAATCCATGAATGTTGTTTCTTCTATGTTACCACTTTTAGTGTCAGTTGGTCGCATCGTGCCACTGCGCATTCATTTTGAATATTTTTATTATCATCCTAAGTGTCAACTTGACTTTACCTGTGTTAGTAGAACCAACACTTTGGATTTCTTTTTGTTTCCATCTTTTGTTATTCTTAGTGTCAGCAGTTACACATGAACCTGTTGATTTATCACTTTGAATACTTCCCGTCTCCGTGTTCTCAAATCTTTTCCCCAGTGGAATTCTCTCTTGTTAGTCTGTCTCATGTAGCATCATGCCCCACATAACTCAGCCATTCATGCATTTATTTACATTGCATTTCATCTGCATTCGGTCAAAATTCTAGGTTTTTAATATTTAATCCTCTTCTACCTTGAATGTCCAAAAAAACATTGTTATTCATACATTCAGGTCCAAGATGATTAAATAGGGGCATCTGTCACACCCTAAATTTTGACCAGACATTTTTCGAAATTTTGATTCATCTGACGCATTTTATCGCAATGTACATAATCGATCATTTTTACATTTTTAGAATTTTATCACTTCACGTCATTTTATTTGTGTTCTTGATTTTTAGAATTTGTTTCAGTTTAATATTAAGTTTTTTTAATCTAATTTTATAGTTTAATTTTAATTTCTAGTTAATTAACTATATTAGATTTTTTAGATTTGATTTTAGTTTAATCTTGTTATTAGTTTAATTTTTATTTCAATTTAGCTTTTATTTAGGTTAATTTTTAAGTTGAATTTAACATTTTAATTAAGTTATTTTAATTAGATTATTTTGATTAGATTAGCCTTGATTAATTATTTATAGTTAGTTTAATTTGTATTTAGGTTGTATTTTAATTAGTACAATTTTAATAGTCTTAATAATTTTTTTTAATTAGATATTTTAATTAAATTACTTTTATTAATTTATAGTTTCTTTCGTTTTAATGTTTTTTTTCTCTTTTGTTAAGATCAATTAAATAATAATGTTACATCTTTGTGAAATTCTTATCAAAGTTTTTACAAAAAAAAAATTTACAAACCCAACCTCATGCTTCAACGTTTCTACCGTACAACCCAACAAAGCCAAGCACAACCTGTCCAATTTCACCCAACAAAGCCAAACACAGCCTGCTACCACTACACCCTCACCACAACAAGCCACAAAGACCTTTCACCAAAATAGACCAACACAAGGACATGCTTCAAAAAGGATATCAGAACAATACTACAACCTCAGGAGACAAAATTTTGGAAAGGAGAAATTAATTTTTGGCCTTTAAAGAGAACTAGATGAATTCAAAATAGGGGGGAGAATCTCAAAGCCAGAAAAGGATTAAATATAATATAAATTTTCAATCCAATCCAGACACACAAAACTTGCATTGATTCTTGATACTTGTGAAAAATCATAGCAAAAAAAACCTTCAATCCCTTTTCAAACCTTTACTCACAACAAACCAAAAACTACAAAAAAACTCCCTATCCAATAATAATCTTCAGTCGTTCGACCACCACCCTCAAAACCCATCAACCGCCGCCGAAACCAAATAGATAGCGTGCGGGAGAGATTGGAAAGAGTCGTCACCGTATAGCAGAGGCGATTGAAGCAGCGAAAGGAGGAAACTCACCGAAAAACAGAGAGCAGAGCAAACGACGATGTGAAGACGAGTTTGAGAGAGGAAGTCGCAGAGAGAGTGAGGCGACGGGGAAGTATCGATTCAGGGGAAAGAGGTTTTTTTCGTTTCTACGTTTATGAGCGTGTTTTCTTTTCATTTGATTTTGGTATTTATTTATTTTGTTTTCTTTTCATTTGATTTTGGTATTTATTTATTTCATTTTATTTCCAAATTAGGATTTATGTTATGGTAAAATTAAGTTTGTTTTGGATTCTTGTTTTGTAAGCCCAGTATTCAATACTTTCTACATTCTCAAACTTCTCTTCATAACCCTGGTCTTTTAATTTTATTTATTTAGTTTTTTTTTTAAGGATCTTTTAATATATTAGTTAGTAATTTTATTTGTTAGATTTTAATTAGTAAATTTCTATTTAATAAGTTTAGTTTTATTTTAGTAATTAGGATTTAAATTGGTAAATTTAATCTCACTTAGTTTAGTTTATTAATTTATTTATTTATTTTAGATTTATATTTTTTAGTAGTATAAATTTATCAGGTCTTTTTATTTAGAAATAATTTTAGTTTAAAATTTTGAAAAACTTTATTTTAATATATAAAAATCTGAAAAATATTTTTAGTTTAGTTTAAATTTTTATTTTCGTTAGTTTAGTTGATTAAGTTTTAATTTAAAATTTAGGACTTCTAGTTTATTGTATAAAAAAAACCATAAAAAAATATTCTAAGTTTTAGGATTTTATTTTTAGTTTAGTATAATTTAGTTATTTAGAGTAATTAGTGACTAATATAATTTTTTGAATCCTTTAATATCATATGTAATATAATTTTAACATATTAAAAAATCGAAAAATACTATATCAGAATTTTTTCCCATTTATTTAGGGTTTTTATCATAAGTTTTTTTAGATTAAGTCTTAATTAATTTGTCTTGGTTAGTTTTAAGTTATTTTCGGGTTGTTTAGGAAATTTGTCTTAATTAGTTCGTTATTTCTCAAATATTTTAAAAAATGATTATTAAAAAATTCTTTGGTTAGTTTAAGTCATTACTATGTTTTTTATTTATCTATTTATTTAGTTTAGTTTTATTATTTTAAGTTAGAATTTTAAAATTAATAATAGAAATATTTTTTGATTTGGTTAAATTTTTTTATTTAATTTTTGTTAGTTTAGCTAATTAGTTTTTTTTAGGTTAGGGATCTTAATTAATATAATTGATTTAGATTTAAATTTTATCTTAGCTTGTGTAGAAATATATAGTAATAATGAGAGTTTAATATAATTTAATTTCTTTTGATTTATTTCCTATTCTACTTTATTTCTATAATATGAAAAATCTAAAAAATTCTTTATTTAGTTTAAGGTATTATTACTTAGTTATGTTTAATTGATTAGTTAGTTATTATTTTTAGAATCTTTTAGTATAATGTTCAGCAGGGTTAGTAAAATTATATTTTAAACAAAAATTCAAAAAAATCAATTTAATCATTTACCTTTATTTTAGTTTGTTAGACTTTTCATTTTTATTTTTTAGTTATTTTTGAATATTAAGAGGAAAAAAATATTAGTAAGTTTAATTTAAATTCTTATTTTTGATTAGTTTAGTCTTTAAACTTTTTTTTATTTAATTTTAGAATTTTAACTTAATTAGATTTTAGATTATTTTTTTACATTCATTTCTTTACTATTTCTTACTTTATTTATTTGTATATCAAGTATTAAAAATCAAAAAACATTTATTATTCACTTTTTTGTTTATTTTATTCTTTTATCTAATTTGTTTATTTATTTTTATTTTATTAATTAGACTTTTTTTATTTTAGTTTAGTTATCCTATTATTTTAGATATTAGAAAACAACAAAAATATTAGATAGATGCGCTTTTTCGATTGATTTTATTTTTGACACTTTTGACCCGATCCAAGGGAGAGTGGACGCTTTGTTGGTTTATTGTCACTTCGCTTACCGCTCGCGTGTTTCACTTTATTTTTTCTCCTTTATCACTTTTAGACCCTTCATTATTTCCTTCATAAGAGATGGCAATTGATCTCTTCACCTTTCAATCATTTTCTTCACAATCCTTGCAATTCAAGCTTTTTCTTCTTTTTTACCCGTAGTTTTCCGAACTACGACGCTCTGACTTTCCCATTGCACGAGGGAATACGTAGGCACGAGGTTTATCCTTGGCGAGCACAATTTTATTTTTTCACATTCTTTTCTCTTTCACATTTTTATTTTCTTCATCTTTCATTTGTTTCTTTTTTTTATCATTCTCATTCAGTTAGTAGATAATTAAGCACAAACATAGATATTACAAGAGGTTCCCGTAGAGTACTACGGATACTCAGGATGCTAGCACCTTCCCTAGGTATAACCAACCCCCGTACCTTTGATCTCTGATTGATTAGCTTTTAGCCTCGTCTTTCAGCTTAACATATATTTATTAGGGTTTCTCGATCTTTTTCCCTTCCCTTGGATAAATTAAAGTTCGGTGGTGAATTTTATGATTTGCGATACAAGTTAATTGATAGCTTGTTATCCGATTCTCACCGCGACATGGGGCATCCCGAGAATGGTATTCCCACTTGACTAGAGCGACAGTAAGGAACTGGAAAGACTTGGCTGAAGCTTTTATCCGTCAGTATCAGTATAACTTGGACATGGCTCCAAACAGGACCCTCCTAATGGGGATGTCTCAATCCTCCCGTGAAAGCTTCAGGGAATATGCCCAAAGGTGGAGGCAACTTGCTGCTGTAGTTCAACCTCCCATGTTTGAAAGGGAAATGGCAGACATGTTCATGAACACTCTTCAAGGAACATATATTGACAGATTGGCTGCATTTTCTTCTACCAGCTTTGCAGATGTGGTGATAACTAGGGAAAGAATAGAGAGCCTGTTGAAGATGGGAAAGATCTTAGATAACGGTGTCAGTTCAAGCAGTACAAGAAAACCATTTGTTGGGCCCCGTAGATCTGGTGAGCCAAACTTTGTACACATGGGAAGAGGGAGACCCCGATACTTGCCCTTGACAGTTGCTGTTGTTACTCTCCCTACTCGACCTCCTCAGTAGGCTCAACAACCACAACACTTTTCGCAACTACAACAATTTCCGCAACAGAGATCATACAACAATAACACAACAATCAACAACAACGCCCGTTTCAACAACGACCCTCTCAGGCCAACCGGGTAATTAATCCCATTCCTATGCCATATGCTACACTGCTGCCACAACTCCTAAAGCTCAATCTTGTTGAGTTGAGGACATTGGTTCCACCTGATCCTCAAAACCTTCCAAGGAACTATGATGCCAACTCTAGGTGTGCTTTTCATTCCAACGCACCTGGTCATTCTACGGAAAAATGCAGAGCTCTGCATATGAAGGTTCAGGATCTGGTAGATTCAAAAGCCCTGAACTTTGCACCTCCTCCAAATGTGATGAAGAATCCTATGCTAAGCCACAGTGGGCCAAGGATTAATGCTGTAGAGGATGGATCACCCCTGAGTTTGATAGAAGACATTGCATGTATTCAGACACCACTGGCAGAGGTTAAAGCCAGCTTTTAAAATGTCAAGTGTTTCCAGGTTGTGAGACTTGTTGTGAATTATGCAAACTTTCTGAGAATGGGTGTGCTAGCTTGAGGGAAGGCATCAATGACTTGATCAAAGAAGGCATTTTGCAAATTACAACCATAGCTTCTACAACACCAACAACCCTTTTGTCAACAACAAGTGAATCTTCTACAAATGCAACAACCATCTGTCCAACTGTTTCTTCTACAAATACAACAACCATTGTTCCAACTGATTCAACTACAACTTCAGCAATCATTCCATCTATCACTTCAACACACAACAATTCATTTGCATCAGCTACTACAACTTCAACAACCAATAATGATGTTTCCACTGTCACAGTTTATTATGACCATGCAACGGTCCCGAGTTCCAGCAACTTTCAACCTCAACAACAGTCTCAACAAAGCTTCAATTCACCTTCACCTACATCCACCAGAGGTCCTGTAACAATCTTTTATGATCCACAGACCATTGTATTCCCAACAACTGCAGCAGTAAGCCCAGTCACCATCACGGCGTCCGGGCCGATCCCATATGACAAAGACAGTGCTATACCATGGCATTATGGTGCTGATTTATACTGCAATGGAGAGAAAGTCCTTCTTGATTCTCCAATTCTCACTCCCCAAGTGGATAATGTTGGGGGAGGCGGAGGCTTCACCCGAAGCGGACGTCTCTTCGCATCACAAGTCCCTAGAACTAATACTGAGGCAGAGGCTGTTGCCAGAGCCAAGGGGAAGAGTGTGATACCGGAGGAATCTACGCCGAAAGAAACTCATAAGTCATCCTTCGATCAAGATGTGGATGAGTTCATGAGAATTATTAAAAGAAGTGACTATAAAGTTGTGGACCAACTCCACCAGACTCCTTCAAAGATCTCAATCATATCACTGCTATTGTGTTCCGAAGCCCATCAGAATGCACTTCTCAAAGTTCTGCACACTGCCTACGTGCCAGAAGAAATCACTGTAAATCAGCTGGAAACAGTAGTATCAAATGTCAATACTAGCCACGGGCTAGGTTTTACTGATGTTGATTTGACAATAGAAGGACGTCTCCACAATAAAGCCTTGCATATAACCTTGGAGTGCAAAGGAGCTGTCTTATATCATGTGCTTGTAGACACTGGGTCCTCACTCAATATCTTAAACAAGAAAGCCTTTGTCAAGCTAGAGTATGATGGGATAGCTCTCCGGCCAAGTAACCTTGTGGTCAGGGCTTTTGATGGCTCCAAAAGATCTGTTCTGGGAGAGGTGGAGTTGCCAATGATAATCGGTCCACAAGTCTTCAAGACCATTTTCTATGTGATGGACATACAACCAACATACAACTGTTTGCTAGGTCGACCCTGGATTCACGCCGCAGGCGCAATAATGTCGACCCTTCACCAGAAACTGAAGTATGAATGGGAAGGACAGATTATCACCATCTGTGGTGAGGAAGACATATTTGTTAGCCATCTGGCTACATACAAATATATTGAGATGGATGGTGAAATCCATGAGACAATGAGCCAAGGGTTCGAGGACCTGAATGTCAATGAGGCTACTGAAGTATTTGCTGCATCCCAGGAAGACAGGATGGGTACTTCAATTGTCTCTTATCAGCAAGCCCGAAAGGTTGTTGAAGAAGGTACTGCTCAGGGATGGGGCAAGCTGCTACCAGTGGAAAAGAAGGAAGATAGATTCGGTTTGGGTTACAGACCATTCCGACAAGATCAATCAGAGGCTGCTAAAGAGCCCAAATTTGTCAGTGGGGGATGCTCACCCCAGATGTTGTTAACAATATGGAAGACAAGGCGGAAAGCGACCGCAACCGGGAGAGCTGGATACGTCCAAGGATCCCAGGGAACCAAGTCCTTAACTGGTTTTCCCAGGAAATTATAAGGGTTACTCCTGCAGAGTAATTATTATTTCCTGCCTCTTTTTAGCATGCATCAAGTCCTGCATCTTGCCCAAGGCGTCAGGACTCATTTTGTAATAGGGCCATATTGTAATTTTGTGCAAATGATTAATCAATGAATATCAAACATCTTTTGCAAACGAGTCTCTTTTTTGCTCACTGTCTTTTCATTTTTCACTTTTGTACAAAACAATAAAATGGCAATGTTTTCAAAATAAATAACTTCATTTTCACTTTTTATAAACAAGATTAAAATTGATCACTAAAACGAACCAATCTCAACCCTTGCAGAGATTATCCTCCAGATTGCACCGACAACAGCACTGCTATGACCTTGTATGACTTCGACAATCCAATTAATCAAGCTGACGAAGGGGTTGAAGAAGACTATGAGTTACCGGAAGAGTTAGCCAGGTTATTGAGGTAGGAAGAGAAGGTGATTACTCCTCATCAGGAGGAGGTTGAAACAGTTAATCTTGGTACCGAAGAAGACTTGAAAGAAATAAAGATTGGGGCCAGTCTGCAAGATTCAGTGAAGGAACAACTTATTGACATGTTTCGAGAGTACGTCGACGACTTTGCTTGGTCCTATCAAGACATGCCGGGTCTGGATACGGATATTGTTATGCACAAGCTGCCTTTGAAGGAAGATTGTCCTCTAGTAAAGCAGAAGCTACGCCGTACTCGTCCAGATATGGCAATGAAGATTAAAGAAGAAGTACAAAAATAGTGGGACGCCGGTTTCCTTGCTGTAACTAGTTACCCACCGTGAGTCGCTAACATTGTACCAGTGCCAAAGAAGGATGGCAAAGTACGGATGTGTGTAGATTACCGGGATCTGAACAGAGCTAGCCCGAAGGATGACTTCCCATTACCTCACATTGATGTATTGGTAGACAACACGGCCCAGTTCTCGGTATTTTCCTTCATGGATGGTTTTTCCGGGTATAATCAGATCAGGATGTCACCCGAAGATATGGAGAAGACTACCTTCATCACACCCTAGGGCACATTTTGTTACAAGGTAATGCCTTTTGGACTGAAGATGCTGGTGCTACTTATCAACGGGCTATGGTAACATTATTCCACGATATGATCCACAAAGAAATTGAATGCTACGTGGATGACATGATTGCCAAGTCCCTCACTAAAGAAGATCATCTGGTAAATCTGCTGAAGTTGTTCAAGCGTCTGAGAAAGTATCAGCTGAAGTTAAACCCCAACAAATGCACATTCGGGGTGCGTTCCGGTAAACTACTGGGATTCATTGTAAGTGAAAAAGGAATTGAAGTTGATCCTGACAAAGTCAAAGCCATTCAGGAAATGCCTGCACCTAGGACATAAAAGGAAGTCTGGGGGTTCCTAGGTAGATTGAACTACATTTCAAGGTTCATATCTCATCTTACAGCAACCTGTAAACCCTTGTTCAAACTGTTAAGAAAGGAACAAACGGTCAGGTGGAATGAAGATTGTCAGAAGGCTTTTGACAAAATCAAGGAGTAGTTACAAGAACCTCCAATTCTTATGCCACCAATTGAAGGAAGACCTCTGATAATGTACCTGACAGTATTAGAAGGATCAATGGGGTGTGTGTTGGGCCAGCATGACGAGTCTGGTCGAAAAGAGTATGCAATATATTACCTAAGCAAAAAGTTTACCGACTGTGAACAACGTTATTCACTGCTCGAGAAAACTTGTTGTGCTTTAGCGTGGGCTGCTCGCCGACTAAGACAGTATATGCTGACTCACACTACCTTGCTGATCTCAAAAATGGATCCAGTCAAGTACATATTTGAGAAGCTAGCACTTACCGGAAGGGTTGCAAGATGGCAAATGATTCTGACAAAATATGACATTCAGTACACATCTCAAAAAGCCATCAAATGCAGTGTTCTGTCTGACTATCTAGCTGAGCAACCCATTGATGATTACCAACCAATGAGATTTGACTTCCCTGATGAAGACATCATGTTCCTGAAAGCAAAAGATCATGAAGAACCTATTCACACTGAAGGACCTGACCCAGAAGAAGAATGGACAATGATGTTTGATGGGGCTGTCAACATGAATGGTCGAGGAGTTGGTGCAGTGCTCATTACACCTAAGGGGGTTCATATGCCTTTCTCAGCAAAACTTACCTTTGCATGCACTAACAACGAAGATGAATATGAAGCCTATATCATGGGTATTGAGGAAGCCATTGACCTCAGGATCAAGACATTAACTGTATTCGAAGATTCAGCTCTGGTAATCAATCAGACCAACGGCAAATGGTACACTCACCAAGAGCATCTAATTCCATACCGTGACTATACGAGGAGGTTATTGACTTTCTTCACAACAGTCAAACTTGAGTATATCCCTCAAGACGAAAATCAGTTCGCAGATGCTTTAGCTACCATTTCCTCCATGATCAAGGTTCAGACTGCAAATTATGTGCCTTGGATTTCGATATCCAGACTTGACCGACCAGCATACGTATTCTCCGTGGACATTGTTAAAGATGACAAGCCTTGGTTCCATGACATCAAATGTTTCTTAGAGGATCAAACATACCCACCTGGGGCATCGTCCAATGATAAGAAGACATTGAGAAGGCTGGCTGGTAGTTTCTTCCTGAATGTTGATGGTTCATTATACAAGAGAAACTTTGACATGGTTCTTCTCAGATGTGTTGATAAGAAAGAAGCAGACTTGTTGATGCAAGGGGTGCATGAAGGATATTTTGGTACCCATGCTGGAGGACATCCAATGGCAAATAAATTGTTAAGATCAGGTTACTACTGGATCACAATGGATGCATAATGTTGTGCTTATGCCAGGAAGTGTCATAAATGCCAGATTTATGCAGACAAAGTGCATGTGCCTCCGAATCCTTTGAACGTGATGTCTTCACCTTGGCCCTTTGCCATGTGGGGCATTGACATGATTGGGAAGATCGAATCGACCGCTTCAAATGGCCATAGATTCATCCTGGTAGTCATTGACTATTTCACCAAGTGGGTTGAAGTAGCTTCGTATGCTAACGTCACCAGACAAGTGGTAGCCAGATTCCTGAAAAGAGACATCATCTGTCGATATGGAGTACCCGAGCGAATCATTACTAATAATGGTTCCAATTTGAACAACAAAATGATGGCAGAACTGTGTCAGGACTTCAAGATTCAACATCACAACTCTTCTCCTTACAGGCCAAAGATGAATGGTGCTGTTGAGGCAGCTAACAAGAACATTAAGAAGATTGTGCAGAAGATGGTGGTTACTTACAAAGACTGGCATGAAATGCTACCATTTTCCTTGCATGGGTATCAAACCTCCATCAGAACATCCATTGGGGCAACACCGTATCAGCTTGTGTATGGTATGGAGGCAGTCCTACCTGTTGAAGTTGAATTACCCTCCTTACGGGTACTGATGGATGTCAAGCTGAACGAAGCAGAATGGGTCTGTTCTCGGTACAATCAACTGATTCTGATCGAAGAGAAGAGATTAGCGGCAATCTGTCATGGGCAGTTATATCAGAAAAGAATGAAGAAAGCCTTCGATCAGAAAGTCAGGCTTCGGGAATACCAAGTAGGAGATCTTGTGCTAAAAAGACTTCTTCCTCCTCATACAGACCACAGGGGCAAGTGGATTCCTAATTACAACGGTCCGTTCATAGTAAAGAAGGTTTTCTCTGGTGGAGCACTGATGCTCACTACTATGGACGGTGAAGATTTCTTATCCCCTGTGAATTCAGATGCAGTTAAAAAATACTTCGCATAAAATGACCTGCTGGACATAAAAACAGAATGTAAGTCCAGGCAAAAATAGGGCATCTCGGCGAGTCAAAAACAAAATAAAAGACTCGGGCAAAAACAAGGGAAAATTAAAAAAAAATGGGTATCCCAGTGGATTGAAAACCCGAAAGGGCGATCCACGCAAAATCAGGGAATAAGTGAACAACTGCATTCTGAATTCGTCTGTATCACTTACAACACGGCAAGCTTTGAAAGGATAAAGCATCGGTCATAATCAACCTTCTTCAGAAAGCAAGATAAGAAGAACGTCAATGTCATACAGGTCATAGCAAGGGAAGCTCACTGGAGCGTCATCAACATTGCCATAACTTTTACTTTTTCAATTTGTAACAATCTCCTCATTCCAGGGGATCTGTTCCTTTGACTGTATTTGCCAATTCAAGGCACCCAGATTAATAAAATCAGATTTCAGTCACACCCTGTATCGTACATTTTGTGTCGTTTGCAAAATGTCCAATATCCATGATATAATATTTGCATAAAATAGATGTGCCTTTCTAATTAAATGCTTGCAGGAAATGTATTTACTCTCAGGAATATCTAACTCCTATGACGGAATTCGGTAAGAGATACCTCGGGAAACTTATGTGTTTCTTTGTCTTAACAGGGTTGCAGGTATTCAAGCATGGGGCATGCCCAACATCACTTCCCCATCACATCTTCTCCAAACAGCATCTGAAAATGCTTCTTCCTAACAGAGTTGTCAAAGTATCCTCGTCCTCAGCTAGGACCCCCACAGAAAGCTCTAGGAAGATCATCCAGTGATCTTTTCTCCCCCAAACAGAGTATCAGGTCTCTCAAAGATAGAAGAATCTTCTCCCCGCAGAGCTCCAGCCTTTCCCAGAAGAGCAATGCCTGAAATTCTCACACAACAAAGTGACGGAAGCTTCCTTATCCCCAGCTGGGTTTTCTCCTTATAGGATAGATCTATCATCGATCTACTTCCCAAGAAGAGCCATATGATTTATCAGATCTACTAATAATCTCATCCCCAGCTGGGATATCCTTCCAAGCGGATTAGCCAGAGATCTTCACAGCAGCGGGATCCGAATCCCGGATCGGTTCCTTTTGCATAATCATGGCATTCACATCATTTTTCCACAAAGCGTAGCATTCCGTTTAATACGGAGCATTACGGTAAAAATCAAACATATTGCATGATCACAAGCCAGGTTTGAACCAGTCACCTGTTAATACCATCAGTATTTCATCAGCAATATATATAATGAAAGCCAAAGTGTCCCCTTTGCACTCCCCAACACAAATACATGTTCATATATACCCTTTTTGACACTTGTCTGTGTCATACTTTTCCCCTGCAGATATAAGCCACAAATATCCTCTGTGATTACAGATACCTATACATACTCTTTTGACACCCGTCCGTGTCACCTTTCCCCAGCATAGTTGCCTAAACACATGTTGCGAACCAAACACTTGTCATAATACACTCTTGTTGACACCCGTCTGTGTCATCCTATCCCCACAAGTCACCAGAATACCTTTTACACTCTCATATATGAATGATTGTTCATAGCTTATACACTTTCTCTTCTGACACCCGTCCGTGTCACTCTTCCCCAGCAAGTCGAACACTCGTCTGTGTCATGCTCATACTTCACAATACTTACTCGTACTTATACAGACACTCTTCCGTATCTTGTATATACACTTATTCCCCACAGATTCGACACTCGTTTGTGTTCTTTGTTAACCAGTTGGTACTCGTCCGTATCATCATCTCTGAACACGAGTCAGCGTTTGTTTCTACCGATACTCGTCCGTATCACGGTCCTAAGGATGCTCGTCCGCGTCTTTAATCTATACACAACGTCAAACACTTATACCTTTTATTTCTTAAACCGTAAGCACTCGTCTGTGTTTACCATTCCCCAGCGGAACAACTCTTTCTTCTATCCGGCATTCGTCCTATGTCGTGATACTTTCGGCAGCCGTACCCTGCCAGGTGATCGCCGTTCACCTTTGGATGACCGTCCCTCATCCTTTCCCCAGCGGAGTCTCCATTATTGGAACCCCTTTCTATCCGACATTCGTCCTATGTCGTGATTTTTAGCAGCTGTCCCCTGCTAGGTGATCGTCCTTCACCTTTTTGATGCTCGTCCTTCATCATTTTATCCGATGGTCGTCCCCATCGTTGATCTTGTTATCCGGCATTCGTCCTATGTCATGATACAACCCCGAGACCAGCCGTACCCTGCTAGGTGATCGTCCTTCACCTCTTGATGATCGTCCTTCATCATGCTGATCCGATGGCCGTCCCCATCGTCAACCTTTTCTATCCGACATTCGTCCTATGTCGTGATAAAGAGCAGCCGTCCCCTGTTAGGTGATCGTCCTTCACCTCTGATGACCGTCCCTCATCATTTATTTCATTTATTCTTTAAACTGATGGTTGTTCCCATTGTTGCTTACTTTACTTTGCAAACCTGATGGTCGTCCCCATCATTGACCTTACCTTTAATTCCCAAAGAATTTTGTTTCTTTACGTGATGGACGTCCCCATCATGATCCCTTTATTTCCCCAGCATGTAGGCTATCCCCATCATTGCTTTATCCCCAGCAGTCGTCCTCTGCTCGATGGTCATCCTCCATCGCCCACACTTTATAATCATACTATACCATCTTTTACAATTTATATCGCTTTTCTTCTTCTCCCCAGTGAGTGCAAATTTCGGACTGTCTTTGGTATTCAACCACAAGTTATCTTGTTTGTCTGTTAAGCTAGGCGCTTACATCCTGCACAGCTAACTCATGTTTGAATAGGGGAAGCTGTAAACACCCCAAATTTTCCCTCACTAAGTTCACACCATGACTTGTGATCTTTCATATTTTCATTAGTTCAAGCATATCATCTCATATGGCAGTTTTGTTTCACTGCATTAGTTCAAGTTCATCTGCATCTAGGGTTTGTGATCTGAGAAATCCAAGGATCCATCTGAGCCACTTCAAAAGGTCTCCAACCATTCCAAGAGGGTCCATGTATGTCCAATCATCATATTATACCCCTCAAAGATCAAGGAAGTCAAAAAATCACAAGAACTTGGAAAGCATGGAAGCAGAGCTAGGGTTTCATTGCATAGATGACCTGAAATTGGGGTTTTGGTTTCAGAGGCCATAACTCCAAATTGTTGGTCATTATTGTTTCTAATAGTCTCAATATGTTATAAGGATCATATATACCAAGTTTGATGAAGAAATTCATTGTGGAAGCCCTCTGTTCATTGGGTAACTTCTTGAGCAAGTCAGAGCAAAATCAGGGCATCTGAGGCCCCTACCAATGGAACCAAAGTGGATTTTTCATCAAATTGAAGTTATATGATCTTTATTTGATCATTGAAGTGCTTGGAAGTTCACAAAATTGAAGAAAAGTGAGCTAAACTAAAAGTTGCCAAAAATGGAAATGACTTGTAATGGAAACTTTCCATTTTGGGAAAGTTTTTCAACCTTCTCTTTCTCAACCAAAAATGCTTCAAATGAAAAATTGTTGGTCATGAAAGTTGTATATTAGATTATTCCCTTTTCAAAAAGTACAAGAACAAGTTCTAATTCATTGTGGAACTCAAGTTATGGCTTGGCAAAGTTGGCAAAAAAATCACATAATTTTCACTTTCACACCAAAGAGGATTTTGTGCAAATTCACATACCAAGCCATTTTGTGACTTCTAATACACTTTTATGCATCATACAAACATAGTGCATTGCCTAAAAATCAGAATTGCCCAAAGAACCATCTCATTTCATGCCTTGCACGTCAAGAAATCACAAAGGGGCCAAACTTCATCAAAATTGCAAAATGATACATAACCTCTCATAAACTTGCTGAATCACCACAAAACCAATTCCATGGCTCTCCTTGATCTCTGCTGAGCCAGGACAAGCCAAAAGCCAGCTGCAAAACCAGCCTATACCTCAAGTACAAGTCATGTTGACATTTTGGCAACTTGCCCATACCAATCACCACAGTCCACAACAATTCTTCTGACCTATCAAACATTGTTATGTGGATCAAATGCAAGCCATAACACAACACAAGCCAACCTGAATGCTCAGAATCATCAAGTTCCACAAAATCACCTAAGAGCAAAAACCTTTGAAACGTTCTGTCCAGCCATCAAACTCCAAAACAAACTTCACCATTCATTCAAAAATGATCCATAGAGCATAAACCAACCATCAAACAAGCCTCAAAGCACCCAAAACCAAAATACGATTCTGGTGCAGCAAGAGTGCAAGCTCTCAAACCAGCCATTACAAACTTCTTCCAAGCATCAAAGCTTCATCAGGATGTCAAGAGGAGTGGTTTTGCACAAGAGAAGTGGTCAGAAAGCTCCAAATAGCAAAGCTTCATCTCAGGTAACCTCAAGAACTTTTTTTCCAGAAATGCGTTTTTAAGTTCCTAAATGATTCTTCATGATTCACTGATGATCCTGATGTGTTTAGTTTTGAAAATGATCAAGTATTGAGCATGTATTGAACTTCTGAAAGTCTTGCATAATTTTTCGTTTTACTTCGAATCTTGATGTTCATGTGAAAAAAATGAAATTTGCTGGTTGATTCTTGTTTAGAATGAGGTAAGGATCATTTCTGGAGAGTTTGGTGAGTTTATTTTACGTTTTGAGTGAGATAGAAAGAATGGATGGCCGTAGAAGATGACCGGAGCAAGCTCCGGTCACCTGAGAGTGATTAGAACCCTAATTAGGGTTTAGTGGCCAGGTTTGAATGTCAGCCATAGGATCCAGTTTCGCGCGCGCGTGGATGGTCCAGATCATTCCACTTAAGATTAATTATTAATTAATTAGGTTATTATATAATTAAGTTAGATTCAATCATGTCCCCTCATCTGCGTGCGCAGTCAAACCAGCTTTAAGCCATAGCCTTTGGATCAGTTGACTTCACTTAATTCATATTTTTATTCATTTTATTGCATTTGTTTTGTACAATTTATTTAAAATACTTAAAAATTTCCAAAAATATTTTCCTTCTGCATTTTCAATTCAAATATTTTTCTCCACCCAAAAACATTTTTATTTTTATTTTTCGCATTAAAAAACCATTTTAAAAATATTTAAATGTTTATTTTAAATAATTAATGGAAATTAATTAATTAAAATATCATTTAGGTTTCTGAAAATTCCAAAAAAAATCACATTGCATCTTAGAACATTTAGAAACATTGTCAAACCATTCATACAAATTTCGTTTTGGTTTTGAACATTCTTTGACATTTTTCTTGAATTTAGGGTTCATAAAATTCCCATTTTTGAACCCTAACTTCAAGAATTCTTTTCTGCCTAACCATGAAGGGTTTGACATTGGTTCTTTTTGCATTGTTCTTCATATGACATGTAGTATCTAGCATATTTTTGTCACAAATTTATCTTGCATTTTCCATTTGATTTGCATTTACCCTCTTAAGGTACTTTAAAACCCTAGATAACTTAGAAAAATCACAACTTTCTTTAGGTTAAGAGTTAGGTGTCCTCCTTTGGGGTGTGATATCATATGGGGTTAGAGTTCCTTTGATTTCATTTGCAATTTTTTATCTTATGTTTTGCTTCTGTTTTTGACTTTTGCATCTCATGTTGCCTTAAAACCCTAATTTATCATGTTCATTTGCATACATCTTGCATATGCATCCATTCATGAACTTTCCATGACATTTCATGCATTCACATGTCATCTTAGGAATCTTAAGACATATTAGAATCATGCTTGACCATTTATTCATCCATTTTCCATGATATGCATTCATTTCATTTCATGAACTTTCATGAACTTTCAAACTTCAAAGCATGCATTCCATCTCTTGCATGAACATTCATAACACTTGACATGCCTTTGCATCATCTCATGGAACCATTTGCATCATGTTTATGCTTCTGATTTTGGTCTTACCTTTGCATATATCTCATTTTCATTTCATTTCTTTCCTTTATGCTAACCATTTCAGGTGGTAAGTAACTTGAGATGTGAATTTGCCTTCACTTCTCATTTCTCTTCATCTTTTTCTTATGCATCCTTGCTGCATTTTTCTTTGCTTTAGAGTGGGCTTTCCCATTCATGTTCATCATTCACTTTCTTTCTCCAAGTTACTTATCTTCTTCAGTGAAGTAAGTAACTTGTTTCTTCTGCTTCTCCTCCTTTCATCTGCTTCTTCCATTGGTGGCTTCTTTGAAGATCTCTTGCAAGCCTTACAAACCATAGGAACATCCAAGCATGACAATAATTAGGGTTTTGATTAGTCCCCCTTTAGCTTTTACCTTTGTGTCTTCTTTGTGTCTCTCTTATCATCTCATAATCAGAGACTAAACCTTTAAGGTTTTAAGACTATGTGATTAGGGTTATGCATGCATCCTTCTCTTAGGATGTAGTATATAACTTTAATCCTAAGTGTTAAAACCTTAATTTTTTTAAACCTCTTAATCAATCCATCTTAATAATCACTAAGACAATAACTTGTAACTTGGGCCTTGCATTAGGGTTCTAATTCTTCCTTTATTGGTTAAGAAGGACTGACCCTAGTGTTAATGGACAAGTCCTCCTCAAGTTGTCTTACAAACCATAAAATTCACTTCTTAATCTCATCTTTAATTAAAATCCACTTTAATAAAGGTTTGTTTTGTCATGAGGTTAATCCCTAATCATGGGTTAAGTTGGGGTGTCTTCCTCAGCTTAAGTGTGCTCATCTATTATCCTTCTATTAGGATGGTATATTGGGTTCACTAATCCTTGATTATGGCTTAAACTCATTACTTAACACTAAAAAAAACACAAAAACATCTAAATAATTACAAGAAGGTTAATGATCTTAATCCTACATCATGGTAATTAAGTTTGAGGTGCTTACCTCATACTTAAGGTATTCTCATTATCCCTAATCAAAGGGAGGATATGATGAGTTTACTAACCCCTTGGTTTAGGCTTAAGCTCATTAACTTATGACAAACACAAAAAAGCAATAAAAGATTGAAAAACACAAAAAACAAACAATAATCGTCTCCTTCGGGATTCTTTTCTCATCATCCTCATTCACAAACGAGAACTTGCTTCTTCCGTCTAATGCAAGACAGTTAGCACTCGAGCCAGAAGAGTCATACACTTGAGCATAGACAAGCAGGCAGTTCACAATCAATTTCATTTTCAGTCTCTTTGAGTCGAACTACGGTGTTCTGACTTCCTCATTGCACGAGAGGATACGTAGGCATAACTTAACTGTTATCGAACAAAAGTATCTGTCTCTTCCCCCTTCTTCCAGCATTTTCTTTTAAGCCTCATCCTTGAGCATTTCACTTCACTCTTTCACACTGACACTTGTATATTTCTCTCCTAGCTTTTTGCGCGCAGATAGCACAGACACTACCCCTTTAAACACAAATCTTTTAAGCGTGGATCCCGTCGAGTACGACGGACAATCTGGGTGCTAATACCTTCCCAGGTTGTAACCAACCCCCTTTCTCAGTTTCTCTGGTTCGCAACCGTCTTATCCATATCTTTCTAGGTTTATGCAGCATTACCTTTCCTTCGGGATAAAAATGCCTAGCTGACGACTCTTTCACCTTCACTTCATTTTCTCCTTTCGCCGACCGTTCGCGCTTGTACCGGGATGCAAATCTCCGGGAGCGACACTATCTTGGTGAGGATGGACATGATAGATTCATATCTTTCATTAACAACTTGTTTTTCAATGTCCATTCTTGTGTGGATCTGTCCAACAAGCAGCTTTAACTCTGCATTTTCTTTGTCTAATCGTTCTTCCATTTGAAGTTGGATCTAGTTCATATCATTGTCAAGGTGTATGTGTGTTGTTTGGACAATTTCTTCTACAATTTATCTAGAAGACGGATTAGAAGGTTTGAGAGTACCATAAATTCAAGAGATAAAAACACCAATGATATATTACTTTAAAACTACTCTAGATATAAGGTTGCATAAGTAATAAAACATAAAAACAACTTTTTTTTCTTCCTCATCCAAAAATAGGACTTACAATATACAAATTGGGTTATCTTAACTAAGTGGGTCAACACTTAAAATAAAAATATTAACATAATAATTGGGTTTCCATACTAATGACACCTCTAAGTTATGACAAAGTCTTTTTAGCAAAACAATTTTTTTTCTCTTTTATGTGCCTTTTTGTTTGCTTATCAATAAATGGGTCAAGGACCAAATAAAATAAAAATATTAACATAATAATTGAGCTGCCATACTAATGACACCTCTAAGTTATGACAAAGTCTTTTTAGCAAAACAATTTTTTTTCTCATTAATGTACCTTTTTGTTTGCTTTATATATATATATATATATATATATATATATATATATATATATATATATATATATATATATATATATATATATATATATATATATATATATATATATATATATATATATATATATATATATATATATATATATAGGCGGGAATCATTTGACACCAATATCAAATTATTAACTTTGACACTAAATCATATCTCTTTATTATTATCAATTCAATGATTAAGATATCTAATATATATATATATATATATATATATATATATATATATATATATATATATATATATATATATATATATATATATATATATATATATATATATATATATATATATATAAAATCTAAAGTACCTGATAATTACATCTTAATCCCTCTGATTAAAAGGTTAATTTGACTTATTTAATAGGGTTAACTTTGGTAATGCAATTTTTAAAGGGTTTTGGTTCATTTGGCAATAAATGCAGCTGATGTGGCACATTCACATAATAAGTTGTTTTCCTATTTTGTTTTTAATTTTTAACATTGATGTTACAGCCTACAATATATTGTTTTTATATTTTTTATTTAAAGTTGATCATCCTACAAAATATCCTACAAAATAGGTATAATTATAATGGTTTATTTTAATTAATAAACCTATTTAATAGCACAAAGAGCATTGAACCAATTAAACCAAAATCCCACCTTTCATCTCACAAACCAGACGCTTCGGATTCTACAAGTTTACACTCCCAATGATTCTTCTCTACCAGTCCCAAAATCATTTCCATCCAGAATCATTACCTTCAACCCACACCATAAATATGATATATCCTTATACCTCTAACATTTTCAGACTTTTTAGCAGCTTCACCTTTTTCCTCTGGGGAGTAACGGTTAGTCGCACAAAACCCTAACCCCTTTGTCTTTCAATCATGTTGCTTTCAATTACAATTTTATAAAGCTATGATTTTGTTGATTTGTCTTTTGTGAATGTGCAGGTTCTAAGTTTGATCTATGGCTCGTCCCATTGAATGTGTCAAGGATATCGATGACTCAAAGGACATGTGGAAAATTGCCATTAGGTGTAAGCATATATGGTCTGTGACAAGTTCTTCAAATAAAGAACATATAGAGATGATATTGGTTGATTCAAAGGTACTATTGAATCTGTATTTTATATTTTACATTGTTCTGTGATATGGAACTTATAAATCCATTGTATTTTATTTATCTTTGAAGCTTTCCATGATTCAAGTCATTGTGCCTCCATTTTTGGTTTCCAAATACAAAGAAGACCTTGCAGCTGGATGTTCTTATATAATGCAGAATTTTAAAGTGTCGAAGAATGATTTCTCATTTAAATCCACAAGCCATGGTTACAAACTGGTATTCTGTGGATCTACTTCAGTCAAACGCGTGGATCTCCCCGACATTCCTCTTAATTTCTTGAATATTATTGGCTTGGAATCCATAGTAGATGAAAAATTTCAGTCTAATATATTAGTTGGTATATTATTATTGTTTTAAGAATAATTTGTTACAAAGTTTTCAAAACAATGTTTGTATATCTGCTTTTTTCTGATATAACGTTGTGTTTTTTAGATGTTGTTGGTGGTGTAACAGAGATTAATCAGTCTCAGGTTAATGGTAATAACAGCAAGAACAAGGTTGTTTTTTCCCTTACTGATACGAGGTATGTTTCATGCCCATTAATGCTCACAGTATTTTGTACTATATTTTTATTTCGACTGATTCAATGAGATAAGTGACTAATAATTTTCACTGCCATGCAAAATATTACCAGCAAGGCTGTTGTTCAGTGTACTTTGTGGGGTGACCTTGTCGTTCAACTCTTCGACTATCATATGAATCATAAAGAAGATGGTAATATAGTGATTTTGTTGATTAATGCAAGGATTAAAGAGGCCCAAGGTATGTTACTTATATGAGTTTTTTGTAGTGTAATATGATTAACAAAATATTCAGCTTTCTTCTAAATTCCATTACACTATGATAAAATCCAGGTGGTTTCCCTTTAAGCATCTCAAACGCTTGGAACGGGACAAAGCTATTGATTAATGACATTAGCATTGCTGAGGTTAGCAAGCTCAAAGAAAGGTAGAGGCAGAAATAATTAAATCGTCAAAACACATTGTAATTTGGGTATAATATTGAATCCCTTATCATACTAATTTTAATACTATGTTTGTTATTTAAATCAGTTTGAAGTCTGAGTTGCCGTTATTATCTTCTTCAAATGTTCAAGTAGATGCAAGTCAGAACTCACATTATTCCGAGTTCGATAAGTTTGTTTGGAAGGCTGAAATTCTAAGTCTTGCTGAAATAACAAGTCTGCAATATGTAATATATTCTTTATTCCTTATGTCTATATATATATTTTTTTGTAAACAAACTGAATTGTATGCATTTTCTGCTTATATAGGAGACAACCTATGTTACTGTTGCTACGTTAGAAAAATTTGAAGCTGGCCAGACAGGTTGGTACTATGATGGATGTGTTAATTGCACAAAAAGTGTTTCTCTGAAGTATGGGCAGCTGGTTTGTTATGCCAAACATGTGAATTCAAAGCCCGTTCCTAGGTATAATGTGTTGTATTTTGTATGTTTATGACTGTTCTGGTTTCCTGCTTATATTATTCACAATTAGAATGTTATCCTTGGCTGATATTATTCACAATTAGAATGTTATCCTTGGTTTAATAGGTATAAACTTGAAATTTCTGCTGTTGACGGTAAATTCAAGTCTAGGTTCACTTTCTGGGATAACGATTGTGCAAGATTGATTGGAAAATCTGCTATTCAATTGAAAACTGAAATGACTGAGGTACCTTATCACATCATGTTTTTTTTTGTATAAGTGTTTGACAATTATGTAATAATTTTATTTTTGTTTGATGTAGATGGGTGAGAATAACCCTCTAGAATTTCCTTATGCACTTGATGCCATACTGAAAAAAGAGTTGGCTATTAGGGCGGTTTTCCAACCTAAATATGGGCGACTATCTGTGATTGGCTTTAAAGAAGATGAATATATCTGTAATAAAGTTAGGGAGAGTTTCAAAACTGAAGAGGTAATATTACTAGGATTTTGAGTTATATAAATAAATAATATTGCATTTGACTTATTTTATGTTATCTTGCAGCCTACATCAAAACTCCAAACATCTTGCCCTTCATCACAAGAAGAACCGATAAGCTTTTCTGTGAGTTTTTAATTATTCACAATAATATGTTATCATTTTGAACTCATCTTTTAATATAAGGCATCTAAATGTTTATCCATTTCTATCATTGTTGCAGGAAGCATTATCGGTCTCTGCAGATTATGATCTTGCAGTTGGAACTCCAAATCTAACACCGTCTAAGAGGTCTTTGGCTGATGCGGCCGAGGATATTGATAGTGTTCAACTTTCCTCAACCAAGTTAACCATAAATATTAAGAAGGAGAAATAGTTGTCTGGACCATTTTAATATGTTAAGTTTTAATTAGAACTTTGTTACGAGTCGAATTGTTTTTTGTTTATTTTGTTTATCTAAGCATGCAACTGGTCCTTTGATTTCAGATTACTTTCATTATGATTACATTAGATATTTGGATTCCAACATATTATCAATATGAATTTCTAGAAAAGTTTAAGATCAATGTTTTATTTCATATTGGATTTTTATTGATTAATGCCAGATAAGTTACAAAATTATAAACAGTATTATAAAATGGATGGAAATGAAAAGCATAAGCAACCTTTTATTTAATAAATCAAATGAGTGTAATATTAGAATTTTGATCAACATACATCACACCAACGTATTAACCTTGGAAATTTCCTATATGTTATTATAATCTATTTAACAACAAAAGTTTAATCAAATTATAATGAGTACTTATGTTATTACAACTCGCTCACCAGTAACGTTTAATTATATATATCGAGTATCTTAGAAGCTACTATACATTATATCAACTATTTTAACATCCGAACATCCCGTAATATCAGACTATATAAAACATTTGCACTTAAATGTTACGTTATTTCCGCTATATTTTATCGTACCCAATATACACATTTTACACATGTATCTAATTTTGTGCTCCACTATTACCAATTTCAAATAAAAAAATTGAAAATATTTAGTCTTTATTTATTGGTTAGTTTTCTATGTAACATGTGTAGGTTAAAATATTAGTATTTTTTAAATCATATTATTTTGTAACTCATATTAACTATTTTTTTCATGAGGTCATTTACGTAACTAATTTTTATGCTCCACTATTACCAAATTGAAAAAAAAAAATTGGAAATATTCAGTATTTATTTATTGGTTTGTTTTCTATGTAATGTTTGTAGGTAAAAAAATTAGTTAGATGTAATCAAATAAGCTTCATGTCTGATTTAAAATCTTATATGAGTGAGATTATATGTGGCTACTTTCTTCAACTACTAATAATTAGTGTCTATCCAAATAGGTTTGAATTAGTGAGATTACATGTGGTTACTTTCTTCCATGCTAATAATTAGTGTCTATCCAAATAGGTTTAAACATAATAACACCTATGTGAAATAATTCATTCATACAGTATATAAGTAGATTTTATCACGGTTTACAAGACCAAGTTGTGCTTCATTGGTATAGTAAATATCAACTGTAGTAATTACTAGCATCATACTGCAACAACATTATGTGAAACGTTTAAATGTCCTATGCAAGTGGAAGAAAATGATACAAGATGGAAAAAAGGAAACTTTACACGCTTTTCATATACTGCATGTGAAATATAGATTTGTTAAAATCCCATTTAATTTCTTTGAAATATTTGGTTATACATACTACTGTTGACGAGATGAATATCCATAAAAAAATGGAATCATATGAGAGTGAAAGGAAAAATGCAGCAGCAATTGCAAGATTCAAAAGAAAGCAAGTTCTTTTAGCAAAAAGATCAAAAAGGAAAAGAGTTGATGAGAACGTAATGGTTATAGACAGCTGTGTGAATGGTTATGTTCCTGCATCCGGTTTTCATGTCAGAAACCCACTATCAAATATCACCTCTGCTGTGAATAATGAAAGAAATCAAAGATTAAATAATAGTTTTAATCAGTGCATGTCTTCCGGAAAATGTAAGCTCAGTTTTAATCAGTGCATACCAAATACACCTGAGTCTGTATCACGTTCCTCCAAATCAACCGTTACACTTGATGATTTTTCTCCAAAACATCTTGCTGCCTCAGCACGGCGTAGAAGAGAGACAATTCTTCTACAGATGAACTCCCACACACGCAGACATCTTGAGAATAGCGGCAACAATACCGGTGACCCCGTGTTCTTCAATTCACCCGTCAGAAACAACACAACTTCACCTCTGTGTCGTTTAACTTCCTCATTGCCTAATGACGATGAAAATAATTCTTATGCACATTCAAGTATTTCCTTCCTTTCGTCTAAAAAACAGTTGAATGTTGGCGCTATTCGGTCTATGACGGCAAATTTATTTAATACGTTCTCAAATATGAATCATGAACGTGCATCTTCATCCACATACAATGAAACTGTTGATACAACTCCTATCTCGAAGTCGTATATGAATCATGAACGTGCATCTTCTTCCGCATACAATGAAACTGTTGATACAACTCTTATCATTCAGATTCATGATCCATGTGAGGACAATTCGATGGATGAAGAGTTTAGCGATAGTTCTTGCGAATTCATTCATGAAAATCCAGATTATGACACAAGTTCAAGTTTTGCTGAAGACGAAGAATATGATGCAGATTCTACACCCCTGAATTTGAGAAATGCTGGTATGTTAGTTACTACAATATATTTGTTACCCATTCCATTTAATTTATCACCCCTGAATTTGGAGTTACAACTTACCATCACGTTATTCGTCACTTTGTAGCCAAAGCTCACCTCCTTTTCCCATTCGGCGTGATAGGGAACCGGATCTTCCGTCCCAACTGTTTCTTCAACGGTACCATCTCCAACGTCTGAGCCACCGGATTCTGATCCATCTCCTCGAACATGCTCCTTAGACTTAAGGCCCACACAATCCTCTTCAACGCTTTTTTTTATTTCCATGTTCTGATTCCTGATTTGCGATAACATCAACATAACATACAATTACATCTATCCTGATCTTTCTATTATTCAAGGTCCTATTTTGAAAAACTTACCCTTCCATTCGGATCGAATCACAATCGGTGTAGCTGAAGATTTGTATCGGAGCAGTAGAAAACATCACGTTCTTAGGGGCACGAATTCCACTGTCACATGTTTTCCTGCACACAATTCGTGAAACACATTATCCTGGTAATCAACATTTCTTAACGACATATCACAGTGGTTACGTAAAATTCATACTACCTTCCTGCAACCATATCTTCCTCCACTCTCGGCTCCACAACCCGCGTGTCGCTCTTCAAATCCTTTCCTTTCACATTATCTCTCTGTTCTTGGAGAACTTCTTGCATCAGGTTATCAATCACAGCTTCAGAGTCATCCATACTTCCCACAGATGCACTGCTCGACCTAAACAGTTTATGAAACTAAACTGTGTGAAACAATTCATGAAAAAAATTTATACAAATACTATCTGGATCACCCACTTACCCGGAATAATTCATCTGCTTCTTTCCCACTCCCCTTTTAGGCAATTGGCAGGTTGGTGTGTATTTGGGACAACTATGCCACTGCTACCCTTCTTACCTCTTATATAGATGTAGATTTTCCTTAATGTATAACTTATTCACTGATGTAACCATTGTGTAACCTCTGTAAGCCATGCTCCATAATAAATTTTCCTTCTTTTTGTGCAAGTTACCACTGCCTAATGTAACCACTCCCATGATTTAATCCACTCACTTATGTACTCTTTCATAACAGTTCAACCACCACTGTGACAACCTCACATTATACTATTCAACCATTTATATTTTTCCCAGTTTTCCATACAATTGTGTAGACATCCAATAAGAAGGGTGTTTGACCTTATTATTACTTTTCCTTACCATTACGTTTTTTTATCACTGTTACCTCATTTCTGTTCTACACAGAGACAACATTATAATACCTACTTTATTATACACCATTCATTTTATTGCTTTGATTTTAAGGGGGGGTTTTGCACGGTTTCTAATCAATGTCTCACAGTAATACCCTATTCTTTTATTTACTTTGTCTGTTTAAAATCTGTATTACCCCATCATGGTTTTCTTCGTTACACAAAAATAAGATTACGCAGCTGAATGTAATGTAACTTCAGTGGCCTCATTATAATTCTTCAAATTCCTTCTTGCTTATGGCTGCCCAGGTTAATCCATCCTTCATGTAGCAACCGTCCTTTTTCAATCGAAAAAGTAAATGCCTGTTACATACTCAACTGAAAGGGAGTTTGGTTGTACAAATAATCAACTACCATACTGCAAACCTGCGCAGTACAGTACCGTATCCAGGATTTTGCCAGCTTCCAATGCCTTTTGCTAATATCCAGCCACTTCAACATTTAATGCTTACTCCATGCTTTCTAAACATCAACAGGTTTTATTATTCTTTGTCTTTTCAAAATCTTTAATGCCCAATCAGAGCTTTGATTTTTTTCACTTTAGCATTGCATGCAGCAGCCACACACCAATAAACATCTGAGGGCTGACATTTCATTCCATTATTATACAAGTCTTTTCATTTTCCTTTCTTTCCTTGCCAAAATGAATGCTAAATTCTTTCTGCATTTAATTGTTAACTGGACGGTTTACTACATTTTTGCTTTTCCCATCATTATTTACGTATTCCAACTTTCAATGCATTCAATTTTTCCATCTCTTTAGTTCCATGTAGAACTTCAACAGACCTTTTATTGTCTTATATATACCTGAACCCTTACTTGATTTTCCACTTTCGATTTTACTCACCAACTCACATAAAACCATGGCATCAAATGAATTTCCCACCAACGTCGACGACATTCCGCACCCACCTTCACCGGTAATGCCTCTGCACAACGCTGTCAGCACGGAGGAAGAACCGCCGCTGCAATCACCACTGCCAAACCAGGAGGACCACCCTACGGGGGAGCAGGTTGTAACAGAACTGCTTCTTCCTCAACCTCCAGAGGAGGAAGATGAACAGCTACAACACCAGGCAAAATATCACGACAACTGCTTTTATTTTCTTCATTTTGTGCCGGATATTTTTGCTATATACTGAATCTGCCTTTACTTTTTCCATTTCAGCGAGACGAACTTCGTCGTCTGCATTCCACTCAGCCGCGGCGGCGCAAGGGTGGAAAGAAAAACAAAAAGAAACAAAGTTGCAAAAGAAAGAGACCATATTACTCCTGCGACAGTGACGTAGATGAGGAGTATTTTTCAATTTTTGGTTCAAGTGATGACGATGAAGAAGACTGGTCTTGGTCGAACTTCATTTCGACACGTCGGTTTAGATTTGATACTTAAGATTCATCTTTCTGTTTAGATTTTAATCTCTCATTTCTGAAGTTTTATGTTTCTGGTTTTGTTTCCATTTATCTATTGGGTTCAATGTAATGTATCAGCTATCATGTTATATGCAAGGTTTCTGTTATTATTCAAATATCTTGGCAATGCTTATTGATTAATATTGGTCAGAAAAAATGTCAACTTAATATTTAATATTAGATCTTAATATGGGTTGTATACTAAATCTCATAGATGCATTTATTCCTTCTTCTATTCATGTTATTAACTAATTCAATTTAACATGAATTCTTTGCATTCTTTTTGTATATTAACTTTTAATTAGTCTTTACAATACTATTAAAAATATTTATATAGTGTTGATTCAAAATTTTTTTTAACTTAATATATTTTAATTATTGAAATGACCGTATAAATTTTCTTAAACCAATTTTTTATATGTCTCGTGTTTTAATTACACATCTATTCTAAAACATTATAATTGCTAATATCATAATTTTTATTGCCCTATTGATACTATGTCTTGAATTTTGTTCCCCAATAATCTCAATTGCCGAATAATTATTTCTTCCGATTATTAGTTTACCGACCAGTACCCGTGCGAAAGCACGGGTTTCCCACTAGTATTCACTTAATACTAATACATGAGTTTTTTTAAATGAATTTATCTTAGTCATTGAATTGATAAGAATAAAGGGATATGATTTGATGTCAAAGTTAATATTTTAACAACGATATCAAATGATCTCCTCCATATATATATATATATATATATATATATATATATATATATATATATATATATATATATATATATATATATATATATATATATATATATATATAATTGTTCCGGTGATCAGAACCTTGTATGGATCATGAACGTTGTTAAAGTTGCTCGATTGTTGAGGAGAGGAGGGGTGTACCTACAAGACACTCCGATGCTAAAGTAAGAACACGAGTAAAGAAGTGAGCAAGTACGAGAAAAATTATTCTTAGAGTGAATACTGGATATATGGCCCCTCTCATGTGAGAGGGTTTATATAATGCCCCCAGTGCATGGCCAACGGTTCTTATTTTGGACCTAGATCATGGATCGCCCGAAAATAGGTAACTGTCAGAAACTAACTGTCGGACAGGCAGATCTTCTCGGATATGACTTACTTTGTGCAAATGGTTAACCGAGAAGGAGCTATCCATAGCTGATCCTGAGTGACTCTTCCGAGGTGTCGAGCAGATGTCTTGGACGAAGCGAGGAGACCGACCGACCATATTGGACCTGGTCGGCGAAGTCTCCACGGTTGTGGGGCAGAAGGCAAAATGGATCCCTTTTGCCCTAATGAACTGGATTTGGACCATAGGAACGTCCTGAATGCATGAGTAGATTGGGTTCTGTCTAATCGTTGGATCATTCCGGAACTATATATATATATATATATATATATATATATATATATATATATATATATATATATATATATATATATATATAGAGAGAGAGAGAGAGAGAGAGATAGATATATATGAGACTAGACTAAATCGTTGAAGCTATGAAAATCACATAAACTATTTTATTAGCTAAATTTGAATTTAAGTTAACTAAACTACACTTTTAAAATATATTTTTTTACGTATTGTTTATTGATTGGGATCAATTGATAGTACATTAGTAAGATGAAATTGCTGATAACTTTTAAGTACATACGCTGAAAACAGAATTTCTTTGGTATTGTTATTTAGATTATATTTTAAGCAATTTTTTTTCATATACAAAAAATTGTATAAGCCGTTTATATTACATGAAACGTTAATTTGATGTATCATATTAAAATATCAAACGATTTTCAATAGACAATCAATTTTTATATATAATAATGATTATATATAGATAGAATTCAAACATATAATAATTTGCAGCATTAGCCTTTTTGGATGATAAAATCGATCTTTTTAAAAACTACATTAATTAATCTATGGGCACAACATTACTATGTATAACTCTAGACTATTTTTAAAAGAATTACTATCTTTGGTTTTAGAAAACAAAAGAGTTAAATAAAAATGGCATGGAAATATGTTTATTTTGAAAATATGATTTTTTTTTTATTTTATTTTTTTATTTTATTTTTTTATTTTATTTGAAGAATGTTTGAAGACTGTTGGCTTCCCTTAGGAAAATATTTGGTTCTTAGTGTCATTAGTGGAAAAACTTCATCTAAATCTACACATGCCTAGATGCATGTTTCAAAAATGGACCATCTTCTGTATTTCTTCAGCTCATTATTACAAAACGCGCAAGCAACAATGTTAGATTTACAACGGATTCATATACATTGTTGTAATAGGTTAAAATTTTCACGCTCAGTGAGTAGCTGAATTTATAAATAATAATTTAATGATGGTTGTCTTAAAACACCGTAGTAATAAATGATGTGTAACAAGTTTCGATTCCCAACAACTACATTTTTCTATTTTATTAGAGAACATTAAGCGTGTGTCACTTAAGTCCTTTATTTTAAAATAAATTGTATATGATTTTACAATGGTTAAGTAAACCAACCGTTGTTATATGACTTACAATTACGGTTGGGTTGTCCAACCTTAATTAAAGGATTTACTGATAAATTAAAACAAAACTTATTATGTATTTCTTATATAAGACACCCTAGGCGAACAAGTGAAGCAAAGACGACAGCGGTGGCGTAATCTTTACCCTCTTCGTATCCATTCATTTGGAGCTCAAATCTTCACCCTCTTCGTATCCGTTCATTTGGAGCTCAAATCTTCACCCTCTTTGTTCATTTTATTCTTCAACTTCGAAGTACGATACTCCTCAACATCTTCATTCCTTTTTTCTTGGTTTATGTTGTATATGCTCAAATATTCACCCTCTCTGTTCATTTGATTCTTCAGCTTCGAAGTACAATACTCTTCAATATCTTCATTCCTTACGTGCATAAGATTCTTCAACTTCGAAGTACAGTATTCTTCAACATCTTTATTCCTTTTTTCTTTGTTTATGTTGTATATTCTCAAGTCAATATGAGAGTACATATGCTTTAGGTTTAAATTTGGATATGCATATGCTTAACTTTTTGGATAAGATTTTGGTGTGTCATTCACAGTATTATACGTGTATAAATTTCAGAAGTTGTTATGAATCGTAGTTGGATGAAAGCCAATAGATTAATTTTGATTTATGAGAACAAAGTTCTTGAATTCCTTGAATACGCTGATAAATATCTTCCTGATAATAATGGTATCTTTTATTGTCCTTGTGTTATTTGCGCGAATATCAAAATGGGTACAAAGAAAGAAATATTCCATCACCTTTGTTGTGATGGTATATGTCCAAATTGTATAATATGGACATGTCATGGTGAGGTGGATAAAAAGGAAAGTCGGATGTCATAAAGTCAAAGAGTGGATGATGATGAATATATGGAATATCAACTAGAGGATATGTTTCGTGATATTGGGGAATCTTCTTTTAAGAATGCACATATTTATGATACTTTATGTAGTGATAAAGACACCCCCTTTATATAAGGGATGCACAGATTTTACACGTTTTTCAGCGGTGTTAAATTTGTTTAATATGAAGGCAAAAAATGGATGGTCAGATAAAAGTTTCACGAAATTACTTGAATAGCTAGATCAATTGTTGCCAGAAGATAACAAATTATCGGATCGTTGTTATGAGGCCAAGAAGATATTGTGTCCAATGAGTCTGGAGTATATCAAAATACATGATTGCCCTAATGATTGCATATTATACCGAAAAGAGTATGAAGACTTGTATCAATCTATGAAATGTGGTGTGTGAAGGGACGAAAAACACAAGAAATGGGGGTTTGAATTGGGGTTTTCAAAAATTAAAGGCAATAAACACAACGAATTTATCTTGGCTCGTTTGAACTCAAACTACATTCAGTCCACCCGCCAATGTAATTTTTCCTCTCTCAGATGAGGTCTTAATCCACTATTCAAGATATGATTACAATTCATAAAGACTCACTGTCAATGTCTTCTTGAGTTTACTGACTAATACTTGAGTCACTCAAGGAATATCAAATATTTTTTATTACAAGTGTGTAAAATATTGCTTATAAAAAGTTATTATCACAACTGCGATATTGTTACACAAAATTACTTCAAATGAGAGTGAATAAAAAATATGATAGTTTGAATATGTGCGCAAGAGTTTCTTTCAATTTTCTTCCAAGTAACTCCTTTATATAGATAAATATTTGAACCGTTGGAGACATTTAAAATTATTTTTGGATGAAGATAAATGTCTTTGAAGAGTTTCCAAATAGAGATATTTTTGTCTGATAGTCGTTAAATCTTTGATACTCAATTAATGAGGCTGATTCTGAAATCAGAGTTTGCGTGTATGTGAATATCAGAGTTTGATCAAAGGAGCAGCTTGTGTTGAGCGCAATACGCAGTCAAATAACCCATATAGACTTTGTGAATATTTCTTGTTGTAGAACTTCTATCATCTGTGAAGAACTTCTTGTTGTTGCATAAGAACTTCTCATATGTACAGAACTTCTTGCTTTTTATCAAAACTTCCTGCACATTAAAATAAATAATTTTAAGGAGCGTGTTTTATTATTTTAAAAATAAAGTAACATTTGTTATCATAAAAACTATTTAGAGAGAGTATAATCAATTCTTGTTCTAAGAATCTCCCCCTTTTTGATGATGACAAAACTCTTATTTTTTGATCTATTTAAATAAGAAAAAAAGATATTGAGACTCCCCTTGAGTTATAGTTCCTTGAATATGTTCCTTCAGAGTTTTTGGTTGGAAGTTCTTATGAGAAAGACTCACCCTGAGTTAAAGCCTTTTCATGTTTACTCATCATCATATTAAAATTGACAGAGTATTAGAATGTTTGAGACCTAGTCATGGTGAGCTATTATCAATCAAAAAACTTTACGTTCTCCCCCTTTTTTCCATTAATCAAAAAGAAATATAATCAGAGTAAGGAAAAACACATATAATCAGAACATGGAAGCTTTCATTTAAAAAAAATCAGGATAACACAAAAGCAATAAACAAAAAAACAAAACAAAGAAACAAACAATAGAAATAGAAACTAAGGTTGTGGAAGAGGAGGAAGTCTTGTGAATAATGCCTCCAGAAGACTTTTGATCTGAGAAGTGGGTTCCACTTGCTGACCAATCACATTCTTAAGTTCTGCATTTGTTTCATCTTGTTTGTCCAGCCTGTTCTTAACAGCTTCGTTCTCTTTCTTCAACTCTTAAAGAGTTTTCAGCACAAGAGAGGATGAAGTTGTGTCCTCAGCAAAAGTTACTATTTTCTCAAAGCTTGTTGTTGAAGTTTTTGTTGGAGAAGTTTCAGCAGCTTTGCCTTTGTCTTCAGAAACAACCATGGCCTGAAGCTCTGAAGAAGAGTCCATTGGTTCTGTCCAAGGAGTATTGTCCAGAAGATGGAGAGTTTTCTTTTCCCAGCAGCTAAGAACTTCTTCTTTGAAGATATTCAGCTTTTCACAGAAGTTTTTTTGAGCTATATCATAGCTAAGATCCTTCAACTTCTTAGATTCAGCATTGAACCATTTTCTGAACTTAGTCCATAGATGGTCAGATGTTGCAGGATTCAGATTTTCTACACAAGCAATCTTCAGAGAATTTACCCATTCTTTCATTTCTACTTCAAACCAGCAATAAATTACCGACATCTGATTTGGTTGGTTTAGGTTTGGGTTTTGGTATAGCTATTTTCTTGGAGTTTGAAGCTAGTTTTCTAGAGCTTCTATGTCGATGAGAGTTCTGAGAGGATCTTCTGGTTCATTTGTGGGAGTTGGAGTGTATGGAATTGTAATGAAAGCAGGGGATTTTGGTGGTGTAGAATTATAGGAGGAAAGGAAATCTTCTGGTGGTGTAGGTATGTCAAAAATGAGTAGAGGTTGAGAGGAGTTAAAGGGGCAGGTGATGCCAGGGATGGCTGGTGTGGTGGCAGAAGGTGGATTGAGAGTGTTTGATTGATAAGTTTCGAAGTAGGGTTTAAACTGATTAATATCAGAGAGAACTTGTTGGAGTTCTAGTTAGGTTTCAACAAACGGTGTGGGATTTGGTTCAGAAGGATGACTTATGTCAATGGGAATGTCAAAGTCTTCAAGAGTTTGGGGGAATGATGTTCAAAAGGTCTGGGAGGAGATAGAATGTTTTCAGGTTGAGGGTTTTCAGAAGGAGGGATTTCAGAGGATGGGGTTTCAGAAGTAGGAATTGCAGAAGGATGAGGGATAAAAAAAGGGTTTTTAGATGGTGTGCTCAATACTGACTCAATGACAAAAATGAAAGTTGAAGGGTTACCCTTCTTTTTAGCTACTTTTGGTGACTTCTAAGAAGTTCCTTTAGAAAATTTCCTTTTCTTTGTCTTCTTGAGAGCAACTTCTGGAGCTGGTCTTCTGAGATCTTCTGGATTGATCTCAGGAGTAGTTTCATCATGTTTTCATGCCTCTAGATATCTGACGATGACTTTTGGATGAGTGTCAGCTGAGAAAAGAGGAAAATCTTTCAGAGGGATCTTGCTTGTGGTAATCACTTCCCTCGAATGAGGAATTGGGTCCTTCTTGATGTTATCAATGAATTTCATTTTCTTGAGATTCTTGGCATTGAGGGGTCTTCCATCATCTGCTTCTAGATCATCCACTTGCTGGGCATCAATCAGATGTTCTACCAGTTTGTTTTCTGTTAGAATATCTGAGATTAGCCTTCCTAGAGGTATCCAATCTCTTTTTGTCTTTTCCTCTTCTCTAGTTTCCTTGACGTTGTTCTTTAGATGATTGAATAGGCTATGAGCTAGGTTAACTTTCTTGTTGGTTAAGATTAAGTAGATAAGGTATTGTTGATCAATGTTAATGTAATCTGGAGAACTTGTGGATTTTCTGTGATTGATGCAACCTAGAATGATCTTGGCCCATATTCTCTGACAATCTTTGAGATCCTTGATTTTATATGAATGTTTCCCAGAAGTAAAAATCTCTCTAGATATTGTTGTTAGGCCATAATTTTTCTCCATATCGTTGCACTTAATCCCATTTCCATTAGATTCAATGAGTCTTCAAATAAGATCTTCAGTAATGATGATCTTCTTCCTCATGATGTAAGACGTAACCTGATTGTTTGATGTTGTAGCAAAAATATAGAATTCTTTGACCAGTTTAGGGAAAATGGGACCCATAAGATGATAAAAGTACTTTGTCGAGCCTTGAAATTTAACTTTAGGTGTGAGATCATAACTATTCTCCTTCATACTATCAAAATCCACAAACAGTTCACAGAGAACTTCTAGATTTTCAACTGGAGTAAGTAGCATTCTGATGGGAGTGACATGAGTTTCTTCAGATGCTTTACTTGCAGAAGCTTGTTAAGAAGATGAAGAAGCTTAAGCTTGTTTAGAAGATGAGGCCATTGTTCACAAGAAGGTTTTGTAACAGAAACGCAGAAAGCAAGAGAAAACAAGTAGAGCAAGAAAAGCAAGAAAGGAGTGAAAGTGAAAGTGAGAATGTGAAAGTGTTTGTGAGGTAAGAATGAGCATATATATATATATATATATATATATATATATATATATATATATATATATATATATATATATAGAGAGAGAGAGAGAGAGAGAGAGAGAGAGAGAGAGAGTTTTCAACGGATATAAAACAAAATTAATGAGAAATTAAAATACACAAAAAATGATTAAAAGCATTAATGATTTCTAACAAGGGAGATGGCGTAAAAGATTTTTGAACAGTTATCGATGTGACTAATGCCTCAACTTTGTCAACTCAACCGTTTCAATTTCTCAAAGTTTGAACACATATTCATCTTTAGAGCACACCTGGAGCTTAGGTTGATAGTTGTTGATGTTATGAAATGCATGTTCTATCCTTGAAATGAAAGGTTCCCAGAGATGAACTTTCAGATCTTTCTAGATAGATTCTGATACAATTCTCCTTCTTACTTCAGAAGAAATATTGGTCAGAAGTTCAAAAGTAAAGTTCTGAGAGTTAAATATATAGAAATAACATATTCATTCTGGACGTAATTTCATACTAAGGTGTTTCAAAATGAAATTAAACCTATCTTCAGCAAGGGTTTTTGTGAATACATCAGCCCATTGATGGTTTGTGTCTATAAATTTTAAAGACAAGATTCCCTTATGAGTATAGTCCCTAATGAAATGATGTTTAATTTCTATATGTTTAGCTCTAGAATGTAAAATAGGATTTTTAGAAAGACAAATAACAGAAGTATTATCACATAGGATAGGGATGTTACTCTCATAAATCCTCAAGCTGATTCTTCATCCAGAGCATCTGAGTACTGCATCCAGTTGCTGCTATGTATTCAGCTCCAACAGTTGAAAGTGAAATTGTAGATTGTCTTTTGCTGGACCAAGAGATTAAGTTGTCTCCCAGAAATGGACAGCTTCCAGGAGTACTTTTCTTTCCATTCTGTCTCCATCAAAGTCAGCATCGCAGTACCCTACAAGTTTGTATTCTCTGGATTTTATATAGCAAAGGCCAAGATTAGTAGTACCTTTCAAATACCTGAAAATTCTCTTGACAACTGTTAAGTGAGATTCTCTAGGATTTGATTGGAATCTAGCATAAAGGCAAACACTATATAAAATATCAGGTCTTGAGGAAGTTATAAGTATAGGAGATAGCCAATCATACCTCTATAGATCTTCTGATCTACTTTCTTTCTTACCTCTTCCTTTTGCAAAATACATGTAGGATGCATTGGATTTTTGGATAGCTTACTTTCAGACATATCAAATTTCTTCAGAAGTTCTTTAACATATTTTCTTTGATGTATGTAGGTTCCTTTTGATGTTTGATTGATTTGGATTCCCAAAAAGAACTTCAGTTCTCCCATTAAGCTCATTTCAAATTCTTCCTGCATAGTCTTAGCAATTTCTTTGCCTAGAGAGCTTTTAGTAGACCCAAAAATTATATCATCTACGCAAATTTGACAGATCAAAATATTGTTCTTAAATGTTTTACAGAAAAGAGTTGTGTCCATCTTCCCTCTGGTAAAGTTATTTTCTAAGAGAAAGTTACTTAGTCTTTCATACCAAGCTCTGGGAGCTTGTTTCAGACCATACAACAATTTCTTAAGTTTATAAACATATTATGGATGTTTTGGGTTTTCAAAACCAGGGGTTTGATGCACATAAACTTCTTCATCAATGTAACCATTTAAAAACGCACTCTTGACATCCATCTGATATAGAGTAATGTCATTATTTACATCAAAAATAAATTAAGAGTCTGATAGATTCTAACCTTGCGACTGGTGCAAATGTTTTTGTATAGTCTATTCGCTCTTTCTGACTATAACCTTGTGCAACTAGTCATGCTTTGTTTCTGACAACTTCTCCGTGTTCATTCAGCTTGTTTCTGAAGATCCATTTGGTTCCAATGTTGAATCCTTTGGGTTTAGGAACTAGATCTCATACGTCATTTCTGGTGAATTGATTTAGTTCTTCCTGCATTGCAAGTATCCAATCATTATCTGAGAGTGCTTCATCAATGGAAGTGGGTTCAATCAGAGAGACTAATACCATTAGAGATTCTTCAGAGTTTTTGAATGAAGATCTTGTTCTAATTGGATCATCTTTCTTTCCTAGAATTTTATCTACTGGATGAGCCAACATGCTTCTGGATTGTCTTTTCAAAATGGGTTCTTCAGAAGTTGTTGTGGCATTTGTGTTGTCTTTTTCTGTAGATGGTTGTTCTTCAGATGTTCTGGTTTCTGTACCTGTAATTTGAACTTCTATATCTGCAAGAGATTCATTCTGCTTTGGGTTTTGGAGGCCAAGCTAATCATCAAATCTGATACAAATAGATTCCACCACAATACGTGTTTCTGTGTTGTATACTCTGTATCCTTTCGAATGTTCAGAGTATCCTAACATGAAACATTTTTGTGCCTTAGAATCAAACTTGTTCAGAGAATCATTACTGTTCAGAATAAAACAAGTACATCCAAAAGGATGAAAATAAGAAATGTTGTGCTTTTTGTCCTTCCACAATTCATATGGAGTCTTCTCCAGAATAGGTCTTATAGAGATTCTATTCTGAATATAGCACGTTGTATTAACTGCTTCTGTCCAAAACAAATTATCCATGTTAGTCTCATTGATCATTGTTCTGGCCATCTCTAGTAAAGTCCTGTTCTTTTATTCTACAACTTCATTTTGTTGTGGAGTTCTAGGACAATAAAAATCATGAGAGATTCCATTTTCATTAAAAAATAACTCCAGTTTTTTTTTCAAATTCTCCACCATGATCACTTCTGACTTTTACAATTCTAAACTCTTTTTCATTTTGAACTTGTTTGCAGAAGGTAGAAAATGCAGAGATTGACTCGTCCTTGTGTCTAAAGAACTTTACCCATGTCCATCTACTATAGTCATCTACGATCAGTAATCCATACTTCTTGCCATTGATTGAAGCAGTTTTCAGTGGTCCAAACAAATCAATATGCATAAGCTCTAATGGTCTAGAGGTAGAAATAACATTTTTTTATTTGAAAGAAGGTTTAGCAAACTTGCCTTTCTGACATGCTTCACACAAATCATCTGAGCTGAACTTCAAATTAGGAAGTCCTCTGACCAGATTGAGTTTGTTAATTTGGGATAATCTTATCATACTAACATTCCCCAATCTTATGTTACAAACCCATTGCTCGTTGTTAACAGACATAAGGAATTCCACATTCTGACTTTTTAGTTCATAAAGTTTTATTTTGTAAATGTTGTTCTTTCTCTTTCTATTAAAAAGGATAGTTCCATCTTTCTGACTAACAGCTTTGCAGAACTTTTAATTAAATATTGGTGTTTCAATCTTGCTGTTAAACACATCTGCAACATAGAGGAATTTATCTTTGGGTACCCATATCTTTCTGGGTCCTTGTTTGTTAGAGTTTACATAATTCTGATTGAGTTTAGGTTTTTCAATAGAATTTGTAGAATAAGATGACTCACTGGTGTATTTTAAATCATGTTTATGTCCATGTGTAAAGTGAGAATTTAAAGGTGTGTATTTTATGACCATGTCATCAACTTGTTTAAATTGATGTGGTGCTTCTCCTTTAGGTTTAACATATCTTATGCCTCTTCTACCATTTTTGCTAAGTCCATAGATCATTGAGGCAATTTTGCTTATGTCTATGTTCTTAGCTAGAAATTTTTGAAAACTATGATCATACTGTTTTATGATGCTATCAGAACTAGATAGAACTTCTAAGTCATATTCTTTCTGAGCTTTATGTTTTTCAAAAGAGTTTTCAAGTTTTGAAATGATTTCTTTTAGCTTAGTGTTTTCTGCTTTTAGTTTCCTAGTTTCTTCAGATTCAGATACTAGACCATGTTTCAGGTTTTTGTATTTGAATTGAAGTTTCTGATATTTTTCAAGAATTTATGGGAGACTATCTTATAATTGAGATCTAGACACTTTAGAGAATACCTCTTATGTTTCTGAGTCTGATCCAGATTCTGATGAGTTGGTATCATCTGATATATTGGCCATTAAATCAATGTTAGCATGTTCATTTTCTGATTCTAATTCAGCTTCAGAAGATTATGAGTCATCCCAAGTAGCCATAAGACTTTTCTTCTTATCTCTGTTGAATTTATTCTTAGAATTTTCTTTCTGTAGTTTAGGACAATCACTTTTGTAATGTCCAGGTTCCTTGCATTCATAGCACACTACTTCTTTGCTTCTAAACTTCTTGTAACCAGAAAATGATTCAGAGTGATTGCTTGATCTTCTAGGGTTTTTGAGTTTCTTTTGTTTGTGCTTCTAGAGTTGTTGAACCCTTCCGGAAAGGATTGATGATTCATCTTCTTCTTATGAGCCACTAGAGCTTTCTTTTTCTACCTAAAAAGCTTTAGATTCAGATTTGTTAGATTTAAGAGAAATGGACTTACCTTTCTTCTGAGGTTCATCTTCTTCAAGTTCTATATCATGACTTCTCAAATAGCTTATTAATTATTCAAGAGACATTTCATTCAGATTCTTTGATAGCTTTAGAGCAGTGACCATGGGTCTCCATGCCTTTGGCAAGCTTTTGATTATCTTTTTCCCATGATCAGCTGTTAAGTATCCTTTGTCCAGAACTTTTAATCCAACAACCAGAATTTGAAACCTTGAGAACATTTTTTGAATTGTTTCATCTTCTTCCATTTTGAACACTTCATACTTCTGAATGAGTGCCAGAGCTTTAGTCTCCTTGACTCGAGTGTTGCCTTCACGCGTCATTCTCAGAGAGTCAAACATATATTTGGAAGATTCTCTATTTGTGATCTTCTCATACTTTGTGTGTGAGATGGCATTTAAAAGAATTGTTTTGGCCTTGTGATGATTTATGAACTCTTTCTTTTGTTGGGCTGTCATATTTTTTTCTTTCAATCTTCTGACTATTGTTCCAAACTGGATGAGTGTAACCATCAGTTACCATATCCCAAAGGTCTCCATCATGCGCCAGAAAGAAACTTTCCAGAACATCCTTCTAGTAGTCAAAGTTCTCACCATCGAACACTAGAGGTTTTCCATTGATCTTGTCATTCTGATTGTCGTTGTTGTTATGGAGTTGTTCCACCATAGTGTTTTTCTTAAAGATCTTTATCTGACACAGTTAAGTGTTAGCACCTAGAACCAGGCGCTCTGATGCCAATTGAAGGGATGAAAAACACAAGAAAGGGGGTTTGAATTGGGGTTTTCAAAAATTAAAGGCAATAAACACAACAAATTTATCCTGGTTTATTTGAACTCAAACTACATCCAGTCCACCTGCCAAGGTGATTTTGCCTCTCTCAGATGAGGTCTTAATCCACTATTCATGATATGATTACAATTCACAAAGACCTATTGTTAGTGTCTTCTTGAGACTATTGACTAATACTTGAGTCATTCAAGGAATATCAAATATTTTTTTATTACAAGTGTGTAAAGGATTGCTTCTAAAAAGCTATTATCACAACTGTGATATTATTACACAAAATTAATTCAAATGAGAGTGAAGAAAAAAAAGGATAGTTTAAATATACGTGCAAGAGTTCCTTTCGATTTTCTTCAAAGTAACTCCTTTATATAGATAAATATTTGAACCGTTGGAGACACCTAAAATTATTTTTGGATGATGATAAATGTCTTTGAAGAGTTTCCAAATAGAGAGATTTTTGTCTGCTAGTCGTTAAATCTTTGATACTCAATTAATGAGGCTGATTCTGAAATCAGAGTTTGTGTGTATGTGAATATCAGAGTTTGATCAAAGGAGCCGCTTGTGTTGGGCGTGATACGCAGTCAGATCATCCATATAGACTCTGTGAATATTTCTTGTTGTAGAACTTCTATCATATGTGAAGAACTTCTTGTTGTTGCATCAGAACTTCTATTATTTGTAAAGAACTTCTTGCTTTTTATCAGAACTTCCTGCACATTAAAATAAATAATTTTAAGGAGCATGTTTTGTTATTTTTAAAATAAAGTAACATTTTTTATCATCAAAAATATTTAGAGTGAATATAATCAATTCTTGTTCTAATAGTGTGTCGCGTTACAAGTTGAAGGCCAACAATGGTGATGACAATGACTATGACAATGTTAGTAGGAAGCATCCTCCTGCTAAAGTATTATGGTACTTGCCAATAATTTAATTTTTTAAAAGACCTTTTGCTAATTTTAGTGACACGAAGAATCTTAGATGACATGCAGATGAAATGACCCGTGATGGAAACATTTTCCATGTAGCTGATTCATTGCAATGGAAGAAAAAGGATTCGTTGTTTCTGGATTTTAGAGTTGAGATAAGAAACATTAGGCTTGGGCTTGCCACTGATGAAATGAAACCATTTGGTAATATGAGCACTAATCGTACTTTGTGGCATGTTCTTCTCACTACAACCTATCTCAATTGTTGTGCATGAAGCGCGAGTATATATTGTTAAGTATGATGATTTCTGGCCCACGACAACCTGGTAACGACATAGATGTTTATCTAAGTCCATTAATTGATGATTTACGACCCTTATGGGATGAAGGAGTTGAAGTTGATGATGCATATTCTGGGGGGAAGTTTAAGATGTGCGTAATTTTATTTTGCACAATCAACGGCTTTCCAGCTTACTGTAACTTGGCTGGCTATAGTGTCAAAGGACATAGAGCATGTCATATATGTGAAAATGATATTTGTTATCACCAACTTGAGTTTTCAAAAAATACCATTTACCTTGGGAATAAAAAATTTCTTAAACCCGATCATCCTTATTGTAGATTGCAAAAGGCTTTTAATGGAGAGCAAGAGTTTGATAAGGCTCCTGAACCTTTAACTGGGGGAATTTTATCAACGACATGAACACATTATTGTTGTCTTTAGGAAGAGAAAAATAAAAAAGGGAAGTTGCGAAAAATATATGGAAAATAGGTTCATCTTCTTTGATCTTCCATATTGGTCAAGTCTTGATGTTAGACATTGTCTTGATGTGATGCACGTGGAAAAAATGTGTGTGATAGTTTGATTGTTACACTTCTAAACATTTCAAGCAAGACTAAAGATAATAAGACTTCCTGTCTTGATATAGAGAAGATGGGTATAAGAAAACAGTTGGATCCAATAGTGAAAGTAAAAAGAACTTATCTGCCTCCAACATGTCACACTCTATCTAAAAAAGAAAAAGAAAATTTTATGTGAGTGTTTGTAAGGTATTAAAGTTCCACAAGGTTACTCATTAAAAATCAAGAAACTTGTATCAATGTAAGATTTCAAGTTAATTGGTTTAAAATTTCATGATTTTCATGTATTGATGCAACAACTTCTACCAGTGGCTATCCGTGGGATCCTACCAAAAAATATGAGAGTAAGTATAACGAGATTGTGATTATTCTTCAATGTCATATGTAATGAACTTCATGATTTCAAAAAATTAGATGAATTAGAAGACGAGGCTGCCATAATCTTGTGTCAATTGAAGATGTATTTTCCTCCATCATTTTTTGACATTATGGTTCACTTACTCGTTCATCTAGTCAGAGAAATCAAAATTTGTGTATAAGTTTATTTAAGATGGATATATCCAATAGAGCGATATATGAAGATCTTTAAAGGATATACGAAGAATAGTAATTGTAACACCCTTTTTACCCATAACAAATTTAAGCATATTATTTAAACAAAATCAGAGTTCAACACAAAAAGGGTGTCACATATTCAACATATTCAACAAATAAACATCATATATGTGTCTTGTCCCATAACACAGGTTGCATCTTTTGTCATAAATAAAACAAATGCCTCAACTCATGGTAGCGAATCAATATTCAACCTCTTAAATCTTCATAAAATAAAAGTTACAACTATAAACCAAAACATCTTCATAAAGTGTTATTATTAAAAAAAAAAAAAAAAAAGCATTCCCCAGTGTTACACGACTCAGTAGCAGACTTAGGAGTCTCCCACTGTAACACTGCATCAATCTTCGACGAATCTACATCAATTCCACTACTGGAAATCACATGTCCCCGAAAACTTACTTCTTGCAACCAGAACTCACACTTTGATAGCTTTGCATACAACTTCTTCTCTCGCAACACTTGTAATACAATTCTCAAACGCCTTGCATGTTCCTCTTCTGTCTTGGAATAAATTAGAATATCGTCAATAAAGACTACCAAAAATTTATCCAAGTACTCATGAAAGATTCTATTCATGTACTCAATGAACACACCGGGTGCATTGGATACACCGGACGACATCACCGTATACTCATAATGACCATACCTCATTCTGAAAGCTGTCTTCGGAATATCATCATACTTAACACGAATTTGATGGTAACCAGACCTTAAATCAATTTTGCTGAATACAAAAGCTCCTTCCATCTGATCCATCAAATCGTCGATTCTCGGAAGTAGATACTTTTTCGTGATAATAACCTTGTTCAACTATCGATAATCAACAAACAACCTCATGCTACCATATTTCTTTTTAACCAACAACACCGGAGCATCCCACAGAGAAACACTAGGTCGAACAAACTTCTTCTCTAACAACTCTTCTAGTTGCTTCTTCAACTTACTCAATTCTACAACAGACATCTGATACAGAGTCATAGACACAAGACTAGTACCAGGTAATAAATCTACTGCAAACTCAACTTCACGCTCTGGAGGTAAATCACTTATATCCTCCGGAAATACATCAGGAAACTCTTGAACAACCGGTAATTCAACTATTGAAGTCTTCCCTTCGACTTGCTGTTGCACCCCAAAATTTGCCCTCACAATACAAGACTTTGTGTTCTAAGAAGGTTCACAAGGTTCACAAGTTCTCCAACATTTGCATAACCTTTCATGAGGGTCATGAAGTCTACAAGTTACTTCTTGAAGGTTCACAAGGTTCACAAGTCCCACAATGCTTTCAATACCTTTCATGAGGTTCATGAAGTCTACAAGTTACTTCTTGAAGGTTCACAAGGTTCACAAGTTTCTCTACATTTATAAGACCTTTCATGAGGTTCATGAAGTCTACAAGTCACTTCTTGAAGGTTCACAAGGTTCACAAGTTTCACAATGATTACAAAGCTTTCCTGAGGTTTATGAGGTCTACAAAGCCACTTCATGAGGTTCACAAGGTTCACAAGCTTCACAACACCTCCCATGAGTATCACAAGACATTTTATGAAGATTCCCAAGGTTCACAAAGTTCACAATTGGTCAAAGAAGTTGACAATTCCCTCAGACAATGCACCTCCTAAGCAATGCATCCAAAACTAGGGTTTTGACTTTAATCAGGCTAAAGTGACTTCCAATACCTCAAGTGAGTTTCATAACATCTTATATGTGTGTAAGAACCCCCATGACAAGTTTCAAGACTTTTCTCAAAAGTTTGCTCAGTCGGATGATCAGATAAGTCAAAATCAGTCAATGCAGTTAAAAAGTCAAACTGAGGTCAACTGTGGTCAAACCAAAGTCAAACTTCATGATTTTTTGCCAACATCAAGTATATGAAGTAAAATTCATCATTTGATCAAGGGTTGATCATGATTCACCAAGGAGATTCCAGATCATCAATAATCAGGAGTTTCTAAATTAGGGTTTCCTTAGTAAAAGTCAACTGAACTTTGACCAATAAAACTTTCACATACTTCATCACCAAGTCTCCATCCAAAGCTCATTTTGAAGGAAATTGAATTCTCTACAACTTTGATGTTGAAAGTTAATCCCAAAAATGCTTCATTTGAAAGATATGATCTAAGACATTATAGGTCATTTCAAAAGTCAACAAAAAGTCAACAACTTCAAAAGGGCATAACTTGAGATTGGTAAATGATATGGACCTGAAACCAATGGGGTTGTTTAGAGGACTCTTCAAGCTTTTCAAAAAGTCCAAGAACACCCTCATGCCTTTAAAATTGAGGGAGATGTGCCCTTGCAAAGTTGGGAAAATTTGTGATGGTCTATGATGAAAATGAGGGCCTAAAAGCAATTTTCTCCAAATGGGCTGGCCAAATTATGACCCAACCCATACAATAACATCATGCACGAAATTTCCATCATATTTTCATAATTTTTATTTTATTTAATTAATTTATTATGATTTTTTATTCTTAAAATCATTTTAAATTTAAATAAAATATTAAATGTGAAGATTTAATTGATTTATTGATTCTAGAAAGTCATAAAATCAATATGGAACAAATTGATGCAAGAATTATATGGAGTGGCTTGAAATAGAAAGCATTGGTACAAAAATATTGAACTTTCATGGCATGATCTTTCTCAATCTTAAAATATCAAAACTTCCACATAATCAATCAAAGTTTTTGACCTAATTAAGTCTCCTATATATACTAAACTCATTGCCATTGATCAAACACGAATCCAGCAGCTCAAGGGTAAGTTTCAAAAACTCAAAGTTCATCCAAAAAGTGGGATTCGGATTTCATCATCCAAGAAGTTTGAAGGTAAAATAAGGACATGGCTAGACTCCTTGATCATCATGGAACATAAACCGATCATTACATTGCCTCATAGCATCACATATTGAGGAACCCGAATCCAATTTTACCTTGAATTTCAATTTTTCGATTTCACTTATTTGTGCATTATTAATGAATTTTGTTTGTGCTTTTGTGTTTGTGATGATCCAAGGAACGATTCTGGACAAATTAATTGGATTTTCGTGACCTTATACAGATTCGGCCATGTTAGGGTTCATAACCTCATAATTAGGGTTTAACGTTTGAAAGCACATAAATAAATTCTGGAAACGTAGAGTTGTTGTGTGAACTATAAGGATTATGAATCACTAACCAATTTTGTGAATTGATGCTGTTTCATGAAAGTTTGGATTTCGCAGGTTTGAACAGGTAGTAGAATTCGCAGGTAAACTCCCAGCTATTTTCGTAGCTAAATTCGCAGCCCTGGAGGTAGAAGATGACTACTTCCCGCGCGTTGAAAAATTCAAATATTGTTGAATATATTTTATTAATTGTGTTTGATTTGTTTATCACAAGCACGCTTGTGGTCCAGTGGTAAGGTTGATGCGTATTGATGTGAGGACACCAGTTCGATTCTTGGCCAGTGCATTGTTTTGTTTTTATTTTTCAGGATAAAAGTAAGCATAATATATAATGTGTTGTTGTCAATCCATGACCAGAAGGGCTCTCCCAGCCAGGTGGTCAAGCATGCGCGCATACATCCTAAAGGTCCTGGGTACGATTCCTACCCCAGGCCTTTTTATTTCATTATTTTTCTGGATTTTCAAGACAAAGGATAAAACCAATTTCTCCCTTCCACTTATTGCCTGCGCACCCAATGGCTTGGTGGTTGTTGTTCTTGTTGGGAAACAGACTGACCTGGGTTCAAACCCCAGTCAGGTAAGTTTTTCATATTTTTTCCTTCTTTTATTTGTTTTATGTATTATAATCTTAAATTAAATATAAATTTTCGTATATAGGTCTTTTCCTAAATAATAAATTATAATAATAAGGCATGGTTAATATTTTTTCTAAAAAATTCCAAAAAATATATAATGGTTCTTAAATTATTTTCTTTATTTTGTGATTAAATTATAAATATATGTATATTATAAATTAAACTCTAAAAATATTTTTTTTCTAACAAAATCCTAATTTATTTTTCTAAATACCTATTAAAATACCAAATTGTTTATTTTCTAATTTTGTGATGTAGTTGTTATTATACATGTTATAATTTGTTTGTAAATATATTTATAATCCAAATTATTTTTTCTTTTAATGTTTAGAAACAATTTAATTCATAATAATTATATTTTTGTATATGGTTTAAAATAATTTATAAATATAATAGTTAATAGAATTAAATTTTATAAATATGATTAATATTGTCAATATGATATTTAAAACCTATTTTCTTCTTATAATGTGTAAATGTTTTTAAAAAAAAATAAATAAATGTTAATATATGTTTAAAAAGAATTAAATTTGTAATAACTAAAATTTATAATTACATTATGTTTAAATTTTTATTAAAATCCAATTTTTGTGTGTATAATATTTAATTCTATTTTATTTAATTATTGTTATTAACCATATTATTTATCTTGCTCTATTAATTTTATATATTATTATTATTTCACTAATCTTTATTATTTACTAACCATATTATTATTTATCATTATATTTTTATGTTTCTAACCTTGTTTATTATTTCTAAATTATTATTATTATTATTTTATCATTACTAACCCTTTATTATTTATTTTTTATTATTTATTGCTTATTTATTTATTATTTATCTTGCTATTTATTTTGCTTATTATTATAATTTTGTAATTGCTTCCTGGATGTAAATTTTATAATTATTTAATTATTTCTGCTATGGTTAGTAATTAGGGAGTGCAAATATGTATTCTATGTAAAATAAATTAGATCACTTTAATCATAAGATAATTAAATTAAACACTCACACACGTAAGTCGATTTTTATCGCCGTCTCACTTTCTAAGGTTATCCCTCAAGTTGCCTACGAATAATGGTCAAGTGGGGTGTATAAAGTAAGTCCCTTTAAAAAGAAAATCATCAAGTCCCTCATGGTTGCCTATACGAATTGAGTCCCTTCGAAATAATGATGATAGTCCCTCCAGTATGCTTAATACACCCCACAGTTGCCTTCATAAAAACAGATGTCCCTCTCATGTCCCTTTACATCCAAGGTAATGAATACCTACTCCTTAATAGTAGGGATAGTCTTACCAATGAAAGGATAAAGAACAAGAAAGACTTAGAACTTTAGGGTAGGTACCTCTTAGTTGCTTGCTCACTTCATTTTTCAAACACTTAACCAATTTCAAACAAATTTTCAAAAAACAAGTTTTTACACATCCGTACATGGATTATTATTAACTATTCTGAAAATTTTTCTATTCACACACTACACTTTCAAAAACAATTCAAAAGTGAGCTAAGTAACTAAGAGCCCATGGATAACCATGGATGTAAAGGGTGCTAACACCTTCCCTTTACATAACCTACCCCCCGGACCCAAAAATCTTTTAAAGGTCTTTCCTGTTCTTTTATGCCTTTCCTTTGGATAAAATAAAAGTCGGTGGCGACTCTTGCTATCCGCAACATTACTTAAAGTCAGTTCTCCCACCGTGTTACAGAACTGGCGACTCTGCTGGGGATTTAAATTTAAGAGGGGTACCCTTAGGAATTAGATCACTTTAAATTGTTTGCCTTGTTTGCTTTACTTTACTTGTTGGGTGCTTTATGTGTGAAAGGTCCTAACCCGGATCTAGTGTACCTTAGGTAAATGGCAATAGACCAAGGAAACTGTACGACGTATATCGATACGGTTGATCTGGTGGCCATAGTTAGTGTGACTTCTTGGTTGGTGCTTATGTTCCTTAAGTCAAGTTGAGGATAATATGAGGCTGCCATATGTTGTCAATGCACTAACTAACTTTTAGAACCCTAGTTAACTCATCTTGGCCTTTAGAAAGTAGTGAGGTAACCGGCTTTGGTGCAGACTGAAGTTGGTTGACACTCGATACTACGCTCATTGAGATCTTAAACTTGGAGGGTTTTGGTTGGCAAGTAAGTTGCCTTCTGATCAACCACCCTTGTGAAGGATCAATGATATTGAGATCCCTTAGAACCCGGTTACTTTTGTAGGACAGGATGAACCATCTAACTTCAGGGGAGGGTACTTACCTTAAAACCTCATGCAAGCCTTTAAACCTAGGGCTATGGTGTGACTTGTTTGTGTGTGCCACATGTTTGTGATTGAACATAACATCATGACATCATCATGCATCATGAGCATAGCATTTTCACTAACCATTTCAAGGACCAAAGGATTTATCTTTGTTCTTTGTTGCAGGTCATGGCTTCTACTCGTAGGAATACCATAAGGATCAACTTTGTGGGGATACCTCCCAAACTTAAAGAGTTGGTTTCTCAAGTGTCTGATCACTCCCAGTTCATCAAGAGACATGGTCACCTACTGGATCTAGTCACTTCAGGGTTCAATGAAGACATGATGAGTGTGCTGTTTCAGTTCTTTGACCCTAAGCACCATTGCTTTACATTCCCTGATTATCAGCTGGTTCCAACCATGGAGGAGTTCTCTAAACTTCTGGGTATACCTGTTCTGGATCAAAGACCCTTCACAGGCTTGGAGAAAGAGCTTAAACCAGAGGTTATTGCTGCAGCCCTACATCTGAAGAAGTCTGACATTGTTCTAGAAACGAGAAGTGGAGTCAAGGGTATTCTGGCCAAGGTGCTAATGGATAAGGCTCAAATGTTCTTGAAGGCCAGGAGCTATGATGCTTTTGAGGAGATCTTAGCCTTGCTGATATATGGCTTAGTATTGTTCCCCAATCCAGATCAGTTCATGGATGTTCATGCCATCAACATTTTCCTGAGTCACAATCCAGTGCCTACATTGCTTGGAGACATTCTGCATTCTCTTCACACCCGTACTACGAGGGCAAGAGGAACTTTGATGTGCTGTATACCTTTACTTTCTAGGTGGTTTATTTCTCACCTTCCTCGCTCAGTAATGAAGAATGAGCAGGGATTCAGATGGTCCAAGAGGATCATGTCACTTTCTCACTCAGACATCCATTGGTGCTCCAGATCTGTGGAGAATGTCACCATCATTGACCGTTGTGGGGAGTTTCCTAATGTGCCACTACTAGGAATAAGAGGAGGCATCACCTACAACCCCTCTCTAGCTTTACGACAGTTTGGTTACGCTCGGAGCGATGGCCCACATGACATGTTGATTCAGGGCATTGTGTTTGATTACGACAACGATCTTCAGGGTTACCGTCAGAGATTCATACGAGCTTGGGGAAAGGTAAACAGGATTGACAGCAAGACACTGGAGCCTAAGTACACTATTCCTATGGAGGCTTATCTCAGATGGGTACGATCTCGTGCTCAGACACTCATGATGCCATATCCTGCTGTCCTACCAGTTACCATGGAACCTGTTGCTGAAGGAGACACTGCTTATACCATCCTTCACCCAGACATGCCTACTGATATGGAAGACTTGCAGAGATCATGGATCCAACTGAAGGAGCAAAGGGATACTTTCGAGGCTCATTACAAAGCAAGCCAAGCAAGAATCCTAGAGCTAACAAAGCAACTTCACGAGGAACGGAACCTCAACTCATACCTCAACATAAAGAGGAAACGTCCATGGGAAACTTAAAACCCCATCTTTTGTACTCATTTTACTTTCATTTTTTGTAAGCCTAAAAGGCAAAACAAGTTATTACTAATAAAAAGTTACTTTCTTGTTTGTCTAAGCAAATTTAAATTCTGCGGTCCTTGAAAACATTGCATATGCATTCCCATATCATATCATTGCATCACAGGTTTATAATTGTGCACAGGTTTCTCATCTTCTCGCTGTTTATTTCAGCAATGGCTCTTGAACAATCAGTTAAGGATCTTCAGGCACAGAATGCACAGTTCCAAGAGCTGATCCTGAACCTATCCAAGGGGCAGGATGAATTGAAGACACTGCTGGCCAAGAAGACTAAGAAGACTAGAAGGTCTGCTGGGTTGATCAACATGGGAAGAAGGTTCAAAGGTCTCGCCAAGACCAAAGAACCAGCTGAAGACTATGAATCTGAAGAATCTGAGCAGGAGGTAGGCAGTCTCCACCATTCAATGGGGGACTCCGATTCTGAGGCTAACTACTACCATGAGCCTAATGAAGACAAATTCAAGATGCTGGTGGATAGGATGGATGCTATGGAGTTGCAGAAGTCATCTGGGCTGGATTTTGAGGATTTGAGTTTGATATCTGGGGTTGTGATACCCATTGGTTTCAAGGTTCCTACCTTTGTTGTTTATGATGGGGTCTCCTGTCCCAAGCTGCATTTGAGGTCTTATGTCAGAAGGATCCAACCCCACACTGCTGACAAGAAGTTGTGGATCCACTTTTTTCAAGAGAGCTTATCTGGAGCTCAGCTGGAGTGGTATTATCAGTTGGAGAGTGTCAACATCAGAGACTGGAATGATCTTGCTGAAGCTTTCTATAAGCAGTACCAATACAATGCTGACTTAGCCCCCACTCGCATGCAGCTTCAGAGCATGTCTATGGGTGCCAAAGAAAGTTTTAAGGAGTATGCTCAGAAGTGGAGAGATTTAGCTGGAAGAGTTCAACCCCCTTTGACTGACAGGGAGCTGGTTGATATGTTCATGTGTACGCTGAATGGTCCGTTTTATAGTCATCTCATTGGAAGCTCATCATCTGGCTTCACTGAGTTGATCATGACAGGAGAGCGGGTAGAGAATGGTATCAAGAGTGGTAAGATCCAAGTGGGCACTTCTTCATCAGGTGCTGCAAAGAAGCCTCCCACCGTGAAGAAGGAATCCAATGTTGTTTATGGTCAATCTGATCGTAACAGAAGGCATCAGTCTGTTAGTGCAGTTCATATTTCAAATCCAACTCCTGCAACAACGGAACAGCCTCAAGGCAACCAACAGAGGGCTAGAAGACAGTTCACGAAGATCAACATGTCAATGGCTCAGGCATTGCAACACTTGTTGAAGGCTGAACTTATTACCCTGAGGGAGGCTCCTCAGAATCCCAATGTTACCTCTCCCAAGTACAATCCCAACGCACGATGTGCATATCATTCAAACTGTCCAGGACATGATACTAATAACTGCTGGGTCTTGAAGAACAAAATTCAAGATATGATCGATGCTGGAGAGATTGAGTTTGATCCACCAGGTACTCCAAATGTGATTACAGCTCCAATGCCAAATCACGAGAAGACTGTCAATGCCATTGATGAAGACCTACATGTCTATTCAGTTGCGGAGTTGACCACACCATTGTCTGTCATCAGAAAGAAGTTAGTGCAAGCTGGGTTCTTTCCGGGTTGTCGTGAAGATTGTGTTTATTGTGAGTATAATCCCGAGAAGTGCTTCAGGTTGAAGGATGGAATTCAGCGTCTCATGGATAATTACACCATTGTATTTGAAAGGAGACCAACATCTGTGGAAAGTATGGTGGATCATCTGACTCGGGGTAAGAAGATTGAAGAGGTTGATATGGTTGACAAAGTACCGATAAGAATCACTTCAAAGGGTCCCATTAAAATCACTCATCAGGGTCCAATCAAAATTACTGTTGAAGGTCCTGTGAAAGTTGTTGCTGAAGCCAGGGTAGCTCCTGTGGTCATTACTACTCCTGGACCTATCCCATATACGTCTGATAAAGCTGTGCCTTGGCATTATGGGTCTGATGTTTACATCCATGGTGTCAAGCAAGAGCCTGTAGCTGATGTGCCTGTTGACGTTGATAATATTGCTGGATCTAGTAAGATGACTCGTAGTGGAAGAGTCTTCTCTCCTCCAATTGCTTCTAAGAGTGCAGTTGCTCCTACTGCTACTTCTACCACTGATGCTCGGGGCAAAGGTCCTGTTATCGAGCCTGTATCTACTGATGTGCCAGCTGCTGATGATCTCTCTAAGCAAATGGAAGAAGTATTGAAAATCATTCGTAAGAGTGATTATGACATTGTTGACCAATTGGGGCATACTCCCTCAAAGATTTCTATGCTCTCCCTATTATTATGTTCTGAGGCTCATGCCAAGTCATTGATCAAGTTCCTGAAGATGGCTCATGTACCCAGTGCAATTTCTGTTGACCAATTTGAAAACTGTGTTGCCCACCTGACCTACGACAATGGGTTAGGATTTTCTGATGCTGATTTGACCCCTGCCAAGAGAGATCATAACAGGGCCTTGCATATTTCAATTGAATGCAGGGGCACTACCCTGTCTCATGTGCTGATAGACAATGGTTCCTCTTTGAATGTGTTGCCCAAGGAAGTCCTGAATAAGCTGAGTCCTGAAGATGTTGTACTGAAGCCCAGTAATATTGTGGTAAAGGCTTTTGATGGTTCTAGAAGAGTAGTGCATGGAGAAATTGATCTTCCAATCCAAGTTGGTTCCCAGATGTTTACTGCTACGTTTTATGTGATGGATATTCGTCCTTCATACTCTTGTCTGCTTGGTCGTCCCTGGATCCATGGGGCAGGTGCTGTGACCTCTACACTGCACCAAAAGTTGAGATACCCAGTGAATGGAAAGGTTGTTACGGTCTATGGAGAAGAAGAGTACTTTGTCAGCCATGTGAATACTTTCAAGTATCTGGAAGTGGAAGGTGAATACATTGAGACTCCGTGTCAGTCATTTGAAGTGGTTCCCTGGGTTGTTAATGATTGTGTAGCTCCTCCTGCTGTGAAGAAGGTTCCTGTGGTCATCAGAAAACCTCCAACAATGGCAATGGCCTCCCTCAATGATGCTAGAGCTGTGGTGGATGAAGGTGGTTGTACTATTTGGGGTCAGCTTCCTGATATTCCATACAAGTCTGACAAGTTTGGTTTGGGTTTCACTGCAGAGTCCCAGAAGGCTGTTCGTCATGCTCGTGCTGCTCGTATCACCAATCAAGGGGTTATCAACGCTGTGGGAGACTATGATGAAGACTACAACTTGGATGCATGGATTTTTCCTACTGTGGGTGCTGGACTCAATAATTGGAAAGCTGAAGATGTTATCCCTATCTCCTTTAGTCAGGAGTAAATACTATTACTGTGTTATGTTTTTAAATTTGTAATTTCTTGAACAATAAGACTTTCAAGCCATGTGCCTTACCCGGGGCACAATGGTGTGCTTGTTACGGGTTGTCATTTCATTTGCATACTTCATTCAATAAAATCAGTGGACGTTTCGTTTTCGTAAATATTGTGTTCCTTGTCTTTCTTTTCTTTTATTTTCGTTTTATCAGCTATGTGTTCTTACACACACCCACATCACTAAATGCAGATCCTCATCCACTCTGGATCCTGTTGATAACAGTTCTACTATTGCCAATTATAATTTCGAGAATCCGATCTATCAAACTGAAGACGGAAATGAGGACGATTGTGAAATACCTGTAGAGCTTGCTAGGTTGTTACAACAAGAAGAGAAAGCTATACAGCCACATGAAGAGCCAGTCGAAGTTGTGAATCTGGGAACTGAAGAAAACAGAAAAGAGGTCAAGATAGGGGCTGATTTAGAAGACAGTGTCAAGAGCAGGTTGATTCAGATGTTACGTGACTATGTGGAAATCTTTGCTTGGTCTTATGAAGATATGCCAGGGTTGGATACAGACATTGTGGTTCACCGTTTGCCAGTGAAAGAAGATTGTCGTCCAAAGAAGCAGAAGGTTTGTCGTATGCGTCCTGAAATGTCAGAAAAGATCAAGGCAGAGGTAATGAAACAGTTCAATGCAGGGTTCTTAGCAGTGACTTCTTATCCTCAGTGGGTTGCAAATGTGGTACCAGTTCCTAAGAAAGATGGTAAGGTGCGTATGTGTGTAGACTACAGAGATTTGAACAAGGCTAGCCCCAAAGATGACTTTCCACTCCCTCATATTGATATTCTGGTAGACAACACTGCTCAGCATAAATTATTCTCTTTTATGGATGGTTTCTCTGGTTATAATCAAATCAAGATGGCACCTGAAGATATGGAGAAGACAACATTTGTGACACAGTGGGGCACTTTTTTCTATAAGGTGATGCCATTTGGTTTGAAGAATGCAGGGGCAACATATCAGCGTGCTATGGTGGCTTTGTTTCATGATATGATTCATCATGAGATAGAGGTATATGTAGATGATATGATAGCCAGGTCACAGAATGAAGAGCAACATCTTGATCATCTGCACAAGTTGTTTGAGAGGTTGAAGAAATACAAGTTGAGATTAAATCCAAACAAGTGTACTTTTGGAGTTAGATCTGGAAAGCTCCTGGGTTTCATTGTCAGTGGAAAAGGTATTGAAGTGGATCCTGCAAAAGTGAAAGCTATACGAGAGATGCCAGCTCCCCGTACTGAGAAGGAGGTTAGAGGTTTCTTGGGACGATTGAACTACATTGCAAGATTTATTTCCCAATTAACTACCATCTGTGAGCCAATCTTCAAGCTGTTGAAGAAAGATCAGGTGATGGAATGGAATGATGAGTGCCAGACTGCCTTTGATGAAATCAAGAGATATTTGCTAGAACCTCCAATTTTGATGCCACCAGTTGATGGAAGACCCTTGATTATGTACTTAACAGTGTTAGATAATTCAATGGGGTGTGTGTTGGGGCAACATGACGAGTCTGGTCGAAAAGAGCAGGCAATATACTACCTTAGCAAAAAGTTTACCGACTGTGAAACAAGATACTCACTGCTCGAGAAAACTTGCTGCGCTTTGGCATGGGCTGCTCGCCGACTAAGACAGTATATGTTGACCCATACTACCTTGTTGATTTCGAAGATGGATCCAATCAAGTATATATTTGAGAAACCTGCTCTCTCCAGAAGAATTGCAAGATGGCAAATGATCTTGACAAAATATGATATACAGTATACTACTCAGAAGGCCATTAAAGGAAGTATTGTTGCTGATCATTTGGCTCATCAAGCAGTGGATGATTATCAGTCAATGAATTTTGAGTTCCCTGATGAAGACATTATGATTATTACCAAAGAACCTGGACAATATGACGGACCTGAACAAGGATCCCGATGGACTATGGTTTTTGATGGTGCCTCTAATGCACTTGGTAATGGTGTTGGTGTTGTGATTAGTTCCCCTGAAGGTTGTCATACCCCGATTACTGCTAGACTTTGTTTCCATTGCACCAATAACATGGCTGAGTATGAGGCATGTATCCTGGGTATTAAAGCTGCTATTGATATGAAAATTCAGTTCCTTGATGTGTATGGAGATTCAGCCCTGGTAGTAAGTCAGATTAAAGGAGATTGGGACACCAAACATGATAACCTCATTCCTTACAGAGAGCATGTATTGTCTTTGATCCCACATTTTAAAGAGATCACCTTTGAACATATTCCACGAAGAGAGAATCAGTTGGCAGATGCATTGGCCACCATGGCATCTATGTTTGAGATCAGTTGGGATAATGAAGCTCCCAAGATTACTATTGATAGATTTGAAAAGCCTGCATACTGCAATGAGATTGACACTGAAGGGGCAGAGGAGAAGCCTTGGTTCCATGAAGTGAAAAGATATCTTGAAGCTCAGGAGTTCCCTGAAGGGGCATCTGTCAAAGATAGGAAGTTCCTAAAGAGGTTTGCTGCTAAGTTCTTTTTGAGTAATGGGATTCTGTACAAGCGTAATCATGATTCAACTATGCTTCGTTGTGTGGATAAGAAGGAAGCTACAGAAATTATGGAAGAGATGCATGATGGGACCTTTGGCACTCATTCTAGTGGTCATACTATGGCAAAGAAGATTTTGAGAGCAGGTTACTATTGGTCTACCATGGAAGCTGATTGCTATCAACACTCCAGAACTTGTCACAAGTGTCAAATCTATGCTGATAAAGTTCATGTACCTTCATCACCATTGAATGTGCTGACTGCTCCTTGGCCCTTTGCCATGTGGGGCATTGATATGATTGGTGAGATCAAGCCTACTGCTTCTAATGGGCATCGTTTCATCTTGGTTGCTATTGATTATTTCACGAAGTGGGTAGAGGCAGCTTCATTTGCATCTGTTACCAAGAATGTTGTGGCTCGATTTATTAAGAATAATCTCATATGTAGGTATGGCATCCCTGAGAGGATTATCACCGACAATGGCTCTAATCTGAACAACACCATGATTACTGATCTCTGCACGCAGTTCAAGATTAAGCACCACAACTCTTCTCCGTATCGTCCAAAGATGAATGGGGCAGTTGAAGCTGCTAATAAGAACATCAAGAAGATTATACAAAAGATGACTGTTACTTACAAGGATTGGCACGAGATGTTACCATTTGCTCTTCATGGTTATCGTACTACGATACGTACTTCAACAGGGGCAACCCCATTCTCCTTAGTCTATGGTATGGAAGCAGTTCTGCCCATTGAAGTTCAAATTCCCTCCTTGAGAATTATGAAGGATGCAGGCTTGGATGAAGATGAGTGGATTCAGACTCGACTGGACCAGATAAATTTGATTGATGAGAAGAGGTTAGCAGCAGTTTGTCATGGCCAGATGTACCAGAAACGGATGATCAAAGCTTTTAACAAGAAGGTTAAGCCAAAGGTATATCAGGCTGGTGATTTGGTAATCAAGCGTATCATATTACCACAGGGTGATCCTAGGGGCAAGTGGACTCCAACATATGAAGGACCATTTGTAGTCAAGACAGTGTTCTCAGGAGGTGCCATGATACTCACTACAATGGATGGTGAAGACTTTCCACAGCCTGTAAACGCAGACATAGTTAAAAAATACTACGCATAAAAAGAGACCCGCTAGGTTGACAGGCCTAGGCAAAAATAAGGGCATCCCGGCAAACCAAAAGGGTTTGGGCAAAAACTAGGGATATATATAAAAAGATGTACACCCGGAAAGTCGAAAACCTGACAAGGCGGCTTGGGCAAAAAAGGGTATCCCGGTGGATTGAAAACCTGAAAGGGCAATCCAGGCAAAATTAGGGATTAAAGCGTATGACCATGTCTCGTTTGGATCACCCAAGAAACTACAATCAGTTTGTACTACTTATTCAAGCTCGAACATATAAAGCACAATCCAATCATTTCCGTCTCAACAGCAAGAAGATGAGATACTTGAAGGGCAATAGTAGGATTGAAACTCAATAGGACTGTTTCCCACATAGCTGATTTTCTTTATTCTGTAAAACTTTATGACAAAATCCTCTTACTAGGGTTTATGTCTCCGTGTACAAACTTACCCGTGTATGGGTCACTTTTTGATATAAATAAATTCCATCTTTTGAATCCAGATTTACTTTTACCCTATTTACATAAGCGAAACGTCCATTGGTTGTGTTTGAATGTATGTATGCTTTTGAATATGATTGATGTTTACCAAAAATGCATGTATGCTTTTAATATGATTGATGTTTACCAGAAATGCATGAAAATACAGTAATAGTATTTACTAAGGACGAACGAGGGAAGGATTTCAACGAAGCTTCGCCGGTTCACCTTTACAAGACAGTTACAAACTCTCAGTAGGACAAATCCATCTTCATAAAGTCTCATCTCCCCTGGAATTTATATCCATCTCTTTTATCCTCATACGGATGTACGGGAAATCACTTTCCAATAAGGGTATGACGAACGAAGACGGGATGTTATACTTATCCTACTATCAAACGAAGACGAAGGTTATATATACCTTACTATCCCCAGCATACGGGAAGTTATCTATACCCTGTTATCCCCAGCAGACGGAGGGTTATATATTCTTCAACAACGAATCGGGATTTATTTTCCCTGGCCAGCAGTTGTTATACGAAGATGTCCAGACTCTTCCGGCAGTATCATACCATACGTACATCATTTACATCATACCATAGCATATATATCCATAGACACATAGTACATTACTTGAGTACATCATATCATACAGGCATACATAAGGCATAAACTAATGTTATTATACAGAATGCTACCTTGTTTTCAGGTTGATTATCCAACAAACAAACTTATGATCATCAGGGTTGCTTTATCCTCCTGATAAGCTTCTTTTACTTTGGGACTGCTTTATTGTCACCTCAGGGTTACTTTATCCTCCTGATAAGTTCTCATGACTTCAAGACTGCTTTAGAGCTATCATTATTGATTGCTCTATCCTCCTGGAATCACATTATTATTTCAAGACTGCTTTAGAGTTATTATTATTGATAGCTCTATCCTCCTGAAATCATTACTTCAAGACTGCTTTAGAGTTATCATTATTGATTGCTCTATCCTCCTGAAATCACATTATCATTTCAAGACTGCTTTAGAGTTATTATTATTGATGGCTCTATCCTCCTGAAATCATAGCTTCAAGACTGCTTTAGAGTTATTATTATTGATGGCTCTATCCTCCTGAAATCATAACTTCAAGACTGCTTTAGAGTTATTATTATTGATGGCTCTATCCTCCTGAAATCATTACTTCAAGACTGCTTTAGAGTTATCATTATTGATTGCTCTATCCTCCTGAAATCACATTATCATTTCAAGACTGCTTTAGAGTTATTATTATTGATGGCTCTATCCTCCTGAATTCATTACTTCAAGACTGCTTTAGGGTTATCATTATTGATTGCCCTATCCTCATGAAGGCATGCTGTTACATCAGGATTACTCCAGTATCCTGAAAACATATCACCAATACCTCAGGACTGCTCCAGACTTCTGACAGCTTTCATTAGACCTCCATATTTTGGAATGCTTTACCTTCCAAGAAATATATCTGAAGAACTTTCCCCTAGTGGCATCTTTAAGCCCACTCAATCATATTCAACTAGCCATCTGTATCACTCTATGCACTGGTGAGTGCAAATTTTTGGGCTTTTGTGTTCAATCCCCTTCAACCTTCCAGGTCACGACTGGCAAATATACCAATCTAACCCCTCAGATTTCAGAAAATTGAACAGGGGCAGCTGTTGCACCCCAAAATTTGCCCTCACAATACAAGACTTTGTGTTCTAAGAAGGTTCACAAGGTTCACAAGTTCTCCAACATTTGCATAACCTTTCATGAGGGTCATGAAGTCTACAAGTTACTTCTTGAAGGTTCACAAGGTTCACAAGTCCCACAATGCTTTCAATACCTTTCATGAGGTTCATGAAGTCTACAAGTTACTTCTTGAAGGTTCACAAGGTTCACAAGTTTCTCTACATTTACAAGACCTTTCATGAGGTTCATGAAGTCTACAAGTCACTTCTTGAAGGTTCACAAGGTTCACAAGTTTCACAATGATTACAAAGCTTTCCTGAGGTTTATGAGGTCTACAAAGCCACTTCATGAGGTTCACAAGGTTCACAAGCTTCACAACACCTCCCATGAGTATCACAAGACATTTTATGAAGATTCCCAAGGTTCACAAAGTTCACAATTGGTCAAAGAAGTTGACAATTCCCTCAGACAATGCACCTCCTAAGCAATGCATCCAAAACTAGGGTTTTGACTTTAATCAGGCTAAAGGGACTTCCAATACCTCAAGTGAGTTTCATAACATCTTATATGTGTGTAATAACCCCCATGACAAGTTTCAAGACTTTTCTCAAAAGTTTGCTCAGTCGGATGATCAGATAAGTCAAAATCAGTCAATGCAGTTAAAAAGTCAAACTGAGGTCAACTGTGGTCAAACCAAAGTCAAACTTCATGATTTTTTGCCAACATCAAGTATATGAAGTAAAATTCATCATTTGATCAAGGGTTGATCATGATTCACCAAGGAGATTCCAGATCATCAATAATCAGGAGTTTCTAAATTAGGGTTTCCTCAGTAAAAGTCAACTGAACTTTGACCAATCATAACTTTCACATACTTCATCACCAAGTCTCCATCCAAAGCTCATTTTGAAGGAAATTGAATTCTCTACAACTTTTATGTTGAAAGTTAAGCCCAAAAATGCTTCATTTGAAAGATATGATCTAAGACATTATAGGTCATTTCAAAAGTCAACAAAAAGTCAACAACTTCAAAAGGGCATAACTTGAGATTGGTAAATGATATGGACCTGAAACCAATGGGGTTGTTTAGAGGACTCTTCAAGCTTTTCAAAAAGTCCAAGAACACCCTCATGCCTTTAAAATTGAGGGAGATGTGCCCTTGCAAAGTTGGGAAAATTTGTGATGGTCTATGATGAAAATGAGGGCCTAAAAGCAATTTTCTCCAAATGGGCTGGCCAAATTATGACCCAACCCATACAATAACATCATGCACGAAATTTCCATCATATTTTCATAATTTTTATTTTATTTAATTAATTTATTATGATTTTTTATTCTTAAAATCATTTTAAATTTAAATAAAATATTAAATGTGAAGATTTAATTGATTTATTGATTCTAGAAAGTCATAAAATCAATATGGAACAAATTGATGCAAGAATTATATGGAGTGGCTTGAAATAGAAAGCATTGGTACAAAAATATTGAACTTTCATGGCATGATCTTTCTCAATCTTAAAATATCAAAACTTCCACATAATCAATCAAAGTTTTTGACCTAATTAAGTCTCCTATATATACTAAACTCATTGCCATTGATCAAACACGAATCCAGCAGCTCAAGGGTAAGTTTCAAAAACTCAAAGTTCATCCAAAAAGTGGGATTCGGATTTCATCATCCAAGAAGTTTGAAGGTAAAATAAGGACATGGCTAGACTCCTTGATCATCATGGAACATAAACCGATCATTACATTGCCTCATAGCATCACATATTGAGGAACCCGAATCCAATTTTACCTTGAATTTCAATTTTTCGATTTCACTTATTTGTGCATTATTAATGAATTTTGTTTGTGCTTTTGTGTTTGTGATGATCCAAGGAACGATTCTGGACAAATTAATTGGATTTTCGTGACCTTATACAGATTCGGCCATGTTAGGGTTCATAACCTCATAATTAGGGTTTAACGTTTGAAAGCACATAAATAAATTCTGGAAACGTAGAGTTGTTGTGTGAACTATAAGGATTATGAATCACTAACCAATTTTGTGAATTGATGCTGTTTCATGAAAGTTTGGATTTCGCAGGTTTGAACAGGTAGTAGAATTCGCAGGTAAACTCCCAGCTATTTTCGTAGCTAAATTCGCAGCCCTGGAGGTAGAAGATGACTACTTCCCGCGCGTTGAAAAATTCAAATATTGTTGAATATATTTTATTAATTGTGTTTGATTTGTTTATCACAAGCACGCTTGTGGTCCAGTGGTAAGGTTGATGCGTATTGATGTGAGGACACCAGTTCGATTCTTGGCCAGTGCATTGTTTTGTTTTTATTTTTCAGGATAAAAGTAAGCATAATATATAATGTGTTGTTGTCAATCCATGACCAGAAGGGCTCTCCCAGCCAGGTGGTCAAGCATGCGCGCATACATCCTAAAGGTCCTGGGTACGATTCCTACCCCAGGCCTTTTTATTTCATTATTTTTCTGGATTTTCAAGACAAAGGATAAAACCAATTTCTCCCTTCCACTTATTGCCTGCGCACCCAATGGCTTGGTGGTTGTTGTTCTTGTTGGGAAACAGACTGACCTGGGTTCAAACCCCAGTCAGGTAAGTTTTTCATATTTTTTCCTTCTTTTATTTGTTTTATGTATTATAATCTTAAATTAAATATAAATTTTCGTATATAGGTCTTTTCCTAAATAATAAATAATAATAATAAGGCATGGTTAATATTTTTTCTAAAAAATTCCAAAAAATATATAATGGTTCTTAAATTATTTTCTTTATTTTGTGATTAAATTATAAATATATGTATATTATAAATTAAACTCTAAAAATATTTTTTTTCTAACAAAATCCTAATTTATTTTTCTAAATACCTATTAAAATACCAAATTGTTTATTTTCTAATTTTGTGATGTAGTTGTTATTATACATGTTATAATTTGTTTGTAAATATATTTATAATCCAAATTATTTTTTCTTTTAATGTTTAGAAACAATTTAATTCATAATAATTATATTTTTGTATATGGTTTAAAATAATTTATAAATATAATAGTTAATAGAATTAAATTTTATAAATATGATTAATATTGTCAATATGATATTTAAAACCTATTTTCTTCTTATAATGTGTAAATGTTTTTTTAAAAAAAAAAAAATGTTAATATATGTTTAAAAAGAATTAAATTTGTAATAACTAAAATTTATAATTACATTATGTTTAAATTTTTATTAAAATCCAATTTTTGTGTGTATAATATTTAATTCTATTTTATTTAATTATTGTTATTAACCATATTATTTATCTTGCTCTATTAATTTTATATATTATTATTATTTCACTAATCTTTATTATTTACTAACCATATTATTATTTATCATTATATTTTTATGTTTCTAACCTTGTTTATTATTTCTAAATTATTATTATTATTATTTTATCATTACTAACCCTTTATTATTTATTTTTTATTATTTATTGCTTATTTATTTATTATTTATCTTGCTATTTATTTTGCTTATTATTATAATTTTGTAATTGCTTCCTGGATGTAAATTTTATAATTATTTAATTATTTCTGCTATGGTTAGTAATTAGGGAGTGCAAATATGTATTCTATGTAAAATAAATTAGATCACTTTAATCATAAGATAATTAAATTAAACACTCACACACGTAAGTCGATTTTTATCGTCGTCTCACTTTCTAAGGTTATCCCTCAAGTTGCCTACGAATAATGGTCAAGTGGGGTGTATAAAGTAAGTCCCTTTAAAAAGAAAATCATCAAGTCCCTCATGGTTGCCTATACGAATCGAGTCCCTTCGAAATAATGATGATAGTCCCTCCAGTATGCTTAATACACCCCACAGTTGCCTTCATAAAAACAGATGTCCCTCTCATGTCCCTTTACATCCAAGGTAATGACTACCTACTCCTTAATAGTAGGGATAGTCTTACCAATGAAAGGATAAAGAACAAGAAAGACTTAGAACTTTAGGGTAGGTACCTCTTAGTTGCTTGCTCACTTCATTTTTCAAACACTTAACCAATTTCAAACAAATTTTCAAAAAACAAGTTTTTACACATCCGTACATGGATTATTATTAACTATTCTGAAAATTTTTCTATTCACACACTACACTTTCAAAAACAATTCAAAAGTGAGCTAAGTAACTAAGAGCCCATGGATAACCATGGATGTAAAGGGTGCTAACACCTTCCCTTTACATAACCTACCCCCCGGACCCAAAAATCTTTTAAAGGTCTTTCCTGTTCTTTTATGCCTTTCCTTTGGATAAAATAAAAGTCGGTGGCGACTCTTGCTATCCGCAACATTACTTAAAGTCAGTTCTCCCACCGTGTTACACTTGCAACGATGCAAACATTGCAAACATCTGAGCTTTGTCTTCTAATAATTCATCTACTTGCTTAGCCATCAAGAACATAAGTTCACCATGATCACCAATTTCTGGAAACTCAATAGTCCTCGCATAGAAATTGATATGCACAAAACTGAACTCTAGCCAGTTCATTCCAAGAATAACATCAATTTGGTGTAAAGGAAAGCACACCAGATCCATCAAGAAATCCTTCTAAAAAATAGTCAAAGGACACTTTAGACACACAAGTGTAGTAGTAACAGAACCATTAGTTGGCATTTCTATTACCATACTACCATTCATACTAGACAACTTCAAACCACACTTATTAGTACATTCAAGATAAATAAAAGAATGTGTAGCACCAGTATCAATAATTGCAATCAACTCAACACCATTAATAAAACACGTACCTTGAATCAGGTTGTCCTTCTTAGGAGCTTCAGAACCACTCAAAGCAAACACTCTGACATTGGTCTGAGCATCCGTAGCAGTCTTCTTTGGCTTTTGGAATTGGGTGTTGATATGTCCCTATTTACCACAATTAAAACAAGTTGGACCTTCATTCAGAAAATCACCAACCTGATGACCTCTCTTGCCACACATGTAGCATCGCACCACTGGATTACTGCACACATCCTACTTTGTGACCAGATTCACCACACTTATGAAACTTGGGAGGAATGGAACCTACTCCCCTAATTGGCTTCTTCCCATACAAAACCTTTTGTTTCCCCTTCTCTGTTGGAGTCACAAAAGGCTTTCCTCTAAATTGGTCTTTCTCTTTATTCTCACTCAGTTTCTTGTAGTGAGCAAATCGAGCTCGACTATCTTCATCGTAAATTCTACTATTGTCCACCAATTCAGCATATCGACAGATCTGCTGACATCCAATTCTTAAACTTGAGACACTTCAACAAATTAGCACCACACGGTTGTAGTGAGGACAATACTTCACCAACCTCTCAAAATTAGCAGCATACTCTTCTACCACCACGAGCATCTTCCGAAAAATACTTTCCCAGAAACTCCCTCTTGAACACTGCCCAGGTCACTGCAGTACCAACATCCTCCAAACGCTGACGGGTATCATCCCACCAGTCTTCAACCTCTTTAGACAACATGAGGGTACCAAAAACTACCTTCTGCACATTCGTACACGCCATCACCCTAAGGATCTTCTCAATTTACTTGAGCCAATTTTATGCATTATGCGGTTCATGGTCACCTTCAAACACCGACTGACTCTTACTCTGGAACCTCTCCAAAGCACAAAACTCACCTTGTTCATTGTTCCTATCTGTATCCTCAACCAACATCACAACAGCTTCCGCAAGAGCACACATGTTGTTACCAGCCATTCTGCACAACACTCACAACATAAAAAGGAATAATCATTAACAAATAACGACCGACACAGACCAACAACAATGACACACGACCGGATAGACTGACCTGCTCTGATACCACTAATGTAACACCCTTTTTACCCACAACAAATTTAAGCATATTATTTAAACAAAATCAGAGTTCAACACAAAAAGGCATCACATATTCAACATATTCAACAAATAAACATCATATATGTGTCTTGTCTCGTAACACGGGTTGCATCTTTTGTCATAAATAAAATAAATGCCTCAACTCATGGCAACAAATCAATATTTAACCTCTTAAATCATCATAAAATAAAAGGTATAACTATAATCCAAAACATCATCATCAAGTGTTATTATTAAACAAAAACGAAAAAATAAAACAAGTGTTCCCCAGTGTTACACGACTTAGAGCAGGACACCACCTAGACTCTATAAACAACGAGAGACGCACTTCAAGCTACTTCCGAATCAGCAAACTATTCTTGGGAATCTGCAGGATGACATAATAGACCATCATAAAAGGCAGACATGGTGAGTAATCCACATTCAATATATATAATATAAGGACGGAAATATAAGACAACATGCAATCATATATCATTTCATCAATTCTCACCCACATACAACATCAACAAGTCACATCATCATACAACAAATGCAATCATGCTATTCCACAAAGAATGAAATGCAACTTCATAAATGCATGTGGTACCGATTTTCAACATGTGATGGACACTAGCCATCAATCCTCCACAAGGGAGCACAATATAATCAACAACACCTCAATCCACACAATGTGATTGAAGCCTCAATCAACATAAGTATGTCATGAATGCACGATGCAACAACAACAACAACAACATTATCATCTTCATCAACATTTGCATCAACATTCATCATTATACATTTACTTCGTCTATTCATATTACTTATACTATAGGGCATCATTTTACAACATGTTCATCATAACATCATTTCATCATTATTATTACACATTTAGCCTAATATATCATGGTAATAACTCACAACAACAACACAACAAAACAAAACATCACAATTCATCCAACAAAAAAATATTTTTCAAAAGACTACAGGTCTCGCTAAGCAAGGAGCTAGCTCGCTAGGCGAGCAACTCTCTATTTGCAAACTTTAAAAATCTTCACTTGCTCGCTAAACGAGCTCCTGCTCGCTAAGCGAGGAGGCGATTTTTCTGATAAAATCCTGCGATTTTCTGCACATTACAACCACGCTCAAAAACCCTCAAAACATCAAATAACAACGGAAAACATCAGAATTCGACCATACAACCTAATATCATCATATGATCATCATTTACGACTCCTAACAACAACTCAACAAATTCTCATCAACAAACTATCCAACCCTAAGATTTCCCCTAAAAAAAACCCTTTTCTCATAAGACAATCCAATATTATAGACATTGAAAGATAACTACTCCCCATACCTTAATCAATCGAGCTTTCTCTTTCACTTCTTGAGCAATTCCTCTTTGTCTCCTTGTTCTTTAGAGCAAACCTTCACCTTCACCAAAAACACGATTATGAGACTTTTGATCGTACTCCTCTTTTCTCATAAACTACTCAAAAGACAACTCTACCCCTTAGACCTCCAACTTATTTTATTTTATTATTTTAATAATAATATTTAAATAATATCCAATTATTATCATATCATTATTTTAGTAAAATAATCCCTTCTTCTTAATATTCCACAAAATACCACTTATTCATAAATAATTACATACATAATTAAATTATGAAATTGGGGTGTTACAGTAATGATGTCATTGATGAGATTTTGGAGATTGATTTTGTTATTTTCAAAATGGCTTTATTTAAATGCAAGTGGGTTCCCAATAATAGTAATGGTGTACACATTGATGACTTAGGATTCACCCGGGTCGATCATGGCAAATCATCTTTATGATTGAACCTTTCATCATGGCTTCACTACGCCAAAAATGACTTTTAACAGTGCATCTTAGACAACGCTTTTAAAAGAAAGCGCTGTCTAAGGTTAAAATTAAAATAAAACACGGAAAATATTCCAAAAAAATAATGAAAGTGCTGTCTAAGACCCCCCCCTTAGACAACACTTTTAGAAAGTGCTTTTAAATATAGACCTTAGTCAGCGCTTTTGATAAAGCACTGTCTAAAGTCTTTAAATTAAAAAAAAAAATTAAAACCAAAAGCGCTGTCTAAGGGGGGGTTTAGAAAGTGCTTTTGGAAAGCGCTGTCTAAGGCATACCTTAGAAAGCGCTTTCCACAAAAGCTCTATCTAAGGTCTAATTAAAATAAAATTTCAGACTCCATTTCTATTTTTGTTCTCTGTTCTTTTGTTTTACCTCCCGCGAACGTTGAAACCCTAACAGCGAAAACCATAACAGCGAACACGAATACACTTCCATTTTTCGGTTTCAATCATTGAACGTGTTTGAAGAATCGTACGTGTCTCGACATTTGGGTGTTGACTTCGTTCTTCGTTTCTACTGTTCGTCATTTCTTGCGGTATGTTCTTCATTTCTTCGTTTCTACTGTCTCGACATTAATCTTTCTACTGAGTTTAGAAGTAGTTTACTAATGTTGAGAATGTGCATAATCTTGTTGACTGAGTTTAGTGTATTATTCTTGTTGAAGTTGTTTTGATTCATTCTAGCTATTTTTGTAAAAACTGAGTTTAGAAGTTGACAATAGAAAAATGTTGATGTTTGTAAGGAAAACAATAAAAACTGAGTTTGTAAAAACTGAGTTCATAAGGTACATTGTTGTTGTTATGTTTGATAAGTAATAATGTTGATAATAGAAAAATGTTGATAATAGAATAATGTTGATAAGAGAAAAGTAATGGAAGAAAAAGTTTGATTCTTGTAATAGAAAAAATGAAAGTGATGAGGTAATTAAAGTTGTTATGTTTGATAAGTAATAATGTTGTAATAGAAAAATGTTCTTCCTTGAAAAATGTTGTAATACAAAAATGTTTGGTAATAGAAAAATGTTGTAATAGAAAAATGTTTGATAATAGAAAAATGTTTGATAAGTAATTAACGTTAGTTATAGAAAATTTAAAGTTGTAGAAAATTATAGGTATAGTTATAGTTATAGGTATAGTTATAGGTATATTCTAATAGAAAATTAAAGTTAGTTATAGAAAAATTAACGTGTTATAGGTATAGTTATAGGTATATTGTAATAGAAAAAGTTTGATTCTTGTAATAGAAAAAATGAAAGTGATGAGGTAATTAAAGTTGGTATATCGGCGTATCGGATACGTTATTGAAGTTTATATTAACATTGGTTATGTATACGTTATTGAAGTTTAAAATGAATTGAACTTTAAAATTGTTAGAATATTCAAAGATACTACCTTAGTTATGTATTTTCGTCTGGATTGATTGTTTACCTTAATAAGTAGGAGAACCATGGATAAAACATGGATCTGTACCGATCGAATGACCAAAGAGTACGAGAGTGGGGTTGCGGAATTCGTTAAGTATGTTGTTCAACACGCTGAAAACCCCAGACGAATGCATTGTCCTTGCTTGCGTTGTTGTTATATTGGTAAGGTTGACGCACATGGATTGAAATCGCATTTGCTGAGGCATGGAATTGATCAAAGTTATCAGTGTTGGATATTTCATGGTGAGAAAATTAACGAGAATGTTGAATCGAGTGGAAAAAGTAATACGACCTATGCTTCATACGACAAAGACACGAAAACATATGATTGTGATCGAGTTGAAGAGATTGTAGAAGCACTGGAATAAGATCTTCATGATTGTCCTGAAATGTTTGAGAGGATGGTAAGCAATGCAGAGAAACTGTTGTACAAAGGTTGCACTAAATTCTCAAGACTGTCTGCGGTATTAAAGTTGTACAACTTAAAGGCGGGCAATGGATGGTCGGATAAAAGTTTCACAGATCTAAGTTGTTGGCCCTTATGAGAGAAATGCTACCGGATGATAATGTTCTTCCTAATCGAACCTATGAGGCAAAAAAAATGTTGTGCTCTATTGGCATGAGCTATGATAAGATACATGTTTGTCCTAACGATTGCATTTTGTTTCGTAACGAATATGCAACGTTAACTGAGTGCCCTAAATGCGGTTTGTCTCGATATAAGAAAATATTATCTCCCGTAAAAGTCTTATGGTATTTTCCGATAATTCCGAGATTTAGGTGCATGTTTCACAGTGAAACCGATGCAAGACATCTTACTTGGCATGCAGATGAAAGAATTATTGATGGAAAGTATTGGCATCCGGCTGATTCACCACAGTGGTCGAAGATTGATAATGATTATCCTGAGTTTGGATCAGAAGCAAGAAACCTTCGATTGGAATTATCTACTGATGGAATGAACCCACATGGTCTTCAAAGTATCTCACATACCACATGGCCTGTGATTCTTATGATTTATAACCTACCTCCGTGGCTATGTATGAAGTGTAAGTACATGATGTTATCTATGTTAATCTCTGGGCCTAAACAACCAGGGAATGACATAGACGTATACTTGACACCTTTGATCGAAGATTTAAAGATTTTGTGGGAGAACGGTGTGGAGGTTTATGATGGATATAGGAAAGAAAGTTTCAATTTGAGGGCGATGTTGTTTGGCACAATTAATGATTTTCCAGCATACGGGAATCTATCTGGGTATAGCATTAAAGGTCAACATGAGTGTCTTATTTGTGAATACGGAACCGATACGATTCGATTGGAACTTTGCCAGAAGAATGTGTTTCTCGGTCATCGTAGATTCTTACATTCTAAACATCACTACCGTGGGTGGAGAAAAGCATTCAATGGAGACACCGAACATCGTAGAGCTCCACCCGCATTGTCAGGTGAACAAGTTTTTGAAAAGGTGAAAGATGTGCGTACTGAGTTTGGCAAGCCTTTTGCACATAAGGTTGTGAAAGGTGGGTGGAAGAAAAGGTCGATATTTTTTGAATTGCCATATTGGAAGTCTTTGTACGTGAGACATTTTCTCGATGTTATGCATATTGAAAAAAACGTATTTGAAAGTGTTATCGGTACATTACTCAATATAAAAGGCAAGTCTAAGGATGGCCTTAAAGCAAGGGAGGGCATGTTAAAAATGGGAATGAGAACTGAATTAGTACCCGTGAAGAAAGGAAGACGAACATATCTACCACCTGCTGCTTTTACTTTATCTAGAAAGGAGAAAAAAAATTTGTGTAAGTCTCTGAGTGAAGTTAAGGTTCCAGAAGGATACTCATCAGATATCAGAAGACTTGTTTCTATGAAAGACCTCAAGTTGAAGAATTTGAAGACACATGATTGCCATGTTATAATGGAACATTTTCTACCGATAGGTATACGTTCTATTTTGCCAGAAAAAGTAAGAAGTGCCATAACTAAATTGTGTTTTTTCTTTAGGTCAATATGTAGTAAGGTGATCGATCCCGAGATCTTACCAACACTACAAAAAGAGATTGTAATTACCTTGTGTGAGCTTGAAATGTATTTTCCTCCGTCTTTTTTTTTTGACATAATGGTTCATTTAGTTGTTCATCTTGTGAAAGAGACACAGTTGTGTGGACCAGCTTATATGAGATGGATGTACCCTGCTGAACGGTATATGAAAATATTAAAAGGGTACGTGAAATCCCGAAGTCGACTAGAGGGTTGTATTGTTGAACGATACATTGTTGAAGAAGCTGTTGAGTTTTGTACTGAATATTTGTCTAACGTTCAATCGATTGGACTCCCCAGAGCTCAGATTTTCGAAAAAATGGAAGGTAAAAAATTAATTGGGAATAAAATTATGACAATATCAAGGGATGAACGGGATCAAGTTCATTTGTATGTTCTGCACAATAATAATGAGGTTGAGCCATATGTTGAAATGCACAAGGATGTACTCCGAAGGTTAAATCCGAACAGAAATGAAAATTGGATAGTTATAGAGCACAATCAAAGTTTCATACAATGGTTGAAGGATCATATTTATTCGAAGCGCTCTTCAGATCCTTCTTCGGTAACAGAAAGGTTGAGATGTTTGGCATATGGTCCAAGTTTGCATGTGTTTTCTCATAGCGCATACTCAATTAATGGATACACATTTTATACCAAAGAAAAAGATGATAAGAGTACTATGCAAAATAGTGGTGTCACCGTGCTAGCTGAAGCAATGCATATATCAAGTATGAAGGACTTAAACCCCAAATATGCAAATTTGTCATATTTGGGAGTTATTGAGCACATTTGGGTGTTTGATTACGAGAAGTTTCAGATTCCCATCTTTGGTTGCAAGTGGGTGAATAGTAGTGGCATACGAATGGATAAGTCTGGATTTTTGCAAGTTGATCTTACTGGGGTGGGGTACAAAGATGAACCTTTTATTCTAGCATCTCAAGCTAAACAAATGTTCTATGTGAATGACCCGAAGAGTACAAAATGGTCTATAGTGCTTTTCTCTAACAAAGTGACTGATGATAGCGGTGTCGATCAATGTGATATTGATGTTGAGAATGACTCATGCATTAGACGGAATGAGTTGAATATAAATGATGAAGTTGAGGATCTTATACCGGATGAGTCATATATAAGAAACGATCATAATGAGGGAATTTGGATCAATTCATCCGTACGCATTGCTAAGAAACAATTGATTAATATTCCAACAAAGAAAAGAAAGAGATGTTAGTGACTGAGGTAAATTATGCATGGTTTCTTTATTTTTTTGTTTTCAATTGCTTTGATTATAAGTTATATCTGATAATGCATGATTTCGTTATATTTTTGTTTTCAATTCCTTTGATTATAAGTTATATTTGATAATGCATGGTTTCTTTATTTTTTTGTTTTTAATTGCTTTAGTTATAAGTTATATTTGATATTTGATGGTTTCCTTGGTTTATTACAGGTTAGACATGGCTGATAACCAACATGAGGAAGTTAGTAAAAAAGTATCCGCGGAAGAAGAGATTCGAAGAGGCATAACAGTAATGAGAAGGGTGGTCCAAGGAAGATCTCGAGGAATCATACTAGATGTCTATTGGAGCCACCAGGGACAGCTTGTAGAACCTAATGGGCATACCTTAACTAGTTTTATCGGTGCACTAGTAAGGAATGAAATTCCCATTACCTGTGATGATTGGAGAAATAAAGAGTTGAATGACTCCAAAGAAAAAATTTGGAGTGAGATAAAGGTACAATCATTTGGCCCTTAATTATACGGTATCAATTATGTTTTTTCAATTACCGGTACTAACTATCAATCTGTATGTTTTTCTTAGCGATGTTTTAACATCGAAGAAGAAAGAAGAGGTTTTTGTATGAAATTGGCCGGAAAGCTTTTAAGAGGGTTTCGAACATTTTTATCATCCAAGTTCCTTAGGGATGTGGATGGTAATTATGTGGATGCAGAGCTTCCTAAAAAATATGAAAGTTTGATATCAGCTGAAGAATGGGAAGCTTTCAAATCCAAACGACAAGACCCAGTTTTTAAAAGAATAAGTGCCACAAATCGGGAAAGAGCATCAAGTCCCGCATATCCGTACCGAAAAGGACGTGTCAGATATGGACGCTTAGAACAATCTATGGTAAGTATTTATAAATTGCGATAACAAATTTGTTCATCATATATTAGTTTTATCTAATCAAATTGTATGACTTAATGTGTAGCTGCAGAAGGAGAAAAGTTCAGAAACATCTCTTCCTGCACATGTTTTATGGAAGGAAGCCCGTGTGGGCAAATCTGGAGTTCCTCAAGAAGACGTTTTACATGTATACCATAAATGTGTAAGTATAACATTTTTTCATTAATTGAATAACATTTTTATACACAAATATTTGACAAGTATACGGTATTCATCTGATTTTTCAGGAGGCGCTATCTCAGTCTTTATCTCCCGATGATACTAGGAGCATACTTAGTCGGGCATTAGATGTCCCTGAGTATTCTGGTCGGGTGAGGGGTAAGGGATTTGGAGTCACTCCGACCTCCCTGAGTGTTAAAAAAGGAAAGGCTCCTAGTAATCGGGAGCTTCATGCAAAATTGGAAGCCATGCAAGCTGAGCTCGATGCATTCAGGAGAGAAAGAGAGGCTAGCGCCTCAGCATGTTTCAAAGATGGTTCAGACAAAGACAATATCAACTGTACCTTTCAGCCGAACATTCCAGAGGTAATTACATATAATTGTCTTAAATTGAACTATTTGCTTAAATTATGTATTTGACATATATACACATTAACAATTTCTTGTTATTATTGGTTTTAGGGCATTTCCCATTGTCAGCTATATTTGTCGTCACCATACTATCGGATGGTTGGCAAGGGAAAAGTGCATAACGTTAGCGGAGTATTACTCCACACTAGAGAGCTCCCTGCTGGATGTTTGAAAGTATCGGTTGATATTGCAGTTGAGCCGAATGCATCATTACCATATCCTAACGATGATTCGGATGCAACAACGGTGGACGAAGCAGTAGGTTCATTTGTTGCATGGCCGACAAACCTCATATGCGTAGGATATGAGGTATGCCTAAAACCTATGTTAACTTTAATGTGTATATTCAAAGTTTTTACACGCATTTTACGTACATATTTTCCTTGGTTATGTTAAATAGACTCCCACAAAATCCAAATCAAAAGATAATGCTATTCTGTGGCATACCGAGTCCGTGGTTTCAAGAAAAGAGGTAATATACAATTATATGACATATATTCATGGAAGTTGTTACATTCTTAATTTGATCTAACTATTTATATGACATGTAGCTTCAAGAAAATGAGGTTAGCAACGCCTCCGCACAACAAAAAAAAGAGGTTAGCAACGCCTCCGCACGGGTAAAAAGTGCTGGTGCTAAGAAGATCGTAGCTAGGAAAAAACCTACCACCAAGTATAGGTCGTGCCTCAAGACATTTCTAGAGATGACCGATATACCGACCGGAGGTGTTCGGCTTGTACATATGGAGGTAGGTATTTTCGGCTTTGATTACGACCAAATGATTGGTAATGAAGACTTCATGCAAGTTTTTGGTCGTGAAGAAATCGGAGTCACTGTTGTCAATACATATATTAGGTAAATCCGGTCTACTTTGTTATATTAATTGAACAACTTATTTACTTTATGTTTCAAAAGAGGTGTCTAATGTTAATGATGTTTTTATATTAGGTTTTTGTATGACAAATTGATGTGCCCCAATGGTTTGGACGTGTCATTTGGATTCTTAGCACCTGCGACCGTCAACTTAAGTTCAATCTTAAGTAGATCGGATACCGTGACGGAGTACGTTCTTAGGATCCTCATGGCCAACAAAGATGCGGAGAAGTTGTTCTTTATACCGTTTAATACCGGGTTAGAATTTCATTCTAAATTTATCTATTATAATTTTTTTCCAAGTTGACATCTAACATTTGATTAATCATTACAGTGGACATTGGTTGTTGCTCGCAATCAATCCTATCCGAGAAATCGTTTATTATCTTGACTCGTTAGGAAATGATTGGACAACATACCCGGATATGAAGGTCATAATTGACACGTAAGTGAGAATGTTCAAAAAAAATTTGTGTGTATTTCTTAGTTTATTTGAATTGTTCTAATTACTTCATTTTTATTTTATTAGCATCCTACAAGCTTTTCGAGCCCAACGAGATATCCAAACATCAAAGAGGGGCGCCAACTCCATTACATGGATTCAAGTGGCGGTATATTTTTAATTATCACATTTTTTACTATATTAGTGATGACACTTGATAAAACTTAGGATTTATCCATATTTGTTTTTCATATGTAGTGTCCTCAACAACGAAATCAAATAGATTGCGGGTATTTCATGTTGAGGTTTATGCAAGATACTCTTGTTTTGGGCCGATTAGAGATTCCCACCGATGTATGTATTTCTAACTTATGAGTTATTTTTATATTTACACATATCTCATATAATTAAATAGTTGAAATTAAATCAAACTATGTTATATTATTATGTAGTACTTTGATGAATTCAAGTGTGCATTTTATACAAAGGATCAAGTGGATGAAATCAAAGAGGAATGGTGTCAATTCATTATAGAGCTCAATGTTTTATGTAATGACTTGTAAATTTGTAGTATATTGTACATGACTTGTAAATTTGTACATTAATTTGTGTAATTATATTGTACATTTGTAGTATATGTAATGACTTGTAAATTTGTACATAAATTTGTATATATTTTGATACATTTAAGGCAAAATTGGTTTGAATTGGTATATATATATTTGTTAGCCAAAAATTGGTAGAAAAAAGGCCAAAATGGTTTGAAATGGCATATATAAAATGTGATATTTGTCTGCCAAAATTTGGTTGAAAACAGGTAGAAATTCTGGTTTATAAACCTGGAAAAAATGTGGTTTAAAACAAAAGCTGCAAAAAATTTCGTATACCTTAGACAGCGCTTTACACAAAAGCGTTGTCTAAGGGGGGGGATTAGAAAGCGCTTTTGGCAAAAGCGCTGTCTAAGGGGGGGGGCTTAGACAACGCTTTTGAAAAGCGCTGTCTAAGGTATACCTAAAAAAATTAAAATAGGAGGGGATTAGACAGCGTTTTCACCAAAAGCGTTGTCTAAGGTATAGGGGCTTAGAAAACGCTTTTTCAAAAGCAATGTCTAAGGTATTCCTAAAAGCGTTGTCTAAGGGTACCTTAGACAGCTCTTAGACAGCGCTTTTAAGATTTAAAAAAGCGCTGTCTAAAGCTTTAGCAGCGGAGGTTTAGACAGCGCTTTAAAGCGCTGTCTAAGGCTAAAAAAAGCGCTGTCTAAGGTCTTGTTTGGCATAGTGCTTCTCAAGAAAAATAAGTTTTTTATGTTACTGGCTCATCAGACATATAGGAAAAATGGTCAATCGTTCTTCATGAAAAACACATTCCTCTCAGTGATGAAAGTCTTGATATTCCATCCACACCTTCTTACACAACACAAGTTTCTACCTCATATGATGAAGTTGATGGAGATATTGTGCATGTTATTCAAACCGATCATGAAGAAAACATATGAGAAACTTAACAAGTATGAAATTTATTCTTTATTCATAATATATTAATTGTATGTTATAGTTTCTAAGTATTTTTTACTAACAAGTATAATTATTTGAAATCGTAGGTCTTTAGAGTCAAGACACCAAGAGACAAGAAACCAAAACACCAAGTTACAATTATGTGATGTTATGTAATGTGTAAATTGTAGTTTGCTTGTTCGGATAAATTATAGGATGTTTATTTCTGATACAATTGAATATGGTACAATTATGTGATATTGTGAATATGATACAATTAATATTATTATGATAACTTTATCACAAATGTGAGTTGTATTTTCTGCTGTGATAGGGCGTGCGCTTTCCAATTTATTACAATGGTTACTATATTGTGATTGTAAGTATCATATGTACAACTACACTGTACATAACAATGTCTGATCCCACGTGATTATATATATTTTTCAACCGTTATTAAATGATTCAATTTCCAACCTTTGGATTTAAACTAACCAATTAATCTTGCCTATTTTTTAAAGCAACTTTTTTATCTCCTTTTTTTCCAACCATTAGATCAAAGCAGAGTGGACAACATGACAAAAGAAATTGGATAGAATCTGAATCATGTTTCCCTCCTACAGTACACTAGAATATTTGCTAGCTTTTTTGAACATCTACTAGCTTAAGTGTCAATCTTTTCTTTTTTATCGATCTTTCTTACAGATCATTGAACTTATAATAAGAATCGAAAGGAGTATATCATATTAAAAAAAATCTTAATCAATATATCTAAATTAATATATGTTAAATATACATATTATTTATTCAATTAATTTAAAAATTAAGTTTTTCTCTTATACTCCAATGTAATTACGAGTATTATAATTAGAACATTAGAGTAATAAAGATGAAAGAGAATATGACAGTATAATATTCAATGTAACTACGAGTGTTATAATTAGAAAATTGGATTAATTTTTAAAAATATATTGTATGTTTATAAAACAATAATGTCCCTTCACTTTGATAGAAAAATCGACACGAAACTCTTATTTATTCCAACATAGTGCCCTGACTTACAGGAATCATCATTGATAGTTAGGGACCAATAGAATGACTGGAATCTTAATGTCAAATGTTATTTACCAGTGATAGTTTAGCACCAAAACAAAAAGTGTTAGCTTCAATCTACTTCAACTTCCTTAATCATCTCTAAGTATTGTTGTGACCTGACATCCATTCAAGTTGAAGATGCTGTTCAATTTGATGTCACCAGGAGACCCATGATTCACAGTTAGTTGATGTATGTATCAGTCTAAGTTTCTTCAGGATGGTGATTTGATTATTGATGCCAAGAAGCTACTAACACTATACGCACGCATCCAATATCATTGGCAGCAAATGATAATTGAAAAGGATATGACAGGAATTGACAATTCTACTCATCCTCAATGTAAATATTATTTATAACAAATAGAATGAAAATCCGTAAAATAGATATAAACACGAGCTAGAACAACAATCTACTAAAATAAACTGAACACGAGTATAAATATTTTAGTACTCACCATATATACAATAGATTTTTATAGATTTTTTTATAAATTAATTTATCAATTTTAATAATTGTCTCTATTAAATTTGTATGTATTTTAATATATATAATTATTTATTTTTTAACTTAGTTATAACATCCTCATATTTCTTTTAAGGTTGTTAAAAACTAATAATGACATGATAAATTATAATTTATTGGGTTAATATCCTTTTTGCCACTTGGCTTATCAGACAAATTCCAAAAATAACCCTGTAAAAAAACACAGATTTCATCCATGTAATTTGAAGATTCTGATCCTTAGACTGTTTTGTTGACTCTTTTATATATATATTTTTTATATTTTTAATGTGAAGTGTTATCCTTGATAGACTTTTATTTTTTTCTTTTCATTTTAATTACATGCGTGGCTTTTTAAATTTCATGCCGCATTTTGTTAAAAAAAATGAATTCTATTTTTTTCTATATTATTTTTATTTTTAATTTAATTTAATTTTTTCAAATTATTATTTTAAAAATTATTTAGATTGGGTAAAACCAACAAACACAAGCCCAATATAAGCTAAAGTTGAAGCTCAATACTCTCATTTCAATTATTCTCACTAGATCTCATATCTTCATTCAAAGTAAAACATGAATTCACTTCAAAAGGTTTACAAGAGTTACCAAACAAGAAAAATCTTGCAGATTGTGCACTTATTGTGGAAGAGTTATAGAGGAGGGCATTGTGTAACACCCTAAATTATCAGAGTAAAACAATACGAAACAAAAATAAAGGATGCTACTATCAACTTATCATTTTCTCATAAATAGACATGTAACATGTACATAGCATTTTCGGAAATTACACAATTTAAATTCAACCAAATAACCTTTATCATGCAACGGAAAATTATTCTTTTCAATCAACAATTAAAATAACGCTTTCAATTAACTGCAAAAACTGGTTTTCATGTCAGAAAAACAATTAATAATTCTTCAACAAATAAAATCATATAAAAGCGTTCTTGACTCCCATGTTACATATCAAAGCAGACACCAAACTAAAGTGAAGCACCTTGTCTTCACCGACCACGACTTTCACACTACTTTTGGTTATTTGCACGTTACCCACGTGGAGGTAATATTCAAACAGAAGGGGTGAGATTCTCAAATCAATCAAAAGGAATATATGATATAAATATAAGAGTATAAAATCATCAAGTAATTCATCCACATCACAACTTCCAACATGAATAACACACTTCAACACAAACTCAGATAACCTTACAAGGCATAATGCAACACACCTATCACAGAATGCAATGAGACACCAACTAGACTCAATGCATGTAGTACCAATTTCGATTCATATTTCATGATTATAATTCCTGTCGGAACGTCTATTTAGGTCGCTCACACCCCACATGGGCACATGACATTTGTGATTACTCACACCCCACATGGACACACAATCACCTCAACAACAACAACATTGATTCCCTCAAGGAATCCGGATAAACGTTCACACTCCACATGGGCACAAGTCATCCCACAACTCATACAAATGATATGCACCTCAACAACAACATACAATGACTCTCAGAAAATCAATGTATAATGCAAATTTAAACCACAATATAACATGTTACAACCACTTACACAACCACATCATACTACAACAACTCAACAACAACAACATACTACAACAACATACTACTAGAACTCAACAACAACAACAACATACTACAACAACTAAACAACTCAACATACATTTATTCAAACATGTGTCTTCATGCTTCCACAATTAACAAACATCAATTGCACAATTAAATTATGCGTCTCACGGTTCAACATATCAAAACATCGACGAAACTACACATACATCGCGTTAACACATACTAACACAATTACAACAACAATACAATATTAGTGAAGCATAAATATACAGGTTTCCACTTAATTTCGAAAAAAGGACCATGTTTTTTGTTCCAAGGCATCGCGCTAAGCGAGCTCTACTGTGCTAAGCGCGCATGCTGCTGCCTCGAGAGGATAATTTTATTTCTAGACCGCACTAAGCGCACTCGACGGTGTAACACCCCACTTTTCCCAATTTAGAAAATAATGAATTAATACGTAAAATCAAAGTTTTTTTAAAGTTGAATGCCACATCAACAACAATAATAATAATACTTCTCATTTAAAACAACGGAAAATCTGTATTATTCAACTTATGGAAATTTGCCAACATCAACAATATTCATCAATGATTCTTGGTTTATAAAGTTTCAACAAAGGAAATACGATACGTAACAAAGTAATTAAAAAGAGTAAAACATCAAAAATCCCCAAGTCCTATGTTATGTATTAGAGCAGTCTTATGACTCAAACATGCAACACATACTCCACGCACACTCAAGTACCTGGATCATCTGCACTTCCAAGGAAGCGCAGATACAACAACAACAACAATAACAACAACAAAGGGGTGAGAAACGTATTCAATAATTAACGGTGCATAAAACATTTCAAGGATAGTATCTCACACAATCAACATACACAACAACATCACAATAACAATTAGCAACATGATTCATAATTCAACAACAATAATAATGCAATGTGACTAAACAATGACACAAATGCATATGGTACCAATTCACCTTAGTTCATTCAATCGAACTCGATTCATAAAGAATCTGGATAAATCACATAAGCCCATTCAGCAATGATTTATCTTCAATATTCTCCACAACAGAGTACAGATGAATCACAAACACCCATTCGACAATGATTCATCTCACCAATAATACCTCAATGTATGCATGACAATGACAATGCACACAACATGTATAAACACCTCGCTATACATCTTCACGATCCATCCGATCATATATGCAACATAAGATCTACACAATCACCAAAAGTTCCTCACACGACTTAAGTAATTAATCGTCTAGATAATTGACCTAAGTTTCATTATTAATTAATTTCCCATCACCAATCCTCGATTAATTAAGTCATATGGTCTACACCAATGCCTCAGAGCAAGATAATCAACATCAGACGTGAAATCGGGACAAACATCGTGAAACACCAAAATTTCCCTACGAGCCTGGTGATACGCATAATGCACAAGGGCTTACGCATATTGACCAGCTTACACGCACCTCATACGCCCACCATATGCGTATTTCCCATCACCCTCAACTTAATACGCATATTGCCTCCTCATGCGCGTATTACCAAGTCTTCCTACGTATATCCTACGAAAATGGGCAGATGGTCGTGCCAAAAAGCCCCCCATACGCGTATTACCCTTGAATTACGCATAATGGCATGAAATCACGCCTTGCCATATGCGTATGGCTACCCTATTATGCGTATGGATAGAGAGATACCAATTTCTCACAATTTCCTCTTCATTTTGAATCTATTCACTATGGTTCTCGTTTTCACACTTCATACCAGTCCTAGAATGACTTTTACACCAGTTTTACACTTCTATTCATGTTATTCTTTCATCTAATATTACTAAATCCAGTTTCATAAGTTTTCTAGATCTAGATTCGTCACTCTTCTTCTATAACAACACAAAATATGTACATACAATGAAATATACAGAACAACATTAACAATATTTCAGACAAGCATTCAATTAAACCAGATAGAATCCACAACAACAATTTCACAAGCAACAGATTCACCAATTAGTATTATACACAGAAAATCCTACGAGGGAAAGGATCCCTCACTATCCTATCATGTTATCATCACCAATTATGAACCCTTTTCTCTCCCGTATCTCAATTCCTTGATGAAATTCCTGAGAATTTGCTCTATGAAGATTGCCCTAGTAGCATTCTTCCTCTTCCTAGCTCTCCCTTGATCTCTCAAAAGTTGTTATAACTAAACCTCCTCTAATTTTCAGATTAAGGCTTAATTCCCCTATTACATTCACCTTAATGTTTTACTAATTCAGCCATTATTTTAATAAAAATGAAATAATAATAATAATACTAATCATACTAATATTATTAACATAATAATAATAATAATAATAATAATAATAATAATAATAATAATAAAAATAATATTTAATTGGCCATATTATTATTACTACACCACACCATTACTACTTACACCTTAAGTCTACCCATCCCACTAGGACTCTACACCAAAACATTTAGGTACACACACACACACACACCTTAAATAAGGCCAATAATACACCAAAAATACATGACGATAAATTATTAAAAATGAGGTGTTACAAACGACGCTAAGCGCCCTTCGCGATTTCAGCAAAAAAACCTCATTTTTATACTTCAAAAACACTTCCATTCCATACCTAATAATAACCCAACATTGATACCATGAATCTCATCATCTTATACCCACAAACCACAAGAAATTTATCCCAAAATAGCTTAACAACCTCTAGTTCTGATTACCACATTCCATACCTATTCTTCAACTCATAACAACATTAATACTGAAGCAACCTCATGTCATCATCCCTTTTCTTTACCAATAATACTGAAGCTCTCTAAGGAGACACCTTTGATTTCACAATTCCCTTTTTCAATAAATCTTTTGACTGCTCTTTTTGTTCTACTAATTCTGACGCCGACATCTTGTATAGAACTAGAGAATATAGTACCAGGGACAAGATCATTTGAGATTTCCACCTCTCTTTCTAACGGCACATCTGATATATCCTGTAGAAACACATCTGAAACTCACGCACAACTGATAGTTCATCGTTGTAACCTTACTTCCAATTTCCGTAAAACCATCTTCGCCACCATGGGAAACATCAGATTCTCTTCCCCTAAGAGTCCTTATACTTACTTAGCGGATACAACCTCGACTATTCACCTTCGTTGAATCTAAGTTCACTATTTACTCTTTGAGGAGTAACCATTAATAATATCTGATCAACATACCAAAGCCTTAAATCCGCCTCATCTTCAGATATAGGAATCTACATCGACTAACCAAAACACTCTGTAAGCACTTGGCTTAAATTCAAACAAATCATTATACATATTATCCCATCTAGCAAGACAAATATATCCCATCCAACATGGTATTGTCTATAATCAACAAGAGATTAAGGATGATCAGTTCCTCAATTTGTTGATAGACATCCGAAAATCGTGATGGGGCATAAACCATCCTTACCAAGCTATAATAGCGTTCAACGATGCACTACACCATCATCCAAACAATTGTTAAACACATGATTTAACTCCACCAATTCTTCCCAAGAATAACATCACCTTGTTCCAACCAAAGATAAATGTGTACCTCGTAAGGAAACACGTCAGGATACTCCATACATCATTGGCCCATCTCTAGCCACAACAAAGCCCCCCCCCCTAAAAAGGAAGCAAACAACGAGAACACCTGACCATCTTCCCTCAAGGATAACACTATTCTTTAAATAGTTGAAAAATCCAACACAACACTCTATCTTGCAGTGACACGATAACCAATCTCACAACATCTGGAATATCCAAGAGAAGCAGATGCTTCTCCCCCACTTATTTTATTCCTAGCCTGCAAATGGAAAATAAAACAAGTATTGACAATGTTTTCAAACACATGTCACATAATAGGGAACAACGCAATTAAATAACCTGGTCGGACGTGCCGACCTGCTCTGAAACCACTTTGTAACACCCTAAATTCCCCCGCGTAATTTAATTAAAATCAACAGAGTAAAACAATACGAAACAGAAATAAAGGATACTACTATCAACTTATTGTTTGCTCATAAATAGACATGTAACATATACATAGCATTTTTAGAAATTACACAATTTTAATTCAACCAAATAACCTTTATTATGCAGCGGAAAATTATTCTTTTCAATCAACAATTAAAATATCGCTTTCAATTAACTACAGAAACTAGTTTTCATGTCAGAAAAACAACTAATAATTATTCAACAAATAAAATCATATAAAAGCGTCCCGACTCCCATGTTACATATCAGAGCAGGCTTCAAACTAAAGTGAAGCACACCCACGTGGAGGCAACATTCAAACAGAAGGGGTGAGATTCTCAAATTAATCAAAAGGAATAGATGGTATAAATATAAGAGTATAAAATCATCAAGTAATTCATCCACATCACAACTTCCAACAAGAATCACACACTTAAACACAAACACAGATAACCACACAGGGCATAATGCAACACAACTATCATAGAATGCAATGAGATACCAACTAGACTCAATGCATATGGTACCAATTTTGATCCCTATTTCATGATCACAATTCCCTTTGGAACGTCTATTTAGGTTGCTCACACCCCACATGGGCACACGACATCCGTGATTTCTCACACCCACATTGGCACAAAATCACCTTAACAACAACATTGATTCCCTCAAGGAATCCGGATAAACACTCACACCCCACATGGGCACACGTCATCCCACAACTCATGAAAATGATATGCACCTCGACAACAACAACATACATACTACAACATGTTACATGCAACTTTAAACCACAACGCAACATGTTACAACCACTTACACAGCCACATCATACTACAACAACTCAATAACAACATATTACAACAACTTAACAACAACAAAAACAACATACTACAACAACTCAACAACAACATACTACAACAACTCAACAACAATAACATACTACAATAACTCAACAACAATAACAACAACATATTACAACAACTCAACAACAAAAACATACTACAACAACTCAACAACTCAACATATATTTATTCAAACAAGTGTCTTCATGTTTCCACAACTAACAAACATCAATTGCACAATTAAATCCCATATTCTTAGTATATCATGTTAAAACATCAATGAACACATACACGAAGCATTAATATAAGGCAACATCGATACAACAACAATACAACATTACTACAACATAAAACAAATATTTTCAATTAATTTTAAGAAAATATTTTTCGTTCCAGGTCGCGCTAAGCGAGCTCCAGTGTGCTAAGCGCGCACGCTACTGTCTCGAAAGGCCAACTTTTTTCCATACTGCGCTAAGCACACTCTGGGATTTTGATAGCAAAACCCTACGATAGACACGTTCTCCAATTGCGATTCCAGCACTCATAAACTCATTTTAACTCAGATTTTTGTACAAATTATGATACAATAACCTATATCTAACATATTTCTTTCAACACAAAAATTAAACATAACAATCCTATCAATTTCAATCTTTTAATCATGAATTTCTCATAAACCCTAAACACTCAACGATCAACAATCTCATGAATTCATCTAACTATTAACTAGTCGAACACATATATCATCAATCCTTTTAGAGGTGAAAGAATCTCACCCTTACCTTGTATTGATGAGCTTTCCTTTTCTCTAATGGATTCTTCCTCTCTTTTTGCCCTAGCCTCCTTTTACCTCTTTCTCCTTTTGCTTCTAACTTCTACGATCGATTCTCTCACCACAAATGATTATCCTCTTTCTTTGTGTTACACAACTAACTCTTAGACTCTTTCTATGAACTTTCACTTAAGTCCTTACTTACTCACCTTAATTTACCACCAAGTCCTCCATATATTCACATTACTAATTCTATTATTATTCTTATTATAATATCATTATTATTATTACTTATTCTAACTAATAAAATAATAACAATAATAATAGTTTTCCATCCCATACTTAATAAAATCATTATTCAACTATAATTATAATTAAATAATGAATAACTAAATTAATCTAATTAGCCTTACTTCCCACACCACCAATCTCTACGCTTTTGATCACACACCCCTACTACCTTAATGACAATTCTTAAGGCCACTATCCACCACCAAGGATACTCAAACATAATGAATGCACAACAAACACACAATCAATCATAACAATTCACAATTATTCATAAATAATAATTAAAAAGGAAAATGAGGCGTTACACGTTGGAGTTTGCTGCTCTTAAAAGAGGCTTTAATTATTTCATTTGTTGATGTTGAGAAATCTAAACAAGTTTCAGTAAATTGTATTGTAAAGTATATGTCACACAAGAGATTATACCTTTTAACTGCTTGTGTGCATTAAAGCTGAAATGTATGATTTGAATGAAGTATAAAAGATCCCAACTCAATGTCACATTCTTTCCCATAAGCAAACAAAAACAAGTATAATTATATTCCATTTGTAATTTTCTCATATTTTATTGTTATTATTACAACTTCATTGGACTACTCAAGAAGAGAGACGATGATATATTACTTATTTTCAAGTTATATGATCCTGAAAAAGAGGAGCTATGGTACTGAATAATTTCTATTATGATTTTAACTTATGTTGGGGTAAAAGGTGGACCTTAGTTGACACCACCAAATGTATTTCCTTTTGATGGCAGGTATGTTGGAAGACCTTTTGTGAACCCATCTGATAAGTCATCAGAAATCTTAACAAGGTTAAATAAATTGGCTGCTTATGATCTGGATGAAGAGATTGAACTTTATGAGGTTGGTTTGTGTTACCTAATTTATAATTTATCCTACAACTTCCTAAAATTTTATAATTGTAGTAGTGCATCCTTGGCTCCTTGCATATTCAGAAGCCGAATGCTTTTGTTATTAAGTTTCGATCAGGTGAACATGGTTTTAGTTGTTTAGTACCTAAGCTTGCATAATGGAAAATAAAATACATTGTTCTATGTAAGTTAGTAATTTTTGCATATAACTTAACAAAAGGGAAAGAGCATTTTCTAATGGTATATTCATGTTTTATGAGTTAATTGTGCCTATTGTTGTGCAGGAAATTAAGTCTGAACCAAAGGTCATCTGTGTGTTTGTTGACAAAAATCTTACATTTCTAGTAAGTGAGGTATAATACATAAAACGTTGGTACACACTAAGATATTGTATCATTGTTTTTCCTATTGATTATTTTCTTCCATGAATGCAGTTAGAAAATGGTGCAGATATCATATATTTTCAGAAAGCTTTTGCAAAGAATAACGAGAAAGATATTTGTAATCCTAGAGTACCTTCATATTTTAATGGGTTAATATCCTATTTTAATGGAGTTTTAATTGGTGATGGTATGAATTTTTCAACAGCCACTAAATTTTTCAACAAAGTGGTGGAGTTAGGAAGATGATGATGGAGCTGGGAAAAAGAAGATGATGAAATAGAGTCCCACATCGTTTGGAACATAAATGAAATTAATGTTTAAATAAGTGGAGATACAAATTATATAATACATAAGCTAGAAAAAGTGGAGATGATAATGGGTTTGTGTGTTTGTTCATGCCCAATCAAAATAATACGAAAAATAAATAGAATTAAAAATAAATTAAAATATGTCACGTGGAATTTAAAAAGCCACGTGTGTAATTATAATAAAAGAAAAAAAAAGTCCATCAAGGATGATACATCACATTAAAAAAAAGCCAACAAAGCAAATAAGAACCAAAACGAGAGAATTTTCAAATTATAGGAATGTAATTTTTTTTCATTATAAATACGAGTAAACATGATACAAGTGTAGGAATTGAGTTACCCTATTAGATATTTTTATGTCACGTGGAATTTAAAAAGCCACGTGTGTAATTATAATAAAAGAAAAAAAATTCCATCAAGGATGATACATCACATAAAAAAAAAGCCAACAAAGCAAATAAGAACCAAAACGAGAGAATTTTCAAATTATAGGAATGTAATTTTTTTTCATTATAAATACGAGTAAACATGATACAAGTGTAGGAATTGAGTTACCCTATTAGATATTTTTATGATATGATATGAATATGAATACAAACTTTGGTATTCACGCGAATATAAACTTTGATTATGCAATTTTTTTAAATTGCAAATATGAAATCGAATATTATAATGTTTTGTCCAAATCCTATCTATTGTCATTTCTAAATAATACTATTGCTCTCTCTCTCTCTCTCTCAATCAATCAATCTATCTATCTATCTATCTATAAATCAGAGTTTCAAAAATTCACCTTTTAAAATAGGATGTCACATTTTCAACTTTAAAAACAACAATTAAACATTTATCGCATATTCAACATGGATACGTAACACTTAAATATCGGGAGACAAATAACAACTTTATTTATTCTTTAAATCAAAATATCTTTTACAACTTCACAGTGGATTTTCAAGTATTAAGCTACACATGGTTGTCGCTCCCACCAAATGACACCGGGTCAAGAGGGGTACAGACGCGAACGGTCGGCGAAAGAGAGGAAAAGAAAAGAGTCGCCAGCTAGGCATTTTTATCCCGAAGGAAAGGTAATGCTGTATAAACCTAAGAAAATATGGATAAGACGGTTGCGAACCAGAGAAACTGAAAAAAGGGGTTGGTTACAACCTGGGAAGGTATTAGCACCCAGATTGTCCGTCGTACTCGACGGGATCCACGCTTGAAAAATTTATGTTTAAAGGGGTAGTGTCAGTGCTATTCTGTGTGCAAAAAGCTGGAAAAGAATGCAAGTGTCAGTGTAAAAGAAATGTGAAGTAAAATAAAAGAGTGCCAGTGTAAGAAAGAATGGGAAGCTCAAGACTATGAGGCTTAAAGAATAATGCTGGAAGGAGGGGGAATATACAGAGACTTTTGTTCGATAACTGTTAAGTTATGCCTACGTATCCTCTCGTGCAATGAGGAAGTCAGAACACTGTAGTTCGACTCAAAGAGACTGAAAGATAAATTGACTGGTGAACTACTTACTTATCTATGCTCAAGTGTATGACCTGTCTGGCTCAGGTGCTAACTGTCTTGCATTAGACGGAAGAAGCAAGTTCTCGTTTGTGAGTGAATGAGGTGAGAAAAGGATCCTGAAGGAGACGATTATTGTTTGTTTTTGTGTTTTCAATCTTTTATTGCTTTTTGAAGTTTGTCATAGGAAAATGAGCTTAAGCCTAAACTAATGGGTTAGTAAACTCATCACATCCTCCCTCTGATTAGGGGTAATGAGAATGCCTTAAGTATGAAGCAGACACCTCACACTTAATCGCCATGATGTAGGATTAAGATCATTAACCTACTTGCATTTATTTAGATGTTTTTGGAGTTTTTGTTTAGTGTTAAGTAATGAGTTTAAGCCATAATCACATATTTAATAGACCCATTACACCATCCTAATAGAAGGATAATAGATGAGAACATTTAAGCTGAGAAAGGCTCCTCAACTTAATCCATGATTAGGGATTAACCTCATGACAAAACAAAGCCTTTATTAAAGTGGATTTTAGGTTAATGATAAGATTAAGAAGTGGATTTTAGGGTTTGTAAGACAACTTGAGGGGGACTTGTCCATTAACACTAGGGTTAGTCCTTCTTGACCATTTAAGGAAGAATTAGAACCCTAATGCAAGGCCCAAGTTACAAGCTTGTCTTGGTGATTATTAGATGGATTGATTAAAGGATTTAAACACATTAAGGGCTTAATACTTAGGATTAAAGTTATACATTTCACCCTAATAGGAGGATGCAGGCATAAGCTTAATCACAAAGCCTTAAAACCTTTAAGGTTTAGTCCTTGATTAAGAGATGAGAAGAGAAGACTCAAAGATGACACAAAGGTAAAACTAATGGGGGGACTAATCAAACCCAAATTGTGATCATGCTTGGGTGTTCCTAGGGTTTATGAAGCTTGCAAAAGATCTTCAAGAGAAAAGCCACCAAGGAAGTAGCAGGATGGAAGGAAAAGAAGCAGAAAGAAGCAAGACAACTTACTTCATTTAAGAAAATAAGTTGCTTGAAGAAAGAAGGAGTAGAAGGAGCATGAATTAGCAAGCTCACTCTAATACAAATACAAAATGCAGCAATGATGCATAAAAGAGATGAGGAGAGATTATGAGAAGTGAAGGCAAATTCACTTCTCAAACACTTACCACCTGAAAAGTTAGCAAAAGGAAATGAGATGAAATGAAAATGAGATGAGATGCAAGGATGCAAACCAAAACCAGAAGCATATACAAGATGTAAATGATGCAAAGGGATGATGCAAATGTATGTCATGAAGTGTGGATGATCATACAAGAGATGGGAATGCAAATGATACAAGTAAGAAGTATGGAAGATCATGAAAACATATGACATGTAATGAAAGCAAAAGCATGGCAAATGAATGATGCAATGATCAAACATGATTCTAATATGTCTTAAGATGTCTTATATGTCATGTGGGTGCACAAAATGTCATGGCAAGTTCATGTATGCAAGCATATGAGAGATGAATGCAAATGAAGGCAAAAATTAGGGTTTATGCATAACATGCAACACAAAATCCAAAACCAGAAGCAAATGACATGATAAAAAATTGAAAATAGGATCAAAGGAACCCTAAACCTATACAAGTTCACTGCCCAAAGGGGAAGACCTAAATCTTAACCTAATGGGAGTTATGATTTTCTCAAGTTTGCTAGGGTTTTAAGGTACCTCTCAATGATAAATGCAAAACAAATTGAAAATGAAGAAAAAATTCAAACCAATTTTATCCTAGAGACTACATGACATGAGGAATGCAATGCAAAATGAACCAACATCAAACTCTTCATAGTTAGGCAGAAAGAATTTTTCTAAGTTAGGGCAAAATATTGACTTTTAAGAACCCTAAATCCAAAGAAAAATGTCAAAATAGGTCAAGAACCAAAAAGAAATTTGTTTGAAGGGTTTGATAATGTTTCTAAATGTATCAAGATGCAATGTGATTTTTTTGGTGTTTTTTAGAAACTTAAATGGTATTTTAATTAATTAATTCTCATTAATTAATTAAAATAAACATTTAAATATTTTAAAAATACGAAATTTATGAAAAAATTAAAATAAAAATTATTTTCAGAATGAGAAAAATATTTGAAAGAAAAATGCAAAAAATGAAATTTTTTAGAAGTGTTTTACTATTTTTAATAAAATGTAGAAAGAAATACAATTAAAATGCAAATAAAATGAATTAAAAAAGAAAGTATGCAGATCCAAAGGCCTGGATTCAAAAGAAACGCACGGGACTTGACTGGCGCGTGTTTGTAGGGTTAGGATTCACTCTGAGATTTTTGAATTTTTAAACATAATTAATTAGATTAATGACTGGATTAGGGTTTTAACACTGGATCTGAGCCATTCACCTCACGCGGGAAAGACGAATCTAAGGGCCATTATTCAAATTCCATTAATTACACAGATTAGGGCTAAGTACTTTTAGGTGACCGGAACAGTGTTCCGGTCATCTTCTCTGGTGTACTCAAACCCTAGCTTCTTCTCTAAGCCTCTAATCCTCAAATTTCTTGCCCAGAAATGATCCCCTAACCATCCTAAACCTAAACCCTCAATCAAAAAACATTTATCTCGCATCATGAGCAAGAATCGAACCAAAACGTGAAACGGGCAGAAATTTCAGAGCTTGCATACATGGTGGTTTCTCAACCATTTTCAATAATAATCATATCCCCATGACCAGGGGAACTCAAGGAATCATAAAAGAACTTAAAAACAAGCTTCTGAGAAAAAAGTTCATGAGCTATACCTGAGGTTGAACCTTCTGGTTCTGGGCTTTCTGGACTCTCCTTTGATGCAAATCCCCTCCTATGAACCTCTGGATGATGAAATGAAGCTTAGACTGAGTTTGTATGGCCTGGTTTGAAGGTTTTGGTTCTGGTGTAGCAGATTTGGAGGGTTGTGTATGTGGTGTTTCAGGCTGTTTTGATGATTGATTATTGTTCCTTGGATGATATGTGACTCATTGGTGAAGGAAAAATGGAAGTTTGATGGCTGTGGGAGAAGTTTCGAAGAGGTGAAGATTTTTTACAGTTTTTGTGAATCCTTTCTTATGGGAGGTTGCTGGCTTGTGTGTGTGTATGTTTCAAGTCCTTGAGGTCCACATATTAAGTTCTGATTGGGCAGAGGGTTGGTAATGTCATAGTTTGATTGGTATGGGCAAAGATGCAAAAAGTCATGACTTTGTGTACTTGAGGTATGGCTCGGGTCAGAGGAAGATTAGGGGCATGGCTGGGCTCAGCATGGATCAAGGAAGGCCCTTAGATTGTTTTTGTGCAGCTGTAATGGCTAGGGCAAGTGGTAGCATGGCTCTTGCAACTTTTCCCTCTTTGAAAATCTTTGTGAACCAAGGCAAATAAACCTATAAACTCTTGGGCAAATTGCAGCCAAATGGACCACATGAAGTTGTCATGATGTTTTGAGATCACTTAACAACTAATCCAAACATTAGAAGTTCCTTTTGCAAAAATTCCATTCTTGAAGATTCATGAGAAATGCCTTATGGTGACTTGTAATTCAAGGCATGAAAAATGAGAAATCCCTTGGGAAATTCTGAATTTTGGACCATGTATGATGTTTGTGCAATGCCTAGAAGTCAATTAGAGGTCACATTTGGCTTTGGCAAGTGTTTTTGCAAGTTTCCCTCTTTGGTACAAAAGTGAAAATTAGTGATTTTTCCCAACTTTGACAAACCATAACTTGAGTTCTAAAATGAATTAGAATGAGTTCTTGTACTTTTTGAAAATGGGAGGATCCAATCTACAACTTTCATGACCAAGAATTTTTCATTTGAAGCATTTTTGAATCAAAAAGAGGAGGTTGAAAAACTTTCCCAAAATGGCAAGTTTGCATCATAAGTCACTTTCCCAAAATGGCAACTTTGCAAATGGCTTGAAATTCCTCAATTTTGTGAACTTCCAACTTCTTCTAAGATCAAATAAAGATCATATACACCCAAAATGATGGAGAAGACCCTTTGGTTGGATGATTGGGGGCCTCAGATGCCCTGATCTTGCACTGACTTGCTCAAGAAGTCATCTTTTGATTAGATGCCTTCCCCATTGAATTTCTTCATGAAAATTGGTATGCATGATCCTTATATCATATAGAGACCAATATAAACAAGAATGACCAAAAAATTTGGAGTTATAGCCTCTGAAACCAAAACCCTAATTTTAGGTCATCTGTGCAGTTAAGCTTGGCTCTGCTTCCATGCCTTTCTCAGTTCTTGTGATTTTATGACTTTCTTGGTCTTGGGAGGATATGGTATGATGTTTGAACATACATGGACTCCCTTGAGATGATTGAAGACCTTTGGAGTGGCTCAGATAGCTCAGGGATGGCTCAGATCACAAACCCTAGATGCAGATGACTTAGAACCTATGCAGTGAAGCAAAAATGCAATATGAGATGATATGATTGAACCTATGCAAAAGAATTACAAGCCATGGTGAAATGAGTAAGGGCAAATTTGGGGTGTTTACAGCTGCCCCTATTCAAACATGAGTTAGCTATGCAGGATGTAAGCGACGGCTTAACAGACGAGCAAGATAACTTGTGGTTGAATACCAAAGACAGTCCAAGATTTGCACTCACTGGTTATGAAGAAGAAAAGGGATATAGATTGTAAAAGGAAGTAAAGTATGATTATAAAGTGCGGGCGACGGAGGACGACCGTCGGGCAGAGGACGACTGCCGGGGATGAACTAATGACGGGAACGGCCGACATGCTGGGGAAATAACGAGATCATGACGGGGACGACCATCAAGCCAAGAAACAAGACTCTCTGGGGATTATAGGTAAAGGCAATGATGGGGACGGCCATCGGGTTGAAGAAATAAATGATGAGGGACGGTCATCAGAGGTGAAGGACGATCACCTAGTAGGGGACGGCTGCTCTGTTGGGGATAAGATGAGGGACGGTCATCTAAGGTGAAGGACGATCACCTGGCAAGGTACGGTTGCTGAAAGTATCACGACATAGGACGAATGTCGGATAGAAAGTTGACGATGGGGACGGCCATCGGATAAGCATGATGAAGGACGATCATTGAAAGGGTGAAGGACGATCACCTGGCAGGGGACGGCTGCTCTCGGGTTTTATCATGACGAATGTCAGATAACAAGATCAACGATGGGGAAGGCCATCGGATAAAAATGATGAAGGACGATCATCAAAAGGGTGAAGGACGATCACCTAGCAGGGTACGGCTGCTAAAAAAAAATCACAACATAGGACGAATGTCGGATAGGGAAGGGTTCCAATAATGGAGACTCCGCTGGGGATGATGAAGGACGATCATCAGAAAGGTGAAGGACGATCACCTGGCAGGGTACGGCTGCCGAAAGTATCATGACATAGGACGAATGTCAGATAGAAAGGAAATAATTCATCGGGATTTACTGGGGACTCTTCCGGGGAAGGGTAGACACAGACGAGTGTCTACATTCAAGAAATGAAAGGTATAAGTGTTTGACACTATGTATGGACTAAAGATGCGGACGAGCATCCTTAAAACTACGATACGGACGAGTATCGGTAGAAACAAACGTTGACGCATGTTCAGAGATGATGGTACGGACGAGTACCAACTGGTTAATCAAAGAACACGGACGAGTGTTGAATCTGAGGAGAGATATATGGTGAGACACAGACGAGTGTTCAACTTACCGGGGAGAGTATGATACTGACGAGTACCATAAGAGGAAGTGTGTAAAAAGATATTCTGACGCTCTATGGGGATAAGATGACGCGGACGGGTGTCGAAGGAAGTATAATAAACAGGGATTTAGGCAACTGTGTTGGGGATAGGTGACACGGACGGGTGTCAGGAGAGTGTATTAATATGTTTTTGTGAGCGCAAAGGGGACGCTTCGGCTTTCTGCTGGGGGATTTGAGAGGCATTTTGTATATTGTTGATGTGATATCAATATTCACGGGTGACTTGATTCAAAACATGGCTTTATGATTTATGCAATATGTTTGATTTTTGCCGTAATGCTCCGTATTAGACGGAATGCTACGCTCTGGGGGAAACATGATGCGAATGCTATGATTATGCAAAAGGTACCGATCCGGGATTCGGATCCCGTTACAGTGAAGATCTCCGGCTGATCTGCTTGAAGTGATATCCCAGCTGGGGATGAGATCATTGGTAGATCTGATATACATGACTCTGCTTGGGGAAATAGGTCACTGATAGACCTATCTGGGTAAGGAGGGGCCCAGATGGGGTCTGCGGGAGCTTCCGTCACTTTGTTGTGAGATCTTCAGGCACTACTCTTCTGGATAGAGGCTGGAGCTCTGCGGGGGGATGGTTCCATGTCTTTGCACTTGGCTGAGGAGGAACGATCACTGAACGACCTTCCTAGTGATTTATGTGGGGATCCTGCTGAGGATAATGAATTTAGCTGGGGAAATGAGCCCCTTATGATGCTGTTTGGAAGACATGTTGAGGAAGTAATGATTTGACAGCTTGCTGGGGAAAAGCTCCCATGTCCCATGTCGTACGTTGAACACCTGCAATCCTGCATGACAAAAATGTACAAGTATCCCGAGGTATCCCTTACTGGGTTCCATCGTAGGAGTTTAGATACTCCCGGGAGCAAATATATTTCCTGTAAGCATGTAATAAGAAAAGGCGCATCTGTATTTATGCAACTATTATATTAAGGACATCAGACATTTTTGCAAATGAAAATGTGCGAGACGAAATGTGACTGAAAAATCTGATTTTATTAATTTGGATGCCCTGAATTGGCAAGTACAGTCAAAGGAACAGATCCCCTGAAATGAGGAGATTGTTACAAATTGAGAAATAAAAAGATGCTGGCAATGTTGATGTCGCTTCAGTGTGCTTCCCTTTTGCTATGACTCGTATGACATTGACGTTCTTCTTATCTTGCTTTTGAAGAGTGGCTGACTCTGACCGAGGCTTTAACTTTTCGAAACTTGCCGTGTTGTGGGTGATGAATTCAGAATGCAGTTGTTCGCTTATTCCCTGATTTTGCGTGGATCGCCCTTTCGGGTTTTCAATCCACCGGGATACCCATTTTTTCCTAAGTTGTCCAATGCGGATTTTCAACTCAGCGGGTGTACACATTTTTATTTATTTATTTTCCCTTATTTTTGCCCGAGTCTCTTATTCTGTTTTTGACTCGCCGGGATGCCCTATTTTTGCCTGGACTTACATTCTGTTTTTATGTCCAGCGGGTCATTTTTATGCGAAGTATTTTTTAACTGCATCTGAATTCACAGGGGACAGGAAGTCTTCACCATCCATAGTACTGAGCATCAATGCTCCACCGGAGAAAACTTTCTTTACTATGAATGGACCATCATAATTCGGAGTCCACTTGCCCCTGTGGTCTGTATGAGGAGGGAGGAGTCTTTTCAGCACAAGGTCTCCTACTTGGTATTCTCGAAGCCTGACTTTTTGATCGAAGGCTTTCTTCATTCTCTTCTGATATAACTGCCTATGACAAATTGCAGCTAATCTCTTTTCTTCGATCCGATTCAGCTGATTGTATCGGGATCGGACCCATTCCGCTTCATTCAACTTAACATCCATCAGTACCCGCAAGGAAGGTAATTCAACTTCAACAGGTAGGACTGCCTCCATACCATACACGAGCTGATACGGTGTTGCCCCGGTGGATGTTCTGATTGACGTACGGTGCCCATGCAAGGAAAATGGTAGCATTTCATGCCAGTCTTTGTAGGTAACCACCATCTTCTGCACAATCTTCTTGATATTCTTGTTAGCTGCCTCCACAGCGCCATTCATCTTTGGCCTGTAAGGAGAAGAATTGTGGTGTTGGATTTTGAAGTCCCGGCATAGCTCTGCCATCATTTTATTGTTTAAGTTGGAACCATTATCATTAATGATTCACTCGGGCACTCCATACCGACAAATGATGTCTCTCTTCAGGAATCGGGCTACCACTTGTCTGGTGACATTTGCATAGGAAGCTGCTTCAACCCACTTGGTAAAATAGTCAATGGCAACCAGGATGAATCTGTGGCCATTTGAAGCAGTTGGTTCGATCTTTCCAATCATGTCAATGCCCCACATGGCAAAGAGCCAAGGTGAAGACATCACATTCAAAGGATTTGGAGGCACATGCACTTTATCCGCATAAATCTGGCATTTATGGCATTTCCTAGCATAAGCACAACAGTCTGCATCCATCGTGATCCAGTAATAGCCTGAACTTAGCAACTTTTTAGCCATAGCATGCCCTCCAGCATGGGTACCAAAAGATCCTTTGTGCACCTCATGCATCAACATAACTGGGTCCATCTCGGAGATTAATAAAGTGGTATGGGTCAACATATATTGCCTTAGTCGGCGAGCAGCCCACGCTAAAGCACAGCAAGTTTTCTCGAGCAGTGAATAACGTTGTTCACAGTCGGTAAACTTTTTGCTTAGGTAGTATATTGCATACTCTTTTCGACCAGACTCGTCATGTTGGCCCAGCACATACCCCCATTGACTCTTCTAATACTGTCAAGTACATTATTAGAGGTCTTCCTTCAACTGGAGGCATAAGGATCGGAGGCTCTTGTAAATATTCTTTGATTTTGTCAAAAGCCCTTTGGCAGTCTTCATTCCACCTGACCGTTTGTTCTTTTCTCAACAACTTGAACAAGGGTTCACAGGTTGCTGTAAGGTGAGATATGAACCTTGAAATGTAGTTCAATCTACCTAGGAACCCCCGAACTTCTTTCTCAGTCCTTGGTGCAGGCATCTCTTGGATGGCTTTGACTTTATCAGGGTCAACTTCAATCCCCTTCTCGCTTACAATAAATCCCAGCAGCTTACCGGATCGCACCCCGAATGTGCATTTGTTGGGGTTTAACTTCAATTGGTACTTCCTCAGACGCTTGAATAACTTCAACAGGTTTACCAGGTGGTCTTCTTCTGTGAGGGACTTGGAAATCATGTCATCCACATAACATTCAATTTCTTTATGGATCATGTCGTGGAATAATGTTACCATAGCCCGTTGATAGGTGGCACCAGCATTCTTCAGTCCGAATGGCATCACCTTATAACAGAACGTGCCCCAGGGTGTGATGAAAGTTGTCTTCTCCATGTCTTCAGGTGACATTTTGATCTGATTATAACCTGAAAATCCATCCATGAAGGAGAACACCGAGAACTGAGCTGTATTATCAACCAATACATCGATGTGAGGTAATGAGAAATCATCTTTCGGGCTAGCTCTGTTCAGGTCCCGGTAATCCACACACATCCTCACCTTGCCATCCTTCTTAGGCACAGGTACAATATTAGCAACCCACGACGGGTAACTAGTTACAGCAAGGAAACCGGCATCCCACTGTTTTTGTACCTCTTCTTTTATCTTCATTGCCATATCTGGGCGAGTACGGCGTAGCTTCTGTTTTACTGGCGGACAGTCTTCTTTTAGAGGCAGCTTGTGCATAACAATGTCGGTGTCCAACCCTGGCATATCTTGATAAGACCAAGCAAAAACATCTACATACTCCTGAAGCATGTCAATCAGTTGTTCTTTTATCGAATCTTGCAGACAGGCCCCGATCTTAACTTCTTTCAAGTCTTCTTCCGTACCAAGATTAATTGTTTCAACCTCCTCCTGATGAGGAGTGATAGCCTTCTCCTCTTGTCTCAACAACCTGGCTAATTCTTCAGGTAGCTCATAATCTTCTTCAATCCCTTCATCGGCTTGATTAATCGGATTGTCAAAGTCATACGAAGTCATAGCAGTGTTGTTGTCGGTGTAGTCTGGAGGGCACTTTCTGCAAGGGTTTAGGTTTGTTCATTTTAGTGATCAGTTTTATCTTGTTTAGAAAAAAAGTGAAAATGAAGTTATTATTTTGAAAAACATTGCCATTTTATTTTTGTACAAAAAATGAAAAATGAAAAACAGTGAGCGGAAAAGAAAAGACTCATTTGCAAAAGATGTCCTGATATTCATTAATTGATCTTTGAACAAAATACAAGATGGCCCGATTACAAAATGAGTCCTGATATCTTGGGCAAGATACAGGACTTGATGCATGCTTTAAAGACAGGAAATAATAATTACTCTGCAGGAGTAACTCTTATAATTTCCTGGGAAGACCAGTTTGAGACATGGCTCCCCGGGATCCTTGGACGTATCCAGCTTTCCAGGTTGCGCTCGTCTTCTGACTCATCTTCCAAGCTGTTCACAACATCCGGGGTGAGCATCCCCCCGCTAACAAACTTGGGCTCCTTCACAGCCTCTGGTTGATCTTGTCGAGTTGGTCTATAACCCAACTCGAATCGGTCTTCCTTCTTCTCCACGGGCAGCAGCTTGCCCCAGCCTTGGGTGGTACCTTCCTCAACAACCTTCTGGGCTTGCTGATATGATGTGATGAAAGTCCCTAGCACAGCAGATGTTTCATTAATATTAAGGGCCTCAAACCCTTGGCTCATGGTTTCATGGATCTCTCCATCCATTTCAATGTATTTGAAAGTAGCCAGCTGGCTAACGAAGATATCCTCCTCCCCACAAATGGTAATGACTTAGCCCTCCCACTCAAATTTTAACTTCTGGTGAAGGGTTGATGTCACGGTGCCAGTGGCGTGTATCCATGGTCTACCCAATAGACAGTTGTAGGCAGGCTATATATCCATCACAAAGAAGGTCGTTTTGAAAACCTATGGGCCAATCATTATTGGTAATTCTATCTCTCCCAGAACTGATCTTTTAGAACCGTCAAAGGCTCTCACTACCAAGTTGCTTGGGCGTAGTGCCAATCCATCATGCTCCAGCTTCACAAGGGCTTTCTTGGGTAGGACATTGAATGGTGACTCTGTGTCTACCAATACGTGAGAAAGAACTGCACCCTTACACTCCAAGGTAATGTGCAAAGCCTTGTTGTGATTGCGACCTTCCGTTGTCAGATCGGCATTGGTAAATCCTAGTCCATGACTAGCGTTGACATTTCCAACCACAGCCTTTAACTGATTGACAGTAATCTCCTTCGGCACATAAGCTGCGTGCAGGACCTTTAATAGTGCGTTCCGATGGGCTTCGGAGCACATTAGCAATGATAGTATGGAGATTTTGGAAGGTGTTTGGTGAAGCTGGTCTACCACCTTGTAATCACTTTTCTTTATGATTCTCATGAATTCATCAACCTCTTGATCAAAAGGAGTCTTCAAGGCTTCTTTAGCAACTGGTTCTTCTTGCACCATGCTCTTCCCTTTTGCCTTAGCAGCAGCTTCTGCTTCAGCAATGGGTCTTGGAATTTGCGAGGCAAAGAGACGTCCGCTTCTAGTGAAGCCTCCGCCTCCCCCCACATTATCTATCTGAGGTGAAGAAGTTGATGATTCCAAAGTGATTTTCTGCCCCTCGCAGTATAGATCTGAGCCGTAATGCCAAGGGATGGCATTATTGCTTTCATAAGGAACTGGCCTAGGTACTGTGATAGTGACTGGACTGATAGCAGCTGCAGAGGGGACTACAATGGTGTGTGGATCATAGTATATGGTAACTGGTGTTCTGACAGGAGTAGCATTTTGCTGTGAGTTGTTGGAAGGAACATTTGCGGGATCGTAGTATATTGTAACCGCTGAGACACTTTCACTAACTATTTCTTATGTTGTAGGCGGTACTGTTGGAATAAAGGGTGTTCTCGTTGTAGAAGGAATTGTGACTAAACTTGTACCCGTTGAAGTGATTGATTGAGCAGTTGTCGGAGTTGTAGTAGAATCTGTTGGAACAATGGTTGCTGACGTTGTAGGAATACCTGTGATTGTTGATGAAGGAATTGTTGGAGTTGTAGTTGCCGTTGTTGTAATCTGAAGGATACCATCCTTAATAAGACCGTCTATGCCGTTTCTCAGCCTTTCACACCCATTAACGGCAATGTTGCAATATCCACAGCCGAGCTCACACCCGGGGAACACTTGGCATTCTAAAAGCTGAGCTTTGATTTCAACCAACAGTGTTCGAATTTATGCAACACTGGTGATTAAGGTGGATAGTTTGCCTTCTTCAATAGCATTAATCCTAGGCCTGTTGTGACTAGGCATTGGATTTCTTGTGACATTTGGAGGAGGTGCAAAGTTGAGAGCTTTTGAATCCACCAGATCTTGGACTTTCATCTGTAAGGCCCTGCATTTTTCAGTGTTATGCCCTGGTGCGTTTGAGTGGAATGCACACCTAGCATTTGCATCATAGTTCTTTGGCATATTGGTGGGATCTGGAGGTGCCAATGTCCTTAACTCAACTAGGTTGAGCTTCAGGAGCTGTGGCAAGAGTGCAGTATACGACATTGGAATCGGGTCAATCACCCTGCTTGCCTGTGATGGTCTTTGTTGAAAAGGACGCTGTTGTGGGTTGTTATTGCTATTTTTGTAGGTTCTCTGTTGCGGATAATGAACTTGTTATTGATACTGTGGTTGTTGTTGTAGAGGATATGCTGATTGTTGAGGAATCGGAGCTGGAATGGTAACTGCTGCTACTGACCGGTGTACATACTGAGGCCTGCCCCTGCTTGCATGAATGGAATTTGTTTCACCGGCCCTTCGGGGTCCCACAAAAGGCTTTCTGGGATTGCTAGATGAACTTGCACCACTGTCGGAAATTTTGCCCATCTTTAAGAGGCTTTCAATTCTCTCACCAGCTATGACCACATCAGCGAAACTGGTAGAGGAAAAAGCAGCCAGTCTATCAATGTAGGTCCCTTGCAATGTATTCATGAACATATCAGCCATCTCCCTCTCTGACATGGGTGGTTGGACAGCAGCAGCAAGCTGTCTCCACCTTTGGGCATATTCCCTGAAGCTCTCTCGGGAAGATTGAGACATTCCCATCAGAAGGGTCCTGTTGGGAGCCATGTCCAGGTTGTATTGATATTGATGGATGAAAGCCTCAGCCAAATCCTTCCAGCATCTTATGGTGGCCCTAGACAGATGTGAATACCACTCTCTCGAAGCCCCAGTCAGACTGTCTTCAAAGTAGAACATCCACAACTTTTTATCTGTAGTGTAAGCTTTGAGTCTTCCCAGAAAAGACTGTAGGTAAGTTCGTGGACAGGAGGTACCATTGTACTTTTCAAAGCATGGGGGTTTGAATTTGTGGGGAATTCTCACCCCCTCCACTAGCCCCATGTCCATCACATCGAAGCCCAAAGAATTCTGAGACTCCAAAGATCTTAGTTTCTCAGCAATTTCGTCCAATCTCCTGTCATATACTTCATCTCCAGCCCCCATAACAGTAAACTGTTCTTCCTGAGGATCCTCTTGCAAGATTCTCCCCCCAGCAGTATTACCTTGCACATTTCTAGGGATATTAACTTCTGGATCCAGATGAGGTCCAAATACTGGTGGGTCAATACGAGGCTGGCCCCGTTCATTGTTACTAGTTCCTCCTGTTCCAAGATGAGGCTCCTCAGGAGTTTGTCTCTCCACCAGCTCTCTTAACCTCTCTTGACTCTGGGCTAAGCCAGTCATTACTGCCATGGACTGAGACATCTGATTTCTCATCTCTACTCTCTCATTAGCCATCTGATTTCTGACCTCAGTCAGATCCTGCTGTACTTGTTCCATTTGAATACCGGGAAGGTTGTTACGAGTCGGGTACCGGTGCGTGCGGTTGACAGGGAACACTCGGCGACGAGCAATGTTTCCTGAAGTCACAACAAAGTTAGAAACAGAGATAATAATAAACCTACAAAACAAAACAAAGTTAGTATGCAATGCAGTATGCTTATTTGTTTTCCAAGGTATCCGGTTTGGTTCTTGGTTTTGACCTTTTCAGACCTCGAGGAAGATGCTTGATGTTGTTGAGAGAATAGCCCAAATGAAAACAAACTAAAATATATTACAAATGGTGCACAATACATAGTTTGTTTTACAACACATGCCCATGGAGGGTCAAAATACAATAAAAGAAAAAGTACATCAAATGGAAATAACAACAAACAAAGAATCAGAAATCCAGTCCAAACTCATCCTCTCTGACCTCCTTCAGGAGTGCCTTAGTCACTGGACTAGCTGGGTGCTCTGTAATGGTCCTAATGAGGAGGTTCCTGGTAGCAATGGCAGTGGTCAGCTTCTTATGCCTATCCTGGTCCTTTGATCTTTTCACTCCTGCTTTGAGCTTCAACTCTGAAATCTCCTTCTAGGCTGCCAATAAAGCTTCCTGTTGTTTCTTCTCATTAGCCTCTAGCTGTTCAATCTTGGCTTGAGTCTTCTGTTCTTCTTGTGTACGGGCTTCAGTGATCCTGACCCATCTAGCCTGACTCTCTTGCAGATAGTGTTCAGCCCTAGCTTTCTGAATCTTGGCCTCTTTATAGGCATTCTTCAATATCTGTTCCCCAGCTCTTGCCTTCCTTATGTAGTCTTCTGTCTTTTCAATTTTGGCAAGGTGCTCAACCCTGAGCTTTTCCAATCTATCAATGTCCAGGAGACCATCACTTCTTTCCCAAAGAGTCTTCTTCAAGGCTTGAGATAGCTGCTCATTCCTTTCCTTCAGCTTCTCAAATTCTTCTAGGCTAACTGTTGTTGCTGGCTGTACTGTGGATGGTCCAGGCATGTCTTCCAAGATGAAAGGCATTCCGGTAGTCTGAGCCCTAGCACGGGACCAGTATAAATATTGAGCTGAAGCAACGTTATTACATCTTCCAAGGATAGCTACCCCCTTTGTCTGGATGTTGTCCCAAGCCCAGGATGCTTGTCTGACAGCAGCTGAATTAGGTTTTACTTCACAATACAGGGTCTCAGCTAAATCTTGTCCTCTGGGAGGGTGAACCAAGGCATAACCTAGTTGTCTCTTAAACAGTAAAGGATTGTAGTTGATGCAACCCTTCACTCCTATCAGAGGCACATTTGGGTATTGTCCGCAACTGGTGATAATGTCCTTGCCTTTGGTGCTCTGGGTGCACCATCTAATATCATATGAAGTCAAGGCAATGAGCCTCTTGGCCTAATTCTTATGTTGGTGGGGATTCAAGAAGGCATCTGACTTAGGCAGGTGTCTGAGCATCCAGGTGTAAAACAAAGGAGCACAACATCTTACTAACTTCCCCCTTTGTTTCTCATTCCTTTGATGGATGGAATAATAGAAATCTCCCAACAATGTGGGTACTGGGTTCTTCAGGAGAAACAGATGGATGGCATTCTTGCTGACAAATTTGGGCTCATCTGCAAACAGTATAGCCCCATATATGCTGAGGGCTAACAGTGCACAGACTGCCCTCCACTCTCCCAATGAAGCCTTCAGGATGGCCTGAGAAACCAAGAAATCCAAATGCAAACCAGGAATCCCAGCCTTTGTTGTCATGCTTTGCTCAATCAGGGCAGGCTCCAAGTACAGTGCCTTTGCTATCTCTTCATTCCTGGGAGCTGGCATCTCTGGGTTGAAAGGGATTCCACCCCCGATAGGTACTCCAATCAATGAAGAAAACTCTTCCAGTAGAGGTCCTAACTGAAAGTCTGGGAATGTGAAACATCTCAAAGGAGGGTCATAAAACTGCAAGCATGTGTGGATCATGCTCCTTTGGGAAGGGTCAAGGTCCATAACCATATCCAGGATACCTCCATAATGCTCTCTAAACAGTGGGATATGGTCAGGTGTGATAAGTGACTGGACCTTCCTGATACCACTCAAAACAGGCTCAAAAAAGTGGTAGGATATGTTGCTCTTCCTGGGAGTAGTCATGAGTGCTGCTGAAGAAACTGAAAGTAAGTGCTGATGAAGATCACAGACTGATGCTGGAGATGAGCCACTGATAGGCTGATGCTGGCAATGATGAAGACAGCTGAAGCAGATAACTGATGAAGATAGCTGAAACAGAGGTCTATGCAAAAGAAGGGGTCAAAACCAAACCAGATATGATGTGGATACCCTGAAAAGCAAACAAACAAATGTTAAATGATGCAATGATGATATATGCAAATGATATGCAAGGGTTTGTGATCAATCTGGATCTGATTATCTGTCTTGATATAAGTCCATGTATGTTCAAAAGTTCAGATGAAGGCTCAGAAATCCAGTAACCAAGGTAGGGGACTCAAATAAAGAGTCACATGTCCGGGGTTAATCACAAGAACTGTCCAAAGTGGAGTACTCTTAAACAATACAGTAATAGGGTATGATGTGGCCAAGGGTTCCTGCAAACCTGTAAACAGCCCAACCCCCTCACAGGTAGTGTTCTAGAACAAGGGTCCTCAGACTTGGATCAGTTATGAGAAGTGTAAACACTTCTAACCCGGAGGTACAGTGTTTACAATAACCATAAAAGATCCTCCTCTAATTCACCTCAGATTCTGAAGGTCATAATAAAGGTCATCCGGACTTAGCAGGCTTCTCAGATAGCCCTAGCACTACAGGAAATCTGTAGCACAAAGTTCTCAAGAAGAAACCCACATCTGAACCATGTTTCATATTCCCGCACCAGACCGAAATGGAATGGGAAAGAACATGAACCACTCTAGCCTAGGTGTCACTCAGGTCCCAGGTATAGGACCTTAAACTCTCAATGGAACCCCACCCATCAAAACAACAAACCAGATCCAGCAATGACAGTATGATGCATATAAAACTGTAACGAAAGCAATAAGTAAAGCTGTACATAAAGCAATAAATAGAGCAAAAATAAACACATATAGCACATAACACCCCAGTAAACACAAATCAAACAAATGCTAGGAGGAACCCACAAAAAGAACCAGAAGCCCTGGTTACAATATAAGGGTCCCCAGCAGAGTCTCCAAGCTGTCTCTCCCACCAAATGACACCGGGTCAAGAGGGGTACAGACGCGAACGGTCGGCGAAAGAGAGGAAAAGAAAAGAGTCGCCAGCTAGGCATTTTTATCCCGAAGGAAAGGTAATGCTACATAAACCTAAGAAAAGATGGATAAGACGGTTGCGAACCAGAGAAACTGAGAAAGGGGGTTGGTTACAACCTGGGAAGGTATTAGCACCCAGATTATCCGTCGTACTCGACGGGATCCACGCTTGAAAAATTTGTGTTTAAAGGGGGTAGTGTCAGTGCTATTCTGTGTGCAAAAAGCTGGAAAATAATGCAAGTGTCAGTGTAAAAGAAATGTGAAGTAAAATAAAAGAGTGTCAGTGTAAGAAAGAATGGGAAGCTCAAGACTATGAGGCTTAAAGAATAATGCTGGAAGGAGGGGGAATATACAGAGACTTTTGTTCGATAAATGTTAAGTTATGCCTACGTATCCTCTTGTGCAATGAGGAAGTCAGAACACCGTAGTTCGACTCAAAGAGACTGAAAGATAAATTGACTGGTGAACTGCTTACTTGTCTATGCTCAAGTGTATAACTTGTCTGGCTCAGGTGCTAACTGTCTTGCATTAGACGGAAGAAGAAAGTTCTCGTTTGTGAGTGAATGAGGTGAGAAAAGGATCCCGAAGGAGACGATTATTGTTTGTTTTTGTGTTTTCAATATTTTATTGCTTTTTGAAGTTTGTCATAGGAAAATGAGCTTAAGCCTAAACCAATGGGTTAGTAAACTCATCACATCCTCCCTCTGATTAGGGGTAATGAGAATGCCTTAAGTATGAAGCAGACACCTCACGCTTAATCGCCATGATGTAGGATTAAGATCATTAACCTACTTGCATTTATTTAGATGTTTTTGGAGTTTTTGTTTAGTGTTAAGTAATGAGTTTAAGCCATAATCACAGATTTAATAGACCCATTACACCATCCTAATAGAAGGATAATAGATGAGAACATTTAAGTTGAAAAAGGCTCCTCAACTTAATCAATGATTAGGGATTAACCTCATGACAAAACAAAGCCTTTATTAAAGTGGATTTTAGGTTAATGATAAGATTAAGAAGTGGATTTTAGGGTTTGTAAGACAACTTGAGGGGGATTTGTCCATTAACACTAGGGTTAGTCCTTCTTGACCATTTAAGGAAGAATTAGAACCCTAATGCAAGGCCCAAGTTACAAGCTTGATGTCTTGGTGATTATTAGATGGATTGATTAAAGGATTTAAACACATTAAGGGCTTAACACTTAGGATTAAAGTTATACACTTCATCCTAATAGAAGGATGCAGGCATAATCTTAATCACAAAGCCTTAAAACCTTTAAGGTTTAGTCCTTGATTAAGAGATGAGAAGAGAAGACTCAAAGATGACACAAAGGTAAAACTAATGGGGGTGCTAATCAAACCCTAATTGTGATCATGCTTGGGTGTTCCTAGGGTTTATGAAGCTTGCAAAAGATCTTCAAGAGAAAAGCCACCAAGGAAGTAGCAGGATGGAAGGAAAAGAAGCAGAAAGAAGCAAGACAACTTACTTCATTTAAGAAAATAAGTTGCTTGAAGAAAGAAGGAGGAGAAGGAGCATGAATGAGCAAGCTCACTCTAATACAAATACAAAATGCAGCAATGATGCATAAAAGAGATAAGGAGAGATTATGAGAAGTGAAGGCAAATTCACTTCTCAAACACTTACCACCTGAAAAGTTAGCAAAAGGAAATGAGATGAAATGAAAATGAGATGAGATGCAAGGATGCAAACCAAAACCAGAAGCATATACAAGATGTAAATGATGCAAAGGGATGATGCAAATGTATGTCATGAAGTGTGGATGATCATACAAGAGATGGGAATGCAAATGATACAAGTAAGAAGTATGGAAGATCATGAAAACATATGACATGTAATGAAAGCAAAAGCATGGCAAATGAATGATACAATGATAAAACATGATTCTAATATGTATTAAGATGTCTTATATGTCATGTGGGTGCACAAAATGTCATGGCAAGTTCATGTATGCAAGCATATGAGAGATGAATGCAAATGAAGGAAAAAATTAGGGTTTATGCATAACATGCAACACAAAATCCAAAACCAGAAGCAAATGACATGATAAAAAATTGAAAATAGGATCAAAGGAACCCTAAACCTATACAAGTTCACTGCCCAAAGGGGAAGACCTAAATCTTAACCTAATGGGAGTTATGATTTTCTCAAGTTTGCTAGGGTTTTAAGGTACCTCTCAATGATAAATGCAAAACAAATTGAAAATGAAGAAACATTTCAAACCAATTTTATCCTAGAGACTACATGACATGAGGAATGCAATGCAAAAAGAACCAACATCAAATTCTTCATAGTTAGGCAGAAAGAATTTTTCTAATTTAGGGCAAAATATTGACTTTTAAGAACCCTAAATCCAAAGAAAAATGTCAAAATAGGTCAAGAACCAAAAAGAAATTTGTTTGAAGGGTTTGATAATGTTTCTAAATGTATCAAGATGCAATGTGATTTTTTTGGTGTTTTTTAGAAACTTAAATGGTATTTTAATTAATTAATTCTCATTAATTAATTAAAATAAACATTTAAATATTGTAAAAATACGAAATTTATGCAAAAATTAAAATAAAAATTATTTTCAGAATGAGAAAAATATTTGAAAGAAAAATACAAAAAATGAAATTTTTTAGAAGTGTTTTACTATTTTTAATAAAATGTAGAAAGAAATACAATTAAAATGCAAATAAAATGAATTAAAAAAGAAAGTATGCAGATCCAAAGGCCTGGATTCAAAAGAAACGCGCGGGAGTTGACTGGCGCGTGTTTGGAGGGTGAGGATTCACTCTGAGATTTTTGAATTTTTAAACATAATTAATTAGATTAATGACTGGATTAAGGTTTTAACACTGGATCCGAGCCATTCACCTCACGCGGGAAAGACGAATCTAAGGGCCATTATTCAAATTCCATTAATTACACAGATTAGGGCTAAGTACTTTTAGGTGACCGGAACAGTGTTCCGGTCATCTTCTCTGGTGGACTCTGTAACACGGTGGGAGAACTGACTTTAGTTATGTTGCGGATAGCAAGAGTCGCCACCGACTTTTATTTTATCCAAAAAGGAAAGGGTATAAAAGAACAGGAAAGACCTTGAGAGATATTTTTGGGTCCGGGGGGTAGGTTATGTAAAGGGAAGGTGTTATCACCCTTTACATCCATGGTTATCCATGGGCTCTTAGTTACTTAACTCACTTTTGAATTGTTTTTGAAAGTGTAGTGTGTGAATAGAAAAATTTTCAGAATAGTTAATAATGATCCATGTACGGATGCGTAAAAAACTTGTTTTTGAAAATTTGTTTGAAATTGTGAAGAGTTTGAAAAGTTTGAATAGTGAGCAAGTACATAAGAGGAACCTACCCTAAAGTTTAAGTCTTTCTTATTCTTTATCCTTTAAATGGTAAGACTATCCCTACTATTAAGGAGTAGGTAGTCATTACCTTGGATGTTAGGGACATGTGAGGGACATTCTGTTTTATGAAGGCAACTGTGGGGTGTATTAAGCATATAGGAGGGACTATCATCATTATTCGAAGGGATTTGATTCGTAAAGGCAACCATGAGGGACTTGATGATTTTTCTTTTTAAGGGACTTGCTTTTTACACCCCACTTGACCTTATTAATAGGCAACATAGAGGGATAGCCTTAGAAAGTGTAGGATGGCGATTAAAAATCGACTTACGTGTGTGAGTGTTCAATATTATTTATCTTATGATTAAAGTGATCTAAATTTATTTTAAGTAGCATACATGTTTTGCACTCCCTAAATTACTAACCATAGCAAAAATAATTAAATATTTACAAAATTACACCAAGGGAGCAATTACAAAATAATAATAATAATAATAAATAAATAGCAGAAAATATAAAAGCAAAATATAAATAATAGGCAAAATAATAATAAATAAGCAATAAATAAAGAAATAAGGGTTAGTAATCATTAAAAATAGGGTTAGTAATAATAATCATTAAAAATTGGGTTAGTAAAAATAATATTAAATTAAATAAAAGGTTAGTAAAAATTATAATAAGCAAAGCTTAGCTATAATATGATTAATAATAATAATAGAAATCAAAATAAATTGAATTAACAAAAATATAATAAAAAACCAAACTAGAATAATAAACAAAAGTTAGATTATAAACAATTATTTAATAATATGAAAGAATATGGACAATTAAATAATTATAATAATATACAAATTATTAATTTATTTTTTAGACATATTACAAAAAGAAAAGCTTGATTATATTTATTGAAATTAATTATACTAAATAAATATGTACAAAGATTATAAAATAAAAATTAAGTTTTTAATAAATTATTAGAAAATAAATTAGGGTTTTGTTTTCTAGAAAATATTTTTAAGATTTAATTTAACATACAAAATTATTTTAACTAATATATATGTCTAATTTAATTACATAAATAAAAATTTAAATTGAGAAAACAAGAATTTAGAATTTTTTTAGAAAATAGTATTAGGAATTAGAACATATGATATATACATATTTTATAATATAGAAAATAATAAAGTAATATAATTTTAATTTATTTTAATATGAAATATTAATTAATTAGAAAAATAAAGAAAGAAAAAAAAATGAGAGAATAAAAAACCTGATGGGGCTGGGGTTTGAACCCAGTCCCCTAAGCTTGCAACCAACAATACACACCACTGGGCTGCCCATGCGCAGGCAACAATGAAGGAGGTTCAAGTTGTTTTGATCTTTGTCCCAAAACCTGGAAAATTAAAAGAAATAAAAAGGCCTGGGGGAGGATTGAACCCAGGACCTTTGAACATTCACACGCACACATCACCACCCGGCTGGAAGAGCCCAACTGATTATATGATGACTATAATTGATAATATATTAAACCTGAAAAACAAACAGAATAAAAGAACAAAATGTCACAAACGGGGAATCGAACCCCAGACCAAGCCATTGTATGCGCACACCTCCAACCACTGGGCCAAGCAACCTTTGGTGAAACAAAACTATAACTAATTCATAAAATATTATATTCAACTTTTAAATTCTGGAAAACGCGCCAAGCTTCTTCTTCTTCTACCTTTTACCTGCGAATTTTGTTGCCTTTTTTCCTGCAAGTTTTGTTGCAAGTTCTTCATGGTTTTGGACCTGCGAAAATCAAACTCATACCAAACAGCAATGATTCATGAAATTAATTATAGTTTTATGATCCTTGGGTCTCATAGAACATTCCTATGTTCTTAGAATTCGTTTAGGTTTAGTGAATCACAAGACCCCATTTTGAAGGTCAAAACCCTAACTATGGCCGAATCTGTTTTAGGCAAGGAAGCTTCAATCCATTGGTCCAGAAACAATCTATACCATGTCACAAACAAGATTATGTAAACAAATTTCAACAAAACACAACAAATCAATGGAATCGAAAAAAATTTATTCAAGGTAAAAGTGAGTTCGGGTTGGCCAATATGGTGCACATGGGATGCATATGAGTGATGCTTTAGCTTCAATGATGATCAAAGAACACGTCTATGTCTTTATTTTACCTTGAAACCTCTTGGATTGAAGAATCCGAATATCAATTTTTGATGAATTTTTGAGGTTTTGAAACTTACCCTTGGCTGCTGGAATTCGTGAATGAGGGTTTGCATTATGTTTGATACTTATATGTGAATGATTCTAGGTCAAAACATTGATGGATCATGTGGAAGAATTGATTTAAAAAGATTGAGATTGATCATGCTTTGAAAGTTCAATATTTGCTCATGAAAGCTTACTATTTTTGGATCAATCACATGATTTCTTTCTCTTTCACCTTCAATCAATATTGATGAGATTCTAGAAGCTCAATCTTCATCCAAAAATATATTTTCATATTTTATATTTATTTAAAATGATTTTTTATGAATTAAATCAAAATAAATAAAAATAAAATAGTAAAAATTATGATTTTTAATCAATTGGGTCGTGCATGATGATATGATATGGATTGGATCACAATTTAGCAAGCCCATTTGGAAAGAAGTGGTTTTAAACCTCCATTTTCAACATAAACCATCATAAAATTTCCCAACTTTGCAAGGGCACATCTCCCTCAATTTTAAAGGTATGAGGGTGTTCTTCGACATTTTGGAAATCTTGAAGAGTCCTCTAAACAACCCCATTGGTTTCAGGTCCATATCATTTACCAATCTCAAGTTATGCCCTTTTGAAGTTGTTGACTTTTTGTTGACTTTTGAAATGACCTATAATGTCTTAGCTCATATCTTCCAAATTAAGCATTTTTGGGTTTAACTTTCAAGATCAAAGTTGTAGAGAATTCAATTTCCTTCAAAATGAGCTTTAGATGGAGACTTGGTGATGAAGTATGTGAAAGTTATGGCTGGTCAAAGTTCAGTTGACTTTTACTGAGGAAACCCTAATTTAGAAACTCCTGATTATTGATGATCTGGAATCTCCTTGATGAATCATGATCAACCCTTGATAAAATGATGAATTTTACTTCATATACTTGATGTTGGCAAAAAATCATGAAGTTTGACTTTGGTTTGACCACAGTTGACCTCAGTTTGACTTTTTAACTGCATTGACTGGTTTTGACTTATCTGATCATCTGACTGAGCAAACTTTTGAGAAAAGTCTTGAAACTTGTCATGGGGGTTCTTATATACATATAAGATGTTATGAAGCTCACTTGAGGTATTGGAAGTCCATTTAGCATGATTAAAGTCAAAACCCTAGTTTTGGATGCACTGCTTAGGAGGTGCATTGTCTGAGGGAATTGTCAACTCTTCTGACCAATTGTGAACTTTGTGAACCTTGTGAACCATCATAAAATGTATTGTGAACCTCATGGGAGGTATTGTGAAGCTTGTGAACCTTGTGAACCTCATAAAGTGACTTTGTAGACCTCATGAGCCTCATGAAAGGTTATGTAAACATTGTGAATCTTGTGAACCTTGTGAACCTTCAAGAAGTAAATTGTAGACTTCATGAACCTCATGAAAGGTCTTGTAAATGTTGAGAAACTTGTGAACCTTGTGAACCTTCAAGAAGTGACTTGCAGACCTCATGAACCTCATGAAAGGTATTGAAAGCTTTGAGAAACTTGTGAACCTTGTGAACCTTCTTAGAACACAAAGTCTTGTATTGTGAGGGCAAATTTTGGGGTGCAACAGCTGCCCCTGTTCAATTTTCTGAAACCTGAGGGGTTAGATTGGTACATTTTCCAGTCGTGACCTGGAAGGTTGAAGGGGATTGAACACAAAAGCCCAAAAATTTGCGCTCACCAGTGCACAGAGTGATATTGATGGTTGGTTGTATATGCTTGAGTGGGCTTAAAGATGCCACTTGGAAGAACTGGGGATGGGCTTAGAGATGCCATCTAAAGAACTGGATGTGATTTATGTAACATGATTTGAGTTGTTGGATGGACCAGCAGAAATAAATCTTGTGATGATTATCTCTTCTGGAAATGTTTTTGGATTAGGGAATGGATCTTTGTACAGACCATTTGCCTATTTTCCAAGGGCCAAAAGAACGTCAGGATTTGTTCTTAAGGATCAAAAGAACGTCAGGATTAGTTCCTCTAAAAATGTATTGAACAAGTAACCAAAAGAGCGTCAGGATTTGCTCTTGAGGATCAAAAGAACTTCAGGATTAGTTCTTCTGAAAGATGTATCTGGAACAAGAGGTCAAAAGAGCGTCAGGATTTGCTCTTGAGGATCAAAAGAACGTCAGGATTAGTTCTTCTAAAAGATGTCTTGGAGGATGAAGCAGTCCAGAAGTAACGATGATAGCTGTCAAGAGGATGGAGCCATCTTGAGGTAATGATATGATTTCAGGAGGGTGAAGCAACCCTGATGTAATAAAAGCTGTCAGGAGACTGGAGTAATCCTGAGGTAATAATATGATAAAGCTGTCAGGAGACTGGAGTAATCCTGAGGTAATAATGTGATATGCTTTCAGGAGACTGGAGTAATCCTGATGTAACAGCATGTCTTCAGGAGGGTCGAGCAGTCCTGATGAGATTATAAGCTTTCAGGAGGGTAGAGCAGTCCTGATGATCATAAGTTTGTTTGTTGGATAATTAATCTGAAAACAAAATAGCCTTCTGTATGATAGCATTAGTTTATGCATTATGTATGTATGTATAACATGATGCACTTAAGTAATGTACTATGTATCTATGGATATGTATGTTATGGTATGATGTAAATGACGTATGTATGATATGATACTGCCGGAAGCGTCTGGATATCTTCGTATAACAACTGCTGGCCAGGGAAAATAAATCCCGATTCGTTGCTGGAGAATATATTATACATAATCTTCCGTCTGCTGGGGATAATAAGGTATAAATAACCTCCCGGATGCTGGGGATAGTAAGGTATACATAACCTTCGTCTTCGTTTGATAGTAGGGTAGATATAACATCCCGTCTTCGTTCGCCGTACCCTTATTGGAAAGTAAATTCCCGAATATCCGTATGAGGATAAAAGAGATGGATATAAATTCCAGGGGAGATGAGACTTTATGAAGATGGATTCTTCCTACTGAGGGTTTGTAGCTGTTTTGTAGAGATGAACCGGCGAAGCTTCGTTGAAACCCTTCCCTCGTTCGTCCTTAGTAAATACTATTACTGCATTTTTATGCATTTCTGGTAAACATCAATCATATTAAAAGTATACATGCATTTCTTGTAAACATCAATCATATTCAAAAGCATACATACATTCAAACACAACCAATGGACGTTTCGCTTATGTAAACAGGGTAAAAGTAAATTTGGATTCAAAAGATGGAATTTATTTATATCAAAAAGTGACCCATACACGGGTAAGTTTGTACAAGGAGACATAAACCCTAGTAAGAGGATTTTGTCATAAAGTTTTTTTACAAAACAGAGAAAATCAGCTATGTGGGAAACAATCCTATTGAGTTTCAATTCTACTATTGCCATTATCTTCAAGTATCTCATCTTCTGTTGTTCAGACGGAAACGATTGGATTGAGCTTTATCTGTTCGAGCTTGAGTAAGTAGTACAACTGGTTGCAGTTTTATGGGTGATCCAAACGAGACATAGTCATACGCTTTAATCCCTAACTTTTGCCTGGATTGCCCTTTCAGGTTTTCAATCCACCGGGATACCCTTTTTTGCCCAAGCCGCCTTTTCAGGTTTTCGACTTGCCGGGTGTACCATTTTTTATATATATCCCTAATTTTTGCCCAAACCCTTTTGGTTTGCCGGGATGCCCTTACTTTTGCCTAGGCCAGTCAACCTAGCGGGTCTCTTTTTATGCGTAGTATTTTTTAACTATGTCTGCGTTCACAGGCTGTGGAAAGTCTTCACCATCCATTGTAGTCAGTATCATGGCACCTCCTGAGAACACTGTCTTGACTACAAATGGTCCTTCATATGTTGGGGTCCACTTGCCCCTAGGATCACCCTGTGGTAATATGATACGCTTGATTACCAAGTCACCAGCCTGATATACCTTTGGCTTAACCTTCTTGTTAAAAGCTTTAATCATTCGTTTCTGGTACATCTGGCCATGACAAACTGCTGCTAGCCTCTTTTCATCAATCAAATTTAATTGGTCCAGTCGAGTCTGAATCCACTCATCTTCATCCAAGCCTGCATCCTTCATAATTCTTAAGGAGGGAATCTGAACTTCAATGGGTAGAACTGCTTCCATACCATAGACCAAGGATAATGGGGTTACCCCTGTTGAAGTACGTATTGTAGTACGATAACCATGAAGAGCAAATGGTAACATCTCATGCCAATCCTTGTAAGTAACAGTCATCTTCTGTACAATCTTCTTAATGTTCTTATTAGCAGCTTCAACTGCCCCATTCATCTTTGGACGATACGGAGAAGAGTTGTGATGCTTAATCTTGAACTGCGTGCAGAGATCAGTAATCATAGTGTTGTTCAGATTAGAGCCATTGTCAGTGATAATCCTCTCAGGGATGCCATACCTACATATGAGATTGTTCTTAATGAATCGAGCCACAACATTCTTGGTAACAGATGCAAATGAAGCTGCCTCCACCCACTTCGTGAAGTAATCAATAGCAACCAGGATGAAACGATGCCCATTAGAAGCAGTAGGTTTGATCTCACCAATCATATCAATGCCCCACATGGCAAAGGGCCAGGGAGCAGTCAACACTTTCAATGGTGATGGAGGTACATGGACTTTATCAGCATAAATTTGACACTTGTGACATGTTCTGGAGTGCTGATAGCAGTCAGCTTCCATGGTAGACCAATAGTAACCTGCTCTCAATATCTTCTTTGCCATAGTATGACCACTAGAATGAGTGCCAAATATTCCGTCATGCATATCTTCCATAATCTCAGTTGCTTCCTTCTTGTCCACACAACGAAGCAAAGTTGAATCATGATTGCGCTTGTACAAAATGCCATTACTCAAAAAGAACTTAGCAGAAAACCTTCTCAGAAACTTCCTATCTTTGACAGATGCCCCTTCAGGGAACTCCTGAGCTTCAAGATATCTTTTTACTTCATAGAACCAAGGTTTCTCCTCTGCCCCTTCTGTATCAATCTCATTGCAGTATGCAGGCTTTTCAAATCTATCAATAGTAATCTTAGGAGCTTCATCATCCCAACTGATCTCAAACATGGATGCCATGGTGGCCAATGCATCTGCCAACTGATTCTCTCTTCGTGGAATGTGTTCAAAGGTAATCTCTTTGAAATGTGGGATCAAAGACAACACATGCTCTCTGTAAGGAATGAGGTTATCATGCTTAGTATCCCAATCTCCTTTGATCTGACTAACTACCAGGGCTGAATCTCCATACACGTCAAGGAACTGAATCTTCATATCAATAGCAGCTTTAATACCCAGGATACATGCCTCATACTCAGCCATATTATTGGTACAATAGAAACAAAGTCTGGCAGTAATCGGGGTATGACAACCTTCAGGGGAACTAATCACAACACCAACACCATTACCAAGTGCATTAGAGGCACCATCAAAAACCATAGTCCATCGGGATCCTTGTTCAGGTCCGTCATATTGTCCAGGTTCTTTGGTAATAATCATAATATCTTCATCAGGGAACTCAAAATTCATTGACTGGTAATCATCCACTGCTTGATGAGCCAAATGATCAGCAACAACACTTCCCTTGATGGCCTTCTGAGTAGTATATTGTATGTCATATTCTGTCAAGATCATTTGCCATCTTGCAATTCTTCCGGAGAGAGCAGGTTTCTCAAATATATACTTGATTGGATCCATCTTCGAAATCAACAAGGTAGTATGGGTCAACATATACTGTCTTAGTCGGCGAGCAGCCCATGCCAAAGCGCAGCAAGTTTTCTCGAGCAGTGAGTATCTTGTTTCACAGTCGGTAAACTTTTTGCTAAGGTAGTATATTGCCTGCTCTTTTCGACCAGACTCGTCATGTTGCCCCAACACACACCCCATTGAGTTGTCTAACACTTTTAAGTACATAATCAAGGGTCTTCCATCAACTGGTGGCATCAAAATTGGAGGTTCTAACAGATATCTCTTGATTTCATCAAAGGCAGTCTGGCACTCATCATTCCATTCCATCACCTGATCTTTCTTCAACAACTTGAAGATTGACTCACAGATGGCAGTTAATTGGGAAATAAATCTTGCAATGTAATTCAATCGTCCCAAGAAACCTCTAACTTCCTTCTCAGTACGGGGAGCTGGCATCTCTCGTATAGCTTTTACTTTTGCAGGATCCACTTCAATACCTTTTCCACTGACAATGAAACCCAGGAGCTTTCCAGATCTAACTCCAAAAGTACACTTGTTTGGATTCAATCTCAACTTGTATTTCTTCAACCTCTCAAACAACTTGTGCAGATGATCAAGATGTTGCTCTTCATTCCGAGACCTGGCTATCATATCATCTACATATACCTCTATCTCATGATGAATCATATCATGAAACAAAGCCACCATAGCACGCTGATATGTTGCCCCTGCATTCTTCAAACCAAATGGCATTACCTTATAGCAAAAGGTACCCCACTGTGTCACAAATGTTGTCTTCTCCATATCTTCAGGTGCCATCTTGATCTGATTGTAACCAGAGAAACCATCCATAAAAGAGAATACCTTGTGCTGAGCAGTGTTGTCTACCAGAATATCAATATGAGGGAGTGGAAAATCATCTTTAGGGCTAGCCTTGTTCAAATCCCTGTAGTCCACACACATACGTACCTTACCATCTTTCTTAGGAACTGGTACCACATTTGCAACCCACTGAGGATAAGAAGTCACTGCTAAGAACCCTGCATTGAACTGTTTCATTACTTCTGCCTTGATCTTTTCTGACATTTCAGGACGCATACGACGAACCTTCTGCTTCTTTGGACGACAATTTTCTTTCACTGGCAAACGGTGAACCACAATGTCTGTATCCAATCCTGGCATATCTTCATAAGACCAAGCAAAGATCTCCACATAGTCGCGTAACATCTGAATCAATCTGCTCTTGACACTGTCCTCTAAATCAGCCCCTATCTTGACCTCTTTTCTGTTTTCTTCAGTTCCCAGATTCACAACTTCGACTGGCTCTTCATGTGGCTGTATAGCTTTCTCTTCTTGTTGTAACAACCTAGCAAGCTCTACAGGTATTTCACAATCGTCCTCATTTCCGTCTTCAGTTTGATAGATCGGATTCTCGAAATTATAATTGGCAATAGTAGAACTGTTATCAACAGGATCCAGAGTGGATGAGGATCTGCATTTTAGTGATGTGGGTGTGTGTAAGAACACATAGCTGATAAAACAAAAATAAAAGAAAAGAAAGACAAGGAACACAATATTTACGAAAACGAAACGTCCACTGATTTTATTGAATGAAGTATGCAAATGAAATGACAGCCCGTAACAAGCATACCATTGTGCCCCGGGTAAGGCACATGGCTTGAAAGTTTTATTGTTCAAGAAATTTCAAATTTAAAAAACACAACACAGTAATAGTATTTACTCCTGACTAAAGGAGATAGGGATAACATCTTCAGCTTTCCAATTATTGAGTCCAGCACCCACAGTAGGAAAAATCCATGCATCCAAGTTGTAGTCTTCATCTTGATCTCCCACAGCATTAATCTGGTCCTTCACAACCCCTTGACTAGTGATACGAGCAGCACGAGCACGACGAACAGCTTTCTGGGACTCTGCAGTGAAACCCAAACCAAACTTGTCAGACTTGTATGGAATATCAGGAAGCTGACCCCAAATAGTACAACCACCTTCATCCACCACAGCTCTAGCATCATTGAGGGAAGCCATTGCCATTGTTGGAGGTTTTCTGGTGACCACAGGAACTTTCTTCACAACAGGAGGAGCTACATAATCATTAACAACCCAGGGAACCACTTCAAATGTCTGACACGGAGTCTCAATGTATTCACCTTCCATTTCCAGATACTTGAAAGTGTTTACATGGCTGACAAAGTATTCTTCTTCTCCATAGACAGTAACAACCTTTCCATTCACCGGATATCTCAACTTTTGGTGCAATGTAGAGGTCACAGCACCTGCCCCATGGATCCAGGGACGACCAAGCAGACAAGAGTATGAAGGACGAATATCCATCACATAAAATGTAGCAGTAAACACCTGGGAACCAACTTGGATTGGAAGATCAATTTCCCCATGCACTACTCTTCTAGAACCATCAAAAGCCTTTACCACAATATTACTGGGCTTCAGCACAGCATCTTCAGGACTCAACTTGTTCAGGAATTCCTTAGGCAACACATTCAAAGAGGAACCATTGTCTATCAGCACATGTGACAGGGTAGTGCCCCTGCATTCAATTGAAATATGCAAGGCCCTGTTATGATCCCTCTTGGCAGGGGTCAAATCAGCATCAGAAAATCCCAACCCATTGTCATAGGTCAGGTGGGCAACACAGTTCTCAAATCGGTCAACAGAAATTGCACTGGGTACATGAGCAGTCTTCAGAAACTTGATCAAGGACTTGGCATGAGCCTCAGAACATAACAACAAGGATAACATAGAAATCTTTGAGGGAGTATGCCCCCAACTGATCAACAATGTCATAATCACTCTTGCGAATGATTTTCAATACTTCTTCCATCTGCTTAGAGAGGTCATCAGCAGCTGGCACATCAGTAGATACAGGCTCAATAACAGGACCTTTGCCCCGAGCATCAGTGGTGGAGGTAGCAGTAGGAGTAACTGCATTCTTAGAAGCAACTGGAGGAGAGAAGACTCTTCCACTACGAGTGATCTTGCTAGATCCAGCAATATTGTCAACATCAACAGGCACATCAGATAAAGGCTCTTGCTTAACACCATGGATGTAAACATCAGATCCATAATGCCAAGGCACAGCTTTGTCAGACGTATACGGAATAGGACCAGGAGTAGTAATGACCACAGGAGCTACTCTGGCTTCAGCAACAACTTTCATAGGACCTTCAGCAGTAATCTTGATTGGACCCTGATGAGTGATTTTAATGGGACCCTTTGAAGTGATTCTTAATGGTACTTTGTCAACCATGTCAACCTCTTCAATCTTCCTACCCTGAGTCAGATGATCCACCATACTTTCTACAGAAGACGGTCTTCTTTCAAACACTATGGTGTAATTATCCATGAGATGCTGAATTCCATCTTTCAACCTGAAGCACTTCTCTGGATTATACTCACAATAAACACAATCTTCACGACAACCCGGAAAGAACCCAGCTTGTACCAACTTCTTTCTGATGACAGACAATGGTGTGGTCAATTCATCAACTGAATGGATATGCAGATCTTCCTCAATGGCATTGACAGTCTTCTCGTGATTTGGCATTGGAGCAGTAATCACATTGGGAGCACCCGGAGGATCAAACTCAATTTCTCCAGCATCAATCATATCCTGAATTTTATTCTTCAAGATCCAGCAGTTATTAGTATCATGTCCCTGACAGTTTGAATGGTATGCACACCTTGCATTGGGATTGTACCTGGGAGAGGTAACATTAGGATTTTGAGGAGCCTCTTTCAAGGTAATGAGTTCAGCCTTCAACAAGTGTTGCAATGCCTGAGCCATTGACATGTTGATCTTCGTGAACTGCCTTCTAGCCCTCTGTTGGTTGCCCTGTGGCTGCTCTGTTGTTGCAGGAGTTGGATTTGAAATATGCACTGCACTAACAGACTGATGCCTTCTGTTACGATCAGGCTGACCATAAACAGCATTGGATTCTTTCTTCCCAGTGGGAGGCTTCTTTGCAGTACCTGATGAAGAAGTACCCACTTGGATCTTACCATTCTTTATACCATTTTCTACTTGCTCTCCTGTCATAATCAACTCAGTGAAGCCAGATGATGAGCTTCCAATGAGATGATTGTAGAACGGACCATTAAGTGTACACATGAACATATCAACCAGTTCCCTGTCAGTCAAAGGGGGTTGAACTCTTCCAGCTAAATCTCTCCACTTCTGCGCATACTCTTTAAAACTTTCCTTGGCACCCATGGACATGCTCTGAAGCTGCATGCGAGTGGGGGCTAAGTCAGCATTATATTGATACTGCTTATAGAAAGCTTCAGCAAGATCATTCCAGTCTCTGATGTTGACACTCTCCAACTGATAATACCACTCCAGCTGAGCTCCAGATAAGCTCTCTTGAAAAAAATGGATCCACAACTTCTTATCAGCAGTGTGGGGTTGAATTCTTCTGACATAAGACCTCAGGTGCAGCTTGGGACAAGAGACCCCATCATAGACAACAAATGTAGGAACCTTGAACCCAACGGGTATGACTACCCCAGATATCAAACTCAAATCCTCGAAATCCAGCCCAGATGACTTCTGCAACTCCATAGCATCCATCCTATCCACCAGCATCTTGAATTTGTCCTCATTAGGCTCATGGTAGTAATTAGCCTCAGAATCAGAGTCCCCCATAGTATGGTGGAGACTGCCTATCTCTTGCTCAGACTCTTCAGATTCATAGTCTTCAGCTGGTTCTTTGGTCTTGGCAAGACCTTTGAACCTTCTTCCCATGTTGATCAACCCAACAGACCTTCTAGTCTTCTTAGTCTTCTTGGCCAGCAGTGCCTTCAATTCATCTTGCCCCTTGGACAGGTTCAAGATCAGTTCTTGGAATTGTGCATTTTGTGCCTGAAGATCCTTAACTGATTGTTCAAGAGCCATTGCTGAAATAAACAGCGAGGAGATGAGAAACCTGTGCACAATTATAAACCTGTGATGCAATGAAATGATATGGGAATGCATATGCAATGTTTTCAAGGATCGCAGGATTTAAATTTGCTTAGACAAACACGAAAGTAAACTTTTATTAGTAATAACTTGTTTTGCCTTTTAGGCTTACAAAAAATGAAAATGAAATAAGTACAAAAAATGGGGTTTTAAGTCTCCCATGGACGTTTCCTCTTTGTGTTGAGGTATGAGTTGAGGTTTCGTTCCTCGTGAAGTTGCTTTGTTAGCTCTAGGATTCTTGCTTGGCTTGCTTTGTAATGAGCTTCGAAAGTATCCCTTTGCTCCTTCAGTTGGATCCATGATCTCTACAAGTCTTCCATATCAGTAGGCATGTCTTGGTGAAGGATGGTATAAGCTGTGTCTCCTTCAGCAACAGGTTCCATGGTAACTGGTAGGACGGCAGGATATGGCATCATGAGTGTCTGAGCACGAGATCGTACCCATCTGAGATAAGCTTCCATAGGAATAGTGTACTTAGGCTCCAGTGTCTTGCTGTCAATCCTGTTTACCTTTCCCCAAGCTCGTATGAACCTCTGACGGTAACCCTGAAGATCGTTTTCATAATCAAACACAATGCCTTGAATCAACATGTCATGTGGACCATCGCTCCGGGCGTAACCAAACTGTCGTAAAGCTAGAGAGGGGTTGTAAGTGATGCCTCCTCTTATGCCTAGAAGTGGAACATTAGGAAACTTCCCACAACGGTCAATGATGGTGACATTCTCCATAGATCTGGAGCACCAATGGATATCTGAGTGAGAAAGTGACATGATCCTCTTGGACCATCTGAACCTTTGCTCATTCTTCATTACCGAGCGAGGAAAGTGAGAAATAAACCACCTAGAAAGCAACGGTATGCAGCACATCAAAGTTCCTCTTGCCCTTGTAGTACGGGTATGAAGAGAATGTAGGATGTCTCCAAGCAATGTAGGTACTGGATTGTGACTCAGGAAAATGTTGATGGCATGAACATCTATGAACTGATCTGGATTGGGGAACAATACTAAGCCATATATCAGCAAGGCTAGGATCTCCTCAAAAGCATCATAGCTCATGGCCTTCAAGAACACCTGAGCTTTCTCTATCAACACCTTGGCAAGAATACCCTTGACTCCACTTCTCGTTTCTAGAACAATATCAGACTTCTTCAGATGTAGAGCTGCAGCAATAACCTCTGGTTTAAGTTCCTTCTCCAAGCCTGTGAAGGGTCTTTGATCAAGAACAGGTATGCCCAGAAGTTTAGAGAACTCCTCCATGGTTGGAACCAGCTGATAGTCAGGGAATGTAAAGCAATGGTGCTTAGGGTCAAAGAACTGAAACAGCACACTCATCATGTCTTCATTGAACCCTGAAGTGACTAGATCCAATAGGTGACCATGTCTCTTGATGAACTGGGAATGATCAGACACTTGAGCAACCAACTCTTTAAGCTTAGCAGGTATCCCCACAAAGTTGATCCTGATGGTGTTTCTACGAGCAGAAGCCATGACCTGCAACAAAGAACAAAGATAAATCCTTTGGTCCTTGAAATGGTTAGTGAAAATGCTATGCTTATGATGCATGATGATGTCATGATGTTATGTTCAATCAAAAACATGTGGCACACACAAACAAGTCACACCATAGCCCTAGGTTTAAAGGCTTGCATGAGGTTTAAGGTAAGTACCCTCCCCTGAAGTTAGTTGGTTCATCCTGTCCTACAAAAGTAACCAGGTTCTAAGGGATCTCAATATCATTGATCCTTCACAAGGGTGGTTGTTCAGAAGGCAACTTACTTGCCAACCAAAACCCTCCAAGTTTAGAATCTCAATGAGTGTAGTATCGAGTGTCAACCAACTTCAGTCTGCACCAAAGCCGGTTACCTCACTACTTTCTAAAGGCCAAGATGAGTTAACTAGGGTTCTAAAAGTTAGTTAGTGCATTGACAACATATGGCAGCCTCATATTATCCTCAACTTGACTTAAGGAACATAAGCACCAACCAAGAAGTCACACTAACTATGGCCACCAGATCAACCGTATCGATATACGTCGTACAGTTTCCTTGGTCTATTGCCATTTACCTAAGGTACACTAGATCCGGGTTAGGACCTTTCTCACATAAGAGCACCCCAACAAGATAATATAAAGCAAACAAGGCAAACAATTTAAAGTGATCTAATTCCTAAGGGTACCCCTCTTTTATTAAGTCCCCAGCAGAGTCGCCAGTTCTGTAACACGGTGGGAGAACTGACTTTAGTTATGTTGCGGATAGCAAGAGTCGCCACCGACTTTTATTTTATCCAAAAAGGAAAGGGTATAAAAGAACAGGAAAGACCTTAAGAGATATTTTTGGGTCCGGGGGGTAGGTTATGTAAAGGGAAGGTGTTAGCACCCTTTACATCCATGGTTATCCATGGGCTCTTAGTTACTTAGCTCACTTTTGAATTGTTTTTGAAAGTGTAGTGTGTGAATAGAAAAATTTTCAGAATAGTTAATAATGATCCATGTACGGATGCGTAAAAAACTTGTTTTTGAAAATTTGTTTGGAATTGTGAAGAGTTTGAAAAGTTTGAATAGTGAGCAAGTACATAAGAGGAACCTACCCTAAAGTTTAAGTCTTTCTTATTCTTTATCCTTTAAATGGTAAGACTATCCCTACTATTAAGGAGTAGGTAGTCATTACCTTGGATGTTAGGGACATGTGAGGGACATTCTGTTTTATGAAGGCAACTGTGGGGTGTATTAAGCATATAGGAGGGACTATCATCATTATTCGAAGGGACTTGATTCGTAAAGGCAACCATGAGGGACTTGATGATTTTTCTTTTTAAGGGACTTGCTTTTTACACCCCACTTGACCTTATTAATAGGCAACATAGAGGGATAGCCTTAGAAAGTGTAGGATGGCGATTAAAAATCGACTTACATGTGTGAGTGTTCAATATTATTTATCTTATGATTAAAGTGATCTAAATTTATTTTAAGTAGCATACATGTTTTGCACTCCCTAAATTACTAACCATAGCAAAAATAATTAAATATTTACAAAATTACACCAAGGGAGCAATTACAAAATAATTATAATAATAATAAATAAATAGCAGAAAATATAAAAGCAAAATATAAATAATAGGCAAAATAATAATAAATAAGCAATAAATAAAGAAATAAGGGTTAGTAATCATTAAAAATAGGGTTAGTAATAATAATCATTAAAAATTGGGTTAGTAAAAATAATATTAAATTAAATAAAAGGTTAGTAAAAATTATAATAAGCAAAGCTTAGCTATAATATGATTAATAATAATAATAGAAATCAAAATAAATTGAATTAACAAAAATATAATAAAAAACCAAACTAGAATAATAAACAAAAGTTAGATTATAAACAATTATTTAATAATATGAAAGAATATGGACAATTAAATAATTATAATAATATACAAATTACTAATTTATTTTTTAGACATATTACAAAAAGAAAAGCTTGATTATATTTATTGAAATTAATTATACTAAATAAATATGTACAAAGATTATAAAATAAAAATTAAGTTTTTAATAAATTATTAGAAAATAAATTAGGGTTTTGTTTTCTAGAAAATATTTTTAAGATTTAATTTAACATACAAAATTATTTTAACTAATATATATGTCTAATTTAATTACATAAATAAAAATTTAAATTGAGAAAACAAGAATTTAGAATTTTTTTAGAAAATAGTATTAGGAATTAGAACATATGATATATACATATTTTATAATATAGAAAATAATAAAGTAATATAATTTTAATTTATTTTAATATGAAATATTAATTAATTAGAAAAATAAAGAAAGAAAAAAAAATGAGAGAATAAAAAACCTGATGGGGCTGGGGTTTGAACCCAGTCCCCTAAGCTTGCAACCAACAATACACACCACTGGGCTGCCCATGCGCAGGCAACAATGAAGGAGGTTCAAGTTGTTTTGATCTTTGTCCCAAAACCTGGAAAATTAAAAGAAATAAAAAGGCCTGGGGGAGGATTGAACCCAGGACCTTTGAACATTCACACGCACACATCACCACCCGGCTGGAAGAGCCCAACTGATTATATGATGACTATAATTGATAATATATTAAACCTGAAAAACAAACAGAATAAAAGAACAAAATGTCACAAACGGGGAATCGAACCCCAGACCAAGCCATTGTATGCGCACACCTCCAACCACTGGGCCAAGCAACCTTTGGTGAAACAAAACTATAACTAATTCATAAAATATTATATTCAACTTTTAAATTCTGGAAAACGCGCCAAGCTTCTTCTTCTTCTACCTTTTACCTGCGAATTTTGTTGCCTTTTTTCCTGCAAGTTTTGTTGCAAGTTCTTCATGGTTTTGGACCTGCGAAAATCAAACTCATACCAAACAGCAATGATTCATGAAATTAATTATAGTTTTATGATCCTTGGGTCTCATAGAACATTCCTATGTTCTTAGAATTCGTTTAGGTTTAGTGAATCACAAGACCCCATTTTGAAGGTCAAAACCCTAACTATGGCCGAATCTGTTTTAGGCAAGGAAGCTTCAATCCATTGGTCCAGAAACAATCTATACCATGTCACAAACAAGATTATGTAAACAAATTTCAACAAAACACAACAAATCAATGGAATCGAAAAAAATTTATTCAAGGTCAAAGTGAGTTCGGGTTGGCCAATATGGTGCACATGGGATGCATATGAGTGATGCTTTAGCTTCAATGATGATCAAAGAACACGTCTATGTCTTTATTTTACCTTGAAACCTCTTGGATTGAAGAATCCGAATATCAATTTTTGATGAATTTTTGAGGTTTTGAAACTTACCCTTGGCTGCTGGAATTCGTGAATGAGGGTTTGCATTATGTTTGATACTTATATGTGAATGATTCTAGGTCAAAACATTGATGGATCATGTGGAAGAATTGATTTAAAAAGATTGAGATTGATCATGCTTTGAAAGTTCAATATTTGCTCATGAAAGCTTACTATTTTTGGATCAATCACATGATTTCTTTCTCTTTCACCTTCAATCAATATTGATGAGATTCTAGAAGCTCAATCTTCATCCAAAAATATATTTTCATATTTTATATTTATTTAAAATGATTTTTTATGAATTAAATCAAAATAAATAAAAATAAAATAGTAAAAATTATGATTTTTAATCAATTGGGTCGTGCATGATGATATGATATGGATTGGATCACAATTTAGCAAGCCCATTTGGAAAGAAGTGGTTTTAAACCTCCATTTTCAACATAAACCATCATAAAATTTCCCAACTTTGCAAGGGCACATCTCCCTCAATTTTAAAGGTATGAGGGTGTTCTTGGACATTTTGGAAAGCTTGAAGAGTCCTCTAAACAACCCCATTGGTTTCAGGTCCATATAATTTACCAATCTCAAGTTATGCCCTTTTGAAGTTGTTGACTTTTTGTTGACTTTTGAAATGACCTATAATGTCTTAGCTCATATCTTCCAAATGAAGCATTTTTGGGCTTAACTTGCAAGATCAAAGTTGTAGAGAATTAAATTTCCTTCAAAATGAGCTTTGGATGGAGACTTGGTGATGAAGTATGTGAAAGTTATGGCTGGTCAAAGTTCAGTTGACTTTTACTGAGGAAACCCTAATTTAGAAACTCCTGATTATTGATGATCTGGAATCTCCTTGATGAATCATGATCAACCCTTGATCAAATGATAAATTTTACTTCATATACTTGATGTTGGCAAAAAATCATGAAGTTTGACTTTGGTTTGACCACAGTTGACCTCAGTTTGACTTTTTAACTACATTGACTGGTTTTGACTTATCTGATCATCTGACTGAGCAAACTTTTGAGAAAAGTATTGAAACTTGTCATGGGGGTTCTTATATACATATAAGATGTTATGAAGCTCACTTGAGGTATTGGAAGTCCATTTAGCCTGATTAAAGTCAAAACCCTAGTTTTGGATGCACTGCTTAGGAGGTGCATTGTCTGAGGGAATTGTCAACTCTTATGACCAATTGTGAACTTTGTGAACCTTGTGAACCATCATAAAATGTCTTGTGAACCTCATGGGAGGTATTGTGAAGCTTGTGAACCTTGTGAACCTCATAAAGTGACTTTGTAGACCTCATGAGCCTCATGAAAGGTTATGTAAACATTGTGAATCTTGTGAACCTTGTGAACCTTCAAGAAGTAACTTGTAGACTTCATGAACCTCATGAAAGGTCTTGTAAATGTTGAGAAACTTGTGAACCTTGTGAACCTTCAAGAAGTGACTTGCAGACCTCATGAACCTCATGAAAGGTATTGAAAGCTTTGAGAAACTTGTGAACCTTGTGAACCTTCTTAGAACACAAAGTCTTGTATTGTGAGGGCAAATTTTGGGGTGCAACAGACTCAAACCCTAGCTTCTTCTCTAAGCCTCTAATCCTCAAATTTCTTGCCCAGAAATGATCCCCTAACCATCCTAAACCTAAACCCTCAATCAAAAAACATTTATCTCGCATCATGAGCAAGAATCGAACCAAAACGTGAAACGAGCAGAAATTTCAGAGCTTGCATACATGGTGGTTTCTCAACCATTTTCAATAATAATCATATCCCCATGACCAGGGGAACTCAAGGAATCATAAAAGAACATAAAAACAAGCTTCTGAGAAAAAAGTTCATGAGCTATACCTGAGGTTGAACCTTCTGGTTCTGGGCTTTCTGGACTCTCCTTTGATGCAAATCCCCTCCTATGAACCTCTGGATGATGAATTGAAGCTTAGACTGAGTTTGTATGGCCTGGTTTGAAGGTTTTGGTTTTGGTGTAGCAGATTTGGAGGGTTGTGTATGTGGTGTTTCAGGCTGTTTTGATGATTGATTATTGTTCCTTGGATGATATGTGACTCATTGGTGAAGGAAAAATGGAAGTTTGATGGCTGTGGGAGAAGTTTCGAAGAGGTGAAGATTTTTGACAGTTTTTGTGAATCCTTTCTTATGGGAGGTTGCTGGCTTGTGTGTGTGTATGTTTCAAGTCCTTGAGGTCCACATATTAAGTTCTAATTGGGCAGAGGGTTGGTAATGTCACAGTTTGATTGGTATGGGCAAAGATGCAAAATGTCATGACTTTGTGTACTTGAGGTATGGCTCAGGTCAGAGGAAGATTAGGGGCATGGCTGGGCTCAGCATGGATCAAGGAAGGCCCTTAGATTTTTTGTGTGCAGTTGTAATGGCTAGGGCAAGTGGTAGCATGGCTCTTGCAACTTTTCCCTCTTTGAAAATCTTTGTGAACCAAGGCAAAGAAACCTATAAACTCTTGGGCAAATTGCAGCCAAATGGACCACATGAAGTTGTCATGATGTTTTGAGATCACTTAACAACTAATCCAAACATTAGAAGTTCCTTTTGCAAACATTCCATTCTTGAAGATTCATGAGAAATGCCTTATGGTGACTTGTAATTCAAGGCATGAAAAATGAGAAATCCCTTGGGCAATTCTGAATTTTGGACCATGTATGATGTTTGTGCAATGCCTAGAAGTCAATTAGAGGTCACATTTGGCTTTGACAAGTGTTTTTGCAAGTTTCCCTCTTTGGTACAAAAGTGAAAATTAGTGATTTTTCCCAACTTTGACAAACCATAACTTGAGTTCTAAAATGAATTAGAATGAGTTCTTGTACTTTTTGAAAATGGGAGGATCCAATCTACAACTTTCATGACCAAGAATTTTTCATTTGAAGCATTTTTGAATCAAAAAGAGGAGGTTGAAAAACTTTCCCAAAATGGCAAGTTTGCATCATAAGTCACTTTCCCAAAATGGCAACTTTGCAAATGGCTTGAAATTCCTCAATTTTGTGAACTTACAACTTCTTCTAAGATCAAATAAATATCATATACACCCAAAATGAAGGAGAAGACCCTTTGGTTGGATGATTGGGGGCCTCAGATGCCCTGATCTTGCACTGACTTGCTCAAGAAGTCATCTTTTGATTAGATGCCTTCCCCATTGAATTTCTTCATGAAAATTGGTATGCATGATCCTTATATCATATAGAGACCAATATAAACAAGAATGACCAAAAAATTTGGAGTTATGGCCTCTGAAACCAAAACCCTAATTTTAGGTCATCTGTGCAGTTAAGCTTGGCTCTGCTTCCATGCCTTTCTCAGTTCTTGTGATTTTATGACTTTCTTGGTCTTGGGAGGATATGGTATGATGTTTGAAAATACATGGACCCCCTTGAGATGATTGAAGACCTTTGGAGTGGCTCAGATAGCTCAGGGATGGCTCAGATCACAAACCCTAGATGCAGATGACTTAGAACCTATGTAGTGAAGCAAAAATGCAATATGAGATGATATGATTGAACCTATGCAAAAGAATCACAAGCCATGGTGAAATGAGTGAGGGCAAATTTGGGGTGTTTATAGCTGCCCCTATTCAAACATGAGTTAGCTGTGCAGGATGTAAGCGACGGCTTAACAGACGAGCAAGATAACTTATGGTTGAATACCAAAGACAGTCCAAGATTTGCATTCACTGGTTAAGAAGAAGAAAAGGGATATAGATTGTAAAAGGAAGTAAAGTATGATTATAAAGTGCGGGCGACGGAGGACGACCGTCGGGCAGAGGATGACTGCCGGGGATGAAGTAATGACGGGAATGGCCGACATGCTGGGGAAATAACGAGATCATGACGGGGACGGCCATCAAGCAAAGAAACAAGACTCTCTGGATTCGAAGTTGAAGTTGAGTTTAGCTTATCATCCTCTGACTGATGGACAGACAAAGAGGATAATACAATCTTTGGATGATTTGTTGAGGGCTTGTATGCTTGAGCGAGGAGGTGCTTGGGATAGTCACTTGCTGTTGATCGAGCTTACTTATAATAACAATTATCATTCTAGTATCGAGATGGCGTCGTTTGAAGCTTTGTACGGTCGAAGATGTCAGACACCTTTGTGTTGGTTTGAGTCAGGTGAGAGTGTGGTACTTGGACCTGATATTGTGCAGCAGACTACTGAGATAGTGAAGTTTATTCGAGATAAGATGTGAACTTCACAGAGTAGGCAGAAGAGTTACCATGACAAAAGGAGGAAAGACCTTGAATTTACAGAAGGACACCATGTGTTTTTGAGGTTACTCCGATGACCGACGTTGGACGAGCTTTGAAATCGAGGATGCTTACTCCTAAATTTATTGGTTTGTATCAGATTTCGACGAGAGTTGGACCTGTTGCTTATAGAGTGGCATTGGCATCGAGATTGTCCAATTTGCATGATGTGTTTTATGTTTCGCAGTTTTGGAAGTATGTTCCAGATCCGTCGCATGTAATACCGATGGATGAAGTGGAGGTAAGATATAATCTTACGGTTGAAGCGTTACCAGAAAGAATTGATGATCGTAAAGTAAAGTAGTTGAGAGGCAAGGAAATTGTTCTTATGAAGGTGGTTTGGGGAGGAGCTGTCTGTGGGCATAGGACTTGGGAATTGGAAGGCAGGATGCGAGAGTCGTATCCGAATCTTTTTTCATGAGGTAAGTTTTCAAGGACGAAAACCTTTTAAGTGGGGGAGAGTTGTAATGCCCCCAATTTTATTTAATTATTTAAATTGGATTTTATGGTATTTTGTGTGGAAGAAAGGAATATTATCCAATATGATATCTAATTATAAGAATTATATTATATTATATGGAATAATTATTTGGTAAAGAAAAAAATAAATTGGAATAATAAGAGATAAGGGTAAGGTGGTCATTTGGTGAAAATAGTAAGGGTTAATGTGGAAGATCATATGTTAGGTCTTAGTGGTTATGTTAGTAAGGAAAAGAGAAAAGGAATCGTGTTTTTGTGAACAAGAAACGACCATGAAAGCAGAGAGAAGAAGAAGGAAATGGTTAAGGGCTAGGTGAAGAATCTGCGAAGAAGAAGGGAAACTCTCGTCAAAACCAAGGTAAGGGTGGGATTCTTCCATCTCTTAAGGGTTCTATAATGAGAATTAGGCATTATTGTTGATTAGAGGTTTTGGGATTGAGTGATGTTGGATGAACAAATGAACTAGATTGTTAATAGTAGTTGTTGTGTGGTAATTATATGAATTAGATGTTAATATGAATAATTATGTAATTTCCTGGATGTAAATTGGTGTTTTGAGCAGTAATTTCATAGTAGTTTGGGTGCATATTGGAGAAGCGAGAACTGCGAAAATCGCAGAGCTCGCTTAGCGAGCAGGTAGAATTTTGGAAGAGTCGGAATACAATGAGTTTCTCGCTTAGCGAGCTATCCTCCTCATTTAGTGAGACCTAAAGTGAAAAATGACATGTTTTAATTCTGAAAAATTCCCTAAAATTACTTTAATTATATAGTAATGAGTAGGAATCAAAGTGGTGTGGTTAGAGGTAGTTAGAGAGGAATTACACACTTAATTATAGGGATAATTAGTATAACTTGAAAATGAACATAGAATGATATATTTGTTAGTTGTTGTTGTTTCTATGTATTTGTAATTATTGTTGTGACTTTGTGAAATTGTAGTTGATGTATGTAGAAGTAATATGTCGTAGTATATTACATTGTTGTATGTATTTTCGTTGAAGTTTATATATGATGTTGTATTCAATGTGCATGATTTTGATGATGTTGTTGTTGTTGTGATAAGTCGTAGTATGTTAATTATTGATGTTGATTTGTATAAGTTGTTATTGCATATATGCATGTATGTCAATGATGTTGCATGACATGTGCATGGTTGGAACATCGTACCTAGATAACGTATGTTTGTTGGATCCTAGTGGGATCATTGTGATGTTGGTGAGATCATGAAATAGGGATCTTACGTGACCATGAAATAGGGGTCGAGTGTGTGATCATAAAACAGGGATCATACTTGACCACGAAAGTGTGGTCGAGAGTTCTAACGAGAACTGGATCTTAAAATAGAGATCGGATTATGGTACCGCATGCATCGAGTCAAGTAGAGTCTCATTGCATGATTTGTTGTTGTGTATGATGTTGATGTGTGTTTGTGAAGTAGTTGTGTATTTGTTGTGTATTTTTTGTTATTGAGAAGTGGTGATCTAGTTAATGATACTTGCTTATCCATATTATATTTCTCTTTTATGATGTAAGTTTCTCACTCCTTCTATTTGAATGTTACCCTTATGTTGGTAACATGTAGGTGATCAGGATAAGTCGAGTGGTGGTAAGTGAAGTTGGTGCACTTCGTGTCTTTAGTAGTTGGCTCTGATACGTCGCTTGGGACAATATTTGTTTTGGTTTATTTTTATTTAAAGAAAAACATTTTCTAAGGGAGTTATTACTTATTATGTTATTTTGATTTCCGCTGCGAGTTGAACATTTTTGTGGAACATATCATTGAGCTACGTGGTGTTAAGTTGAATTGTGACACACAAATATTTTTAGTGAAATTTAATTTACTCTGATTTTTATTAATAAACTTGTGGGGTAATTTGGGTGTTACAAAGTGGTATCAGAGCAGGTCGGTCCGTCTGACCAAGTAATTGAGTCGTTAAGTCATTGAGTTGTTGTGTTATTGTTGAGTGTTGAGCGTTGTTGTTGTTGTTGATTTCTAAATCATTATTGGATTGTTTTTGTGTGAAATATTTAGAATGGCCAGAAGAAACAATGTTGTAGTTGTCGCTGCTATGCAAGCGATGGATCAGGCTGTGCAAAACCCGATGAATGCTGGAGATCGCGAAAGTGATGAGTTCCGGAAGAATGATCCGCCTACATTCAAGGGGGACGTATGACCCTGATGGAGCACAAGATCGGTTCAAGGAGATCGAGAAGATCTTCAAGGTGATGGAGTGTTCGGAAGGAAGCAAGGTATATTTAGGTGCGCACATATTGGCAGTTGAAGCTGATGATTGGTGGGTTGGCACTCATCAATGATTGGATACGTCTGGTGAGGCAGTCACATGGGCTTTGTTTAGGAGAGAAATTCTGAGGAAGTATTTTCCTGAAGATGTTCGAGGAAAGAAGGAAATCGAGTTTCTAGAGTTGAAATAAGGCAGTATGTCCGTGACCAAGTATGCTGCCAAGTTTACTAACCTGGCGAAGTTTTATCCGCATTATAGCGAGGCGACTGCTGAGTTCTCAAAATGTGTCAAGTTCGAGAATGGTTTGAGGCATGACATTAAGTAGGAGATTGGATATCAGAGAATCTGAAGATTTCCGTATTTGGTGGATTGCTGTAGGATTTTTGAAGAAGACAACAAAACTTGATCTGAGCATTTCAAGGGTTTAGCTGAGAGAAAAGGAACATCAAATGCATCGTGGGAAACCTTATGCAGCTCTTGCTGATAAGGGTAAATAAAAACAGAATGATGGCAAAGGGCCAAGTGTGGGAGGTGCTCCTGCTTTGATGAAGTGTTATAGATATGGTGAGTTGGGTCATCATGTCAGTGATTGCACGAGTGATGTGAAAAAATGTTTCAAGTATGGTCAGCCTGGACACTTGATTGCTGAGTGTAAGACTAATCTGGTCACTTGCTACAATTGTGGAGAGCAAGGTCACATTAGTACTCACTGCCAGAAGCCGAAGAAAGATGCAACTGGAGAAAAGGTGTTTACTTTGACAGGGACACAAACTTCCAGAGAGGATCGTCTAATTAGAGGTACTTGTTATACTAATAGTATACCGTTGATTGCTATGATTGACACAGGTACTACGCAGTGATTTATTCCTATTGATTTGGTGAGGAGATTAGGACTTGTTTTTCCTTCAATGAAAGGAGAGATGGTTATCGAGACTCCTGCTAATGGGTCATTAACTACTCCTCTCGTGTGTCTGAATTGTCCGATATCGATTTATGGTAAGGAGTTTGATGTAGATTTGATTTGCTTGCCGTTGGGAGGTTTGGACGTGATTTTGGGTATGGATTAGTTGGAGTACAACCATGTTCATATTAATTGTTTTAGTAAGTCGGTTCGGTTTCTTACTTCTGATAAAGAGGAAGAAGAAGCTGGTTATTTGTCTGCTCGAGAGTTGAAAGAGCTTTTGAATGAAGAAGCACAAGTGTTGGTGTTTTTTGCATCTTTTTTAGTGGAGAATGACATGGAAATTAGTGAATCGCAAGTGGTGAGATATTTCCCAAAAGTATTTCCAGATGATGTTGTAGACATTCCTCCAGAAAGAGAGGTGGAGTTCAGCATTGATCTTGTTCCAGGAACAAGACCTATTTCGATGGCATCGTATCGTATGTCAGCTTCCAAGTTATCTAAACTGAAGAAACAGTTGGAGGAATATTTAGAGAAGAAGTTTGTGAGGTCGAGTGTATCACCGTGGGGAGCACCAGTATTGTTGGTAAAGAAGAAAGATGATAGCCTGAGATTGTGTATTGATTACAAGCAACTGAGTAAGGTGACAGTCAATAACAAGTATCCGTTTCTAAGGATAGATGATCTGATGGATTAGTTGGTTGGTGCTCGTGTGTTTAGTAAGATCGAATTGCAATCGAGTTATCATCAGATAAGAGTGAAAGGTGAAGATATTCAGAAGATCACTTTTAGGACTCGGTATAGACACTATGAATATGTAGTGATGCCATTTGGAGTTACTAATGCACCTGGTGTGTTCATGGAGTATATGAATCGGATTTTCCATGATTATTTGGATCAATTTGTTGTTATTTTTATTGATAACATTCTTATTTACTCTAACTCAAAAGAAGAGCACGTTGAACATTTGTGGATTGTGTTGCAATTGTTGAAAGAGAAGAAGTTGTATGCTAAATTGTCGAAGTGTGAATGTTCGTTGAAAGAGGTGAGTTTACTTGGTCATGTGATTTCGGAAAAAGGGATTGATGTGGATCCATCCAAGGTAGATGGAGTGCTACAATGGGAAACTCTAAAGTCAGTGATTGAAATCAGAAGTTTCTTGGGATTAGTTGGTTATTATCGAAGATTTATTGAAGGATTTTCGAAGTTGGTGCTTCCGTTGACACAATTGACTTGTAAGAGTAAAGCATTTGTGTGGGATTCTCAGCGTGAGAAGAGTTTCATTGAGCTAAAGAAGAAGTTGACTACTGCCCCAGTTTTGATTTTTCCAAAAGCAAATGAACCGTTTGTGGTTTATTGTGATGCTTCTTTGATGGGTTTAGGTGGAGTCTTAATGCAAGATGGTCAGGTAGTGGCGTAGGCTTCACATCTGTTGAGGATTCATGAGAGGAATTATCCTACTCACAATTCGGAGCTAGCAGCTGTGGCTTTTGTATTAAAAATTTGGAGGCATTATTTTTATGGTTCGAGATTTGAGGTTTATAGTGATCATAAGAGTTTGAAATACTTGTTTGATCAGAAGGAGTTGAATATGAAGAAGAGACGTTGGTTGGAATTTCTGAAGGGTTGTGACTTTAGTTTGAACTATCATCCTGGTAAAGCTAACATTGTAGTTGATGTCTTGAGTCGGAAGATGTTGCATATGTAGGTTATGATGGCTAGAGAGTTGGAGTTAATCGAACAATTCAGGGATATGAGTTTGGTTTGTGAACAGACGCCTCATAGTGTGATGTTGGGAATGCTGAAGGTTAACAATGATTTTCTTGATCGTGTTCGGGAGAGTCAGAAGTCAGATGTAAAATTGGTGGAATTGATGGTGAACAATGAACGAGTAGGAAATAATGAGTTTCGAGTTAATGAATAAGGAGTACTAAGATTTCGGGACCATATTTGTATTTTGGATGATCTTGAATTGAAGAGAATGATTCTTGAAGAAGATATTTTGGTGGCCTGGTATGAAGCATGATGTAGCCCAGTTTGTTTATGCATGTTTGACTTGTTACGGGGTTACCTACTACTTCGAGAGGGCATGATACCATTTGGGTGATTGTTGATAGGTTAACTAAGTCATTGCATTTTATTTCGATTGGTATTACGTATTCTTTGCAGAGATTGGCAGAGATATATATCAGCGTGATTGTGAAATTAGAAGGAATACCTTTGAGTATTATGTCGGATAGAGATCTGTGATTTACTTCGAGATTTTGGGAGAGTTTGCAAGACACCATTTTCATGTAAAATTTCCATTTTCAAGTTCCAAGTTTCAAGTTCAAACTCCAAATTTTTATTCCAAATTTCTATGTCAAGTTTCATGTCAAAAATCCAAATCATTTATCTCAAATTCTATGTCAAAATCTTTTGTTTTCAAACTACAAAACTCTCAATTCAATTTTCCTTTTAATTTCCAAATCTCATTCATTTTTCATTTCCTTTCTTAACTTTAATTACAATTTAGTTTTAATTCTAAATCTTAATTCCATTTCCAAGTCAAAAATTTCAAATCTTTTTTTTCATGTGTTCAAAATTCATTCCAAATTCAAGTATCAAAAGTTCAAAACTCATTCCAAATTCAAGTGTCAAAAATTCAAAACTCATTTCAAATTTCAATGTCAAAGTTCTTGTTCCAAACATCAATTCTTGCCAAATAAAATTCTCAAGCTCAATGTCAAAGTTACAAGTGTATCTCCAAATTACAAAATCATAACAAAGAGTATAACTACATCCAAAGAAATATGTCTTTACAAGTGCAAAAAACTTATTTTATGAACTACATTCATGAAGTTTGTTCAAGACATTACAAGAGTTGCAAATTCTACAAAAAAAATTTAAGACTAAGCCTAACAGGAATCCAATGTTATCTCATGCTTTTATGGCCATTTCGATCGCTCAACATGTCAAATTCCTTCATTTTCCATCATCCTCGTGCCAAGAATTCTAATGCACATGAAATTGAAAATTTAAAAAGAGATTAGCATTCACCATTTAAATTCAACATAATTGAGTCAATTTTGCTTCTATCTATGTTTTTAGCTAGAAATTTTTGAAAACTGTAGTCATATTGCTATATGATACTATCAGAACTAGATGAAACTTCTGATTTAGATTCTTTCTGAGCTTTAAGTTTTTCAAAATAATTTTCGAGTTTTAAAATGTTTTCTTTTAGCTCAGAATTTTTTGCCTTCATTTTTCTAGTCTCCTCTGATTCAGATACTAGACTTTGTTTCAGGTCTTTGTATTTGAATTGAAGGTTCTGATATTTTTCAAGAATTTCTAAGAGGCTATCTTCTATTTGAGTTCTAGAAAGTTTAGAGAATATCTCTTATGTATCAGAATCTGATTTTGATTCTGATGGGTTGACATCTTCTGGTATTTTTTCCATCAACACAATGTTGGCGTGTTCATCTTCTGATTCTCATTCAGCTTCAGAATATTTTGAGTCATTCCATGTGGCTATGAGACTTTTCTTCTTCTCTCTATTGAACTTCTTTCTAGGATTCTCTTTCTGAAGTTTGAGGCAGTCACTCTTGTAGTGTCCTGGTTCCTTGCATTCATAACATACTACTTCTTTGTTTCTGGACATCTTGTGACCAGAGGATGATTCAGAGGGTTTGCTTGATCTTCTGGGATTCCTGAACTTCTTCTGACGATGCTTCCAGAGTTGTTGAACTCTTCTGGAAAGAAGTGATAGTTTGTCTTCTTTTGATGAGCCTCCGGAGCTTTCTTCTTTTTCCTGAAAAGCTTTAGATTCAGATTTGTTAGATTTAAGAGCAACAAACTTACCTTTCTTCTGGGGTTCGTCTTCTTCTAGTTCTATCTCGTGACTCCTCAGTGAGCTGATCAATTCTTCAAGAGATATGTCATTCAGATTCTTTGATAGCTTGAGAGCAGTGACCATGGGTCTCTAAGCCTTTGGCAAGCTTCTGATGATCTTCTTCACATGATCTGATATTGAGTAGCCTTTTTCCAGAACTTTCAGTCCAACAACCAGAATTTGAAACCTTGAGAACATTTTCTCAATCATTTCGTCTTCTTTCATCTTGAATGCCTCATACTTCTGGATGAGTGCCAGAGCTTTTGTCTCCTTGACTTGAGTGTTGCCTCCATGTGTCATCCTTAGAGAGTCGAACATGTGTTTGGATGATTCTATGTTTGTGATCTTTTCATACTTTTTGTATGAGATAGCACTCAGAAGTATAGTTATGGCCTTGTGATGATTTATGAATTCCTTCTTCTGTTGAGCCGTCATATTTCTTCTTTCGATGTTCTGACAATCAGCTCCAATAGGATGAATATATCCAATAGTCACCATATCTCAAAGGTCTCCATCCAGAGCTAAAAGAAACTCTCCAGAACATCCTTCCAATAGTCAAAGTTGTCTTCGTTGAATACAAGAGGTTTTCCATTGTTTTTGTCGTTCTGATAATCGTTGTTGTTATTGACTAGTTTCGCCACAGTGTTTTTCTTTTGGATTTTTTTCTGACAGGGTTAAGTGTTTCACTCAGAACCTAGAGCTCTGATACCAATTGAAGGTGCAAAAACAGCAAGAAGGGGGGTTGGAATTGGGTTTTCGAAAATAAAGACAATAGACACTTTGATTTATCCTGTTTCGTTTGAACTCAAACTACCTCCTGTCCACCCGCCAAGGTGATTTTTCCTCTCTCAACGAGGTCTTAATCCACTATTCAAATAATAAATACAATCACTAAGACCCACTATCAAAGTCTTCTTGAGTCTACTGACTACACTTAGTCACTCAAGGAACAATTACAAAAAATCAATCAAGAGTGTAACTATAATTTGCTTCTAGTAAGCTGTTATCACAACTCTGATAGTTTTGACAAATGAAAATATATTTAAGAAATTAGTTTGTATGCTTCGCGCGAGAGAGTGAGAGAGAGGAACTAAATTTCTTCAAGTGTTTCCTTTATATAGATTTGAGAAAAAGAACTGTTTGAAACATCTTGTGTTGTTTTTGGATGTATGATAATTGCCATTAAAATCTTCCAAAAATAAAGATTTCCGTCTTCGGCCATAAATAATGATTATTTAATTAATGTACTTGATTATGAGAATCAGAAGATGCGTGCTTCATATCAGTGAATAATTTCTTTCGCAACTAATCTTATGTGTGTGATGAGAACCTCTGTTATCTTGAGATCAGATCTTCTTTGAAGTAGACAGCTTCGCTTTAGAAGATGTGTGAGCTTCTTCTCTTTCCAAGAACTTATGTCCTGCACATAGAAGATAATAATTTTATGTATCATATTTTTTTCTTTGAATAATTGTTATCATCAAAACTTTAATAGAGATATAGAATCAAAATCTTGTTCTAATAGAATCTTAGAAGAGTCAAAATACAGTGAGTTGCTCGCTTAGCGAGATATCCCCCTCGCTTAGCGATTGCTGGAGTGAAAAATGACATGTTTTAATTCTAAAAAATTGCCTAAAATTACTTTAATTATATAGTATTGAGTAAGAATCAAAGTGGCGTGGTTAGAGGTAGTTAGAAAGGAGTTATACACTTAATTATAGGGATAATTAGTGTAACTTGAAAATGAACATAGAATGATATGTTTGTTAGTTGTTATTGTTGTTTCTATGTATTTGTAATTGTTGTTGTGACTTTGTGGCATTGTAGTTGATGTATGAAGAAGTAATATGTTGTAGTATATTACATTGTTGTATGTATTCTCGTTGAAGTTGATATATGATGTTGTATGTAATGTGCATGATGTTGATGATTGTATTGTCGTGATAAGTCATAGTATGCTAATTATTGATGTTGATTTGTATAAGTAGTTGTTGCATATATGCATGTATGTTAATGATGTTGCTTGACATGTGCATGATTGGAACATCATACCAAGGTAGGGTATGTTTGTTAGATCCTAGTGAGATCATTGTGATGTTGGTGCGGTCATGAAATATGAATCGTACGTGACCATGAAATAGGGGTTGAGGGTGTGATCATGAAATAGGGATCATACTGGACCACGAAAGATGGGTCGAGAGTTCCAACGGGAACTAGATCTTGAAATAGAGATCGAATTATGGTACCGCATGCATCGAGTCAAGTAGAGTCCCATTGCATGATTTGTTGTTGTGTATGATGTTGATGTGTGTTTGTGAAGTAGTTGTGTATTTATTGTTGTTGAGAAGTGGTGATCTAGTTAATGATACTTGCTTATCCTTATTATATTTCTCTTTTATAATGTAAGTATCTCACTTCTTTTGTTTGAATGTTACCCTTATGTTGGTAACGTGCAGGTGATCAGGATAAGTCGAGTGGTGGTAAGTGAAGTCGGTGTACTTCACGTCTTTAGGAGTTGACTCTGATACGTCACTTTGGGTGTCGGGACGACGTTTGTTTTGGTTTATTTTTATTTAAAGAAAAACATTTTGTAAGGGAGTTATTACTTATTAAGTTATTTTGATTTCCGCTGCGAGTTGAAAATTTTTGTGAAACGTATCATTGAGCCACATGGTTTAAATTGAATTGCGACACTCAAATATTTTTAGTGAAATTTAATTTACTCTGATTTTTATTAATAAACTTGTGGATTGATTTGGGTGTTACACTAACGTTAAATGGAAACTCTTAAATGGAGAATCATGTTATACATTCATATGCCAACAAATTAATATGTATTAGTTAAGCATTTCTCTATATTATTTTCGTTTGTTATTGAGAGTTTATCAACGATAAATTCATTTATTTTTATATGTATATTATCTTTGATATATCAATATAGGAAAATGAATTTCTTACACCAAAACCCTACACCTATACCGTATTTACACTTATATCATATTTCACAGTTCACCAATACGGCGAACAGTTAAATATTATAATAATATATATTTTAAAAAATAATATAAAAAATTATTATTTTAACATTTTTTAGATTAAATGATATTTATAAAATTGTGTAATTAACCAACTTCATTACTACATTAATCAAGTTTTTACATTGCATTAACCAACTTTGGTGACTGCTCAAAATTATTTTTAATACCTGAACGTTTATTAATCAACTGCATTACTACATTAACGAAATTTTTACATTGCATTAATCAACTTTGGTGAATACTAAAAATTATTCTTAATACCTGAACATGTATTAACCAACATCACTATTGCATTAACCAAGTTCTTACACTGCATTAACCAATTTTGTCCCATTACTTTAAAGTCATTGTTCATGGATATTGTTCATGATCATTGTTCACGTTCAATGTTTATGTTCATGGTACTATTCACGCATACTGTTCATACAAAATATTATTTTATTAAAAAAAAAATATTCACCGTATAAATACGGTGAATAATATATACGATATAGGTATTTAGTGTAAAAAAGTGTGTAGGAATAGCATTGTTGATCAACATATTATAAATTCAAATTTACATACATGTGTTTATTTATTTATTTAATTTCTAAACTAAAATATAATTAATTTAAATGATCATGTCTTATTTAATTAATTATTAGATTAATTTCAAGAAAGAATGTGAATATGGTGTATCTTATCATGTGTCAAAAGTTGTATCCCTAACTCTTAGTACTAAATTGCTATATCAATTTTAAGTCTTTTTCTTGGTGTCAATTTCTCGTACACAAACATAAGTTGACAATGGACCATTATAGCTAGCTGTCTTTTGGGTTGGACTTGGTGAGGGTTTATGTCGTTAAGGTATTTGCCCTCAATACTATGCAACAACTTGTTTATAGAAAATTATTTTTCATCACATTATTTTTTTGCCCTTTAATATGAATACGAGTGTTGAGTTGAATCGAATTTGACCTAAGTCATTATCTAGCTTATTCAAATTTAAATGAGTCGGTTTTTTTTTTGTCTAACATAATATTTCATTGTCAAAATCGAATCGAACCAACTTGATCATTTATAAGCTAAGTAGCTTGAAATGTGATTATATATCTAAATTCAGCTTTCTCATTATATATGATTCTTATAGGAAAATTTAATTCTAGGGTTTAGTGTTGGAAAAATGTAAAAGGGGTAGATAACTAAATGGTCACGTGTGAACTCATTAAATGTTGGGTTTAGTGTTGAAAAAAATGTAAAAGTACTTTGGCCCATAATTTATGATATATGTTCCTTAATATATTCTATATCACAATTAAAAATAAATTTGATCTCGATTGATACAAATTGGTTGGACAATGGTAGATGTAAGACCCTAGTCTATGAAGACTAAAAGAAAATAATTCAAGTCATTTCAAGTAATGCTACAACCACACAATTAAGAGTTTGAATCTTTAACTTTCATTTTTTTCCATTCATTTTCTAACTCTATTCTTTTCTTCTTTCTTAATTTCATTCTCTCTTTTCAAAATTAAATAATTTCATAAGAGAGAGAGACACACACACTAATAGTTAGGAGAGAAATGAAGATAAAAAAACACAGAGAATTCAAAATACAGAATCAAAAAATTTCAAGATGCAAACCATATAATATCGAAAAAAGATTTAAAGTTCAAACTCATATTAAATTGATGCACTCTTGAGTACGAGTTTTTTTTTTTTGATAAATTTTAAAATGTTTTTGACAAAATTGTGACTAAATTATATACAACCAATTAAATTAATTATGTTTTTTCTCAACTAACTAACGTTTTAAAAAGAATCATATTTAACAGATAAAAGAGTACCTATTAGGCAACTAAATGAATATCTATGGGGACAGGTAGTATGATATATTTATCTGTTTCATTGGATAAATATGATATTCATATCCGTCTCATATTCATGTGAATATCTGTTGAGCGGGTAATCTACGGGTTTTAGGGTATCCACAGATATTTATAGATAGTTATTATCACATGACATCCATATAATTCATTCTTAATTTAACTGCGGACGACAGAGGAGTAGGAATGAGATATTGGTTCGACAAAGGAATGTCGACACTTGTTAGTTAGACTTTAAGATTGTTGAAGTGAGGTATGAAATACTGAAGAGTTAAAATATGAAATGACTTATAGAATTCGAATGAAATGTGAAAAGTTTTCCTAAAAGAAAATTTCAGAAAAAGAAAAATTTATAAGAAAACTAATCTTTTTAGATGAAAAAATAAGGTATAATAAACTAATAATATTTAAATGATTTTTATAATTTATTAACGGATATGGATATCCGTGGATACAAATATCATTAAACTCATATTCATATACATTATCAAACGAGTATTTAAATATCCATTTATTTTATCTGTGTATATTCATTAAGTTATCTGTCTCATATCCACGACGGATTTTATCCGCGGATATCTACGGGTACATATATTTTTGTCATCCCTACCCATAATTGACTTTAATTGATCGTGACATAATTTAAGCATAATTTATCAAAAGCAAATGTGTTCTCACATTATTTTTATCTATGGTGGATTCAAATTCTATATAAATAAATTAGGGTTAATAGTTATTTATCCCTGTAATATATGTGTATTTTGATTTACCCCTTTAAAAAAAATTGGATTACCCACTGTAATTTTAAAATTCTAAGTCTTTTGTCCCTTATGTGAAAAAATTACCCTCTATAAATTTTTTTTTTTACTTAACCCTCTGGCTTTTACACATTTAGGGGTACCCAAAATTTTCATTGGATTAATCCAAAATTATTTTTTTAAAGAATAGTAAATCAAATCTCGCATATATTATAGGGGTGTAAATGATTATTAACTCAATAAATTAATAACTACATAGAAATATCAAGTGTGGAAACGCGAGTTTTAACCTGTAATATTGTATTTATTTATCTTTAAAATATGAATTTCAAATTTAAAAAAATCTTTAAATTAAATTATTTATTTAATATGATATAATTTTGTCCATAATATCTTACAAACAGTGAGCAGTGCAGTGACATTGTTTAACTGCTATAACGTATTGGTGTTCCTATATGTTTGAGTTCTTTAGCCATCTATTTATTTTATTTTTAAAATCATTTTCTAATTTAAGAATTAAACCACACTTTTCTTAAAACTGAAAATAAAATCTATTCACCGGTTCTATCCTGGTTGGTATGGGCTAAAATTCAATGGAAGTTTTCTGAGAATTCTATCTGTTATCTCATAATTAAACTTCACATCTTTTCAACTTGTATGAAAAAGACTAAAGTATTTTTTAGAATATTTTTTTCAAAAATTTTAAATTTCTGGTTCAGAAGTGAATTTTTCAAATTTTAGGGGTTGATATCGAAAATTTTAAAAATAAGTTTTTATTGGAAATTCCATTATTTACGGTATTTTTATCGGAAATTTTAAAATTTCTAATATATTTTATCTGAAATTTCATAATTTTTTAGTTTTTACCGGAAAATTTAAAATGTTCGGTACACAACAATATTTTTATCGGAAATTTCTAAATTTTCGATAGTTTACAAAAACTAGTTTTGTACAATAAATTTTGAAATTTTCGATATTTTTAAACATCTTGTTTTGTATCGGAAATTCTAAAATTTCTGGTAGTTATAAGAATTTAGTTTCTTATTGGAAATTTCTAAATTTCCGGTAATTGTTGTCATTGTTTTTTTTTTCTTCTAATATTTATTTTTTAGCTTAATACATGTTTTAGTCCCTTAACTTAATTGATTGTTCAGCTTTAGTCCCTTAACTCAAAAACGTTACAAGTTTGTCCCTTAACTTCACTTTTGTTACCGTATTTGGTCCCTTCAATCAATTTCTGGCAAAAAAACATCCTGATGGTGTAGAGTGACAGAAAGATCATTGATACAAATCAGAGTTAGTATATGTAGTTAAAAATTGATACACTATTTAAACTACAGGGTTTCCCCGAAAACAAAACCCATATAATTTAAACAAAGTATCAATTTTTTATTATATATGTTGACTCATATTTGTACCAATTGCCTCACTATCACGTCATATCATCGAAATTTAACCTTTTTTTGTCAGAAATTGACAAAAGAGACTAAATATGATAACCTAAGTTAAGTTAAGGGACTAACTTGTAACGTTTTTTAGTTAAGGGACTAAAGCAAAACATTAAATTAAGTTAAGGGACTTGGTGAGTAATTATACCTTATTTTTTTCTTCTTCTGCAATGAAGATAAGACATGCTCACACTCTTCCGTCCATTCAAAGGTTGTTTCTTTGCGAAGGAGCTTAAAGAAGGGTGAAGCATGTTGGGAAACCCTGGCTACGAAACGGGATAACAAAGTGAGCATCCCATTGAGGGATTGTATGAATTTCTACGAGTTGGGCGTGGGGACTCATAGAATGCTCGACATTTGCCAGGGTTAACCTCGATCCCTCTTTCCGTGAGGTAGAATCCAAGGAACTTCCCCGCTTTTACGCCAAACATGCATTTTTCTAGGTTAAATCTCATTTTGCATTTTCTTGTTTGGTCGAAGACCTTTTGTAGGTGGGCAGTATGGTCGGATTCCTCTAGGGATTTTACGATCATGTCGTCCATATATACTTCGAGCATGTCCCCAATCTCGGATTGGAAGACTTTCTTCATCACGCGCTGGTACATGGCCCCAATGTTTTTCAGATTGAAGGGCATTACATTGTAGTAATAGTTGCCCGAAGAAGTCATGAAAGTGGTGTACCTCTTGCCCTTTTCGGTCATGGGGATTTGATTATACCCTAAATAGGCATTCATGAAGGACAAAAGTTTAAATCCTACAAAATTATCTACTAATTTATCTATGCTAGGTAAATGATAAGTATCTTTCGGGCAAGCCCGGTCGGTGTAGTCAATGCATAGTCTCAATTTTCCATTATATTTTTTCACTTGTACAATGTTGGATAGCCAGGTTGTATTCCTGGCCCCCAATATGAATTTAGCCTCTAATAGGTCTTATACAAGTTTTTTAGTTGTTATGGTCTTTTTGTCGGACTGTTTGCGTTTGCGCTAAGCGATAACTCGAGCAGAAAGATTGATGCTGAGCTAGTGGCAGGAAATTTCTGGGTCGAGCCCGGGCATGTCTGCGGCACTCCAGGAAAATAGATATGTGTTTCTACTTACGAAATTCTTCAGTTGTTCCTTTACATCGTCGGTTAATCTTACGCCTATCCTTACTCATTTGTCGGGGTTATCCACGACAGAAATTACCTCAAACTCTCCTGCTGACAAAGGGCACAAGATGGTTGAGGCTGATGAGCTGCTTGCTGATGTATCATCGAATTCTTCTGGAATTCGGTTGTCGAGGTCGAAGATATGGATTTGGAGTGCAGGTTTTTTTCTTTCTGGTTTTCTTCGACTGAGAGTTCCCCGTCCTTTGCCCGCTTGATGCCTTTTGACGTTGTATCTTTCACGTTTTGCCCCTAGGTCGCAACTTCGAAGCATCTTCTGAAAACTTTGATATCCCCGTGCAAGGTTGCAGCGTGCCCTTTGTCAGTGTAATACTTCATCTTGAGATGAACCATTGATGGTATTGCGATCAGTTCCGCAAGAGTCGGCCTGCCCAAGATGTATTGATACAAAGAGGGATAATCAATGACTAGGAAGTGAATTTTAATTTTTTTAGAGGCTTTTACCTCCCTAAAGGTGACCATGAGCTCCACATACCCGCAAGGTTTGGTCGTAGCTCCGTTGAATCCCTGAAGATCATAACCTATGTATGAGGATAGGTTCTTTTGGTCGAGCTAGAGAGCCCAAAATAGAGATGTATACATGATGTCGACAGATGTTCCCTGGTCGACAAAAATCCTACGGACGCTAGTATTAGCCATCTTTGCCCTTATGAGCAAATGAATGTGAGCGTTAGGGGAGCCTCCCAAGATTTCTTCCTTGTAGAATGTGATCAGATGCGGCTTTCCCCATACTCTCTTAAGGGAGGACAACTGGTTGGGGCTGGAGTCGACCAACTGCTCTAACTTTCTTCTGATCGAACCTACTATTAGCTCGTTGTATCCTCCGTCGGAGATGAGCATAACGGAGGGGGAAGGTCTCTCAGGTGACGTGGGCAGCGAGGTATCTCAGGTCCCCAAAGTTATCTGGGGTAAAGATATCTTCTAGTCGAGATATAGATAGAGCGACATGCAAAGGAGAGGTGTTGGAAGAAACTTCTTCGACCTTTTTAGCCTCTTCCTGTCGAGGAGCTCCTTCCTCGGTATACTTCTTTAGGTGACTGTCATACCCCAAATTTGTCCTACCCGTATATCATTTTCGTATAACCTTTATTCAGAAAAAATCAAAAAAATGTGTTTTAGTCAAATTGAGTCAGTGTTTCGATTGAGGTGTATAAGGCGAAATGAGTGTGCAATGCTGTTTGAAATTTAGTGTTTTGTGTGTTTAATCAAAACTTTGGATTGTTTAAGTTCATTCAAAATCCATTTCAAATTCATTTTTCATGAACCATATCCTTTTTCTTTTTTTTAAACCATATTTTCTAAACAATTCATCATCAAAGTCTTTTTCATATAAACTCATTGCTATTTAATCCATTATTTGAGTCCATTTCATCTTTACAAAATTACAAAAGAAATAATTTCCATTTATACATTAAATCAATTCCAATATTTCCACGGGTATTATTATGTTCCATTATTATTATTATCATTATTATTGTTATTATTATGTTTTAAAAAACCAGACAACATATTTTTCTCACAATTTCGTTGATACGCAACATATTCCACCCTTTGCCATACTACCTACCACAATTTTAAGCAAGTATTCCCACAATCCTCAATAATAGCCATATCCATGCTGGCTCACCTCTTCAGACACAAATTCCTGCAATGTGAAAATCTACCCATATTAGTCCCAAATACCATGACCCCATCAATCCCAATGTATTCACCCAGCTTCTGCCTTCAAATACCATACGCACATCACGAAAACATATAAGCCATCCAAAGCATTTTTTTCGTAACCAATATCCTACACACTTAGCCATTACACTCCACAACGCATAGCATTTTTCACGTACGCAACGACCCGCACAAGAACACCTATTAAGGCACTCAATTGCAAAACGCAGTGCAACCAACTAAAACACATAACCATATTCTTTACTCTGCAAATCTCCAAATCACCATTAATCTTCCCTTTATAAGGACCCTCTCAGCAATCCATAATCAAGCTTGAAAAAATCATGAAAACTCTGTAAAAAAAACCAGCCAAGCTTCAAACAAAATTAAAAAAAATACCTTCAATGAATCCACCATCATCCTTCATATAAACCAAACCAAACTAACCTTTCATCTTCAACAACTCAAACACAGAACCCAACTCACCACTTTTTTTCATCAACAAACAAACCAAAAACCAAAAACCAAAAACCAAAAGAGAAAGAGACACGAAAAAAGAACCAAAATCATAGAGATTAAAACGAAAGCATAACCCCCAAATTGAGCTATAAATCGTAACCTTCGAATCACATGAAATCTGTGAAAGATCTGAGAGCTAAAACCAAGCCAAAATCGAGATCCAGAACCAAGTAATAAACTGTGAGCGAGAGAATAGAGTGAGAGCGAAAGACAAAAACACAGAAAACCGAAAAGGAGAGGGCGAAAACTCAGAAATCCGAGAGAGAGGCCGACGAAAACGTGAAACTAAAGGTGGGTTTCAGAGTTGTTTTTCCTGTTGCGTATTTGGGAGAGGAAGAGAGACCATGACTTTTTTCTTTTCAATTTCTGAATTTGGTTTCTAAAAACCCCTCATTTGTTTTTATTTTTTTTTATGAATCCTAGGGTTATTACTATTATTGATAGAATGGACCTAGCCAGTACGAATTTCTGCTTTGCACACACCCAAATCCATGTTTCATCCCTCAATGTTTTTTTGTATTTTTTTGTATTTTTTGTATTTAATTTTGATTGATTTATTTTAATATGTTTTTATATCTCATAATACTTTTGTTTGGTTATCTTTTTTTAGAAAAAAATTATAAAATATTTTAGTGTTCATGTAACTCATTTCCATTTCATTGTTTATTTTGGGGCCGATGATATAACAAAAGGTTACGATTTGTTCGATTTTATTAAATCGGCAAAATATGATCAATATGAGGCCAACTTAGTTTAATTTATTTTTATTTATCGCATTATTTTATTTTATGATCGATGAACATCTAGATCTAGAGATTCATCGCAAGCCGACTTGAAATCTCGATTAAACGATGGGACCATTTTATTTCCCTTTTGGAAATTTATTTATTTGTGTTTTATTTCATTTTTAGCATTTGGTCGATGAAAGTCTAAAAATCGAGATTATTGTAAATCTTGGTTAAGGACGAGCGATTAATCGGTTGCCTTTTGCATTATGAAATCGAAATTAAAATTCAATTTAATTTTCGAAATCCACACCTATGCATAAATCGACGCTCGACTTCTCATAGAATGATTCTAAAATTGAATCGGTTCTAAGATAGTTAAAGAGCCACATTTAGAAACTTTCGATTTAATTTTAAGCTCCAACGGCTTCGTATAGCTTAAAACACTTCACACACGCTTCCTCTTAGGCCAATACAATGAACCCTTTTTATTTCGTGCAATCCCGTGTAATTTACTTTATACCCTTCTCCCATTCCATTAGTACGCAATTTACTTTTCCGCTTTATTTATCGTCTCGACCGTTAGGAGAACCCTTGGGGACTAGTATCGATCTTACCTCATTCACGAACCCTTGATCCAACGTCAAGTTGTTTCACTCACGCACACTCACACTTTCCTTTTGTTATGGTTTCTTTTACTAGGAGCACCCTTAGGGACTAGCATTCGATTTAGCCTTTCGCTAACCCTTAAATAATTAACCTCCATTTGCATTTACCCTTAAAAGTCGAGCGCATCGAACCTCGCCATCAACCTAATCAAACTTTTCCAACGTGCATACTCAAATATTTTCTTAATCAAATAATGAAAGAACTAAGTTCTTGGAGTCTAGCATTCCTTGAATTCTTGAATGAACGCTCTTGAGGCTCTCTCTTTGAGTTGTGGTTCATTCAACCTTTCATACTAAAAACACATAACTCTTACATATCAAATAATGAAAGAACTGAGTTCTTAGAGTCTAGCATTCATTGAATTCTTGAATGAATGCTCTCGAGGCTCATTCTTTGGGTTGTGATTCATCCTCCCTTTCATTCCTAAAACACTTAACTTATCAAACATATTTTATAACAATGAAAGTACTGAGTTATTGGAGTCTAGCATTCCTTGAATTCTTGAATGAATGCTCTAAAGGCTCTCTCCTTGGGCTGTGATTCATTCACTTTCACTTCTAAAACAAACTAACCAACCAACCGTAGTATCGCGAACTACGAAGCTCTGACTTTCCCATTGCACGAGGGAATACGTAGGCACGAGCATCTCAATCCTTGCCGGGCACACTAGGAATAAAACCACTCATTTCCCCGTGACCCTATATTAGAATCGTTCGCATTTACTTTATTTGAAGAAAACATAAAACATAAGTCAACATTCAATCGTACATTAAACTAAGAGGTTCCCGTTTCGTACAACAAACGTAAGGGGTTCTAATACCTTCCTCTTACGTAATCGACTCCCAAACCCAGGATTTGGTTCCAAAGACCATGTTCTTTCCGTTTTCAAAAGGTTTCTCGATATTTTTCTTTTCCTTTTTTTAGAATAAAATAAGTTCGACGGAGACTATGTTCGAACCACATTTTTCCGCGGTCTTTTATCTTGAGGTCGTATCATTTTTCATGGTACGACAACGGGCGACTCTGATGGGGACATACAGAGTCAAGGCTAACTTAGTTAAGTTTATGATTAATGTTGACTTTTTTTATCTGTTTTCTTCATGCTTTTTATTTATGCTTTTTTATTTACTCTCTCTCTCTCTCTCTCTCTCTCTCTTTATTATGATCATTATCATACTTGCTTGTTGGATCCTGGGATGATATCACAAGTAAAGCTCTACACCCGAGCTTTGAAAAAAGAAGAGGAAATACCTAAGTTAGAATTGGAAGTTATTAGTGTTAGTCTCGAAGGACTCGGTTCTTGAGATCCTAGCATGAAAGCTTCCTCCGAGGGTAGACCTATTCGTAGATCTTATCGTAATGCAGCTAGCTTGTTGCATGACTTGATTCATGAAGGGTATGTGACTCTGGGAACCACTCCTAGAACCAGTTTCAATGTTGGTAGTTGTGTAATGTTAGTCTCCGAGGATCCTCTCCTCATGTGCCTAGCATGAGAACTCTGCTCGAGGTAGACCTTATTGTTATTATCGTCATAATACAGCTAACCTTTGGAAGGATGTTAGTACCATTAGTGTATGTGACCTTGAGTACCTTATCCATCACCATAGAAATTATCCTGTCAGTGGATTTATGGGTAAAGAACCTAGAACTATCCATTTTAGAGCCTACCTGTTAAGGTTACTTTTATCGGAGATACTTGTTATTACTTGTTACTCTGGTTAACCTTAGAGCAAATTATACTCGTGATCCTGGATCTTGCACTGCATTCATGCATCCATTTCATTACATCAATTATACATATTGCATTTCATTTCAAAGCTGAAAACTCATTTCATGTTTCTTAATCTTTAGTAAATCAAGCTGGTTTCTCGACGCCCGTACCTGACTCGAGCCAACACTAGAAGACTGATGGATCAGATTCAACAAGAGCAAGCTGCTATAAGAGAAGAGATATAGTCGGTTAAAAGCAAGATTGATCAGATCTTAGAGACAATAACAATTTTTAATAGAATGGAGGAAGCTCGTGAAACCGGTGCCGTCAGGCACTGTGTTCTCGTGCAAGGATCCACCTTGCACTCAATGCCTTCAATTTTCGTTCCAAATCATGTGATCTATGGCTTGCCTCCAGGCTTCACTCCCACAGTTGAAGAAGTCACTTCTCAACCAATACCTACCTTTGGTGTTACTGTTGGTGCTATCCCACAAGCTCAACCTATTCCAACTCAGATTCAGATTCCTCATGCAGAAGAAGATCAAAAATTTGATTATGAGATGCATATTGCTGTTCCTATCACCAATCCTCATGTTGTTCATGATTCTGAAGCTATGAAGATGTGTCGTGAGTTAGCTGAGAAACTTTGAATCATTGAAGGACATAATTTAACTTCCTTAAGTGCCTCAGAAATGTGCCTAGTTCCGGATGTTATGATTCCTACTAAGTTCAAGTTGCCAGAATTCGAGAAATATAAAGGCTTCATTTGTCCCCATCACCATTTGAGGATATACTACAGAAAAATGGCCTCCCATGACAAAGAGAAAAAGCTCATGATCCATTGCTTCCAAGACAACATGTTTGGAGCGTCTCTAGAATGGTACATGCAACTTGAACGTAGCAATTTGCGTACTTGGACCGAACTATCTGATGCATTCACAAAGAAATACAAGTACAACACTGACTTAGCTCTGAGCCATACTAAACTTCAGAGTATGGCTTAAAAGGAGAACGAATCATTCAAAGAGTACGCATAGTGTTGGAGGGAGTTAGCTGCCAGAGTGCATCCACCATTGGTTGGCCGTGAATTTATTGATATATTTGTGGATACTTTGCAAGGGAAATACTACGAAAAGATGGCCAACAATGTGTCTTCAGGATTTTCAGACATGGTGATTTTTGGTGAAAGAATTGTAGAAGGTCTGAAAAGTTGAAAGATTCAAGGAGGATCTAGCAGCCAAGCCAGTGTCAATAAGCCTTTCAACGGGTACAAGAAGGGTGAAACAAATTCCATATCTTCTCAGAGTAGGAAACCTCAACAGAGTGCGCCTATTTCAATCCCCAATTACCAATACCCATATGTTGTTGTTGTGCAATATGCTCTTGTGCCTTATCAGCCAACTCCTTCAATGCCTTGTCAGTAAGTTATTCAAGCTCCATTTTCGCCTTAGATGCCTTACCAACAACATCCATATCAACAAGTTGCTAATGTTGCACCTATTCCATACCAGCAACCGGCTTATCCACCACAACAGCCTGGTCAGCAACCAAGATATCAGAATCAACAACAACACGCTCCTCAACAACACCAGCCAAACCAACAAAGGAGACCTGATAGACACTTTGATCCATTGCCTATATCATATGGCGAAATATTTAATGGGTTTCTAGCAAAAGGATATATTACTTTGAGGGATATGCCACCTCCAACTATTATCACTCGAGACTATGATGCCAATGCTTACTGTGGGTATCTCAAAGGTGCTCCAAGTCACACAATTGAGAACTGCAAAGCCTTCAAGCACAAGGTTCAAGACCTGGTTGACTCTAAGGATCTCACCTTCACTTCTTGAAATTGGAATGTTACAACCAATCCAATGCCGCCGCATGGGACGGTAAGTGAAAACTCTTGAAGGGGTTGTCGAAGACCAAACAGAGTAGTTTCTAACTTTGAAGAAGCAGATCAAATCAAGAGAAGTCCAATTCCTCAAATCAAGGCAGTCGTAGCCATTTATTATTTTGAATTCTTGTATTTTGTATTATTTTTTTAAGTATTATTTGCTTTGAATATTATTATTCGTATTTGGTTTTGTTAATGTTATGTTTATGCATGTTTCAAATAAGTTTATTCGCATTCGCTCATCATTTATCATTTATCATAAAATCACAAAAATATTTCCTCACTTCACTTTAGCAAAGATATGAGGGAGGTTGATGAAAACTGAATACCCATAATTGTTGTGGTATGCTTTCAGATAAAACCTCATCAATGATGTACAAGCATTTTTCAAACCCCCAAACACTGCAGAGATAAGGAGTTAATCCCTAGTCAACCACTTCGAGCCTAGAAATAGGAGTTTCTTTCAGATACAAACCCTTACGCTTAACCTAGGGCATAGTATTTGTTCCGTTGATATGACTAAATCATCAAATCGCAAGATGAGACATCCCGTTGGAGGACCATCAACCAATGACTTGGCAGTCACAACATTCAAAAAAATAAAAAAAATAAAAAAATAATAAAAGAAAACGCTAAGTTGAGCACCCAAAGGGAGACTTAGTAAAAAAAGAATCATAACAAATCCTAGTGGACCAAACGCTTCATAAAGCAGTCCCGACGAATCTAGATCAAAGACAAAGCAAAAGAGGGGCTCAAATCCTCCGCAAAAACAAAACAAGGATCATGTGACCACCAAATCAAGAATCAAAGGGTCACCAACATCCAATCAGAACAAAATAAGATGACTGCCAATTCCAAGAGAACCTTGAAGCTTCATCTTCACCCTTACAACGTTAAATCCCTTTTGGAAGCCAAATGCTTATGTAGAGTTAACTGAACGTATGATTGGAGAACATCATGAAGAAGGGGTGGGCACAAATTAAACTTTGAGCCATATCCTTTTGTTTTAATAACCATGAACCAGACCACGTTAGAACCCTCAAAAGACCTAATTGAGGCAAAGTTTATTCTGAAAGCATACAACAACAAGGTTGTGTAAACTTACTCCTAGAGATTTTCTAATCCTCAATCTTGATAACATATTTTTCTTGTTGTATTTTTCACACACTTGCTAAATCAGCACCATGTTTGGACTAACGGTTCATTCGTCTCACACTATCACTATCATTCAAATAATTTACTTTTTCAAAACTTGCATGAACGTTGCATTAACACTACCATTTGTGTATGAACAATTTAATTGCAAATTAGTGCTTGAAATCAAAGCAATCCTAACAAGGGGAAATCAAAAGAGGAACTTGGATCGAGACTTCCTCAAAATCCTATCAATCAGAGGCAGGGCCCTCAATAGCTCAATCAGGGGAAAATCATCTTCAACAGCTCAATCAGGGGCAAATCATCTTCAACAAATCAATCAAGGGTAGACTTCTATCATATCCAGACACTTGGGCATATCATGTCATGGTGACTCTCAAAGTTTCCCCACCATAATTCTTTCAAATACCCTATAGACAGGGGCAAGCAAACAAGGAGTATGTCTTCCTATCTCTATTCCCCAACTGAACAAGCAGTTCTTGCCAGACATTGGCAACCATTCAAGGAAAAAGTAATCTTCATGTGCCAATTAAGTCATTACGCTCATCAGCAAGTGACCGAATTTGGAGCATCCAAATCCATCTTCAGACCAAACATTGTTGAGGATCGAGTGTCGGGAAATCGAACCCTTCCACCCACCCAAAGTGCAATCATTATTTGCAACTATCAGACCAAAAGCCCACCAAGTTGGCATCTTTCATCCAATCTATCCAATCACTCATATTTATCATATGCATCATTATACATCATCTACATCATACACATCATTTGCATACACAAACGAATCAGAATTTTTCATATCCCCAACATTTACATTTCTATTTACATCTCATTGCATAAACATTTGCATCATATTTGCATCATTATGGAATACTATTTCAAAAAACCAAACATGCATACATGCATAAGTCAGGATCCAGGATCAATCGAAGATTCCAGGCCGATCCTGAGCCAAACCAGTAGGCATTCCCCATGGAGCTGTTCTCTTCAACCTTTTGTTGATAATGTTATTCTCCTCAGCAAGTCCAATGGGCGTTCCCTATGGATTTGTTCTCTTAATCCTTTTGTTGATGAAGCTTTATTTCCCAGTTATTCAGTATTTCTCCAAGTGAAGTTCTTACCAAGTGTTATTCAGTGGGCGTTCTCTATTGGATCATTTTCCACAACCAGTTTGTCCTTCATTTTTTAGGTGATAGGCATTTATCCAGTTTTGTTCTTACCGACATCCTTTTGGTGATGAGAATCTCCTTATCATCATTTTGGTGGTAGCGGTTTATTTAAGTTTCATTTTACCTATGTCCTTTTGGTGGTAGTGATTTATTTAATTTTCAGTTTACCTACACCCTTTTGGTGTCAGGAATCTCCTTATCATCCTTTTGGTGGTAGCAGTTTATTTTATTTCAGTTTACCTTCATCCTTTTGGTGTTGGGAATCTCAATGTCATCCTTTTAGTTGTAGAGAATTATTTAATTTTTGTTTATTTACATCCTTTTCGTGTCGGGAATCACCTTATCATCCTTTTGGTGGTAGCGATTTATTTAATTTTCAGATTACCTACATCCTTTTGGTGTCGGGAATCTCCTTATCATCCTTTTGGTGGTAGCGATTTATTTAATTTTTAGTTTACCTACATCCTTTTAGTGTCGGTAATCACCTTATCATCCTTTTAGTGGTAGCGATTTATTTAATTTTCAGTTTACCTTCATCCTTTTGGTGTTGGGAATCACCATATAATCATTTTGGTGATATCGACTTGTGTGCATTTTTTATCATCCTTTTGGTGATAGGTCTGTCATCCTTTTGGTGTCGACATTCCTTTAGTATTTGGTTTGTGTATCATCCTTTTGACAACCTTTGAAACCAATGTGTGTTTTGTTATTACCATTTTGGCGAAATCGAGTTTGTAGTCTTTCGGTCATCCTTTTGGTGTCATTTTCGTCTAACCTTTATTCAGAAAAAATCAAAAAAATATGTTTTAGTCAAATTGAGTCAGGGTTTCGTTTGAGGTGTATCAGGAAAAATGATTGTGCAATGTTGTTTGAAATTCAGTGTTTTGTGTATGGTAATCATCAGGAGTCCTTTTGTGTTTAATAGGAATTTTGGGTCCTTTAAGTTCATTCACAATCCATTTCAAATTCATTTTTCATGAACCATTATCCTTTTTTTTAAAACCATGTTTTCTAAAAAACTCATCATCAAAGTATTTTTCATATAAACCCATTACAATTTAATCCATTATTTGAGCCCATTTCATCTTTACAAAATTACAAAAGAAATCATTTCCATTTATACATTAAATCAATTCCATTATTTCCACTATTATTATTATTATTATTATGTTTTAAAAAATCAGCCAACATATTTTTCTCACAGTTTCGCTGATACGCAACATATTCCACCCTTTGCCATACTACCTACCACAACTTTCAGCAAGCTTTCCCACAACCCTCAATAATAGCCATATCCATGTTGGCCTACCTCTTCACACACAAATTCCTGCAACGTGAAATTTTTTCCATATCAGTACCAAATACCATGACCCCACAATCCCAATGTATTCACCCAGCTGCTACCTTCAAATATCATACACACATCAAACAAAAAAATGTTGCGGTCCCACCACAAAATATCAGCCAGCCAAAGCATTTTTTTTCATAACCAATATCCTACGCACTCAACCATTACACTTCAAAACATATAGCATTTTCACGTACGCAGCGACCCGCACAAGAACACTCACAAAAGCACTCATTTGCAAAATGCAGTGCAACCAACCAAAACGCAAAACCATATTCTCTACTATGCAAATCTCCAAATAACTCTCAATCTTCCCTTTATAAGGACCCTCTCAGCACTCCCTAATAAAGCTTGGAAAATCATGAAAACTCTGCAAAAAAAAAAAAAACAGCCAAGCTTCAAACAAAATTCAAAAAAATAATTACCTTCAATGAATCCACCATCATCCTTTATATAAATTAAACCAAACTTGACTAACCTTTCATCTTCAACAACATAAACACAGAACCCAGCTCACCACTTTTTTCATCAACAAACAAACCGAAAACCAAAAGAGAAATAGACACGAAAAAAAAAACCAAAATTGCAGAGATCAAAACGAAAGCAGAAACCCTAAATTGAGCTATAAATCGTAACCTTTGATTCACATGAAATATATGAAAGATCTGAGATCTAAAACCAAGCCAAAATTGAGATCCATAACCGATCAATAAATCATAAGCCAGAGAACAGAGTGAGAGCGAAACATAGAAATGCAGAAAACTGAAACAGAAAGGGAGAAAACCCAGAAATTCGAGAGAGAGGCCGACGAAAACATGAAACTAAGGGTTAGTTTCAGAGTTGTTTTTTATGTTGCATGTTTGGCAGAGGAAGAGTTGTTTTTTCTTTTCGATCGCTGAATTTGGTTTCTAAAAACTCCTAATTTGTTTTTGCTTTTTTTATGAATCCTAGGGTTATTACTATTATTGATGGAATAGGCGTAGACCATATAAATTTATGCTTTGCACACACCCAGATCCATGTGTCACCCCTCACTGTTTCTTTTTTTATTGATTTATATTAAAATGTTTTTATATCTCATAATAATTTTGTTTGGTTATCTTTTTTTAGAGAACAATTATAAAATATTTTAGTGTTCATGTACCTCATTTCCATTTCATTGTTTATTTTTGGGCCGATAATATAACAAAAGGTCATAATTTGTTCGATTTCATTAAATCAGCAAAATATGATCAATATGAGGCTAACTTAGTTTAGTTTATTTATATTTATCGCATTATTTCATTTTATGGTCGATGAACATCTAGATCTTGAGATTCATCGCAAGCTGACTTGAAATATCAATTAAATGATGAGACAATTTTATTTCCCTTTTGGAAATTTATTTATTTGCACTTTATTTCATTTTTAGCATTTGGTCGATGAATGTCTAAAAATCGATATTATCGAAAATCTTGGTTAAGACGAGACCATTAATCGGTTGCCTTTTGCATTATGAAATCGAAATTAAAATTCAATTTAATTTTCAAAATCCACACCAGTTCATAAATCGATGCTCGACTTCTCATATAATGATTCTAAAATTGAATCGGTTCTAAGATAGTTAAAGAGCCACATTTTGACACTTTTGATTTAATTTCAAGCTCTAACAGCTTCATAAAGCTTAGGACACTTCACACACGCTTCCTCTTGGGCCAATACAATGAACCCTTTTATTTCGTGTAATCCTGTATAATTTACTTTGTACCTCTCTCTCGTTCCATTTGTATGCAATTTACTTTTCCGCTTTATTTATCGTCTCGGTCGTTAGGAGAACCCTAAGGGACTAGCATCGATCTTACCTCATTTGCAAACTCTTGATCCAACATCAAGTGGTTTGACTCATGTACACTCACACTTTCCTTTCGTTAGGGTTTCGTTTACTAGGAGCACCCTTAGGGACTAGCATTCGATTTAGCCTTTCTCTAACCCTTAAACAATTAACCTCCATTTGCATTTACCCTTAAAAGTCGAGTGCATCGAGCCTCACCATCAACCTAATCAAACTTTTCCAACACGCATACTCAAATATTTTATTAATCAAATAATGAAAGAGCTGAGTTCTTGGAGTCTAGCATTCTTTGAATTCTTGAATGAACACTCTTGAGGCTCGCTCTTTGAGCTATGGTTCATTCAACCTTTCGTACTCAAAACACCTAACTCTTACATATCAAATAATGAAAGAACTGAATTCTTAGAGTCTAGCATTCCTTGAATTCTTGAATGAATTATCCTGAGGCTCGATCTTTAGGTTGTGATTCATTCTCCCTTTCGTTCCTAAAATACTTAACTTATCAAACATCTTTTATAACAACAAAAGTATTGAGTTCTTGGAGTCTAGAATTCCTTTAATTCTTGAATAAATTCTCTTGAGGCTTGCTCCTTGGGTTGTGATTCATTCGCTCTTTCATTTCTAAAATGAACCAACCAACCAACCGTAGAACCATGAACTACGAAGCTCTAACTTTCCCATTGCATGAGGGAATACGTAGGCACAAGGATCTCAATCCTTGCCAAGCACCCTAGGAATAAAACCACTCATTTTCCCGTAACCCTATATTAGAATCATTCGCATTTTCCTTTTTTTTTGGAATAAAATAAGTTTGATGGCGACTCAGTTCGAACAACATTTTTCCGTAGTCTTTTATTGCAGGATCTTATCGTTTTTCGTGGTGCGACTTCGACCCTCCTTGATGAGGATATTTATAGCGTTTGTGAGGTGGATACAATCCTCAGGGATGTGCTCGTGGTTTCGATGGAACCGACAATACTTGCTCTAGTCGTCATTACTCTTAGAGGTTGTTGGCTTTATGAAGTAGACTTCTCCCTATTTAAACTATGTATTGATACACTCATAGAGGATGCACTTACAAGGAGATGTTAGCAACGTATGCTTCATAAAAGAACCAATAGGCCCTTTGTTGTTACATAAACGATCATCTTTTCGCCTCTCACGTCGAGGAGCTTTTGGCTCCTCCTTCTTCTTAGGGGCCCTTCATTTCTCTTGGTTCATAGAATCCCTACTTTTATAGGAAACCTCTTTTTCCTCGTATTGAATGTAAGCATGCATCTTATGAAGGAGTTTGGCCAGGGAGCGAGGTATTTCAATCCCCACTGCCCTGTGAAATTCGTTATTAGGTTAGAGGCCCTTCTCGAGGAGGTACCTCTTCATGCGACCGATAGTATGAATATCCACTGCTTCCTTATTGAACTTGTCAATGTAGTCGCAGAGGGGCTCTTATTTTCCATGTACTATCCCTTCAAGCGTAGCCTCAGATTTGGGGTGACGACTTGGCAAAGTGAAATGTCTGGTGAGTTGGTTCTTTAAGTTCCTCCATGATGTGATCGAAACAAGGGGATGTGTTTGTACCATGTCATGACTCCTTTCCTCAGCACGATGGGGAAGAGTCTGCACTTTATAGCTCCCCTTATGTTGTGATAGTAGAGAATGTCTTGTATATTCTCAATGTGATTGTTGGCGTCAATGGTTCCATCGTATAAGGCCAGAGGAGATGGTTTCTCTAGCCCACATGGGATGCGCATATCCATGATCTCCTGACATAGAGGACCACAGGTATCTTCGTTGTTGTTGTTGTCTGACGAATCACATGGGGAATGACAACGATGGGAACTCCTGCTTCGCCGAGGAGAGTGCCTAGGGAAATCGTCATGTTTGTTAGATTTTTTGGTATCCTTGCCTCTTTTCTTGTCTGGGGAGCGGTGGTCCTTCAGAGGAGGAGATAAGTTATGTTTTCTTGTCTTTTCTGGGCGTGGCCTTTCTAGCCCCGACTGATCCTTCAGGGGAGAAAGGTTTCGAGCAGTATCCCGTTTGCGTTTTTGAGTCAGCGAACGCAAATGGGGAGAAGGACTACGGGTCTTGCTTCATCGGTGTCTCTGCGGGGGAGAGTGGGATCGACAGTTGTTCTCCAGCATCTGCAGACGCTCATTTTGCTTGAAAAAGGCCAAGTTATATTTGTTGAGAGCAGCGATGAGGGATGTGGTATTGGAATCCGCATCTTGAGGGATAAGGATAAGCTAAAAAAATATGGTCTCCTTAAGGGATGATAATAGGCTTCAATTTGTTGGACGACGGGGAGGTATTGCGCCCGTCAAAAAGGTTGGTTTCGTGAATAGTAGTTCCACAATGGACAGGGTTGACACCATCACTGAGGAGGATGGTGATCGAAGGTTTATTGATGACGTTGTTGTGTTGAACGACCATGAAGGTGAAAAAGATTGAAAGCTTTGATCTTTGGTCAAAAAGATGGTGGATCTTGATTCAAGAAATATGGGGGGGGGGTCTTGTTTCCCATAGACAGCGCCAGTGTTCTGATCAGTCTGAACAGGTCCTCATGGCCTTCAGTGTGGGGCCGCAACAACATTTGCAGGAGAGGGGGTGGTATACCTGCAAGGTAATACAACCTCAAGTAAGTTTCAGTTGGAGAGTGAAAGAAAAGCGAAAACGTGTTAGGTAAGTTTAGTGATTGAATTGAATACCTGACCTTCCAAAGGGGAGGATATTTATAAGATTCTATGTGGCTGAAATATGTGGGTGCATGTGTGATATATGACTTGGTCCAGTTGTTCCCGTGATTTTCATAGGGAATTTGGTCGCATGAACTGCCAAGCATGTGAAGGGGAGACCCCTAACAACTAGATTCTCCCAATAGATGTATTGTCCCAGATTTCTTATTTGGTTTATGCCCAAAGTTGGACTGGATTGGGCCTTCCCAGTTGTATGGTATCTTCCAGTCCTGTCCGAAACATATACATTGATGGTGTGGGTCGATACATAACAGGAATGATCGAATCCCCCTTATTTAGATTTGACTCCTTATGAATATTGTTTCAAATAAAAATTCCCTTCCTTAATGTATCGACTTCTTAGTCTTATGTATTCACTCATTCGAATTTGAAGTCAATACATTCAGTTCATTTTTAAAAACTTGTATTTCGGCTAAAAATCTGTTTTGTTTGTTTATTTTTTCATACACACACACACACACACATACATACAAGCACACACACACACACACACACACACACACACACACACACAAATATGCATCATTTTTCCGAATGGAAACCAAGAACACACTTAGGATTTTCTCACATTTTCAACCTTTTTTTTGCATACATTCAATAACTACACATTATCATTTTTGTTGAGTGTCATCAAGATTAGATTGATAAGGTCCAATTTAGCATTGTTGTAATCAAATTGGGTTGAGTTTTTCTTTGGGGTTTCATTGATAAAACCTTTAGGGTTTTTCCTCCAATATCAAGGATTGATTTGGGTTTTTTTGTACAAGTCTTTGCAACTTGGATTCAGCCGAGTGAAAGCTTTGAAGAATGGGAGTTCTGTTAAAGGAGTAGTGGTAATTAGGGGATAAATTGAAATACTTGGGGACAAGATTCCGTAATTTAGATTCATCTGAGTGAAAGCATTAAAGAACAAGGTTTTTGTTAAAGGAGTAGCGATAACCGGAGGATCAATTGGAAGTCTTGGGTGACTTGATCTAGCTTAAGATCAAAGGTAGAGAAAAAGTCATAATTAACATCAAACATAGGGTTTGGGGGTTTGGATTTCTACATTTTATCTTGTATAAAACTCTTGCAAATGTTAATTACATATCTCAATTCTATTTGGAATTGGGGGAAGATGTACCCATAGTGAGGACAATTGGGGAACTACCTAAACAAATCTTGGTTCTCTCTCTCTTTCTCTCTCTCTCTCTCTCTGTTCTTAAAATTTGATAACACGCTTATTGAAAATTTTGATTAGCTGAAAATTTTGGTTGTGTTGAAGTATCTTAAACTATCTTTGTAATACCATTGCAATCTAAACAATTTCAATTTATTTGTCATACTTTCAACATAAAGAGAATTAAGCTTGGTGTATTGTACACCAAGTGTTTGATAATTTGACTATTCATTAAGTGTTCAATAAATTTCCTGAGTTAAGTTTATTTTTTATATTTGATTGGAAATTATTTATCATTGTGTGATTTTATTCAAACATATTGTATAAAACTTATTGGTTTATTTTCTCATCTTTAGTACACTTTTGTTATAGTTTATACGCATATCTGATTCTTTCAATGATGGTTCAAATAGACGAGTGTCAATCTGGAGTAGCTTTTGCTTGCCATAGAAATATTTTTCAAACAAGAATTTTTAATTTAAGAAAATTTTATTGGAGATCTATTAAACCCCCTTCTAGATCATTTCCCTTGTCTAACAAGTGGTATCAAAGTTTGGTTTATCTTGTGCTTCAAAATCACTTATTAGATTATGGCTTCCGAACCAAAAAGGGCATATAATAAAGCACCTGTTGTGAAATCAAATGCCCTAGAAACAAATTATAATTGGTTCCTTGATCAACAAGAAACCCACAAGGGTTAGGGTTTATGAAAAAACACAAGGAAAACAACAAGTATTTGGTTATAAACTGTTATTCTTTTCTTTCTCTTAAAACAAGATTACAAGTATACAACAATAAAAAATAACCCCCTCACTTTTGAATTAGGATTTTATCTACCTATTTTTCCTTATTCAATATGAGAGACTAGTATGCTATTTATAAGAAATACAACACACTAACCTAATGGGCTTTTTAACAATTACCCATTACAAGCTAACTTAGGGTACAAGCTAACTTAAACGACCGGGCTTACAAGCAAAGCCCAATTCAATATGCTAACAAACCTAGCAATATTGACTAATGCATGTTAGAACTAACTTTGACTACAACACACATTACTTCGACATCAGCATGTGAGTAAACTTTGATGACATGGTAAAACCAGAGTTCGATCCAATATCTCACAAATCTCCACCTTGGAACAAAATCTACAACTTCAAGAAAAAAAAGCTTTCTTCGTGCAAATTTATCAACTGCATACAGTGGAAGAACTTACAACTAGGCAACATCTTAGTGATCATATTAGTAACATTATGATCTGTCGAAACCTTTAGCACTTGGACTTCTCCACGCTTGATTACTGTCGCTTCCAGGATTTTCATCCTAGTACAAACGCGAAAGTGGCACGGAAAAGGTAGAGTCGCCAGCCAGGCATTTTTATCCCGAAGGAACGGGAAAGGTAATGCTGCAAAAACCTAAGGAAGAAGGAAAGGACAAGGTCCTACTAACCAAAGATCTATGTTCGGGAGTCGGTTACGACCTGGGAAGGTATTAGCATCCCAGATAGTCCGCCGTATCCGACGGGATCCACGCTTGCTTTTGTTTGAAAGGGTAAAAGAATATAACTGCTGCTGAACAAAGAAATGCTAACTGGAACTGGAATGAGAAAAGGAACTAGACAATAAAGAGGAAAATGTAGGGAAAATAAAGAATGTGCTCGAACGGGCCCTACCCCGCTACCTACGTACCTCATCGGGAAAATGAGGATCAGAGTCGATGTAGTTCGCCTAACTAAGGCAGGAACTATTTGTTTGTGTTTTTTATAGCTGTAACTGATTATGTCTATGCTCAGGTGTTGCAGAATCGTCTGGTATGAGTGCGTTTACCGTCTTGCATGCGAGACAAGTCGTCGCAAGTTCGTGTTTAGAGTGAATGAGGTGAGAAGAGAACTCCCGCAGGAAAGTAAATTATTGTTTGTTGTTTTCTTTTTAAGAGTTTTTATGAATTTGGCACAAGGAAGTGAATTCAACCTCTTTTCCATGGAATGTGTACTTGCTACTACACTCCAAGATGGAATAATAGAACAAGCACACCAAGCAAGGAGAATTTATCCAATACTTGTTCCTAGGGATTAGAGTCTAAGTTCACTAGCTTGTTGAACTTATTACATGTTTTTGTAGCTTTTTGAAGAAGTATCTTTTAGATTTTCTTTGTGGAAATAATCTCTTGATCAGACTTGTACATCATACTAGACAAGCCCACACTATTCCAAGATGGAATGAATGTAAGTGCCCCATGGAATAAGGCTATACAGAAGAGATTCTTTCATGCATTTATTAAGTGTTTTTGATTTTGTTTGAAGATGAGAAAAGAAGACTCAAGAGGCAAAAGGTAAAAGCTAATGGGGGACTAAGAAACAACCCTAAGTTATCTTATTATGTAAAAAAGGTGATCCTATGGTTTGTGAGGTAATCTAAACCTAAGGAAAAGAAAAGCAAGTTAGAGTTCAACTTACTTCCTAAGGAAGTTAAGTTGAATCTAAAGAACAAAAAGGAAGCCTATAAACAAAGCACCAAGTGCTAAGGCAAACACAATTAACATGCATAAGAGATAGTAATGAAGTAATACTTACCTTAATATTCCCTCCTACAAAACAAATATTAGCATGATGAAGTAATTTGAACAATTATAACATGGCAAAATTCAATAAACAACTCATACTAGCTAATAAGAGCACTAATGAACTTCTAAGCCTAAAACTAAGTTCTAAAGCAATCTGCATGTTAGCTACTCACTAGGGGCAGGAACTAAATAATATTAAAAGTATATAAAGGGATGAAGTGAATCAAATTCAAATTATGCCCTAAAGTGTTATCAAACCCCAATGAAACCTAAGGATGAAGTTAAAAGGGAATCCTAAGGGTTTTAGCATATTAAAATCTCCTAAAATCAAAGGTGAATGCAAAGTCCAGAACTTAATACTAAATGAAAATGAAGGATGAGATTAGATCATATGGGAAAGAAGAGATTCAAGTTAAGGAGATTCAAACATGAGATTGGAAGATGAAATAATGCACATGAAAACATGGTTCTAAAAGGGAAACAAATGACTTAGAAAGAAAAATAAAAAAAGACCAAGGAAGTTTGAAATCCCCATAAAAAACCAGAGGCTTGATGAAAAGTTAAAATGAAATTTAGACTCCCAAAATACTCACAAATGAAGTGGTAAGAAGTGTCTTAAGACTAAGTGTCACAAATTAGGGTTTTAAGGACCTTTATGTGACAAATGAAGTTCAAAAGAATACAAAGGCTCTAAGATTGAGGTAAACATATGGATATAATAAAAATAAATTTATGAGACACACAACAATTATATTACAAGGTTAGCTTATGCACAAATGTAATTTGAGATTACTAATGTAGAAGAAGAAGTGAGATTAGGTCAAAATAAGGCATGTATGACTTATGACTCAAGAAACCCTAAAATAATAAAGGTGATGACCTAAGTAGGGTACTCAACTCTTGAAAACATCCCATAGGATATATTATACTCAAAATCATGACCTTAAGTGTCACTCCCAAAGATTTGCATCCCAATACAGGCGCGTACGGTCGGCGAAAGGAGAAATGAAGTGAAGATGAATAGAGTCGCCAGCTAGGCATTTTTATCCCGAAGGAAAGGTAATGATGCGTAAACCTAGAAAAAAGATGGATAAGACGGTTGCGAACCAGAGAAACTGAGAAAGGGGGTTGGTTACAACCTGGGAAGGTATTAGCACCCAGATTGCCCGTCGTACTCGACGGGATCCACGCTTATAAGATTGTGTTTAAAGGGGTAAGTGTATGTGCCATCTATGTGCAAAAGCTAAGAAGAGAATGTACAGGTGTCAGTGAAAAATGGTGAATTGCTTAGGAACTGAGGCTTAGAACATGATGGTGGAAGAGGGGGAAGACAAAGAGACTTTTGTTCGATAACAGTTAAGTTATGCCTACGTATCCTCTCGTGCAATGAGGAAGTCAGAACATCGTAGTTCGAATCAAAGAGACTGGAAATAAATTGACTGTGAACTGCTTGCTTGCCTATGCTCAAGTGTATGACTCGTCTGGCTCGAGTGCTAACTGTCTTGCATTAGACGGAAGAAGCAAGTTCTCGTTTGTGAGTGAGTGTGATGAGAAAAGAATCCCAGAGGAGACGATTATTATTTGTTTTTGTGTTTTCAGTTTTGTTATTGTTTTTGGTGTTTTGCATAAGTTAATAAGCTTAAGCCTAAATCAAAGGCTTGTAAACTCATTATATCCTCCCTGATTAGAGATAATGAGAATACATAAGTATGAGATAAGCATCTCAAATTAATTACCATGATGATGTATGATTAAGATCATTAACCTACTTGTGATTAATTAGATGTATTTGGGTTTTTGTTTAGTGTTAAGTAATGAGTTTAATCTCAAATCACAAATTAGTGAACTTATTACACTATCCTAATAGAAGGATAATAGATGAGAACACTTAAGTTGAGGAAGATACCTCAACTTAATCCATGGTTAGGGACTAAATTCATTATATAACAAGCCTTTATTAAGTGGATTTTAATTAAGGGTGAGATTAAGAAATGAGTTTTATAGTTTGTAAGACAACTTGAGGAGGACTTGTCCATTAAACACTAGGGTTAGTCATTCTTAACCATAAAGGAAGAATTAGAACCCTAATGTAAGGCCCAAGTTACAAGATGAAGTCTTAGTGATTATTAAGATGAATTGATTAAGTGGTTTAAACATATTAAAGGTTTAAATCTTAGGATTAAAGTTATACACTCCATCCTAATAGAAGGATACAGGCATAACCCTAATACCAAAGTCTTAAAACTTTAAGAGTTTAGTCTCTGTTTATTGAGATGTGAAGAGAGACTAAAAGGTAAAAAGCTAGGGGGGACTAATCAAAACCCTAATTATTATCATGCTTGGATATCCTATGGTTTGTGAGGCTCAAGGGAAGTCTTCAAGATGGCCACCAAGGAAGAAGCAGATGAAAAAGAGAAGAAAGGAGGATTAAGTTACTTACTTCATTTAAGAAGATAAGTAACCTAAGAGAAAGAAAAGAAAGGAAGAGGAACAAGTGAATGAAATTCACTTCAAACACAAGTATAATGTACAAAAATAAGAGATAAAGAGAAGTTAGATGTGGATGCACATCCACACCTCAAACAACTTACCATAAGCCCCTGAAATGTTAGTTGAACATGTAAAGAAAGAAATGCAATGCAAATGCATCAAACAAAGGTGATATGATCAATTTCAGAAGTGCATATGCAAGGAAAATGAGTCATGAGATGCTGCAAAGGCATACAAAGTGTATATGTATGATCATACAAAGATGAGATGTCATGTAAGCATGCTTTGAAGTTTGAAAGTTCATGAAAGTTAATGAGAGAAAGTGAATGCAACTCATGGAAAATGAATGAATAAATGATAAAGCATGATTCTAACATGTCCTAAGATGTCTAAGATGACATATGAATGCATGAAATGTCATGGAAAGTTCATGTATGGATGTATATGCAAGATGAATGCAAATGAACATGTAAAATTAGGGTTATATGGAAGTATGAGATGCACATGAGCAAAACAGAAGCAATGCACAAGATAAAAAATTGAAAATGCACTCAAAGGAACCTTAAGCCTATACTAGGTTACCATCCAAAGGGGGAGGTCAGAAGCTAAACCTAGGAGGAGTTATGAATTTTCTAAGTTTGCTAAGGTTTTTGGGTGATCTTCAATGTAAAATGCCAAACAAATTGAACATGCAAGATAAAAATGAAACAAAAATGTTTTTGGATGCTAGAAGACATGCATAGAACAATGCAAAAAGAACCATTCACAAAATCAACTTAGGTTTAGGGTTATGAATTTTTGAAGCTGGGGTTAGAAAAATGAATTTTTTAAGAACCCTAATTCATTGAAAAATCTCAAAGTATGATCAAAACCAAAAAGAAATTTGTAAGGTGAGTTTGTAAATGTTTCTAAATGTCTAAGGATGCTCTCTGATTTTTTTGGTGATTTTTAGAAACTTAAATGTATTTTTAATTAATTAAAAGACTTTAATTATTTAAAAATAACATTTAAATATTTTAAAAATACTTTTTATTTGCAAAAAATAAAATAAAAATCATTTTCTGATTAAGAAAAATATTTGAAACATAAAATCAAAAGGAAAATATTTTTGGATGATTTTAACTATTTTAAATTAAATGAGAAAGAAAAATGCAAAGAAATGAAATAAAAATAAAATAAAATGTAAAGTAATCAGATCCTATAGCTGAGATTTGAACTGGGGAAATGAAGGTTGACTGCGTGCACGTTTCAAGGGTTGAAATTGCTTCTGATTAAATTAATTGATTAATCCTAATTAAACTAATTAATTAATGGATTAGGGTTAATTGAATGCATATGGACCATCCATCAACGCACGTGAAACACATCCTACGACCATTATTCAAACTGGTCATTAATTACAGGATTAAACCCTAAACACTTTCAGATGACCGGAACAGTGTTCCGGTCATCTTCTTCGGCGAGCAAAAATGCTATCTCCCTACTCAAGCTTCTAAAACCTAATTTTTCTGCCCATAAATGATACCCATACATCACTGAACCTAAATCCCCAAACAAAATTTATTTATCATGCATCAAAAGGGCAAATCGAAGCAAAACATTCTTAGGTCAAAAACTTTCAGAGAACTCATACATGCTTAATACTCAATCATTTTGCAAAATAAACACATCAGGATCATCAGCACATCATGAAGATTCATCTAAGAACTTAAAAAAACATTTCTGGAAAAAATGTTCTTGAGGTATACCTAAGATGAAGCTTTGCTATCTGGAGCTTTCTGGCCACCTCCTTGGTGCTTTTCCACTCCAATGAACCCCTTGATGCTTCTGGCAAGCTTGAAACAAGTTTATGTTGGCTGTTTTGAAGGTTTGAGTTCAGAGGAAGCTGAAATCGTGTATTTGTTTGAGATGGTTTCAGGCTAATGTGAGGGGTGGTAAATGATCCTAGGGTTATGTGGAGATGATTGGTGAAATAATTTTGAAGTTTTGAGGGCTGATTTGGGAGATTCGAAGAGATAAAGTTTTGTGCAAGTTTTGTGTAATCTGAGTTTTGGGAGGTTTCAGGCTTCAAGCATTGTGTGTTTTGGTTCCATAATGTTTGTATATCATGTCTTGATTGGCCAGAGAGTGGGTGGTGGCCTGATTTGATTGGTATGGTGTAAAATGAAAAAAGTCAACATTGATTGTACCTCAAGCATGGGCACGGGTCAGAGCTGGATTTGGGCATGTCTGGCCTCAGCTGAGATCAAGGAAAGCTTATGGATCAGATTTGATGAGCTGGAACACATGGAGCTAGGGTTTGTATGATTTTTGCATATTTTCCCTCTTTGGTGTTTCTTGTGATTCAAGGCATGAAATGATCCCATTCTTGGGCCAATTTTGATGCTTTTAAGTTGTTTGATCATGTTATGAAGTGTTTGTACACATTTGAAGTCATTAGAGGCCTTGGCAAGTGGTTTTGCAAAAATCCCTCTTTGGTGCATTCTTGAAATTTTAGGATTTTTGCCAACTTTGAAAGGCCATATCTTGAGTTATAGGATGAATCAAGACATGTTCTTGTACTATTTGAAAAGGGAAAGACCTAATCTATAACTTTCATGACCAAGAAGTTTTCATTTGAAGCATTTTTGGTTGAGAAAGAGGAGGTTGAAAAACTTTCCCAAAATGGAAAGTTTCCATTACAAGTCATTTCCATTTTTGGCAACTTTGCAAATGGTTCAAAATTCTTCAATCTTGTGAACTTCCAAACTCTTCTAATGATCAAATAAAGATCATAGAACTTCAATTTGATGAAAATAACCCTTTGGTTCCATTGTTGGGGGCCTCAGATGCCCTGATTTTGACTTAACTTGCTCAAGAAGCTACCTAGTGAACATATGACTTCCACAATGAATTTCTTCATCAAGCTTGGTACACATGATCCTTATGACATATTAAGAACATTAGAAACAATAATGGCCCAAAAATTTGGAGTTGAGTCCTCTAAAACCAAAACCCTAATTTTGGTCATTTGTGCAGTGAAAACCCTAGCTCTGCTTCCATGCTTTGCCAGTTCTTGTGATCTCTTGACTTCTATGATTTTTTAGGCACATAATATGATGATAGAATACACATGGACCCTCTTGGATCACTTTAAGGCCTTTGGGATGGCTCAGATAGAATCTTGGATTGCTCAGATCACTAACCCTAGAGGCAGATGAACTTGAACTTATGCAGTGAAGCAAAAATGCAATATGAGATAGTATGCCTATGTTAATGAAAACATGAAAGATCACAAGCCATGGTGTGAAATAAGTGAGGGAAAATTTGGGGTGTTTACAACTACCCCTATTCAAACATAAGTTAGTTGTGCAGGGTGTAAGCGCTCGGCTTATCAGACAAACAAGATAACTTGTGATTGAATACCAAAGACAGTCCGAAATTTGCACTCGCTGAATAGAAGAAGAAAAGGGATATAAATTGTAAAAGGCAGTATAGTATGATTATTAAATGAAGGCGATGGAGGACGACCATCGAGCAGAGGACGACTACTATGGATAAAGTGGTAAGTAAAGCAATGACGGGGACGACCGACAAGCTGGGGAAATAAAGAGACCACGACGGGGACGACCATCGGGTAAAGAAACAGGATTCTCTGGGGATCAAAGTAAAGGAAATGATGGGGACGACCATAAAGCTTGGGAAGTAATGTAAACAACAATGGGGACGACCATCGGTTTAAAGAATAAATGAAATAATGATGAAGGACGGTCATCAAAGGTGAAGGACGATCACCTAGCAGGGGACGACTGCTCTTTATCACGATATAGGACGAATGTCGGATAGAAAAGGTCGACGATGGGGACGACCATCAGATAAGCATGATGAAGGATGATCATCAAGAGGACAACCGCTCTTTATCACGACATAGGACGAATGTCGGATAACAAAATCAACGATGGGGACGGCCATCGGATAAAATGATAAGGGACGGTCATCAAAAGGTGAAAGACGATCACCTAGCAGAGGATGGCTGCTCTTTATCACGACATAGGACGAATGTCGGATAGAAAAGGATTCTAATAATGGAGATTCCACTGGGGAAAGGGATGAGGGACGATCATCCAAAGGTGAAGGACGATCACCTGGCAGGGGACGGCTGCCGAAAGTATCACGACATAGGACGAATGTCGGATAGAAGAAAAGTTGTTTTGTTGGTGGCTTACTGAGGAATGGTAAACACAGACGAGTGTTTACGCTTAAGAATAAAACGGTATAAGTGTTTGATGTTGTGTTTAGATTAAAGATGCAGATGAGCATCCTTAGGACTATGATACGGACGAGTATCGGTAGAAACAAACGCTGACGCATGTTCAGAGATGATGATACAGACGAGTATCAACTGGTTAACAAAGAACACGGACGAGTGTCGAATCTGTGGGGAGTGATATATAAACAAGATACGGACGAGTATCAAAGACTTCTGTATAAGTATTGGTTTGTTGATGAAGTATGAGCAAGACATAGACGAATGTTCAACTTTCTGGGGATTGTATGACACAGACGAGTGTCAAATATGTATAAGTTATGAACAAATATTTGTATGTGAGAGTGTAAAAGGTGTTCTAGCGACCTGTGGGGATAGGAGGACACGGACGGGTGTCGAAAGGAGTGTGTTATGAACAAGTGTTTGATTTGTAACAAGTGTTTTGGCAACCATGCTGGGGAATATGGCACGGATGAGTATCAAAAGAGCATGTATATCCATATTTGAGAGTGCAAAGGAGATGCTTTGGATTATATCTGCGGGGAATAATACGACACAGAAGAGTGTCGAAAAGGGTATATATGAACAGGCATTTGTGTTGGAGAGTGTAAAGGGGATGCTTTGGCTTTTATTTGCAGGGGATGTGGGTCTTTTATATTCATTGCTGATGAAATACTGATGGTATTTGCAGGTGACTGGCTTGAACCTGACTTGTGATCATGCAAATGTTTGATTTTTTGCCGTAATGCTCCGTATTAGACAGAATGCTACGCTTATTTTGGTGATTTATGATGCGAATGCTATGATTATGCAAAAGAGGAAACGATCCGGGATTCGGATCCTGCTGAAGAAAAGATCTCGGGCTGATCTGCTTGGAGGGATATCCCAGCTGGGGAAGAGATCATTGGTAGATCTGTTAGGAGATATAGCTTTGCTTGGGGAAATAGATCGTCGATAGACCTATCTGTAAGGAGAACTCAGCTGGGGAGAAGGAAACTTTCGTCACTTTGTTGTGTAAGAGTTTCAGGCATTGCTCTTCTGGGGAGAAGTTGGAGACTCTGTGGGGAGAAGGGCTGGGGATGCTCCTGTTGAGTAGACCTGTGCTAGGGATGAGGAGGCTTTGACAACCCTGCTGGGGAAAAGCATTCCAGATATTGCTTGGGGAGGAGGTATGCTGGGGAAGTGTGCTTGGCATGCCCCATGTTGCGTATTGAATACCTGCAACCTGTTAAGACAAAGAAGCGCACAAGTATCCCGAGGTATCCCTTACCGGATTCCGTCATAGGAATTAGATATTCCTGGAAGTAAATATATTTCCCGCAAGCATTTATTAAAAAGGGCTCATTTGTTTTATGCAAGTACTTATTATGAATATTTGACATTTTGCAAACGAAACAAAAATATACAAAAAGAGATGTGACTGAAAATTCTGATTTTATTAATCTGGGTGCCCTGAATTGGAAAATACAGTCAAAGAAACAAATCCCCTGGAATGAGGCGATTGCTATAAATTGAGAAAAGTAAAAGTGCTGGCAATGTTGACGACGCTCTAGTGAGCTTCCTTTGCTATGACCTGTATGACCTTGACGCTCTTCTCATCTTGCTTTCTGAAGAAGGTTGATTATGACTGATGCTTTATCCTTTCGAAGCTTGCCGTGTTGTGAGTGATACAGACGAATTCAAGATGCAGTTGTTCGCTTATTCCCTGATTTTGTGTGGATCGCCCTTTCGGGTTTTCAATCCACCGGGATACCCATTTTTTCCTGAGCTATCCAATGCGGCTTTTCAACTCAGCGGGTGTACATTTTTTCAATTTTTCCCTTACTTTTGCACGAGTCTTTTTATTTTGTTTTTGACTCGCCGGGATGCCCTATTTTTGCCTGGACTTACATTCTGTTTTTATGTCCAGCGGGTCATTTTTATGCGAAGTATTTTTTAACTGCATCTAAATTCACAGGAGATAAGAAATCTTCACCATCCATAGTAGTGAGCATCAGTGCTCCACTAGAGAAAACCTTCTTTACTATGAATGGACCATCGTAGTTTGGAGTCCACTTTCCCCTGTGGTCTGTATGATGAGGAAGGAGTCTTTTCAGCACAAGATCTCCCACTTGGTATTCCCGAAGCCTGACTTTCTGATCAAAAGCTTTCTTCATCCTTTTCTGATATAAATGCCCATGACAGATGGCAACTAGCCTCTTTTCTTCGATCCGATTCAGTTGATTGTACCGAGATCGGACCCATTCTGCTTCATTCAGCTTTACATCCATTAGTACCCTTAAGGAGGGTAGCTCAACTTCAACAGGTAAGACTGCCTCTATACCATACACAAGCTGATACGGCGTTGCCCCAGTAGACGTTCTGATTGAGGTTCGGTACCCATGCAAGGCAAATGGTAGCATTTCATGCCAGTCTTTGTATGTAACCACCATCTTTTGCACAATCTTCTTAATGTTCTTGTTAGCTGCCTCAACAGCGCCATTCATCTTTGGCCTGAAAGGAGAAGAGTTGTGATGTTGGATTTTGAAGTCCCGACACAGTTCTGCCATCAATTTGTTGTTCAAATTGGAACCATTGTCAGTAATGATTTGCTCGGGAACCCCATATCGACAGATGATGTCTCTTTTCAGAAATCTGGCTACCACTTGTCTGGTGACGTTTGCATATGAAGCTGCTTCGACCCATTTAGTGAAGTAATCAATGGCTACCAGGATGAATTTGTGGCCATTTGAAGCAGTTGGTTCGATCTTTCCAATCATGTCAATGCCCCACATGGAAAAGGGCCAAGGTGAAGACATCACATTCAAAGGATTCGGAGGCACATGTACTTTGTCTGCATAAATCTGGCATTTATGACACTTCCTGGCATAGGCACAACAGTCTGCATCCATTGTGATCCAGTAGTAACCTGATCTTAACAATTTCTTAGCCATTGCATGTCCTCCAGCATGGGTACCAAAAGATCCTTCATGCACCCCGTGCATTAGCAGGTCTGCTTCTTCCTTGTCAACACATCTGAGCAGAACCATGTCAAAGTTTCGCTTGTATAATGAACCATCAGCATTAAGGAAGAAACTATCGGCCAACCTTCTTAATGTCTTCTTATCATTGGATGATGCCCCAGATGGGTATGTTTGATCCTCCAAGAAGCATTTGATGTCATGGAACCAAGGCTTGTCATCTTTAGAAATATCCACAGAGAATACGTATGCTGGTCGGTCTAGTCTGGATACCGAAATCCGAGCCACAAAATTGGCAGTTTGAACCTTGATCATGGAGGAAATGGTAGCTAAAGCATCTGCGAACTAATTTTCGTCTCGAGGGATGTACTCAAGTTTGACTGTTGTGAAGAAAGTCAATAATCTCCTCGTGTAGTCATGGTATGGAATCAGATGCTCTTGGTGAGTGTACCATTTGCCGTTGGTTTGATTGATTACCAAAGCTGAATCTCCGAATACATTCAATGTCTTGATCCTGAGGTCAATGGCTTCCTCAAGACCCATGATACATGCTTCATATTCTGCTTCGTTGTTAGTGAAGGCAAAGGCGAGTTTTGCCGAGAAAGGCATATGAACTACTTTAGGTGTAATGAGTACTGCACCAACTCCATAACCATTCATATTGACAGCCCCGTCAAACATCATTTTCCGCTCTTCTTCTGGGTCAGGCCCTTCAGTGTGAACATGCTCTTCATAATCTTTTGCTTTTAAGAACATGATGTCTTCATCAGGGAAGTCAAATCTCAGGGGCTGGTAATCATCAATGGGTTGCTCAGCTAGATAATCAGACAGTACACTGCCTTTGATGGCCTTTTGAGATGTGTACTGAATGTCATACTCTGTCAGAATCATTTGCCATCTTGCAACCCTTCCGGTAAGTGCTGGCTTGTCAAATATGTACTTGACGGGGTCCATTTTTGAAATCAACAAGGTAGTGTGAGTCAACATATATTGTCTTAGTCGGCGAGCAGCCCACGCTAAAGCACAACAAGTTTTCTCGAGCAGTGAATAACATTGTTCACAGTCGGTAAACTTTTTGCTTAGATAGTATATTGCATACTCTTTTCGACCAGACTCGTCATGCTGGCCCAACACACACCCCATTGATCCTTCTAATACTGTCAGGTACATTATTAGAGGTCTTCCTTCAACTGGAGGCATAAGAATTGGAGGTTCTTGTAAGTATTCCTTGATTTTGTCAAAGGCTTTCTGACAATCTTCATTCCACCTGACCGTTTGTTTTTTTCTTAACAATTTGAACAGGGGTTCACAGGTTGCAGTATGATGAGATATGAACCTTGATATGTAGTTCAATCTACCTAAGAACCCCCGAACTTCCTTTTCAGTCCTAGGTGCAGGCATCTCCTGAATGGACTTGACTTTGTATGATCAACTTCAATTCCCTTTTCACTTATGATAAATCCCAGCAACTTACTGGAACGTACCCCGAATGTGCATTTTTTGGGGTTTAGCTTCAGCTGATACTTTCTCGGACGCTTGAACAACTTTAGCAGATTTACTAGATGATCTTCTTCAGTGAGGGACTTGGCAATCATGTCATCCACGTAGCATTCAATTTCTTTGTGGATCATGTCGTGGAATAATGTTACCATAGCCCGTTGATAAGTCGCACCGGCATTTTTCAGTCCAAAAGGCATTACCTTGTAACAAAATGTGCCCCAAGGTGTGATGAAGGTTGTCTTCTCCATGTCTTCGGGTGACATTCTGATCTAATTATACCCAGAAAATCCATCCATGAAGGAAAATACCAAGAACTGAGCTATGTTGTCGACCAATACATCAATGTGAGGTAATGGGAAATCATCCTTCGGGCTAGCTCTGTTCAGATCCCGGTAATCCACACACATCCGTACTTTGCCATCCTTCTTCGACACTGGTACAATGTTAGCAACCCATGGCAGGTAACTAGTTACAGTAAGGAAACCGGCGTCCCACTGTTTTTGTACTTCTTCCTTTATCTTCATGGCTATATCTGGGCGAGTACGGCGTAGCTTCTGCTTCATTGGAGGGAAATCTTCCTTTAATGGCAGCTTGTGCATAACAATATCCGTATCTAGACCTGGCATGTCTTGATAGGACCAAGCAAAGACGTCGACGTATTCTCGAAGCATGTCAATGAGTTGTTCTTTTACTGAAACCTGCAGACTGGCCCCAATTTTCACTTCTTTCAAATCCTCTTCGGTACCAAGATTCACTGTTTCAACCTCCTCCTGATGAGGAGTTATCACTTTCTCTTCTTGCCTTAACAACATGGCTAACTCTTCAGGTAACTCATAGTCTTCTTCAACCCTTTCATCAGCTTGATTAATTGGATTGTCGAACTCATACAAGGTCATAGCGATGCTGTCGTCGGTGCAATCTGGAGGATAATCTCTGCAAGGGTTGAGATTTGTTTGTTTTAGTGATCAATTTTAATCTTGTTTAGAAAAAGTGAAAATGAAGTTATTTATTTTGAAAACATTTCCATTTTATTGTTTTGTGATAACGAGAAAACGTATCGATTATATTGCTAAGTTTCATTGGCGTTTTATTGAATAATTATCGTTTTAATACTCGATTTCTCGAGTTTTTCTTACCGTTTTGCAGGTACATCACTATATGGAGCCAAATCATGAATCAAGAGAAAAATGAACAAAATCGGTCATAAAAGATAAAGAAATGAAGCTCTCTGCAAAAACTGCATATTTTGCAGCAGTCACGACCGTTACAAGGGTGTCACGACCGTGACACCCCAAAATGGAGCATCACGACCGTAAGACATGTGTCACGACCGTGACACTTAAAAATCACAAGTCACGAGCGTAAAGGCATTGTCACGACCGTGACAATGATTATTCTAGGTTTTTGACCAAGGCAACGTGAAGGCATTACGTGAAGAGATGATCTCCTATTTTGTTGCCACTACCTACATTTTCTCCCCAAAAATAGCAAGGCCCATTTCAACTGAAGTCCAAAAATCCAGCCCAATTGAAGTTCTATAAATAGCACCAAGTTCATGAAGAATGTACAGAGCATTTTTCTATTCAATTTCCTGCGGAAGCTCTGCCGAACTGATTTACGACCCGTTCTTATTTCTGCATTATTTTCTGTTTCATTTTATTGTATCCAACCCCGCCATATAACAATTTCCAACATCAGGAAATTGTTATACGTTATTTATTTATTTTCTAAACCTTCAGCATTCGTTTAATTTTGATTTCGCCAACTCCGAGCTTTCCGGTTTGTGGAAGAAGGAGTCTCTCTGATATTGTTAACCAGATTTTTATTTATATTGCAATTTAATTAATTATAATGTTTATTTATTTTCCTGTCATGAGTATTTTATTATTTAATTTTCTGTCTCTGTCTGGTTCAACATCGATGAGTAGCTAAACACCTTAGGGCGGTATGTAGTTAGAACAAACTTAACCGGTAAAATATAACCATAGGCTAAAAATAATTAATCACTTAACATTTCTGGCTGAGACTTTTTAATTAAATAGACCTTTTTGTTACGAGAGTAAGAAAAGAGTATTAGGTTAGGTCAAGACCACGAGAGTGTGAGATTTTAACCAGATAGCTAAAGTTAGGCATTTAAATTAAACACAGCGAGAGCGCTTTAAGATAAATTAGAATTACTTAGTTTCCAAAAATTACCTCTAAACACTTATGGGCTAGCGAGAGCAGGCATAGGGCTTTAGGGATAAGATATGATATAAGACCACGAGAGTGTGAGTTGAGGGTATTTAAACTGGTAATCCCTACCGAATAGATTAAGTGAACATCTTAAATAAGCCTAGGTTAGATTGACCCACCTAAGTTAATATAATTACATACCGACCGCCTTAGAATTACTTAATTAAAACTTAAATTTTACTCCGCCTTTAATAGTCTTAAAAACCAACAAAAAATCGTGACAACCATTCGCCTTAGCTAAACTAGAAAGTTCATCTAGCACTAAGTAACCATAGAATCCCTGTGGATCGATAATCTTAAATATTACTTCGATAGGCTGTGCACTTGCAGTAAGATACCGCTAGACGCATAAGTAGACACGTCTTTAGCCCATCAAGTTTTTGGCGCCGTTGCCGGGGATTCCTTAATTTAGTCACTAGTGCATTTAGGTAGCATTGTCTAGACTAAGGTATCAACTATTTAATTTAATTTAATTTCCGAGTGTATGCCAAGTACTCGCTCTAAAAGCGAAGACTTGCAACCTCTAATCCCTGAATCGGAACGCTTCTTACACGTAAGAAGACGTATATTCGATTACGAAAAAAGTTACAGTATTCCAGATCTTCAATCAGATCCGCCTAAACCAGTCGTAACATCAAAGGACGCAGAGATGGCTGAAGAACAAACTCATCCACTCAAGTATTACGCCAGTCCTTCGCAAGCTGAACCGCATTCAAGCATTGCAGCGCCGACTATCAACCAAAACGATTTTGAACTAAAACCTTCGTTGATATCAGCCGTGCAAGGAAATCCTACCGAGGATCCAAATCTTCATCTTTCGATCTTTGTGCAATATGCAGATACTGTAAAAGCCAATGGAGTTACCCAAGAAGCTATTAGACTACGTTTATTTCCTTTTTCGCTTCGAGACAGAGCAAGAGCTTGGCTTCAATCTCTGCCTTCGAACTCAGTAACTACGTGGGAGGAGCTTAAGAGAGTTTTCTTGAACAGATATTTTCCACCTAGCAAGACAGCTATGCTGAGAGCTCAGATCAACGGATTTAAGCAAAGAGAAAGTGAATCATTATTCGAAGCTTGGGAACGCTATAAAGATCTATTGAGACTTTGTCCACATCATGGATTAATAGAATGGATGGTCATCCATACCTTCTATAATGGACTCTTGTACAATACAAGAATGACAATTGACGCTGCCACGGGCGGTGCATTGATGGACAAAGAATATAATGATGCCTATGCACTTATCGAAAGTATGGCTCAAAATCATTACCTGTGGGGAAGCGAGAGAGTCGCAACTGAGAAACCAACAAAGGGAGGTATGTACGAAGTAAGTAGTATGGACCAAGTCAATGCGAAGTTTGACCAACTAAGCCAAAAGATCGACAACTTGTCCATAACACCAACAGCCACCGTGGCTGCAGTAACACCTAACTGTGAGTTATGTGGAGTTTCAGGACACGAAGTTTCTGATTGTCAACTATTGACAGGAACTCCCACGGATCAAGTGAATTATGCTCAAGGAAACCCTTACTCAAATACATATAACCCAGGTTGGAAGAATCATCCGAACTTCTCCTATAAGAATAACAACGCTTTATACGCGCCAGGTCAAGCACCAGCTACATCACCAGGATATCAAAAGACTGCTCCTAATATCCCTAGAAAATCGAACCTTGAGTTGATGATGGAGAACTTTATAGCTAACCAATCTCAAACAAACAAGGACTTTTTAAACCAAAACATTCACACTAATGAGCAGATTAAACAATTAGTGAGCAAAGTAGATGCATTAGCTACACATAACAAAATGCTGGAAACTCAGATTTCACAAGTAGCTCAACAACAAGCACCTACTGCTGCACCAGCTGGAGTGTTCCCTGGACAACCTCAACCAAATCCGAAAGGACATGCTAACGCTGTGATATTAAGAAGTGGCAAGGAACTTGACGGACCTACCGATCCAAGACTTGACAATCCAGCCATGTACCAAAAACAAGATAAACCGACTGAAGTGGTGAATGATCCAGAAGAAAAGGAAGATGATAATCAAGAAGTAGTGGAGAAAGAACAACCTTATGTGCCTCCACCACCCTATAAACCACCAATTCCGTACCCTCAAAGATTAATAAATTCCAAGACGACGAGTCAATTCAAGAAATTTGTTGAACTTCTGAAACAGTTGAATATTACTATTCCATTTACAGAAGCAATCACTCAAATACCCTCGTACGCTAAGTTTTTAAAAGAAATCTTATCCAATAAGAAAAAGATAGAGGATAACGGAACAGTTACACTTACTGCCGAGTGTAGCGCAATAATTCAGAATAAAATGCCTCCTAAGCTAAAAGATCCAGGAAGTTTCTCTATACCCTGTGTAATAGGAAAATTCGTCATTGACAAAGCTCTATGCGATTTAGGAGCCAGTATCAGTGTTATGCCCTTAACAATATGCAAAAGGCTAGACATGGGTGACCTAAGACCAACTAAAATGTCAGTTCAACTAGCCGATCGCTCTGTCAAATATCCTGTAGGCATACTAGAAAACGTCCCAGTACTTATAGGACAATTCTATATCCCTACTGATTTTATAATCATGGACATCTCTGAGGACTCCACTACACCTATCATACTAGGAAGACCATTCTTAGCCACTGCTGGAGCTATAATAGACGTAAAAAGAGGAAAGCTAACCTTTGAAGTGGGTGAAGAGAAAGTTGAATTCATTTTAACACAATTCTTACAATCACCAGCTATAGAGGATACATGCTATCTATTGGACGTAATTGACGAATGTGTAAGAGAAATGGAACTAAAAGAGACCACTTATTCTGAGATAATGAAAATTCAAATCCCTCCGATTTTCGAAGATGATAATTGGCGAAAACCGTATCAGGATGATAGTCTAAGCGAAAGTTTAGCGCTTACACCAGATCCTATGCCAAGTAAAGATAAACCTACATTAGGATTAAAAACTTTACCTCATAACCTAAGGTACGAATTCTTAGACATTGAATGTAAAAGACCAGTTATAGTAAATTCCAGTTTAGGAACTATAGAAACAAAGAAACTTTTAGATGTTTTGAAGAAATATCCGACTGCATTAGGATATAACATATCTGATCTCAAAGGAATATGTCCTTCAGTTTGTATGCATCGTATTCTGCTAGAAGAAGATTGCAGAACCTCCAGAGAATCTCAAAGAAGAATTAACCCAACCTTTAGCACTGTAGTAAAAGAGGAAGTTAAGAAATTATTAGATGCCGGAATAATATATCCAATCTCTGATAGTGAATGGGTTAGTCCAATACATGTAGTGCCAAAGAAAGGAGGTATCACTGTTGTGAAAAACGCTCAAGGCGAATCGATATCGCAAAGAGTAGTGACGGGATATAGAGTGTGCATAGATTATCGTAAACTAAACAAAGCCACTCGAAAAGATCATTTCCCACTACCTTTTATAGATCAAATGTTAGAACGATTAGCCAAGCATTCTTACTTCTGTTATCTTGACGGATACTCAGGATTTTTCCAAATCCCTATCCACCCAAATGATCAAGAGAAGACCACATTCACATGCCCTTATGGAACGTTCGCTTATAGACGAATGCCCTTTGGATTATGCAACGCTCCTGCAACCTTTCAAAGATGTATGATGTCAATCTTCGCAGATTTTATAGACAACATCATGGAAGTGTTCATGGACGACTTCTCTGTATGCGGGCAAAGTTTTGAAGGATGTTTATCGAACTTAGAAATGGTATTAGAAAGATGTGTAAAAGTAAACCTTGTGCTTAACTGGGAGAAATGTCATTTTATGGTCAACGAAGGAATCGTATTAGGTCATGTAATATCTGACAAGGGAATTGAAGTTGATAAAGCTAAGATTGAAGTCATAAAAGATCTTCAACCCCCTAAAACCGTTCGAGAAATACGAAGCTTTTTAGGACACGCCGGTTTCTACCGACGATTCATCAAAGATTTCTCGAAAATTACTAAACCTCTTACTGGTTTATTAATGAAAGACGCTGAGTTCATATTCAACGAAGATTGTCTTAAAGCATTCGAAACTCTAAAAACAGCCCTCATCACCGCACCAATCATGCAACCCCCTGACTGGAGATTACCTTTTGAAATCATGTGCGATGCGAGTGACTATGCTGTAGGCGCAGTTCTAGGCCAGAGAAAGGAAAAGAAACTTCATGCGATCTACTATGCCAGTAGAACTTTAGATTCTGCCCAGATGAACTACGCCACTACCGAAAAAGAATTGTTAGCAGTTGTCTTTGCTCTTGATAAATTCCGTTCTTACCTAGTTGGAGCAAAAATAATCATTTACACAGACCATGCTGCTATCCGATATCTATTAACTAAGAAAGATGCTAAACCGAGACTCTTGAGATGGATTTTACTCTTACAAGAGTTTGACTTAGAAATAAAAGATAAGAAAGGTACTGAGAACGTCGTAGCGGACCATTTATCTAGAATAGAAGGTATTAAACCTGAACAAATGCCGATTAACGATGATTTTCCGTATGAACAGCTGATAGCACAATTAGGAAGCGACCTAGCTCAGTTAGATATAAATGAACCAGAATCCATGGAAACAATCCAGACAACTGTAGGACTGCCATGGTACGCTGACATCGTCAACTACCTAGCTGCAGGAGCTCTTCCACCCAACCTGACCTATCAGCAGAAAAAGAAATTCTTTCATAATCTGAAACATTACTATTGGGATGAACCATTATTGTTCAAAAGAGGACCAGATGGAATCTTTCACCGATGTATTCCCGAAGAAGAAATAGAAGATGTCATTGCTCAATGCCATTCATCTCCTTATGGTGGACATGCAAGCACTTCCAAAACTTGTGCAAAAATCTTGCAAGCCGGCTTATTCTGGCCAAATCTATGGAAGGATGTCCACATCGCTGTTATAAATTGCGATCGGTGTCAACGCACTGGCAATATTTCAAGAAGAGATGAAATACCTCAAAAAGGAATATTAGAAGTAGAAATCTTTGACGTTTGGGGAATAGATTTCATGGGACCATTCCCATCATCTTTCGGTAATAATTACATACTCGTAGCTGTTGATTATGTTTCGAAATGGATTGAAGCCATAGCTTCTCCTACAAACGATACACGAGTAGTAATAAAGCTTTTCAAAAATATAATCTTTCCCAGATTTGGTGTGCCTAGACTCGTCATAAGTGACGGTGGCTCGCACTTCATCTCAAAAATATTTGACAAATTACTATCTAAGTATGGAGTAAGACACCGTGTGGCTACACCATATCACCCACAAACAAGTGGACAAGTCGAAGTCTCAAACAGAGAAATTAAACAAATCTTAGAAAAGACTGTCGCCATATCTCGGAAAGATTGGTCATCTAAACTTAATGAAGCTTTATGGGCTTATAGGACCGCTTACAAGACACCCATAGGTACTACACCTTTCAAACTCGTTTATGGAAAATCTTGTCACCTACCAGTAGAACTAGAACACAAAGCTTATTGGGCGATTAGAACTCTCAATATAAACTATAATGCTGCAGGAGAAAAGCGAATCCTAGACATTAACGAATTAGAAGAATTAAGGTTAGATGCTTATGAGAATGCTAAGATATATAAAGAAAGAACTAAGCGATGGCATGATAAACGCCTATCTAGGAAAGAATTTAGTGTGGGAGACGTTGTACTCCTCTTTAATTCAAGACTTAGGCTCTTTCCTGGAAAATTAAAATCTAGATGGTCAGGACCCTTTGAAATAATTAAAGTATTCCCGAGTGGAGCAATAGAAATTAAGGGTAGGAATAGTGAACCATTCATAGTAAACGGACAACGTTTAAAACATTATCATAAAGTTGAAAATAGAGATTATGCGAATAATCTAAAGCTTTTAGAGTTGTCCACTAATTCCCCTGATTAATCTAAACTTAAGCATTACGTCAGGCTTTAGACGATAAAAACAGCGCTTAGTGGGAGGCAACCCATTTACTTATCAAATTATTTAAATTATTCTCTTTATCATTTTTATTATTTATAGTTTTACTATTTGTTTAATTGTTTTGTCATTTTATAGTTATTTTATATTACTATTATTGCCATTACATTATGCATTTCATTTTCTTATATTTATTTTAAATCACTTTTTACAGATTTTCTAAAAGTCTTTTCCACTTTCCTTCTTCTCCTGATTTGTTCCTCCATATTTGCACTGACCATGGCTAACCAACCAATTAACCATATGGAAACCAAATTTAGAGGTAGGAACCAAAGAATGAAATTTGAAGAATTATCACAGAGGCAAATGGATTTGACCCTGTACCCGGATGATCGGACTATGGAAACCTTAGGTATACATGATAGCATCATGTACTTGTTTAACCGACTCGGATGGGAGAATGCATTGATCCAACATAAGTTTGTGACTTACCGCGAGCTCACTCTTGAGTTCCTTAGCTCCTTAATTTACCTACCTGAGCGCGGTTTTGGATTTAGGAAAGGATTTATTAGTTTCCGCCTGTTTGGAATAGAATATGACTTTAACCATAAAGAACTAGCTGACTTGTTAGGATTCCCTAGTGGACCATTTGCATTCACTACCACACAGGTAGAATTGATGGATATTGAGCTAGATTTCTTTTGGGGAACTTTAACCGGAAACTACCATCCTGAACTAAATAACATGAATAATGATGAGATCCATAATCCTGCCCTCCGTTACTTCCATAAATTCCTAGCCCACACATTCTTTGGAAAAGAAGAAAACATTACCGGAGTTTCTAAAGATGAAATATTTATTATGTCATGTTTCACTAATGGACAGCCTGTTAATGGTGTACCTTTCATGATGCAAACCTTCACCCGTATCCAAGAAGAACCTGAATTACCTATCTTAGTAGGAGGTCTTGTAACCATGATTGCTGATGCCATAGGACTTAGGTACCAATTGCATAGGTGCAACCGTTTAGGAACAATCCGTCCTATGGATCTTAACTTCTGCTTCAATAGACATATCATAAGGAATTTAGGACATCCACCTTTTGAGTACCTAATCCGGAACGAAGTAGTAACCCTGTTCACATTGCCTAACCATGCTAAAGTAAGTGTTCATAATAAGGATAACTGGCTTTATGAGTTAAACCCACCTGATTATCCACCCACTCCTGAAACACCTCAGTCGTATAAAATAAAAGATGATACAATGACCGATGTCGAAACTGACCCTGAGACGCCTCCTGGTTACCATGACATTGACCACACTGAAGAAGTTTATGAAACCCCTGAAGTGAATCAAGGAGAGTATGCTAACAACTTACAAAACATCATGAACACTCTCAATGCTTACCAAACTGACATTAACTTATTTAAAGAAGATATTAGGAGCATGCGATTGGACATTATAGGTTTGACTGACATAACCTGCGAACAATTCTATCACTTGAACTCCGCCATCGAAGACTTGAAGAAACGCTTTTGATAATGTTATAAGTGATTTAGTTTATTTTCTCATTGTTTTCGTTTCTAGTTAGATTTATTTTTCGCAACAATTTCTTATCGTTTTTCCATTTATGTAATTTCATTTTCAAGTACTTTATGCAATGCATCTTTAATTCCAAAATTTCTCCAATTTTAGCAATTTATGTATTTTTCATTCTATGCACTTTTATGCTTGCATTTATTCATTATATATACAAATCTCTCATGCCTTGCAAGTTATTGAATTACTGTGTTGAACTTATGCACTATGTGGTATCTATAAATTAATATGAGAGTTAGTGAAGAAAATACATTGATATAAATTATGTAAAACAAGTGAGAAAGTGTTTTTCTGGAAATTATTTAACGTAGCAAGCCTCACGGTCGTCACTGCCCCATAACGATCGTGACACGCTCTTTTTGAGTGTCACGACCGTCGTACCCCTGTCACGACCGTGACGACCCCTATACCAGAAATCGTGAGAAACAGAACTGTTTCTCTTCGTGCCCCTTCTTCTTCTCCTCCATAACTCCCTAAAAAAAACTTCCCATCTTCTTCCTAACCTCCGTAACCCCCCCCCATTACGAGCTTTAATCTCATTAAGCCCCCATTATCACAACCTACCACATTCTCACTCTCCATCATTTATCCCGAATCATTATTTATCTCATTTTACCATTTTTTCACAAAAACTTCAAAAATCTTCACTCTTCACTTTAAGCTCTTGCATGCAATGGATTCTATCACTTTTAGAGAAGGTGATGCTGGAGAAACTCAAAGAGAACGATTTCTCCGATTCCAAAACCGCGGTGTGCAACCTACGCGTTACATCGACACTGTGTGTTTGAGAGAACTCGGAATGCTTGCCAGTGTTACGAACCTGCTTCAAAAAGTCGGGCTCTGGGACCTTTGCAGTCAACCTCAGCCAACCTTCGAACTTCTGACACTGGAGTTCTTAAGCTCCTTCAGTTACATCACCGGTACCGGTTCTCTGAGTCAGCTCACCGGTTTCGCAAAATTCAGATTGCATGGCCAAGAGTTCAACCTTTCGCAAGACAGGATCGCCGAGTTGTTAGGCTTCCATCACGGAACTGAAGCTCACCGTCCCGTGCCCGATAACTTTAGTGAACAAGCTTTCACTTTATGGCACGACTTAACCAACACCCGTGCATCAGCCTTCCAAAGCCTCAACGCCACGCACATTCACAATCCGGCCATCCGCTACTTCCACAGAGTCATCTGCAACACCATCTTCGCTCGAGAGAGCAACCATAAGCTCAACTCCAAGGAGCTTCTATTCTTGCATTGTGCTCTTAATGACGAGCCGATCAATGCTGCCCCTTTCATGCTTTACCACATCCAGGCCATTGCACACAGAGGCTCCACCCCATTTTTCATAGGCGGCATCGTCACCTCCCTCGCCATTCAGTTGGGGCTTGGTGACTTGGTCGTAAATCAGCCTTTCAGAGAAGCCGAATTCCTCACCAAGAGTTATTGCAGGTCTGCTCACCTGATTGCGCAGCGAGAGGATGGAAGGTATAGCCCTGTTGTCCATGGCACCATATTTCACCATATCATTCTGCCGTCCCGCGACCGCATCGACCCATCCAGCCGAGCCAACTGGCTCTTTGTTCTACCTGATGCTGCTGACCACGCTCCTATCCATGATCAGGCAGATCTCCCTGCGGATGAGATGCAGGACGCTATGGATGCAGGTGAGCCTGTCCAGGATATACCAGAGACATCTACCCGACAGCCTCCTACACAGGACATCACACTTGAGGAAGTCCTCCGTGCGATTCATCAGCAGAACCAGATGAATGCCGCACTGGAGCGTAGGCATAAGGAGCAGTACGATGCTTTGCTCGGCACTATTGCAGCAAACCAGGCAGCTACTAATGAGAGGTTTGACGCGATTTTTGGCGAGTTAGAAGCCTTGCGTATCGACATCACTGGGACCACCAGCACCGGTTCTGATCCTGAAGCGACTCCTTCCAGACGCCGCTCCCGTACCAGAAGCCGACCCCGCGGTCCTCAGCAGCCATAGTTTTAGTTTTTCTTCTGTTTGTTTTTAGTTTTTGTCGTTTGTACTGTACTTTAACCGCATTTATATCACAACATTGAGGACAATGTCTGATATAGTGTGGGAGAGGTACCTTTCATTTCCGCATTTTTCCGTTTCGCACTTTTTCATTTTCGTTGTATTTTCATTCCCGTTGTATTTCTTTTAGTAAGTTAATGAAGCGTGCAAAAATCTTTATGACATTTTCTTTAGTTTCAAACTTTCCCGTTTATTTAGCCATAACCGAAAAATTTTAATTATTCTCATTACCCGACTTACCTACGAAATCGTAAATAGGAAGCCGAGAACGATTAAACAAGACCAATACAATCTTGACAACTTTGACTTCCTACTTAAGCGATTCCATCTCCGATTACCATTACGAGTACACTTCTAGTTTCAGTTCAAAAGTAACCCCGAGTAGTTTATACTAGCAGTCAGCACCGTCTGAACACAAACCACGTGGGGAGCCGATGAATATAAGCGTTTGATGCCTAATCAATAATGATCCTTCATATCTCGATGCAAAATGAAAAGAAATTGCACCAAAGTACACGGTCGCATACAAGAAACGAGAAATATGAGAAGGAGTCCATTGCGGGTTGGTTCAGAGGTACTGGTTCTGAACTCGGTAGGGCGTGCTACGGCTCGATCCCCCACAACCTCCAAATCGGATACAAAATGTAGGGTTACCACACTCGTGTACCAGACCCCGTGCTCAAAAAGGATCAAAGTCGCTAACCGGCTACTCCACTACGTGCGTGCTAAGGCAAAGGGCTTAATGTGATTGCGCTAGAATGAAACCGGGCGAAATAAGATCGAAAAACTTTAGGTGAAATCGTAAAGTAATTGCAGATTGGCTCATTTAACGGGAAGTCGACGACATAGCTTGTTGCTTGTGCCATTAGTGTATCGGTAGTGTAATATCAAAGTATCGGATTATCCAACAAAAGCGATCCCTCGTAGGATTTGTTAGGAGTATGCGTGAATGACATCTTGTCCGCCGATTTTCAACTGACTATTTGCTTGAGGACAAGCAAAGGTTTAAGTTTGGGGAAGTTTGATAACGAGAAAACGTATCGATTATATTGCTAAGTTTCATTGGCGTTTTATTGAATAATTATCGTTTTAATACTCGATTTCTCGAGTTTTTCTTACCGTTTTGCAGGTACATCACTATATGGAGCCAAATCATGAATCAGGAGAAAAATGAACAAAATCGGTCATAAAAGATAAAGAAATGAAGCTCTCTGCAAAAACTGCATATTTTGCAGCAGTCACGACCGTTACAAGGGTGTCACGACCGTGACACCCCAAAATGGAGCATCACGACCGTAAGACATGTGTCACGACCGTGACACTTAAAAATCACAAGTCACGAGCGTAAAGGCATTGTCACGACCGTGACAATGATTATTCTAGGTTTTTGACCAAGGCAACGTGAAGGCATTACGTGAAGAGATGATCTCCTATTTTGTTGCCACTACCTACATTTTCTCCCCAAAAATATCAAGGCCCATTTCAACTGAAGTCCAAAAATCCAGCCCAATTGAAGTTCTATAAATAGCACCAAGTTCATGAAGAATGTACAGAGCATTTTTCTATTCAATTTCCTGCGGAAGCTCTGCCGAACTGATTTACGACCTGTTCTTATTTCTGCATTATTTTCTGTTTCGTTTTATTGTATCCAACCCCGCCATATAACAATTTCCAACATCAGGAAATTGTTATACGTTATTTATTTTTTTTCTAAACCTTCAGCATTCGTTTAATTTTGATTTCGCCAACTCCGAGCTTTCCGGTTTGTGGAAGAAGGAGTCTCTCTGATATTGTTAACCAGGTTTTTATTTATATTGCAATTTAATTAATTATAATGTTTATTTATTTTCCTGCCATGAGTATTTTATTATTTAATTTTTTGTCTCTGTCTGGTTCAACATCGATGAGTAGCTAAACACCTTAGGGCGGTATGTAGTTAGAACAAACTTAACCGGTAAAATATAACCATAGGCTAAAAATAATTAATCACTTAACATTTCTGGCTGAGACTTTTTAATTAAATAGACCTTTTTGTTACGAGAGTAAGAAAAGAGTATTAGGTTAGGTCAAGACCACGAGAGTGTGAGATTTTAACCAGATAGCTAAAGTTAGGCATTTAAATTAAACACAGCGAGAGCGCTTTAAGATAAATTAGAATTACTTAGTTTCCAAAAATTACCTCTAAACACTTATGGGCTAGCGAGAGCAGGCATAGGGCTTTAGGGATAAGATCTGATATAAGACCACGAGAGTGTGAGTTGAGGGTATTTAAACTGGTAATCCCTACCGAATAGATTAAGTGAACATCTTAAATAAGCCTAGGTTAGATTGACCCACCTAAGTTAATATAATTACATACCGACCGCCTTAGAATTACTTAATTAAAACTTAAATTTTACTCCGCCTTTAATAGTCTTAAAAACCAACAAAAAATCGTGACAACCATTCGCCTTAGCTAAACTAGAAAGTTCATCTAGCACTAAGTAACCATAGAATCCCTGTGGATCGATAATCTTAAATATTACTTCGATAGGCTGTGCACTTGCAGTAAGATACCGCTAGACGCATAAGTAGACACGTCTTTAGCCCATCATTTTGTACAAAAGTGAAAAATGAAAAGACAGTGAGCAAAAAAGAGACTTGTTTGCAAAAGATGTCCGATATTCATTGATAATTCATTTGCACAAAATTACAATATGACCCTATTACAAAATGAGTACTGACACCTTGGGCAAGATGTAGGACTTGATGCATGCTGAAAAAAGCAGGAAATAATAATTACTCTGCAGGAGTAACCCTTATAATTTCCTGGAAAGACCAGTTAAGGACTTGGTGACCCGAGATCCTTGGACGTATCCAGTTCTCCAGGTTGATGTCGCTTTCTGCCTCGTCTTCCAGGTTGTTAACAACATCTGGGGTGAGCATCCCCCCACTGATGAACTTGGGCTCCTTTGCAGCCTCTGATTGATCTTGTCGGAATGGTTTGTAACCCAAACCGAATCTGTCCTCCTTCTTCTCCACCGGTAGCAGCTTGCCCCAGCCTTGGGCATTACCATCTTCAACAACCTTCCGGGCTTGCTGATAGGAGACAATTGAAGTACCCATCCTATCCTCCTAGGATGCAGCAAATAATTCATTCGTCGCCTCATTGAAATTCAGGGCCTCGAACCCTTGGCTCATAGTTTCATGGATTTCACCATCCATCTCAATGTATTTGTATGTAGCCAGATGGCTAACAAAGATGTTCTCTTCACTACAGATGGTGATAATCTATCCTTCCCACTCATATTTCATTTTCTGATGAAGGGTTGACGTAACTGTGCCAGCAGCGTGAATCCATGGTCGACCCAACAAACAGCTGTAGGCCGGCTGAATGACCATCACATAGAAAGTAGTCTTAAAGACCTGCGGACCGATTATCACAGGTAGCTCCACCTCTCCAAGAACAGACCTCTTGGAGCCATCAAAAGCCCTGACCACTAGATTTCTTGGTCGGAGAGCTATTCCATCATATTCGAGCTTGACAAGAGCTTTCTTCGGTAAGACATTGAGTGAGGACCCAGTGTCAACAAGAACATGAGAGAGTACATCCCCTTTGCACTCCAAGGTAATGTGCAAAGCCTTGTTGTGGTGACATCCTTCTGTTGTTAAATCAGCATTGGTGAAACCTAACCCATGGATAGTATTGACATTAGACACCACTGTTTCAAGCTGATTCACTGTGATCTCTTCTGGCACGTAGGCAGCGTGCAGAACTTGAGTAATGCATCCCGATGAGCTTCGGAACACAACAGCAGGGATAATATAGAGATCTTAGAAGGAATTTGGTGGAGCTGATCCACAACCTTGTAGTCACTTCTTTTAATTATCCTCATAAATTCATCTACATCCTGATCAAAGGATGATTTATGAGTCTCTTTGGGTGCGGATTCTTCAGGTACCAAACTTTTCCCTTTGGCTTTGGCAACAGCCTCTGCCTCAGTATTAGTTCTTGGAACTTGTAATGCGAAGAGGCGTCCGCTTCAGGTGAAGCCTCCGCCTCCCCCGACATTATCCACTTGGGGAGTAGGAACTGAAGAATCAAGAAGGACTTTTTCTTCGTTGCAGTAAAGGTCTACACCATAATGCCATGGTACAATATTGTCTTTATCATATGGAACTGGCCCTGGCACCGTGATGGTGACTGGGCTTACTGCAGCAGAGGTTGGAACTGTTATGGTCTGTGGATCATAAAAGATGGTGACAAGACTTCTTGTGGATGTTGGAGGTGATGAATTGAAGCTTGATTGTTGCTGAAACTGTTGCTGAGATTGTTGTTGAAAGTTGCTGGAGTTTAGGACTGTTGTTGGGTCATAATAAATAATAACTGTGGAGACGTCATTGCTGGTGGTTGTTGAAGTCGTAGAAGGAGATGAGATGGAACTGTTGTTTGTTGAAGTGATAGAAGAAGTGGTTGCTAAAGTTGTAGATGAGTCAGTAGGAATAATTGTTGTTGCAGTTGTAGAAGAATCACTTGTTGTTGACAAAAGAGTTGTTGGTGTTGTAGAAGCAGTTGTGGTTATTCGCAGAATGCCTTCTTTAATCAAGCTATTTATGCCATCCCTCAAGCTTTCACACCTGTTCTCGGAAATCTTGCAAGATTCACAACAGGCCTCACAACCTGGAAACACATGGCATTTCAAAAGCTGAGCTTTAACCTCTGCCAGAGGTGTATGAATACTTGTAGTATCTTCGATTGAAATCATGGGTGAACCTTCTTCTATAGCATTAATCCTTGGCCCACTGTGGCTTGGCATAGTATTTTTCATAACATTGGGAGGTGGTGAAAAGTTCAGGGCCTTTGAATCTACCAGATCCTGGGCCTTCATATGCAGAGCCCTGCATTTTTCCGTGGAGTGACCGGGTGCGTTAGAACGAAAAGCACACCTAGCGTTGACATCGTAATTTCTCGGAAGGTTCTGAGGATCAGGTGGAGCCAATGTCCTCAACTCAACAAGATTGAGCTTTAGGAGTTGTGACAGCAATGTGGCATATGGCATTGGAATAGGGTCAATCACCCTGTTGATCTGAGATGGCCGTTGTTGAAAAGGGTGCTATTGTTGGTTGTTGTTATTGTTGTTGTAAGATCTCTGTTGAGGAAACTGTGGCTATTGAGGAAAGTATTGTAGTTGTTGAGTATACTGAGGAGGTGGAGCAGGAATAGTGACGGCAGCAACTGATCTGGGCAGATACTGGGGTCTTCCCCTTCCCACATGTACAGAATTTGTTTCACCAGATCTACGGGGCCCAGCAAATGGCTTCCTTGCACTGCTTGAACTTGCACCATTGTCGGATATCTTTCCCATCTTTAGTAAGCTCTCAATTCTTTCCCCAGCTATCACCATGTCTGCAAAGCTGGTGGAAGAAAATGCAGCCAATCTATCAATATAAGTACCTTGGAGAGTGTTCATGAACATGTTTGCCATCTCCCTTTCTGACATCGAGGGTTGAACGGTAGCAGCTAGTTGCCTCCACCTTTGGGCATACTCTCTAAAGCTTTCACGGGAAGACTGTGACATTCCCATCAGAAGGGTTCTATTTGGAGCCATGTCAAGATTATACTGATATTGACGGATGAAAGCTTCTGCCAAGTCTTTCCAATTTCTTACTGTGGCTCTGGTCAAATGGGAGTACCATTCCCGGGATGCCCCTGTCAAGTTATCCTCTAAGTAAAACATCCACAGTTTCTCATCCATGGTGTAGGCTTTCAATCTCCCTAGGAAAGACTAAAGATGGGTACGTGGGCAGGAAGTGCCATTGTATCTTTCAAAACAAGGAGGTTTGAACTTATGAGGAATTCTAACCCCTTCCACCAATCCCATGTCCATGACATTAAAACCCATAGAGTTTTGGGATTCAAGAGACCTTAGCTTTTCCGCAATTTCATCCAACCGACGATCGTAAACTTCGTCTCCATCCCCAACCACAGTAAACTGTTCTTCCTGAGGGTCTTCCTGCAAAACCCTTCCTCTAGTGTTACCTTGGGTGTTTCTTATAGCATTGATGTCTGGGTTCAGGTGAGGTCCAAACTCTGGGGGATCAGTGCGAGGCTGCACGTGATCGTTGTTACTGGTACCCCCTGTACCTATATGGTTTTCCACGGGAGTTTGTCGCTCGACTAACTCTCTCAGTCTCTCCTGGCTCTGAGCCAAACCAGTCATCACTGTCATAAATTGATTCATTTGGGCCCTCATCTCTGTCCTCTCATTGGCCATTTGGGCTCTCACTTCAGTCAAGTCTTGTTGAACCTGATCCATTTGTAATCCCGGAAGGTTGTTTCTTGTCGGATACCGGTGTACTCTATTGACAAGGAACACTCTTCTGCGAGCAATGTTTCCTGAAACCACAACAAAGTGAGAAACAACAACAAAAAAAACCTACAAAACAAAGAGAAAATGTTAGTATGCAATGCAGAATGCCTATTTGTCTTCCAAGGGTATCCGGTTTGGTTCTTTGGTTTTGACCTTCCAGACCTCGACGAAATGATGATGTTGTAGAGAGATAAAGCCAATAAAGTAAAACAAACCATATATTACACAAAAGTGAAGATACATAGTTTGATTACAACAAAATTCCCATGGTGGGTTAAGATACAACATCAAAATCAAAAGTACAGACAAAAGGAAATACAAATACAAGGAAATCAAACATCCAGTCCAAAGTCATCCTCTCTGACTTCCTTCAGGAGAGCCTCAGTCACTGGACCTACTGGGTGCTCTGTGATAGTCCTGATGAGGAGGTTCCTGGTGGCAATGGCACTAGTCAAATTCTTATGCTTATCCTGATCTTTTGACCTCTTCAACCCGGCCCGGAGTTTCAACTCAGAGATCTCCTTCTGTGCTGTTATCAAAGTTGCCTGATTCTTCTTCTCACTAGCCTCTAGTTTCTCTATCTTAGCTTGAGTTCTTTGATCTTCCTGTGCACGAGCCTCAATGATCCTGATCCACCTAGCCTGGCTCTCTTCTAAGTAATGCTCTTCCCTGGCCTTCTGAGTCTTAGCTTCCTTGCAAGCATTCTTCAACACTAACTCCCCTGCTCTAGCCTTTCTGATGTAGTCATCCGTCTTCTCAATCTTAGTCAGGTGCTCAATCCGGAGCTTCTCTAACCTCTCATTATCTAGACGGCTGTCATTCTTCTCCCAGAGGGTCTTCTTCAAGGCTTCAGAGAGCTGAGTATTCCTTTCTTTCAGTTTCTCAAACTCCTCTAAGCTGACATTAGCTGCAGGTTGCACTGCTGATGGTCCAGGTATATCCTTTAAGGTGAATGACATCCAGGTGATCTTCCCCCTAGTACGAGACCAATCAAGATACTGTGCTGAAGCTATGTTGTTTCACTTGCCAAGGATAGTTGTCCCCTTAGTTTGAATATTGTCCCAGGACCAGGCTGCCTGTCTGACAATGGCAAGGTTGTGCTGGATGTCACAATATAGGGTTTCTGTCCAATCTTGCCCTCTTGGGGGATGTACCAGGGCATACCTTAATTGCCTCTTGAAAAGCAAAGGGTTGTAGTTGATACAACCTTTTACTCCAATCAAGGGTACATTGGGATACTGCCCACAACTAGTAATGATATCTTTACCCTTGGTGCTCTGAGTGCACCATCTGATGTCTTCTGATGTAAGGGCAATCAATCTCTTAGCCCAGTTACTTGGCTGATGAGGATTCAAGAAAGTGTCTGACTTCGGCAAGTTCCTTAACAACCAACAGTAGAAGAGGGGTGCACAACATCTGACCAATCTTCTCATTTGCTTTTCGTTCCTTTGATGCACTGAGTAGTAAAAGTCTCCAAGCAAGGCAGGAACTGGGTTCCTCAGTAAGAACAGGTGAATAGCACTCTTGCTTACAAACTTTGGCTTGTCTGCAAACAAAATAACTCCATATATGATGAGGGCTAGAAGTGCACAAACAACATCCCACTTCCCTGCTGCAGCATGCAGGGTGACCTGGGCGATCAAGAAATCCAAGTGAAGGCCTGGAATCCCATCCTTGGTGGTCATGCTCTGATCAATGAGGGTAGGCTCCAAGTGCAAGGCCTTAGTTATATTTTCATTCTTGGGAGCAACCATCTCAGGGTTGAAAGGAATCCCTCTCTTGATAGGGACACCTAACAACATGGAAAATTCTTCTAGCAAAGGTCCCAACTGAAAATCAGGGAATGTGAAGAATCTGAGAGGAGGATCATAAAACTGTAAGCAAGTGTGAATCATGCTCCTCTGGGATGCATCTAGGTCCATGATCATGTCCATAATGCCACCATAATGTTCCCTGAATAAAGGGACATGAATAGGAGTAATGAGAGACTGAATCTGTCTGATGCCTGTCAGAGTGGGCTCAAAGAAATGGTATGTGATGTTGCTCTTCCTGGATGTCCATGCTGACAATGGATGCTGGTAAAGAAGACTGAGGATAACTGCTGATAAGGGAAACTAAAGAAGATGCTGAAGAAAAACCTCTGATAAAGATAACTGATGAAGGTGTTGGTGCAGGTAGCTGAAGGAATCTGAGCAGTAGAACAGGTCAAAACCAAACCAAAGGTAAAATGTGGATACCCTGTAAAACAAATAGGTAAATGTTAAATGATGCAAAATGATGTATGCAAAGGGTTTGTGATCAAGTGCTGGATCTGTTATCTGCCTTGATAGGGTCCATGTGTGTTCATAAGTCCGGATGGAGGCTTAGAAAACCAGTAACCAGGTGGGGGACTCAAATAAAGAGATACAAGTCCAGGGTTTCACAAGAACTGTCCAAAGTGATACAACCTTAAAACAACATTAGTAATAAGGGTATGATGAGGCCAAGGGTTCCTTCAAGCCTGTAAACATCCCAACCCCCTCACATGTATTGTTCTAGAACAAGGATCCTCAGATTTGGATCAGTTATGAGAAGTGTAAACACTTCTAAACCGGAGGTACAGTGTTTACAATAACCATAAAAGATCCTCCTCTAATTCACTCCAGATGCTGAAGGTCATAAAAAGGTCATCCAGACTTAGCAGGCTTCCCAGATAGCCCTAGTACTACAGGAAATCCGTAGCACAGAGTTCTCAAGAAGAAACCCATGTCTGAACCGTGTTTCATATTCCCGCACCATACCGAAATGGAATGGGATAGAATATGAAGCCACTCTATCCTATGTGTCACTCAGGTCCTTGGTATGGAACCTTAATCACTCAAAAATCCCTCCCACCAAGGTAAACACAGATCCAGCACAGATGATGATAACAGTATGAAATGCATAAAACTGTAAATGAAAGCAATAAATAAAGCTGTATAGAAAGCGATAAATAAAGCAATAAATAATAAGCACAAGTAGCACATAGCACCCCTGAAAACACAAATCAAACAAGCGCTAGAAGGAACCCACAAAAAGAACCAGAAGCCCTGGTTGCAATATAGGTTCCCCAGCAGAGTCACCAAGCTGTCGCTCCCAAAGATTTGCATCCCGGTACAGGCGCGAACGGTCGGCGAAAGGAGAAATGAAGTGAAGATGAATAGAGTCGCCAGCTAGGCATTTTTATCCCGAAGGAAAGGTAATGTTGCGTAAAACTAGAAAAAAGATGGATAAGACGGTTGCAAACCAGAGAAACTGAGAAAGGGGGTTGGTTACAACCTGGGAAGGTATTAGCACCCAGATTGTCCGTCGTACTCGACGGGATCCACACTTATAAGATTGTGTTTAAAGGGGTAAGTGTATATGCTATCTGTGTGCAAAAGCTAAGAAGAGAATGTAAAGGTGTCAGTGCAAAAAGGTGAATTACTCAGGAACTGAGGCTTAGAACTTGATGCTAGAAGAGGGGGAAGACAAAGAGACTTTTGTTCGATAACAGTTAAGTTATGCCTACGTATCCACTCGTGCAATGAGGAAGTCATAACACCGTAGTTCAACTCAAAGAGACTGAAAATAAATTGACTGTGAACTGCTTGCTTGCCTATGCTCAAGTGTATGACTCGTCTGGCTCGAGTGCTAACTGTCTTGCATTAGACGGAAGAAGCAAGTTCTTGTTTGTGAGTGAGTGTGATGAGAAAAGAATCCCGGAGGAGACAATTATTATTTGTTTTTGTGTTTTCAGTTTTGTTATTATTTTTGGTGTTTTGCATAAGTTAATGAGCTTAAGCCTAAATCAAAGGCTTGTAAACTCATTATATCCTCCCTGATTAGGGATAATGAGAATACTTAAGTATGAGATAAGTATCTCAACTTAATTACCATGATGATGTAGGATTAAGATTATTAACCTACTTGTGATTAATTCGATGTTTTTGGGTTTTTGTTTAGTGTTAAGTAATGAGTTTAATATCTAATCACAAATTAGTGAACTCATTACACTATCCTAATAGAAGGATAATAGATGAGAACACTTAAGCTGAGGAAGATACCTCAATTTAATCCATGGTTAGGGACTAAATTCATTATATAACAAGCCTTTATTAAGACAATGGTTTGTAAGACAACTTGAGGAGGACTTGTCCATTAAACACTAGGGTTAGTCCTTCTTAACCATAAAGGAAGAATTAGAACCCTAATGTAAGGCCCAAGTTACAAGATGAAGTCTTAGTGATTATTAAGATGAATTGATTAAGAGGTTTAAACATATTAAAGGTTTAAATCTGAGGATTAAAGTTATACACTCCATCCTAATAGAAGGATACAGGCATAACCCTAATACCAAAGTCTTAAAACTTTAAGAGTTTAGTCTCTGATTATTGAGATGAGAAGAGAGACTCAAGGAAACTCAAAGGTAAAAAGCTGGGGGGGGGACTAATCACAACCCTAATTATTATCATGCTTGGATATCCTATGGTTTGTGAGGCTCAAAGGAAGTCTTCAAGATGGCCACCAAGGAAGAAGCAGATGAAAAAGAGAAGAAAGGAGGATTAGGTTACTTACTTCATTTAAGAAGATAAGTAACCTAAGAGAAAGAAAAGAAAGGAAGAGGCACAAGTGAATGAAATTCACTTCAAACACAAGTATAATGTACAAAAATAAGAGAGAAAGAGAAGTTAGATGTGGATGCACATCCACACCTTAAACAACTTACCATAAGCCCCTGAAATGTTAGTTGAACGTGTAAAGAAAGAAATGAAATGTAAATGCATCAAACAAAGGTGCTATGATCAAAGTCAGAAGTGCATATGCAAGGCAAATGAGTCATAAGATGTTGCAAAGGCATACAAAGTGTATATGTATGATCATACAAAGATGAGATGTCATGTAAGCGTGCTTTGAAGTTTGAATGTTCATGAAAGTTAATGAGAGAAAGTGAATGCAACTCATGGAAAATGAATGAAGAAATGATAAAGCATGATTCTAACATGTCCTAAGATGTCTAAGATGACATATGAATGCATGAAATGTCATGGAAAGTTCATGTATGGATGTATATGCAAGATGAAAGCAAATGAACATGTAAAATTAGGGTTATATGGAAGTATGAGATGCACATGAGCAAAACAGAAGCAATGCACAAGATAAAAAATTGAAAATGCACTCAAAGGAACCTTAAACCTATACTAGGTTACCATCCAAAGGGGGAGGTCAGAAGCTAAAACTAGGAGGAGTTATGAAATTTCTAAGTTTGCTAAGGTTTTTGGGTGATCTTCAATGTAAAATGCCAAACAAATTGAAAATGCAAGATAAAAATGAAATAAAAATGTTTTTGGATGCTAGAAGACATGCATAGAACAATGCAAAAAGAACCATTCACAAACTCAACTTAGGTTTAGGGTTATGAATTTTTGAAGCTAGGGTTAGAAAAATGAATTTTTTAAGAACCCTAATTCATTGAAAAACCTCAAAGTATGATCAAAACCAAAAAGAAATTTGTAAGGTGAGTTTGTAAATGTTTCTAAATGTCTAAGGATGCTCTCTGATTTTTTTTGGTGATTTTTAGAAACTTAAATGTATTTTTAATTAATTAAAATACTTTAATTAATTAAAAATAACATTTAAATATTTTAAAAATACTTTTTATTTGCAAAAAATAAAATAAAAATCATTTTCTGATTAAGAAAAATATTTGAAACAAAAATTCAAAAGGAAAATATGTTTGGATGATTTTAACTATTTTAAATTAAATGAGAAAGAAAAATGCAAAGAAATGAAATAAAAATCAAATAAAATGTAAAGTAATCAGATCCTATGACTGAGATTTGAACTGGGGAAATGAAGGTTGATTGTGCGCGCGTTTCAAGGGTTGAGATTGCTTCTGATTAAATTAATTGATTAATCCTAATTAAACTAATTAATTAATGGATTAGGGTTAATTGAATGCATCTAGACCATCCATCAACGCGCGTGAAACACATCCTACGGCCATTATTCAAACAGATCATTAATTACAGGATTAAACCCTAAACACTTTCAGATGACCGGAACAGTGTTCCGGTCATCTTCTCCGGCGAGAAAAAATGATATCTCCCTAATCAAGCTTCTAAAACCTTTTTTTTTGCCCAGAAATGATCCCCATACATCACTGAACCTAAATCCCCAAACAAAATTCATTTATCATGCATCAAAAGGGCAAATCGAAGCAAAACATTCTTAGGTCAAAAACTTTCAAAGAACTCATACATGCTTAATACTCAATCATTTTGCAAAATAAACACATCGGGATCATCAACACATCATGAAGATTCATCTAAGAACTTAAAAAAACATTTCTGGAAAAAATGTTCTTGAGGTATACCTGAGATGAAGCTTTGCTATCTGGAGCTTTCTGGCCACCTCCTTGGTGCTCTTCCACTCCAATGAACCCTTTGATGCTTCTGGCAAGCTTGAAACAAGTTTATGTTGGTTGTTTTGAAGGTTTCAGTTCAGAGGAAGCTGAAATTGTGTTTTTGTTTGAGATGGTTTCAGGCTAATGTGAGGGGTGGGAAATGATCCTGGGGTTATGTGGAGATGATTGGTGAAAGAATTTTGAAGTTTTGAGGGATGAGTTGGGAGATTCGAAGAGATGAAGTTTTGTGCAAATTTTGTGTAATCTGATTTTTGGGAGGTTTCAGGCTTCAAGCATTGTGTGTTTTGGTTCCATAATGTTTGTATATCATGTCTTGATTAGTCAGAGAGTGGGTGATGGCCTGGTTTGATTGGTATGGTGTAAAATGTAAAAAGTCAACATTGGTTGTACCTCAAGCATGGGCACGGGTCAGAGCTGGATTTGGGAATGTCTGGCCTCAGCTGAGATCAAGGAAAGCTTATGGATCATATTTGATGAGCTGGAACACATGGAGCTAGGGTTTGTATGAGTTTTGCATATTTTCCCTCTTTGGTGTTTCTTGTGATTCAAGGCATAAAATGATCCCATTCTTGGGCCAATTTTGATGCGTTGAAGTTGTTTGATCATGTTATGAAGTGTTTTTACACATTTGAAGTCATTAGAGGCCTTGGCAAGTGGTTTTACAAAAATCCCTCTTTGGTGCATTCTTGAAATTTTAGGATTTTTGCCAACTTTGAAAGGCCATATCTTGAGTTCTAGGATGAATCAAGAAATGTCCTTGCACTCTTTGAAAAGGGAAAGACCTAATCTACAACTTTCATGACCAAGAATTTTTCATTTGAAGCATTTTTGGTTGAGAAAGAGGAGGTTGAAAAACTTTCCCAAAATGGAATGTTTCCATTACAAGTCATTTCCATTTTTGGCAACTTTGCAAATGGCTCAAAATTATTCAATCTTGTGAAATTCCAACCTCTTCTAATGATCAAATAAAGATCATAGAACTTCAATTTGATGAAAATAACCCTTTGGTTCCATTGTTGGGGGCCTCAGATGCCCTGATTTTGACTTAACTTGCTCAAGAAGCTACCCAGTGAACATATGACTTCCACAATGAATTTCTTCATCAAACTTGGTACACATGATCCTTATGACATATTAAGAACATTAGAAACAAGAATGGCCCAAAAATTTGGAGTTGAGTCCTCTAAAACCAAAACCCTAATTTTGATCATCTGTGTAGTGAAAACCCTAGCTCTGCTTCCATGCTTTGCCAGTTCTTGTGATCTCTTGACTTCTATGAACTTTAAGGGACATAATATGATGATAGAACACACATGGACCCTCTTGGATCTCTTTGAGGCCTTTGGGATGGCTTAGATGGAATCTTGGATTGCTCAGATCACCAACCCTAGATGCAGATGAACTTGAACTTATGCTGTGAAGCAAAAATGCAATATGAGATAGTATGCCTATGTTAATGCAAACATGAAATATCACAAGCCATGGTGTGAAATGAGTGAGGGCAAATTTGGGGTGTTTACATTAAGGTAATGGCATAAATGCCTTATTCAATTTGGATCAAAGGAAGTGAAGGAAAAGACCAAAAATGTTACTTATGACCTATGCAACTTAGAAAAATATCAAATTACTTAGAAAAATTATGTAAACTTGACAATTGGGATCACAATCCAGAAGGTGACTTGTGTCCAAAACAATCTTACAAAAATTCCTATTTTTGAATGGTCTAATGAGGTGTGGAAGGTAATTAGGGTTTATGTGCACACATGTGAAAGAATAGGACCAAAACATGACTTACCATGACCTAAAAATCAAAACAAAAATATTTTTGGGAGGCTTAGGGAGTCCACTTCTCCAAACACTGACCTCCTTGAGCCGTCAAACACTCGAACCACCAAGTCACTGGGCTTCAGAATAACTCCATCATAATCCAATTTCATTAACGCTTTCTTGGGCAATACATTCAGTGATGACCATGTGTCTACCAACATATGGGATAACACCGCACCTTTACACTCCAAATAAATATGCAATGTCCGATTGTGGGAACGACCCTCAGATGTCAGGTCCATATCAGTAAATCCCAGTCCATGACTGGCGTTCACACTGGACACCACAGTTTCTAATTGGTTCACTGAGATATCCTGAGGTACATAGGCTTTGTTCAGGATGTTTAAGAGAGCTTTTCTATGAGAGTCATAACACATTAACAGAGACAAGATGGAGATCTTTGATGGAGTCTGTTGCAAGTGGTCTACGATTTTATAATCGCTCTTCTTGATGATTCTTATAAACTCTTATGCTTCTTTGTCAAATGTAAGATCAGGGTCAACCACAGGTGTGGGCTCATTAGTAGTTACTGGTTGCTTGCCCCTAGCCTTAGCTTGGGCCTCAACAATATCTCTAGGTGGCACTACACTGTTTCTAAGTGTCTCAGGCGCAAACAATCTTCCACTCCTAGTAAAACCTCTTACCCTAATGTTCTCCACCTGAGCTGGAGATATACTAGGCGTGGCCAAGTCTTGCTTTTGGCCATTGCAATACACTCCACCTCCATAATTCCATGGGATGCCCCTATCACTTTGGTACATCACAGGCCCTACAATAGTAATAGTTATTGGTGCCACTCTGGCTTGAGGAGGAGCCTGTACTGGATAATAGAAAATGGTCACTGTCGAAACTTCTTTTGCAACTCTATCAAACTGCAGGATCCCTTCATCAATCATACTTTGTACCCCCGTTCTCAATTGCTCGCAACCATCAGGAGCCTCAGCACAATCTGGACAATCATTCTTACAACCCTAAAAGATACCCTTATGGGCCAAACAAGCTTTGACAGTACTCAATGGAGTTTGCAGGTTATCGACATCATGCACCAAATTCAGATTCTCTCCGTTGTCAATCGCTTTGGAATCTATTAAATCCTGAACAACGTGCTTCAGGGCTTTACAGTTCTCTGTAGTGTGACTGGGGGCTCCGTAATGGAATTCGCACCGGGCATTTACATCATAGCCTTCAGGGAATTTTCTCGGCCTCAGAGGTTGTAAAGTTCTAAGCTGGAACATTTGGAGTTGGAGAAGATTCTCCAAGAGTTGTGAGTAAGACATAGGTGGAGTTTCAAGATGCCTTTCTCTAGCCTTTTGAGAATAATAGGGACGAGGAGCCCTCTATTGCTGATAACCCTGTTGGCGTTGCTGTTACGGTTGCTGAACTTGTTATTGATTAGACTGAGCTGAAATTGTAACAGGAGCCACTTGCTGATAAACACCTCTATTACCTTTGCTTCTCTATGCGTACATAGCTCCAGTTTCTCCTTCCCTCTTTTTCACAAAAGGTTTCTTGATATCGGAAGCTGAAGCACCACCATTCTGGATCTTTCCCTGCTTAATCCAGCTCTCTATCCTCTCGCCAGTTAAGATAATGTCTGAAAACCCACTTGAAGAACACCCAACCAACCTTTCCATGAAGTGCACTAGAAGGGTGTCCATGAAAAGGTCTACCATTTCTCTTTCTAGCAAAGGCGGTTGTACCTTGGCGGCCACCTCATGCCATCTCTAGGCATAATCTTTAAAACTTTCCGAATTCTTCTGCGCTAAACTCTGAAGTTGAGTGCGGCTAGGCGCCATATCAATGTTGTACTGATATTGTTTAAGAAAAGCTTCCCCTAGCTCTTTCTAGTTTCAAACAGAGCTCCTTTCCAACTTCATATACCATTCCAATGAGCCTCTAGAGAAACTATCCTGGAAATAGTACATCCAAAGTTTCTCGTCCCTAGTATGGACAACAATCTTTCGTAAAAATCCTGCAGATGCGTTTTGGGGCAGGTGTTACCATTGTACTTATCAAAGGTTGGTGGCCTGAACTTGGGAGGAATGACCACTCCAGGAACCAAGCCCATATCAGATACATCTATCCCGAGAGTGTTTCTACACTCAAGGTCCTTAACCTTCTCAGCCAGCAACAAAAAGTCTTGAAAATTTCATTCCATGCCAAATCCCATATCATTATTAATAGGAGGGAACTAATCCTCTTGTCGGTCTTCCACAAGAATAAGAGTTGGTGTGCCAGTCTCTGGAACTGGAGGTCCACCTCCTCCATTGTTGTTGTTGGGGGGATTCCCTTGAGCATCTGGTGTGAACACTAGAGGGTCAGTCTGGGAAGGATTAAGCCTCTGCATGGCATTCCTCAGATCTTGCTGTCCTTGGGCCATACCTTGCACTATAACGATAAATTCCCCCATCAGGGGGCGAAATTCATTGAGATCTGTCTGTACTGCCTCCATGATAGTTCTTTTGTTGTTGCGGGTTGCGTATCGATGAGGAATATTTTGTTTGAGGTGACGGGTCTTGGCAGCTATCGCAATTTTTACCTGGAGAATAGATAAGTTAAGTAACCTGGAGAAACCTGCAAAAGAAAAATGCAAATGATATGTATGCAATGATGTGTTCCTCTTATCCTCAAGGTTTTGTTTTACTTTCCCATTCCGGTATTAAGAGAATAGCCTTTGCAAGAAGACCTTGTGTGGCATTCAGATGTGAAATGGTAGCATTTAATATCCCGTGTCCGTGCAAAAGATAACAACCAGAGATTTAAGGCCAATCAAAAGAAAACTGGAATAGCAAAGTCCCCGTAGGGTGCAAGTTCATACATCAAAGAGAGAAAGTACATCTGCAAGAGAGGAATCCCATAAAAGGCCTGTGGGTAATCGAAACGTATGAATACAAGACTAAAGCCTAGAAAGATCTACATCCTGCAACCTCCAGCTAAGGCGTTTGACACCTTGAAGCAACTGGGCTACGTCTGGATGGTCTGGTTCCTGTATGAGCTTTTGAATCAGGAGATCCCTAAGGTCAAAAGAGGCATGCGACTCCTCAATTTGTTGTAGGAACACCTTCTCACTCTCTTTGTTTGCAATTGACTCAGTCTTGGTCTTCTTGACATCAGCTCTAAGTATCAACTCCTCTATCTCTTTCTGAGCATCCTCCACTTCCTGTTGACTCTTTGCTATATCTTGAAGATGACTCTTCTCATGGTGGTGGGCCTTTTGAAGGAGCTATCCTTGTTCAGCTAAAGAATCTTGAAGACCTTTGATCTCTAACTTGTATTTGGCCTCTAACTCTTTCTGCTTCTTCAAGTTGTCTTCCCATTTCTCCCGCCACAAAGTTATCGCTTCATTAGCTTCATTCAACTCTTTCTTTTCTTTTCGGCGCTGGCTCGCCTTGTGAGTTTTAGCTAATCCTCTTTTCTTGAAATAGATTTCTCTCTCCTGGAAGTCTTGCTACTTAAGCCTGACCATTTCTTCAGCCTGGTGAGCTCTCTCTTCCAACTTCTGGTTTTGAATCTTCAACTTCTGGCATGAGTTGTTGGCCTCCTGATTCTCCAACCTGAGTTGCTTAACTAATGCTTCCAATTTCTGATATTCCTGAAGAGGGACTGAAGTTATAGGGACTACTTCCTTAGGGTAGAAAGGTGGTTCCTTGGAGAATGGGAGAAACAAAGTCTCTACACGATCTTCCAACCAGGTGGCAAAAGGATCATAAGTCTTTGGATATACTCTCCCAAAGTCCTTCTTCCCCTTCATTATTCTAACCTACCAAGCTTGGGATACTAGTATACTCATCTTCAAGTTACCTTCTGTTGGAAAGTATAGTGACTCATTTATCTCTTCAATCAATGGTAAAGCCCTCAAAGGATAACCAACCTATTTTCTGGACAAGACATAATTATAACTGATTCCACCTTTCCTTCCTATCAGGGGTACATTTGAAAAGCTACCACAACTAACCATGATTTATTTGCCAACAAGATCCCTGTTGCATCCCCAATCAATGTCATCTGAGGTTAAGCCCATCAATCTTTTGGACAACTTCCAAGATTGTTTCAAGTCTTGGAAAGGTCCTGATTTTGGGAGTTGCCTTACAAACCAGTCAGCAAACAAGGGAGCACAACAGTTCACATGTCCCTTTCTCTTTTCTTTCCTGTAATGGAACCCATAGTAGAAGTCACCCAGCAATGTAGGCATTGGGTTTCTTTTGAAAAAGATGGTGATAGCCTCCATGCTGATTAGTCATTTCTCTCCTGGGAATAAGCTTATCCCATACACTATCATAGCTAGTAATGCTCTGAAATCTGCCCATTTGTTTCCCAATTCCATAACATGAGCTTCTGTGATGAGAAACTCCAAAGAAATCCCCTTACCCTGGATGGCTTCTAGCCCCATCTTGAATCTGAGCATACTCAAGTGACGGGCAGCAGTAATGTCTTCATAAGGAGGGCTCCTCTCTAAAGCATAATAAGGCATACTTTCTCTAATGGGAATATTCAGGATACTGGAGACCTCCTCCATTGTAGGTGCCAAAATGTAATTTGGGAAAACAAAGACTCGTAGTTGTGGATCATAGAATTGCAACAAGGAATGCAGGTTATCCCTCTGATCAACTGTTGGCTTATTTACATATTCCAGAATCTTTCCATACTCTCTTTTGAAGTCATCAAGAACTTTGTCACTCATCAAGCTGATCAACTTCTAAATACCCTCTGTCTCAGGTTGTGGGAAAGTATAGTGAACATTCTTCTTCCTTAGAGTCTCCATCTTGAAGCAGCAATATGATCGGGAATCGGAAGTAATATGAACCCTGAGAATAAAAATAACACATATGATTAATGATGTCATGATGCTTATGCAAGGCAAGACATGTGATCAGTGATGTGTCTGTGTAGTCATATAATCAAGTGTCTATGCAGGGTCACAACATCACCACAAACATCTCTCTGATCAGAGGTTCAAATCTCAAAATCAATGTGTAACAGAACAGATCACAATACTGAAGCATACTGGTACAGTGGGTTTGTTGAAGGTTAAGGTTCCTGCAATCCTGTAAATCCCTCCCAATCTCACGGGTGTGCTACTCGGGTCACCATCACGGACTCTCAAAGTCAAGCAACAATAATATGTTCACCATCTCCGAGAAATGGCTCATGACCAAAGCAGGGAATCCGTTTGGCATTATGTACTACCCAGGGAGGTCTCAGCTGAGTCCAAGGAAACGAGCATCCCTCATAAGTCCCCAGCTTCAAGCACTGAATCGAGAAACAATAGTACATTCATCCCGAAGGGTACAATACTATCGTCATACGAACAGTTTGTCTTAACTGGATTCCTATGAGAGAACCAGGCCATCCTAAGCGAGTTCCTAGTGGGCCCTCGAATGCGAGTGGGTTTGCCAACAAATATGGTCTGCCACTATCATCACCGGAGAGGGATGTTTCCACAAAGGTTCTCAATGATCGGTCCCCTAACTGCACATAACTATCAATGTTGGGTATTGCCCCAAAAATATTCTGGTATCAATACATTTCCAAGAAGGTCGCAAGTCTGGGTGTGGAACTCACTACTACCAACATAGCAAGATGCCATGAAGCCAAAGTGGAACCACTCTAAGTCCTAAGGTGCACTCGAGCCCCGGTTACGAGCTCATCTCATTGTAACAAAACCCATCCCATAGAAAAAATGAAACCAACACAGTCCAGTATATGATGCATGTGAAAATAAATACTGTAAGCAGTAAATAAATGTTGTAAAGTAAAGTGTAAATGAAAACAGTAAATAAACACACAGCAACACACATATAAACACCCAAAGAAGAAAAACCAAACAGGCGCTAGGATTGATTCTACAAGGGAAACTAGAGATTCTGGGTTCGGTCCCCAGCAGAGTCGTTAGCTGCCGCTCCCGGGATTTTCATCCTAGTACAAACGCGAAAGTGGCGTGGAAAAGGTAGAGTCGCCAGCCAGGCATTTTTATCCCGAAGGAACGGGAAAGGTAATGTTGCACAAACCTAAGGAAGAAGGAAAGGACAAGGTTCTGCAAACCAAAGATCTGGGTAAGGGAGTCGGTTACGACCTGGGAAGGTATTAGCACCCCAGATTGTCTTACATACCCGACGGGATCCACGCTTGCTTGTTTGTTTGAAAGGGTAAAAGAATATAATTGTTGCTGAACAAAAGAAATGCTAATTGGAACTGGAATGAGAAAGGGAACTAGAAAAGAAAGAGGAAAATATAGGGAAAATAAATAATGTGCTCGAACGGGCCCTACCCCGCTGCCTACGTACCTCATCGGGAAAATGAGGATTAGAGTCCACGTAGTTCGCCTAACTAAGGCGAGAACTATTTGTTTGTGTTTTTTATAGCTGGAACTACTTATGTCTATGCTCAGGTGTTGCAGGATCGTCTGGTACGAGTGCATTTACCGTCTTGCATGCGAGACAAGTCGTCACAAGTTCGCGTTTAGAGTGAATGAGGTGAAAAGAGAACTCCCGCAGGAAAGTCGCTTATTGTTTGTTGTTTTCTTTTTAAGAGTTTTTATGAATTTGGCACAAGGAAGTGAATTCAAACTCTTTTCCATGGAATGTGTACTTGATACTACATTTCAAGATGGAATAATAGAACAAGCACACCAAGCAAGGAGAATTTATCCAAGACTTGTTCCCAAGGATTAGGGTCTAAGTTCACTAGCCTGTTGAACTTATTACATGTTTTTGTAGCTTTTTGAAGAAGTATCTTTTAGATTTTCTTTGTGGAAATAATCTCTTGATCAGACTTGTACATCATGCTAGACAAGCCCACACTATTCCAATATGGAATGAATGTAAGTGCCCCATAGAATAAGGCTATACACAAGAGATTCTTTCATGCATTTATTAAGTGTTTTTTATTTTGTTTGATGATGAGAAAAGAAGACTCAATAGAAAAAAGGTCAAAGCTAATGGGGGACTAAGACACAACCCTAAGTTATCTTATTATGTACAAAAGTTTATCATATGGTTTGTGAGGTAATCTAAACCTAAGGAAAAGAAAAGCAAGTTAGAGTTCAACTTACTTCCTGAGGAAGTTAAGTTGAATCTAAAGAACAAATGGGAAGCCTATTAACAAAGCACCAAGTGCTAAGACAAACACAATTAACATGCATAAGATATAGGAATGAAGTAATACTTACCTCAATCTTCCCTCCTACAAAACAAATGTTAGCATGATGAAGTAATTTGAATAATTATAACATGGCAAAATTCAATAAACAACTCACACTAGCTAATAAGAGCACTAATGAACTTCTAAGCCTAAAAATAAGTTCTAAAGCAATCTACATGTTAGCTACTCTCTAGGGGAAGGAACTAAATCATATTAAAAGTATCTAAAGGGATGAAGTGAATCAAATTCAAACTATGCCCTAAAGTGTTATCAAACCCCAATGAAACCTAAGGATGAAGTTAAAAGGGAAACCTAAGGGTTTTAGCATATTAAAATCTCCTAAAATCAAAGGTGAGTGCAAAGTCCAGAACTTACTACTAAATGAAAATGAAGGATGAGATTAGATCATATGAGAAAGAATAGATTCAAGTTAAGGAGATTCAAACATGAGATTGGAAGATGAAAGAATGCACATGGAAACATGGTTCTAAAAGTGAAACAAATGACTTAGAAAGAAAAATAAAAAAAAAAAGACCAATGAAGTTTGAACTCCCCATACAAAAACCAGAGGCTTGATGAAAAGTTAAAATGAAATTTAGACTCCCAAAATACTCACAAATGAAGTGGTAAGAAGTGTCTTAAGACTAAGTGTCACAAATTAGGGTTTTAAGGACCTTTAGGTGACAAATGAAGTTCAAAAGAATACAAAGGCTCTAAGCTTGAGGTAAACATATGTATATGATCACAATAAATTTATGAGACACAAAACAATGATATTACAAGGTTAGCTTATTCACAAATGGAATTTGAGATGGCTAATGTAGAAGAAGAAGTAAGATTAGGTCAAAGTAAGGCATGTATGACTTATGACTCAAGAAACCCTAAAATAACAAAGGTGAAGACCTAAGGAGGGTACTTAACTCTTGAAGACATCCCATAGGATCTATTAGACTCAAAATCAAGACCTTAAGGTAATGGCATAAATGCCTTATTCAATTTGGATCAAAGGAAGTGAAGGAAAAGACCAAAAATGTTACTTATGACCTAAGCAACTTAGAAAAATATCAAATGGCTTAGAAAAATTATGAAAACTTGACAATTGGGATCATAATCCAGAAGGTGACTTGTTTCCAAAAATATCTCACAAAAATTCCTATTTTTGAATGGTCTAATGAGGTGTGGAAGGGAATTAGGGTTTATGTGCACACATGTGAAAGAATAGGACCAAAACATGACTTACCATGACCTAAAAATCAAAACAAAAATATTTTTGGGAGGCTTAGGGAGTCGTCTGATAATGCAAAAAGGATGGACAATTTATCATTTATGGTTTAGAAGAACAAAAATAGACAAATTGATTGGTCAGAAAAAAGGAAAATAGGAAGAAAATTAATTGGGAAATTAATTCTGCCTTAAAAAAAGGACTAAAATGAAAACAAAAATTATAGAAAATTAATGAAAAATATGAAGATCATTTATGAAATTTTTGGGAATTTTTAAAGGTGTTTTGGTATTTTATAAAATCAAAAACGAAAATGAAATAAAATTGAATAAAAGAAAATAAAAGAAATAAGAGGACTGAGTTGGATTGGGCCTAGGGGGTCAAAATAGAAAAGAAATGAACTGCTTTGGGCTTAGGACATGCACGTTGGGGGTGTTAATATGAACCCGAACGTTTCCTTCATAAAATCAACACGTGAATGGCATGTGAGTTTTTTATTTGCTGGCAAGATCATGGCCACTGGATGGGAAAAGATCAAATGGACACGTTATAAAGTTACACAAAAACTAGGGCACACTGTTCAGGTGACCAGAGCTATTCTCCGATCACCTTCTCCAGTCAACTCTAATTAGGGCATTCTAAAATTGGACCTAAAATGGAAACTAAAACCATAGTTGGACTCGCCTCACACCACTAATCAATAATTTGGCCTTGATTTTCATGTAAGGTTCATATGCTATGCAAATCGAAGCAAGCAATTTCAACCCTGAAAAATGAATCTAAGCACCTAGGGTGCATATCAACTAGCCAACATCACCAAAGCTTCTACCAAGCTCAACATCATACAAAACAATAAAAAAATCATGGAAATCATGCAAGATAGGTTCAGTGTGAAACCTGGAAATGCAGAGATGCTTGAAACTGAAGAAAACCAGAGATATGGCTCCTATTGACGCTTTTCTTGATCTTGAATGCTTGCAGAGTGAAATAAACACTCTGTGAATCGAGGATCTTGAGAAGCTGATGAAAATGCAGAGCAATTCCACTGGATGCAATGATGAGATTTTGGAGGATTCAGGCTGCAAGTTCCATGGATATGATGCAAAACTTGATGTTGATGATGGCTTGAAGGAGGTTGAGATTGGATTGATGAAGTTTGAAGAACCTTGATCCAAAATGCAGTTGAACTTCAAGATTATGCAGTGAAGATCCTTGATGAATCAAGCTGTGAATTCCATGGATATGATGTAAAGCATGATGATGATGATGATGAACTGAAGGAGAATGGATCAATATGGAGAAGATGAAGATTCTTCGAATCCAAATGCAGCAGAAGAAATTGAGAGGATTTGATGAATGAAGAGTGAGATTTTGAGCAAAATGAAGTGTGTTTCCTGATTCAGTTATGGAGAAGCTTATGTATGTGAGGTTAATCCCTTAACCAACTCAGTTAATAGTTGGAACCCTAGTTAACTTAGTCAAGTTAGTTATGGTGAGTGGAATTTGTTATTTAGTGAGTTGGAAGTGTTTGTAACAAGGGCAATGCGAAGCTGAGTTTGCTTAGCTCGAATTCTATCCAATGTGATGAAGAACATGATCATTATGATGAGGTTTAGTGTGATGGACCTGGTTTAATCAATGTTGCAACATGTATTAGATATATTTCAAGCTTGTTCCTCATGGTGCACATGGTAGCTAACATGATCATGCAACCATGTGATTGATTGCACCCCAAGTGATGAACTTAGTGAGCTCAACATGTTCAAATACTGCAAACAAAACTTGATTGAATAAGATTGCAACCTTTTCTCATTTCCTTGACAAAAAAGAAACCAGCTTGCAAGTGATGATCTTCCATAGATTGTTTCTTCATGCTTAAGGCACCAAATAATGACAATCTTGTGCTCAATTTGAAGTGAATATTTCATAGAACAACTTTGATGTTTGATCCATGATGGGATGATGCCATTTGGTACATTGAAAATGTCATGGAACATTGAGTAACAAAAGTGCACAATGGGCCTGTACACCTTGCCTTGCTTCGTTCCTATGATGCCTATGCATGACCAGTTGTGAGACACACATTTTGCCCTTCCATAACTCTTAAACCACTGATCAAATGAGAAATCTTTGAACATTAAAGTTGTTGGAAATATGTAAATAAACAAATTTGTAGTTCAAAGAAATTACCTTTGAGGATTGAATGATAAGGAAAAATGTCTTAACTTGTTGACCCCCACCTGTTTGAGGAAATGCCAGGCAGGGCGCGCACAGGCCAGCAGGCTGCCTCGCCCATGACCTAGTTCTTGCCCTATTTTGCTCAAACTTTGCATGATCATATCTCTCTAAAATTTTATGCTATGAGTGAGTTCCACATATGTATTTGAAGCCTAAGATGCCCTATTTAATTGGCTCAAGGTAGAATTTTCATAGCCCTTGTATTTTGGGAGAAGGCCTCTCTTGAAGTGGCTGCAAAAATGGCCAAAACTTGCCATTTTTGACAACCCTAATTTTCCAAAAATGGTAAGTTTTGGTTTTCTTGATTTCTCTTGATTCCTCCATCATTTCTTGATAAAATTTGAACCATAGGATCCTTGTAACCCTAATTTCATGATTTTGATCTCAAAAAGTTAGGAGTTGACTTTTTCCTCAGCATGGTTGACTTTTCCCCAATTCCCTGATTTTCAATCATCTGGCCAATTGAACCTCTTCCAAAATGTTTCTATGGATGAAATTTGAACCCTAGGAACTTGACATCATATAGAAGACAATGAAATCAACTTTGGATCAAAATTTCACTGAGAAGCTCGATAGAAAAGAAACCCTAATTTGGCCCCTTTTCATCAGGAGATGTTGCACTGCTTGTCTCCTTTGATCAATTCAATTATTTTCAAGACTTGTGGCTTCAAACGAAGACTTATGGGATGTTGTGAATTCTTTTCACAATGTTGAGAAGCTTTGTGGCCCATTGGTTGTCTTTGTATAACCTTCAATTGCTCCAATCATTGATCACATACCTATGCCTCAGCCATGATGAACATGATGCAATATTTTTGATTGTTACATGAATTTGTTTATGCTAAATGCTATGCAAAATGTTGAGAAAATGTGAGGGAAAACTTTGAGGTATTACAATTACCCCTCTGAAAAAATGCAGCCTCACATCGATGTGCTTGATTCTCTCATGATAGGTTGAATTCTTCGACAAGTGTATTGCACTTTGACTATCACATTTAACAGTGACAACTCAACCTTGAAGTTTCATCTCCTTTGCAAAACCTTTAAGCCACAATACTTCCTTTGCAACTTCAGTTAGAGCGAATATTCCGCTTCAGTGGTTGATAAGGCAACAACCTTCTGAAGTGTTGCTTTCTAACTGATTGATGTACAAAACATAGTGAACATGTATCCAGAAATAGATTTTCTAGAATCCATACAACCTGCATAATTAGAGTTGACACATCCTTCGATTTCTACTTTACTATCTTAACTCAAGGCTCCAACATAAATTAGGATTATGTTTGGGGTTCCATTTATGTACCTTAAAATACACTTCAATGCTTGCTAGTGAGCCTTTCCAGGATTCGCCATGTACTTGCTTACAAGACTTACTGCATATGCTATGTCGGGTCTAGTACAAACCATAACATACATCAAAGAACCCACTATTTTAGAATATTAGATGATATCCATATAAGTTCTTTCGACATTAGTACTGGGACACTGATATATACTTAGCTTGAATTGACGGTTTATCGGAGTCACAATGGGCTTTGAATTCGACATACCAAACTTTTTGAGAATCTTCCGTAGGTATGCACCTTGAGATAAGCATAATTCCGACTACTTTCTATCTCTTCGGATGTCAATCCCAAGAATCCTGGACGCATCTCCCAAATTTTTCATGTAGAACTCCTTATTGAGTTCAGCCTTTACCCTCCTTATATCTTCGACATTGTCGCTTGCTATTATAATATCATCCACATAGAGAAAAACAATAACAAATGAATTACTAGGTCGAATTTTGAAGTAAACACATTGGTCGAACTGACTTCTAATGAAACTTATGCCTGTCATGAACATGTTGAATCTCCTATTCCACTGTCGAGGAGATTGTTTCAGCCCATATAAATATCTCTTCAGTTTTCACACATAATCTTTCTTCCCCTTTTCGACATACCCTTCAGGTTGCCTCATCGGGATTGTTTCATCTAGATCACCATACAAAATGCAATCTCCACATTCATCTGTTCCAATTCAAGGTCGAACTGTGCCACCACGGTAAGCAACATTCAAATGGACATGTGATTCACAATAGGATAGAACACATCATTGAAGTCAACACCTTCTTTCTAAGTGTAACCCCTAGAGACCAATCTTGACTTGTATATCTTCGACGTCACTCCTTCGATTCCTTCCTTAACTTTGAAAATCCACTTACAGCTAGCTAACCTGGCTCTAGCAGGTTTCCTGATTAGTTTCCATGTATTGTTATCATGAAGAGATTTCATCTTATAATCTATGGCCTTCATCCATTCAGTCTTATTTCGACTTCTCATAACTTCCTTATAGTCTCTAGGTTCTTCGTCTAGAACCTAACTTGCATAGATTAAGGCATAAGCTATAAGATCTGCATATCCAAGTTGTCGCTCCCGGGATTTTCATCCTAGTACAAACGCGAAAGTGGAGCGGAAAAGGTAGAGTCGCCATCCAGGCATTTTTATCCTGAAGGAACGGGAAAGGTAATGTTGCACAAACCTAAGGAAGAAAGAAAGGACGAGGTCCTATGAACCAAAGATCTGGGTTCAGGAGTCGGTTACGACCTGGGAAGGTATTAGCACCCCAGATCGTCCGCCATACCCAACGGGATCCACGCTTGTTTGTTTGTTTCAAAGGGTGATAAATAAGAATGTTGTTGAACAAAAGAACTGCTACTGGAACTGGAATTGAAATGAGAAAGGGAACTGGAAAAGAAAATGGAAAGAAAGGGGTAAAATGTAGGGAAAATAAGAATGTTTTTTTATGGCTGGAACTGCGTATGTCTATGCTCAGGTGTTGCAGGCTCTTCTGGTACGAGTGTGTTTACCGTCTTGCATGCGAGACAAGTTTCTGCGAGTTCGCGTTGAGAGTGAATGAGGTGAGAAAAGAAGTTCCCGCAGGAAAGTCGCTTATTGTTTGTTGTTTGCTTTTTATGAGAGTTTTTATGAATTTGGCACAAGGAAGTGAATTCAAACTCTTCTCCCTGGAATGTGTATTTGCTACTACATTCCATGATGGAATAGTAGAACAAGGACACTAAGTAAGGAGAATTTATCCAAGACTTGTTTCCAGGGATTAGGGTCTAAGTTCACTAGCTTGTTGAACTTATTACATGTTTTTGTAGCTTTTGTGAAGAAGTATATTTTAGATTTTTCTTTGTGAAATAACCTCTTGATTAGACTTGTACATCATGCTAGACAAGCCTACACTATTCCAAGATGGAATGAATGTAAGTGCCTCATGGAATATGGCTATACACAAGAGATTCTTTCATGCTTTTATTAAGTGTTTTTGATTTTGTTTGAAGATGAGAAAAGAAGACTCAAAAGGCAAAGGTCAAAGCTAATGGGGGACTAAGACACAACCCTAAGTTATATTATTATTGTAATACCTCAAAATTTTCCCTCTCATATCCTCACATTTTGCATAGCATCTTGCATACACAAAGTCATAAAATAATCAAAAACATTGCATCATGTATAGCATAGCTGAGGCATAGGTATGTGATCAATGACTGGAGAAACTGAAAGCTATACAAAGGCAACCAAAGGGTCACAAAGCTCCTCAATCATGTGCAAGGGGTCTACAACATCCCACAAGTCTTCATTTGAAGCCTCAAGTCTTGGAAAGAAGTGAATGGCTCCAAAGAATGCAAGCAGTGCAATATCTCCTGAGGAAATGATCCAAATTAGGGTTTCAATTGTGAAGGGCTTCTCCATGAATTTTTGAGAAAAAGGGGATTCCATTGTGTTCTATATGACAACAAGTGTATAGGGTTCAAATTTCATCCACAAGTTCATTTTGGAAGAGGTTCAATTGGTCAGATGATTGAAAATCAGGAAATTGGAGAAAAGTCAACCAGGTTGAGTAAAAAGTCAACTCTGGACTTCTTAAGGTCAAGGTCATGAAATTTTGGTCACAAAGTACTTATGGACCAAATTTGATCAAGAAAGAATGGAGAAATCAAAGAAAAAACAGTTTTTGGGGACTATGTATCGATACATGTTTGTTGTGTAGTTTTGGAAATGGACTATGTATTGATACATAAGCAGGATGTATTGATGCATGATCAGTAAAACCTGCAGGATGCATCGATGCATCCGTGTTATGTATCGATACTAACATGCATCGATGCATCCGTGTTATATATCAATACATATCAGTTAAAAAATTGACATGTATCGATGCATCCGTGTTATGTATCGATACATAGTTGTTGTTTTTGCTAAAAATTTCCAATGCTTCAGTATGTATCGATGCATACCCATATGTATCGATACATGATGTTGTTTTTCTACTAAAAAGCTGTTGTATGATGCATAGAAAGGGGCAATGACAGTGCTGTCTTGGGGATGAGTTCAGGGGTGACTTGTGCACATACTAGAGCTCATTTAGCTTCACATTTGCTTCTATTAAAACCTCAACTATTGTTGCTACATTAGATTGGTCCTCACCACAAGGATCATGAGTTGGTGTACACTAGATCCATTGGTCTCAAGCTGCATTTAGCCTCTGATTTTGTTGCATCAGCAGGTTATCATTATGTGTATGCAGGACCACTTTAAAGGTTGTGCATCTCACAATCAAGTGAGAAAACTCAAGCTGCAATCCTTGAGAAATTAAGTTGGTGTTTCACTTCACTAATCTTCAGCATAAGCTTCATGTTCTCTGCAGCATTGGATTGATTTCAACTGAAGAAGGTTCTAGAAATCCAGCTGGCATAACTGTCATAACTAACTTCACTCATTTATCTCACTTCACTCAGTTAACCAAGGCTAATTAACCCTGGTTCTAACTGTTAACCAGAGGTCTAATGCTCTATAAAAGGATGAGTAGTGACTGAGTTTGGGGTTCAACTTCATTTTCACTCAAATCACACCAAAATCCTCCAAATTTGGCTCTGCATTTTCTCTGCAAATTCTCTGTATTTTGAAGGATTAAGCTTCCACAACCATAGCATTGATCTTCTTCTTCCTTGTGCTTCTTCAAGCACCATTCATAGTGCATTTTCATGGAGATTTGAAGCTGGAAATTTGAAGTTGCATCATCACAACATTTCCACCTTTTGGATTGAACAAGCTAAATCATCATCCAACAAGCCTCATTGAGCATCAATTCATCACCAGCATCATGATTTGCAGCATATCCATGGAGTTTATAGCTTGAATCATCAAGAATTCACTTCTGAATTTTTTGCATCTTCATTAATTTCTCAAGATTCTTCATCAACAAAGTGTTTATTTCACTTCACAAAGGATCAAGATCAAGCATAGAAGACATTGGAACCTCGCCTCTGGATTTCTACAACTCTAAACACCACTGAATTTCAGGTTTCATCTTCAATTCCATTGACACGAATTCTGATTTTTTTGGTTGTTTTGTGTTGATAAGAGCTCCATAGGAGCAACGCTTGTGTTGGCTAGTTGATAGGCATCTTAGGTTATTAGATTCAATTTTTAGGTTGATTCTTGTGTGCTTTGATTTGCATTATTCATGAGCCTTAGGAGAAAGTCAAGCCTAGATTGTTGACGTACTTAAGGAGACAAATCCGTCCATGGCCTTATTTTTCAGTTTGGTAGACATTTGTCCAAACCCTAACCGGAGAGTGATCGGAGAAGATGACTAGAGTTTAGCTCCGGTGACCGGAATAGTAAGCCTAGCATTAAGTGGGAACATAACATAGCTGTTAGATCAGTTTCCATCTGACGAACCAGAATCAGCCACCACATTAATGATCATGTGCCAATCATGTGCCATATTTTGTGAATTTTTTTTCAGATCACTATTTGCACCCCAGCATGTTTGGGTCCATCCCAATTCAGTTCAACTTTCCACTTCCTGCACCCCTCTCCATTTTCTTTGTTTCTTTAATTTCTGCTTTGATATAGTTTCAGTTTTAATCCACAAAAAATACCAAAACTCATGATAAAATTCCCCAAAAATCACAGAGACTTCCTAACTCATTTAAGAAAATTTTCATACTCTCACTTTCTGGTCTTAGCCATTTTTCAATTTTATTTCGATTTTCATTTTAATTAGTTTTCTATGGAATTCTTGCAGCTACACTTCATTTTGTTCATTTTATTTCTCCCACTTCCAGTTATCCTTTTGTCCCATTCTTTTTTTTTGTGATTAGAGGACTAGTAATAGAACTTGTAATAATTTTTGGTAGATTTTTAGGCCTTTTTATCCACTGTTTTGGCAGCATAGTTTGTGTAAAATTGTGTTTAGATCCTATGTAGATTTAAGTGACCATTTGATATAGTTAGGTTATGAATTTTTAGGAGATTTTTTAACACAACATTATATTTAGATTAGGGACCTTAAGGATTTAATCTTATATTTTTCCAGGACCTTTACCATTTTTTTGTGCTTTGACTTTATTCGAGTTTTCCATGCAAATCCACCTAGTTTCCACTTAGGGGTTTTAGTGCCATTTAGGGCATAGTTTGAGTGTGTTTCTCTTAATCCCTTTAGTTAATTTTGAAGTGACTTAGCTACTGACCTTAGAAGCTAGATAGCATATAAGATCCCTTAGGACTTGACTTTAGGCCTAGGAGTTCATTAACATCCTCCTTAGATAGTGTGATTTGTTTGAAAGATTTGTCATGCTAATTGTTCTTATTTCTCTATCATGCTAACATTTGTTTTGTAGGGTAGAAGACATGGTAATCACTTCATTCCTCATCTCTTATGAATTTAATTGTCTTTGCCTTAGCACTTGGTGCTTTGTTCATAGGTCCCTTTTGTTCTTTAGATTCAACTTAACTTCCTTAGGAAGTAAGTTGAATTCTAACTTGTTTCTTTCTTACTTAGGTTAGAATACCTTATTAACCATAGGACCACATCTTGTACATAATAAGATAAATTTAGGGTTGTGTCTTAGTCCCCCATTATCTTTGACCTTTGCCTTTTGAGTCTTTCTTTTCTCATCTTCAAACAAAATCCAAAAAGACTTAAAAAATACATGAAAGAATCTCTTATGTATAGCCTTATTCCATGGGGCACTTACATTCATTCCATCTTGGAATAGTGTGGGATTGTCTAGCATGATGTACAAGTCTTATCAAGAGATTATTTTCACAAAGAAAAATCTAAAAGATACTTCTTTACAAAAGCAGCAAAAACATGTAATAAAGTTCAACAAGCTAGTGAACTTAGACCCTAATCATAGGAAACAAGTCTTGGATAAATTCTCCTTGCTTGGTGTGCTTGTTCTATTATTCCATCTTGGAGTGTAGTAGCAAGTACATATTCCATGGAAAAGAGTTTGAATTCACTTCCTTGTGCCAAATTCATACAAAACTCTTTAAAAAAAAAAACAATAAGCGACTATCATGCGGGAACTTCTCTTCTCATCTCATTCATTCTGAACGCGTGTAACACGGTGGGAGAACTGACTTTAGTTATGTTGTGGATAGCAAGAGTCGCCACCAACTTTTATTTTATCCAAAGGAAAGGGCATAAAAGAACAGGAAAGACCTTAAAAGATTTGAGTTCGGGGGGTAGGTTATACAAAGGGAAGGTGTTAGCACCCTTTATATCCATGGTTATCCATGGGCTCTTAGTTACTTAGCTCACTTTAAATTGTTTTGAGAAGTGTAGTGTGTGATTAAAAATTTTCTTAAGCACTTTATAATGATCCTTGAATGGATATATATAAAGACTTTGTTTTGAAAATTTGTTTGAAATGTGAAGTGTAATGAAGTATTTTTTTGAAGAAAAGTGAGCAAGTACTTAAGAGGAACCTACCCTATGTTAAGTCTTTACTGTTCTTATATGTTCTTTCAATGGTAAGACTATCCTTATTATTAAGGAATATGTAGTCATTACCTTGGATGTATTTAAGGGTCGGGTGTAGGATCATCGTATGGTCAATGAAGGTAACTTAAGGGATGTCTTTAGCAATTCGTAGGGACTATCATCATTTATTCGAAGAGACAAGATCATTATTCTGTAGGCAACCTCGAAGGGACTTGATCTTTTAAACTGTAGGGACTATGATGATTTATATTTGAAGGGACTTTGCTTAAGACATCCCTATATTCGAGGGACTTGACCATTTTATTTTAAGGTAACCAAGAGGAATGTCCTAGGAAGTACAGATGGCGATCAAAGATCGACTTACGTGTGTGAGTGTTATTTTTCAGATATTTGTCTTGTATTTAATTTTCTAAGTTCAATTACTTACAGTTAGTTTTGCACTCCCTAAATTACTAACCACACAGTTAAATATTTACAAAGAAAATAAAGACGGAAAAATAAATCTACAAATTATTACAAGACTTTGGCAGATACATAATAGTCGGATAAGAATAAATTATAATGCAAGAATAATAGATATAATAAAATAATAAATAAGCAATAATAATAATAATAATGAAGCAAAAATAATAAAGTAATAATAACAATAAAGCAATAATAATAATAATAATAATAAAGCAATAATAATAATAAAGTAGTTATAATAATAATAAAGTTAAAATAAATTAAAGAAATAACAATTAAAATATTTAATTAAAAAGAAAAAGTTTAGGTTAGACAAGTTAGATTTTTTTGAAGTTATTAGAATTGATGGGAAAAAAAGTGAATTAAGTTTAGAGAAAAACAATTAAAGATTATTGAGAAAACTTTTAATTATTTACACTATATGATTATTACTATTATAATAAAATACTATTAATATATAAAATATTATTGACAAAAAGTTATTGAGAAATTTTTAGAGAGAAAAAATTAATTTAATATGTACAAAATAATAAAAGAGTTAGTATTTACAAAATAAAGATTTATTGTTATAAATAAGTAATAAAATAAGTTTATAAAAATAATTAGCATTTATTTACAAAAAATATAAAAATTATAGAAAAATATTAAATAATTAATTTAGTAGGTTTTCACGCCCTACATTACTAAACCACGCAGTTAATATAGGATCAATGGCAGAAATTTAAATGGCAGAAAAATAAAATGGCAGAAAATAAATGGCAGAAAAAGAAAATGGCAGAAAAATAAAATGGCAGAAAAATAAATGGCAGAAAAATAAAATGGCAGAAAATAAATAGCAGAAAATAAAATCCTAACTATTACAACGCTTTGGGACAATTACATAATAAACATGGCGAAAAATAAAACTGAAAATATTACAAGTTAAAACTTAAAATATTACAAGGGCGAAGCAATTACAGTGTATGAATAACATAAACATGAGCGAAAATAAGAAATAATAACAGGTTTGTTAAGGTTTGAGAAAAAGTTTATGATTTAGAGAAAATAACACGGTTAAAGTTTATAAGAAATTTTTAAGGTTTACATGAAAAATTAAGGTTTATGAAAATATAAAAAAAAAAATTTGTTGTTAAAAAAAAACTATATTGAATTATTAATTTAATAAAATAATTAATTAATTAACATTATGAATGGATTATGAAGATAAGTAATTAAAAAAAAGTTAAGAGTTTTTTTTTAGAAAATAAACAAATAAAATTAATCTAAATATTTAAGGTTAGTTAATTTAAGAAATTAGAGAATTAAAAACAATAGAGGAAATTAGGAGAAATTAGGAAAGAGAAGATAAACCCATGTTTCTTTGTCAAAATGCCCTCAAAATTATCAGCCTTGCCTTCTTGACACTAAGACACGCGCGCACATGTGAATGTACCTGGAAAATAGTTATTATATAATAAACTTGTTTCTTTGTCAAAATGCCCTCAAAATTACCAGCTTTGTCTTCTTGACACTAAGACACGCGCACATGTGAATGTACCTGGAAAATAGTTATTATATAATAAAACAAAACGTATAAAAAAAAATGGTTGAGGCAAAATCGTCAAGGTTTAGGAAAAAATCAGGGTAGTTAGTTATGAAAAAAATGTGCAGATCTAAATATATGTGTATGAATAACATAAAAATGATATGAATTAAAAAAGGAACAAAGATGTTGCTAACGCAAAATTGCGATCATCGCAACTATATCAGATCAACACAAATGTCACGCATCATACACCCAGATGTGAAAATAGCGTATCGACACGATCCGATCCGAATAATCTAAAATATATATATATATATATATATATATATATATATATATATATATATATATAATAAATATAAAAACTCGTATTAAGAACATAATAATAAAAAAAAGGTGTCACAAAATAAATTTATATATCTATACATGAATAACTTAACCATATAAATAACAAAGTGAGATGTACGCACTTATATAAACCATAACATGGTTTATTACCAAAAAAAACATATACAATAAAATAAATCAAGAGTTTATTATATGTATATAGCAACAAAAAAAATGGTGATATATACATAAATTTGAAATGCAGTAATACACGTTAACACATACATATGTTTGAAACAAGTGACACACATTAATACATATGTTTGAGACATGTGTGTTAGGAAGAACATGATGATAGAACCAATGATAAACAAACGGACCATATACAGTACAAAGAATAAAAAGGAGGTTTTTTTTCTCCTTGAGGTAAGAATTTTTTTGTATTGTGGTTGTGAGAGGAGTGATAAAATGAGAAAATGAGAGAGCTCTTATGTGTAAAATAACATGTATTTATAGATTAAGAAAATTAGGTTAAAAAGTTTAAAAGGAAATAAAATTAGTCTTAATCCCTATTGATTAAAAAATATTTGAACAAAATTATATGATTTTTACTTGGTCACCAAGTAGAGCAGTTAGAAACTAAGTATGACACAAAAATGACATAAACTGACCAATAGAAAACGAGTATACAAGAAAAGAAATGTTTTTGGTATTTATTATGATTTTTTTTGAAATTTTTTTCATAAAATAATGATTTTAATGAAAAAATCATATTTTTAAAAATGCATTAAATGCAAATACGAAAATTAAAAATTAAATAATTAAAAACTGCTATTTTTTTCATAAAAAATAAAAATAGGAAAAGTTATTAGTAAAGGAAAAAATTAAAAAAAATTAAAAAGAGCGGAAGGTGGGATTTGAACTCACAACCTCTCACAATTATATCCCTTATACCCATCTTTCTACCAATTGTGCTATTTTATTTATTCGAAATAAAAAAGCACCAGAAAGCATATGAAGCGGGTCAAAATTTGGGGTACGACAAGTGTAAGGAAACCTTGTGAATAAATTTGTCTCAAATATGTGAGGGCAAATTTTGGGGTACAACAGCTGCCCCTGTTCAATTTTCTGAAACCTGAGGGGTTAGATTGGTATATGTGCCAGTCGTGACCTGGAAGGTTGAAGGGGATTGAACACAAAAGCCCAAAAATTTGCACTCACCAGTGCGTAAAGTAACACTGATGATTAGTTGTATATGCTTGGGTGGGCTTAAAGATGCCACTTGGAAGAACTGGAGATGGGCTTAGAGATGCCATCTAAAATATTAGGATGTGATAATAGCTTTATGTTGATAATGGATATCAGTACTAGGTCTTTGTATAGGCCTTTTCTGAATCATTTATGCAACATAGCTTGAATTGTCTGATAGACTAGTAGAAATAAATATTCGTGACGATTATCTCTTCTGGAAGTATCTTGGATTAGGGAATGGATCTTCGTATAGACCGTTTGCCTACTCTCCAAGGTCAAAAGAACGTCAGGATTAGTTCTTCTGAAAAATATCTTGAACCAGGGAATGGATCTTTGTACAGATCGTTTGCCTGCTATTCAAGGGCCAAAAGAACGTCAGGATTAGTTCTTCTGAAAAATATCTTGAACCAGGGAATGGATCTTTGTACAGACCGTTTGCATGCTATTCAAGGGCCAAAAGAACGTCAGGATTAGTTCTTCTGAAAAATATCTTGAACCAGGGAATGGATCTTTGTACAGACCGTTTTCCTGCTATTCAAGGGCCAAAAGAACGTCAGGATTAGTTCTTCTGAAAAATATCTTGAACTAGGGAATAGATCTTTGTACAGACCGTTTGCCTGCTATTCAAGGGCCAAAAGAACGTCAGGATTAGTTCTTCTGAAAAATATCTTGAACCAGGGAATAGATCTTTGTACAGATCGTTTGCCTGCTATTCAAGGTCAAAAGAACGTCAGGATTAGTTCTTCTGAAAAATATCTTAAACCAGGGAATGGACCTTTGTACATATCGTTTGCCTGCTATTCAAGACCAGATAGATGAAATCTTCTGGAAATATCCTGGATTAGGGAATGGATCTTCTTACAGACCGTTTGCCTACTCTCCAAGGACATCTTGAGTAATGCATGAATCATTTCTGACCTGTTGATATTGGTTTATCTGCATACAACTATCCTGCAAGGAGAATGTTAGTTTGTGCAATATGTATGCATGCATAGTATGATGCACCTAAGAAACTGTATTATGTATTTATGGATGTGCTATGGTATGATGTAAATGATGTATGTATGACTCATGCAGCCTGAAGCGTCTGGATATCTTTGTATAACAAACTGCTGGTTAGGGAAAATAAATCCCGACTTCGTTGCTGAAGAATATGAGGAACTTGTTCCCGTCTTGTTTGATATCATAGTATTTATAACCTCCCGTCTTCGTTCGTCATACTTCTATTGAAGGAATAAGTTCCCGAGTATCCTGACTGAGGATAAAAGAGATGGACATAAGTTCAAGGGGAGACGTAACTTGAAGTATCTATAAAGATAGATTTCCCCTACTGGGGATTTGTAGTTGTCTTGTGGGGATGAACCGGCGAAGCTTCGTTGAACTACTACCCTCATTCTTCCTTAGTAAATACTATTACTGCATTTTATGCATTTCTGGTAAACATCAATCATATTCAAGCATTTTATGCATTTCTGGTAAACATCAATCATATTCAAAAGCATACATACATTCAAACACGACCAATAGACGTTTTTCGCTTTAGTAAAAGAGGAAAAGTAATCCTGAATAAAGAGGGAAAAGTAAAGATGAACTCGAAAACAGAATTGTTTCAACTTTGAGAGTGTATAAACAATTGGATTTAGAGCTCCTGAGATTCTTAACTTTCCTGAATACCTCCCCAGAAATCCTCATGGCTGGATCTGAAAATATGATACTGACACCATCTGATACTACTGGCGTGGACAATTAATTTCCATAATGGCTTCTGCTGAGAACCCAATATCAAGGTAATATAATGAGAGGAACGTGTCTTCAAATTGTGATGGACCATATACGCTCCGGGTATTAGATTTGACAAGAAAGCATTGCCCCTTGGTTGAGGATGAATTGAACAGTAAGTTGGTATGCCCCTTGATTGGGAAGCAGTGACTATGCCCCTGGCATTATGAACTCTGTAATGTTACCCTTGGTAATTTAGATAGATGAGGAGATCTTCCCCTGGCTACTTAAACATAATTGAATCCTGTCCTGATTGCCCAAAATGAGTTAGGAAATATCATAGCCTTCCCCCTTGATTGGGAGATAATGAATATGCCCCTTTGTATACATGGACTTTGATCCAGGAAGCAACTTTGTTTATCGGAAGGACTTTGGTTTATTGAACATTCATCTTGTAAGTTTCTCTGTTTATCAAACACTCAGGTATATGCAAACAAATATATTCAAAAATGTAATGCTTATGTCTGTCTTAAAGTTTTGAAAAAGAGTTATTTTAGAAAAACAATTTTTTGTGAAAACTGTGATATTAACTCAAGTTTTATAATAAGCCCTAAAGGAGTCAGGATACCTTTTTGTAGCAGTACGCTTTCGAACTAACCATGCTTCAGTTGGGACTTTTAAAGGGTTGTAACGTGGCTTGGTTCACGGTTTAAGAAACAAAGGATAAAGGCTCAAATTTTATTTGTACCCAACCCAATCTCCATGATGTTCTTCAGTCCTATGCTCAGTTAACTTATGCATTGAGGCTCAAAGGAGTTTGGAATTGTAACACTGACATTTGTGATGGTTCAGAAACCAAAAATTTATTTGAACATTCAGTTATCTTTCTTTGTTGAGGATCTATAGTGACCTCCTTTTTTCTTATGACTTTGTTATCCCTTCTTTTTGCCTGAACTGTTTATTTCAAGGTTACAGTAAGCGGGATGTCTTAATTTTTTATTAAGTCTCCTTCATAGGTTTTGACTTAGTGAGTTTTTTTTTGCTAGATATTGACTGTCAGGTTTAATGATTACAGAGAACCATCATTAGTTGTGTACAACACAGATAATTGGCATATTTGAGTTAACCGAGTAACTACCCTGCCCCAGGTTATGAATAAGGGTTTTAATTTGTGCGAGAATAAAAACTCCTACTTCATAGGCTCAAAAGGGTTGACTAGGGATTAACTTCCTTATATCTCCACTGTTTAGGAATTGAAACAATGCCTGTACATCGTCAGCATAGTCTGTTCAAAAGCATACTGCCTAATATTATGGTATTGTTTTCGTCATCCTCCCTCTATAGACTTATAGCTTTATCAGGAGTTAAATATCACAAAATAGAAATATAGTGAAACGAATGGATTAATTCAAGACAAACATATGCAATGCATTAATGAAAACAAAATTTTGACATAATAGTAAGTGTTTAAACAAACAAAAGAAATTATAAATGAAAATTCAAATGTTCTCAAAGTCTCTTCCTCTAAACTTGTCACTCCAGTTATCTGGAAACTTTGATGCTTGATGGATGATAGAAGAACTCAACCTGGCCTTCTGGCATAACCTCGAGTATTCCTTCGTCAATTAGGTCTTGAATCTTATTCTTCAATGCCCAACAGTTATTTGTGTCGTGTCCGGGACTGTCGGAGTGGTACATACACCTTGCTTTGGGATTATAGCGAGGAGGAGAGGTATTAGGATTTTTAGGAGAATTTTCCAAGGAAATCAGCTTCATCTCCAATAGGCATTGCAAAACTTGTGACATTGGTGTGCTGAACCGGATGAATTGTCTTCTACATTCCTTGTATCGACGTGGATTAACCTTACAAGGTCTTGTTTCTTCAATTGAAGGATGATCAGGAGTAGCCTGTCTCTTTCCTTCTTTTATCCTTACTTTCCTTTCAGCCAAGTCGGCTTGTTTCAACGGAGGTTGACTGATGATTAGATTCCCAACTCTGTTATGCCGAAGCTTATTGACAAAGCTTCTCAGCTCTTCTTGCCCCTAGGCCAAACTCTGGATAAGAGCCATTTGGCCATTCAACTGGATCCTCATCTCTGCCATCTCAGCTTGTAGTTGTTTCAGCTGATCATCTTTGTTGTCCTCAAGATTCTTCTTCTTCATGTCCTTAGAGAGGATTGCTTTCAACTCTTCTTGCCCCTTGGACAAATTCAGAATCACTTCCTGAAACTGAGCATTCTGAGCTTGAAGATCTTTGACAGATTGTTCGAGAGCCATTTCTGCTGAAATAAACAGCGAGAAGATAAGATACCTGTACATAAGAAACCTGTGATGCAATGGTATGGTGTGTAAATGCGTATGCAATGTTTTCAAGGACCGCATGATTTAAATTTGTTTAAACAACCATAGAGTAAACTTTTATTAGTAAGCAAATAAACTTGTTTGCCCCTTGGGCTTACAATAAAAATGAAATGAATACAAAAAATGGGGTTTTAAGTCTCCCATGGACATTTCCTTTTTGTGTTGAGGTATGAGTTGAGATTCCGCTCCTCGTGAAGTTGCTTGGTCAGCTCCAACACTTTTTCTTGGCTAATCCTGAATTGAGCTTCAAAGGTATTTCTTTATTCCTTCAGTTGGATCTAGGATTTCTGCAATTCTTCCAGGTTAGTGGGCATGTCTGGATGAAAGATGGTATAAGGAGTATCTCCTTCTGCAACAGGTTCCATAGTAACTGGTAGAATAGCAGGATATGGCATCATAAGAGTCTTAGCACGAGATCGCACCCATCTGAGGTAAGGTTCCATAGGAATGGAGTACTTTGGTTCCAAATTCTTGTTGTCAACCTTGTTTACTTTACCCAAAGCTCGTATGAACCTTTGACGGTAACTTTGAAGATCATTGTCAAAGTCGAACACAATTTCTTGAATAAGCATGTCATGAGGACCATTGCTCCGAGCATAACCAAACTGACGTAGAGCTAAAGAAGGATTGTAGGTGATGCCCCCTCTTATGCCAAGGAGTGGCACATTAGGGAACTCCCCACAACGGTCAATGATAGTAACATTCTCCATAGCTCGAGAGCACCAATGAATATCTGAATGAGAAAGTGACATGATCCTTTTAGACCACCTGAACCCTTGTTCGTTCTTCATCACTGATCGAGGAAGGTGAGAAATAAACCACCTAGACAATAGAAGTATACAACACATCAGAGTTCCTCGTGCCTTTGTAGTACGGGTATGAAGAGAATGTAAGATGTCTCCAAGCAATGTAGGCACTGGATTATGAGTCAGAAATATGTTAATGGCGTGTATATCTATGAGCTGGTCTGGGTTAGGGAACAACACTAAGCCATAGATCAATAGGGCTAAGATCTCCTCAAAAGCATAATAACTCATAGCCTTTAGGAACACTTGAGCTTTCTGCATCAATACCTTAGCAAGAATATCCTTAACTCCACTTCTTGTTTCTAGGACAATGTTTGATTTCTTCAAATGTAAGGCTGCAGCAATGACTTCAGGTTTAGGCTCTTTCTCTAAGCCTATGAAGGGTCTCTGATCAAGGATAGGTATACCCAGAAGTTTAGAGAACTCTTCCATTGTAGGTACCAGCTGATAGTCGGGGAATGTGAAACAATGATGTTTAGGATCAAAGAACTGAAATAGGACACTCATCATGTCTTCATTGAACCCTGAAGTAACTAGATCCAGTAGGTAACCATGCCTCTTGATGAATTAGGAGTTTTCAGAAACTTGAGAGACCAATTCCTTAAGCTTAGGAGGTATTCCTACAAAGTTGATTCTGATAGTATTCCTACGAGCAGAAGCCATGACCTGCAACAAAGAACAAAGATAAATCCTTTGGTCCTTGAAATGGTTAGTGAAAATGTTATGCTTATGATGCATGATGATGCTATAATGTTATGCTCAATCACAGACATGTTGCACACACAAACAAGTCACACACAAACAAGTCACACAATAGCCCTAGGTTTGAAGCCTTGCATGAGGTTTAAAGGTAAATACCCTCCCCTGAAGTTTAGTTGGTTCATCCTGTCCTACAAAAGTAACCAGGTTCTAAGGGATCTCAATATCATTGATCCTTCACAAGGGTGGTTGTTCAGTAGGCAACTTACTTGCCAACCAAAACCCTCCAAGTTTAGGATCTCAATGAGCGTAGTATCGAGTATCAACCAACTTCAGTCTTCACCAAAGCCGGTTATCTCACTACTTTCTAAAGGCCAAGATGGGATGACTAAGGTTCTAAAAGTTAGTTAGTGTATTGACAACATATGGCAGCCTCATATTATCCTCAACTTACTTAAGGAACATAAGCACCAACCAAGAAGTCACACTAACTATGGCCACCAGATCAACCATATCGGTATACGCCGTACAGTTTCCTTGGTCTATTGCCATTTACCTAAGGTACACTAGATCCGGGTTAGGATCTTTTACACATAAGAGCCCAACAGATAAGTATAAAGCAAACAAGGCAAACAATTTTAAAGTGATCTAATTCCTAAGGGTACCCCTCTTTTATTAAATCCCCAGCAGAGTCGCCAGTTCTGTAACACGGTGGGAGAACTGACTTTAGTTATGTTGCGGATAGCAAGAGTCGCCACCGACTTTTATTTTATCCAAAGGAAAGGGCATAAAAGAACAGGAAAGACCTTAAAAGATTTGAGTTCGGGGGGTAGGTTATACAAAGGGAAGGTGTTAGCACCCTTTATATCCATGGTTATCCATGGGCTCTTAGTTACTTAGCTCACTTTAAATTGTTTTGAGAAGTGTAGTGTGTGATTAAAAATTTTCTTAAGCACTTTATAATGATCCTTGAATGGATATATATAAAGACTTTGTTTTGAAAATTTGTTTGAAATGTGAAGTGTAATGAAGTATTTTTTTTAAGAAAAGTGAGCAAGTACTTAAGAGGAACCTACCCTATGTTAAGTCTTTACTGTTCTTATATGTTCTTTCAATGGTAAGACTATCCCTATTATTAAGGAATAAGTAGTCATTACCTTGGATGTATTTAAGGGTCGGGTGTAGGATCATCGTATGGTCAATGAAGGTAACTTAAGGGATGTCTTTAGCAATTCGTAGGGACTATCATCATTTATTCGAAGAGACAAGATCATTATTCTGTAGGCAACCTCGAAGGGACTTGATCTTTTAAACTGTAGGGACTATGATGATTTATATTTGAAGGGACTTTGCTTAAGACATCCCTATATTCGAGGGACTTGACCATTTTATTTTAAGGTAACCAAGAGGAATGTCCTAGGAAGTACAGATGGCGATCAAAGATCGACTTACGTGTGTGAGTGTTATTTTTCAGATATTTGTCTTGTATATAATTTTCTAAGTTCAATTACTTACAGTTAGTTTTGCACTCCCTAAATTACTAACCAAACGGTTAAATATTTACAAAGAAAATAAAGACGGAAAAATAAATCTACAAATTATTACAAGACTTTGGCAGATACATAATAGTCGGATAAGAATAAATTATAAAGCAAGAATAATAGATATAATAAAATAATAAATAAGCAATAATAATAATAATAATGAAGCAAAAATAATAAAGTAATAATAACAATAAAGCAATAATAATAATAATAATAATAATAATAATAATAATAATAATAATAATAATAAAGCAATAATAATAATAATAAAGTAGTTATAATAATAATAAAGTTAAAATAAATTAAAGAAATAACAATTAAAATATTTAATTAAAAAGAAAAAGTTTAGGTTAGACAAGTTAGATTTTTTTGAAGTTATTAGAATTGATGAAAAAAAAAGTGAATTAAGTTTAGAGAAAAACAATTAAAGATTATTGAGAAAACTTTTAATTATTTACACTATATGATTATTACTATTATAATAAAATACTATTAATATATAAAATATTATTGACAAAAAGTTATTGAGAAATTTTTAGAGAGAAAAAATTAATTTAATATGTACAAAATAATAAAAGAGTTAGTATTTTCAAAATAAAGATTTATTGTTATAAATAAGTAATAAAATAAGTTTATAAAAATAATTAGCATTTATTTACAAAAAATATAAAGATTATAGAAAAATATTAAATAATTAATTTAGTAGGTTTTCACGCCCTACATTACTAAACCACGCAGTTAATATATGATCAATGGCAGAAATTTAAATGACAGAAAAATAAAATGGCAGAAAATAAATGGCAGAAAAATAAATGGCAGAAAAATAAAATGGCAGAAAAATAAAATGGCAGAAAAATAAAATGGCAGAAAATAAATAGCAGAAAATTAAATCCTAACTATTACAACGCTTTGGGACAATTATATAATAAACATGGCGAAAAATAAAACTGAAAATATTACAAGTTAAAACTTAAAATATTACAAGGGCGAAGCAATTACAGTGTATGAATAACATAAACATGAGCGAAAATAAGAAATAATAACAGGTTTGTTAAGGTTTGAGAAAAAGTTTATGATTTAGAGAAAATAACACGGTTAAAGTTTATAAGAAATTTTTAAGGTTTACATGAAAAATTAAGGTTTATGAAAATATAAAAAAAAAAAAATTTGTTGTTAAAAAAAAACTATATTGAATTATTAATTTAATAAAATAATTAATTAATTAACATTATGAATGGATTATGAAGATAAGTAATTAAAAAAAAGTTAAGAGTTTTTTTTTAGAAAATAAACAAATAAAATTAATCTAAATATTTAAGGTTAGTTAATTTAAGAAATTAGAGAATTAAAAACAATAGATGAAATTAGGAGAAATTAGGAAAGAGAAGATAAACCCATGTTTCTTTGTCAAAATGCCCTCAAAATTATCAGCCTTGCCTTCTTGACACTAAGACACGCGCGCACATGTGAATGTACCTGGAAAATAGTTATTATATAATAAACTTGTTTCTTTGTCAAAATGCCCTCAAAATTATCAGCTTTGTCTTCTTGACACTAAGACACGCGCGCACATGCGCGCACATGTGAATGTACCTGGAAAATAGTTATTATATAATAAAACAAAACGTATAAAAAAAATGGTTGAGGCAAAATCGTCAAGGTTTAGGAAAAAATCAGGGTAGTTAGTTATGAAAAAAATGTGCAGATCTAAATATATGTGTATGAATAACATAAAAATGATATGAATTAAAAAAGGAACAAAGATGTTGCTAACGCAAAATTGCGATCATCGCAACTATATCAGATCAACACAAATGTCACGCATCATACACCCAGATGTGAAAATAGCGTATCGACACGATCCGATCCGAATAATCTAAAAAATATATATATAGAATAAATATAAAAACTCGTATTAAGAACATAATAATAAAAAAAAGGTGTCACAAAATAAATTTATATATCTATACATGAATAACTTAACCATATAAATAACAAAGTGAGATGTACGCACTTATATAAACCATAACATGGTTTATCACCAAAAAAAACATATACAATAAAACAAATCAAGAGTTTATTATATGTATATAGCAACAAAAAAAATGGTGATATATACATAAATTTGAAATGCAGTAATACACGTTAACACATACATATGTTTGAAACAAGTGACACACATTAATACATATGTTTGAGACATGTGTGTTAGGAAGAACATGATGATAGAACCAATGATAAACAAACGGACCATATACAGTACAAAGAATAAAAAGGAGGTTTTTTTTCTCCTTGAGGTAAGAATTTTTTTGTATTGTGGTTGAGAGAGGAGTGATAAAATGAGAAAATGAGAGAGCTCTTATGTGTAAAACAACATGTATTTATAGATTAAGAAAATTAGGTTAAAAAGTTTAAAAGGAAATAAAATTAGTCTTAATCCCTATTGATTAAAAAATATTTGAACAAAATTATATGATTTTTACTTGGTCACCAAGTAGACCAGTTAGAAACTAAGTATGACACAAAAATGACATAAACTGACCAATAGAAAACGAGTATACAAGAAAAGAAATGTTTTTGGTATTTATTATGATTTTTTTTGAAATTTTTTTCATAAAATAATGATTTTAATGAAAAAATCATATTTTTAAAAATGCATTAAATGCAAATACGAAAATTAAAAATTAAATAATTAAAAAATGCTATTTTTGTGATTTTTTCATAAAAAATAAAAATAGGAAAAGTTATTAGTAAAGGAAAAAATTAAAAAAAATTAAAAAGAGCGGAAGGTGGGATTTGAACCCACAACCTCTCACAATTATATCCCTTATACCCATCTTTCTACCAATTGTGCTATTTTATTTATTCGAAATAAAAAAGCACCAGAAAGCATATGAAGCGGGTCAAAATTTGGGGTACGACAAGTGTAAGGAAACCTTGTGAATAAATTTGTCTCAAATATGTGAGGACAAATTTTGGGGTACAACAACGCGAACTTGCGACGACTTGTCTCGCATGCAAGACGGTAAATGCACTCGTACCAGACGAGCCTGCAACACCTGAACATAGACATACGGAGTTCTAGCTATAAAAAATACAAACAAATAGTTTCTGCCTTAGTTAGGCGAACTACGTCGACTCTGATCCTCAGTATCCCGATGAGGTACGTAGGCAGCGGGGTAGGGCCTGTTCGAGCACATTCTTTATTTTCCCTACATTTTCCCCTTCCTTTTCTTTTCCAGTTCCCTTTCTCATTTCAGTTTTATACCAGTTAGCAGTTCATTTGTTCAGCAGCTTTATTCTTTCTCACCCTTTGAAACAAACAACCATGCGTGGATCCCGTCGGGTACGGCGGACGATCTGGGGTGCTAATACCTTCCCAGGTCGTAATCGACTCCCGAACCTAGATCTTTGGTTCGCATGACCTTGTCATTTCCTTCTTCCTCAGGTTTGTGCAACATTACCTTTCCCATTCCTTCGGGATAAAAATGCATGGCTGGCGACTCTACCTTTTACGCGCCAGTTTCGCGTTTGTACTAGGATGAAAATCCCGGGAGCGACAATTATGTAAAAAAGGTGATCCTAATGGTTTGTGAGGTATTCTAAACCTAAGGAAGAGAAAAGCAATTTAGAGTTCAACTTACTTCCTAAGGAAGTTAAGTTGAGTCTAAAGAACAACAGGAAAAGCCTATGAACAAAGCACCAAGTGCTAAGGCAAATACAAACATGTATAAAAGAAAAGGAATGAAGTGTAATTACCTCATCATCCTGTAAACACCCCAAATTTTCCCTCACCCATTCACACCATGGCTTGTGATCTTATCATGTGCATAAGTTCAATCATAGCATCTCATATTGCATTTTTGCTTCACTGCACTGGTTCAAGTTCATCTGCATCTAGGGTTTGTGATCTGAGCAATCCAAGAACCACTTGAGCCACTCCAAAGGTCATCAATCACTTCAAAGGGGTCCATTTATGTTCTAGCATCATATTATATCCTCACAAGTTCAAATAAGTCAAAGAATCACAAGAACTGAGAAAGGCATGGAAGCAGAGCCAAGTTTAACTGCACAGATGACCTAGAATTAGGGTTTTGGTTTCAGAGGCCATAACTCCAATTTTTTTGGTCATTCTTGATTCTATTGGTCTCTATATGGTATGAGGATCATGCATATCAATTTTCATGAAGAAATTCCATGGGGAAGGCATCTGATCAAAAGTTGACTTCTTGAACAAGTTAGTGCAAAATCAGGGCATCTGAGGCCCCCAATGACCTAACCAAGGGGTGTTCTTCATCATTTTGAGTGTGTATGATCTTTATTTGATCATAGAAGATGTTAGAAGTTCACAAAATTGAAGAATTTCAAGCCATTTGAAAAATTGCCTTTTTGGGAAAGTGACTTGTAATGTAAACTTGCCATTTTGGGAAAGTTTTTCAACCTCCTCAAATTGATTCAAAAATGCTTCAAATGAGAAAACTTTGGTCATAAAAGTTGTAGAATGGATCATTCCCTTTTCAAAAAGTACAAGAATTTGTCCTAATTCATTTTGGATCAAAAGTTATGGCTTGTCAAAGTTGGCAAAAATCACATAATTTCAAGTTTTACACCAAAGAGGCAAAGTTGCAAAACCTCATGCCAAGCCTTTATGTGACTTCAAATTGACTTCTATGCATTACACAAACACAATGCATGACCCAAAAATCAGAATGCACCAAAGATTTGTCCATTTTCATGACTTATGCTTCAAGTAATCACAAAAGGGCCAAGACTTTGTGAAATTTCAAAAACTCTCACAAACCTTAATCCACTTGCTGCATTGCCTCTAATCCATTTCCATGGTCCTCCCTGATTCAAGCTGCAGCCAAGACATGCCTTGTACCTTGACTGCCATAGCCCATACCACTCTTACACAAAACATTGACTTTATGCAAAATGGCCCATACCAATCAGCATAGGCCACACCAACTCCACAGACCTATCACAGTGTGATAAGTGGACAAAAAGCAACTCAAAGCAACACACACAAGCCTGAAACATCTCACAAGCCATAGTTCACAAAACTCTCCTCTTATGCATTTTCTTTCGAAACTCATTACACAATCATCAAACATCAAAACAAACTTCATAGAATCACTCAACATGTTCCTCTGATCATTTCCCAATACTCATTTGTCCCTGAAACCACCCCAAGCAAAAACACGATTCTCATCCCTCACTGAACAGAACTTCATCAAACTCACAAATCAGCCACTATCCAATCCAACTAAACCTCAAAGCATCTTCAGGGGGACCATTAGAGAAGTTTTGAAGCAAGGAGGCAGTCTGAAAGCTCCAAACTGAAAGCTTCACTTCAGGTAGCTTCGAAAATCTTTTTTTCCAGAAACCTTGTTTTAAGTTATTAAAATGATCTACATGCTCCCCTGAATGCAATGAGCTTTGAATTTTTGAAAATGATGAAGAGATGAGGATGTATGGTCTGTCTGAAACTTTGCCCGTGAAATTGATTTTTGCTTGTTTCCCTTGATTCATGAAAAATAAATAGGTTTTGTTGTTGGATTCTTGTTTAAGATGTTTGGTTGAGTGAATCTGGAGATTTTGGCACGTTTTAGTGAGGTTTTGAGAGAGATAGGTTGAAGGTCTCGCTGGAGAAGACGACCGGAAGTCTTCTCCGGCCACCTGAGGGTCATTAACCCTAATCTGAGTAATTAGCCAACTTTGAATTTGGACCATGGATTTTGTTGACCTTCGTTGACTCTCGCGTGATTGAAGGGCCCAGATCACCCCATTAAGCCCTAATCCATGTCATTAGGTTAATTAATTAGGGTTTTAGGTTAATTGAGTCAGTTTGAATCTGGACCAATGGATCTGGCGCCAGTCAACTCCCTCCAAAACCATTTGAATGTCAGCCCTTAGATTTGCATACTTCTCATTAATTCATTTTTATTTTCATTTTATTTGACTTAATTTGCACGAATTATTTAAAATAGTAAAATACATTTAAAATTTCTGAAATTTTTTATTAAATCTTTTATTAATTTTCAGAACCCAAAAATATTTTTATTTTTATTTTTTGCATTAAAAATTATTTTTAAATCATTTAAATGGGTATTTTTAATTGGTTAATGAGAATTAATTAATTAAAAATGCATTTAGGTATTTAAAAATCACAAAAAAATTCACATTGCATTTTAAAACATTTAGAAGCATTATCAAACCCTCAAACCAAATTTCTTTTTTGTTCGTGATGCATTTTGACAATTTTTCATGGAATTAAATTCATTTTAAGGCAATATTTTTGTGCAAACTTGTAAAAATCCTTTCTGCATAACCATTGAGTGTTTGAGGATGGTTCTTCTTGCATTGCATCCTTCTTGGCATGTAGTTCATAGGGTAAAATTGGCTTGAATTGATCTTGCATTTTCAATTTGTTTTGTATTTTTCTTTGTGAGACACCCCAAAACCCTAGTTGACTTAGGAAATTCATAACTTGGACTAGGTTAAGAGTTGGATCCCCTCCTTTGGGCAGTGAACTTGTATATGTTTAGGGTTCCTCTAATCCCATTTTCAATTTTTTATCATGCCTTATGCTTCTGATTTTGGAATTTTGTGTTGAATGTTGCATGTAAACCCTAATTTGTGCTTCCCTTTGCATTCATCTTTCATTTGCTTGCATCCAATGACTTGCCATGACATTTTGTGCATCCACATGATTCATCACACATCTTAGGACATATTTGAATCATGTTTGATCATTGCATCATTCCTTTGCCATGTTATTTGTTCATTTCATCTCATAAACATTCATGGATCTTTATGGTTCTAAGCATGCCTCATTTGCATCCTTATGCTTTTATGATCATTCTCATCTCTTGTCATGTGTTTGCATCATCTCATAGCATCATTGACATCATGAATATGCTTCTGACTTTGGTTTGCATCATGACATTTCATCTCATTTGCATTGCATTGCATTTCTTTTGCTAACTTTTCAGGTGGTAAGTTATTTTGAGAAGTGAATTTGCCTTCACTTCTCACAATCCCTTCTCATTTCTCTTGCATCCTTGCTGCATTTTATCTTGTGTATTGGATTGAGCTTGCTCATTCATGTTCACCTCTTACTTTCTTTCTTCAGGCAACTTGTCTTCTTGAATGAAGCAAGTTGTCTTGCTCCTCTTTGCTCCTTCCTCCTTTCATCTGTTTCCCTCCTTGGTGGCTCTTTGAAGACCTCTCTCTCTTAAGCCTCACAAACCCTAGGACGTCCAAGTATGATAACAATTAGGGCTTGATTAGTTCCCCATTTAGTTTTGCCTTTGTGTTATCTTTGTGTCTCCTCTTCTCATCTCTTAATCAAGGACTAAACCCTAAAGGTTTTAAGGCTTTGTGATTAAGTTTATGCCTGCATCCTTCTATTAGGATGGAGTGTATAACTTTAATCCTAAGTGTTAAACCCTTAATGTGTTTAATTCCTTTAATCAATTCACTTAATAATCATCAAGACATTAAGCTTGTAACTTGGGTCTTGCATTAGGGTTCTAATTCTTCCTTAATTGGTTAAGAAGGACTAACCCTAGTGTTAATGGACAAGTCCCCCTCAAGTTGTCTTACAAACCATAAAAATCACTTCTTAATCTTATCATTAACTAAAATCCACTTTAATAAAGGCTTTGTTTTGTCATGAGGTTAATCCCGAACCATGGATTAAGTTGAGGAGCCTTTCTCAGCTTAAATGCTCTCATTTATTATCCTTCTATTAGGATGGTGTAATGAGTCCATTAAATCTTTGATTATGGCTTAAACTCATTACTTAACACTAAACAAAAACTCCAAAAACATCTAAATAAATGCAAGTAGGTTAATGATCTTAATCCTACATCATGGTGATTAAGTGTGAGGTGTTTACTTCATACTTAAGGTATTCTCATTACCCCTAATCAGAGGGAAGATGTGATGAGTTTACTAACCCATTGGTTTAGGCTTAAGCTCATCAACTTATGACAAATCTCAAAAAGCAGTAAAAGACTGAAAACACAGAAACAAACAATAATCGTCTCCTCTAGGATTCTTTTCTCATCATCTTCACTCACAAACGAGAACTCGCTTCTTCCGTCTAATGCAAGACAGTTTGCACCTGAGCCAGACAGGTCATACACTTGAGCATAGACAAGTAAGCAGTTCACAAGTCAATTTATCTTTCAGTCTCTTTGAGTCGAACTATGGTGTTCTGACTTCCTCATTGCACGAGGGGATACGTAGGCATAACTTAACAGTTATCGAACAAAAGTCTCTGTATATTCCCCCTCCTTCCAGCATTATTCTTTAAGCCTCAAAATCTTGATCATTTCATCCCTGTTCTTGCACTGACATTTTTCTTATACACTTCACACTTCTCTTACACTGACACTTGCATTCTTTCCAGCTTTGATACACAAATTACACTGACACTACCCCTTTAAAACACAAATCTTTCAAGCGTGGATCCCGTCGAGTACGACGGACAATCTGGGTGCTAATACCTTCCCAGGTCATAACCAACCCCCTTTCTCAGTCTCTCTGGTTCGCAACCGTCTTATCCATCTTTTCTAGGTTTATGCAGCATTACCTTTCCTCCGGGATAAAAATGCCTAGCTGGCGACTCTTGTCTTTCTGAGTTCACCCTTGTGTGTACACTCTCCTTCTTTCGCCGACCGTTCGCATCTGTACCCCTTCTGGCCCTGTGTGTCATTTGGTGGGAGCGACAGCTTGGCGACTCTGCTAGGGACCCTTATATTGTAACCAGGGCTTCTGGTTCTTTTTGTGGGTTCCTCCTAGTGCTTGTTTGATTTGTGTTTACTGGGGTGTTATGTGCTAATTGTGTTTATATAGTTGCTTTATTTATTGCTTTATGTATAGCTTTATTTATTGCTTTCCTTTACAGTTTTACATATTTCATACTGTCATTATCTTTGCTGGATCTGTTCTTCTGTCTTGGTGGGTGGGGTTTCATTGAGAGCTTGAAGTCCTATACCTGGGACCTGAGTGACACCTAGGCTAGAGTGGTTCATGTTCTTTCCCATTCCATTTCGGTCTGGTGCGGGAATATGAAACACGGTTCAGATGTGGGTTTCTTCTTGAGAACTCTGTGCTACAGATTTCCTGTAGTACTAGGGCTATCTGGGAAGCCTGCTAAGTCTGGATGACCTTTATTATGACCTTCAGAAACTGAGGTGAATTAGAGGAGGATCTTTTATGGTTATTGTAAACACTGTACCTCCGGGTTAGAAGTGTTTACACTTCTCATAACTGATCCAAGTCTGAGGATCCTTGTTCTAGAACACCACCTGTGAGGGGGTTGGGCTGTTTACAGGTTTGCAGGTACCACTGGCCACATCATACCTTGATACTTGTTTTGTTTAAGAATGCTTCACTTTGGACAGTTCTTGTGATTTAACCCTGGACATGCGACTCTTTATTTGAGTCCCCCACCTTGGTTATTGGATTTCTGAACCTCCATCTGGACTTCTTGAACATACATGGGCCTTATATACCAAGACAGATAATCAGATCCAGCTTGATCACAAACCCCTGCATGTCATTTGCATACATCCTCATTTGCATCATTTAACATTTGTTTATTTGTTTTTTAGGGTATCCACATTATATCTGGCTTGGTTTTGACCCCTTCATCTGCATAGACTATTGTTTCATCAGCTATCTGCTTCAGCTATTTTCCCCAGTTGTCTGCTTCAGCCATCTTCATCATCACCAACATCAGCCTATCAGTGGCCCATCTCCAGTACCAGTCTTGATCTTCAACAACACTTGTCTTCAGCCCTTCATCAGCAGTCATGGCTCCCAGGAAAAGCAACATATCATACCATTTCTTTGAGCCTGTATTGACTGGCATCAGGCAGGTCCAGTCACTTATCACCCCTGACCACATCCCATTATTCAGAGAGCATTACGGAGGTATCCTGGATATGGTTATGGACCTTGACCTTTCTCAGAGGAGCATGATCCACACATGCCTACAGTTTTATGACCCTCCTTTGAGATGCTTCACATTTCCAGACTTTCAGCTAGGGCCTTTACTGGAAGAGTTTTCCTTATTGATTGGAGTACCCATCAGGGGTGGGATTCCCTTCAACCCAGAGATGACTTCTCCCAGCAATGGAGAAGTGGCAAAAGCACTGTACCTGGAGCCTAGTTTGATTGAGCAGAACATGACAACAAAGGCTGGAATCCCTGGTTTACACATTGACTTCTTGATTTCTCAGGCCATCCTGAAGGCCTCTTTGGGAGAATGGAAGGCAGTATGTGCACTTTTAGCCCTCAGCATATATGGGGTTATATTGTTTGCAGATGAGCCCAAGTTTATCAGCAAGAATGCTATTCATCTTTTCCTTCTGAGGAACCCAGTACCCACATTGCTGGGAGATTTCTATTACTCCATTCATCAGAGGAATGAGAAACAGAGGGGGAAGTTAGTGAGATGTTGTGCACCTTTGTTTCACACCTGGTTGCTCAGACACCTACCCAAGACAGATGCCTTCTTGAACCCTCACCAACAGAAGAATTGGGCTAAGAGACTTATTGCTTTGACTTCAGATGACATCAGGTGGTGCACCCAGAGCACCAAAGGCAAAGACATAATCACCAGCTGTGGGCAATACCCAAATGTACCTTTGATAGGAGTAAAGGGTTGTATCAACTACAATCCTCTGCTGTTTAAAAGACAACTGGGCTATGCTTTGGTTCACCCTCCTAGAGTGCAAGATTTAGCTGAGACCTTGTATTGTGAGATAAAACCTAATCTAGCTTCTGTCAGACAAGCATCCTGGGCTTGGGACAACATCCAGACAAAAGGGATGGCTATTCTAGGGAGGTGTAATAATGTTGCTTCAGCTCAGTACTATGACTGGTCTCATGCTAGGGCTCAGATTACTGGAATGCCCTTCACCATTGAAGATATACCTGGACCATCCACAGCACAGCCAGCAGCCACTGTCAGCCTGGAAGAATTTGAGAAGCTGAAGGAAAGGAATGAGAATTTGTCTCAAGCTCTGAAGAAGACCCTTTGGGAAAGGAGTGATGGTCGTCTGGACATTGAGAGGTTAGAAAAACTTAAGGTGAAGCATCTGGATAAGATTGAGAAAACAGAGGACTACATCAAGAAAGCAAGGGCTGGGGAGCAAATACTAAAGAATGCCTGTAAAGAAGCCAAGTATCAGCAGGCTAGGACTGAGCTTTATCTGCAGGAAAGTCAGGCTAGGTGGGTCAGGATCACTGAAGCCCAGACACAAGAAGATCAGAAAACTCAGGCCAGGATTGAACAGTTGGAGGCAAATGAAAAGAAGCAACAGGAAGCTTTGTTGGCAGCCCAGAAGGAGATTTCAGAGTTGAAGCTCAGGGCTGGGTTAAAGAGATCAAAGGATCAGGACAGGCACAAGAAGCTGACCACTGCCATTGCCACCAGAAACCTCCTCATCAGAAACATCACAGAGCATCCAGCCGGTCCAGTGACTGAGGCACTCTTGAAGGAGGTTAAGGAGGATGAGTTTGGACTAGATGTTTGATCTTTTGCTTGTTGTTCATTTCCATTTGATGTACTTTTCTCTTTTTGTATTTTGACCCTTCAGGGGCATATGTTGTAAAAAAACAAACTATGTATTGCTCAGTATCTGTAATATATTGTAGTTTGTTTCCATTTTTGGAGTTTCTTTTCTCAACAGAGTCAAAAGCATCTTCCTCGGGGTCTGGAAAGGTCAAAACCGAGAGCCAAGCCGGATAACTTGGAAAACAAATAAGCATACTGCATTGCATACTAACCTTGTTTTGTTTTGTAGGTTTTTGTTATTATCTGTTTCTAACTCTGTTGTGATCTCAGGAAATATTGCTCGCAGAAGAGTGTTCCATGTCAACCGTACGCATCGGTACCCTACTCGCAACAACCTTCCTGGTATCCAAATGGATCAAGTACAGCAAGATCTGACTGAGGTCAGAACTCAGATGGCTAATGAAAGAGTGGAGATGAGGAATCAAATGGCTCAATTCATGACTGTGATGACTAGCTTGGCCTAGAGCCAAGAAAGGTTAAGGGCATTGGTAGAAAGACAAACCCCCGAGGAACCTCATCCTGGCACTGGAGGAACCAGCAACAATGAGAGAGGTCAGCCTCATGTTAACCCACCAGTATTTGGACCTCATCTAGATCCAGAGGCCAACATCCCAAGGAATGTGCAGGGAAACACTGCTGCAGGCAGGATCTTGCAAGAAGATCCTCTAGAAGAGCAGTTTACTGTAATGGGAGCTGGAGATGAAGTCTATGATAGGAGGTTTGATGAAATTGCTGAGAAGTTGAGATCTCTGGAATCTCAAAATTCCTTAGGCTTCGATGTAATGGATATGGGGTTAGTGGATGGGGTGAGAATTCCCCACAAGTTCAAACCCCCATGCTTTGAGAAATACAATGGAACTTCCTGTCCGCGAACTCACCTGCAGTCCTTCCTGGGAAGACTTAAAGCATATACTATGGATGAGAAGCTGTGGATGTTCTACTTCGAAGACAGTTTGACTGGGGCTTCAAGAGAGTGGTATTCACACTTGACCAAAGCTACAATCAGATGCTGGAAGGACCTAGCTGAAGCTTTCATCAGGCAGTACCAATACAATATGGACATGGCCCCTAACAGGACCCTTCTGATGGGAATGTCTTAATCCTCCAGAGAAAGCTTCAGGGAATATGCCCAAAGGTGGAGACAGCTTGCTGCTGCTGTCCAACCACCCATGTCGGAAAGAGAAATGGCCGACATGTTCATGAATACTCTGCAAGGAACATATATTGATAGGCTAGCTGCCTTTTCTTCCACCAGTTTTGCTGACGTAGTTATAGTTGGTGAAAGAATTGAAAGTATGCTAAAAATGGGCAAGATTTTTGATAACGGTGCAAGTTCGTCCAGTAATCCCAGGAAGCCTTTTGTGGGACCTAGAAGAACCGGTGAGACAAATGCCATTCATGCCAACAGGGGCAGACCTCAGTATGTCCACAGATCAATAGCAGCTGTCACTATTCCAGCTCCGATTCATCAGCAACCAGCATATCAACAACAACAACAACCACATTATCAACAGCAAGTTCAGTATCCGCCACAAAGAACCTACAACAACAACAGTCAACAACAAAGACCTTTTCAGCAAAGACCGTCACAGGAAAACAGGGTGATTGACCCTATCCCTATGCCTTATGCTGCCTTATTGCCACAACTCCTGAAGCTCAACTTGGTTGAGTTAAGGACATTGGCACCGCCAGATCCCTCCAATTTCCCAAGGAATTATGATGTCAACGCCAGGTGTGCTTTCCACTCCAATGCACCTGGCCACAATACAGAAAAATGCAGGGCCTTACAAATGAAAGTCCAAGATCTGGTGGATTCTAAAGCCCTCAACTTTGCACCCCCTCCAAATGTCAACAAGAATCCTATGCCTAATCATGGAGGGCCAAGGATTAATGCCATTGAGGAAGACAAGCCATCTGTCTTGATCACCAGTGTTGCACAAATTCGAACACCTTTGGTCGAAATTAAAGCTCAGCTTCTAGAATGCCAGGTGTTTCCCGGGTGTGAGCTCGGTTGTGGGTATTGCAACATTGCAGTCAATGGGTGTGATAATTTGAGAAGCGGCATAGATGGTCTTATCAAGGATGGAATCCTTCAGATCTCAACAACGGCGCCTACAAATCCAGCAATTCCTTTGACAACAATTCCTGATTCTCCTACAACAGCAGCAACAATCATTCCTATCGATTCGTCAATATCATCAACAATGGCTCCCTCCATCACTTCAACAAATCAAATGTCAACGACTCTTTCTTCTACAACATCAGCATCCATTTATTCAACAGAATCTTCTACAACACCAGCAGAAATTAATGAAGATATCTCAGCAGTCACCATCTACTATGATCCATCAATTGTTCCTCCAAATAGCAGCTTTCAGCAACAAACAGTGGCACCTCCTGCCAGGTCACCAGTCACAATTTACTACGATCCGCACACCATCACAATACCCTCCTCTGCAGCAGTCAGTCCAGTTACCATTACGATGCCTGGACTAGTTCCATATGAAAGCAGTAATGCCATACCTTGGCATTATGGCTCAGATCTTTACTGCAACGGGGAGAAAATCACTCTGGATTCTTCAACCTCTTCTCCACAAATTGACAATGTTGGGGGAGGCGGAGGCTTCACCAGAAGCGGACGCCTTTTTGCCTCACAAACACAAAGACCTAATGTCGAAGTAGAAGCTGCTGCCAAAGCAAAGGGAAAAAGTGTGGTACCTGAAGAGCCGACTGTCAAAGAAACTCAGAAGACATCTTTTGAACAAGATGTAGAAGAGTTTATGAGAATCATAAAGAGAAGTGATTACAAGGTGGTGGATCAGCTTCACCAGACTCCCTCAAAAATCTCCATATTATCACTGTTGATGTGTTCTGAAGCTCACAGGAATGCATTATTGAAAGTCCTGCACGCAGCATACGTGCCAGAGGAGATTACCGTTAATCAGCTAGAAACTGTGGTAGCAAATGTCAACACCAGTCACAGACTGGGCTTTACCAATGCTGACTTAACAACAGAGGGACGTAACCACAACAAGGCTTTGCATATTACCCTAGAATGCAAGGGTGCCGTTCTATCTCATGTGTTGGTGGATACTGGGTCATCACTCAATGTTCTACCAAAGAAAGCTTTAGTGAAGCTGAAGTATGATGGCTTGGCACTGCGTCCGAGTAATTTGGTGGTGAGAGCCTTTGATGGCTCTAAAAGATCAGTGCTTGGGGAGATTGATCTGCCTGTGATGATTGGCCTGCAGACTTTTAAAATTACCTTCTATGTGATGGACATTCAGCCAGCCTACAGCTGTTTGTTGGGTAGACCTTGGATCCATGCCGCTGGCGCTGTTACGTCTACCCTTCACCAGAAGTTGAAATTCGAGTGGGAAGGCCAGATCATCACCATCTGTGGGGAAGAAGACATCTTTGTTAGCCATCTGGCTACGTATAAGTACATAGAAATGGATGGAGAAATCCATGAAACCATGAGCCAGGGGTTTGAGGCCTTGAACATTAATGAAGCATCTGCTGTACTGGGAACTTCCATGACATCTTATCAGCAAGCCAGGAAGGTTGTTGAAGAGGGTACTGCCCAAGGCTGGGGCAAGCTGCTGCCCGTAGAAAAGAAAGAAGACAGATTTGGGTTGGGTTACAGACCAACTCAACAAGATCAATCAGAGGCTGCTAAAAAGCCCAATTTTGTCAGCGGGGGGATGCTCACCCCGGATGCTGTGAACAACTTGGAAGATGAGTCGGAAGATGAGCGCAACCTGGAGAGCTGGATACATCCAAGGACCCTGGGGAGCCATGTCTCAAACTGGTCTTCCCAGGAAATTATAAGGGTTACTCCTGCAGAGTAATTATTATTTCCTGTATTTTTAAGCATGCATCAGGCCTTGCATCTTGCCCAAGATGTCAAGAGTCATTTTGTAATCGGGCCATCTTGTAATTTTGTGCAAACAGATCAATTAATGAATATCGGACATCTTTTGCAAACAAGTCTCTTTTTTCGCTCACTGTCTTTTCATTTTTCTTTTTGTACAAAAATAAAATGGCAATGTATTTCAAAATAAATAACTTCATTTTCACTTTTTCTAAACAAGATAAAACTGATCACTAAAATGAGCAAATCTAAACCCTTGTAGAGAGTGCCCTCCAGACTGCACCGACAACAACACCGTTATGACTTCGTATGACTTTGACAATCCAATCAATCAAGCTGATGAAGAGGTTGAAGAAGATTAAGAGCTTCCTGAAGAGCTAGCCAGGTTGTTAAGGCAAGAGGAGAAGGTTATCACTCCTCATCAGGAGGAGGTCGAAACGGTTAATCTTGGTACAGAAAAAGAAGTGAAAGAAGTTAAGATCGGGGCCTGCTTACAAGATTCAGTGAAGGAGCAGTTGATTGACATGCTTCGGGGGTATGTGGATGTTTTTGCTTGGTCTTATCAGGATATGCCAGGGTTGGACACCGATATTGTTATGCACAAGCTGCCTCTAAAGGAAGATTGTCTGCCGGTAAAACAGAAACTACGCCGTACTTGCCCAGATATGGCAATAAAGATTAAAGAAGAGGTACAAAAACAGTGGGACGCAGGGTTCCTTGCTGTGACTAGCTATCCGCCGTGGGTGGCTAATATTGTACCAGTGCCTAAGAAAGATGGCAAGGTGAGGATGTGTGTGGATTACCGGGACCTGAACAGAGCCAGCCCGAAAGATGACTTCCCTTTACCTCACATTGATGTATTGGTTGATAATACGGCTCAGTTCTCGGTGTTCTCCTTCATGGACGGATTTTCAGGGTACAATCAGATCAAAATGTCACCTGAAGACATGGAGAAGACAACTTTCATCACACCTTGGGGCACGTTCTGTTATAAGGTGATGCCATTCGGACTGAAGAATGCAGGTGCCACTTATCAACGGGCTATGGTGACATTATTCCATGACATGATCCATAAAGAAATTGAATGTTATGTGGATGACATGATTGCCAAGTCCCTCATAGAAGAAGATCACCTGGTAAATCTGTTGAAGTTATTCAAGCGTCTAAGGAAGTACCAACTGAAGTTGAACCCCAACAAATGCACATTCGGGGTGCGATCCGGTAAGCTGCTGGGATTTATTGTAAGTGAAAAAGGGATTGAAGTTGACCCTGACAAAGTCAAAGCCATTCAAGAAATGCCTGCGCCGAAAACTGAAAAAGAAGTTCGAGGGTTTCTAGGTAGATTAAACTACATTTCACGGTTTATATCTCACCTTACAGCAACCTGTGAGCCTTTGTTCAAGCTGTTAAGAAAAGAACAAACGGTCAGGTGGAACGAAGATTTCCAGAGGGCTTTTGACAAAATCAAGGAATACTTACAGGAGCCTTCAATCCTTATGCCTCCAGTTGAAGGAAGACCTCTAATCATGTACTTGACAGTATTAGAAGAATCAATGGGGTGTGTGCTGGGCCAGCATGACGAGTCTGGTCGAAAAGAGTATGCAATATACTACCTAAGCAAAAAGTTTACCGACTGTGAACAATGTTATTCACTGCTCGAGAAAACTTGTTGTGCTTTAGTGTGGGCTACTCGCCGACTAAGACAGTATATGTTGACGCACACTACCTTATTGATATCAAAGATGGACCCAGTTAAGTACATATTTGAGAAGCCAGCACTTACCGGACGGGTTGCGAGATGGCAAATGATTCTCACATAATATGATATTCAGTACACCTCTCAAAAGGCCATCAAGGGCAGTGTATTGTCTGATTATCTTGCTGAGCAACCCATTGATGATTACCAGCCTATGAGATTTGATTTCCCTGATGAAGACATCATGTTCATAAGAGCAAAAGATCACGAAGAGCCTGTTCACACTGAAGGGCCTGGCCCAGAAGAAGAATGGACTATGATGTTTGATGGGGCTGTTAATATGAATGGTCGTGGTGTTGGTGCAGTACTCATTACACCTAAGGGAGTTCACATGCCTTTCTCGGCAAAACTCACATTTAACTGCACTAACAACGAAGCTGAATACGAAGCTTGTATTATGGGTCTTGAGGAAGCCATTGACCTCAGGATCAGGACGTTGACTGTGTTCGGAGATTCAGCTCTGGTAATTAATCAAACCAACGGCAAATGGTACACTCACCAGGATCATCTGGTACCTTATCGGGACTATACAAGGAGGTTGTTGACTTTCTTTACAACGGTCAAGCTTGAGTATATCCCTCGAGATGAAAATCAGTTTGCGGATGCTTTGGCTACCATCTCGTCCATGATCAAAGTTCAAGCTGCCAATTTTGTGCCTCGGATTTCAGTATCCAGACTTGACCGACCAATATACGTATTCTCAGCAGAAGTTGTTAAAGATGATAAACCTTGGTTCCATGACATTAAGTGCTTCTTGGAGGATCAGACATACCCACCTGGGGCATCTTCCAATGATAAGAAGACATTAAGAAGGCTAGCTAGTAGTTTCTTCTTGAATACTGATGGTTCCTTATACAAAAGAAACTTTGATATGGTACTCCTCAGATGCGTTGATAGGACAGAGGCAGACTTGTTGATGCACGAGGTACACGAAGGATCCTTTGGTACCCATGCAGGAGGGCATGCAATGGCTAAGAAATTGCTAAGATCAGGCTATTACTGGATCACAATGGACGCAGACTGTTGTGCTTATGCCAGAAAATGCCATAAATGCCAGATTTATGCGGATAAAGTGCATGTGCCTCCGAATCCTTTGAATGTGATGTCTTCACCCTGGCCCTTTGCCATGTGGGGCATTGATATGATTGGCAAGATTGAACCAACTGCTTCAAACGGCCACAGATTCATCCTGGTTGCTATTGACTATTTTACCAAGTGGGTTGAAGCGGCTTCTTATGCAAATGTTACAAGGCAAGTGGTAGCCCGATTCCTGAAAAGAGATATCATCTGTCGGTATGGAGTGCCCGAGCGAATCATTACTGATAATGGTTCCAACTTGAACAACAAAATGATGGCGGAACTGTGCCGGGACTTCAAGATCCAACACCACAATTCTTCTCCTTACAGGCCGAAGATGAATGACGTTGTAGAGGCAGCAAACAAGAACATCAAGAAGATTGTACAGAAGATGGTGGTTACCTATAAAGATTGGCATGAAATGCTACCATTTGCCTTGCATGGGTACCGTACGTCAATCCGAACATCCATTGGGGCAACACCGTATCAGCTTGTGTATGGTATGGAGGCAGTCCTACCTGTTGAAGTTGAACTACCCTCTCTACGGGTATTGATGGATGTTAAGCTGAATGAAGCAGAATGGGTCCGATCCCGATACGAACAACTGAGTCTGATCGAAGAAAAGAGGTTAGCTGCAATATGTCATGGGCAGTTGTATCAGAAAAGAATGAAGAAAGCCTTCGATCAGAAAGTCAGGCTCCGAGAGTACCAAGTAGGAGATCTTGTGCTGAAAAGACTTCTCCCTCCTCATACAGACCACAGGGGCAAGTGGACTCCGAATTATGATGGACCATTCATAGTAAAGAAAGTTTTCTCAGGCGGAGCTCTGATGCTCAGCACTATGGATGGTGAAGAATTCCTGTCCCCTGTGAATTCAGATGCAATTAAAAAATACTTCGCATAAAAATGACCCGCTGGACATAAAAACAGAATGTAAGTCCAGGCAAAAATAGGGCATCCCGGCGAGTCAAAAACAGAATAAAAGACTCGGGAAAAAATAAGGGAAAATAAATAAAAAATGTACGCCCGCTGAGTTGAAAAGCCACATTGGACAGCTCAGGCAAAAATGGGTATCCCGGTGGATTGAAAACCCGAAAGGGCGATCCACACAAAATAAGGGAATAAGCGAACAACTGCATCCTGAATTCGTCTGTATCACTTACAACATGGCAAGCTTCGAAAGGTTCAAGCATCGGTCAGAATCAACCCTCTTCAGAAAGCAAGATGAGAAGAATGTCAATGTCATACAAGTCGTAGCAAAAGGGAAGCACACTGAAGCGTCATCAATATTGCCAGTACCTTTTGTTTCTTAATTTTGTAACGATCTCCTCATTTCAGGGGATCTGTTCCTTTGACTGTATCTTGCCAATTCAGGGCGCGCAAATTAATAAAATCATATTTTCAGTCACATTTCGTCTTGTACATTTTATTTTCATTTGCAAAATGTCCGATGTCCTTAAGATGTTGATTGCATAAATGTAGATGTGCTTTTCCTAAATTACATGCTTACAGGAAATATATTTGCTCCCGGGAGTGTCTAAACTCCTATGACGGAATCCAGTAAGGGATACCTCGGGAAACTTGTACGTTTCTTTGTCATATAGGATTGCAGGTATTCAAAACACGGAATGGGGCATGAAAGCTTCTCCCCGGTAGGCTGCCAAATCATTGCTTCTTCCGCACACCTTCCAAGCAGCACCAGAAATGCCTTCTCCCCATCAGAGTTTCCAGGCATCACTTCTCCAACATTTCCTTCAAAGAGCAGCACCATAAGGTGTTCATATCTCCAACTGAGTTGTCAAGTATCATCCTCAGCAGGATCCCCACAAAAATCTTTAGGAAGATCTTTCGGTGATCTTTCTTCTTCCCCAGCCGAGTGCTAGACAGGGAACCATCTCCCCACAAAGTTTCAGCCTCTATCCAGAGAAGCAACGCCTGAGGATCTCACAACAGAGTGACGAAAGCTTCCACAGACCCCAGCTGGGTCCCTCATTATCAAGATAGGTTTATCAAGTGACCTACTTCCCATGCAGAATCTTGTATGTCGGATCTACCAATGATCTCATCCCCAGCTGGGATATCCATTTCAAGCAGATCAGCCAGAGATTTCCACAGCAACAGGATCCAGATCTCGGATCGGTATCTTTTGCATAATCATAGCATTCGCATCATATCTTCCCCACAGAGCGTAGCATTCCATCTAGTACAGAGCATTACGACAAAAATCAAACATATTGCATAAACACAAGCCATGAGTCGAACTGAACACTTGTGAATTTTGACAATCCGTCAACAGTATACGGGATATTTCCCCAATTCTTCACCAGAGAGCCAAAGCATTTCCCTTATAGATACAGATACACACTCCTTTTAGCACTCGTCCGTGTCATCACTCCCCAGTAAAGTCGCCCGAGCTTTCTTTACAAACAGACACTTATACATTACAGATACTTCTCGACACTCGTCTGTGTCATATCCCCAACAGAAAGCTAAAGTGTCCCCTTTGCACTCACAGATACATATATACACTTTTTCCGACACTCGTCCTTGTCATACTTTCCCCAGCAAGTTGAACACTCGTCCGTGTCTCACTCATACTTGTTGCTCATCATCTTTTTTACTCATACAGATACTCGTCCGTATCTTGTATATACCACTTATATCCCCTCAGATTCGACACTCGTCCGTGTTCTTTGTTAACCAGTTGGTACTCGTCCGTATCATCATCTCTGAGCATGCGTCAAGCGTTTGTTTCTACCTGATACCCGTGTCGCTCCCGATAGATGGGACTGGCCCAGATAAAGGTACAGACGCGAACGGTCGGCGAGGGGGACAGTGAGAACACACAGCCGTGAACTCACTGGAGAATGAATAGAGTCGCCAGCTAGGCATTTTTATCCCGGAGGAAAGGCAATGCTGCATAAGCCTAGAAAGAGATGGATAAGACGGTTTGCGAACCAGAGAGACTGAGAAAGGGGGTTGGTTAGAACCTGGGAAGGTATTAGCACCCAGATTGTCCGCCGTACTCGACGGGATCCACGCTTAAAAGATTTGTGTTTTAAAGGGGTAGTGTCAGTGCAATCTGTGTGTAAAATGGCTGGAAAAGAATGTACAGGTGTCAGTGCAAAAGAAGTGTGAAGTGTAATATGTATAGTGTCAGTGTAAGAAAAGGGATAAAATGCTCAAGACCATGAGGCTTAAAGAAGGATACAGGAAGGAGGGGGAATGTACAGAGACTTTTGTTCGATAACTGTTAAGTTATGCCTACGTATCCTCTCGTGCAATGAGGAAGTCAGAACACCGTAGTTCGACCCAAAGAGACTGAAAGATGAATTGACTGATGAACTGCTTGCTTGTCTATGCTCAAGTGTATGACCTGTCTGGCTCAGGTGCTAACTGTCTTGCATTAGACGGAAGAAGCAAGTTCTCGTTTATGAGTGAAGGTGATGAGAAAAGAATCCCGAAGGAGACGATTATTGTTTGTTTTTGTGTTTTCAGTCTTTTATTGCTTTTGAAAGTTTGTCATAAGTTAATGAGTTTAAGCCTAAACCAATGGATTTAGTAAACTCATCACATCTTCCCTCTGATTAGGGGTAATGAGAATACCTTAAGTGTGAAGTCAGCTTCTCACACTTAATCACCTTTGATACAGGACTAAGATCATTAACCTACTTGTGATTATTTAGATGTTTTTTTTGGTTTTTGTTTAGTGTTGAGTAATGAGGTTAAGCCATAATCAAGGATTAAACAGACCCATTACACTATCCTAAAAGAAGGATAATAGATGAGAATGTTTAAGTTGAGGAAAGCCCCTCAACTTAATCCATGATTAGGGATTAAACTCATGACAAAACAAGCCTTTGATTAAGTGGATTTTATTTAATAATATGATGATGAAGTGAGTTTTAGGGTTTGTAAGACAACTTGAGGGGGACTTGTCCATTAACACTAGGGTTAGTCCTTCTTAACCACTTAAGGAAGAATTAGAACCCTAATGCAAGGCCCAAGTTACAAGTGGGATGTCTTGATATTTATTAAGTGGATTGATTAAGAGATTTAAACACATTAAAGGTTTAACACTTAGGATTAAAGTTATACACTCCATCCTAAAAGAAGGATGCAGGCATAAGCTTAATCACAAAGTCTTAAAGCCTTTAGGGTTTAGTCCCTGATTATGAGATGAGGAGAGAAGACTCAAAGAGAGACACAAAGGTAAAAACTATGGGGGAGACTAATCAAAACCCTAATTCATTATCATGCTTGGTTGACCCTAAGGTTTGTGAGGTTTTCAAGAAGAATCTTCAAAGGAGCCACCAGGAAGCAGATGAACAGGATCAAGAGAAGCAAAGTGACTTGCTTCATTCAAGAAGTCAAGTCACTTGAAGAAAGAAAGTGGGAGGAAGAAGAATGAGCAAGCTCAATCTCAAACACAAACAGAAATGCAGCAATGGATGCAAGAGAGATGAAAAGAAAAGTTATGAGAAGTGAAGGCAAATTCACTTCCCAAGTTTACTTACCACCTGAAATGTTAGAAAGAAATGCAATGCAATGCAAGATGAGATGAAATGGTATGATGCAAAGCAAAACCAGAAGCATGTTGATGATGAAAATGATGCTATGAGGTGCTGAAAACATGAGGCAAGGCATGGAGATGCTCATACAAGATCATGGATGCAAATGATGCAAGTTAAGGAGCATGAACAAGCATGAAAAGTTATGAAGCATACAAGACAAATGACATGGCAAATATGTAATGCAATGATCAAACATGCTTTCTATGTGTCTTAAGATGTCAAATGAAACACAAGAATGCACAAAATGCAAAGACAAGTCATGTTATGCAAGAGAATGCAAGAGGGATGCAAGAGAGAGCCCAAATTAGGGTTCATGGATCAAACAACAAACAAAAACCCAAAACAGAAACAAAATCCTAAGATAAAAAATTGAAAATGCCACTCAAAGGAACCCTAGACCTATAATGAACCACTGCCCAAAGGGGAACTCTCAACTCTTAACCAATCTCAAGATATGATTTTTCTAAGTTATTAGGGTTTTTTAGGGTTCTTAACAAAAGAAATGCCAAACAATTGGAAAATGCAAGATCAAATCATGACCATTTTACCCTAGAAACTACATGATAAACACAAGACAAAGCAAAAAGAATCAATGTCCAACTCTTCTTAGATAGGCAGAAATGAATTTTTGAACTTATGATCAAAATAATGCACCAAAAATGACTTAATTCAATGAAAAATTCTTAAAATGCATCAAGATCAAAAAAGAAACTTGGTTTGAAGGTTGGACAATGTTTCTAAATGTCTTAGAACATTTCATGAATTTTTTGGTGATTTTTAAATACCTAAAAGTATTTTTAATTAATTAATTTCCATTAATCAATTAAAAATAATCTTTTAAATATTTAAAAATACTTTTTTAATGATAAAAAATAAAATGAAAATATTTTTGGGTCTTAAAAATTAATAAAACTTTTAAGAAAAAAGTTTCATAATTTTTACGCATTTTTTGCTATTTTAAAATAATTATGCAAGTTAATTGAAAAGAAAATGAATAAAAATCAAATAAAAATGAAAGTAATCAGAATGAGAGGCTGAGATGCAATCTGGGGAGGAAAAGGTTGACTTGGCGCGTGATCGTGTGGCTCACATTCAAACAGATTTAATCTTAATTAATTAAATAAATAATGCTGATTAGGGCTTAATGACTGCATCCTAGCCATCCGTACGCGCGCGAAGTCAACTTTTTCAACGCATCTGATGGCTCACATTCAAATGACAATTAATTATGCAATTAGGGCTTAATCACTCTCAGGTGGCCGGAGAAGACTTCCGGTCGTCTTCTCCGGCCAGTTCTCTCCCTGAAAAATCCCCAAACCCCTCAAATCGTATCAAAAATGAAAAACAAGAACTGGGAAATGATCTCCAACCTCTCCCGAATCAAACCCCTCTCTCAAAACACATTTCTTTTTCCTAATCAAGCTGAATCGAAGAAAATGAAAGCTAGGGCACGCAGGTTTCAGAGACAAATTAAACTCTCAAATCAAAGCCATTTTCAAAACCAAAGACATCAGGATAATCAGTGAATCACATAGAACAAGTTTGTAACAAGAAAAATGATTTCTGGAAAAATAATTTTCGAGCTACCTGAGATTTGGAGCTTTCAATTTGAGGACTTTCTGGCCACTTCTCCTTGTGCAATCCACTCCACTTGGTCCACAGAAGATGCTTGAATGCTCAAAAGGAGTTTAAGTTGGATGGATAGTGAGATTCGACAGCTTCTGCTCAAGCTTGATCAGAAATGGCAATGGAGTTTCTGGAGGTTTCAGGCCATTGTGAATGATGGTTTGTGGTCCTGAGGATGAATGGAGAAGGTCTGGAGTGTTTGTTTGTATGTTGGTGAGCTAGGGTGAGAGTTTCGAATGAAACTGCAAGCTGGTGTGAAAATGGTGCAGTGATGTTGTAGCTTGTTTAAGGCCTGGTTCTTGGTTGCTTTGGGCTCAATGAGACATGGTGAGATGATTGGTAAAGATGGTTTGGATGTATGTGAGCTGGGCAGAGAGTTTCGAAGGCAAAAGCAAAATGGAGTGTTCTTGTGAATGTGATCAATGTGTTGTTTCAGCCTTGCTTTTTTTTATGTTTAGCTTGCAAATTGTCCACATAACTCTCTCTCATTGGTCAGTTGACAAGACATGCCCTTTATTGATTGGTAAGTTAACTTTTGCAAAAAGTCAAATAATGTGTAAGAGAAGTAAGGCTCATGATCTAGGCAAGTACATGGGCATGGGCTGGCGCAGCAAGGTGAGGTGAGAGGCTAGCAAAGCTCAGCATCCAAGGCTGCAAGTAGGAGGAAGCATGATCATGAGTTTTGCAACTTGTTGTAACTTTGGTTCACATGTGAGAAAGTCTTGTTACACCAACCAAACCATGGGGAAACTTGGTCCAATTATGATTTTTAGGACTTAGAGAATGTTTATGTGCTGGTTTGAAATGAATTAGAGGTCACATAATGCATTGGTTCATGACTTTGCAAAATTTCCATTTGAAGCATGCCTTGAAAATTAATGATTTTAGCCAACTTTGCATTGCCATAACTTTTGATCCAAGAAGAGTTTGATCATGTTCTTGTACTTTTTGAAAAGGGAAAAATGAGATCTACAACTTTCATGACCAAAGTTTTTCCATTTGAAGCATTTTTGGATCAAGAATCATGGCTTGAAAAATGACCTAAAATGATGCATTCTTGAAAAGTCAACTATGCCCAAAAAGTCAACATTTGCAAAAACCCTAAATTCTTGATTTTTATGAACTTCAACCTTCTTCCATGATCAAATAAAGATCATATACACTCAAAATGATGAAGATCAACCATTGGTTGGGTCATTGGGGGCCTCAGATGCCCTGATTTTGCACTGACTTGTCTGAAAAGTCAACCCTGGATCAGATGACTTCCCCATGGAATTTCTTCATGAAAGTTGATATGTATACTCCCTATACCACATAGAGACCAATGGAAACAAGAATGACCAAAAAATTTGGAGTTATGGCCTCTGAAACCAAAACCCTAATTTTCAGGTCAACTGTGCAGTTCATTCTGGCTCTGCATCCACTCAAACCCTAGTTCTTGTGATTCCTCTGCAATTTTGACTTTGAGGAGATGGAATATGATATAAGGACACACATGGACCCCTTTGAGTTGATTAGTGGCCTTTGGAATGGCTCAAGATGCTTTTGGGATTGCTCAGATCACAAACCCTAGGTGCAGATGCCTTAGAAACTATGCAGTGAACCAAAATGAGATATGAGATGATATGTTTGTGTTTATGCATATGAGGATGATCACAAGCCATGGTGTGAATGGGTGAGGGCAAATTTGGGGTGTTTACAGCTGCCCCTATTCAAACATGAGTTAGCTGTGCAGGTTGTAAGCGACGGCTTAACAGGCAAACAAGATAACTTGTGGTTGAATACCAAAGACAGTCCAAAATTTGCACTCACAAAATGAAGAAGAAAAGGGATATAGATTGCAAAAGGAAAATAAAGTATATTGTAAAGTGCGGAAAACAAAGCGATGACGGGGACGGCCGACATGCTGGGGATAGAAGGTAAAGCCAAGACGGGGACGGCCGACTAGCTGGGGAAAATAAAATCGTGATGGGGACGGCCATCAAGATAAAGCTGTAAAAATTCTCTGGAAATTAATGAAACATGACGGGGACGGCCATCAAGTTCATAAAGGTAAAATAACCAACGATGGGGACGGCCATCGGGCTAAAAGGAAAAGGGACCACGACGGGGACGGCCATCGGGTTAAAGAATAAATGAAATAAACAGATGATGGGGTACGGCCATCAAAGGTGAAGGACGATCACCTAGCAGGGTACGGCTGCTCTGTTGGGGATAAAAGGAATATGATGGGGACGGCCATCAAAGGTGGAGGACGACCACCGGGCAGGGTACGGCTGCCGAAGATATCAACGATGGGGACGGCCATCGGATAGAAAAGGTCAACGATGGGGACGGCCATCGGACGAGCATGATGGAGGACGACCATCAAGAAGTGGAGGACGACCACTCAGCAGGGTACGGCTGCTCTCGAGGTTTCTCATGACATAGGACGAATGCCATATAACCAAAATCAACAATGGGGACGGCCATTGGATAAAATGATGAAGGACGATCATCAAAAGGTGGAGGACGACCACCTAGCAGGGGACGGCTGCTAAAAATCAACGATGGGGACGGCCATCGGATGAGCATGATGGAGGACGACCATCAAGAAGTGGAGGACGACCACTCAGCAGGGTACGGCTGCTCTCAGGGTTATCATGACACAGGACGAGTGTCAGATAAAAGAAAATTTGTTGGTGATCTACTGGGGATATAGTGAACACGGACGAGCGTTCACAACCAAGAAAAGAAAGTATAAGTGTTTGGTATTGTATAGATTAAAGATGCGGACGAGCATCCTTAGACTGTGATACGGACGAGTATCATGTAGAAACAAACTGACACATGTTCAGAGATGATGATACGGACGAGTATCAACGGGTTAACAAGGAACACGGACGAGTGTTGAATCTGAAGGGACTCTTCTGGGGAATAGTAGACACAAACGAGTATCTATATTCAAGAAGACACAAGTGTTTGAAACAGTGTATGGATTAAAGATGCGGACGAGCATCCCTAAGACTATGATACGGACGAGTATCATGTAGAAACAAACACTAGACGCACTGTTCTGAGATGATGGTACGGACGAGTACCAACTGGTTAACAAAGAACAAGGACTACTGTCGAATCTGTGGGGATATAAGTGATGTATACAAGACACGGACGAGTATCTGTATAAGCGTACCAATGAGTAGTGAGTATATATATAAGTGTTTATCTGCTGGGGAGAATGACACGGACGAGTGTCAAAAGGGAAAAGTATAATAATAACAAGTATATGGGTGATGAAAGTGTAAGCGACTGCGCTGGGGATATGACACGGACGGGTGTCAAGAAAGTGTATATATAAGTATAAGTGAGTGCAAAGAGGATGTCTTTGGCTTTCTGCTGGTGATTTGACACGGACGGGTGTCAGGAAGTATCTGTAGTACGGGTGATTTTGTTTGTAAAGTGTATTCAGGAAACCTGTTTGGGGAAGTGATGACACGGACGGGTGTCAGAAATATATACTGGTGTTTGGTGATTGGAGAGGCAACTGCTTTTGCTGGGACTCTGGTGGGGATTTTTGTATAATGGTGATGAACGGTTTGTTATTCACAAGTGTTAATTCATAACATGACTTATTATTATGCTATATGTTTGATTTTTGCCGTAATGCTCCGTATTAAAACGGAATGCTACGCTTTGTGGGTGAATATGATGCGAATGCTATGATTGTGCAAAGGCACCGAACCGGGACTCGGATCCCGCTGCTGCGAAGATCTCTGGCCGATCTGCTTGAAATGGACATCCCAGCTGGGGATGAGATCATTGGTAGATCTAATAAGATGATATTTGCTTGGGGATACGGGTCACTGATAGACCTATCCTTGTAAATGAGAGACCCAGCTGGGGTTTGTAGAAGCTTTCTTCACTCTGTTGTGATCCCTTCATGCGTTGTTCTCTTGGATAGAGGCTGAAACTCTGTGGGGAGATGGTTCCCTGGTTTTTGTACTCAACTGAGGATGAAATGGCAGCTCGGCTGGGGAATTGTGAGAGGCAACTCAGCTGGGGAGGGCAACAAGAGGCCACTCGGCTGGGGATAGAGCATTTCGGATGCCGAGATTGAGTGAGTGCTGATTTGCCATCTTGCTGGGATGAAGCTTACATGCCCCAGGTATAGCATAACAGCTGTGTTGGGAAGATATGCCAATGAAAATTGGACTTTGACTGAATGAGAATAACCAAATCCTCACGAACAAACCTTGTCGGCTGAAAGAAGATCTTTATGCTCGGGGAAGAAATAAACTTCCAATGCTCTGCTGGTAAAATAAATACCAGACATTCCCTGAGAATTAACACAGTGCTTCAAACTTCTGAGCTCAACAAAAGCATTACCGATCATCCTGAGTGAACTAAAATTCCCTTAACATCTCCATCATACCATACTGCATCCTTCATAAAAAGATCATCTTTAGAGGATTTTACAGAAGACATGGCATCCAGAATTGCCCCGGTGTCTTCAAACTCTTGCAGAAATTCAACAGATCTTGAGATAACTGCCCCAGATTGAGTCTTGTAATGATTCTGCTTCACACCAGAGCTAAAACAAAAACCATGCGGTATGAAGATGCAATGCAAATGATGTACTAAGCATACGTATGCTCATAACCAAAGATATGAAACAAGGATGGTTGGGCGCTAGGGCCAGGTTGATAGATATATATTTTGTTTGGTTGCCAAGCAATTGGACTTTTGAAGGTGAATTACCAGACGAGAACTGGTTTATTAAAGGTAGGCCAACAGACAAGAACTGATGGGCAAAGAATAAGTCGTCAGACGAGAACTGACTCCTTGGGTTCATTCTCAAACGAGAATTGACTCTGAAAAAAGAATGACTACCAGACGAGAACTGGCGTTCAATGGGTTGAATGAAAAGGTGATCAGACGAGAACTGGTTAAAAGATTCGCCTACCAGACGAGAACTGGTATTTGAAGTTGGTTTGCCAGACGAGAACTGGTCTTTGGGTTTGTCTGCCAGACGAGGACTAGACTTTGGAAAGTTTTGCCAGATGAGAACTGGACTTTGAAATGTTTTGCCAGACGAGAACTGGACTTTGAAATGTTTTGCCAGACGAGAACTGGACTTTGAAATGTTGATACGTTGGGGTTACGAGGCCCTACGGTGTGAGATTGATGATACGGGGTTATGCCCAATGCACTTATGATGCGTATGCTCTATACGCTCGAGCGAAGCGACATGAATAACGTATGCAAATGATTTATGCAATGATTATGAAAAGCTAGAAAAACTCCCAAGGATGGGAAGAAAGGTCTTATATGACAAGGCTTCTAATGAGAAGGGTGACAAAGGCGAGGGTGGGTAGCATGATTTCCCGACACTCATCTTGAACTCTGAGATTACTGATATACTTGCTCCGCATAGCTAAAGTTTGCCCCTGTTGGGTGAGTCTCTGAACAGACCAACACTAATTATCCAATTCTTGGCATGGCGGACTTGGATGTCCTCTCGAGGAGAGTTGCACTTAGTGAGCTCTGGAATTATTCTGCCCCGGTATGAGCGTGGAAGCGACTTGACTCACTCTGACTGGGCATTGGAAGATTTCATCCTTGGACAACAGAAATTTCGGGTGGCCTGCCCCTGTTTGGCAGATTCATCTCTGATCAACTGACTTTGAATGACGTTCCTCGATCAACTGATGCTTGGGAACTCTCTTTACCCTGACAGATTCCTTGGTCAACAAAACCACTGGATAACATGCCCCTGATTCATAGGCCTACATGATGCGCTTGATTATGGTCATCATTGTTGAATGATCAAGTTCCCTCGCGATTGCTCTTTGTAGGAACTTTCCTGATGACACAGGCTGACTTGCAATTAAAACTGTTCATTTACAAATGGTAATTTTAATGCAGTACACATGCAAGTTTTTGAAAATTTATTTATTTTGAATGTTGTGACAGTGTGTGACGAATGGATGATTACTCCAAACGTAGTGTTAAGTTAGCAAATCGTTAGGAGTCAGTTTACGCAACATTGTCGTAGTATGCTTTCAGAATTGAACCTGATTCAATTAGGACTTTCAAGGGTTATGACGTAGTCTGGTTCACGGTTTTAGAAAGAAAGATTTATGGCTCAAAGTTTATTTGTGCCCACCCATTCTCCTTGATGTTCTCCAGTCCTATGTTCAGCTAATTTGACTTAAGCGCTCGCTTCTCACAAGGGTTTTGTAATGATTGAGGAACCAATGACGTTGATGGTTTACGCACCGATGAGGTTTCTTGGAGTAACAGTCACCCATTCTGACTTTGTGTCTGGTCACACGACTTTGTTCTCATGGAAGATTATCTTTCATTTTTTTTACTCCCTAACTTTTGCCTGGACTGGTTCTCTTTTTTTTTTCTTTCGAATTTTTCGATTTTGAAGTCCAGCGGGATGCCCTAACTTTTGCCTAAGTCATATGTTTTCACACATTTTTTCGACTTAGCGGGCTTTATTTCTTTTTTTTCCTCTGATTTTTGTTGAACAAATCGTGTGACACTGGCTTGTCATGACTTGCTGAAAGGGTTGACTGCCCCATTCCTTTGTTGGTGAGGGATAACCATTGTGGTTTCACGTCCCTTGACCTCTTGAGGTGTAATGAATAAAGGTAATGGATCCTCGGATGCACACTCCTTTGGAAATTCGAAAGCTCGGTCAAATTAACTGATAACTACCCTGCCCCGGGTTGAATGTGAGGGTTTTTTCGTTTAGGAAAGAAACTCCTGCTTCAAGGCTCAAAGGGGTTGACGAGGGTCTATCTCCCTTATATCTCCGGTGTTTGGGAATTGAAACAATGCCTGTACATCGTCAGCAGGTTCTGCTCCGAAAGCATACTTTCAACAATTATGGGTATTCAGTTGTCATCATCCTCCCTCAAACCTGCTAAACAACAGTGACATAAATGGGAGGTAAATGGATGCAATTTTTTTATTTTTCGTTTTTGATGCAAGGAAAGAAAAAATGAGCGAATGCGACATAATTGATTCAAAAGGTGCAAGATCACTACATTAACATTACCATTCAAAATAACAATGCTTAAAAGACAAGTAGCTGCTAACAGGAAAGAAACTACAATGCAAATGATGAAAAGGATACAATGATCACCAATTCTGATGACATTTTGTCCGAGCCACTGAATCAGGAGACTCTTCTTCGAAGTCTTTGAACTCAATCAGGTGAAAGGTTGACGTGCACAACCAAGCTTCCTTCTGGAAAGGAAATGTATCCATTGTCGATCAACTGTTGTACTTTGGCTTGAAAAGCTTTGCAACCTTCAGTTGAATGCCCCATTGATCCACCATGATACCCGCACTGCTCATGAGAATTGTACTCTAGAGGATACGGCTCTGACAACGGCTTGAGAGGCTTAGGAACCACCAAAGAGCTCTGAATTAGATGTGGCAAGAGTTCACTGTATGCCATGGGGACCGGATGAAGAGGAGAAATCCTTCTTTCCAAATTGTTGCGAGGCCTAGGCTGGCTCTGAAGTTGATTCTGAGGTCTTCGACCATGAGCTTGTAGATTTGGACGAGGAGGAGTCCACGACTTCTGATATGGTGTTCTAAGCATTGCCGAATGCCCATCAGATTCAGGAACAGATGATCTCTGAGAAGATGTTGGTCCAGAATATGCAACATTGGCCATGTCTGCATTGGCGTCATCCCATTCTTCCTCTTGGGAGCTAACAACAGACTCACCTTCACTAGCTGGGATATTCGAAAAGTCATGTATCTTTCCACTTTTGAGCAGACTCTCAATGCGTACCCCAACTATCATCAAATCAGAGAAGCTTGTCATCCCAATGCTACTCATTCTTTTCAAGTATGGACCCTGCAAGGTGCCCACGAACAGGTCAATTAGTTCTCTGTCTGAAAGTGGTGGTTGCACTTGGGCTGCCAATTCTCTCCACCGCTGTGCATATTCTCTGAAAGATTCATCACTCCTCTGGGATAGGCTCTGCAAGTGCGTGCGATTGGGCGCCACGTCCATATTGTACTGGTATTGCTTTACGAAAGCTCTGGATAAATCATTCCAAGATCGGATACGACTGCTTTCCAGATCCATGTACCAACTTAAAGATGCCCCACTTAAACTGTCCTGAAAATAGTGAATCATCAACTTATCATTGCAGGCATAAGAAGTCATTTTTCTACAGAACATCACCAAATGACGCTTCGGGCAACTGACACCAGTGTATTTCTCAAACTTCGGAGTTTTGAAATCTGGAGGTATGACAAGACCAGGCACCAAACACAGGTTTAGAGCATCAAAACCAAAGGCATCAGGATCCGCTAAGGCTTTGAGTCGCTCGTCCAACACACGAAATCTTTCAGCAAGATCAATAACTTGTGGATCCTTGGTTTTCACAAGAGGGATTGCCCCTTGGAAGGTCGGCATAGGGAAAGCAAAACTCTGATAATTTGTAGAATCAAAAGAAGATGAAGGTCCACCTCGGGCAACAGATGGTTCAGGTACATTCTGATTCACGATCGGGGTCTGTACAGGCTGAGCTTGAGCAAGATAGTTCACTTGTGGAAGATCCTCATCAGGAGAAAGACCATACAGAGGGTTGGTCACCAAAGTGAAACCAGGTGGAAACTCAACATTCTGACAGTTGCTCCCTGACATAGCTACTGACGGCTTTCAAACTGACCCTTCTTAACTCTTGACACTGTTCAGTCTAGCTTCACACACTCTATCGTCTTCTAACTATGACCACTTGTTCAAACTGAGTACAGGGAAATCAGCTGGCTGGTCATGGACAAAAGAGGAAGGACGAGCTCTCTGGAAGAAGGAAATGCAATGCTGATGAAAATGCGAAATGCAAAATGATAATGCAAAAGATGCAAAGACATGGGATCACAGCTGGAAACTGCCTGGAATCTGGAATGTCGAACCAAGAATCGAGTGTCTGTAACCACAAGATCTGCATAATAACCCAAAATAGTAACCGAGAACCAAAGGTTGAAGAACTCCAGGATCATAGAGACCAGATCAAAACATAAGACTATACTGGTAATGAGAGTATGTTGAGGTCATGGGTTCCTGCAAACCTGTAAACAGCCCAACCCCCTCACAGGTAGTGTTCTAAAACAAGGATCCTCAGACTTGGATCAGTTATGAGAAGTGTAAACACTTCTAACCCGGAGGTACAGTGTTTACAATAACCATAAAAGATCCTCCTCTAATTCTCCTCAGTTTCTGAAGGTCAATACTAAAGGTCATCCAGACTTAGCAGGCTTCCCAGATAGCCCTAGCACTGCAGGAAATCTGCAACACAGAGTTCTCAAGAAGAAACCCATATCTGAACCGTGTTTCATATTCCCGCACCAGACCGAGATGGAATGGGAAAGAATATGATTCACTCTAGCCTAGGTGTCACTCAGGTCCCAGGTATAGGACCTTAACTCTCAGTAGAACACCCACCCACCAAAGCAAACAACAGATCCAGCCAGCAGCATGACAGCATGATATGTACAAAAGCAATAAAGAAGGCAGTAAAGCAACTGTACATAAAGCAATAAACAAAAATAAATACAAGCACAAATAAGCACATAACACCCCAGTAAACACAAATCAATCAAGCGCTAGGAGGAACCCACAAAAAGAACCAGAAGCCCTGGTTGCAATATAAGGGTCCCCAGCAGAGTCGCCAAGCTGTCGCTCCCGATAGATGGGACTGGCCCAGATAAAGGTACAGACGCGAACGGTCGGCGAGGGGGACAGTGAGAACACACAGCCGTGAACTCACTGGAGAATGAATAGAGTCGCCAGCTAGGCATTTTTATCCCGGAGGAAAGGCAATGCTGCATAAGCCTAGAAAGAGATGGATAAGACGGTTTGCGAACCAGAGAGACTGAGAAAGGGGGTTGGTTACAACCTGGGAAGGTATTAGCACCCAGATTGTCCGCCGTACTCGACGGGATCCACGCTTAAAAGATTTGTGTTTTAAAGGGGTAGTGTCAGTGCAATCTGTGTGTAAAATGGCTGGAAAAGAATGTACAGGTGTCAGTGCAAAAGAAGTGTGAAGTGTAATATGTATAGTGTCAGTGTAAGAAAAGGGATAAAATGCTCAAGACCATGAGGCTTAAAGAAGGATACAGGAAGGAGGGGGAATGTACAGAGACTTTTGTTCGATAACTGTTAAGTTATGCCTACGTATCCTCTCGTGCAATGAGGAAGTCAGAACACCGTAGTTCGACCCAAAGAGACTGAAAGATGAATTGACTGATGAACTGCTTGCTTGTCTATGCTCAAGTGTATGACCTGTCTGGCTCAGGTGCTAACTGTCTTGCATTAGACGGAAGAAGCAAGTTCTCGTTTATGAGTGAAGGTGATGAGAAAAGAATCCCGAAGGAGACGATTATTGTTTGTTTTTGTGTTTTCAGTCTTTTATTGCTTTTGAAAGTTTGTCATAAGTTAATGAGTTTAAGCCTAAACCAATGGATTTAGTAAACTCATCACATCTTCCCTCTGATTAGGGGTAATGAGAATACCTTAAGTGTGAAGTCAGCTTCTCACACTTAATCACCTTTGATACAGGACTAAGATCATTAACCTACTTGTGATTATTTAGATGTTTTTTTTGGTTTTTGTTTAGTGTTGAGTAATGAGGTTAAGCCATAATCAAGGATTAAACAGACCCATTACACTATCCTAAAAGAAGGATAATAGATGAGAATGTTTAAGCTGAGGAAAGCCCCTCAACTTAATCCATGATTAGGGATTAAACTCATGACAAAACAAGCCTTTGATTAAGTGGATTTTATTTAATAATATGATGATGAAGTGAGTTTTAGGGTTTGTAAGACAACTTGAGGGGGACTTGTCCATTAACACTAGGGTTAGTCCTTCTTAACCACTTAAGGAAGAATTAGAACCCTAATGCAAGGCCCAAGTTACAAGTGGGATGTCTTGATATTTATTAAGTGGATTGATTAAGAGATTTAAACACATTAAAGGTTTAACACTTAGGATTAAAGTTATACACTCCATCCTAAAAGAAGGATGCAGGCATAAGCTTAATCACAAAGTCTTAAAGCCTTTAGGGTTTAGTCCCTGATTATGAGATGAGGAGAGAAGACTCAAAGAGAGACACAAAGGTAAAAACTATGGGGGAGACTAATCAAAACCCTAATTCATTATCATGCTTGGTTGACCCTAAGGTTTGTGAGGTTTTCAAGAAGAATCTTCAAAGGAGCCACCAGGAAGCAGATGAACAGGATCAAGAGAAGCAAAGTGACTTGCTTCATTCAAGAAGTCAAGTCACTTGAAGAAAGAAAGTGGGAGGAAGAAGAATGAGCAAGCTCAATCTCAAACACAAACATAAATGCAGCAATGGATGCAAGAGAGATGAAAAGAAAAGTTATGAGAAGTGAAGGCAAATTCACTTCCCAAGTTTACTTACCACCTGAAATGTTAGAAAGAAATACAATGCAATGCAAGATGAGATGAAATGGTATGATGCAAAGCAAAACCAGAAGCATGTTGATGATGAAAATGATGCTATGAGGTGCTGCAAACATGAGACAAGGCATGGAGATGCTCATACAAGATCATGGATGCAAATGATGCAAGTTAAGGAGCATGAACAAGCATGAAAAGTTATGAAGCATACAAGACAAATGACATGGCAAATATGTAATGCAATGATCAAACATGCTTTCTATGTGTCTTAAGATGTCAAATGAAACACAAGAATGCACAAAATGCAAAGACAAGTCATGTTATGCAAGAGAATGCAAGAGGGATGCAAGAGAGAGCCCAAATTAGGGTTCATGGATCAAACAACAAACAAAAACCCAAAACAGAAACAAAATCCTAAGATAAAAAATTGAAAATGCCACTCAAAGGAACCCTAGACCTATAATGAACCACTGCCCAAAGGGGAACTCTCAACTCTTAACCAATCTCAAGATATGATTTTTCTAAGTTATTAGGGTTTTTTAGGGTTCTTAACAAAAGAAATGCCAAACAATTGGAAAATGCAAGATCAAATCATGACCATTTTACCCTAGAAACTACATGATAAACACAAGACAAAGCAAAAAGAATCAATGTCCAACTCTTCTTAGATAGGCAGAAATGAATTTTTGAACTTATGATCAAAATAATGCACCAAAAATGACTTAATTCAATGAAAAATTCTTAAAATGCATCAAGATCAAAAAAGAAACTTGGTTTGAAGGTTGGACAATGTTTCTAAATGTCTTAGAACATTTCATGAATTTTTTGGTGATTTTTAAATACCTAAAAGTATTTTTAATTAATTAATTTCCATTAATCAATTAAAAATAATCTTTTAAATATTTAAAAATACTTTTTTAATGATAAAAAATAAAATGAAAATATTTTTGGGTCTTAAAAATTAATAAAACTTTTAAGAAAAAAGTTTCATAATTTTTACGCATTTTTTGCTATTTTAAAATAATTATGCAAGTTAATTGAAAAGAAAATGAATAAAAATCAAATAAAAATGAAAGTAATCAGAATGAGAGGCTGAGATGCAATCTGGGGAGGAAAAGGTTGACTTGGCGCGTGATCGTGTGGCTCACATTCAAACAGATTTAATCTTAATTAATTAAATAAATAATGCTGATTAGGGCTTAATGACTGCATCCTAGCCATCCGTACGCGCGCGAAGTCAACTTTTTCAACGCATCTGATGGCTCACATTCAAATGACAATTAATTATGCAATTAGGGCTTAATCACTCTCAGGTGGCCGGAGAAGACTTCCGGTCGTCTTCTCCGGCCAGTTCTCTCCCTGAAAAATCCCCAAACCCCTCAAATCGTATCAAAAATGAAAAACAAGAACTGGGAAATGATCTCCAACCTCTCCCGAATCAAACCCCTCTCTCAAAACACATTTCTTTTTCCTAATCAAGCTGAATCGAAGAAAATGAAAGCTAGGGCACGCAGGTTTCAGAGACAAATTAAACTCTCAAATCAAAGCCATTTTCAAAACCAAAGACATCAGGATAATCAGTGAATCACATAGAACAAGTTTGTAACAAGAAAAATGATTTCTGGAAAAATAATTTTCGAGCTACCTGAGATTTGGAGCTTTCAATTTGAGGACTTTCTGGCCACTTCTCCTTGTGCAATCCACTCCACTTGGTCCACAGAAGATGCTTGAATGCTCAAAAGGAGTTTAAGTTGGATGGATAGTGAGATTCGACAGCTTCTGCTCAAGCTTGATCAGAAATGGCAATGGAGTTTCTGGAGGTTTCAGGCCATTGTGAATGATGGTTTGTGGTCCTGAGGATGAATGGAGAAGGTCTGGAGTGTTTGTTTGTATGTTGGTGAGCTAGGGTGAGAGTTTCGAATGAAACTGCAAGCTGGTGTGAAAATGGTGCAGTGATGTTGTAGCTTGTTTAAGGCCTGGTTCTTGGTTGCTTTGGGCTCAATGAGACATGGTGAGATGATTGGTAAAGATGGTTTGGATGTATGTGAGCTGGGCAGAGAGTTTCGAAGGCAAAAGCAAAATGGAGTGTTCTTGTGAATGTGATCAATGTGTTGTTTCAGCCTTGCTTTTTTTTATGTTTAGCTTGCAAATTGTCCACATAACTCTCTCTCATTGGTCAGTTGACAAGACATGCCCTTTATTGATTGGTAAGTTAACTTTTGCAAAAAGTCAAATAATGTGTAAGAGAAGTAAGGCTCATGATCTAGGCAAGTACATGGGCATGGGCTGGCGCAGCAAGGTGAGGTGAGAGGCTAGCAAAGCTCAGCATCCAAGGCTGCAAGTAGGAGGAAGCATGATCATGAGTTTTGCAACTTGTTGTAACTTTGGTTCACATGTGAGAAAGTCTTGTTACACCAACCAAACCATGGGGAAACTTGGTCCAATTCTGATTTTTAGGACTTAGAGAATGTTTATGTGCTGGTTTGAAATGAATTAGAGGTCACATAATGCATTGGTTCATGACTTTGCAAAATTTCCATTTGAAGCATGCCTTGAAAATTAATGATTTTAGCCAACTTTGCATTGCCATAACTTTTGATCCAAGAAGAGTTTGATCATGTTCTTGTACTTTTTGAAAAGGGAAAAATGAGATCTACAACTTTCATGACCAAAGTTTTTCCATTTGAAGCATTTTTGGATCAAGAATCATGGCTTGAAAAATGACCTAAAATGATGCATTCTTGAAAAGTCAACTATGCCCAAAAAGTCAACATTTGCAAAAACCCTAAATTCTTGATTTTTATGAACTTCAACCTTCTTCCATGATCAAATAAAGATCATATACACTCAAAATGATGAAGATCAACCATTGGTTGGGTCATTGGGGGCCTCAGATGCCCTGATTTTGCACTGACTTGTCTGAAAAGTCAACCCTGGATCAGATGACTTCCCCATGGAATTTCTTCATGAAAGTTGATATGTATACTCCCTATACCACATAGAGACCAATGGAAACAAGAATGACCAAAAAATTTGGAGTTATGGCCTCTGAAACCAAAACCCTAATTTTCAGGTCAACTGTGCAGTTCATTCTGGCTCTACATCCACTCAAACCCTAGTTCTTGTGATTCCTCTGCAATTTTGACTTTGAGGAGATGGAATATGATATAAGGACACACATGGACCCCTTTGAGTTGATTAGTGGCCTTTGGAATGGCTCAAGATGCTTTTGGGATTGCTCAGATCACAAACCCTAGGTGCAGATGCCTTAGAAACTATGCAGTGAACCAAAATGAGATATGAGATGATATGTTTGTGTTTATGCATATGAGGATGATCACAAGCCATGGTGTGAATGGGTGAGGGCAAATTTGGGGTGTTTACAACCCGTCCGTATCATAGTCTTAAGGATGCTCGTCCGCATCTTTAATCTATATACCGTGTCAAACACTTATGTCTTCTTGAATTTAGACACTCGTCTGTGTCTACTATTCCCCAGAAGAGTCCCAGCAAATCCCAATAAACTATTTCCTTTCTATCTGACATTCGTCCTATGTCATGATACCTTCCGGCAGTCGTACCCTGCCAGGTGATCGTCCTTCACCTTTTTGATGATCGTCCTTCATCGTTCTATCCGATGGTCGTCTCTATCATCGTTTTTGTTATCTAGCATTCGTCCTATGTCATGATGAACCCAGAGCAGCTGTCCCCTGTTAGGTGATCGTCCTTCACCTCTTGATGATCGTCTTTCATCATGCTTATCCGATGGCCGTCCCCATCGTCGACCTTTTCTATCCGGCATTCGTCCTATGTCGCGATACTTTCGGCAGCCGTACCCTGCCAGGTGATCGTCCTTCACCTTAGATGACCGTCCCTCATCTTATCCCCAACAAAGCAGCCGTCCCCTGCTAGGTGATCGTCCTTCACCTTTGATGACCGTACCTCATCACTTATTTCATTTATGCCTTGAAATTGATGGTCGTCCCCATCATTTACCTATAATCCCCAGAGAGTTCCGTAGCTTTACCTGATGGTCGTCCCCATCATAATCTCTTATATCCCCAGCTAGTCGGCCGTCCCCGTCTTTGCTTTATCTCCCGCTTCTTCCCCAGCATGTCGGTCGTCCCCGTCATTGCTTCATCCCCAGCAGTCATCCTCTGCTCGACGACCGTCCTCCGTCGCCCGCACTTTATAATTATACTTTATTTTCTTTTACAATCTATATCCCTTTTTCTTCTTCATTCTGTGAGTGCAAATTTTGGATTGTCTTTGGTATTCAACCACAAGTTATCTTGTTTGCCTGTTAAGTCGTTGCTTACATCCTGCACAGCTAACTCATGTTTGAATAGGGGCAGCTGTAAACACCCCAAATTTTCCCTCACCCATTCACACCATGGCTTGTGATCTTCTCATGTGCATAAGTTCAATCATAGCATCTCATATTGCATTTTTGCTTCACTGCACTGGTTCAAGTTCATCTGCATCTAGGGTTTGTGATCTGAGCAATCCAAAAACCACTTGAGCCACTCCAAAGGTCATCAATCACTTAAAAGGGGTCCATGTATGTTCTAGCATCATATTATATCCTCACAAGGTCAAAGAAGTCAAAGAATCACAAGAACTGAGAAAGGCATGGAAGCAGAGCCATGTTTAACTGCACAGATGACCTAGAATTAGGGTATTGGTTTCAGAGGCCATAACTCCAATTTTTTGGTCATTCTTGATTCTGTTGGTCTCTATATGGTATGAGGATCATGCATATCAATTTTCATGAAGAAATTCCATGGGGAAGGCATCTAATCAAGAGTTGACTTCTTGAACAAGTCAGTGCAAAATCAGGGCATCTGAGGCCCCCAATGACCTAACCAAGGGGTGTTCTTCATCATTTTGAGTGTGTATGATCTTTATTTGATCATAGAAGATGTTAGAAGTTCACAAAATTGAAGAATTTCAAGCCATTTGCAAAATTGCCTTTTTGGGAAAGTGACTTGTAATGTAAACTTGCCATTTTGGGAAAGTTTTTCAACCTCCTCAAATTGATTCAAAAATGCTTCAAATGAGAAAACTTTGGTCATGAAAGTTGTAGAATGGATCATTCCCTTTTCAAAAAGTACAATAACTTGTCCTAATTCATTTTGGACAAAAAGTTATGGCTTGTCAAAGTTGGCAAAAATCACATAATTTCAAGTTTTACACCAAAGAGGCAAAGTTGCAAAACCTCATGCCAAGCCTTTATGTGACTTCAAATTGACTTCTATGCATTACACAAACACAATGCATGACCCAAAAATCAGAATGCACCAAAGATTTGTCCATTTTCATGACTTATGCTTCAAGTAATCACAAAAGGGCCAAGACTTTGTGAAATTGCAAAAACTCTCACAAACCTTAATCCACTTGCTGCATTGCCTCTAATCCATTTCCATGGTCCTCCCTGATTCAAGCTGCAGCCAAGCCATGCCTTGTACCTTGACTGCCATAGCCCATACCACTCTTACACAAAACATTGACTTTATGCAAAATGGCCCATACCAATCAGCATAGGCCACACCAACTCCACAGACCTATCACAGTGTGATAAGTGGACAAAAAGCAACTCAAAGCAACACACACACAAGCCTGAAACATCTCACAAGCCATAGTTCACAAAACTCTCCTCTTATGCATTTTCTTTCGAAACTCATTACACAATCATCAAACATCAAAACAAACTTCATAGAATCACTCAACATGTTCCTCTAATCATTTCCCAATACTCATTTGTCCCTGAAACCACCCCAAGCAAAAACACGATTCTCATCCCTCACTGAACAGAACTTCATCAAACTCACAAATCAGCCACTATCCAATCCAACTAAACCTCAAAGCATCTTCAGGGGGACCATTAGAGAAGTTTTGAAGCAAGGAGGCAGTCTGAAAGCTCCAAACTGAAAGCTTCACTTCAGGTAGCTTCGAAAATCTTTTTTTCCAGAAACCTTGTTTTAAGTTATTAAAATGATCTACATGCTCCCCTGAATGCAATGAGCTTTGAATTTTTGAAAATGATGAAGAGATGAGGATGTATGGTCTGTCTGAAACTTTGCCCGTGAAATTGATTTTTGCTTGTTTCCCTTGATTCATGAAAAATAAATAGGTTTTGTTGTTGGATTCTTGTTTAAGATGTTTGGTTGAGTGAATCTGGAGATTTTGGCACGTTTTAGTGAGGTTTTGAAAGAGATAGGTTGAAGGTCTCGATGGAGAAGACGACCGGAAGTCTTCTCCGGCCACCTGAGGGTCATTAACCCTAATCTGAGTAATTAGCCAACTTTGAATTTGGACCATGGATTTTGTTGACCTTCGTTGACTCCCGCGTGATTGAAAGGCCCAGATCACCCCATTAAGCCCTAATCCATGTCATTAGGTTAATTAATTAGGGTTTTAGGTTAATTGAGTCAGTTTGAATCTGGACCAATGGATCTGGCGCCAGTCAACTCCCTCCAAAACCATTTGAATGTCAGCCCTTAGATTTGCATACTTCTCATTAATTCATTTTTATTTTCATTTTATTTGATTTAATTTGCACGAATTATTTAAAATAGTAAAATACATTTAAAAATTCTGAAAATTTTTATTAAATCTTTTATTAATTTTCAGAACCCAAAAATATTTTTATTTTTATTTTTTGCATTAAAAATTATTTTTAAATCATTTAAATGGGTATTTTTAATTGGTTAATGAGAATTAATTAATTAAAAATGCATTTAGGTATTTAAAAATCACAAAAAAATTCACATTGCATTTTAAAACATTTAGAAGCATTATGAAACCCTCAAACCAAATTTCTTTTTTGTTCTTGATGCATTTTGACAATTTTTCATGGAATTAAATTCATTTTAAGGCAATATTTTTGTGCAAACTTGGAAAAATCCATTCTGCATAACCATTGAGAGTTTGAGGATGGTTCTTCTTGAATTGCATCCTTATTGGCATGTAGTTCATAGGGTAAAATTGGCTTGAATTGATCTTTCATTTTCAATTTGTTTTGTATTTTTCTTTGTGAGACACCCCAAAACCCTAGTTGACTTAGGAAATTCATAACTTGGACTAGGTTAAGAGTTGGATCTCCTCCTTTGGGCAGTAAACTTGTATAGGTTTAGGGTTCCTCTAATCCCATTTTCAATTTTTTATCATGCCTTATGCTTCTGATTTTGGAATTTTGTGTTGAATGTTGCATGTAAACCCTAATTTGTGCTTCCCTTTGCATTCATCTTTCATTTGCTTGCATCCAATGACTTTCCATGACATTTTGTGCATCCACATGATTCATCACACATCTTAGGACATATTAGAATCATGTTTGATCATTGCATCATTCCTTTGCCATGTTATTTGTTCATTTCATCTCATAAACATTCATGGATCTTTATGGTTCTAAGCATGCCTCATTTGCATCCTTATGCTTTTATGATCATTGTCATTTCTTGTCATGTGTTTGCATCATCTCATAGCATCATTGACATCATGAATATGCTTCTGAATTTGGTTTGCATCATGACGTTTCATCTCATTTGCATTGCATTTCATTTCTTTTGCTAACTTTTCAGGTGGTAAGTTATTTTGAGAAGTGAATTTGCCTTCACTTCTCACAATCCCTTCTCATTTCTCTTGCATCCTTGCTGCATTTTATCTTGTGTATTGGATTGAGCTTGCTCATTCATGTTCACCTCTTACTTTCTTTCTTCAGGCAACTTGTCTTCTTGAATGAAGCAAGTTGTCTTGCTCCTCTTTGCTCCTTCCTCCTTTCATCTGTTTCCCTCCTTGGTGGCTCTTTGAAGACCTCTCTCTCTTAAGCCTCATAAACCCTAGGACCTCCAAGTATGATAACAATTAGGGCTTGATTAGTTCCCCATTTAGTTTTGCCTTTGTGTTATCTTTGTGTCTCCTCTTCTCATCTCTTAATCAAGGACTAAACCCTAAAGGTTTTAAGGCTTTGTGATTAAGTTTATGCCTGCATCCTTCTATTAGGATGGAGTGTATAACTTTAATCCTAAGTGTTAAACCCTTAATGTGTTTAATTCCTTTAATCAATTCACTTAATAATCATCAAGACATTAAGCTTGTAACTTGGGTCTTGCATTAGGGTTCTAATTCTTCCTTAATTGGTTAAGAAGGACTAACCCTAGTGTTAATGGACAAGTCCCCCTCAAGTTGTCTTACAAACCATAAAAATCACTTCTTAATCTTATCATTAACTAAAATCCACTTTAATAAAGGCTTTGTTTTGTCATGAGGTTAATCCCTAACCATGGATTAAGTTGAGGAGCCTTTCTCAGCTTAAATGCTCTCATCTATTATCCTTCTATTAGGATGGTGTAATGAGTCCATTAAATCTTTGATTATGGCTTAAACTCATTACTTAACACTAAACAAAAACTCAAAAAACATCTAAATAAATGCAAGTAGGTTAATGATCTTAATCCTACATCATGGTGATTAAGTGTGAGGTGTTTACTTCATACTTAAGGTATTCTCATTACCCCTAATCAGAGGGAAGATGTGATGAGTTTACTAACCCATTGGTTTAGGCTTAAGCTCATCAACTTATGACAAATCTCAAAAAGCAGTAAAAGACTGAAAACACAGAAACAAACAATAATCGTCTCCTCTGGGATTCTTTTCTCATCATCTTCACTCACAAACGAGAACTCGCTTCTTCCGTCTAATGCAAGACAGTTTGCACCTGAGCCAGACAGGTCATACACTTGAGCATAGACAAGTAAGCAGTTCACAAGTCAATTTATCTTTCAGTCTCTTTGAGTCGAACTACGGTGTTCTGACTTCCTCATTGCACGAGGGGATACGTAGGCATAACTTAACAGTTATCAAACAAAAGTCTCTGTATATTCCCCCTCCTTCCAACATTATTCTTTAAGCCTCAAAATCTTGAGCATTTCATCCCTATTCTTGCACTGACATTTTTCTTATACACTTCACACTTCTCTTACACTGACACTTGCATTCTTTCCAGCTTTGATACACAAATTACACTGACACTACCCTTTTAAAACACAAATCTTTCAAGCGTGGATCCCGTCGAGTACGACGGACAATCTGGGTGCTAATACCTTCCCAGGTCGTAACCAACCCCCTTTCTCAGTCTCTCTTGTTCGCAACCGTCTTATCCATCTTTTCTAGGTTTATGCAGCATTACCTTTCCTCCGGGATAAAAATGCCTAGCTGGCGACTCTTGTCTTTCTGAGTTCACCCTTGTGTGTACACTCTCCTTCTTTCGCCGACCGTTCGCGTCTGTACCCCTTCTGGCCCTGTGTGTCATTTGGTGGGAGCGACACATCCCCCTACAAAACAAATGTTAGCATGAAGTGATATGAACAATTATAGCATGGAAAACTCCAAAAACAACTCTCACTAGCTAAGCAAAGGTGTTAGTGAACTTCTAAGGTTAATACTTAGGTCTAAGGCATCCTATAAGGTAACACACTTAAAAAGTCAGTAGCTAAATCAATTCAAAAGTATCTAAAGGGACTAATTTGATTAAAATCAAACTATGCCCTAAAGTACTACTAAACCCTAATGAGATCTAAGGATGAAGTTAGAAGGAAAACTTAAGTGTTTATTAAACCAAAATATCCTAAACTCAAAGGTAAATGAAAAATCCAGAACTTAACACTATATGGAAGTGAAGGAAATTAATAGATCAAATGAGAAAGAAGATATTCAAGTTAAAGGTATTCAAATATGAGATTGAAAGGTGGGAGAATGCATATAGAAACATGGTTCTAAAGATGAAACAAAATGACTTAGAAGAAAATTCAAAAGTGCCCAAAGGGACTTGACCTCCCCATACAACAACCAGAGGCTTGACAACAAATTAAAATGGAAATTAGATTTGGAAAATATTCACAAATGATGGGTTAAGAGGTGTCCTAAGACTAGGTGTTCAAATTAGGGTTTTTAAAGTCCTTTAGGTGACAAATGAAGTTCAAAAAGGAAGCACAAGGTTCTACTATGAGATGAACAAGTATGGATGATCACAAAACACTTATAAGACACCAAAGAAAGATAAAATGAAGTTGACTTATGTGAGAAATTGAATTTGAAGTGCTTAAGATGGAAAGAGAAGTGATGTTAGGTTAAAATGGGACATATGTGACTTAAGACTCAAGGCAATCCTAAAAATCAAAGGTGAAGACCCAAGGATTATACTTAACACTTAAAGATATCCTATAGGACCTAATAAACTAAAAATTAGGACCTTAAAGTGATGGCATGAATGCCTTATGCTAATGGGACCAAAGGAGGTGGAAGAAATGTACAAAAATATGACTTATGACCCAAGCAACTTGGTAAAATACTAAATGGTCATGAAATATTGTGAAAATAGACACTTGAATACAAAATCCAGAGGGTGAATTACATACAAAAAATCTCACAAAAAAATCATTTTTAATGGTCAAAGGATGTGTGGAAGTGAATTAGGGTTTATGAGCATATGTATGGAAGCAAGGGACCAAATCATGGCTTATAGTGACCTAAAAATAAAATAAAAAATATGGTAGGGAAATTTGATGAGTCTTATGACTAATGCAAAAAGAATGGACTATTTATTTTTTGTGGTTTGGGAGGAAGTAAATAGACAAAAAGATTGGTCAAAAATGAAGGAAATAGGAATTAATTCAATGAGAAATTAATTTTGGTTAAAATATAAAAGAAAAATATGAACAAATATTATAGAAAATTAGGGGGAAATGCAAAGACCTCACATGAATTAATTCAGAATATTTTATGAAGTTTGGTATTTTTAAAAATCAAGAACAAAAAATGAATAAAATGATGAAAAAGAAATAAGAAAATAAATGGATTGAATTGTTGTATGGGCTTGGGGGGTGTTGATAGCATCAAAAACAACTGAATTGGGCTTCAAACACACGCATGGGGGGTGTTGATAGTACACTAAGGAAATGCTTCACAAAATTGCACATGAGTCTCATGTGTCTCATTTATGTGATGGAGCGCTCATGGCCTTAGGATTGAACTGATCTAATGGCTACGACATGTTCTCACAATTAAATTAGGGCTACTGTTCAGGTCACCGGAAGTGACCACCGGTCATCTTCTCCGGTGACCCTCAGGCTAGGGCATCCTCAAGACTCAACCAAAATGAAATGTGAAGCCATAGAAATGTTCCTCTCAATGAGTATGTCATGAATCCACCTTTAGTTTTCATTTATCACACATAAACAAAGCAAAGCGAAGCCAAGAAACTCAACCTGAAAATTTGAATCTACGCACTTATGGTGCCTATCATCTAGCCAGATACCACGTTGCTTCTATTAAGCCTTAAATCACACAAATCAGGCAAAATAGAAAGAAAATGTGTAAGTTGAAGTTCAGAGGGAACCTGAAAATGCAGTGATTTGAAAGTTGAAGAAATCCAGAGGTGAGGTTCCAATTATGCATAACACCTAGCCTTGATCTTCAGAGGATGAATTAATCCCTATGAACCACTTAAATCCTTGTTGAATTATCAAAAATACAAAAATAGGCTTGAGGTTGTTCTTGAGCATTCAACTGAATCCAGCCATGATTGATGATCACAAGTTGCAGATGATGATGAATATGTGAAGATTGAGAAGTGATTGATGAAGATCAATGCAAACTGAAACAAAATGCAGAGAAGCTTCTTCCAGAATGCAGATAGAAATCCTTGGAGAATCAAGCTGAATAAACCATGGATCTTGTGCCCAATGTCATGATGGTGATGAATTGAGGAAGAATGAAGGAGATTGATGGAGATTGAAAATTCTTCGAAGCAAAAAGAAGAATAATTTCAGAGAGAATTTAGCAATGTAAAATTTTCAGAGCAAAGATGAAGTGTATGTGTTCAACAATGGTTGATTCCTTATATAGCCATGGTTAAGCTCTTAACTAACTCAGTTAACAGTTGGAAGTGTAGTTAACTGAGTCAAGTTAATTTGGAGAATCAGTTATGGTGAGTGGAGTTTGTTGGAGCTCGAGTTGAAGTTGGCTGGATTCAATCAAGTGCAATGAGACTCATGGTTGTTATGGCGAGGCATAATGCAATGTGATGCAGTATGAAGCTTATTGAATCAAGGTTGCAGCATGAAGTGCAGTGCTTGCAAGCTTCACTTGGCTTGAATTGCAAAAGAGGTCCATGGCATGTGATATGAACCAGCAGCCATGTGATCATGTGTTCCAATAAAATGCATTTTGTGAACACTACCAAAATTGGATGAAGCATACAAAATTGACTTGAGTTGATTCCAACATGAAACATACTGCCTTGCTGCACAAGAAAGTGAATGACATATTGTGATCCTCCTCTGAATCTTTCTTCATGCACAAGCCATCAAATGAGGTGATTCTTGGACTCAAATTAAAGGAGATGCTTCCTATAACAAATTTGTAGTTCAAACCATCATGGAATATGGACTCTAGATACCTCAAATATCTCCTTGAACATCATACTTCAATGTTGCATTATAGGCCTGTGTAGCATGGTCTTGACTTGGCAAGATGCCCTACAAGTTTTCAGTTTGAACATCCTCTTTTTGCCTCCCCATAGCTCTCAATCCTTTGATCAAATGAAAAATCTTTGAACATCAAAGTTGTTGGAAACATGGCAATAAACAACTTTGTAGTTCAAAGAAATTTCATTTGAAGCCTTTAAAATGGAGAAAAATAGCTTGCATTATGACCCACCACCTATTTGATGGAATGCCTTGCCTGGCGCACGCGCAGGTGGCAAGGCCTGCCTTGGTTTTGCCCTAGTTTTCCTTGATTTTCACCAACTTTGAATGATCATATCTCCCTCAATTTTGATGCTATAAATGAGTTCCACATATGGATTTGAAGCTTAAGATGCCCTCTTTAATTGCCTCAAGGTAGAATTTTGATAGCCCTCATATTTTGGGAGAAGGCCTCTCTTGAAGTTGCTACAAAAATGGCCAAAACTTGCCATTTTGGAAACCCTAATTTTCCAAAAATGGTAAGTTTTGGTTTTCTTGATTTCTCTTGATTACTCCATGATTTCTTGATCAAATTTGAACTATAGATTCCTTGTAACCCTAATTTCATGATTTTAGACTCAAAAAGTCAGGAGTTGACTTTTTCTTTAGCATGATTGACTTTTCCCCAATTCTCTGATTTTCAGTCATCTGGCCAATTAAACCTCTTCCAAAATGTTTCTATGGATGAAATTTGAACCCTAGACACTTGACATCATATATAAGACAATGGAATACACCTTGGATCAAAATTTCATTGAGAAGCCCAGTAGAAATGAAACCCTAATTTGGCCCCTTTCATCAGGAGATGTTGCACTGCTTGCTTCCTTTGATCATTTCAAATATTTTCATGACTTGTGGCTTCAAGTGAAGACTTGTGGGATGCTGTGAACCCTTTGCACAAGGTTGAGAAGCTTTGTGGCTCCTTGGTTATCTTTGCATAGCCTTCAATTGCTTCAATCAATGATCACATACCTATGCCTCAACTATGAAGAATGTGATGCAATGTTTTTGGTTATTTCATGAATTCATTTATGCTAAATGCTATGCAAAATGTTGAGGAAATGAGAGGGGAAATTTTGAGGTATTATAGTTTCCCCTATACAATCATCTGCAAGCTTGAACGAATAATTGCATTGGCTTTTAGACGTTCAAGATATGGAGTGATTGAATACTCGAATAAAACTTGGAAATTTGAACTCTGTGGATGAGGAAAATGTCATCTGCCTTTATTTACTATTGTTTTGTTTTTTTCTTCTTCCTTTTTTTGTTTTGACCTCTGAATAGGTAGCGGAAATAGAATAAGGTGGAGCGGGATCCTTGTACATAAACGAGAGCCCATGCAGACAGGACCGTTGTACAAAACGAGAACCTGCGACGCGACTATTATACAAAACAAGACGAGGGATAGGGGCCTATTGTACTAAACAGGGCTTGAAAACAAGACCATTGTACAAAACGGAACTTGATGATGAGACGGGATTGTTGTACATAAATGAGAGCCCAGGCAAACAGGACTGTTGTACAAAACGAGAACCTGCGACGCGACTGCTGTGCGAAACAAGCCGCGGAATTGGGGCCTGTTGTACTAAACATGGCTTGAAAATGAGACCATTGTACAAAACGGAACTCGATGATGAGACGGGATCGTTTTACATAAACGAGAGCCCAGACAAACAGGACCATTGTACAAAACGAGAACCTGCGACGCGACTGTTGTATAAAACAAGACGCGGAAGGGGTGACAAACATTGACTTGAAAAGACAAGGATGCCTGGAAAATGGTAACGGTATCCTCTGTGGGGAGTACTTCAGGTTGAAAAGATGTTATAGGTCGTATGTAATATACCTCAAAACTAGCCCATGCTGACATGCACATGTTCGGATCTATGGCGTAATGCTCCATGATGATAGAAATGCTACGCTTTGGAGGATGCAAATGTAATGATGATTATGCATATGTGAAGAGATCTCTTGATAATGAGACTGCAAGTATCCCAGGTGGCTTGACTGGGGAGAAACAATGATCACGGCATTGATCAAATTAATCCTTGTGAGGAGGAAACACTTTGCGGGGAACGTTGTTAATGATACACCGGCTCTGGGCTGCCGCCATTGCCAAAAATAAATTGGAATTTGAAATTAGAGAGCCAAGACCCTATTGGAGATGGATTCTTCTTGAACTCTGATGGGGGAGTGAAGACCTCCTGACTTGGCTGGGAACCAGAAGTATGACCTAACTGAGGAAGAAGCCTGATGGAGAGGAAAAACACTCCTTATACTGCTGGGGATTGCCCATGTATGGAAAGGAAGTCTCTGCTTATAGTGGACACCAACTTCCAATTGCTTTGCTGATGGAGATTTCAACTCTCACCTCTAATGGGAATAACAGGAGACACATGGGAAGACACCTATTCTAGTTCAAGCACTGTTGAAATATTCCTCCTGGAAATCTACTTTAGCTCTACTAGCAACGCCTGTACCTACACCTACGTAAACACAACTGATAGTACCTGCATCATAGAGAGTTAGTTTGGACCTGTATGCCCCAGGCTTATGGTATGAATCACCATCCCGGACACTTAACACTTTTTAGAGTTGTATTAGATGTTTTTGTCCTCCTGCCTGAGTTAGAAAGCATTTGAATGTTCACAACACAATACAAATCACAATTTGCTGGACGTTTTTGCAATCAATCAATGCTCGATGAAAAAACAAAAATCAAACAGTCACAAGCTGACTGAAATTGAATTTTATTGATTTGGAAAACAACCATGAATAGGCATTACATCCGTAAGTAATTCCTTGGAAAGAGGAAATCACCCAAAAGGAAAACAAACTACCCTATTGGCAATGTGAAAAATGGATCTCATCAAGTTTCGACCCGACTATGACTCGTATATCTTCAAGACTCTCCGCTTGCTCTGCCCCTTGAGAAAGGTGATTGGACTGGTCTTCAACCTTTAGAATAACCTTAGTTACAGATGGATTGTGGATTTCACAGATCACAGTCGTTCGTGTTAGTCCCTCTTTTGCATGGATCTCCCTTTCAGGTTTTCAATCCACCGGGATACCCTTTTTTGCCTGAGTTGTCCGATGTGGCTTTTCAGCTCAGCGGGTGTACATTTTTTCAATATTTCCCTAATTTTTGCCCGAGCCTTTTATTCTATTTTTTACTCGTCGGGATGCCCATTTTTTTCCTGGATCTATATTCTGTTTTTATCCAGCGGGTCCTTTTTTACACGAAGTATTTTCTTACTGCGTCTACGTTAACAGGGGAATGGAAGTCTTCTCCATCCATTGTTGTTAGCATCAAGGCTCCGCCTGAGAAAACCTTTTTAACCACGAATGGTCCTTCATAATTGGGTGTCCACTTGCCCCTGTGATCATTAAGAGGAGGAAGAATCCTTTTCAGCACCAGGTCGCCTGGTATGTACCGTTGAGGCCGTACTTTCTTGTCGAAAGCCTGTTTCACTCGCCATTGGTACAACTGTCCATGGCACACAGCTATTAGGCGCTTCTCTTCGATGAGACTCAATTGATTATACCTAGACCGGAGCCACTCAGCTTCATCTAGCTTAACTTCCATCATTAACCTCAACGAGGGGATCTCCACTTCGACTAGTAGGACTTCCTCCATACAATACACCAATGAGAACGGGGTTGCCCCTGTTGAGGTACGCACTGACGTTCGGTACCCATGTAGCGCAAACGGTAACATCTCGTGCAAATCTTTATATGTCACAACCATCTTCTGCACGATTTTCTTGATGTTCTTATTGGCTACCTCAACGGCGCCATTAATCTTTGGGCGATACGGAGAAGAGTTGTGATACTCTATTTTGAAATCCCGACACAAGTCAGCCATCATCTTGTTATTAAGGTTAGAACCATTATCAGTAATGATTCTCTCGGGAATCCCATACCGGTAAATGATATCTCTTTTGATGAACCGGGCTACCACTTGCTTTGTAACATTGGCATAAGATGCCGCTTCGACCCACTTTATGAAATAGTCTATAGCAACCAGGATGAAGCGGTGACCGTTGGAAGCTGTAGGCTCAATCTTACCAATCATATCAATGCCCCATATGGCGAATGGCCAAGGTGAAGACATGACACTCAATGGATTCGGAGGTACATGTACCTTATCAGTATAAATCTAGCACTTGTGGCATTTGCGGGAGTATTTACAGCAATCAGATTCCATGGTGATCCAATAATATCCCGATCTCAACAGTTTCTTGGCCATATCATGTCCTCTAGCATGAGTACCAAAGGAGCCTTCATGAACCTTTTGCATCAACAAGTCTGCTTCGGGTCTATCCACGCATCTAAGCAGAACCATGTCGAAGTTTCGCTTATATAGCACATCATCTTGATTCAAGAAGAATCCTCATGCTAGCCTTTTGAGAGTCTTCTTGTCTTTACTGGATGCCCCAGTTGGGTACTCTTGAGACTTCAAGAATTGCTTGATATCATGATACCAAGGTTTGTTATCTTCACCATTGTCAACTGCAAAGACATAGTGTCACTCCCCCAAAAAGACACCTGGTCAGATAGGGTACAGACGCGAACGGTCGGCGAAAGGAGAAATGAAGATGAAGGTGAATAGAGTCGCCAACTAGGAATTTTTATCCCAAAGGAAAGGTAATGCTGCATAAACCTAGAAAGAAGATGGATAAGACGGTTGCGAACCAGAGAAACTGAGAAACGGGGGTGGTCACAACCTGGGAAGGTATTAGCACCCAGATTGTCCGTCGTACTCGACGGGATCCACGCTTACAAGATTGTGTTTAAAAGGGTAGATGTATGTGCTATTTGTGTGCAAAAGTTGGAAAAGAATATACAAGTGTCAGTGCAAAAGGGTGTGAATTGCTCAGGATTGAGGCTTAGAAAAGAATGCTGAAAGAGGGGGAAGACACAAAGACTTTTGTTCGATAACTGTTAAGTTATGCCTACGTATCCTCTCGTGCAATGAGGAAGTCAGAACACCGTAGTTCGACTCAAAGAGACTAAAAGATAAATTGACTGTGAAGTGCTTACTTGTCTATGCTCAAGTGTATGACTTGTCTGGCTCAAGTGCTATCTGTCTTGCATTAGACGGAAGAAGCAAGTTCTCGTTTGTGAATGAAGATGATGAGAAAAGAATCCCGAAGGAGACGATTATTGTTTGTTTTTGTGTTTTCAATCTTTTATTGTTTTTGGTGTTTGTCATAAGTTAATGAGCTTAAGCCTAAACCAAGGGTTAGTAAACTCATTAAATCCTCCCTGATTAGGGATAATGAGAATACTTTAAGTATGAGATAAACATCTCAACTTAATTACCATGATGGTGTAGGATTAAGATCATTAACCTACTTGTGATTATTTAGATGTTTTTGGTGTTTTTGTTTAGTGTTAAGTAATGAGTTTAAGCCATAATCAATGATTAGTGAACTTATTACACCATCCTAATAGAAGGATAATAGATGAGAGCACTTAAGCTGAGGAAGATACCTCAACTTAATCCATGATTAGGGATTAAAGTCATTAGATGACAAGCCTTTATTAAAGTGGATTTTAATTAAGAGTGAGATTAAGAAATGAGTTTTATGATTGGTAAGACAACTTGAGGGAGACTTGTCCATTAAACACTAAGGTTAGTCCTTCTTAACCATAAAGGAAGAATTAGAACCCTAATGTAAGGCCCAAGTTACAAGTGAATGTCTTAGTGGTTATTATATGGATTTATTAAGAGGTTTAAACAAATTAAGGGTTTAACACTTAGGATTAAAGTTATACACTCCATCCTAAGAGAAGGATGCAGGCATAACCCTAATTCCAAAGTCCTAAAACCTTAAAGGTTTAGTCTCTAATGATGAGGTGAGAAGAGAGACACAAAGAAGACTCAAAGGTAAAAACTAAGGGGGACTAATCACAACCCTAATTATTGTCATGCTTGGATGTTCCTATGGTTTGTAAGGCTTGAGAAAGATCTTCAAGGAAGCCACCAATGGAAGAAGCAGATGAAAGGAGGAAGAAGAAGAATAAGTTACTTACTTCATTGAAGAAGATAAGTAACTTAAAGAAAGAAAGTGAGAGATTAACATGAATGAGCAAGCCCACTAAAAGACAATTAAAAAATGCAGCAAAGATGCATATGAAGAGAAATGAGAAGTGAAGGCAAATTCACTTCTCAAATTACTTACCACCTGAAAATGTCAGCACAAGATGCATAAAGGAAGAAATGACATGAAGTGAAACATATGCAAAGAAAAAAGCCAAAGTCAGAAGCATACACATGATGCAAATGATGTTATGACATGATGCAAAGACATACAAAGTACAATGAATGGTCATACAAAGAGAATGAATGCAAATGAAGCATGCTTTGAAGTTTGAAAGTTCATGAAAGTTTAATGAAATGAAATGAATGAAAATCATGGCAAATGAATGAATAAATGATCAAGCATGATTCTAACATGTCTTAAGATGTCTAAGATGACATATGAATGCATGAAATGTCATGGAAAATTCATGTATGGATGCAATGCAATGTAAGATGCAAATGAAAATGCAAAATTAGGGTTACATGAAAGGATGAGATAAAAATGATCAAAACAGAAACAATTCACATGATAAAAATTTGCAAATGAGCTCAAACAAACCCTAACCCCATATGATATCACACCCCAAAGGAGAAGGTCCAACTCTTAACCTAAAGAAAGTTATGATTTTTCTAAGTTTGCTAGGGTTTTAGGGTACCTTAAAAGGGAAAATGCAAATCAATTTGAAAATGAAATATAAATTCATGCCAAATATATCCTAGAAACTACATGTTATATGGAAAAAAATGCAAAAAGAATCATCATCAAACCCTTCATGGTTAGGCAGAAAAGATTTTTCAAAGTTAGGGTTCCAAAAGGGGGATTTTATGAACCCTAAATCCAAAGAAAATGTCAAAGTATGATAAAAACCAAAAAAGAAATTTGTATGAATGGTTTGATAATGTTTCTAAATGTCTTAAGATGCAATGTGAATTTTTTTGTGATTTTTAGAAACTTAAATGGTATTTTAATTAATTAATTTCCATTAATTAATTAAAATAAACATTTAAATATTTTAAAAATGCTTTTAAAATGCAAAAAAATAAAATAAAAAATGTTTTTGGATGAAGAAAAATATTTGAATCAGAAATGCAAAGTTTGAAATGTTTTGGATGAGTTTTGATATTTTAAATAAAATGCACAAAATAAATGAAAATAAAATAAAATAAATATGAATAAAGAGAAAGTCAGCGCATCTAATGGCTGAGGTTTAAACTGGGAATGGAGGGAAAGATTGCTCGCCAGATCCTATGGCTCACATTCAAACTGACTTAATTATTTAATTAATTTAATTAATACGAATTAAAACCTAAGTGAACTAATCCTGGCCATCCGTTTCTAAACTAATCCTGATCCAAAGGCCCAGAACGCATCTGGAAAACTAAACCCTAATTAAGCCCTAATCACCTTCAAATGACCGGAACAGTGCTCCGGTCATCTTCTCCAGCGGAACCAAACAATAAACTTCTTCCCTATGCCATTTTAGGAGCTCTAAAGCTCCAGATCAAACCCCCAAACCTTCCCAAGCCTGAATCTACCCTCAAAACAAATTTCTAATGGATCATGAACAAGATACGAATCAAAACTGAAAAATGTCAAAACTTTCATAAACACGATACAAACTCAATACTCAATCATTTTCAAAACCAACAAGTGCAGTGTGATCAGTGAAGCATGTAGATCATTTCTATAACTTAAAAAACAAGTTCTGGAAAATTTGTTCTTGAGGTATACCTGAGATGAAGCTTTTCAGTTTGGCACTTTTTGGACCTCTCTCTTGTGCAAATAGCCTCCACTTGATCCCCTGATGATGCTGGAAGGCTTTGAATGAGTTGAAATGAGCTGGTTTGAGAGGTTGCAACTCAACTGTACTGAAATCATGTTTTGTGTTTGTGGGGTTTCATGCTTGTCTAATGGTTGGGAAAGGTTCTATTGATGATGGTGAGTTGAATGGTGAAGTTTGTTTTGAGGTTTGATGCTTGTGCTGTGAGAATCGAAGAGAGGAAAGTCTTGAGTGATTTTGTGAAACTTGGCTTGTGTATGGTTCTGAGTTCCAAGGTTATGTGAATTGGCTTGTTTTTGGTCCACATAACAAGTCTCTATTGGCCAGAGAGTGGGTGGTAGCCTGTGGTGATTGGTATGGGCAAGTTGCAAAAAAGTCAACAACTTGTGTAATTGAAGCATGGACTATGGTAGGAGTTGTTCAAGGGCATGTCTTGGTTCAGCATTGATCAAGGAGGTCCATAGAAACTGATTTGGGGTGCTGAAGCAAGTGTATGAGAAGATTCATGCCATTTTGCAAATTTGAAGAACTTTAGCCCTTTTGGAATTTCTTGAAGTTCAAGGCATGAAAGTGAATGATTCTTGGGCCAATTCTGATCATAATGCATTGTACTATGTTTGTATGATGCTTAGAGATGCATTAGAGGTCACAAAATGGCTTGTCATGTGAAATTGCAAAGATCCCTCTTTGGTGTGAAAGTGAAAATTATAGGATTTTTGCCAACTTTGCAAGGCCATAACTTGACACTAGTGCAGAAATGACTTTTTACATCGGGCGAAAATGACTTTTTACATCGGTTCCGAGTCCGATGTAAAGGCAGCCGATGTAATAAGTCGTAGACATTTTACATCGGTTTTAGGACCGATGTAAAAAATATATCAACCACATCGGTTAATTTTTAAGTCTGATGTAAAAAAAAAATATAATTTTTTTTCTAATGTAAAAAGGACTTTTTACATCGGTTGGAAGATAAAACCGATGTAATAGGTAGGCTTTTACATCGGTGCTTTCAATAATGAATTAGAACATGTTCTTGTACTTTTTGAAAAGGGAATGATCCAATCTACAACTTTCATGACCAACAATTTTTCATTTGAAGCATTTTTGGTTGAGAAAGAGGAGGTTGAAGAACTTTCCCAAAATGGAAAGTTTTCATTACAAGTCATTTCCATTTTTGGCAACTTTTGGTTTAGCTCAAATTTCTTCAATTTTGTGAACTTTCAAGCACTTCAATGATAAAATAAAGATCATAGAACTTCAATTTGATGAAAATATCACTTTGGTTCCATTGTTGGGGGCCTCAGATGCCCTGATTTTGCTCTGACTTGCTCAAGAAGTTACCCAATGAACAGATGACTTCCACAATAAATTTCTTCATCAAACTTGGTACACATGATCCTTATAACATCTTGAGAACATTAGAAACAAGAATGGCCCAAAAATTTGGAGTTATGGCCTCTGAAACCAAAACCCTAATTTTGGTCATCTGTGTAGTGAAAACTCTAGCTCTGCTTCCATGCCTTGCCATTTCTTGTGATTTCTTGACTTCCTTGAACTTTGAGGAACATAAAATGATGGTAGAACACACATGGACCCTTTTGGAAAGCTTTGGGGCCTTTGGAGTGGCTCAGATGGATCCTTGGATTGCTCAGATCACAAACCCTAGATGCAAATGAACTTGAACTAATGTAGTGAAACAAAAATGCAATATGAGATTATATGCTTGAACTTATGTAAAGATGAAAGATCACAAGCCATGGTGTGAAATGAGTGAGGGAAAATTTGGGGTGTTTACACATAGGCAGGTCTTTCAAGACGAGAGACCATTATTCGAGGCACGTAATTCTCTTGACAAACTTTAATCATGGATGACAAAGTTGCTAGAGCATCAAAAAACTGATTTTCATCTCGAGGAATATAACTCAGCTTGACTTTGGTGAATAAAGTTAGCAACCTTCTGGTATAATCCCTATAAGGAACCAGGTGAGGTTGATGAACTAAACATTTTCCGTTGACTTGGTTCACCACCAGAGCAGAATCTCCGAAGATCTCGAGGTTCTTGATTCGCATATTGATTGCCTCCTCTACCCTCATGATGAAAGCTTCATACTCTGCTTCGTTGTTGGTGCATTTGAAAGCCATTCGAGCAGCGAAAGGCATATGGACACCCTCTGGTGAGATGATGACATCACCTACTCCGCTTCCGTTTACGTTCACAACTCCGTCAAACATCAACTTCCATTTGGATTCAGGGTCTGGCCCCTCCTCCAGAAGTGGTTCTTCACAGTCTTTCAACTTGAGGAACATGAAGTCCTCATCCAGAAACTCGAATTTCATGGGTTGATAATCGTCAATTGGCTTCTAAACCAGGTATTCTGACAATATACTCCCTTGGAAATTAGGAGAGTGGTGTGGGTCAGCATGTACTGTCTCAGTCTGCGAGCAGCCCATATCAAAGCGCAACAAGTTTTCTCGAGTAGTGAGTAGCGTGTCTCACAATCGGTAAACTTTTTGCTAAGGTAATAAATGGTGTGCGCTTTTTGACAAGACTCGTCCTGCTGACCCAACACACATCCCATTGATCCTTCAAGTACGGTAAGATACATGATTAAGGGTCTCCCTGGCACTAGAGGCATGAGAATCGAAGGTTCTAGCAAGTACTCCTTGATTCGGTCGAATTCTTGTTGGCAATCTTCATTCCATTTGATAGCCTGATTCTTCCTCAAAAGCTTGAAAATAGGCTCACACGTGGTTGTTAGGTGCGAGATAAATTGTGCAATGTAGTTTAGTCTCCCCAAGAAACCACGTACTTGCTTCTCAGTTTTTGGTTCAGGCATCTCCTGGAGGGCTTTTACTTTGGCCGGGTCAACCTCAATTCCCTGTTCACTAACAATGAAACCCAACAGCTTGCCGGAACGTACCCCAAAGGTGCATTAGTTTGGATTCAACCTTAATCTGAACTTCCGGAGTCTGTCAAACAACCTTACTAGATTGACTAGATGATCTTCTTCTATTTGGGACTTAGCTATCATATCATCAACATAGACCTCAATCTCATGATGAATCATGTCGTGAAATAGCGTCACCATTTCCCGTTGGTAAGTGGCTCCAGCATTCTTAAGACCAAACGACATGACTTTATAACAGAAGGTGCCCCAAGGCGTGATGAAGGTAGTCTTTTCCATATCATCGGGAGACATCTTAATCTGGTTATAACCTAAAAATCCGTCCATGAAAGAGAATACAGAGAACTGGGAAGTATTGTCAACAAGCACATCTATGTGAGGCAGAGGGAAATCATCTTTAGGGATGGCCCGGTTCAAGTCCCTGTAGTCTACACACATCCTGACTTTACCATCTTTTTTAGGGACCGGCACAATATTGGCAACCCATGGAGGGTAACTGGTCACAACAAAGAAACCTGCATCAAACTGCTTTTGTACTTCCTCTTTAATTTTGATTTTAATATCAGGGCGTGTATGTCTCAACTTTTGCTTCACTGGCGGGCAGTCTTCTCTCAAAGGCAGCTTGTGTACCACAATATATGTGTCTAAACCAGGCATGTCTTTATAAGACCATGCGAAGACATCAACATATTCTCGAAGCATGGAAATTAGACGAGTCTTGATAGATTCTTCTAACGTAGCCCTGATCTTTACCTGTTTCTTGTCTTCTTCGGTACCCAGGTTTATCACTTCGATGGCCTCTTCATGTGGCTGAATCATCTTTTCCTCCTATTTAAGCAACTTGGCTAACTCTTCAGGTAGTTCGCAATCTTCTTCACCTTCCTCATCGACTTGGTAAATCGGATTGTCAAAGTCATACTTAGCCATAGCATGGTCGTTGATAACGAGAAAATGTATCGATTATATTGCTAGGTTTCATTGGCGTTTTATCGAATAATCATTGTTTTAACACTCGATTTCTCGAGTTTTTCTTACCGTTTTGCAGGTACATCATTATATGGAGCTAAATCATGAATTAAGAGAAAAAGGAACAAAATCGGTCATAAAAAGTTGAAGAAATGAAGCTCTCTGCAAAACTGCATATTTTGCAGCAGTCACGACCGTTACAAGGGTGTCACGACCGTGACACCCCAAAATGAAGCATCACGACCGTGAGAGTAGTGTCACGACCGTGACACTTAAAAGTCACAAGTCACGAACGTAAAAGCATTGTCACGACCGTGACAAGGATTATTCTAGGTTTTTGACCAAGACTTCGTCAAGCCATTACGTGAAGAATTTGTTTCCTAAATATTTGCCACGTTCCTGCATTCCTTCCACAAATTCAGCAAGGCCCATTTCAACTAAAGTCCAAAAATTCAGCCCAATAATCCTTCTATAAATAGCACCAAGTTTATGAAGAAAACACAGAGCATTTTTACTATTGAATTTCCTGCGGAAGCTCTGCCGAACTGATTTACGACCCTTTCTATTTTTGTTTTAGTTTTAGTTTTCTGTTTCGTTCTTATTGTATCCAAACCCGCCATATAACAATTTCCAACATCAGGAAATTGTTATACATTTATATTTTTTGTAAACCTTCAGCCTTTGTTATTTTTGATTTCGCCAACTCCGAGCTTTCCGGTCTGTGGAAGAAGGAGTCTGCTCTAATATTGTTAACCAGGTTTTTTATTTATATTGCAATTTAATTATTTATAATGTTTATTTATTTTCCTGCCATGAGTATTTTATTATTTAATTTTCTGTCTCTGTCTGGTTCAACATCGATGAGTAGCTAAACACCTTAGGGCGGTATGTAGTTAGAACAAACTTAACCGGTAAAATATAACCATAGGCTAAAAATAATTAATCACTTAACATTTCTGGCTGAGACTTTTTAATTAAATAGACCTTTTCGTTACGAGAGTAAGAAAAGAGTATTAGGTTAGGTCAAGACCACGAGAGTGTGAGATTTTAACCAGATAGCTAAAGTTAGGCATTTAAATTAAACACAGCGAGAGCGCTTTAAGATAAATTAGAATTACTTAGTTTCCAAAAATTACCTCTAAACACTTATGGGCTAGCGAGAGCAGGCATAGGGCTTTAGGGATAAGATATGATATAAGACCACGAGAGTGTGAGTTGAGGGTATTTAAACTGGTAATCTCTACCGAATAGATTAAGTGAACACCTTAAATAAGCCTAGGTTAGATTGACCCACCTAAGTTAATATAATTACATACCGACCGCCTTAGAATTACTTAATTAAAACTTAAATTTAATTCCGCCTTTAGTAGTCTTAAAAATCAACAAAAAAAATCGTGACAACCATTCGCCTTAGCTAAACTAGAAGTTCATCTAGCACTAAGTAACCATAGAATCCCTGTGGATCGATAATCTTAAATATTACTTCGATAGACTGTGCACTTGCAGTAAGATACCGCTAGACGCATAAGTAGACACGTCCTTAGCCCATCAAGTTTTTGGCGCCGTTGCCGGGGATTCCTTAATTTAGTTACTAGTGCATTTAGGTAGCATTGTCTAGACTAAGGTATCAACTATTTGATTTAATTTAATTTCCGAGTGTATGCCAAGTACTCGCTCTAAAAGCGAAGACTTGCAACCTCTAATCCCTGAATCGGAACGCTTCTTACACGTAAGAAGACGTATATTCGATTACGAAAAAAGTTACAGTATTCCAGATCTTCAATCAGATCCGCCTAAACCAGTCGTAACATCAAAGGACGCAGAGATGGCTGAAGAACAAACTCATCCACTCAAGTATTACGCCAGTCCTTCGCAAGCTGAACCGCATTCAAGCATTGCAGCGCCGGCTATCAACCGAAACGATTTCGAACTAAAACCTTCGTTGATATCAGCCGTGCAACAAAATCAATTCGCCGGAAATCCTACCGAGGATCCGAATCTTCATCTTTCGATCTTTGTGCAATATGCAGATACCGTAAAAGCCAATGGAGTTACCCAAGAAGCTATTAGACTACGTTTATTTCCTTTTTCGCTTCGAGACAGAGCAAGAGCTTGGCTTCAATCTCTGCCTTCGAACTCAGTAACTACGTGGGAGGAACTTAAGAGAGTTTTCTTGAACAGATATTTTCCACCTAGCAAGACAGCTATGCTGAGAGCTCAGATCAACGGATTTAAGCAAAGGGAAAGTGAATCATTATTCGAAGCTTGGGAACGCTATAAGGATCTACTGAGACTTTGTCCACATCATGGATTAATAGAATGGATGGTCATCCATACCTTCTATAATGGACTCTTGTACAATACAAGAATGACAATTGACGCTGCCGCAGGCGGTGCATTGATGGACAAAGAATATAATGATGCCTATGCACTTATCGAAAGTATGGCTCAAAATCATTACCTTTGGGGAAGCGAGAGAGTCGCAACTGAGAAACCAACAAAGGGAGGTATGTACGAAGTAAGTAGTATGGACCAAGTCAATGCGAAGTTTGACCAACTAAGCCAAAAGATCGACAACTTGGCCATAACACCAACAGCCACCGTGGCTGCAGTAACACCTAACTGTGAGTTATGTGGAGTTTCAGGACACGAAGTTTCTGATTGTCAACTATTGACAGGAACTCCCACTGATCAAGTGAATTATGCTCAAGGAAACCCTTACTCAAACACATATAACCCAGGTTGGAAGAATCATCCGAACTTCTCCTATAAGAATAACAACGTTTTATACGCACCAGGTCAAGCACCAGCTACATCACCAGGATATCAAAAGACTGCTCCTAATATCCCTAGAAAATCGAACCTTGAGTTGATGATGGAGAACTTTATAGCTAACCAATCTCAAACAAACAAGGACTTCTTAAACCAAAACATTCACACTAATGAGCAGATTAAACAATTAGTGAGCAAAGTAGATGCATTAGCTACACATAACAAAATGCTGGAAACTCAGATTTCACAAGTAGCTCAACAACAAGCACCTACTGCTGCACCAGCTGGAGTGTTCCCTGGACAACCTCAACCAAATCCGAAAGGACATGCTAACGCTGTGATATTAAGAAGTGGCAAGGAACTTGACGGACCTACCGATCCAAGACTTGACAATCCAGCCATGTACCAACAACCGGATAAACCGACTGAAGTGGTGAATGATCCAGAAGAAAAGGAAGATGATAATCAAGAAGTAGTGGAGAAAGAACAACCTTACGTGCCTCCACCACCCTATAAACCACCAATTCCGTACCCTCAAAGATTAATAAATTCTAAGACGACGGGTCAATTTAAGAAATTTGTTGAACTTCTGAAACAGTTGAATATTACTATTCCGTTTACAGAAGCAATCACTCAAATACCCTCGTATGCTAAGTTTTTAAAAGAAATCTTATCCAATAAGAAAAAGATAGAGGATAACGGAACAGTTACACTTACTGCCGAGTGTAGCGCAATAATTTAGAATAAAATGCCTCCTAAGCTAAAAGATCCAGGAAGTTTCTCTATACCCTGTGTAATAGGAAAATTTGTCATTGACAAAGCTCTATGCGATTTAGGAGCCAGTATCAGTGTTATGCCCTTAACAATATGCAAAAGGCTAGACATGGGTGACCTAAGACCAACTAAAATGTCTGTTCAACTAGCCGATCGCTCTGTCAAATATCCTGTAGGCATACTAGAAAACGTCCCAGTACGTATAGGACAATTCTATATCCCTACTGATTTTATAATCATGGACATCTCTGAGGACTCCACTACACCTATCATACTAGGAAGACCATTCTTAGCTACCGCCGGAGCCATAATAGACGTAAAAAGAGGAAAGCTAACCTTTGAAGTGGGTGAAGAGAAAGTTGAATTTATTTTAACAAAATTCTTACAATCACCAGCTATAGAGGATACATGCTATCTATTGGACGTAATTGACGAATGTGTAAGAGAAATGGAACTAAAAGAGACCACTTATTCTGAAATAATGAAAATTCAAATCCCTCCGATTTTCGAAGATGATAATTGGCGAAAACCGTATCAGGATGATAGTCTAAGCGAAAGTTTAGCACTTACACCAGATCCTATGCCAAGTAAAGATAAACCTACATTAGGATTAAAAACTTTACCTCATAACCTAAGGTACGAATTCTTAGACGTTGAATGTAAAAGACCAGTTATAGTAAATTCCAGTTTAGGAACTATAGAAACAAAGAAACTTCTAGATGTTTTGAAGAAATATCCGACTGCATTAGGATATAACATATCTGATCTCAAAGGAATATGTCCTTCAGTGTGTATGCATCGTATTCTGCTAGAAGAAGATTGCAAAACCTCCAGAGAATCTCAAAGAAGAATTAACCCAACCCTTAGCACTGTAGTAAAAGAAGAAGTTAAGAAACTATTAGATGCCGGAATAATATATCCAATCTCTGATAGTGAATGGGTTAGTCCAATACATGTAGTGCCAAAGAAAGGAGGTATCACTGTTGTGAAAAACGCTCAAGGCGAATCGATATCGCAAAGAGTAGTGACGGGATATAGAGTGTGCATAGATTATCGTAAACTAAACAAAGCCACTCGAAAAGATCATTTCCCACTACCTTTTATAGATCAAATGTTAGAACGATTAGCCAAGCATTCTTACTTCTGTTATCTTGACGGTTACTCAGGATTTTTCCAAATCCCTATCCATCCAGACGATCAAGAGAAAACTACATTCACATGCCCTTATGGAACGTTCGCTTATAGACGAATGCCCTTTGGATTATGCAACGCTCCTGCAACCTTTCAAAGATGTATGATGTCAATCTTCGCAGATTTTATAGACAACATCATGGAAGTGTTCATGGACGACTTCTCTGTATGCGGGCAAAGTTTTGAAGGATGTTTATCGAACTTAGAAAAGGTATTAGAAAGATGTGTAAAAGTAAACCTTGTGCTTAACTGGGAGAAATGTCATTTTATGGTCAACGAAGGAATCGTATTAGGTCATGTAATATCCGACAAGGGAATTGAAGTTGATAAAGCTAAGATTGAAGTAATAAAAGATCTTCAACCCCCTAAAACCGTTCGAGAAATAAGAAGCTTTTTAGGACACGCCGGTTTTTACCAACGATTCATCAAAGATTTCTCGAAAATTACTAAACCTCTTACTGGTTTATTAATGAAAGACGCTGAGTTCATATTCAACGAAGATTGTCTCAAAGTATTTGAAACTCTAAAAACAGCCCTCATCACCGCACCAATCATGCAACCCCCTGACTGGAGATTACCTTTTGAAATCATGTGCGATGCGAGTGACTATGCTGTAGGCGCAGTTCTAGGCCAGAGAAAGGAAAAGAAACTTCATGTGATTTACTATGCCAGTAGAACCTTAGACTCTGCCCAGATGAACTACGCCACTACCGAAAAAGAATTGTTAGCAGTTGTCTTTGCGCTTGACAAATTCCGTTCTTACCTAGTTGGAGCGAAAATAATCATTTACACAGACCATGCTGCTATCCGATATCTATTAACTAAGAAAGATGCTAAACCAAGACTCTTAAGATGGATTTTACTCTTACAAGAGTTTGATCTAGAAATAAAAGATAAGAAAGGTACTGAGAACGTCGTAGCGGACCATTTATCTAGAATAGAAGGTATTAAACCTGAACAAGTGCCGATTAACGATGATTTTCCGTATGAACAGCTGATAGCACAATTAGGAAGCGACCTAGCTCAGTTAGATATAAATGAACCAGAATCCGTGGAAACAATCCAGACAACTATAGGACTGCCATGGTACGCTGACATTGTCAACTACCTAGCTGCAGGAGCTCTTCCACCCAACCTAACCTATCAGTAGAAAAAGAAATTCTTTCATAATCTGAAACATTACTATTGGGATGAACCATTATTGTTCAAAAGAGGACCAGATGGAATCTTTCGCCGATGTATTCCCGAAGAAGAAATAGAAGATGTCATTGCTCAATGCCATTCATCTCCTTATGGTGGACATGCAAGCACTTCCAAGACTTGTGCAAAAATCTTGCAAGCCGGCTTATTCTGGCCTAATCTATGGAAGGATGTCCACATCGCTGTTATAAATTGCGATCGGTGTCAACGCACTAACAATATTTCAAGAAGGGATGAAATGCCTCAAAAAGGAATATTAGAAGTAGAAATCTTTGACGTTTGGGGAATAGATTTCATGGGACCGTTCCCATCATCTTTCGGTAATAATTACATACTCGTAGCTGTTGATTATGTTTCGAAATGGATTGAAGCCATAGCTTCTCCTACAAACGATACGCGAGTAGTAATAAAGCTTTTCAAAAATATAATCTTTCCCAGATTTGGTGTGCCTAGACTCGTCATAAGTGACGGTGGCTCGCACTTCATCTCAAAAATATTTGACAAATTACTATCTAAGTATGGAGTAAGACACCGTGTGGCTACACCATATCACCCACAAACAAGTGGACAAGTCGAAGTCTCAAACAGAGAAATTAAACAAATCTTAGAAAAGACTGTCGCCATATCTCGGAAAGATTGGTCATCTAAACTTAATGAAGCTTTATGGGCTTATAGGACTGCTTACAAGACACCCATAGGTACTACACCTTTCAAACTCGTTTATGGAAAATCTTGTCACCTACCAGTAGAACTAGAACACAAAGCTTATTGGGCGATTAGAACTCTCAATATAAACTATAATGCTGCAGGAGAAAAGCGAATCCTAGACATTAACGAATTAGAAGAATTAAGGTTAGATGCTTATGAGAATGCTAAGATATATAAAGAAAGAACTAAGCGATGGCATGATAAACGCCTATCTAGGAAAGAATTTAGTGTGGGAGACGTTGTACTCCTCTTTAATTCAAGACTTAGGCTCTTTCCTGGAAAATTAAAATCTAGATGGTCAGGACCCTTTGAAATAATTAAAGTATTCCCGAGTGGAGCAATAGAAATTAAGGGTAGGAATAGTGAATCATTCATAGTAAACGGACAACGTTTAAAACATTATCATAAAGTTGAAAATAGAGATTATGCGAATAATCTAAAGCTTTTAGAGTTGTCCACTAATTCCCCTGATTAATCTAAGCCTAAGCATTACGTCAGGCTTTAGACGATAAAAACAGCGCTTAGTGGGAGGCAACCCATTTACTTATCAAATTATTTAAATTATTCTCTTTATCATTTTTTTTTATTTTTTTTTATTTATCGTTTTACTATTTGTTTAATTGTTTTGTCATTTTATAGTTTTATTTTATATTACTATTATTGCCATTACATTATGCATTTCATTTTCTTATATTTATTTTAAATCACTTTTTACAGATTTTCTAAAAGTCTTTTCCATTTTCCTTCTTCTCCTGATTTGTTTCCTCCATATTTGCACTGACCATGGCTAACCAACCAATTAACCATATGGAAACCAAATTTAGAGGTAGGAACCAAAGAATGAAATTTGAAGAGTTATCACAGAGGCAAATGGATTTGACCCTGTACCCGGATGATCGGACTATGGAAACCTTAGGTATACATGATAGCATCATGTACTTGTTTAACCAACTCGGATGGGAGAATGCATTGATCCAACATAAGTTTGTGACTTACCGCGAGCTCACTCTTGAGTTCCTTAGCTCCTTAATTTACCTACCTGAGCGCGGTTTTGGATTTAGGAAAGGATTTATTAGTTTCCGCCTGTTTGGAATAGAATATGACTTTAACCATAAAGAACTAGCTGACTTGTTAGGATTCCCTAGTGGACCATTTGCTTTCACTACCACACAGGTAGAATTGATGGATATTGAGCTAGATTTCTTTTGGGGAACTTTAACCGGAAACTACCACCCTGAACCAAATAACATGAATAATGATGAGATCCATAATCCTGCTCTCCGTTACTTCCATAAATTCCTTGCCCACACATTCTTTGGAAAAGAAGAAAACATTACCGGAGTTTCTAAAGATGAAATATTTATTATGTCATGTTTCACTAATGGACAGCCTGTTAATGGTGTACCTTTCATGATGCAAACCTTCACCCGTATCCAAGAAGAACCTGAATTACCTATATTAGTAGGAGGTCTTGTAACCATGATTGCTGATGCCATAGGACTTAGGTACCAATTGCACAGGTGCAACCGTTTAGGTAACATCCGTCCTATGGATCTTAACTTCTGCTTCAATAGACATATCATAAGGAATTTAGGACATCCACCTTTTGAGTACCTAATCCGGAACGAAGTAGTAACCCTGTTCACATTGCCTAACCATGCTAAAGTAAGTGTTCATAATAAGGATAACTGGCTTTATGAGTTAAACCCACCTGATTATCCACCCACTCCTGAGACACCTCAGTCGTACAAAATAAAAGATGACACAATGACCGATGTCGAAACTGATCTTGAGACGCCTCCTGGTTACCATGACATTGACCACACTGAAGAAGTTTATGAAACCCCTGAAGTGAATCAAGGAGAGTATGCTAACAACTTACAAAACATCATGAACACTCTCAATGCTTACCAAACTGACATTAACTTATTTAAAGAAGATATTAAGAGCATGCGATTGGACATTATAGGTTTGACTGACATAACCTGCGAACAATTTTAAGTACTTTATGCAATGCATCTTTAATTCCAAAATTTCTCCATTTTTAGCAATTTATGTATTTTTCATTCTATGTACTGTTATGCTTGCATTTATTCATATTATATACAATCTCTCATGCCTTGCAAGTTATTGAAGTACTGTGTTGAAAATGCATAATATGTGGTGTTTATAAATTAATATGAGAGTTAGTGAAGAAAATACATTAATATAAAATATGTAAAACAAGTGAGAAAGTGTTTTTCTGGAAATTATTTAACGTATCAAGCCTCACGGTCGTCATTGCCCCATAACGATCGTGACACGCTCTTTTTGGGTGTCACGACCGTCGTACCCCTGTCACGACCGTGACGCCCCTTATACCAGAAATCGTGAGAAACAGAACTGTTTCTCTTCGTGCCTCTTCTTCTTCTTCTCCATAACTTCCTAAAAAACTACCCATCTTCTACATAACCTCCGTAACCCCCCCATTACGAACTTTAATCTCATTAACCCCCCATTATCACAACCTACCACATTCTCACTCTCCATCATTTATCCCGAATCAATATTTCTCTCATTTTACCATTTTTTCACAAAAACTTCAAAAATCTTCATTCTTCACTCTAAGCTCTTGCATGCAATGGATTCTATCACTTTTAGAGAAGGTGATGCTGGAGAAACTCAGAGAGAACGATTTCTCCGATTCCAAAACCGCGGTGTGCAACCTACACGTTACATCGACACTGTGTGTTTGAGGGAACTCGGAATGCTTGCCAGTGTTACGAACCTGCTTCAAAAAGTCGGGCTCTGGGACCTTTGCAGTCAACCTCAGCCAACCTTCGAACTTCTGACACTGGAGTTCTTAAGCTCCTTCAGTTACATCACCGGCACCGGTTCTCTAAGTCAGCTCACCGGTTTCGCAAAATTCAGATTGCATGGCCAAGAGTTCAACCTTTCGCAAGACAGGATCGCCGAGTTGTTAGGCTTCCATCACGGAACTGAAGCTCACCGTCGCGTGCCCGATAATTTTAGTGAACAAGCTTTCACTCTATGGCACGACTTAACCAACACCCGTGCATCAGCTTTCCAAAGCCTCAACGCCACGCACATTCACAATCCGGCAATCCGCTATTTCCACAGAGTCATTTGCAACACCATCTTCGCTCGAGAGAGCAACCATAAGCTCAACTCCAAGGAGCTTCTATTCTTGCATTGTGCTCTTAATGACGAGCCGATCAACGCTGCCCCTTTCATGCTTTACCACATCCAGGCCATTGCACACAGAGGCTCCACCCCGTTCTTCATAGGCGGCATCGTCACCACCCTCGCCATTCAGTTGGGGCTTGGTGACGTGATCGCAAATCAGCCTCACCTAGTCGCTGAATTCCTCACCAAGAGTTATTGCAGGTCCGCTCACCTGATTGCGCAGCGAGAGGATGGCAGGTATAGCCCTGTTGTCCATGGCACCATATTTCATCATATCACTCTGTCGTCCCGCGACCGCATCGACCCATCCAGCCGAGCCAACTGGCTCTTTGTTCTACCTGATGCTGCTGACCACGCTCCTATCCATGATCAGGCAGATCTCCCTGCGGATGAGATGCAGGACGCTATGGATGCAGGTGAGCCTGTCCAGGATATACCAGAGACATCTACCCGACAGCCTCCTGCACAGGAATTCACTCTTGAGGATGTCCTCCGTGCGATTCATCAGCAGAACCAGATGAACGCCGCACTGGAGCGAAGGCATAAGGAGCAGTACGATGCTTTGCTCGGCACTATTGCAGCAAACCAGGCAGCTACTAATGAGAGATTTGACGCAATTTTTGGCGAATTAGAAGCCTTGCGCATCGACATCACTGGGACCACCAGCACCGGTTCTGATCCTGAAGCGACTCCTTCCAGACGCCGCTCCCGCACCAGAAGCCGACCCCGCGGTCCTCAGCAGCCATAGTTCTAGTTTAGTTTTTCTTATGTTTGTTTTTCGTTCCTGTCGTTTGTACTGTACTTTTACCTCATTTATATCACAACATTGAGGACAATGTCTGATATAGTGTGGGAGAGGTACCTTTCATTTCCGCATTTTTCCGTTTCGCACTTTTCCATTTTCGTTGTATTTTCATTTCCGTTGTATTTCTTTTAGCAAGTTAATGAAGCGTGCAAAAATCTTTATGATATTTTCTTTAGTTTCAAACCTTCCCGTTTATTTAGCCATAACCGAAAAAAAAATTTTATTCGCATTACCCGACTTACCTACGAAATCGTAAATAGGAAGCTGAGAACGATTAAACAAGACCAATACAATCTTGACAACTTTGACTTCCTACTTAAGTGATTCCATCTCCGATTACCATTACGAGTACACTTCTAGTTTTAGTTCAAAAGTAACCCCGAGTAGTTTATACTAGCAGTCAGCACCGTCTGAACACAAACCACATGGGGAGCCGATGAATATAAGCGTTTGATGCCTAATCAATAATGATCCTTCATATCTCGATGCAAAATGAAAAGAAATTGCACCAAAGTACACGGTCGCATATAAGAAACGAGAAATATGAGAAGGAGTCCATTGCGGGTTGGTTCAGAGGTACTGGTTCTGAACTCGGTAGGGCGTGCTACGGCTCGATCCCCCACAACCTCCAAATCGGATACAAAATGTAGGGTTACCACACTCGTGTACCAGACCCCGTGCTCAAAAAAAGATCAAAGTCGCTAACCGGCTACTCCACTACGTGTGTGCTAAGGCAAAGGGCTTAATGTGATTGCGCTAGAATGAAACCGGGCGAAATAAGATCGAAAAACTTTAGGTGAAATCGTAAAGTAATTGTCGATTGGCTCATTTAACGGGAAGTCGACGACATAGCTTGTTGCTTGTGTCATTAGTGTATCGGTAGTGTTCTATCAAAGTATCGGATTATCCAACAAAGCGATCCCTCGTATGATTTGTTAGGAGTATGCGTGAATGACATCTTGTCCGCCGATTTTCAACCGACTATTTGCTTGAGGACAAGCAAAGGTTTAAGTTTGGGGAAGTTTGATAACGAGAAAACGTATCGATTATATTGCTAGGTTTCATTGGCGTTTTATCGAATAATCATCGTTTTAACACTCGATTTCTCGAGTTTTTCTTACCGTTTTGCAGGTACATCATTATATGGAGCTAAATCATGAATTAAGAGAAAAAGGAACAAAATCGGTCATAAAAAGTTGAAGAAATGAAGCTCTCTGCAAAACTGCATATTTTGCAGCAGTCACGACCGTTACAAGGGTGTCACGACCGTGACACCCCAAAATGAAGCATCACGACCGTGAGAGTAGTGTCACGACCGTGACACTTAAAAGTCACAAGTCACGAACGTAAAAGCATTGTCACGACCGTGACAAGGATTATTCTAGGTTTTTGACCAAGACTTCGTCAAGCCATTACGTGAAGAATTTGTTTCCTAAATATTTGCCACGTTCCTGCATTCCTTCCACAAATTCAGCAAGGCCCATTTCAACTAAAGTCCAAAAATTCAGCCCAATAATCCTTCTATAAATAGCACCAAGTTTATGAAGAAAACACAGAGCATTTTTACTATTGAATTTCCTGCGGAAGCTCTGCCGAACTGATTTACGACCCTTTCTATTTTTGTTTTAGTTTTAGTTTTCTGTTTTGTTCTTATTGTATCCAAACCCGCCATATAACAATTTCCAACATCAGGAAATTGTTATACATTTATATTTTTTTTAAACCTTCAGCCTTTGTTATTTTTGATTTCGCCAACTCCGAGCTTTCCGGTCTGTGGAAGAAGGAGTCTGCTCTAATATTGTTAACCAGGTTTTTTATTTATATTGCAATTTAATTATTTATAATGTTTATTTATTTTCCTGCCATGAGTATTTTATTATTTAATTTTCTGTCTCTGTCTGGTTCAACATCGATGAGTAGCTAAACACCTTAGGGCGGTATGTAGTTAGAACAAACTTAACCGGTAAAATATAACCATAGGCTAAAAATAATTAATCACTTAACATTTCTGGCTGAGACTTTTTAATTAAATAGACCTTTTCGTTACGAGAGTAAGAAAAGAGTATTAGGTTAGGTCAAGACCACGAGAGTGTGAGATTTTAACCAGATAGCTAAAGTTAGGCATTTAAATTAAACACAGCGAGAGCGCTTTAAGATAAATTAGAATTACTTAGTTTCCAAAAATTACCTCTAAACACTTATGGGCTAGCGAGAGTAGGCATAGGGCTTTAGGGATAAGATCTGATATAAGACCACGAGAGTGTGAGTTGAGGGTATTTAAACTGGTAATCTCTACCGAATAGATTAAGTGAACACCTTAAATAAGCCTAGGTTAGATTGACCCACCTAAGTTAATATAATTACATACCGACCGCCTTAGAATTACTTAATTAAAACTTAAATTTAATTCCGCCTTTAGTAGTCTTAAAAATCAACAAAAAAAATCGTGACAACCATTCGCCTTAGCTAAACTAGAAGTTCATCTAGCACTAAGTAACCATAGAATCCCTGTGGATCGATAATCTTAAATATTACTTCGATAGGCTGTGCACTTGCAGTAAGATACCGCTAGACGCATAAGTAGACACGTCCTTAGCCCATCAGTCGTCATTGATAAGACCCAGTGAAGAGCACCTGCATGAATGATGATTCATGCAAGGCTTTAGAAAGAGTTATGAGAAAATGAAAACATTGCCATCTTAAAACTTTTCTTTCTTTTTTGAAAACAAAAGCAAAAAATGAAAGACAAGGAACAACATAGATGAATGCAAAACGTAAGCTTTATTAATGATCATGTCATTGTGTTAGGAACAATGGAACCCTTACAATGAGCTACTATGCCCCGGGCAAGGCACAACGCTTGAATACAGGAAAGACAAAAACAAAAACCATTACTCTTCAAAGGAAGTGACAGAAATGAGCCTTTCAGATGACCAATTGTTGAGCTGAGTATCTGGAGCACAAGGTCTGATCCACTCGTCCAAGTCACAATCACTATCATCTGTGTCATCTTGCACTGCACTAATACTCCTATAATCAACCCATCCTGCACTTGTGAAGGTAATCGGGCCTTGACGACCTCTGGCGCTCTGTTCAGATGATGACTGACCAGGATAGTAGCCAACACCAAACATGTCCTTCTTTTCTAATACTTCTACTGGCTTGCCCCAACCTTCTCTCATTCCTGACTCCACCACCTTCAGAGCCTATTTATAAGAGGTTATAGAAACCCCTTTCTTTGATTCTTCGGAAGAAGCTGCTGATGAAGATGCCAATTCAGTCTTCAGGGGCTCGAAAGCTTGACACAGAGGCTCAACTATCTCACTATCCATATCTACATATTTAAATGAATCTAGATGACTGATAAAGATATCCTCCTCTCCGTAGACCGTTACGATTTGTCATTCCTAGACGAATTTCAGTTTCTGATGAAGCGTAGACGATATTGCCCCTGCCGAATGGATCCAAGGCCTTCCCAGTAAACAGCTATATTCAGGTTGGATATCCATTACATAGAATGTGGCATTGAAGATTTGTGGCCCTACCTTGATTGGCAAGTCCACTTCCCCAAACACTGATCTTCTCGATCCATCAAACGCTCAAACCACCAAGTCACTGGGCTTCAAAATAACTTCTTCATAATCCAACTTCATTAATGCCTTCTTGGGAAGAAAATTCAGTGAGGATCCAGTATCCACCAATACATGAGATAACATTGCACCCTTACACTCCAAAGAAATATGCAGTGCCCGATTGTGGGCACGACCCTCAAATGTTAGGTCCATATCAGTAAAACCCAATTCATGACTGGCGTTGACACTGGACACCACAGTTTCTAATTGGTTCACTGAGATATCTTGAGGTATATATGCTTTGTTTAGGATGTTCATGAGAGCTTTTCTGTGAGAGTCAGAACACATTAATAGAGACAAGATGGAGATCTTTGATGGAGTTTGTTGCAAGTGGTCCACGATTTTATAATCGCTCTTCTTGATGACTCTTAAAAACTCTTCAGTTTCTTTATCAAATGTAATGTTAGGGTCAACCACAGGTATGGGCTCATTAGCAGTTATTGGTTGCTTCCCCCTAGCCTTAGCTTGGGCTTCTGCAGTATCTCTGGATGGTATTACATTGTTTCTCAGTGTTTCCGGCGCAAACAACCTTCCACTCCTAGTAAAACCTCCTACTCCAACATTCTCTACTTGAGCTGGAGATATACTAGGTGTGGCCAAATCTTGCTTCTGGCCATTGCAATACGATTCACCTCCGTAATGCCAAGGGATAGCCTTATCACTTTGGTACATCACGGGCCCTGCTGTAGTGATAGTTATTGGTGCCACTCTGGCTTGAGGAGGAGCCTGGGATGGATCATAGAAAATGGTCACCGTAGAAACTTCTTTCTCTTTTGTAACTTTGTCAAACTGCAGGACCCCTTCATCAATCATACTATGTATCCCCTTTTTCAAGTGTGCACAACCATCAGGAGCTTTAGAAAAATCTGGACAATCATTCTTACAACCCGGAAATATACCCTTCTAGGCCAAACAAGCTTTGACAGTACTCAACGGAGTTTGCAGGTCATTGACACCATGCACCAAATTCAGATTTTCTCTGTCATCAATTGCCCCAACTGTACCTCCGTGAGGAGGCATAGGGTTTTGTATCACATTCGGAGTGGGAGCGAAATTAATCGCTTTGGAATCTAACAAGTCTTGAACAACATGCTTCAGGGCTTTGCAGTTTTCTGTAGTATGACCGGGGGCTCCGGAATGGAATTCGCATCGGGCGTATGTATCATAACATTCGGGGAGTTTCCCCGGCCTCAGAGGTTGTAAAGTTCTGAGCTGGATCATTTGGAGCTGGAGAAGATTCTTCAAGAGCTGTGATTAAGACATTGGTGGAGTTTCAAGATGCCTTTCTCTGGTCTTCTGAGAATAATAGGGACGGGGAGCCCTCTGTTGTTGATAACCTTGTTGGCGCTGTTGTTGCGACTGTTGAACTTGTTGTTGATTAGGCTAAGCTGAAATAGTGACAGGAGCCACTTGCTGATAAACACCTCTATTACCTCTGCTTCTCTGTGCTTACACTACCCCAGTCTCTCCTTCCCTCTTCTTCATGAAAGGTTTCTTGACACCGGAAACTGAAGCGCCACTATTCTGGATCCTTCTCTGCTTAATCCAACTCTCTATCCTATCACCAGTCAAGATAATATCTGAAAAACCGCTTGAAGAACACCCAGCCAACCTTTCCATGAAATGTCTAGGAAGGGTGTCCATGAAAAGGTCTACCATTTCTCTTTCTAGCAATGGTGGTTGCACCCTGGCGACCACTTCACGCCATCTCTGTGCGTAATCTTTGAAGCTTTCTGAATTTTTCTGTGTCAAACTTTGGAGCTGAGTGCAACTAGGCACCATATCAATGTTATACTAATATTGTTTAAGAAAGGCTTCTCCCAACTCCTTCCAGCTTCGAACAGAGCTTCTTTCCAACTTCATATACCATTCCAAGGAACCTCTGGAGAGACTATCTTGGAAATAGTACATCCAGAGTTTCTCGTCCCTAGTATGGGCATCAATTTTTCGGTAAAACGCCTGCAGGTGAGTTTTGGGGCAGGAGTTACCGTTATACTTATCAAAAGTTGGCGGCCTGAATTTGGGAGGGATGACCACCCCAGGAACTAAGCCCATGTAAGATACATCTATCCCAAGAGTGTCTCTACACTTAAGGTACTTGACCTTTTCAGCAAGCAACAAGAAGTCCTGAAAATTTCCTTCTCCGCCAAATCCCATATCATTGTTAAGAGGAGGGAACTGATCCTCTTGTCGGTCCATCATAGGAATGAGGGTTGGTGTGCCAGCCTCTGAAACTGGAGTCCCACCTGCTCCATTGTTGTTGTTGGGGGGATTCAGTTGAACCTCTGGAGTGGTTATAGGAGGGTCAGTCTGAGGAGGAGTGAGCCCATGTATAGAATTCCTCAAATCTTGTTGTCCTTGGGCCATCCCTTGCATCATGACCATAAATTCCCCCATCCTGGTGCAGAATTCATTGAGCTCAGTTTGCAAAACATCCATGACAGTCCTTTGGTTATTGCGTGTCGCATACCGATGAGGAATATTTTGTCTGAAGTGTCGGGTCTTGGCAGCTCTCGTAATCTTTGCCTGATATGCAGATAAGTTAAGTAACCTGGAGAAACCTACAAAATAAAGAAAAATGCAAATGATATGTATGCAATGAAATGTGTTCCTTTTATCCTCAAGGTTTTGTTTACTTTCCCATTCCAGTGTTGAAAAAATAGCCTTTTCAAGAAGACCTTGTGTGACATTCAGATGTGTAGTGGCAATATTTAATATCTTGTGTCCGTGCAACAGATAACAACCAGAGACTTCAGGTAAATCAAAAGAAAATTGGAATGGCAAAGCCCCCATAGGGTACAAGTTCATACATCAAAGAGAAAAAGTACATCAAGAGAGAGGACTCCCACAACATGCCTGTGGGTAATCTAAATCATATGAATACAAGACTAAAGCCTAGGAAGATCTACATCCTACAACCTCCAGCTAAGGCGCTTGACACCTTGCAGCAACTGGGCGATATCTGGATGTGTTGGTTCCTGTATGAGCTTTTGAATCAAGAGATTCCTAAGGTCAAAGTAGGCATGCAACTCCTCAATTTGTTGCAGGAATACCTTATCACTTTCCTTGTTTGCAATGGAATCATTCTTGGTCTTCTTGACATCGGCTCTCAACTTCAACTCTTTTATCTCTTTCTGAGCATCCTTCGCTTCCTGTTGAATCTCCGCTAGATCTTGAAGATGACTCTTCTCTTGGTGGTGGGCCTTCTGAAGGAGCTCTCCCTATTCAGCCAAAGAATCTTGGAGACCTTTGATCTCTAACTTGTACCTGACTTCCAGCTCTTTCTGTCTCTTCAAGTTGTCTTCCCATTTCTCTTGCCATAAGGTGATAGTTTCATTAGCTTCATTTAACTCTTTCTTATCTTTCCGGAGCTGGACCACCTTACGAGTTTCAGCTAACCCCCTTTTCTTGAAATAGAGCTCCTTCTCTTGAAAGTCTTGCTGCTTGAGCCTGACCAATTCCTCAGCTTGGTGAGCTCTTTATTCCAATTTCTGGCATGAGTTATTGGCTTCTTGATTCTCCAACCTGAGTTTCTTAACCAAGGACTCCAATTTCTGATACTCTTGAAGAGGAACTGAAGCTATGGGGGCTACTTCCTTAGGGTATAGAGGTGGTTCCTTAGAGAATGGGAGCAACAAAGTCTCTACACGATCCTCCAACTAGGTGGCAAGAGGATCATAAGTCTTGGGATCTACTTTCCCAAAGTCTTTCTTCCCCTTCATCACTCTAACCTCCCAAGCTTGGGATGCTAGCAAGCTCATCTTCAAGTTACCTTCTGCTGGAAAGTATAGTGACTCACTCGTCTCCTCAACCAATGGTACAACTCTCAAAGGATAACCAAATTGCTTTCTGGATAAGGTAGGATTGTAGCTGATTCCACCTTTCCTCCCTATCAAGGGTACATTTGGGAAGCTACCACAACTGACCAAGATTTCTTTACCTACAAGATCCCTGTTGCATCCCCAAGCAATGTCATCTGAGGTTAAGCCCATCAATCTTTTGGACCACTTCCAGGATTGTTTTAAATCTTGGAAAGGCCCTAATTTTGGGAGTTGCCTTACAAACCAGCCAACAAACAAGGTAGCACAACAGTTCGCTTGTCCCTTCTTCTTTTCATTCCTGTGGTGAACCCCATAGTAAAAGTCACCCAGCAAGGTAGGCACTGGGTTTCTTCTGACAAAGATGGTGATAGCCTCCATGATGATTAATCCTTTCTCTCCTGGAAATAAGCTAATCCCATACACTATCAAAGCTAGCAATGTACTGAACTTAGCCCATTTGTTTTCAGAGGCTAGGTCCAGAGCTTCCTTGACAAGAAAATCCAAGAGAATTCCTTTACCCTTACTGATATCTAGCCCTCTACTGACTTTGGACAAATCCAAATGAAAAGAGTCAGCTATGTCTCTGCATGAAGGAATCTTCTCTAAGCCATAGTAAGGAGCACCATTTTTTATGGGAATCCTAAGGATGCTGGAAATCTCTTCCAATGTAGGACCTAAGAAGTAATCTGGGAAGACAAAGACCCGCAGCTGTGGATTATAGAATTGCAACAGGGAATGCAGGCTATCCCTCTGGCCAATTGTTGGCTTATTCACATAATCCAGAATCTTTCCATACTCCCCTCTGAAATCATCAAGAACTTTGTCACCCATCAAGCTAATAAACTTCTGAATACCCTCTGTCTCTGGTTGTGGGAAAGTATAGTGGACATTTTTCTTCCTTGGAATCTCCATCTTGAAGCAGCAATATGATCGGGAATAGGAAGTAATATGGACCCTGAGAATAAAAAGAACACAAATGATTAATGATGTTATAATGCTTATGCAAGGCAAGGCATGTGATTAGTGATGTGTCTGTGTGGTGTCAATCATATAATCAAGTGTCTGTGCAGGGTCACAACATCATCACAAGTATCTCTCTGATCAGAGGTTCAGATCTCAGAATCCATGTGTAACAGAACAAGACCACAACACTGGAACATACTGGTACAGTGGGTATGTTGAAGGTTAACATTGTTGCAATCCTGTGAACCCCTCCCAATCTCACGGTTGTGCTACTCGGGTCAACATCACGGACTCTCAAAGCCGAATAGCAATAATATGTTCACCATCTCCGAGAAATGGCTCATGACTAAATCAGGGAATCGGTTTGGCATTATGTACTACTCAGGGAGGTCTCAGTTGAGTCAAAGGAAACAGGCATCCCTCATAATTCCCCAGCTTCAAGAACTGAATCGAGAAACCATAGTACATTCAGCCCTTGGGATACAGTACTATCGTTATACGAACAGTTTACTTTAACTGGATTCCTATGAGAGAACCAGGCCATCCTATGCGAGTTCCCAGTGGGCCCTCGGATGCGAGTGGGTTTGCCAACAAATGTGGTCTGCCACTGTCATCAATGGAGAGAGATGTTTCCACACAAAGGTTCTCAATGATCGATCCCCTGACTGCACATAACTATCAAGGTAGTGTATTGTCCCAGAAAGATTCTGGCATCAATACATTTCCGAGAAGGTCGCAAGTCAAGGCGTGGAACTCACTAATACCAACATGGCAAGATACTATGAAGCCAAAGTGGAACCACTCTAAATCCTAGGTGCACTCAAGCCGGGTATTTGGCTTATCTCACAGTAAAAAATCCCATTCCACAGAAAAAATGAAACCAGCACAGTCCAGTATATGATGCATGTGAAAATAAATACTGTAAGCAGTAAATAATGCTGTAAAATAAATTGTAAACAAAAACAGTAAATAAGTACCACAACACACACATATAAACACCCAAAGAAACAAAAACAAACAGGCGCTAGGATTGACTCTATGAGGGAAACCAGAGATTCTGGGTAAGGTCCCCAGCAGAGTCTCCAGTTGTCGCTCCCGGGATTTTCATCCTAGTACAAACGCAAAAGTGTCACGGAAAAGGTAGAGTCACCAGCCAGGCATTTTTATCCCGAAGGAACGGGAAAGGTAATGCTCCACAAACCTAAGGAAGAAGGAAAGGATGAGGTTCTGCGAACCAAAGATCTAGGTTCGGGAGTCGGTTACGACCTGGGAAGGTATTATCACCCCAGATCGTCTGCCGTACTTGACGGGATCCACGCTTGTTTGTTTGTTTCAAAGGGTAAAAAATAAGAATGCTGCTGAACAAAAGAACTGCTACTGGAACTGGAACTGAAATGAGAAAGGGAACTGGAAAATAAAATGGAAAGAAAGGGGGAAAATGTGGGGAATAAATTATATGCTCGAACGGGCCCTACTGTAACACGGTGGGAGAACTGACTTTTAGTTATGTTGCGGATAGCAAGAGTCGCCACCGACTTTTATTTTATCCAAAGGAAAGGCATAAAAGAATAGGAAAGACCTTTTTAAAAGATTTTTGGGTCCGGGGGGTAGGTTATGTAAAGGGAAGGTGTTAGCACCCTTTACATCCATGGTTATCCATGGGCTCTTAGTTACTTAACTCACTTTGAATTGTTGTTGAAAAGTGTAGTGTGTGAATAAGAATTTCCATAAGAGTTTAATAATGATCCATGTACGGATGCGTAAAAAACTTGTATTTTGAAAATTGTTTGAAATTGTGAAATGTTTGAAAAGTTTTTAAATGAAGTGAGTAAGCAACTATGAGGAACCTACCCTAAAGTTTAAGTCTTTCTGTTCTTTATCCTTTAAATGGTAAGACTATCCCTATTATTAAGGAATAGGTAGTCATTACCTTGGATGTGAGGGACATATGAGGGACATCTGTTTAATGAAGGCAACTGTGGGGTGTATTAAGCATTTTAGGAGGGACTGTCATCATTATTCGAAAGGGACTTGATCTTTATGAAAGGCAACCGTTAGGGACTTGATGACTTTTCTTTTAAGGGACTTGCTTTATACACCCCACTTGACCTTTTTGAATAGGCAACAATAAGAGGCAACCCTAGAAAGTGAGATGGCGATTAAAAATCGACTTACGTGTGTGAGTGTTTAATTTAATTTATCTTTTAATTAAAATGTTCTAAATTTAATTTTAAATATAATACATGTTTACACTCCCTAAATTACTAACCATGGCATGAAAATTACATAAATTAAATATTTACAAAAATTACACCAAGGAGCAATTACAATAATTATAATAAACAATTAAAATAAATAGCAAATAAATAAATATAAATAAGCAAAAATAAATAAATAGGCAATAATAAATATAATAGGGGTTAGTAAGAATGATAATTAAAATCCAAAATAAATAAGGTTAGTGAAATAATAATAATAAGCATAATTTAAAAAATAAATGGATTAGTAATAATATGGTTAGTAATAATAACAATAAATAAATGGAATTAGCAAAATATTATAAGAACATGATGACAATAATAAACAAAAAAAAAATTAGATTTTTAACATAGACAATTATTTAAAAAAAGAGGAAATATGAACAATTAAATAATTATTATAATATTTTAATTTATGTACAAATTATTAAATTATTTTTAACATATTATAATTACAAAATAAAATTATCATAGGTTCAATTATTTCTAAACACATATTAAAAATTATTTATATATAATTTAGATTACAAACAAATTTTAAAAAATATTTACATATTATATGAAGAAAATAAGTTATAATTATATTTAAAGATTATATTTACAAAAATTATAAATTTAAATCATAAGATAAATTAGTTTTTTATTATTTAGAAAATAAATTAGGTTTTACAAAATTAGGGTTTATTTAGAAAATATTTTTTAAGGTTTAATTTAATATACAAAATTATTTAAATAAACATACATATATTATAATTTAATTACATGATAAAAAAAATTTTAAATTGAGAAAAATAAAAATTTAGAATTTTAGAAAATAAAGTGTTATTTTAGAATTTATTAAATATATATACATGCATAATTTATTTTTATTTAATAAATAAGAAAACAATTAAGCAAATTAATTAAATAAATTAAAACAGAAAAATGGTAAAAAGAACTTACCTTGGCTGGGTTTGAACCCAGGACACCCTGCCTGTAAGCAACAAAACGTACCACCAGGTCAGCCACATATTGGTGATAATGGAATGAGTTGAATCAGTTTTATGCAATGCCTGGAAAAATCACAAAAATAATGAAAACCAAAAGGCCTGGGGGAGGAATCGAACCCAGGACCTCTTGAATACACAAACGCACGCATGACCATCCAGCTAGGTGAGCAATTCTGCTAATGGATCAACTACAATACATAATATATAATAATGACTAATTATATGAAAAACTAAAAAAAAGATGGTGAAGCCTGGATTCGAACTCATGTCCTCAGGCTACACGCGCATACTTCTCACCACTGGGCCAAGCGTTGGCTTGTAATAATAAACAGAAACAAAATCATATTATTTTTAAACAATAATTTGAATATGGATTTCGCGCCAGCCAACTTCTTCTTCTCCAAATTTCCTACGAAAATTTATGCCATGTTTCCTGCGAATTTTGCTGCGTGTTCTTCATGGTTTCAAACCTGCGAAAACGAAACATCCACAAAACAGTATCGATTCATGAAATTAATTAGTGTTTTATGATCCTTATGATTCACACAACATCCCCATGTTCTTCAAATTCATTTATATTTAGTGAATTGAAGAACCCTAATTTGAAGGTCCAAACCCTAATCATGGCCGAATCCATTCTAGGCAGTGAAGCTTTGGTTTAATGATCTAGAAACGTTCTACATATCATCACAAACAAGATTATGCAAACAAAATTCAATGAATAACCATAAATTAATGGAATCGAAAAAATATATTTTAAGAACAAGCAAGCTTCGGGTTGAGCAATATGGCACTATTTTGATGCATATGAATGATGCTTCATGATCAGGGAAGTCCAAAGAGTCTTGCTATGTTCTTGTTTTACCTTCTAGAGCCCTGGAAATCAAAAACCGAATGTGAGTTTTTGGATGGTTTTTCAATTTGTGAAACTTACTCTTGGAGGCAGAGAATTCGTCCATTTGCAATAGGGTTGTGTTTAGTACTTATAGGTGATTGATTTTAGGTCAAAAAACTGATTAGTTGTATGAAGATTTTGATATGAAAAGATCCAAATTGATCATGCCTTAAAAATCAAATATTCATGTGTGAATGCTTGCTATTTTTGGCCAAATCTCATGATTTCTTTCCTCTTCAATTCAAATCAATATTTAAGACTTTCTAGAAGCTTAATCTCCATCAAATCTTACCTTTTCATATTTTATTTTTATTTAAAATGATTTTTAATGAATTAAATCAAAATAAATAAAAATAAAATAATAAAAATTCTGATTTTTAATGGTTTGAGTCGTGCATGAAGTCATTGTATGGGTTGGGTCATCATTTGGCAAGCCCATTTGGAAGAAATTGGTTTTAGACCTCCATTTTCATCATAAACCAACTCAAAATTTCCCCACTTTGCAAGGGCACATATCCTTCAATTTTAATGGTATGAGGGTGTTCTTGGACATTTTGGAAATCTTGAATAATCCTCTAAACAACCCCACTGGTTTCATGTCCATATCATTTACCAATCTCAAGTTATGCCCTTTTGAAGTTGTTGACTTTTTGTTGACTTTTGAAATGACCTATAATGTCTTAGCTCATACCTTCCAAATGAAGCATTTTTGGGCTTGGCTTGTGAGACACAAAGTTGTAGAGAATTCAATTTCCTTCAAAATGAGCTTTGAGTGGAGACTTGGTGATGAAGTATGTGAAAGTTATGGCTGGTCAAAGTTCAGTTGACTTTTACTGAGGAAACCCTAATTTAGAAACTCCTGATTCTTGATGATCTGGAATCTCCTTGAGGAATCATGATCAACCCTTGATCAAATGATGAATTTTACTTCATATACTTGATGTTGGCAAAAAATCATGAAGTTTGACTTTGGTTTGACCACAGTTGACCTCAGTTTGACTTTTTAACTACTTTGACTGATTTTGACTTATCTGAACATTTGACTGAGCAAACTTTTGAGAAAAGTCTTGAAACTTGTCATGGGGGTTCTTACACATATATAAGATGTTATGAAGCTCACTTGAAGTCTTGGAAGTCCATTTAGCCTGATTAAAGTCAAAACCCTAGTTTTGGATGCACTGCTTAGGAGATGCACTGTCTGAGGGAATTGTCAACTCTTTTGACCAATTGTGAACTTTGTGAACCTTGTGGATCATCATAAAATGTCTTGTGATACTCATGGGAGGTATTGTGAAGCTTGTGAACCTTGTGAACCTTCATGAAGTGACTTGTAGACTTCATGAGCCTCATGGAAGGTCTTGAAAGCATTGCGAATCTTGTGAACCTTGTGAACCTTCATGAAGTGACTTGTAGACTTCACGAACCTCATGAAAGGTCTTGAAAGTGTTGAGAAACTTGTGAACATTGTGAACCTTAATAAAGTGACTTGTAGACTTCATGAACCTCATGAAAGGTCTTGTAAGTGTTGAGAAACTTGTGAACCTTGTGAACCTTCATAAAGTGACTTGTAGACTTCATGAACCTCATGAAAGGTCTTGTAAGTGTTGGGAAGCTTGTGAACCTTGTGAACCTTCTTAGTACACAAAGTCTTGTATTGTGAGGGCAAATTTTGGGGTGCAACAGCTGCCCCTGTTCAATTTTCTGAAACCTGAGGGGTTAGAGTGGTATGTTTGCCAATCGTGACCTGGAAGGTTGAAGGGGATTGAACACAAAAGCCCAAAAATTTGCACTCACCAGTGCATAAAGTGGTACAGATGGCTAGTTGAATATGATTGAGTGGGCTTAAAGATGCCACTTAGAGGAAAATTCTTCAGATACATGTCTTGGAGGATGAAGCAGTCCAGAATATGGAGGTATAATGATAGCTGTCAGGAGGATGGAGCAATCCTGAGGCAATGATATGATTTCAGGAGGATGAAGCAATCCTGAAGTAAAGAAGCTGTCAGGAGGATAAAGCAATCCTGAGGTATTGATAATATGCTTTCAGGAGGATGAAGCAATCCTGATGTATTAAAAGCTTTCAGGAGGATGAAGCAGTCCTGATGTAATAAAAAGCTATCAGGAGGATAAAGCAATCCTGAGGTAAAGAAGCTGTCAGGGGGATAAAGCAATCCTGAGGTAGCAATGTGATTTCAGGAGGATAAAGCCATCCTGATGTAATAGGAATTTTCAGGAGGATAGAGCAATCCTGAAGTAATGATGATAGTTGTCAGGAGGATGAAGCAGTCCTGGTGTAGTAATATGTTCCCAAGAGGATGAAGCAGTCTTGAGAGATGATAAGTCTTTAGGAGGATAAAGCAGTCCTGATGGATGATATGCTTTCAGGAGGATAAAGCAATCCTGATAATCATAAGTTTGTTTGCTGGATAATTAACCTGAAAACAAGGTAGCATTTTGTATAATAATATTAGTTTATGCATTATGTATGCATGTATGATATGATGCACTTAGGTAATGTACTATGTATCTATGTATATGTATGTGTATGGTATGATGCACTTAGGTAATGTACTATGTATCTATGTATATGTATGTGTATGGTATGATGTAGATGATGTATGTATGATATGACACAGCCAGAAGCGTCTGGATATCTTCGTATAACAACTCCTGGCCAGGGAAAATAAATCCCGATTTGTTGTTGAAGAATATGAGGAACTCGTTCCCGTCTTGCTTGATAATATATTATACATAACCTTCCGTATGCTGGGGATAGCAAGGTATATATAACCTCCCGTCTGCTGGGGATAACAAGGTATATATAACCTCCCGTCTTCGTTCGTCGTACCCTTATTGGAAAGTAAATTCCCGTATATCCGTATGAGGATAAAAGAGATGGATATAAATTCCAGGGGAGATAAGACTCTATGAAGATGGATTCGTCCTACTGAGGATTTGTAGCTGTTTTGTAGAGATGAACTGGCGAAGCTTCGTTGAAACCCTTCCCTCGTTCGTCCTTAGTAAATACTATTACTGCATTTTCATGCATTTCTGGTAAACATCAATCATATTAAGCATACATGCATTTCTGGTAAACATCAATCATATTCAAAAGCATGCATACATTCAAACACAACCAATGGACGTTTCGCTTATGTAAATAGGGTAAAAGTAAATCTGGATTCAAAGGATGGAATTTATTTATATCAAAAAGTGACCCATACACGGGTGAGTTTGTACAAGGAGACATAAATCCTAGTAAGAGGATTTTGCCATAAAATTTTACAAAACAAAGAGAATCAGCTATGTGGGAAATAATCCTATTGAGTTTCAATTCTACTATTGCCATTATCTTCAAGTATCTCATCTTCTGCTGTTGAGACGAAAACGATTGGATTGAGTTTTATCTGTTCGAGCTTGAGTAAGTAGTACAACTGGTTGCAGTGTCATGGGTGATCCAAACGAGACATAGTCATACGCTTTAATCCCTAACTTTTGCCTGGATTGCCCTTTCAGGTTTTCAATCCACCGGGATACCCTTTTTTGCCCAAGCCGCCTTTTCAGGTTTTCGACTTGCCGGGTGTACATCTTTTTATATATATCCCTAATTTTTGCCCGAACCCTTTTGGTTCGCCGGGATGCCCTTATTTTTGCCTAGGCCTGTCAACCTAGCGGGTCTCTTTTTATGCGTAGTATTTTTTAACTATGTCTGCGTTTACAGGCTGTGGAAAGTCTTCACCATCCATAGTAGTGAGTATCATGGCACCTCCTGAGAACACTGTCTTGACTACAAATGGTCCTTCATATGTTGGAGTCCACTTGCCCCTAGGATCACCCTGTGGTAATATGATACGCTTGATTACCAAGTCACCAGCCTGATATACCTTTGGCTTAACCTTCTTGTTAAAAGCTTTGATCATTCGTTTCTGGTACATCTGGCCATGACAAACTGCTGCTAGTCTCTTCTCATCAATCAAATTTATCTGGTCAAGTCGAGTCTGAATCCACTCATCTTCATCCAGGCCTGCATCCTTCATAATTCTTAAGGAGGGAATCTGAACTTCAATGGGCAAAACTGCTTCCATACCATAGACCAAGGAGAATGGGGTTGCCCCTGTTGAAGTACGTATTGTAGTACGATAACCATGAAGAGCAAATGGTAACATCTCATGCCAATCCTTGTAAGTAACAGTCATCTTCTGTACAATCTTCTTAATGTTCTTATTAGCAGCTTCAACTGCCCCATTCATCTTTGGACGATACGGAGAAGAGTTGTGATGCTTAATCTTGAACTGCGTGCATAGATCAGTAATCATAGTGTTGTTCAGATTAGAGCCATTGTCAGTGATAATCCTTTCAGGGATGCCATATCTACATATGAGATTATTCTTAATGAACCGAGCCACAACATTCTTAGTAACAGATGCAAATGAAGCTGCCTCTACCCACTTCGTGAAGTAATCAATAGCAACCAGGATGAAACGATGCCCATTAGAAGCAGTAGGCTTGATCTCACCAATCATATCAATGCCCCACATGGCAAAGGGCCAAGGAGCAGTCAACACATTCAATGGTGATGGAGGTACATGGACTTTATCAGCATAAATTTGACATTTGTGACAAGTTCTGGAGTGTTGATAGCAATCAGCTTCCATGGTAGACCAATAGTAACCTGCTCTCAATATCTTCTTTGCCATAGTATGACCACTAGAATGAGTGCCAAAGATTCCATCATGCATATCTTCCATAATCTCAATTGCTTCCTTCTTATCCACACAACGAAGCAAAGTTGAATCATGATTGCGCTTGTACAAAATGCCATTGCTCAAAAAGAACTTAGCAGAGAACCTTCTCAGAAATTTCCTATCTTTGACAGATGCCCCTTCAGGGAATTCCTGAGCTTCAAGATATCTTTTTACTTCATTGAACCAAGGCTTCTCCTCTGCCCCTTCTGTGTCAATCTCATTACAGTACGCAGGCTTCTCAAATCTATCAATGGTAATTTTGGGAGCTTCATCATCCCAGCTGATCTCAAACATAGATGCCATAGTGGCTAATGCATCTGCCAACTGATTCTCTTTTCGTGGAATATGTCCAAAGGTAATCTCTTTGAAATGTGGGATCAAAGACAACACATGCTCTCTGTAAGGAATGAGGTTATCATGCTTGGTATCCCAATCTCCTTTGATCTGACTTACTACCAGGGCTGAATCTCCATACACGTCAAGGAACTGAATCTTCATATCAATTGCAGCTTTAATACCTAGGATACATGCCTCATACTCAGCCATGTTATTGGTACAATAGAAACAAAGTCTGGCAGTAATCGGGGTATGACGACCTTCAGGGGAACTAATCACTGAAGGAAAATTGCGATCTAAACGCAGCGGAAAACAAAAATTTTCCTTTAGTGATCCTTACGAATGAGCATGGTCAGTGATAGAATCGTTACCTCTTTGTGGCGATTCAGATCTTTGATGCAGCGATCACAAGCGTTGATGAAGTGCAACGCCTCTACTCTGTCCACACGAACAGCTTCCGGTCACAGTGCTAGCTGCTTACGAACGGAATTATTTGAGTGAGAATCAAAAACGAAATTGCATCAAGTAAAAGCTTCATCACAAGGGTTCCTTTTATAGACTCTCTTGTGGGCTGCGGGCTAAAAGCCCATTTCACATGATCCATAATAATATTATATATTATTATAATAACTATTATTATAATAAATATATTTATTTTATTATTATTTTATAACCATTATAAAATAACAATAATTATTATTATATTATCCGAATTTCTATTTTTTCACTTAAGTGCACCGTACCTTACGGTGTTCCTTTGATTTCTCTATCTCTCATCAAACTGTCCTTATGTGTGTGACCCTGTAGGATTTCGTAACGTTGGTAATTATATTAAATTATATATTTAACATAATAAACAGTGAGCGGTATCTAGCAACACATCACTGCTACCCAAGTCACGAAAATGTCATGTGATCTGACAAAACCTTTTTCGTGATAATATATGTTTGTACAATTACCCTTTTGCCCCTATGTCTATATTGAACACAAGGCATACACTGTGTCATCCTTGTCCAGTTCAATATTGGGCCCTTAGACATTTCTCCTGTTATGCAGGATTGGCAAATTCCATCTAGGACACTCATGTCCCTCAGCATGCTTCGTGGAGTGCCCATCAATTGTCTTTATGATCATCCAGTTACGGATAATGTTTGATCAGCAATAAAGCACCCGACTCTACATCTAGGGTCCATAGTGGTTTCAGGTCGAAGGGTGGTAATACACCATTATCACCATGAGAATAACTTATGACACTTTGCATAACATACTATGTAGTATTCTCATAGCGGGTCAATCCGGTATAAATATTACTCCTAATATTTATACCTATGTCAAGACTTGATAACTCTTTATCCATGATCCATGAGATGTGATCATCAGTCTATCTTCATAATAGTCTCAATGCTTTAATGTTATCCCACTTTGCAATAAAGCTTGACTACGGGTATTTTAAGAATAATGTCTTTATGTTTAATGGGATCTCATGATTAAGTCACACTTAACATTTCATTAAACAGACTAACTATTCTAGGGACTTTATTATTCTGAAAGACAAACATAATAAAGAAATGCCTTTTATTATTAAACGAATAATCCAAAAAGTATTGGCCTCTAGGGCTTACACCAACAATCTCCCACTAGCACTAGAGCCAATTAGGCATACCCTTAATACCCATAGATCTAGTATGACCATCATGCTTCTGTTGCGCAAGAGGCTTTGTTAATGGGTCAGCGATATTGTCAAGTGTAGGTACTCTACATATCTTCACATCTCCCCGATTGATTATCTCTCGAATGAGGTGATAACGCCTAAGTATGTGTTTGGATCGTTGGTGAGATCTAGGCTCCTTAGCTTGTGCGATAGCACCATTGTTAGCACAATATAAACCAATGGGATCCACAATGCTAGGGACTATGCCAAGTTCACCAATGAACTTCTTGATCCAAACAGCTTCCTTTGCTGCATTTGAGGCAGCAATATACTCGGCCTCAGTTGTAGAATCAGCAACTGTTTCCTGCTTTGAACTTTTCCAGCTCACAGCGCCACCATTGAGACAGAACACATAACCAGATTGTGATCTAAAATCATCCTTATCTGTCTGGAAGCTAGCATCAGTGTAACCAATTACATCAAGCTCTTCCTGACCTCCATATATCAAGAATGAATCCTTAGTCCTTCTCAAGTACTTAAGGATATTCTTGACAGCTACCCAGTGAGCATCACCGGGATCAGATTGGTACCTACTCGTTGCACTTAATGCACACGAGACATCTGGTCGAGTACATAACATGGCATACATGATAGATCCTATTGCAGATGCATATGGAATCTTATTCATGCGATCCCTTTCTTCCTTAGTTGAAGGGGATTGTGTTTTTGATAAACACAGACCATGTTGCATAGGTATGAATCCTTTCTTGGAATCATGCATATTAAAGCGTCTCAACACTTTATCTATGTATGTACTATGACTTAGGCCAAGCAGTTTTTGTGATCTATCTCTATAGATCCTAATTCCTAATATATAGGCTGCTTCACCTAGGTCTTTCATAGAAAAACAATTCCCTAACCAAGTCTTCACTTGTTTCAAGGTAGGGACATCGTTTCCAATGAGTAATATGTCATCTACATATAATACCAGAAACACGATCATGCTCCCACTAACCTTCTTGTAGACACAAGGTTCATCTTCATTTTTGATGAATCCATATTGTTTTACGGTTTCATCAAAACGAAGATTCCAGCTTCTGGAAGCTTGCTTCAATCCATAGATTGATCGCTGTAACTTGCATATCTTTTGGGCATCTTGTGGTATGTCAAATCCTTCAGGTTGTGTCATGTACACATCCTCAAGAAGATTCCCATTAAGGAAAGCAGTTTTGACATCCATCTGCCATATTTCATAATCATGATATGCAGCGATGGCAAGTAAAATCCGAACAGATTTAAGCATTGCAACTGGTGAAAAAGTTTCATCATAGTCAACCCCATGAATTTGTTTATAGCCTTTTGCAACCAGTCTTGCTTTATAGGTATGTACCTTACCATCCATGTCAGTCTTCTTCTTGAAGACCCACTTGCATCCTATAGGGTTAACTCCTATAGGAGGTTCTACCAAGGTCCAAACCTGGTTTGTGTACATGGAATCCATTTCAGATTTCATGGCTTCTAGCCACTTCTCAGACTCAGGACCAGTTATGGCCTCTTTGTAGGTCACAGGCTCATCTTGATCCATGAGTAATACATCACCCTGATCACTTATGAGATATCCATATCTCTCAGGTTGGTGACGTGTCCTGCTTGACCTACGCTGGTCTTGTTCTACTTGAGCAGGTTGCTCTTCCACAACTACTTGTGTTTCCTGCTCTAGTTCCTCCATAGGTGTTTCAATGTTTTGTGATTCTTGAATTTCTTCAAGCTCTATTTTCCTCCCACTGTTTCCTTTGGAAATAAAATCCCTTTCCAGAAAGACTCCAGTTCGAGCGACAAACACTTTGCCCTCAGAAGGATTGTAGAAGTAATATCCTCTTGTTTCTTTAGGATATCCCACAAATAAGCATTTGTCAGATTTGGGCTCAAGCTTGGTTCAAATTTGTCGTTTGACGTAAACTTCGCAACCCCAAATCTTCATGTAAGACATATGTGGTTTCTTACCACTCCATATCTCATATGGTGTCTTATCATCCTTTTTGGATGGAACACGGTTAAGTGTGTAAGCTGCTGTTAATAATGCATGTCCCCAAAAGGAGTTTGGAAGATCGGCGTGACTCATCATGGATCGGACCATGTCTAACAAGGTTCGATTTCTTCTCTCAGATACACCATTCCATTGTGGTGTTCCAGGAGGAGTAAGTTGGGATAGAATCCCATACTCTTTTAGATGGTCATCAAATTCTAGGCTTAAATATTCACCGCCTCGATCTGATCGAAGAACTTTAATATTCTTCCCTAGTTGGTTTTGTACTTCATTCTTGAATTCCTTGAACTTTTCAAAGGACTCAGATTTGTGTTTCATTAAATACACATATCCGTATCTACTGAAGTCATCAGTGAAAGTGATGAAGTACTGAAAACCTCCTCTGGCTGGTATGTTCAGTGGTCCACATACATCAGTATGTATGAGTGCCAAAAGATCATTAGCCCTTTCACCTTTTCCTGTGAATGGGGACTTTGTCATCTTTCCAATTAAACAAGATCTGCATGTCTCATATGATTCATAATCAAAAGAGTCCAAGAGTCCATCTTTATGGAGTTTGGAAATGCGTTTCTCATTTATGTGGCCTAATCGACAGTGCCAAAGGTAAGTTGGATTCAACTCATTAGGTTTCAACCTTTTAGTATTAATGTTATAAATTGGCATTTCAAGATCAAGGACATATAGTCCATTATTCATTTTTGCAGTAGCATAGAATATATCATTCAAATAAATGGAGCAACAATTGTTCTTTATTATGAATGAAAAACCAAACTTGTCCAAACAAGAAACGGAAATAATATTCCTGCTAATTGCAGGTACATAATAACAGTTCTCTAACTGAATTATTAAACCACTAGGTAAAGTTAAAACATAAGTTCCTACAGCTAAAGCAGCAACCTTTGCTCCATTACCAACTCGTAGGTCAACTTCACCTTTTGCCAAATCTCTACTCCTTTTTAGCCCCTGCACATTAGTACAAATGTGAGAACCGCATCCAGTATCTAATACCCATGATGCAGAAGTAGATAAATTAATTTCAATAACAAAAATACCTGAATTTGAAGTCTCTACTCCATTTTTCTTATCTTCCAGGTACTTTGGGCAATTTCTCTTCCAATGTCCGGTCTTACCGCAATGGAAGCAAGTGCCCTCCTTTGCTATTCCTCCACTAGGCTTCAAAACAGGAGGAGTGGGTTTGGGTTTGGCAACTTCCTTGCCTTTCCCTCTACCACCCTGTTTGATGGGCCTCTTGTTCTGTTTCTTTCCATTACTGACCATCAGAATGGATTTCCCTTTTGTCTTCATATTCTGCTCAGCAGTTCTCAACATGCCTAGCAGTTCTGGAAGACTTTTGTCCAAGTCATTCATATTGAAATTCAGGACAAACTGACTGAAGCTCTCTGGCAACGATTGCAAGATCAGATCAATCGCAAGTTCTTTTCCAAGGGGAAACCCTAATCTGTCAAGGTTCTCCACATACCCAATCATCTTGAGTACATGGGGACTTACAGGGGCTCCCTCAGCTAACTTGTTGTTAAAAAGGGACTTTGAAACCTGAAACCTCTCATTTCTTGCTTGCTCTTGATAAAGCATTTTCAGATGTTCGATCATATCGAACGCAGACATGTTCTCGTGTTGCTTTTGCAACTCAGAGTTCATGGTAGCAAGCATGAGGCAAGCGGTTTCATTGGCATCATCGAAATGCTTCTTATAAGCATCTCTTTCTGCCTTTGGTGCAGAACTAGGAGGTTCCTCCTCAGGAACTGGTGTCTCCAAGACATACAGCTTCTTATCGTGCTTGAGGACAATCCTCAGATTACGGTGCCAATCCAGGAAATTTGTCCCAGACAATTTTTCCTTATCTAGGATGGATCGCAAAATATTGTTCGATGTGTTTGTTGTCATGGTAATCTACAAGAGAAATATGAAAATATAAGTATCATTAAAACAACATATTTAATTAGGCCTTTAATCAAATATGCTCCCACTATTTTATTCAAAACAAATGACCCTCATCATTTGATTCGGAAAATCCCGTTGGAAGACTTTCTAGTGGGTCGAGATCCATGTTTCACTTTGTTTTAAGTCAGCGTTAGGCTGATTACACAAAACTAAGTTATTTAGGTAGGAACTCCTTCCAATTGTATCTCATACAACTCTCGAATATTTTCAATTGGGTGAATAACTCCTTATTCTGATCCATCACATGAATCATTCCCAATTCTTGCTTCTAAACATGTATAATCTTATTATAATTTGTTTAGTTAAGTTTGACCCATTGTTTTAGCAATTGGATATTACAATTATCCCATCACACCTTACTAATATAGAACATGCACCTCGCGTAGGCGAAACCTACAATGCTCGATACTAGTCTTGATGAGTGCTAAAAATTGGAAAGCATAAACTTAATATTTAATTTTGAGGGAATTTGTTATTAGTTTGATCTCACCGGCTTAACATGCAAAACGTCTCTCACATGCATCAACATACAATTACATGCATCAACATACATATAAAAAGATACAATTATGGCCCCTAACGCAATTGTTCTCTCAAGCCAATGAGAGAACCTAAGCTAACCTAATAACGATCTAAGCTTCTCCAAGCATGATCTCCAAGGTTATCCTCCTTTAATATTGAATACTTCATTTTTCTTCATAACATAATATTACATTACATATAAGAAAACTCGTTTTACATACGAGGGAGTGAGATGAGAAAAGAAGTTACATAAAGAGATTGAGAGAGAGGCACGACTCGCAGGCCGTATTTAAAAATCCCAAAACAATAATAAAGGATAAACTAAGGCCATAACTGATCACCACAAATAAATAATAATAAACACACTTTTGTGCATTTACAACCCCAACCGGAAAAGTCTGCGGCAATACAACACTTGTACTGCCATTAATCCTAATGCAACAATTTCATGCCGTCAAACACAACTCGATTGATAACTCAATATGATAGATCAACATGTCATTGCTTCACCATACTAACGTCGGATTCCGAAGCGAATGAAAATGATGATCTTTCAAAAGAATTACAATCCTTATGTGATTGAATGGATGAAATCAAAACAGTATATCCCATATACCATCTTTGCATCAGAATTTCTTATATCTTATATAAAAGTGATCGATCTAATTGTGTAACCTATGGATGATCAATGTATCGCACAACTTCACCATACTAATGTCGGTTTCTGAAGCATAATCAACATCAATCATCCAAATCGTACACAACAGATGCCAAATTTAATTAATCGTTTATTGTTAAATTCGTTCTGTGTTTTAATCGAATCAAATACAGAAAAAAAAAACGGAAATTTAACAGCTATCAGATCCATGGTTTCGTAAGTGGCTCTGATACCACTGAAGGAAAATTGCGATCTAAACGCAGCGGAAAACAAAAATTTTCCTTTAGTGATCCTTACGAATGAGCATGGTCAGTGATAGAATCGTTACCTCTTTGTGGCGATTCAGATCTTTGATGCAGCGATCACAAGCGTTGATGAAGTGCAACGCCTCTACTCAGTCCACACGAACAGCTTCCGGTCACAGTGCTAGCTGCTTACGAACGGAATTATTTGAGTGAGAATCAAAAACGAAATTGCATCAAGTAAAAGCTTCATCACAAGGGTTCCTTTTATAGACTCTCTTGTGGGCTGCGGGCTAAAAGTCCATTTCACATGATCCATAATAATATTATATATTATTATAATAACTATTATTATAATAAATATATTTATTTTATTATTATTTTATAACCATTATAAAATAACAATAATTATTATTATATTATCCGAATTTCTATTTTTTCACTTAAGTGCACCGTACCTTACGGTGTTCCTTTGATTTCTCTATCTCTCATCAAACTGTCCTTATGTGTGTGACCCTGTAGGATTTCGTAACGTTGGTAATTATATTAAATTATATATTTAACATAATAAATAGTGAGCGGTATCTAGCAACACATCACTGCTACCCAAGTCACGAAAATGTCATGTGATCTGACAAAACCTTTTTCGTGATAATATATGTTTGTACAATTACCCTTTTGCCCCTATGTCTATATTGAACACAAGGCATACACTGTGTCATCCTTGTCCAGTTCAATATTGGGCCCTTAGACATTTCTCCTGTTATGCAGGATTGGCAAATTCCATCTAGGACACTCATGTCCCTCAGCATGCTTCGTGGAGTGCCCATCAACTGTCTTTATGATCATCCAGTTACGGATAATGTTTGATCAGCAATAAAGCACCCGACTCTACATCTAGGGTCCATAGTGGTTTCAGGTCGAAGGGTGGTAATACACCATTATCACCATGAGAATAACTTATGACACTTTGCATAACATACTATGTAGTATTCTCATAGCGGGTCAATCCGGTATAAATATTACTCCTAATATTTATACCTATGTCAAGACTTGATAACTCTTTATCCATGATCCATGAGATGTGATCATCAGTCTATCTTCATAATAGTCTCAATGCTTTAATGTTATCCCACTTTGCAATAAAGCTTGACTACGGATATTTTAAGAATAATGTCTTTATGTTTAATGGGATCTCATGATTAAGTCACACTTAACATTTCATTAAACAGACTAACTATTCTAGGGACTTTATTATTCTGAAAGACAAACATAATAAAGAAATGCCTTTTATTATTAAACGAATAATCCAAAAAGTATTGGCCTCTAGGGCTTACACCAACAATCACAACACCAACACCATTACCAAGTGAATTAGAGGCACCATCAAAAACCATAGTCCATCGGGATCCTTGTTCAGGTTCGTCATATTGTCCAGGTTCTTTGGTAATAATCATAATGTCTTCATCAGGGAACTCAAAATTCATTGATTGGTAATCATCCACTGCTTGATGAGCCAAATGATCAGCAACAACACTTCCCTTAATAGCCTTCTGAGTGGTGTACTGTATGTCATATTCTGTCAAGATCATTTTCCATCTTGCAATTCTTCCGGAGAGAGCAGGTTTCTCAAATATGTACTTGATTGGATCCATATTCGAAATCAACAAGGTAGTATGGGTCAACATATACTGTCTTAGTCGGCGAGCAGCCCATGCCAAAGCGCAGCAAGTTTTCTCGAGCAGTGAGTATCTTGTTTCACAGTCGGTAAACTTTTTGCTAAGGTAGTATATTGCATGCTCTTTTCGACCAGACTCGTCATGTTGCCCCAACACACACCCCATTGAGTTGTCTAATACTGTTAAGTACATAATCAAGGGTCTTCCGTCAACTGGTGGCATCAAAATTGGAGGTTCTAGCGAATATCTCTTGATTTCATCAAAGGCGGTCTGGCACTCATCATTCCATTCCATCACCTGATCTTTCTTCAACAACTTGAAAATTGGCTCACAGATGGCAGTTAATTGGGAAATAAATCTTGCAATGTAATTCAATCGTCCCAAGAAACCTCTAACCTCCTTCTCAGTACGGGGAGCTGGCATCTCTCGTATGGCTTTCACTTTTGCAGGATCCACTTTAATACCTTTTCCACTGACAATAAAACCCAGGAGTTTTCCAGATCTAACTCCAAAAGTACACTTGTTTGGGTTCAATCTCAACTTGTATTTCTTCAACCTCTCAAACAATTTATGCAAATGATCAAGATGTTGTTCTTCATTCTGAGACCTGGCTATCATATCATCTACATATACCTCTATCTCATGATGAATCATATCATGAAACAAAGCCACCATAGCACGCTGATATGTTGCCCCTGCATTCTTCAAACCAAATGGCATTACCTTATAGCAAAAGGTGCCCCACTGTGTCACAAAGGTTGTCTTCTCCATATCTTCGGGTGCCATCTTGATTTGATTGTAACCAGAGAAACCATCCATAAAAGAGAATACCTTATGCTGAGCAGTATTGTCTACCAGAACATCAATATGAGGAAGCGGAAAGTCATCTTTGGGGCTAGCCTTGTTCAAATCTCTGTAGTCTACGCACATACGTACCTTACCATCTTTCTTAGGAACTGGTACCACATTTGCAACCCACTAAGGATAAGAAGTCACAGCTAAGAACCTTGCATCAAATTGTTTCATTACCTCTGCTTTGATCTTTTCTGACATCTCAGGACGCATACGACGAACCTTCTGCTTCTTTGGACGACAATCTTCTTTTACTGGTAAACGATGAACCACAATGTTTGTATCTAACCCTGGCATATCTTCATAGGACCAAGCAAAGATCTCCACATAGTCACGTAACATCTGAATCAACCTGCTCTTGACACTATCCTCTAAATCAGCCCCTATCTTGACCTCTTTCCTGTTTTCTTCAGTTCCCAGATTCACAACTTCGACTGGCTCTTCATGTGGCTGTATAGCTTTCTCTTCTTGTTGTAACAACCTAGCAAGCTCTACAGGTACTTCACAATCGTCCTCATTTCCGTCTTCAGTTTGATAGATCGGATTCTCGAAATTATAATTGGCAATAGTATAACTGTTATCAACAGGATCCAGAGTGGATGAGGATCTGCATTTTAGTGATGTGGGTGTGTGTAAGAACACATAGCTGATAAAGCAAAAATAAAAGAAAAGAAAGACAGGGAACACAATATTTACGAAAACGAAACGTCCACTGATTTTATTGAATGAAGTATGCAAATGAAATGACAGCCCGTAACAAGCACGCCATTGTGCCCCGGGTAAGGCACAAGGCTTAAGAGTTCAATTGTTCAGAAATTACAAACTTAAAAAAACAACACAGTAATAGTATTTACTCCTGACTAAAGGAGATAGGGATAACATCTTCAGCTTTCCAATTGTTGAGCCCAGCACCCACAGTAGGAAAAATCCAAGCATCCAAGTTGTAGTCTTCATCTCGATCTCCCACAGCATTGATCTGGTTCTTCATAACCCCTTGATTGGTGATACGAACAGCACGAGCACGACGAACAACCTTCTGGGACTCTGCAGTGAAACCCAAACCAAACTTGTCAGACTTGTATGGAATATCAGGAAGCTGACCCCAAATAGTACAACCACCTTCATCCACCACAGCTCTAGCATCATTGAGGGAGGCCATTGCCATTGTTGGAGATTTTCTGGTGACCACGGGAACTTTCTTCGCAACAGGAGGAGCTACATAATCATTAACAACCCAAGGAACCACTTCAAATGTCTGACACGGAGTCTCAATGTATTCACCTTCCATTTCCAGATACTTGAATGTATTCACATGGCTGACAAAGTATTCTTCTTCTCCATAGACAGTAACAACCCTTCCTTCTATCGGATATCTCAACTTTTGATGTAATGTGGAGGTTACAACTCCTGCCCCATGGATCCAGGGACGACCAAGCAGACAAGAATATGAAGGCCGAATATCCATCACATAAAATGTAGCAGTAAAGACCTGGGAGCCAACTTTGATTGGAAGATCAATTTCCCCATGTACTACTCTTCTAGAACCATCAAAATCCTTCACCACAATGTCACTGGGCTTCAGCACAACATCTTCAGGACTCAGCTTGTTCAGGACTTCCTTGGGCAACACATTCAGAGAGGAACCATTTTCTATCAGTACATGTGACAGGGTAGTGCCCCTGCATTCAATTGAGATATGCAAGGCCCTGTTATGATCCCTCTTGGCTGGGGTCAAATCAGCGTCAGAAAATCCTAACCCATTGTCATATGTCAGGTGGGCAACACAATTCTCAAACTGATCCACAGAAATTGCACTGGGTACATGAGCAGTCTTCAGAAACTTGATCAAAGCTTTTGCATGAGCTTCAGAACATAACAACAAGGACAGTATATAAATCTTAGAGGGAGTATGCCCCAACTGATCAACAATGTCATAATCACTCTTGCGAATGATTTTCAATACTTCTTCCATCTGCTTAGAGAGATCAGCAGCAGCTGGCACATCAGTAGATACAGGCTCAATAACAGGACCCTTGCCCCGAGCATCAGTAGTGGAAGTAGCAGCAGGAGTAGCTGCATTCTTGGAAGCAACTGGAGGAGAGAAGACTCTTCCACTACGTGTGATCTTATTGGATCCAGCAATATTGTCAACATCAACAGACACATCAGCTAAGGGCTCTTGCTTAACACCATGGATGTAAACATCAGATTCATAATGCCAAGGCACAGCTTTATCAGACGTATACGGGATAGGACCAGGAGTAGTAATAACCACAAGAGTCACTCTGGCTTCAGCAACAACTTTCACAGGACCTTCAGCAGTAATTTTGATTGGACCCTGATGGGTGATTTTAATAGGTCCCCTTGAAGTGATTCTCACCGGCACTTTGTCAACCATGTCAACCTCTTCAACTTTCCTACCTTGAGTAATATGATCCACCATACTCTCCACAGAAGACGGTCTCCTTTCAAACACTATAGTATACTTATCCATGAGACGTTGAACTCTATCTCTTAATCTGAAGCAACTATCCGGCTTATAGGTACAGTACAAACAATCTTCACGACAACCTGGAAAGAACCCAGCTTGTACTAACTTTTTCTTGATAACAGACAATGGTGTGGTCAACTCATCAACTGAATGGATGTGCAAATCTTCCTCAATGGCATTGACAATCTTCTCGTGATTTGGAATTGGAGCAGTAATCACGTTTGGAGTACCTGGAGGATCAAACTCAATTTCTCCAGCATCAATCATATCTTGAATTTTGTTCTTCAAGACCCAGCAATTGTTAGTATCATGTCCTTGACAGTTTGAATGGTATGCACACCGTGCATTGGGGTTGTACCTGGGAGAGGTAACATTAGGATTATGAGGAGCCTCTTTCAAAGTAATAAGTTCAGCCTTCAACAAATGTTGCAATGCCTGTGCCATTGACATGTTGATCTTTGTGAACTGTCTTCTAGCCCTCTGTTGGTTGCCCTGAGGCTGTTCTATTGTTGCAGGAGTTGGATTTGAAATATGAACTGCACTAACAGACTGATGCCTTCTGTTACGATCAGGCTGACCATAAACAGCATTGGATTCTTTCTTCCCAGTGGGAGGCTTCTTTGCAGCACCTGATGAAGAAGTGCCCACATGGATCTTACCATTCTTTATACCATTTTCTACTCGCTCTCCTGTCATGATCAACTCAGTGAAGCCAGATGATGAGCTTCCAATGAGATGACTGTAAAACGGACCATTCAGCGTACACATGAACATATCAACCAATTCCCTATCAGTCAAAGGGGGTTGAACTCTTCCAGCTAAGTCTCTCCACTTCTGCGCATACTCTTTGAAACTTTCCTTGGCACCCATAGACATGCTCTGAAGCTGCATGCGAGTGGGGGCTAAGTCAGCATTGTATTGGTACTGCTTATAGAAAGCTTCAGCAAGATCATTCCAGTCTCTGATGTTGGCACTTTCCAACTGATAATACCACTCCAACTGAGCTCCAGATAAGCTCTCTTGAAAGAAATGGATCCACAACTTTTTATTAGCAGTGTAAGGTTGAATTCTTCTGACATATGACCTCAGATGAAGCTTGGGACAAGAGACCCCATCATAAACAACAAAGGTAGGAACCTTGAAACCAATGGGTATGACTACCCCAGATATCAGACTCAAATCTTCAAAATCCAGCCCAGATGATTTCTGCAACTCCATGGCATCCATCCTATCCACCAGCATCTTGAATTTGTCTTCGTTAGGCTCATGGTAGTAATTAGCCTCAGAATCAGAGTCCCCCATAGTGTTGTGGAGACTGCCTCCCTCTTTTTCAGATTCTTCAGATTCATAGTCTTCAGCTGGTTCTTTGGTCTTGGCCAGACCTTTGAACCTTCTCCCCATATTGATCAAACCAGCTGACCTTCTAGTCTTCTTAGTCTTCTTGGCCAGAAGTGCCTTCAATTCATCCTGCCCCTTGGACAGGTTCAAGATCAGCTCTTGGAACTGTGCATTTTGTGCCTGGAGATCCTTAACTGATTGTTCAAGAGCCATTGCTGAAATAAACAGCGAGAAGATGAGAAACCTGTGCGCAATTATAAACCTGTGATGCAATGAAATGATATGTGAATGCATATGCAATGTTTTCAAGGACCGCAGGATTTAAATTTGCTTAGACAAACAAGAAGGTAAACTTTTATTAGTAATAACTTTGTTTTGCCTTTTAGGCTTTACAAAAAATGAAATAAAATAAGTACAAAAGATGGGGTTTTAAGTCTCCCATGGACGTTTCCTCTTTGTGTTGAGGTACGAGTTGAGGTTCCGTTCCTCGTGAAGTTGCTTTGTTAGTTCTAGGATTCTTTCTTGGCTTGCTTTGTAATGAGCTTCGAAAGTATCCCTTTGCTCCTTCAGTTGGATCCATGATCTCTGCAAGTCTTCCATATCAGTAGGCATGTTTGGGTGAAGGATGGTATAAGCTGTGTCTCCTTCAGCAACAGGTTCCATGGTAACTGGTAGGACGGCAGGATATGGCATCATGAGAATCTGAGCACGAGATCGTATCCATCTGAGATAAGCTTCCATAGGAATAGTGTACTTAGGCTCCAGTGTCTTGCTGTCAACCCTGTTTACTTTTCCCCATGCTCGTATGAATCTCTGACGGTAACCCTGAAGATCGTTGTCGTAATCAAACACAATGCCCTGAATCAACATGTCATGTGGACCATCACTCCGAGCATAACCAAACTGTCGTAAAGCCAGAGAGGGGTTGTAGGTGATGCCTCCTCTTATGCCTAGAAGTGGCACGTTAGGAAACTCCCCACAACGGTCAATGATGATGACATTCTCCATAGATCTGGAGCACCAATGAATATCTGAGTGAGAAAGTGACATAATCCTTTTGGACCATCTGAACCCTTGCTCATTCTTCATCACTGAGCGAGGAAGGTGAGAAATAAACCACCTAGAAAGCAAAGGTATGCAGCACATCAAAGTTCCTCTTGCCCTTGTAGTACGGGTGTGAAGAGAACGCAGGATGTCTCCAAGCAATGTAGGCACTGGATTGTGACTCAGGAATATGTTGATGGCATGAACGTCTATGAACTGATCTGGATTGGGGAACAATACTAAGCCATATATCAGCAAGGCTAAGATCTCCTCAAAAGCATCATAGCTCATGGCCTTCAAGAACATTTGAGCTTTATCCATTAATACCTTAGCAAGAATACCCTTAACTCCGCTTCTCGTTTCTAGAACAATGTCAGACTTCTTCAGATGTAGAGCTGCAGCAATAACCTCTGGTTTAAGCTCCTTCTCCAAGCCTGTGAAGGGTCTTTGATCAAGAACAGGTATGCCCAGAAGTTTAGAGAACTCCTCCATGGTTAGAACCAACTGATAGTCAGGGAATGTAAAGCAATGGTGCTTAGGGTCAAAGAACTGAAACAGAACACTCATCATGTCTTCATCGAACCCTGAAGTGACTAGATCCAATAGGTGACCATGCCTCTTGATGAATTGGGAATGATCAGACACTTGAGAAACAAACTTTTTAAGCTTAGCAGGTGTGCCCACAAAGTTGATCCTGATGGTGTTTCTACGAGCAGAAGCCATGACCTGCAACAAAGAACAAAGATAAATCCTTTGGTCCTTGAAATGGTTAGTGAAAATGCTATGCTTATGATGCATGATGATGCTATGATGTTATGCTCAATCACAAACATGTGGCACACACAAACAAGTCACACCATAACCCTAGGTTTAAAGGCTTGCATGAGGTTTAAAGGTAAGTACCCTCCCCTGAAGTTAGTTGGTTCATCCTGTCCTACAAAGTAACCAGGTTCTAAGGGATCTCAATATCATTGATCCTTCACAAGGGTGGTTGATCAGAAGGCAACTTACTTGCCAACCAAAACCCTCCAAGTTTAGAATCTCAATGAGCGTAGTGTCGAGTGTCAACCAACTTCAGTCTGCACCAAAGCCGGTTACCTCACTACTTTCTAAAGGTCAAGATGAGTTAACTAAGGTTCTAAAAGTTAGTTAGTGCATTGACAACATATGGCAGCCTCATATTATCCTCAACTTGACTTAAGGAACATAAGCACCAACCAAGAAGTCACACTAACTATGGCCACCAGATCAACCATATCGATATACGTCGTACAGTTTCCTTGGTCTATTGCCATTTACCTATGGTACACTAGATCCGGGTTAGGACCTTTCACACATAAGAGCACCCCAACAAGATAATATAAAGCAAACAAGGCAAACAATTTAAAGTGATCTAATTCCTAAGGGTACCCCTCTTAAATTTAAATCCCCATCAGAGTCGCCAGTTCTGTAACACGGTGGGAGAACTGACTTTTAGTTATGTTGCGGATAGCAAGAGTCGCCACCGACTTTTATTTTATCCAAAGGAAAGGCATAAAAGAACAGGAAAGACCTTTTTAAAAGATTTTTGGGTCCGGGGGGTAGGTTATGTAAAGGGAAGGTGTTAGCACCCTTTACATCCATGGTTATCCATGGGCTCTTAGTTACTTAACTCACTTTGAATTGTTGTTGAAAAGTGTAGTGTGTGAATAAGAATTTCCATAAGAGTTTAATAATGATCCATGTACGGATGCGTAAAAAACTTGTATTTTGAAAATTGTTTGAAATTGTGAAATGTTTGAAAAGTTTTTAAATGAAGTGAGTAAGCAACTATGAGGAACCTACCCTAAAGTTTAAGTCTTTCTGTTCTTTATCCTTTAAATGGTAAGACTATCCCTATTATTAAGGAATAGGTAGTCATTACCTTGGATGTGAGGGACATATGAGGGACATCTGTTTAATGAAGGCAACTGTGGGGTGTATTAAGCATTTTAGGAGGGACTGTCATCATTATTCGAAAGGGACTTGATCTTTATGAAAGGCAACCGTTAGGGACTTGATGACTTTTCTTTTAAGGGACTTGCTTTATACACCCCACTTGACCTTTTTGAATAGGCAACAATAAGAGGCAACCCTAGAAAGTGAGATGGCGATTAAAAATCGACTTACGTGTGTGAGTGTTTAATTTAATTTATCTTTTAATTAAAATGTTCTAAATTTAATTTTAAATATAATACATGTTTACACTCCCTAAATTACTAACCATGGCATGAAAATTACATAAATTAAATATTTACAAAAATTACACCAAGGAGCAATTACAATAATTATAATAAACAATTAAAATAAATAGCAAATAAATAAATATAAATAAGCAAAAATAAATAAATAGGCAATAATAAATATAATAGGGGTTAGTAAGAATGATAATTAAAATCCAAAATAAATAAGGTTAGTGAAATAATAATAATAAGCATAATTTAAAAAATAAATGGATTAGTAATAATATGGTTAGTAATAATAACAATAAATAAATGGAATTAGCAAAATATTATAAGAACATGATGACAATAATAAACAAAAAAAAAATTAGATTTTTAACATAGACAATTATTTAAAAAAAGAGGAAATATGAACAATTAAATAATTATTATAATATTTTAATTTATGTACAAATTATTAAATTATTTTTAACATATTATAATTACAAAATAAAATTATCATAGGTTCAATTATTTCTAAACACATATTAAAAATTATTTATATATAATTTAGATTACAAACAAATTTTAAAAAATATTTACATATTATATGAAGAAAATAAGTTATAATTATATTTAAAGATTATATTTACAAAAATTATAAATTTAAATCATAAGATAAATTAGTTTTTTATTATTTAGAAAATAAATTAGGTTTTACAAAATTAGGGTTTATTTAGAAAATATTTTTTAAGGTTTAATTTAATATACAAAATTATTTAAATAAACATACATATATTATAATTTAATTACATGATAAAAAAAAATTTAAATTGAGAAAAATAAAAATTTAGAATTTTAGAAAATAAAGTGTTATTTTAGAATTTATTAAATATATATACATGCATAATTTATTTTTATTTAATAAATAAGAAAACAATTAAGCAAATTAATTAAATAAATTAAAACAGAAAAATGGTAAAAAGAACTTACCTTGGCTGGGTTTGAACCCAGGACACCCTGCCTGTAAGCAACAAAACGTACCACCAGGTCAGCCACATATTGGTGATAATGGAATGAGTTGAATCAGTTTTATGCAATGCCTGGAAAAATCACAAAAATAATGAAAACCAAAAGGCCTGGGGGAGGAATCGAACCCAGGACCTCTTGAATACACAAACGCACGCATGACCATCCAGCTAGGTGAGCAATTCTGCTAATGGATCAACTACAATACATAATATATAATAATGACTAATTATATGAAAAACTAAAAAAAAGATGGTGAAGCCTGGATTCGAACTCATGTCCTCAGGCTACACGCGCATACTTCTCACCACTGGGCCAAGCGTTGGCTTGTAATAATAAACAGAAACAAAATCATATTATTTTTAAACAATAATTTGAATATGGATTTCGCGCCAGCCAACTTCTTCTTCTCCAAATTTCCTACGAAAATTTATGCCATGTTTCCTGCGAATTTTGCTGCGTGTTCTTCATGGTTTCAAACCTGCGAAAACGAAACATCCACAAAACAGTATCGATTCATGAAATTAATTAGTGTTTTATGATCCTTATGATTCACACAACATCCCCATGTTCTTCAAATTCATTTATATTTAGTGAATTGAAGAACCCTAATTTGAAGGTCCAAACCCTAATCATGGCCGAATCCATTCTAGGCAGTGAAGCTTTGGTTTAATGATCTAGAAACGTTCTACATATCATCACAAACAAGATTATGCAAACAAAATTCAATGAATAACCATAAATTAATGGAATCGAAAAAATATATTTTAAGAACAAGCAAGCTTCGGGTTGAGCAATATGGCACTATTTTGATGCATATGAATGATGCTTCATGATCAGGGAAGTCCAAAGAGTCTTGCTATGTTCTTGTTTTACCTTCTAGAGCCCTGGAAATCAAAAACCGAATGTGAGTTTTTGGATGGTTTTTCAATTTGTGAAACTTACTCTTGGAGGCAGAGAATTCGTCCATTTGCAATAGGGTTGTGTTTAGTACTTATAGGTGATTGATTTTAGGTCAAAAAACTGATTAGTTGTATGAAGATTTTGATATGAAAAGATCCAAATTGATCATGCCTTAAAAATCAAATATTCATGTGTGAATGCTTGCTATTTTTGGCCAAATCTCATGATTTCTTTCCTCTTCAATTCAAATCAATATTTAAGACTTTCTAGAAGCTTAATCTCCATCAAATCTTACCTTTTCATATTTTATTTTTATTTAAAATGATTTTTAATGAATTAAATCAAAATAAATAAAAATAAAATAATAAAAATTCTGATTTTTAATGGTTTGAGTCGTGCATGAAGTCATTGTATGGGTTGGGTCATCATTTGGCAAGCCCATTTGGAAGAAATTGGTTTTAGACCTCCATTTTCATCATAAACCAACTCAAAATTTCCCCACTTTGCAAGGGCACATATCCTTCAATTTTAATGGTATGAGGGTGTTCTTGGACATTTTGGAAATCTTGAATAATCCTCTAAACAACCCCACTGGTTTCATGTCCATATCATTTACCAATCTCAAGTTATGCCCTTTTGAAGTTGTTGACTTTTTGTTGACTTTTGAAATGACCTATAATGTCTTAGCTCATACCTTCCAAATGAAGCATTTTTGGGCTTGGCTTGTGAGACACAAAGTTGTAGAGAATTCAATTTCCTTCAAAATGAGCTTTGAGTGGAGACTTGGTGATGAAGTATGTGAAAGTTATGGCTGGTCAAAGTTCAGTTGACTTTTACTGAGGAAACCCTAATTTAGAAACTCCTGATTCTTGATGATCTGGAATCTCCTTGAGGAATCATGATCAACCCTTGATCAAATGATGAATTTTACTTCATATACTTGATGTTGGCAAAAAATCATGAAGTTTGACTTTGGTTTGACCACAGTTGACCTCAGTTTGACTTTTTAACTGCTTTGACTGATTTTGACTTATCTGAACATTTGACTGAGCAAACTTTTGAGAAAAGTCTTGAAACTTGTCATGGGGGTTCTTACACATATATAAGATGTTATGAAGCTCACTTGAATTCTTGGAAGTCCATTTAGCCTGATTAAAGTCAAAACCCTAGTTTTGGATGCACTGCTTAGGAGATGCACTGTCTGAGGGAATTGTCAACTCTTTTGACCAATTGTGAACTTTGTGAACCTTGTGGATCATCATAAAATGTCTTGTGATACTCATGGGAGGTATTGTGAAGCTTGTGAACCTTGTGAACCTTCATGAAGTGACTTGTAGACTTCATGAGCCTCATGGAAGGTCTTGAAAGCATTGCGAATCTTGTGAACCTTGTGAACCTTCATGAAGTGACTTGTAGACTTCACGAACCTCATGAAAGGTCTTGAAAGTGTTGAGAAACTTGTGAACCTTGTGAACCTTAATAAAGTGACTTGTAGACTTCATGAACCTCATGAAAGGTCTTGTAAGTGTTGAGAAACTTGTGAACCTTGTGAACCTTCATAAAGTGACTTGTAGACTTCATGAACCTCATGAAAGGTCTTGTAAGTGTTGGGAAGCTTGTGAACCTTGTGAACCTTATTAGTACACAAAGTCTTGTATTGTGAGGGCAAATTTTGGGGTGCAACAGCTACCCCGCTGCCTACGTACCTCATTGGGAAAATGAGGATCAGAGTCGACGTAGTTCGCCTAACTAAGGCGGGAACTATTTGTTTGTGTTTTTTATGGCTGGAACTGTGTATATCTATGCTTAAGTGTTGCATGCTCGTCTGGTATGAGTGAGTTTACTGTCTTGCATGCGAGACAAGTCGCCGCGAGTTCGCATTGAGAGTGAATGAGGTGAGAAAAAAAGTTTTCGCAGGAAAGTCGCTTATTGTTTGTTGTTTGCTTTTTATGAGAGTTTTTATGAATTTGGCACAAGGAAGTGAATTCAAACTCTTCTCCCTGGAATGTGTACTTGCTACTACATTACAAGATGGAATAGTAGAACAAGCACACCAAGTAAGGAGAATTTATCCAAGACTTGTTTCCAGGGATTATGGTCTAAGTTCACTAGCTCGTTGAACTTATTACATGTTTTTTAGCTTTTGTGAAGAAGTATCTTTTAGATTTTTCTTTGTGAAATAACCTCTTGATCAGACTTGTACATCATGCTAGACAAGCCTACATTATTCCAAGATGGAATGAATGTAAGTGCCCCATGGAATAAGGCTATACACAAGAGATTCTTTCATGCATTTATTAAGTGTTTTTTATTTTGTTTGAAGATGAGAAAAGAAGACTCAAAAGGCAAAGGTCAAAGCTAATGGAGGACTAAGACACAATCCTAAGTTAGCTTATTATGTACAAAAGGTGATCCTAATGGTTTGTGAGGTATTCTAAACCTAAGGAAGAGAAAAGCAAATTAGAGTTCAACTTTCTTCCTAAGGAAGTTAAGTTGAGTCTAAAGAACAAGAGGAAAAGCCTATGAACAAAGCACCAAGTGCTAAGGCAAATACAAACATGTATAAAAGAAAAGGAATGAAGTGTAATTACCTCATCTTCCCCCCTACAAAACAAATGTTAGCATGAAGTGATATGAACAATTATAGCATGGAAAACTCCAAAAACAACTCACACTAGCTAAGGAAAGATGTTAGTGAACTTCTAAGGTTAATACCTAGGTCTAAGGCATCCTATAAGGTAACACACTTAAAAAGTCAGTAGCTAAATCAATTCAAAAGTATCTAACGGGACTAATTGGATTAAAATCAAACTATGCCCTAAAGTACTACTAAACCCTAATGAGATCTAAGGATGAAGTTAGAAGGAAAACTTAAGTGTTTATTAAACCAAAATCTCCTAAACTCAAAGGTAAATGAAAATTCCAGAACTTAACACTATATGGAAGTGAAGGAAATGAATAGATCAAATGAGAAAGAAGGTATTCAAGTTAAAGGTATTCAAATATGAGATTGAAAGGTGGGAGAATGCATATAGAAACATGGTTCTAAAGATGAAACAAAATGACTTAGAAGAAAATTCAAAAGTTCCCAAAGGGACTTGACCTCCCTATACAAAAACCAGGGGCTTGACAACAAATTAAAATGGAAATTAGATTTGGAAAATATTCACAAATGATGGGTTAAGAGGTGTCCTAAGACTAGGTGTTCAAATTAGAGTTTTTAAAGTCCTTTAGGTGACAAATGAAGTTCAAAAAGGAAGCACAAGGTTCTACCATGATATGAACAAGTATGGATGATCACAAAACACTCATAAGACACCAAACAAAGATAAAATGAAGTTGACTTATGTGACAAATTGAATTTTAAGTGTTTAAGATGGAAAGAGAAGTGAGGTTATGTTAAAATGGGACATATGTGACTTAAGACTCAAGGCAACCCTAAAAATCAAAGGTGAAGACCCAAGGATTGTACTTAACACTTAAAGACATCCTATAGGACCTAAGAAACTCAAAATTAGGACCTTAAAGTGATACCATGAATGCCTTATGCTAATGGGACCAAAGGAGGTGAAAGAAATGAACAAAAATATGACTTATGACCCAAGCAACTTGGAAAAATACTAAATGGTCATGAAATTTTTTGAAAATAGACACTTGAATACAAAATCCAGAGGGTGAATTGCATACTAAAAATCTCACAAAAAATCTCATTTTTTAATGGTCAAAGGATGTGTGGAAGTGAATTAGGGTTTATGAGCATATGTATGGAAGCAAGGGACCAAATCATGGCTTATAGTGACCTAAAAATCAAAACAAAAATATGGTAGGGAAATTTGATGAGTCTTCTGACTAATGCAAAAAGAATGGACTATTTATTTTTTATGGCTTGGGAGGAAGAAAATAGACAAAAAGATTGGTCAAAAATGAAGGAAATAGAAATTAATTCAATGAGAAATTAATTCTGGTTAAAATATAAAAGAAAAACATGAAAAATAATTATAGAAAATTAGGGAAAAATGCAAAGACCTCACATGAACTAATTCAGAATTTTTTATGAAGTTTTGGTATTTTTAAAAATCAAGAACGAAAAATGAATAAAATGATGAAAAAGAAATAAGACAAAGAAATGGACGGAATTGTTGTATGGGCCTGGGGGTGTTGATAGCACCAAAAACAACTGAATTGGGCTTCAAACACACGCATGGGGGGGTGTTGATAGTACGCTGAGGAAATGCTTCACAAAATTGCACGTGAGTCTCATGTGTCTCATTTATGTGATGGCGTGCTAATGGCCTTAGGATTGAATTGATCTAATGGTTACGATATGTTCTCACAATTAAATTAGGGCTACTGTTCAGGTCACTGGAAGTGACCTCCGGTCATCTTCTCCGGTGACCCTCAGGCTAGGGCATCCTCAAGACTCAACCAAAATGAAATGTGAAGCCATAGAAATGTTCCTCTCAATGAGTAGGTCATGAATCCACCTTTAGTTTTCATTTATCACACCTAAACAAAGCAAATCGAAGTCAAGGAACTCAACCTGAAAATTTGAATCTACGCACTTAAGGTGCCTATCATCTAGCCAGATACCACATTGCTTCTATTAAGCCTTAAATCACACAAATCAGGCAAAACAAAAAGAAAATCTGTAAGTTGAATTTCAGAGGGAACCTGAAAATCCAGTGATTCAAAATTTGAAGAAATCCAGAGGTGAGGTTCCAATTATGCACAACACCTAGACTTGATCTTCAGATGATGAATCAATCCCTATGAACCACTTGAATCATTGCTGAATTATTAAAAATGCAGAAATATGCTTGAGGTTGTTCTTGAGCATTCAACTGAATCCATCCATGATTGATGATCACAAGTTGCAGATGATGATGAATATGTGAAGATTGAGAAGTGATTGATGAAGATCAATGAAAACTGAAACAAAATGCAGAGAAGCTTCTTCCAGAATGCAGAGAGAAATCCTTGGAGAATCAAGCTGAATAAACCATGGATCTTGTGCCCAATGTCATGATGGTGATGAATTGAGGAAGAATGAAGGAGATTTATGGAGATTGAAGCTTCTTCGAAGAAAAAAGCAGAAGAATTTCAAAGAGAATTTTATGAGTGTAATGTGAAATTTTTAGAGCAAAGATGAAGTGTCTGTGTTCAAAAATAGTTGATTCCTTATATAGCCATGGTTAAGCTCTTAACTAACTCAGTTAACAGTTGGAAGTGTAGTTAATTGAGTCAAGTAAATTTGGAGAATCAGTTATGGTGAGTGGAGTTTGTTGGAACTCGAGTTGAAGCTGGCTGGATTCAATCAAGTGCAATGAGACTCATGCTTGCTATGGTGAGGCTTAATGCAATATGATGCAGTATGAAGCTTATTGAATCAAGGTTGCAACATGCAGTGCAGTGCTTGCAAGCTTCACTTGGCTTGAATTGCAAAAGAGGTGCATGGCATGTGATGTGAACCAGCAGCCATGTGATCATGTGTTCCAATAAAATGCATTTTGTGAACACTACCAAATTGGATGAATCATACACAATTGACTTGAGTTGATTCCAACATTAAACATATTGCCTTGTTGCACAAGAAAGTGAATGACATATTGTCATCCTCCTCTGAATGTTTCTTCATGCACAAGTCATCAAATAAGGTGATTCTTGGACTCAAATTGAAGGAGATGCTTCCTATAACAAATTTTTAGTTCAAACCATCATGGAATATGGACTCTAGATACCTCAAATATCTCCTTGAACATCACACTTCAATGCTGCATTATAGGCCTGTGTGGCCTGCCCTTGACTTGGCAAGATGCCCTATAAGTTTTCAGTTTGAACATCCTCTCTTTGCCTCCCTATAGCTCTCAATCCTTTGATCAGATGAAAAATCTTTGAACATCAAAGTTGTTGGAAACATGTCAATAAACAACTTTGTAGTTCAAAGAAATTTCATTTGAAGCCTTTAAAATGGATAAAAATCGCTTGCATTATGACCCACCACCTGTTTGATGGAATGCCTTGCCTGGCGCGCGCGCAGTTGGCAAGGCCTGCCTTGGTTTTGCCCTAGTTTGCCTTGATTTGCACCAACTTTGAATGATCATATCTCCCTCAATTTTGATTCTATGAATGAGTTCCACCTATAGATTTGAAGCTTAATATTCACTCTTTAATTGGCTCAAGGTATAATTTTGATATCCCTCATATTTTGGGAGAAGGCCTCTCTTGAAGCTACTGCAAAAATGGCCAAAATTTGCCATTTTTGGAAACCCTAATTTTCCATAAATGGTAAGTTTTGGTTTTCTTGATTTCTCTTGATTCCTCCATCATTTCTTGATAAAATTTGAACCATAGGATCCTTATAACCCTAATTTCATGATTTTGATCTCAAAAAGTCAGGAGTTGACATTTTCCTTAGCATGGTTGACTTTTCCCCAATTCTTTTATTTTCAATCATCTGGCCAATTGAACCTCTTCCAAAATGTTTCTATGGATGAAATTTGAACCCTAGGAACTTGACATCATATATAAGACAATGGAATCCACCTTGTATCAAAATTTCATTGATAAGCTCAGTAGAAATGAAACCCTAATTTTGACCCTTTCATCAGGAGATGTTGCACTGCTTGCCTCCTTTGATCATTTCAAATCTTTTCATGACTTGTGGCTTCAAGTGAAGATTTGTGGGATGTTTTGAACCCTTTGCACAAGGTTGAGAAGCTATGTGGCTCCTTGGTTGTCTTTGCATAGCCTTCAATTGCTTCAATCAATGATCACATACCTATGCCTCAGCTATGAAGAATATGATGCAATGTTTTTGGTTATTTCCTGAATTTATTTATGCTAAATGCTATGCTAAATGTTGAGGAAATGCGAGGCAAAATTTTGAGGTATTACACAAGTCTCTGAGGTGGTTTGATGACTCTTATTGATCTATCTCTTCCCAGTAGGTAGTCATCGACAGTTTCCTCAGTCTCTTCAGCATTTTTCTCTTCTCCTTCGACTTCATATGAGTTATGCATTTCAACATCACTATGCTCCACCTCAACAGGAATCTCTCCTTGTTCCAGCTCTTCGCTGGCATCATCAGTTTCATTGAAAGCCATCTCAGCTTCATTGAAAACTAAATCTCGACTGGTGATACACCTCATATGACCTGGATCTAGGAACCATACCCTATAAGCTTTGACTCCTTCAGGGTATCCCATGAACATGCATTTTAGAGCTTTAGGTTCAACCTTGTCTTGCCTAATGTGAGCATAGGACACGCAACCAAATATTCTTAGTTTGTCGAGATCTGATGGATATCCCAACCTAACTTCTTCAGGTGTCTTCATATCTAACGCAATCGAAGGACATCTGTTTATCAGATATGTTATTGTCGAAATAGCCTCAGCCTAAAACACCTTCTTTAATCCAGCACTAGTCAACATGCATCTAACTCTTTCCAAAATAGTTTGATTAAACATTTCTGCTAAACCATTTTTCTATGGAGTACCTGCAATAGTTTTGTGTCTTACAATACCTGAGGCAGTACAAAAAACGATTGAATGCCTCATTGCAAAATTTAAGGCCAATGTCGACTCTCAACCTCTTGACCTTTATGCCAAATTTTCGACCAGTCTTCCAACTTTTGAAATTCTCAAAATTTTCATACATAGTCTTCTAGATGAATACCCATAACTTTCTGGAATAATCATCAAATATGGATAGGAAATACCTTGCTCCTGAATGTGATGGACACCTTGCAGACCCCTAAAGATCAGCATGGATGTAATCAAGGGATCCATGTGTTCTTTGTTTGCCTTTGTTGAACTTCACTCTACAAGATTTTCTAAGTACATAGGGTTCAAAAAAATTCAACTTTTCGACTTTTTCTCCACCAAGCAGATTTTATTTCCCTAATTCGACGAGACCCCTTTTACTGACATGACCCAATCTTATGTGCCAAATTTTTGTCTTTGACAACAGTTTCGTGGATGCAACATTTTTCGAACCACTTATAACTTCAGCCTCAAGGGTATACAAGCCTTGTTTATTCACGCCTCTTAAGAATTCCTTTGACCCCTTCATAACTCTTAGGATACATTTATCTCCTTGAAAGACATATACCTTCTTGTTGAATTCACCAAGAAAAATCAAATTCCTCTTCAAATTAGGTACATATCTGACTTCAGTCAATAGCCATATTGACTCATCATGGAGCTTGAATATCACAGATCCAATACCTGTAATTTTGCAAGCTTTGTTATTTCCCAGCAACACCGATCGACCATCTTAATCATATAGCTCCTCTAACAAATCTTTAATTGGAGTCATGTGCCAAGTTCAAACTGAATCCATAATTCACTCCTTTCTTGAGCCGCCACTTGAAACCACAAGAACATCATATGAGTCAAAATCATCTTGAATAATGGTTGCATTGCCATTATCCTTACCTCCATGATCTTTTAGGCATTCAAGGCACACCTTTCTTGTGAGACCCTCCTTCTTACAATGATAACCTCGAATACCAGATGTCTCACCACTATATGACTTCTGCTGATTTTTACCCATCTTTTTGTCGAACTTACCATCCTTTCTAGAGGTGTTCAAATCGAAACCAATCCAAATAAAAACTGAAAATCGATCGAAAAAAACCGAAAACCGTAAAAAATAAAAAATTATTGGATGTGTTTGGATGTCATTTTGTAAAAACCGATCGATTTGGATTGGATTTCGGATTGATTTTCAAAATCGAACCAAACCGCATGTATATATTTTTATACTTATTTATTATTTATTTGTATAACATGTTATGTTAATTTATTATTATATGATACTTTTTATAAAAAAATATTATTTATTAGTTTGATTTAATCTATTAATTTTCATTATTTCATTTGTTTCAATCAAAATCGATCACTACCATTTTGTAATATTAACTTTTAATATAGTATATGTTATATATTATATCAAATTTATTATTTATTAGTGTTTTTATAATATTAATAAAATTATAATTTGTAATTTGGATATCTACAAAACTGATCCAAATCAAACCGCAAGAAATTGGATCAGATCAGGTCGTTTTTTTTTTATCAATCATCCAAAATCGAATCAAACCGCATGTAAATTTATCTTTGGATCGGGTGAAATTTTGCTTCAAAACCGATCCAAACCAAACCGCGAACACCCCTAATCCTTTCACAAGAATTTCCCCTTAACGGAAAAACCTTTACCAACCATCAAAGGTTTATACTTCCGTTCGTTCAAGTCCTTAGAGTATAAGGAAGATTGAACATCTTCAAAGGTCAGCATCTCCCTTCCATACAAGAGAGTTTATTTGAAGTGAGCATGTGATATGGGAAAAGCGCACAACAGTAACATAGTTTGATCTTCACATCAATATTTTCAAGATCAAGAATCAGCTTGTTGAACATATCCAACTGCTCAGCAAACACTTTGTCTCCATTCATCTTGAATGAATACAAAGCATGCTTCAGGTAGAGTCGATTCACCAACAATTTGGTCATATACAAACTTTCAATTTTTAACCATAAACCCAACGCAATTGTCTCCTTTGATACATGTCGAAGAAACTTATCACCAAGGATCAACAATATTACGTTGTGGGCTTTCTCTTTCATGGTCATCTTTTCAGTTTCCATCAATGCAACATTCATGGCTTCAGCTCCCTTCAACGCTTCCAAACAAACCTGTTGAACCAATAGGGCTTTCATCTTCAAGCGCCACAGATCAAAATTGTTCACTCTAGTGAACTTTTCAATCTCATACTTTGTTGTAGGCATCTTATTCCATGCTCACTGCACCCGTTTGTTCTTCCACGGAAGTACGATAGGATGTGAAAGATGAGAAAAAGTGGTATAGTGATTGGAAAGTAAGGAATATTTTAATCTTCACTTTAGGAGTTGATGAATATTACCATGTTTCTCATTCCAAAACCACTAAATCTATGTGGGTCTCATTACAAGTTACCCACTAGGGTAAAAATGCAGTCAAACATGCTAGAATACATACTTTGAATAAAGAGTTTAAACTCTTTCATATGAAGCATGGTGAAACCATTTTCGATATGCAAAAGAGGTTCACTCATCTTGTAAACCGTTTGAATGCACTTGGTAGCTGGTTTCCAATGATATTGATACTAATAAAATTTTGAGATGTCTTAATAGGGAATGGCAACCTAAGGTCACCGCCAACAAGGATACTAACAACCTATTAACATTGGACACTACTATTTTGTTTGGTAAGCTTGAAGAACATGAGCAAGAGCTCATTAGGTTAGAGAAGCATGAAAATAAGGTTAAGAAAGAAAATAACAAGGAAAATGAGGTGGACAAGAATTCAATTTCTCTTGTTGCTTCTAGTTCCAAGTCCTCAACAAAAGAGCAAGATGATAGTGGAACTAGTGATTATGAAGGTTCGGAGGATGAATAAATGAAGTTTTTTGTTTGAAGGTATTATAAGTACATTAAGAAAAATGGGATCAAGCATTCCGACAAGAATCTCAACAACTATAGAAGACATTCAAATACCTAAAGGGAAAATGAGAATAAGAAGGAAATATCTAAAGGTTCATGATATAATTATGGAAGAGACGGTCATTACAAGTCCGATTGTACATCACATAATAAGGATAAGGGAAAAGGCCAATAAAAGAAGTCTGACAAGTCTAGAAGAGCATATATCACATGGGATAATGGTAGAGAATCCTCTAAGGCGGGTAGCTCAAGTGAAAGTGATGAAATGACAAATCTTTGCTTCATGAATGACCGCGACTTTCTGAGTCTTACGGGTACTAACTGCAAGTATACAACCTAATCGCGTAGTAATAAAAGATATCGGTCCCACAAGGACTAGATAATCAAACTAATACTTTCAGGTGTTACTATGTTTAGCTAAGGCAAGTGATGTTTTAGGTAAAACGGAACGGGGAATTAAGAATTTTAATTAAATTAGATTACGATAGAATATCGATATGTAAGTAATGTGGCTTCACGGATTCAATAAATTATCGGCTTATAAAGATTGGTCAAATTATCGTTCTGTAGAAAATATCAGTTTAAAAGTCGTAAACTAACATTCTTGTGGTCTTTCCTATAACTATATTCCTAAGGAAGATTGAGCGCTCTCGATGTATCAAATTGAGTTAAAATTACTTTTTGAAAACCTATAGATTCTAATTAACTTTAAAGCGTTTCCGCTGTATTTAAAACTAATGTCTGATTTCAGCTATCCGGTTAAAACCTCACACTCTCGTGGTCTTAATCCTAACCTTGTTACCTTTTTAATTTTGTAATAAAAGCTTATTTTAAATTAAGAAATCGAAACCAAAAAATAAGTTTGTTTAAGATTTTAGCCTAGATCTATCGAATCCATTCAGGTTAATCAATTACATACCAATTAAATAATTTATCCATGCATATTAATTAAAATAGACATACATAAATAAAGGCAATAAACAATGTAAAGCATGGAGAATAAAAATAAAGGCAAATCTATTAATCTGAAAAATAAACCTGGACAAAAGTACAGTCTTGGTGTAATAAACTTCTTGCGGAAAATTAAACTAGAAAGGGAAGTGGCTTGAAACAATAAAAAAGGTGCAATAGCTTTCTGATGTAAGAAGCTATTACTAATTCAGTATAAAAACGGAAACGAAAAAGAAATAAATGGAAAATAATAAATTAAGAACAGTGCTCTGAACAGGAAAATCAAATTGGCTTCGAAAATAATACGACAGAATAAGGTCTAGGTCGAAGCTCCCTTTGGAACTTGTATTAGCTTCTATTTATAGCTTTTGATGTAGATTGTGTCGTAGAGAAAATGTAGGAAAAAATATTGATGGGCTTTGATAAGGTTGCTTGATTGGGACTGAGTTGAACGCGTAGATTTCGTAATGACATACTTCATATATCGACTAAGCGCGTTTTAAATTTCTGACTTAATGACCTGTGACTTAATGACATGTGAGTACTTTCAATTATGTTGAGATGGATGGTAAATTCGTTGAAACCCCTTATCAAACATTTGAAGTGGCTCCTCATATTGTTCCTACTACTAAGTTGGTCCCTATTGTTTCTAGAGCATCTCCTGCAATGAACTCTCGGAAAGATGCTAAAGTTGTGATTGAACAAGAAGCTCAGAAGGTTATTCGTCGTGCTCGTGCTATCCGTATCACCAACAAAGGAGTTCAGAAAGATCAAGTCAATGATGTGGAAAACTCTGATGAAGACTGCAATATAAATAGTTGCATCTTTCCTACCATTGGTAGGGGGCTCAACAATTGGAAGACTGAAGACATTATTCCTATCTCCTTTAGTCAGGAGAAAATGCTATTTTTTGTTTTTCTTATTTTGGTTTTGTAATTTGAACAATTAAAACTTTTAAGCCTTTTTCCTTGCCCGGGGCACAATGGTATGCTTGTTAGGGATGTCATTTCATTTGCATATTTTCATTCAATAAAATCAATGGATGTTTTGCTTTCGTAAATATTGAGCTCTTTATCTTTCTTTTATTTTTTCTGTATCAAAAAAGATATGTGTTCTTACACACACCCACATCACTAAACTGCAGATCCACATCCACTCTGGATCCTATTGATAACAGTTTTGCTATTGCCAATTATGACTTCGAGAATCCAATCTACCATGCCGAGGGTGGAAATGAGGAAGATTGTGAAGTGCCCATAGAAATTACTAGCTTTCTACAGTAAGAAGAGAAAGTTATATAGCCGCATGAAGAACCGATCGAAGTTGTGAATCTGGGTGCTGAGAAAGATAAGAAAGAGGTCAAGATAGATGCTGAATTAGAAGACAATGTCAAGAGTAGTTTAATTCAGATGCTACATGACTACGTGGATATCTTTGCTTGGTCTTATGAAGATATGCCAAGACTTGATACTGATATTGTGGTTCACCGTCTACCGATGAAGGAAGGTTGTTTCCCGATAAAGCAGAAGGTTCGTCGTATGCGTCCCGAAATGCCAGAAAAGATTAAAGCTGAGGTAATGAAACAATTTGAGGCATGGATCCTAGCTGTCACTTCTTATCCTCAATGGGTTGCAAATGTGGTACTGGTGCCTAAGAAGGATGTAAAAGTACACATGTGCGTGGATTACAGGGATTTGAACAAAGCCAGCTCCAAAAATGATTTTCCGCTTCCGCATATTAATGTTATGGTAGACAACACTGCTCAGCATAAGGTATTCTCTTTCATGGATAGTTTCTCTGGTTATAATTAGATTAAGATGGCACCTGAGGACATGGAGAAGACTACGTTTGTCACATAGTGGGGCACATTTTGTTACAAATTAATGCCATTTGGTCTGAAGAATGTTGGGGCAACATACCAACGTGCTATGAGAGCTTTGTTCCATGATATGATCCATCATGAGATAGAGGTATATGTTGATGACATGATATCCAGATCCCAGACTGAAGAAGAACATCTTGATCATCTACACAAGTTGTTTGAGAGGTTGAAGAAATACAAGCTGAGATTGATTCCAAACAAATGTACCTTTGGGGTTAGATCTGGTAAACTTTTGGGTTTCATTGTCAGTGGTAAAGGTATTGAAGTTGACCCTGCGAAGGTAATAGCAATACAAGATATGCCCGCTCCCCGTACTGAGAAAGAGGTCAGAGGTTTCTTAGGACGCCTGAACTACATTGCAAGATTCATTTTCCAATTAACCGATACTTATGAACCAATCTTCAAATTGCTGAAGAAAGATCAAGTAATGGAATGGAACGATGAGTGCCAGATAGCTTTTGACGAGATAAAGAAATATCTCCAAGAACCTCTAATACCGATGCCTCTAGTTGCGGGAAGACCCTTGATTATGTACCTGACAGTGTTAGACAATTCAATGGGGTGTGTATTGGGACAACATGACGAGTCTGGTCGAAAAGAGCAAGCGATATACTACCTTAGCAAAAAGTTTACCGACAGTGAAACAAGATACTCACTGCTCAAGAAAACTTGTTGCGCTTTGGCATGGGCTGATCGCCGACTAAGACAATATATGTTGACTCATACCACTTTATTTATTTCGAAGATGGATCCTATCAAATAAATATTTGAGAAACCTGCTCTCTCCGGACGAATAGCGAGATGGCAAATGATTTTGACAGAATATGACATCCAGTACAGTACTCATAAGTAAATTAAAGGAAGTGTGGTAGTTGATCATTTGGCTCATCAAGCGGTGGATGACTATCAGTCTATGAATTTTGAATTTCCAGATGAGGATATTATGCTTGTTACTACTGATCATAAAAAACCTAGACCGTATGAAGGACCTAAACAGGGATCCCGATGGACTATGGTTTTTGATGGAGCTTCTAATGCACTTGGCAATGCTATTGGTGTTGTGATTATCTCTCCTGAGGGTTGTTATATGTCGTTTACTGCTAGACTTTGTTTTAATTGTACCAATAATATGGCTTAATATGAAGCATGTATCATGGGTATCAAGGCTGCCGTTGAGATGAAGATCAAATTCTTGAATGTATATGGGGACTCAGCCCTGGTAATTAGTCAGATTAAAGGAGTATGGGACACGAAGCATCCAAATCTCATTCCTTACCGAGAACATGTGTTGACTTTGATTCCATATTTTGAAAAGATTACTTTTGAACATATTCCACGAGAAGAGAATCAATTGGCAGATGCATTAGCTACTATGTCATCTATGTTCAGAATTAGTTGGGACAATGAAGCTCCTAGAATTACTATTGATAGATTAGATGAGCCGACGTACTGTTATGAGGTTTATGATGAGGGAGTAGAAGAAAAACCTTGGTTCCACGAAGTAAAAAGATATCTTAAAACTCAGGAGTATCCTGAAGGGGCATCTATCAATGACAAGACGTTTCTAAGGAGATTTTTTGCCAAGTTTTTCCTGAGTAATGGAATTTTGTACAAGTGCAATCACGATTCGACTTTGCTTCGCTGTGTGGACAAGAAGGAAGCAAGAGAAATTATAGAAGACATGCATGATGGGATCTTTGGTACTCTCTCTAGTGGGCATACGATGGCTAAGAAAACTTTGATAGCAGGTTACTATTGGTCTACCATGGAAGTTGATTGTCATCTGCACTCCAAGATGTGTCATAAGTGCCAGATCTATGCTGATAAAATACATGTGCCTCTAGTTCCATCGAATGTTCTAACTGCTCCCTGGCCTTTTGCAATGTGGGGCATTGATATGATTGGTGAGATCAAACCTACCGCTTCCAATGGACATCGTTTCATTCTTGTTGTTATTAATTACTTTACGAAGTGGGTAGAGGAAGTTTCGTTCGCTTCTGTTACCAAGAATGTTGTGGCCAGGTTCATCAAACATATTCTTATATGTCGGTATGACATCCCGAAAAGATTATCACAGACAACGGTACTAATCTGAACAACACTATGATTACTGAACTCTGCATGCAATTCAAGATTAAGCATCACATTTCTTCTCCATATTGACCAAAGATGAATGGCGCAGTAGAAGCCTCCAAGAATAATATTAAGAAGATCTTGCAAAAGATGACAGTAACATACAAAGATTGGCATGAGATGTTACCAATTTCTCTCCATGGTTATCACACCATAGTACGTACCTCAACTGGAACAACCTTTTTCTCTCTAGTCTATGGTATGGAGGCAGTTTTACCTATTGAAGTTCAGATCCCTTCCTTAAGAATTATGAAAGATGCAGACTTAGACGAAGATGAATGGGTTCAGACTCAGCTTGACCAGATAAACTTGATTGATGAAAAGAGGCTCGCGGTCGTCTGTCATGGCTAGATGTATTAGAAGTGTATGATCAAAGCCTTTAACAAGAAATTCAAGCATCAAGTATACCAGGCTGGCGATTTGGTAATGAAGTGTAACATATTACCACAAGGTGTTCCCAGGGAAAAATAGACTTCTACTTATGAAGGGCCATTTGTAATCAAAAGGATATTTTCTGGAGGTGCTATGATACTTACCACCATGGATGGTGAAGATTTCCCGCAACCTGTGAATGCAGACATAGTCAAAAAAATACTACGCATAAAAAGAGACCCGCTAGGTTGACAGGCCTAGGCAAAAATAAGAGCTTCCCAGCGAACCAAAAGGGTTCGGGAAAAAATTAGGGATATATGTATATATAAAAAAAAATTCACCTGGAATGTCGAAAATCTGAAAAGGCGGCTTGGGCAAAAAAGGGTATCCCGGTGGACTGAAAACCTAAAAAGGCGGTCCAGGCAAAAGTTAGGGATTAAAGCGTACGACTATGTCTCGTTGGATCACTCATTTAACTTCAACTAGTTGTGTTACCAATATCAATTTCAAACGACACAGATCAATCCAGACATTTCTCTTCCAACAAAAGATGTGATACTTAAAGATAATGTCAATAGCAGAGTTGAAACTTGATGGGATAATTTACACATAGTTGGTTTTCTTTGTTTTTCTGTACTTTTTTTTTAATTTTCTACGATGAATTCCTCTTACTAGGATTTTTGTTTCTTTGTTCAAAATTTCCTATTTATAGGCCACTTTCAAGATCAATACAATTCTATTTCAAACTCAACTTTACTTTTCTCGTTTCTTTTTTTACCTATGCATAAACGTCCATTGATTATTTTGAATGGATGTATGCTTTTGAATATGATTGATGTTTACCAATATATATATATATATATATATATATATATATATATATATATATATATATATATATATATATATATATATATATATAATTATAATAATAGCATTTACTAAGGACTCTTGGAGGTAGGAATCCCCAGTAGAGCTCATATCCAACAGATCTTCACAGGCTCATCCCTACAGAGTAATCTTTACAGGTTTATTCAAGCAAAATATTCCAAGTAGCCTCTTCCCTGAAAGCGCGTATACTTCCAATAAAGTCCCAGGAAAGATTCTTTCAATCCTGATATCCCCAAAAGAATTGACACTTGGTCAGATAAGTCTCTCAGGGGAATGTCTGTCTCTTTTATCCCCAATCAGGGTATTTAGGAATTTAATCTTTCAATAAAAAGCACGACGAACGGTTAATTCTCCTCGAATGCCTTCATTGCCAAACAGAAGTCGAAAGATCCCAAGTACAATATTATGAAACAAGACGGAAACGATGTCTTCATATTCCTCAATAGCAAATTGGGATTTATTTTCCCCAGCTAGCAGTTGTTACATGAAGATACTAATGTGCTTCGACTACATAATTCATCCATACATCATTTACAACATATCATGACATACACATCCATAACGCATACAACATCCTTTAAGCCCATCTCCAATTACTCCAAATGGAATCCTTTAAGCCCATTCAAGTAATACAATCAACCAACAATATAACTTTGTACACCGGCGAGTGCAAATTTTTGGGCTTTAAGTGTTCAATCTTCTTCCACCTTCAGGTCACGAATGGCGTGCACGCAAGTCTAACCCCTCAGGTTTCAGAAAATTGAACATGGGAACCTGTTGTACCCCAAAATTTGTCCTCATATTTTCAAGACAATGTGTCTCAAAAGGTCTCCTAATGTACATAAGTTTCTCAATTGCTCAAAAAGACTCAAGGTTTCATCAGACAAAACCTCCTCCTAAGCAATAGATTTCAAATTAGGTTTTTGTTATTCCCAATGTAAATTGGACTTCCAAAGCCTCAAGTGGACTTCATGATATCCCATATACTTCATAGGATCCTCATGTTAAGTTTCAAGACTTGCCCTACAAGTTTGGTCAGTCAGATGCTCGGATGATAAATAATTAGTTAACTTGGGTAAAAAGTCAATTGTGGTCAACATACAGTCAAACTTCAAGATTTTTGGTCAACATCAAGATTATGAAGTAATATTCATCATTTGATCAAGGGTTGATCATGATTCATCAAGAAAACCTCAAATTCATCACAAGGCAAAAGTTGCTAAATTAGGGTTTCTTAAGGAGAAAGTCAACTATACTTTGACCAGCTCTAACTTTCACATACTTCATCAGAAATTTCCCATTAAAATTTAAATGTGAAGGAAATTTCATTCCCTACAACTTTGTGTCTCACAAGCCAAGGCCAAAAATGCTTCATTTGAGAGATATGGGCCAAGACATTATAGGTCCTCTAAAAGTCAACAAACACTCAACTTTTTCAAAAGCTCATAACTTGAACATGGAAGATCAAATGGACATTGGACCAAAAGGAGTAATTAAAGGACACTTTAAGCTTTCTAAAATGTCCAAGAGCACATTCATATGATAAAAGTTGAGGAAGTTGTGCATTTTTAAAGTTGAGAAGATTTGAGGAGGTGTATAAGGCAAACAATGACCAAACTTGAGTTTTTGCAAAATGGGCCTATGTTTTCACAATCCAAACTTAATCTTAAGATGATCCACGACCTATAAGTCATATATTTTTATTTTCTTTGTTTATTTTATATTTTATTGGATTTAATTCATTGAAATTCAATTTTAATTAAAATAAATATTGAAAAATCAAATATTTGATATATGGATTATTTTGGGATCAGATTTTGAGGTTTATTGTCATAATATGTGATTCAAATTCGTACGCAACAAGAGGAAAGTCATGATAGCTTAATAATGGCCAAAATATAAAATTTTCAAATCTAATTTCAATCAAAACTCATCATCCCAAAATCACTTGAATCTAAGCTCACAAATTGACCTAAATCTATCTTCTATATATACATAACAAGTGCAGATGTCAAGGGGGCAAATTTTTTTATCAAAGAGAGCATACAAACTTCAAAAAACTCAAGAGTCAGTTGGATTCGATTTTAGGGTTGCAGCCATTCTCAATGAGGTTTAAGGTCCAAGAACATTCCTTAGACTCTTCTGAAGGTGTACCAATCACCACATTGCTCTAAAACCTCATAAAACGCCATAACTGATTTTTTTTTCAATTTTTCAGTTTCATATTTATACACATGATACATCTAATCTCTTTTCATATTTGTGTTTTGTATGACGTGAGTAAGCTATTTGGGCAATCGAATTGAAGTTTAGGTGCAAGAATCATGATCTGCCATTGTTAGGGTTTGAAGCTGTGAATTTGGGGAACCATAGCTAGAGGCAATTTTAGACCAAATTGATTGGACCATTGAATTCAAGAGACAATTTCTAACTGATCTATGTGCTTATATGCTATTTATAATGCTTGGTTTGAATTTTTTGAAATTGTAGGTCTTGTAGTGACGGATAAAACCGTCACTATAAGTTTTAGTGACGAAATCCATCCGTAGGTAAAAACCTGGACGATTAGAGGAAGAAGATGACCTGCGCGCGTTTTTTATTTTCAATTTTCAATTTTAATATATAATATTTTTTTGTTAGTTCTTGATAACAGAAGGCGCGTGGCCTGGTGGATGGAATGCTTGTTGGTAACCAAGAGGACCTGGGTTCGATCCCAGCATCCACCCCCCCCCCTCTTTTTTTGGGCATTTTTCTTATTTTCCTTTTTATTTATATTTTTAATTTCTTTTCTTTTTCTTTTAGTTTCAAAAAACTCATTTAATCTAAATAAATATGTTTTTTCTAACCAATAAAAAATATGTCATTTGTTAATACTTTTTTTATAAAATCATAAAACATCAAAAAATATTTACTTTTACATAATTAATTCAAATTTAATTTATTTCATTAAACTAATTCTTTTTTATCAAACATTTTTTAATAAAAATCAATTAATCAAAATCTTAATCAATATTTCCTTTATATTTTTCTTCTCGGTTTTATTTTATTGTTTTAGAATAATTATATATGATGCGTGGAATTTGTAATAATTTATTTTTCTCGCACAATTTTATTTTCGGACAAATAATATAACTGCTGAAGCCTTGTAATAGTTTTAGGTTTTATTTTCCGCACTTTACGTTTTCTATCAAGTTTTATTTATGTATCTCTCCCGAAGCCATGTAATAGTTTAAATTAGGGTTTATTTTCTGCACTATAATCTGTTAGGTGTATGCTTAATAGGATTGTATGATAAGATTAAAATCAACCATTAGCTAACCCTAATTTTCAAGACTAAAATAATTGAATTGAATACACTTGCACACTCACACCTCTAGGGTAACCTCTATTTGTTGTCTTACAATAAATGGCCAAGTCCCTCGAACGTAGGGATACGTTAACTTGTTGCCTAAAGAAATAAATCATCAAAGTTGCCTTCGAATAAATGATATTTTCCCTACGAAAAAGATCATACACCTCACTCTCTTTTTTTTCAAAATACTTTCAAACAAGTAAATACTTTGTATACATTCATACGAGAATCCTTACAAAGTTAAATCTTTGTGAAATGTTTTAATCACACACTACACTTTTTCAAGCAAAATAAATAAAGTGAGCTAAACAATTAAGAGCCCGTGGATAACCATGGATACAAAGGGTGCTAACACCTTCCCTTTGTATAACTTACCCCCCGAACTCAAAATCTTTTAAAGATATTTCCTGTTCTTTTATTTCTTTCCTAAATTGGATGAAATAAAAGTCGGTGGCGACTCTTGCTTACCGCAACATATTTTGTGACAAAAACTAAAAGTCAATTCTCCCACCGTGTTACAGTTAGGTTCAGTTTTCTTCTTCCTTAGAAACACTTTTCATCATTTCAAAATATTCTCCATCAAATCTCATCACACATATTTTCAAAATTCGATTATCTCCATATTTTATATTCTGATTTGTGTGATTGAGTAATAATTCTCTTAAGTTTGGTAGTTTGTTTATCCAATATCACTTCAAATCTAGTCATTTTCATTCAGACCTTTTCACAGGCCCTTGTCTGCAGTCATACAATATGAAAATCATGGCTCCTAAAGTGAACAAAGGGAAAAATGTTATAGGAACATCTTCATCAACACCTGTCAGTTCTCTTTCACTTTTACCTCCTTCTTATGTTGTTGATTTTTAAAAATACTTCAGACATAGGATTGTGGTCAAACAACATGTGTATGATCCTGATGTTGTCAGTGAGTTACACATTCTAGAGATTGTTGATCTGATGGAATTTTAAGAGATCACAATTGTTTAAAAGTCTCAACTGATTATAATGAATACTTGATTCAAGTATTTTATGTTGGGTTATACTCAAGGGAATGATGTACTTTTTGTTTTCATATAGGAAAACACTCCTATCCTGTTATGGAAGACACATGGTGTGATGTATTTGATTTTTCTTTGTTCTCTCATTACTCTACCTTTACTTATCATTCCTTTCATCCGAACTTTGACTTGAGAGGTTACCTAATTTCTTGTCTCAAATCCCCAAGGGTAGAAGATAACTTGGCTAAAAATCAACAAGTTATTTGAAGAGCAATCCATGTATTCTTCATTGGATTGCGACTCATGTGTTATGTCCAAGAAATGGTGGTCATTCTCGAATTAACATAGTTGAGGTTCATCTAATGTATCTTCTTCAACATAAAGTTCCTCTTAATTGGCCTAACTACTTTGTTTCTATAATGTTTGCTATTAAAGAGTGTAACAGAGGGTCTACCTTATGTTATGTTTCGATGATTGCAAATATTTTAAAGCATTTATGCATTGGTGTGGCAAACCTTCATAATATCTCTCCTAGTCATGATCAGGAATTTAAATTGAGCACAATGAGATGCATGGGATATCATTGGGATAGTGATCTCAAGGTTTACTACTATAAGATGAACGGAACTGTAAAGTCATCTATAATTATGATGATCCGACTAAATTTGGTATGATTTTTACTGATGAAAAACAAGTTGAAGAACAAGCTCACAATGCGGATGAAGACATGGTTGATACTCACCATGATGATGATCAAGTTTGGAAACTTGCTATAGATGAACATGAAGACCCAAAAGGGTGGGACCAATGGAAATAAAACTCGTGACTCAACATGGCACTACTTACAGAAACTAATTTGTTGTTGGTTCAACTGGTGAAAAATCATATATTCTTACCTTGCTCGAGAACATATGTGTTGAGCAATGAAAGTGCCACAAAGAGGCATCACATAGGCATGATTATTTTGAAGATGCTCAATCAGAACGTTTTAGAGAGTTTGTGAACATCTGACAACCCAGGTCAACAATTTTAATAGCTTTGCCTCATGTGCTACGAAGCAATTTAATGAGATTCATCAAAACATGACTTCAAACCATGTTGAAACTCAAGATGGCATATGTGACATGATCCATTATAAAAATGACAATCACCATCACTATCAAATGGTTTACTTAGAGATGCATGATTTATTCGATTCTGAGTATGGAGCTAATGGTGCAACTTGGTTCTGGGGTAAAGGTCATGGTTGTGGTCGTTAGTTAAGCTTCACTATGGACAACGTTTCTTATGCATGCATTTATGTTTTCATGTTTTATGTTTAATATTATTCTATTGTAACCTTGTTATGACATAATGTAATAAACTTCATATCATTTGTATAGTTTGGTTATATATTTGTGTTTATGCTTTGTTCAATTTGACATACTTCTATGCGAGTTTACGTTTTAAGTTGAATGTTTTAACTCTCTGCAATGCCTTTGGGTGATTTATATATTGTTTGTTTTATTTCAATGATTCTTCTCATGTTTTCAACCTTTGTCTCTTTTTGATATTTTCAAAGGGGGATAAGTACCAAATCTAATGCACATGTTTAAAGGGAGATATGATCAAGATTCCAAATTCTTAGTAATTTTTTCCATCATAAAGAAAGGGGGAGTATGTGAGTGCACTATCCTTTTAGATATGTTTTGAATGATGTCAAAACTAGGAAACTTAATATTTGTGTACATTGTATCTTGTTGCCTATGTCTAGATGTGAATTATCATAATATGACACTTAAAATCATATTAGATAGGCCATCAAAAGCAAAAATTATGAGATTTCATGAAAAATGAGTAAATGGATCAATACACAATAGTTATATATCGATACATACTGAATATTTTGATGCGTGTTTTTCGCAAGTGTACGAACACGTCAGAGTAATATAAAAGATTGTCGAATCCACAGAGACCAAGTGTCAATCTATCGTACCTGTTGTTATGGTGTGTATCTAAGGCAACTAAATATAAGGGTTTTAAGAAGGGTGCAATGGTAAATAAAATAATAATTTTAAACAATAAACAAAGACAGGCTCGAATGTAATTCACGTAATCAATGATAATCCAGTACTTGTTAATGGAACTACTTATGGGCAATGTTTTCTCCTTTGAAAAGAACTAATTTAATGGGAACTGTCGCTTTCGCGTATTCAGAACCGAGTTGTACTCTCTAATCAACCCCTCCTATTGTCACGGATAAAAAGGTGCGTACTGCATTAGAGTAGTAAACCTATTTTTAAGAAATATAGTATCTTGACTAAGTTGAAAAGTACTTTAACCTGGATTTCTTAGCAAAAAGAGGTTCTTATGAACCAGACTCTAAACTTCATAACGCGTCCGAAAATCGTTTTAAAAGCTCTTTTCTTTTTAATCTAAAAACTCCTAATGAACTAGACAAAGCGCTTTTGGCTGTTTTTGAAATAGTTAAAAACAATTAGATTGAATTGAAAGATAAAATAGCCCTTAAGTGTTTCCACGAACAGTTATACGGATTACTGGTTTAATTACGATCCTTACATCTTAACCTTTATGGAATTAGTTAGACATGATAAAGTAAAGATTCTTTTTATAATTTTTCATAAAAGTAATTTAGTGCGGGTGCGGAAAGTAAATGAATTTAGTGCGAGTGCGAGAAATAAAGTAATTTAAAGCGAGTGCGGGAAATAAAGGAATTTAGTGCAAGTGCGGGTAATAAACGAAAGTAAAGCGAGTGCGGGAAATAAATAAAGTAAAGTGCGAGTGCGGATAATAAATGAAAGTAAAGCAGTGCGAGAAATAAATAAAAGTAAAGCAATGCATAAAAGTAAAATACGAACTGGAATTAAAATGGCGGCAGGATTAACTTCCTCCAGAGTGCTCCAAAACTCGATCGCACAGACAGATTACAGACTCGATCACTCGATTGCAGAAACACCCCGATGTGGAATGGTAACTGCTTTAAAACTGATATATGCCTAGAGAAATCTAAGTTTGGATGAAGAAAAACGAAAAACTAAAGTCCTATTTATAGGAAAACTAAATGCGGGAAATGACCAGGACGCCCCTCCACTAAAAAGTGGAGGGAACTGAATTTTGCCTTGTGGTGCCCGCCACAAGGTCATGGCGCCCGCCATGAGGCCAATGGAGAATGAAAGAGTGGGGATCGTGGGTCTTGGCAGTTGTGGAGTGGTCTTGAGACGTGGCCACGTCATGGCTAACCCCATGGCGCCCGCCACAGTGGGTGCCGTAAGTGCAAAACGCTGAATTTCTAGGTTTTCGTCCGTTTCCACTCCTTTTTCGCTCCTTTTCTCGATTCAAGCCCCGATTACAATTAAAACCTGAAAACATAAGAAAACAAAGTAATAACATAACAAAATAACAATAAAAGCTAAGAATTCATGCGAAATCGGAGTCAGAAATACGGTGAAATTTAGTGTGATCATATTTTTAAAATAAAATATTGGTAATGAGAATGTATCGATACATAGGATGAATAGGTTGATACACAATGCGAAGTATCCGACTTATTCATATTTGGAGTCGGCTCCATCTAAAATATATTTTTTAAATAAATCAGCATGCCTTCAATGTATCGATACATTGATGGTGTGGGTCAATACATAACAAGAATGAGTCTACTCCCCCGTGTTTGAAGTCGACTCATTCTAAATATTTTTCAAGCAAAAATTCCTCGTGTTTGAAAGCATTTATAAAATAAAGAAGCAAACACAATTTGCAAATGTGGAGTATTTTCTAGACATATGACTTCATCATCCTCTTGTAGATTTTATGGTAAGTCTCGAATGATCTCATTCGCAAATCTAAACAATTTTAAAAATTTCCTTTCCATTACAAGTAGAGGTTGCGAAGATCATTGATGATGACTTGGTTCTCAACCCTGATGACCTTTGTCCCTTTGTACAAGTTCTCCCAATACCTACATTCATTCTTCGGGACTAATTATGTTATCTCTTGATTTTCTCAAGGGATCACTCTACTTGGTACCTCTGATGTACAAGATCTCCATTTCTTTTTGCAAATGCTCGAAAGACAATCTGTTTTTGCACTCTTTGAGAGCTCCTTAGAAATCGAGGATTTGGGCCTCAAAGTCCTACCTAGCCTATGTTTGCATCTCCATAAATCTATCTACCATTATTTGCAGCTCGTAGATGGAACGTTTAGCCTAGTTCAACTCTTTTTTCTGGTTGTAAGTTCAGAACTGGCTCCGTGGAAAGCATCTCCAATCCATTCTCTCTTGCCTTCTTCAGATCTGGCCCTCTTGTTACTATCTGTGAAATTTTTCTCCTTTTTTTTTACTCTCCGACTTCAGTTCTATGTTCTCTTTAGTGGTTTTGTCAAGCCTGAATTGTAAATATGAGTTTTTCAACTTGAGTCTCTGGACTTTAGCTTTGAGCTCTTCAACCTCTTCAAGTGAGATAGGAACAAGCTCAGGAATCAGAGGACAAACGGAGGAATCAAAGATGAAAAAAATCTTGATCATCCTGACTTTTTTCTTCACCCATTGGGTGTAAGGTTATCTAGCGATGCAGTTCCTTTTACCTAACTCTTTACCCTTTATGTTAATCTTCAACCAAGCTCTCTCGACCTTCTTCATAACTAGGTTGTTTTCCCAAATGCCATGTGTCATACCCCAATTTTGTCCGGATATTTTAAATTCATCTGATACATGTCCATTTGTCAAAATTTGCATTTTTTGCCATTGCATTTTTATCATCAAATAAAGTCACCATAATCAATGTATAAATGTATTATAGTAAAAAAGTCGACATAAAGTCAACGTTTTACATCTTGAAGAAATTGACTAAAATTTCATTTTTTTTTTCAATATGCATTTTGAAAAATAAATTCATGATCATTTGATTTATCATTAAAATATCCATTTAAATTTTATGCATCATAAAACAAAATTCAATATTTCTAGAGGGTTCAAAATATCTCTCATTTATTACATCATTAATTCAGACATATATTACATCATTATTCCATGCATATATTACATTATTATTCACTATTTAATTAAATAAGTTTCTAGAAGGCACACACACTCTTTGCATTTCTTTTTTTCATAATTCTTAAACTATCCTTTCTAGAGCCTATAAAGAAATCCCATTTCATTCACAAATGACACCAAGAATCACTCACAAGAACAAGCCAAAACTTTGCACAAATTTCTCTTCAATTTTCGAGTCACTTTTTATTCTTCTTTATTTAGGTAGGCTTTTAATCTTGGTGTATTTAATTTTCTTTGTATTATTATTCTTGCTACACTTAATTAGTACCTTAATCATCACCATTTTGGATGAAAACTCCATTGATTCAAAATCAAGAGTTTAAAGTGTTCTTGAACTTTCATGAGTAAAAGTGATTAAATGTGATTTAATTTTATTTGCATTATTATTCTTGTTGCACTTAATTAGTATATTAATCACCATTATTGTGTATGGAAACTCCATTGATTCAAAATCAAGAGTTTAAATTGTTTTTGAGCCTCCATGAACAAAAAGGGAAAATGCAAATTGATGCTTGTTTTACATAAATTATATATCCAATAGCTTTCCAACATCACCCCAAGCATGAATCCATTGTTTGTTTATCACAAGGGTGGATAAAATCATCAAATTAAGCAAATATATGCTGCTAAATTTTTGTTGATTTTCGAATTTTAGTTGTTGTTCATTTGCTGATTCAACATATATCATTGTTTTCGTGATATCGAGTATATAAATTTTCATTATTTATTTGCTTAATTCCATGAAAAATTGAGAAATTTATGGTGATTTTATGTTGTCGTTTGAACTTTTTTCTTCAATTTTTATAGATACAGAAATTGTAATCAGGTGTAGGGTTGGGGAAATGGAGTCCTCCCACACCCTCTGATAGCTCAGTGCACCTCTACGGGCCCCCTCCTTTGAGCCTAGAGCATTTTCCTAACTACACCATCAATTTTTAGTTTGTTTTTGTCTTTTGTATATTTTATATTTATTGTTTTCTTATTATCGTTTTATTTATTTATTTATTTTCTTTTGATTTTTTTTTAATTCTTTTACCTCTTGTATTCTTAGTGTTCCCCTTCCCTTTTATTAATTCCTTTATCTTTTTTTATTGCTTTATATTTTTAGTTTATTTTATTGTATTTTTAGTTTATGCATAATTGTTAATCCAAAAAGATTAAATGACCCTTAAAATTAACCTTTCTAAAATACTAAAATAAAAGGTGATTGATCAATATCAAGTACATTTTTCAAAATTGCAACAAAACCTTTCCAAACCAAAATCAATCGCATAACATCTATTAACCTTCACAAATTAAATCAAGTTAAAATACCCAAATTGGTCTCTTAAGTTTACCTCGGAGTCCAATTTGGTACCTTAATTCTAAAAAGTTCCAAAGTGGTCCCTTAAGTTTTTAAATGGTGTCATATGAGTCCTTTCTATCAACCAGCCTCAAACGTCCATTTAGGTCTCAGCATAGGTGGTAGCTGAGTTGGCATCTCTGGACATCTTCTTTGTTAACCATTTAAGGGTTCAACGTTACCCCCAAATTGATTCAGAAAAACGTCAACGTCTAGGGAAATTTGTTTTTCGAAACATGAAATCAAATGGGTCTTCTCCATTGATGAAACAAAAATACAGAGATGGTGGGTGTTCTTCGAAGGAAGGTTCCAATATCAACGCAAGCTCACGTTGGAAACATTTATGTCACTGTGGAGACTTTGTCGTTCTTCGAATGGAAACAACAGTTAAGAACTATGGAAAAAATTTATGGGGTTGTCCTAATTTTAAGGTATGTTTAATGTGAATGTAATGTTTATTCTTTGAAACACAATTGTTGTTGCATTTATGTGAGTTGTAGCGTTAAATTTTTCAGGGATCAATGCAAACAGGTTGTGGTTATATTGATTGGTTTTATGAAGATGTTGGAGATGAGAATGAGTAGTTTAGGATGGATAGAATTAAAAAGCTCTCAAAGGTAGTTGCAGAAGCTCAAAAGGTGCATGAAGAATTTGTGAAACAAATAAGCAACCTTGAAAGTGAAATGAAGAAAGTTATGAAGTGACAAAAAATTTGGAATTTAATGTTGTTTATGTGCCTTATTGTACTTGTTTTTAGAATGCATTAGGGAAGTTAAAATTATGTATCAGTTGTTGTTGTTGTTATCAGTTTGTTTTAATTTGTGATAATTTGTACCAAGTATCAATTTGTTTTAGTTTGTGACAGTTTGTATAAATTTGAAGTTGAAATGAATAGAGAGGTTTTGTCTTTATCAATTTGTATCAGTTTGTTACAATTTGTTTTAGTTTATGACAGTTGACAAAATATGTACTAGTTTCAGTTTGTATCAATTTGTAACAGACAACAATATGTTCCAAAATATGATACCATAATATGCAACTGACAAAACATACAAGTTGATACTATAATATGTTCCAAAATATGATACTGATATAGTTGATGCCATAATATGTTCCAAAACACATAATGCATAGTCAAAACACACAAGTCATAGCTTGTGACAAATTTCATAAATAAATTGCCAACTCAGTTTTTTTCTTAGGCTAACAAAGTACTTAAACTAAGACAAAACACACAAGTCATAGCATGTGACAGATTACATAAGTCAACAAAATGCTAAATATTACATAAGACATAGACTAAATTTTCCATTTTCATGTTGATCTTTTGGTTGGTGTTGATCTCCTTGTTGTTGGCCCTACATCAGTCTTGGTTGCACTCTATCTTGTTGTTGGGCATGGTGGAATAAAAGGCTTAGTTGGCCTTTTGATTGGCAATTTCTTGGACCTTCCTTGAGATGTTGATGTAGAGGGTGGTTTTGTTACCCTTCCTTGAGATGTTTATTATGAAGCTTGTGTTGATGGTTGTTGAGTTGGTTGTTGTGAAGCTTGTGTTGATGGTTGTTGAGATGGTTGTTGTGATGCTTGTGTTGATGGTTGTTGTGATGGTTATTGGGATGACTGATGCCCAAATGGTATGACCTTGCAAGTAAGCTTATTGTGACCTGGTTTCTTACATCTGCTAAACTTAACATCATCAAATTCAATTTCCATTTCACTGTCATGATTGAAACTTTCATCCTTATTATCATCATAGCTAAGTCCATCATTGACCTTCTCACCATCATATTTTTCTATAACAGATTTTACCATAATAGTTTTCTCCATAACAGTTTTTTTCCTAACAGTTTTTTCCATAACATTATTCTTACCACTACCCTCACCTTCCATCACCTCATCTTCCTTCAAACTCTTACCAACTACTTACTCAATCATTGCATCAAGGATTTCTTCATTCTAATCCACAAGATCATTTTTCTCTCCTAATATTTCATCAAGAGGACCATCATATTAATCAGGTTGTGACAATGTGTGTTGAATATATATATATATATATATATATATATATATATATATATATATGTGTGTGTGTGTGTGTGTGTGTGTGTGTGTGTGTGTGTGTGTGTGTGTCTGTGTGTGTGTGTCAACACTAAGGTGGACCTTATAGAGATCAACAATATCTAGGGAACCTTTGTCATCAATCAAAATGTTCATCCCAAAGGTAGGATCCCTATAGTATATCTTCTCAATAGAAGTGTAACCTAACTCCTTAAAACCACCTAACAATTCAAAATAACTCCATCTATCAGCATCTATTCTCAACTCAACCACCTCACCCCTTCGTATACACTCAGTTTTTCATCAAGAAATTCCCAACTATGGTGGATTTTTAGGTTCAAATACTCAGTCATTTTAACCTACCCCATATGTCATAAGAATATGCGCAAAAAAACAATTTCAGATTGAATTTCATAACCCTAAAAATGTGAAAACCCTAAAACGAACAAAATGAAATAATAAAGGTTAATAAACTAGAAGACATACCTGGTTGTCCTCAATTTCCACTTGAAAGACAAAAGCTATCTTCAAACTGCTGCCCAATGAACTTCAACAACCAACAATTGTTGCGCTAGGGTTTTCTGCTTCACTTCGTTTCCTACTAAGCATTTCTGAAGAGTTATGAAAAAAATGTTTCTTTTTTAAGTGTGCCATTCCAACATGGTATCCACATGGCGCATGAATAAACACAAATGGCATCCACGTCTGCGCCAATTGTACCACCCCATTGACTTTGACTAACGGTGTGGGCGGAAATGACTAACGTGGCACCATTTAAAAACTTAAGGGATCTCTTTGGAACTTTTTAGAATTAAGGGACCAAATTGGACCCCGAGGTAAATTTAAGGGACCAACTTAGGTATTTTTCATAAAATCAATCTTTTGAAAAAAATCAAATTGGTCAACACCAAACCATTTTCTTTATTAAGCACCTCATATCATTTCAAACCATTTCAATATTATTTTCAAACCTTCCAATCATTTCACCCAATTCTAAATCAACTTAAATCAAACCTCGATCAACATCGATTGAATTTTCCCAAATCAAATGTAATATTAAAATCTTTTTTATTAACAAATACGAAAGAAGAGGACTGTTGGAGTCTTGCATTTCGGTAGAAACCTCAAATAATCGGTCCTGAGGCACACATCTTGGACTAGTCGTTCATTCTTTCTTTTGTTCCTAAAATAATTCATAAACTTGGATAAAAAAGGATTGTTGGAGTCTAGCATTCCGATGGAATTTAAACAACCGGTTCTGAGGCACACGTCTCGTTCTCACCGAGTGTTCATTGTCCATTAAACAAATTTCTTTAAAATACCTTTAGTGAAAAAGGACCATTGGAGTTTAGCATTCCGGTGGAACCCCAAATAATTGGTTATGGGGCTCACGTCTTATTCTAACCAAGCATTCGTCATTCGCCTAAAATATATTCAACAAATCAAATCTCTTTTCTCGCACTCTGTGCGATCAAATTCTTTTGATAAATGATTGATGCTTTATCCATTCTGAGACGATGTAAACAAGCTTCGTTCCTACATGCTTAAGAAGTTATTAGAGCTTTTTTCCTATATGTGATAAGAACAAATATATGAGAACTCGAATTATGTTATTCATTTTGATGCGATGCCAATGTTCACTTCTCCATGTTTTGGGTAGTAAGCAATGTTTTATGATCGATTGCGAATAAATCCCTTTAGCCAAAATTGACCAACAAATAAACATTTTTATACCCAGAACTACATAGCCTTGAGTTCTCCAACAAATCTTGAGATACGTAGGAGCAAGATCCACAGTCTCATTAGGCATATTAATAAAATCCTTTTTGAGACCCCTTTGCTTTTCTCTTTTAATATCCTGAAGAAAACAATTGACATAAGCTAACATTCAATCGCAAATCTAACTAAAAAGTTCCAAAGTGATCCCTTAATTTTTTAAGTGGTGCCATATGAGTCCTTTTCATCTACTAGCCTTAAACGTTTGTTTAGGTCTGCATAAGTGGTAGCTGAGTTGGCATCTCTGGTCATCTTCTTCGTTAACCATTTAAGGGTTCTGCGTTACCACTAAAATGATTTAGAAAAACAACAACGTCTAGGGAAATTTGTTCTTTGCAACATGAAATCAAACGGGTATTTCCCATTGATGAAACAAAAATACATAGATGGTGGGTGTTTTTTGAAGAAAGGTTCCAATATCAACGCAAGCTCACGTTGGAAACATTTATGTCACTGTGGCGAATTTTTTGTTCTTCGAATGGCAACCACAATTAAGAACTATGGAAAACATTTATGGGGTTTTCCTAATTTTAAGGGATCAATGCAAACAAGTTGTGGTTATTTTGGTTGGTTTTATGAAGATGTTGGATATGAGAAAGAGCAATTTTGGATCGATAGAATTGAAAAGCTCTCAAAGGCAGTTGCAGAAGCTGAAAAGGTGCATGAAGAATTTGTGAAATAAATAAGCAACCTTGAAAGTGAAATGAAGAAAGTTATGAAGTGGCAACAAAATTTTGAATTTGATGTTGTTTATGTGCCTTATTGTACTTGTTTTTAGAATGCATTAGGGAAGTTAAAAATTTGTATAAGTTGTTTGTTGTTATTGTTATCAATTTCTTTCAATTTGTAACAGTTTGTACCAAGTATCTATTTGTTTCAATTTGTTTCAATTTGTGACAATTGAACAAAATATGTACCAGTTTCAGTTTGTATCAATTTATAACAGACAAAAATATGTTCCAAAATATGATACCATATGACAAAACAGACAAGTTGATACCATAATATGTTCCAAAATATGATATTGATTTAGTTTATGCCATAATATGTTCCAAAATGCATAATGCATAGCCAAAATACGCAAGTCATAGCTTGTGACAAATTTCATAAGCAAATACCAACTCAAGTTTTTTCTTTGGCTAACAAAGTACTTAAACTAAGACAAAACACACAAGTCATATCATGTGACATATTACATAAGTCAACAAAATGCTAAAGATGACATAAGACATAGACTAAATTTTCCATTTTTTGTGTTGATCTCTTGGTTGGTGTTGATCTCCTTATTGTTGGCCATACATCAGTCTTGGTTGCACTCTGTCTTGTTGTTGGTCCTGGTGGTATAAAAGCCATAGTTGGCCTTTTGATTGGCAATTTATTGGTCATTCCTTGAGATGATAAGGTAGAGGGTTGTTTTGTTTCCCTTCTTTGAGATGTTTATTATAAAGCTTATGTTGATGGCTGTTGAGATGGTTGTTATGAAGCTTGTGTTGATGGTTGTTAAGATGTTTTTTATGAAGCTTGTGTTGATGACTATTATGATGGTTGTTGGGTTGCTTGTTTCCCAAATGGTGTGACCTTGAAATTAAGCTTATTGTGACATGGTTTCTGACATCTGCTACACTTAGCATCATTAAATGCAATTTCCATTGCACTGTCATAATTGAAACTTTCATCCTCACTATCATTAGAGCTAATTCCATCATTGACCTCCTCACTATCATATTTTTCCATAACAATTTTTCCATAACAGTTTTTCCCATAACATTATTCTTACCACTACCCTCACCTTTCATCACCTCAATTTCCTTCAAACTCTTACCATCTACTTCCTCAATCATTGCAACAAGGATTTCTTCATTCTCATCCACAAGATCATTTTTCTTTCCTAATATTTCATCAAGAGGGCCATCATAGAAATCAGGTTGTGACAATGTGTGTTGAATATATATGTCAATACTAAGGTGCACCCTATAGAGATCAGCAATCTCTAGGGCACCTTTGTCATCAATCAAAATATTCATCCCAAAGGTTGGATCCCTATGGTATATCTTCTCAATAGAAGTGTAACCTAACTCCTTAAAACAACCTAACAAATCAAAATAACTCCATCTATCAAAATCTATTCTAAACTCAGCCACCTCACCCCTTCATATACACTCAGTTCTTCATCAAGAAATTCCCCATTATGGCAGTTTTTTAGGGTCAAATACTCAGTCCTTTTAACCTACCTCCCATGTCATAATAATATGCGCATAAAACTTTCATATTGAATTTCATAACCTTAAAAATACGAAAAACCCTAAAACCAACAAAGTTAAAGAATAAAGGTTAATAAATTGGAAGGCATGCCCAGTTGTCTTTGGTTTCCACTTGAAAGATGAAAGTTTGCGCTAAACTGCGGCCCAATGAACTTCAACAACCAATAATGGTTGATTTAGGGTTTTCTTCTTTATTTCATTTCCTTCTAAGCTTTTTTGAAGAGTTATGAAAAAAATGTTTCTTTTTTAAGTGTGCCATTCAAACATGACATCCACATGGCGCATGAATAAACACATATGGCATCCACGTCTGTGCCAATTGTACCACCCATTAACTTTGACTAACGATGTGGACAGAAAGGACTATCGTGGCACCATTTAAAAACTTAAGGGACCACTTTGTAACATTTTAGAATTAAGGGACCAAATTAGACCCTGAGGTAAACTTAAGGGACCAATTTGGATATTTTTCCTAAAATCAATCTTTTGAAAAAAAATCAAATTGGTCAACACCAAACCATTTTCTTTAACAAGCACCTCATATCATTTCAAACCATTTCAATATTATTTTCAAACATGCCAATCATTTCACCCCATTCTTAATCAACTTAAATCAAACCTCGATCAACATCATTTTACTTTTCCTAAATCAAACGTAATATTAAAACCTTTTTCTTAACAAATACGAAAGAAGAGGACCGTTGGAGTCTTGCATTCCGGTAGAACCCTCAAATGATTGGTCTTGAGGCACACGTTTTGGACTAGTCGTTCAATCTTTCTCTTGTTCCTAAAACACTTCATAAACTTGGATAAAAAAGGACCATTTGAGTCTAGCATTCCGATGGAACCCTTGAATGAAAAAAGACTATTGGAGTTTAGCATTCTGGTGGAACCCCAAATAATTGGTCCCGGGGATCACGTCTTATTCTCACCAAGCATTCATCATTCGCCTAAAACATATTAAATAAATAAAATTTCTTGTCTCTCAACCTATGCGATCAAACTCTTTTTATAAATGAAAGATGCTTTATCCATTTTGAGACGATGCAAACAAGCTTCATTCCTATATGCTTAAGAAGTTATTTGAACGTTTTTTTTCCTGAATGTGATGAAAACAAATATATGAGAACCCGAATTATGTTATTCACTCTGATGCGATGTCAATGTTCACTTCTCTATGTTTTGGGTAGTAAGCAATGATTTATGATAGATTGCGAATAAATCCGTTTAGCCAAAATTTACCAACAAATAAACATTTTTTACCCAAAACTACGTATCCTTGAGTTCTCCATCAAATCTTGAGATACATACGAGCAAGACCCATAATCTTATTAGGCACATTAATAAAAACCTTTTTGTGACCCCTTTACTTTTCTCTTTTTCTCTTTTAATATCCCGAAGAACACAAATGACATAAGGTAACATTTAATCGCAAATCTAACTAAAAGGTTCTTGTTTAGTACAACGAACGTCAGAAGGGATAATACCTTCCCCTTGCGTAATCAACTCCCAAACCCAAATTTGGTTTCAATGACCATTTTCCTTTTTTTAAAAGGTTTTATCGATGTTTTCCTTTTCCTTCATTGGAATAAATAAAGTTTGGTGGCAACTATATTCGAACTATTTTCCGCTAGTTTGCAATATACGCTTTGCAAAGAATCTTATTTTTCTAGGTATGAAAATTGGAGACTCTGTTGGGGATTATGCTCCAAGCAAGAGAGAGTCACGCCTAACTTAGTTAACCTTGTGATAATTGTTGTCTTTGCTTAAATTTTTCATTTATGCTTATTTGCTTATTTATTTTCTTTTTTCTTTATCTTTTCATATTATATGTTTATCATCTTGTTTATCTATGGGATCCTGGGATGATATCATGAGTAAATCTCTATACCCGAGCATTGTAAAAAGAATAGAGAACACATAAGTTTAGATTTAAAGTTGTGTAGTGTTAGTCCCTAAGGACCACTCCTTGTGTGCCTAACATGAAGAATCTCCCCAGAGTAAACCTTTTCCGTATATCTAATTATAAGATGGCTAGCCTGTCGTATAACATTAATTCATGAAGGGTTTATGACTCTAGGGACCCCTATAAAAATAGTTTTTTGTTTTCGTTGTTGCATAATGTTAGTCCCCAATAACCACTCCTTGTGTGCCTAACATGAAAACCCCTCCCATAATAGACATTTGCGTCACTCTCGTCATAAAATGGATTGCATGTTACATGACATTGATACGATTAAGGTCTATGATTCTGGGAACCTTATCCATCAACTTGGAAACTATCTTGTAAGTGGTTTAAGGGTAGAAAGCCTATTATTTTTCCAGTTTAGGGAGACCTCCTAAATGTTAGTTATGTGCTTCTATTACTCATATCATTCTGAATCTGCATGTAACACTGCATCGCAAACTTGCATAACATGGCATTGTATTTTTGCATATCAAAAAAAAATATATCATGCGTTTGTGTTCACCATCATGCATTGCATATCATTTTCACAAACAAAAAAAAAACTCACCCCACCTTTTATCCATAACCAGCTAATTGATTTCCTGGTACCTATATTGTACATATGATAGTTGTTGAAGGATGATAGAGCGTTTAAAATTGGATCATGTGGAAATAAGAGGGGACATAGACAACTTAAAAATCCAGGTAGATTAGATGTTGGAAGTTACACTAGCTATGTCAAAGAACAATCTTTAATATGTTGTTGTAGAGAATGTTGGTCCCTGTAGCTAGTTTTTTGTGGTTTCAAAGCACAACCGATTGATGCTGCAGTTCGATTCATTTTTTATCCTATGAAGCTTATTAAGGAAAGGAAATAGATGTCTCCAATTAACCATGCTTACATATTGAGTTTAAACAGGTGACTATTGGTTTACATACGATATCAAAAGAGTGGGTCCCTTTTAGATTATTCACAATAAGTTTATGATATATTTGTTGTTCTTGATATTTGTGATGGTTCCTTGAATTTAGGATTGGGAATGAGTTGAGATTTGGTAAGATAAGTGAGATTTTTGTTTTTTGGCATCTTGGAGGATTTTATGATGTTTTTGGATAGGTCTGAGGACCTAATTGTTGTTTTTTGTTTGATGTGCTCGTAAAGATCTTACAACCTTCTTCCTACATACCCCCAAAAAGAGAATTGAGGGATCAGAGCATCGTAGTTTCTCCTAAGGCTAAGGCTAGGATGATTCCTTTTTGTATCTTGATCAAAACACAAGATGAATGATGCTCAAATGATTTCCTTGATTTGAGTCCAAGCATGAACTTTGTAGTTGGGTGCTTGAATAGCATAACTCAAGGCATAAGATGAATATGGTATCTTGAATTGCATAGATCAAGAAAGGCTGGATTGGTACCCTGAATTGCATAGCCCAATGAGGACTAAATGGTTATCTTGAATTGCATAGATCAAGAAAGGCTGAATGTTTACTTGAATTGCATAGCTCAGGAAATTTGGATGAGGGTATCTTGATTTGCATATCTCAAGAAAGGCTGGATTTGGGTGGATGTCTTAGTTATAGTCCAAGTGTATGACTGTATGGAAACTGATCTTAGTTATAGTCCAAGTGTATGACTGATATTGATTTGAATGTTTGTCTTAGTTATAGTCCAAGATTATGACTGAACTGTTTGACTGAGAGATGTGAGAATTTGTCATCTCTAAAGTGTTTGATTGGAAAGTGTTTGGGGCCTTTCTGTGCCTTTATTGAAGCCCAAGGTTGAAGCCTAACAAAGAAAAGTGACTCTTCTGAGGAAAGTTTTTCTGTATCCTGATTTAGAAACCCAAAACTGTGAAGCTTATTTATGAGAGACTGACTCTTGATTTATTTGTATCTTGAATGAAGCCCAATATGGGAGGCTGACTTTTGTGGGAGACTCACTCTTGAAGATGAGTGTTTGTCTGTTTATTATGAGGTTGAGGCCATCAAGATTTCCTTTATTTGGGGGAATTATATTACACAAAGCCCAAGAGGAGGCTATCTTGGTCATCCATAGAGGAGAGGGAGAATATTGTATGAGTTTGATACTAAGATATGTTCCTATGCTTTTAGGAAGCCTTTGCGGGTCCTTGCATTAATCCTAAGCATAAGCTAGGTTACCTTTAAGAGGCCTATGGGTCCTTGAACTAAGCCCAAAAGGAGGCTGGGGGAGGTTGAGTATTTATAAGCTTGAGAGAAGGCACCTTTAAGAGGATTGAGGGTCCTTGAACTAAGCCCAAGAGGAGGCTATGTTTTTCCCTAGTTCTAGTTTTCTAAGAGAGTTCCAAGTTATTTTAAGGTTGGTCTGGTGATTTTGACGATAACCTGGCTACTTAGAGATTCTAGCAGAGATGCATATATATATATATATATATATATATATATATATATATATATATATATATATATATATATATATATATATATATATATATATAAAGATGCATGCAGACAAATAAATGTGTCAGTGAATGTGTTAAACATTTTTTTAGTATGTCTTTTGCTATGGTTTGAGTATTCTTAAATGATTTTTTAAGAATGATGTTGGGAGTTACACTGGGAGGCAGAGGTCCAACATCCCGAGGGAGAGAGATTACATATAAGTTTTATTATTGTATCCTCTTTTATTGATTAAGAAGTGTATTATTATTTTTGCTTTAATATGAAAGGAAGAAAGATAGTTTTGATTATGACTTCTATTCTAACACTCAAACGACAATTTTAGAAAACAGCGAGAAGTTAAAAGGAAAAAGGGTGGCTCAAAAGCCAATAATAGGGCTTAAACATAAGGATGCCTATAAAAGTTTTGTATTTCAATTATCTGATGATTTCATACACAGGGTAGGACTTAGGTGTTGAAAAGCTGCCTACCGCATAAAAAGCAGTTCACCGGAGTGAGAATTCAGTCTAGTTGCGGGTGTATTAGATCTTTAGTTATAAAAGATGAAAAAGGAATGGGATTTGTAAACAAGTTGCCCATGAATATCTATTTAGGAGATTGAAAATTGTTTGTGAAAACAGTGGAGGGAATCAGAACTTATACGAAAGCCTGGCAGAATTTTAAAACAGACCAGAGAAAGTCTTAAACAAAATAATGGATCCTAAATACAAAGGATTCCTCATGACACATTTTTACAATTCATTTTGGAAAACAAAAGGTTATATGCAAAGAATCAAAGAAAGAAATCCACAGAGGGTATTTACAGTTCAGTAAAAAAGGCAATTGTACCGAGTTTTTGAAAATAGCCGGTATAAACCCTAATGGTCTATGTTTCAAAAATGGATTGGGACTTACACTCTAATAGAGGCCCGAGAGTGTATTAAACTCAATTTGGAGGGTATTGCATCAAAAACCCTAAATTTCTATTTTTAAACATTTTATTTTGAATAAAATTGATAAAATGATTGATAAATTTCAAACACATATGAAAAACAAGTAAAAACCTTGGATCAATGTTTGAAAATTTATGTTTTATCCATGGGATGACTTTTGATTCATTTGTGTTTGAAAAATCAAGTGAAAGAAAAACTTTTAAAATGTTAAAAAAAACAAATAAAAATTAATTCTTTATAAAAATACAAAAAATATTAAATAAACAATATTTTTTTATTTTTTTATGGAATAAAATATTTAAACATTTTTGTGAAATGTTGAAAAAAGAATCAATCAAAAATGATTAAAAAAAACCAGAGAGTTATTAATTTTTGAAATCATTAAATAAAATAAAAAAATTCAAAAAATTGAATTTATGAAAAAGGGGCCAAGAACACGCGCGAAGGGAGTTTTTCCATATTTACAAATTGATCTTTATCTCATTTAATAGGTAACCATTTGAAGTGAAATAAACATGAAAGTTGTGTTTTTTGATCCCACGAACACGATGGGACAAGTTAATTTCATTTAGTTTTTGTGTGCAGTGAGATATATAAGCACGAGTGTATGAACCCTAATTATGCAAAAACTATTGTGCAAACATGTTGATGAGTGTAGTGATCAAATTTTTTGAGGGAAATTACTTAGAATATGATTATAAGCAATTGGCAAAAGTATTATGCGAGAAAATATGCATGGATCATAAAGATAGAGTTTGAGGCTTACCTGGTTGCATGTGAGATTAAACCTTTGCATAAAATGTGTTCCAGATGGAAGATAATGACCCCTATAACTTCACTGGATGTTGTGGAGTAGATTGCACCCTTTGGAACTCCTTGAAACTCTTTGGATTGGATTATGGTGATCCAACTGCAGAATTGCTAGGTTGAAAAGTGATTTCTGGATGGAGATGTTTCAGAAGTGGTTTAGGTGTTTGGATAGCTTATGTACATTATATGTGATGTGTTAATATTGGTGGTTTGAGTTTCTTGGCTCTGCAACTCAAAACTCGATAGTGAGTTGCTCAAAATATTAAGTTTTGGATTATGAGCAAGAGAAGAGAGAAAGCAGTGAAATGTTGTGCTTTGATGTGAGTTTATGGATCAATTAGAGGCTCTATTTATAGGCAGATATGTTTCACACAATTGGCCAGCTCTGATTGAAGGGATAAGCTCTGAATTTGTTGATCATTATTCGGAAAAATATCTCTTACACATGGAATGATGATATGCTTCAATATCTTAGCATAAATGCAGTAATTTTCATACTTTGTAGTCTTCCTATTGGTTGAATAGGATGGTCTTGACTAATGATTGAAGGAATATTGAATATGCACTATTTTCCAATGATTGTACAATTTGATTCCAAGCATCTTCATCATTACTCATCATTGTAACTTCCTCATTGGCTGGCCTTGAACTAAATTAGCAGTGTAGCAGGCCTTATGATCATCAAAGTGAATGAATTTGGCTCATATGATCATTGCATGATAACTCAAACTCGTGCCAATCAAGTTATGTAACAAATTATGTCAAAATCGGTGTTGCAAGGTGTGTTTCTCCATGGATTTCTCTTGGCATAGGTTGCATCAATACATGCTAATGGATTCCTTGGATTGTTAGAAACATTTGCAACAACATTGGTGTTTTCATATTGCATTGATTCAACTTGAAACTATGTGTAAAATGCCTCCAAGTTTTAGTGTTTTCAAGAATTCTTGTTTTGTAAAATTTGCCTAAGTGTTTTTGACACATTCTTGGTTTTTCACTACTTTATCACTCTCTAACTCTCAATCCAAGAAGAATCATAACTTGGTGTAGTTGAAAAATTTGTAGAGGATGATATTGTATACGATTCAGAATTTAGAAGGGAGAAAATTAATGGGTGGGTCAAAAGTTATGATCTCTTGAAGTTGGCTGAAAAATGAGAAATTTCCATAACTTTGTAAGATTTTCAATTTTTTCAAAGTTACCCTTTTTACAAGTTATTGTGATTTCTTGAACAATCCTTGCTCAAATGAAATTATAAGTCATATTTTGTGTAAATATAAGTCATGAGGATCATTTTGATATGTACTTTCAAGATTTTGACTTTTGGACCCCTGTTGTCTGGTGTGGAGAAATCATGATTCCTGATTTTTAGACACTGCATCTCTGACTACATTTAGGCTTAGAAAATGACTTTTTAAGGTTATATTGAGCATATTAATCCATAATGTGAAGTCTTGGATCACTTTCCCATGAAAAATTTACTATGGAGGGTACAGTCGACTAAAACCTAATTTGTGACACCGGGTGTACGAGGCTCAAAACCACTGAAGATTGTACAATCTTGGGATGAATTCTTGTCATTTGAAATCCCTTAAATCTTTGGAGATGTTTGAAAGGTTGAAAATATTAGGAATTTATGATTTATCTTTTTCCTGAATCCTCTGAGGGACTCAGGAGTCCTTATTCACTACAGAGGTGTGATCCAGTAAACTCCAGTATTGACCATTGAGCTAATGGGTGTGAGGGTCTCTTAGGGTCAAAATTTAGGGTATGACAGTACCTCATCAAGATTTACCGTGGTGACTAACACAATGTACGAATTTTCCTCTTGACTATGGGGATGTCTTTACTCAAACTCGGACTCTGCATATACTGGTATCAAGTGATACCCCTATTATGCTGAAGAACCTCATTATTCATATTGATGAAGGAAGTCCTCAATTTACAAGAAATGTGCCAATTTCTCAAGGTTCACACTTGATGACAAAAATGGAGTGTCCTTAATTAGCTGAAGTCGCAGAAAAAATTTATGATCTAGAGAAACAATTGAGGGTTATGGAATGTTTTAGCACGTTGAGTCGTGATGACATGTGTTTAGTGCCAGACCTAGTGATACATGTAAACACCCCAAATTTGCCCTCACTTTTTCTCACAACATGGCTTATGATCTTTTCATATTGCATTGCATAAGCATATCATCTCACATTGCATAGTTTGTTTCACTGCATAAGTTGCATAGCTAGGGTTTGTGATCAGGAGAATCCAAGAAGTGATCTGAGCTATCACAATGGTCTTGAAGCATTCCAAGAGGGTCCATGAGTGGTCTATGATCTTATTAAATTCCCAATAAGTCTTTGAAGTCACAAAATCACAGAGGATTGCACAGAGGCCCATACAGGCTAGGGTTTTCTACCCAGATGACCTAAAATTAGGGTTTAGGGTTTGAGGCCCTTAATCTTAAAATTTTTGGTCATTCTTGATTCTAATGGTCTTTATATGTTATAAGGATCATGTGTACCAAATTTGATGAAGAAATTCATTGTGGAAGTCATCTGATCAACTGGTAACTTATTGTGCAAGAAAAGTCAGAATCAGGGCATCTGAGGCCACCACCAATGGTACCAAAGGGTCATCTTCATCATTTTGAGGTTCTATGATCTTTATTTGATCTTATAAGTGGTTATAAGTTCACAATATTGAAGAATTTCAAGCCATTTGCAAACTTTCCATTTTTGGACATGACTTGTAATGAAAACTTTCCATTTTGGGAAAGATTTTCAACCTCCTCTTTCTTGATCGAAAAGGCTTCAAATGAAAAATATTTAAACATGAAAGTTGTAGATTGTATCTTCCCATTTTCAAAAAGTACAAGAACTTCTCTTGATTCATCCTAGAACTCAAGATATGATGTTTCAAAGTTGGGAAAAATCTTGTAATTTTCAAGTATGTGCCAAAGAGGGATTTTTGCAAAATCAAGTTTCAAGACTTCTAATGACCTCTAATCCACTTCTAAGATTCATAACATGATAGCACAACTTGCCTGGATCAGAATTGTGCCAAGAATCACAAGTTTCCATGACTTGTTCTTCAAGAAACTTCAAAGAGGGAAAATTGCAAAACATATGATAACTCTTGATCCAAGTGTTGCAGATCATCACAAACCATCCAATGGCTCTCCACAATGCTAGCTGAGGCAGGACAAGCCATAAGATCTCCTCTGTCCCAGCCCATACTCATGGTACACATTCTTTGACATTTTTGCAAACGAAGCCATACCAATCACACTGTGCTACCACCAACTTTCTGACCAATCACAACCTCTTATGCAAACATCAAGCAATTCATTTTCACACAACATTGAAGCCTGAATCCTTCCATACACTAAGAATCACAAAAATCCTCAAAACCTTCAAGTCTTCGATTCTCTCTGCACAGCCAACAAAACTCAAAACTTTCATCACCATTCATCTCCATATCACTCATAGAACATAAAACACCCTTCATAATGCCCTGAAAACCACTGAATCCCAAACACGATTTCTGAGTTATCAGAACTGAAACACACAAACCAAGCCATATAAACTCCATCTAAGCCATCCAGAAGCATCGGGATGATCATTGGAGTGGTTTTGCACAAAGGAGGAGGCCAGAAAGCTCAAACTTGGAAAACTTCATCTCAGGTATCATCTAAGAACAAATTTTCCAGAACTTGTTTTTTAAGTTACAATATCAATCTATATGCTTCACTGATCATTGTGATATGTTTATTTTTGAAAATGGTTAAAAATTAAGCATGTATGAAGCTTCTGAATTTTTTCCCGTAAAATTTGTTTGATTCGGTTCATGAGTTTGATGCAATATAAATGGATTTTGTGGCTTGATTCTTGTTTAATGTTGTTTGGGGGTTGATTCTGGAGCTTTAGAGAGCTTGGGGTGGCCTAGGGAGTGAGATAGAGTGAGGAGCTGGCCGGAGAAGACGACCGGAACACTGTTCCGGTCACCTGAGAGTGATTAGAGTTAATCCCATTAATTAGCCAGGTTTGAATCTCCACCCTTAGATCTTAGGTTTACCGTGCGTACGAATGGCTCAGATTCACTCATTAACCCTAATCCATTTTAATTAATTTTAATTAGGATTAATTAATTATAAAACCTCAGAAGCAATCCTAGCCACCCATTCATGCGCGCAGTCACCCAAAGTTCAAATCCTGGCCTTTGATCATGCATACTTTTCATTTTTATTTTTATTTTTCATATTTATTTTCATATATTTATTTAAAATAGCAAAAATACTTTTAAAAATCTCATTTTCTGCATTTTTACTTCAAATATTTTTCTAAACTCAAACATTTTTATTTTTAATTTTTGCATTAAAAAAGTATTTTTAAATCATTTAAATATTTTATTTAATTAATTAATTGATTTTAATTAATTAAAAATACATTTAGGTATCTAAAAATCACAAAAAAAAATCATGAAGCATTCTTAGGCATTAAGAACAATTTACTAACTCATAATACAAATTTCTTTTTAGGTTTGATCATGTTTTCACAATTTACTTTGAATTAGGGTTTCTAAAATTCACATTTTCCTAACCCTAACTTGAAAAATCATTTCTGATCAACCATTATGAGTTTGAAATTGGTTCTTTTTGCATTCTTTCACACATTGCATCTAGTATCTAGATTATTTAACTCATAATTTTGCATTGCATTTTCAAATTTTTTGGCATTTTTCCTTTAGAATCACCCAAAAACCCTAGCTAACTTAGAAAATTCCTAACTTTCTCTAGGTTTAGCTTATGACCCCCAACTTTGGGGAGTGATCTTGTATGTGTTTAGGGTTTGTTTGAGTTCATTTTCAAAGTGTTATCATGATGTATGCTTCTGTTTTGGTCATGTGCATCTCATACATTCATAAAACCCTAATTTCTCATGTTCATTTGCATTCATCTTTGCATATCATCATCATATGAACTTGCCATGACACTCCATGCTCTTGTATGCCCTCTTAGACATCTTAGAACATGTTTGAACATTGCTTGATCATTTCTTCATTCATTTGATATGATTTGCATTCGTTACATCTCATGTACATTCATGTGTTTTCAAGCTTTTAACATGATTCATTTGCATCTCATCCTTTGTATGATCATCATATGCATCAAGTATGACTTTGCCTCATCTCATAACACATTTGCATCATGTTTTCACTTCTGGTTTTGGTAATTTCACTTTCATTTGCTTTATTTCCTTTTGCCTTGCATCTTATGCATTCACACTAACATTTCAGGGGCTTATGGTAAGTTGTTTGGGATGTGGATTTTCCTCCACATCCTACCTTTTTTCATCTCTTCATTTTCATTCTTACTTGTCTTTGAAGTGAACTTGTTTCACTTGTGCTCCCTTGCTCTTATCTCTTTCTTTTAGGTTACTTATCTTCTTCAGGAAGTAAGTAACCTATCCTCCTTTCTCTTCTCTTTTCATCTGCTTCTCCTTCCTTGGTGGCCATCTGAAGATCTTTTCTTTAAGCCATACAAACAATAGGAACATAAAAGCATGATAATTTTAGGGTTGTATATAGTCTCCCCTTAGTTTTTTTACCTTTGAGTCTCCTTGATTCTCTCTTCTCATCTCATAATCAGAGGCAAAACACTTAAAGCTTTAGGACTTTGAATTAGGGTTATGCATGTATCCTTATCTTAGGATGGAGTGTATAACTTTAATCTTTAGTGTTAAACCTTTAACTTGTTTACACCTCTTAATTAAAACACCTAATAACTATTAAGACTTAAGCTTGTAACTTGGGCCTTATATTAGGGTTACATCTCTTCCTTTTGGTTAAGAGGGACTAACCCCAGTGTTTAATGGACAAGTCCCCCTCAAACTAGTCTTACAAACATAAAATACACTTCTTAATCTCATCCTTTAATTAAAATCCATCTTTAATAAAGGCTTGTTATATAATGAATTTAGTCCCTAACCATGGATTAAGTTGAGGTATCTTCCTCAGCTTAAGTGTTCTCATCTATCATCCTTCTCTTAGGATGGTGTAATGAGTTCACTAATCTCTGATTAGAGATTAAACTCATTACTTAACACTAAACAAAATCCAAAAACATCTTAATAATCACAAGTAGGTTAATGATCTTAATCCTATATCTTCATGGTAATTAAGTTGAGATGCTTATCTCATGCTTAAGTAGGATCATTATCCCTAATCAGGGAGGATATAATGAGTTTACAACCCTTGATTTAGGCTTAAGCTCATTATCCTATGTAAAACACCAAAAACAATAAAAAACACAAAACAAACAATAATCGTCTCCTCAGAGATTCTTTTCTCATCACACTCATTCTGAAAATGAGAACTTGCTTCTTCCGTCTAATGCAAGACAGTTAGCACTCGAGCCAGACGAGTCACACACTTAAGCATAGATAAGTAAGCAGTTCACACCAAAATCACCCAGTATCTTTGAGTCAAACTACGGTGTTCTGACTTCCTCATTGCACGAGAGGATACGTAGGCATAACTTAACAGTTATCGAACAAAAGTCTCTGTGTCTTCCCCCTCTTTCAGGTTTCTTTCTAAGCCTCGGTCTTGAGCACTTCACCCTCTCTTTTTGCACTGACACACTGTACTTTCTTTCCTAACTTTTTATACACAGTCTAGCACATATATTATCCCCCTTTTAAACATAATCAAGTAAGCGTGGATCCTGTCGAGTACGACGGAAGATCTGGATGCTAATACCTTCCCAGGTCGTAACCAACCCTTTTTCTCAGTTTCTTTGGTTCGCAACCGTCTTATCCATACCCTTCCAGGTTTATGCAGCATTACCTTTCCTTCAGGATAAAAATGCCTAGCTGACGACTCTATTCAACTTCAACCTCCAACATCGCTGACAGTCTGCGTCTGCACCGCGACAAGAGTCTGGGGGAGCGACAATACCCCCGAAATTTAAAATACTCGACTTCATAAAGTACAAAAGGGATAACTGCCTAAGACACCATTTGGGGATCTTCTAACGAAAAATGGCCTCTCATACGCACAATGATAAGCTGGTGATTCACTGTTTTCAAGTCAGTTTGAGTGGGGCATCATTGAGTTAGTACATGAAATTAGAAATAATCCACATTAAGTATCGAGAAGACTTAGCATATGCCTTTTTGGACATCGAGTTGGGGTGTTTGATGGTGTTACTCCATTGTATGAGGGAATCGATACAACTAATCGCTCGGCGTCAGATCTGAATTTGGTGGATCCAAATGGCATAGCTATGAGATCTTGGATCCTTAATACTTTGATCTCTTCGCTAGAGGCCTCTTCGAAGCTCAAATCTGAGGATTAAACGTGGAATCATGAAAAGCGTAAGTATTGGAAGTCGGTTCCCACGGGCGGTGTCATTGTTTTGTTATAGAATAAAAAATGGTGATGGTTGCAAAAACTACTATGAAGTGAAACTTCCGATGCACGACACTAATGTGACATCGTGGATCGAAGGTTCCGATCATGTTGCTTCTTAAACTAGAGAGATCGGTCTTGATGTGATGTCGTTAATTGGTATTTGATAGCTCTAATATCGTGGACCTAAGAGGTACTTGCATGGTTAGCACTCAAATACTCAAGTCAATTTTGAGTTCAAGATAATGGTAGTGAAAGTGGAGATTATAGATTATGTATCTGAAAACCCTTTATGAAGGTATTTTATACCTTGGGCCTGACAGAGTAGGTTGAATATTGGGCCTTTGGCTTATGCAAAGAAATGGATCTCGGGTTTTTGGCCGACACATAGTAACTACCATTTTTTGGAGACTATACTTGCTTGATGTATTTAGTGTTTGTTGTAGTATATTGATTTGTACATCATGTTTGGTGATTTTCTTGTGTTCCTTGGGACGAGGCTTGGGATCGGTGAAATCAATGTGATATGGTCGTACTTTTGTATTATGTTCTGCATCACGAAGGATCGTTCCTTAGCCATGGGTAGGATGCTCGTCATTTCCCTGAAGCTTAGCTCGGATCGAGGCGAACGTCTCTAGGCTCACCACTTATGCCCTTTGATTGTCTAAATTTGAAGCAAGGGGCGCCAGCTACGCAAAAAAGAATTTAATATGCTTCAGTGAGGAGTCATGTGGTGTGTGCGTTTGAGTCGTATCAGAATCGCAAAAATGTGTTAAGTTTGTATCGAACATGCGACTAAGCATGAAATGCATTTAAGCCATATCAAAATTGCATAAGTGCGTTAAGTCTGTATCAGATATGTATTCCTGCAAACAACACGCTTTAAGCCTTATTAAAATCACATAAGTGTGTTAAGTTTGTATCATATACACAAATGTGCATTTCGTCTTTATCGCCTCTAGATATATTGTGCATTATAATAGAAAGAGAAACGTAGAAGCATACAACAAAGGAATAATGGTATACTATCTTTATCAAGATTTCAGGTGATTTAATCCAAGATCAATCGAATAGATCACCCTATTTCACACCAATATATCAGCAAGCGGTTATAATTGCTCTACTATATAAGGGGAGACTCGCAATTTCTCAAATACCTTTTGAATTTAAATTCCATTAACTCATTTTACTCTCATACTAACTTCATTGTGTTAACCTTACATGTCAACCCTTTTTCCACTGTATCGGAAGCTAAAGTCCAACATTATAATTCATATTCACTTATTACCAATCAATACTGATTTCCTCGCGAAACAAGTCCATTTATTATTACGAATATGTTTTCTCTCAGATGAAATTTTTTTCATCATACCTACTTGCATCACCATTGTTTCAAGGATACAAAGAGTTCTGATTTAACCGAACTCTAATACCACTATTGAGTTATAAGAGGGTTTTGGATCATCACATTGAACTTTAAACAATTACTTTAAATAAATTAGACAAATCTTAATATTTAAATTTATAGATCATCTCACTTATAAAATATTCAAGGTAAGAGTCGTCCTCGGACTTTCAAACTTATATATACTAATATATATACTAATATATATACTAATAAGATCCACTTTCTAAATTTATATTTTGAAGTCAATATAGATTAGCCAAAATTTAAATGACAGTTTACTTGGTAAATACGTCTCAATCCAATGACAAAGTTTACTTATAGTTTACCTTATGTTAATAAGTGAACTCTTACACTTTATATATAGCTAATGCTACCATTTCTCTTTCTCAATTAAATGCCTTCTTTGATATATCACTAGCATCTCATTTTCCTCAAACTTTTCCTCTAGATTATAATACCTCTAATGGAAACCAAAGATGATTATACCCAAGATGGCACTGTTGATTTCCATGGCAAACCTGCTGTTCCCTCCAAAACCGGCAAATGGAAAGCTTGCGCTTTTCTCGTTGGTAAGACCAAACAAACATGCATGTTTTCTGTATAATTGTTGATATGTGGAGTTATATATATAGCATGATAAATTTTATACTATTTCAGGTTATGAAGCATTTGAAAGAATGGCTTTCTATGGAGTTGCATCAAACTTGGTGAATTACCTTACTACACAACTTCATGAAGACACTGTTTCATCAGTTAGGAATGTGAATAACTGGTCAGGATCTGTTTGGATTACACCAATCCTTGGTGCTTACATAGCTGATTCTCACTTGGGTCGATTCTGGACTTTCACCCTCTCATCTCTCATTTATGTCTTGGTATAATCAACCCAATCATATTGTTTCAATTACAATTTCAACATTATTATATTAGATACTAGCTTACGTTGCCGCCTCGAGGGATTAGTCTCTGCAGTTCTGCACAGATTCTAGGCCACTAACTGCGTTTGTGGGATACAATACTATATATTGTCATTTGTCAAGTATTGTCCAAAATAAGCTTAACAATGAAGTTATTGGCCCACTTTACTTACCTTACTTTTATGGCACAGTGATGTTATTATAGTATTATGCATTGATTATATTTGTTTTTTGTGACAGGGAATGACACTTCTTACTATAGCTGTATCACTCAAGAGTTTGAAACCAACATGCACAAATGGTGTTTGTAACAAAGCCTCAACATCACAAGTTGCATTTTTCTACACAGCACTTTACACTATGGCAATTGGGGCAGGTGGAACAAAGCCAAATATATCAACTTTTGGTGCTGACCAGTTTGATGATTTTAATCCTCGTGAGAAAGAGTTAAAGGCTTCTTTCTTTAACTGGTGGATGTTTACGTCGTTTTTAGGTGCCTTAATTGCAACTTTAGGCCTTGTATACATTCAAGAGAATTTAGGATGGGGACTTGGGTATGGTATTCCTACTGCAGGTTTATTATTGTCCTTGGTTATTTTCTATATAGGGACGCCGATTTATCGACATAAAGTTAGGACTACGAAAAGTCCTGCTAGGAACATAATTCGTGTCCTTATTGCTGCCTTTAAGAATAGAAAACTTCAACTTCCTAGTAACCCTTCGGATCTGCATGAGTATGAGATGGAAGATAATGTTGGCCGGGGAAAACGGCACGTCTATCATACTCCAGCTTTGAGGTCAGCAACTTTTAAACCTTTATATGTTTGCACTTTGCATTTTACAAAATCTATTTTCGCATTGATGATGAGTTTAGCTACGGTGTGCCACTGCGTTCTTACAACCGTTACACTTTGCAATTGTAACAAATTTGCAGTATTAAACTCGCTGCCAATACATATATACATTAACGCAGAAAAGGAATTTTCCATCTATATTAGACTCGCATCATAGTGATAGAGAATCTAGGAAATGGTCCCATGTCCTAAGATTACGTGTTCCCCATTTTTAATGTCTTGCCCCACAAGCAATCAACTTAAGTAATGTCCAATTTTATTTACTATATGAACAAAGGTGGGGCACCAAGAGTGGTTGAATTTAGAAGAATTGTCTGGTTATTAATTTCATTGAATTTCTCAATCTAACAGCTTTACAACCACAAATATGATATCTGAATATCAAATTTGGCATGGATTCTATTGTATGTAACACTTACTATTCATCTTATATACAGTAATGAAATCTTAAAGATTTCGCACAAAAACAAAGGAATCTTGCAGTTTATATTTGATTTTACTGTTCAAACATGAATTTGCTCTCACTCACTACTTATCATGCAAGTTGTTTCTTCTAAGTGCACTCTACACGTAATGCTATGAGGCCCACTTTAATGATTAGTCACTATCTTTCAGCCAATTTTTCCAATATAGGAAATGTGTAACAGTTGTGTCCACCAATCATTACTGTGGAAAATGATTACAAACACCACTAGTTTGATATCACCAACCATAATTCGTTGCATGCTAAACAAGGCATAATCTACTGTCCACATATGCATTCTTCTAGGAATCTAGGTGCATAGATACACATAGGATAGCCATAGAATGGATCCATTACCATAAGAAGATTGGAACTTGGAATATTCCATAATAACTAATAATCCTTTATGACAGGAAGAAAAAAAATTAAATTTGTATCAATTTTGTTAGCTAAAAAGGGATTGAAAAACATGAATTAAGCATGATTCTCAATAACTTGCTATACTAAACTAAAAAGTGATAGAAACTAACTAGATTCGATATTAAACTAAACCCTCTAGTGTGTTTCTATTTAGATGTAAATCTCGTTGAATTCTTACTCGAATTGAATGCTATGTTTTTTTATTCACGATTTGAATTTGGATTTTATAACCATGGAATTAACCACTGCTGACGGCGTGAATTCATTTCAGGTTTTTGGACAAAGCTGCTATTAAAAAAGATCCTACTTCTGGTTCATCAAGAGTACCAATGACAGTAAACCAAGTAGAAGGAGCAAAGCTAATCTTTGGAATGCTTCTAATATGGCTAGTAACACTGATTCCAAGCACAATTTGGGCACAAATAAACACTCTTTTTGTGAAACAAGGCACCACCTTAGACAGAAACCTTGGTCCTGATTTCAAAATTCCAGCAGCATCTCTTGGTAGCTTTGTAACCCTCTCCATGTTGCTCTCAGTGCCAATGTACGACCGTCTTTTCGTTCCATTCATGCGCCAGAGAACTGGCCACCCCAGAGGAATCACATTGCTTCAAAGACTTGGAATTGGATTTTCAATCCAAATCATAGCAATTGCAATTGCTTATGCAGTTGAAGTTAGAAGAATTCATGTCATAAAAGCGAATCACATTTTGGGTCCTAAAGATATTGTCCCTATGAGTATATTTTGGCTGTTACCGCAATATGTTCTTATTGGTATAGCAGATGTTTTCAATGCAATTGGATTGTTGGAATTTTTCTATGATCAATCCCCGGAAGATATGCAGAGTCTTGGAACAACTTTCTTCACAAGTGGAATCGGTGTTGGGAATTTCTTGAACAGCTTTTTGGTCACAATGACTGATAAGATAACAGGAAGAGGGTATAGAAAAAGTTGGATAGCTGATAACTTGAATGACTCTCACTTGGATTACTATTACGGGTTTCTTTTGATAATGTCAAGTGTTAATTTGTTGGTGTTTCTTTGGGTTTCAAGTAGGTACATCTATAAGAAGGAGTCAACAAGGGTCAAAGAGGTGCTTTGTGTTGAAATGGAGGTTAACCCGACTTTGGATGCATCTCTTGGTTTACAAGTATGAAAACTGAGAAACGATGATATAGCCGCTGCACGGTGCAGTGCAGTGAGAACCGTTAGATCCGATTAGAGAAACAGTAGCCGCGGCTAATAAGTGCACCTTGCAACAGTGATGAGGAATCTAAATCCACCAAAACTAGCTAATTAAGAAGGTGGGGCAAGTTAAATATAAAGTATCCTTATTACACCAGGTGTGATCTATTGTAAATTATGTGTGCAATGTTAGGTTATGTTTCTTGCTTTTGCCAATATAATTTCATGTGTAAATACAATGTTTCAATCTCTTTTTACATATGGAACAAGATATATTTTAAATAACTAAGGAATGCATTCAATTAGAAGAATATTCATGAACCTCAAATAGATATCGAAACCGCAAATTCTCAGGCAGAATGATGAAAACTTAGAACTTAATCATATGGTAAGTTAATAATTAATGGTGCTACATTGAACAAAAAATCCCTTAGAAAGTTGAAACATTCATACATCACCGCCCGCGTTAAATAAGACCATGTTTATTAGGAAAAATCATTTGAAAAATCTCTGCGATTTTTAGCATTATGATACTAACATTATTAAAAATTTAGATCATCCAAAATCTAGTAAAATAAATACAGATGACAAAGATTTAGATCATTTATTAAAGAACAAGGAAATAGAATCGATTATCGGTATGTATTTAAGCAATCATTTTGTACGCGCTCTTTTTAGTAAATTAGTTTAAGTTTCATTCATTGATAACAATGGCAGAGTCACAATCTCTTTTTAGTAAATTAGTTTAAGTTTCATACATGATATATATGTGACAGCATTGATCACAGAACAACCAGATAAGTTTCGGCTAAACTTTTCTTCAAGCATATGCTTCAGGACTAAAACCGGTACAAAATTTTCAAATACTAAAACCGAAGAGCATGTAAATTTAGTACAGGGGAAATTTTTGTTTTTTGAAATATTTGGTACTAATATCAACAGCTCAACTGTCATGATAAATTATTTTGCAGAAATAACTCCAAATATGAAATCGATTAGTTTCTTGAGGACTAGCCATCGCCTTGCTAATGCTGTTCTACTTCTCACCTTGCCAAATCCAGACAATATCTTTGAGAGCTGGCCTTATATGTCCCATCATTATCTTCTGGTACTCTAACGCATCGCCGCAGGACTTCTTCATCTCCACCAAATAGAAAGACGGGGCAAACTCGAATATTTCAGCAGAAATGATAAGTGACTTTTCTTGGTGCTCCCTTGGACACTCCAACTTCAGCATCCCTCCATTCGTCTTAACTATCTCCATCTTCAGAATTCGCGCAATGTCCTCTATTGTTGCCATGATAGAAGAGGGCGAGCTCATGGAAGTAAACTTAAACTCTTCCTTTTCGTTGTTATCAGTTGCGAAAAGGACAGACAAATCAAGCCCTGCAGACAAAGAAAGTATGTAAAAAGCATTTAAATATGTTGGTTGAGCCAATGCTTGAGTTGGCTTAACAGCAGCAATTTCTTCATCAGCTACATCTGTAATTTCTTTTTTCATTTGAACAGCTTTCGGATATAACCCTTTTCGAAACCAAGGATTTTCCATTATCTTAGCAGTGGTTATCCTTGTGTTCGGATTAGGGTCTAGAATTCGGGCTAACAATCTCCGTATGTCGAGTGAAAACCAGTTTGGACAACTATATTCACCCCGATAGATTTTTCCATACATAACCATAAGATTATTGTCATAAAACGGTAAATAGCCCGCCAAAAGAGTGTATAGGATCACTCCACATGACCATACATCACTCTTAGCTCCATAATAACCTTTTTCGGACACAATCTCAGGAGCTACATATGCCGGAGTTCCACACGCTGTTTTCAGCAAGCTGTTGCGCTGATGAGCTTCCAGGTACATACTCATTCCGAAATCGGCTATTTTGAGATCACCATTTTCGTCCAAAAGCAAATTCTCGGGCTTCAAATCCCGATGGTAAACGCCCTGTTTGTGGCAGAAATCAAGAGCTTCTATCAGTTGTTGGAAGTATTTTCTTGCTTGATTCTCGCTTAATCTGCCTTTTTCTATTTTCTCAAATAGTTCACCACCTTTGGCATACTCTATAATTAAGTAAATCCTTGTTTTGGTAGCCGAAACCTCGTAAAGGCGCAAAATATTCAGGTGTTTAACCTGTCTCATGGTCAAAACCTCTCGCTGTGTTTGAACCTCGAATCCCAATTTTACAACTTTCTCCTTATCAATAACCTTAACAGCAACATTGTCACCAGTTCTCATGTCCCTTGCAAGGTAAACTTTTGCAAAGTTACCTTGGCCTAATAGTTTGCCAAACTCATACTTGCTCATCAACACTTTCCCCGTTTTCTCCATTTCCGGTTTTACCCGAGAACCACAAACTATGATGTCCTTAATGTTCTCCATATATTTGTGCCTGATAGTAAAAAGAGAAAGAAAAAAAAACGCAATTTAGCCAATGTTGCCTAGACATAGTGACCACAGATCGTTTATATCATCCACGAGAGCTTAGGATTTACAATGTACCCTTGTATATAAAAATATTCGCTTCATCGAATCGTTCTGGTCACTTATTAGTAAATATACTTAACAAAGATGAACTAGAACGAACAAAAAAGAAAATTTATGAAAATAAATTTACTTTGCACAAGTAAGGCAGTGTTGCATCATGCACAAGTTTGTTTTTCATAATTGAACCAATCATGATTCATATCTCCTTCAATCCAACTATGGGACTTATTGATTCAACGGTGATAACAAACTCGTATAAAGTACAACACTTACCTCACTCGTGCACTGTAAAATTAGTCTAGAAAATAAAATAAACTAAAATAACGAAGCAAAGATTAGGATAATAAACATGAATTGAATTCCAATATTAACAAACCAAAGTAAGAACATGAGATAAAAGAGAAATAGAAAAAGAAAGCAATACCAATTAAGGAGAAGAGAGAGAGGCTTGAAGTTAGAGAGCAAAGTGTATTGTGTAAGCAAAGACATGGTTGTTATTTATAAAGTGAAAAAAATTGCAAATTCCAATGTAAGATAGGGGCATAAAAGGTACTATGTAGTAATAGTATATCACGAAAAACACACATACTTGATAGTTTTGAAATGATTGCACCAAAAAACATGCATTATATGAGATATGGTTACATTAACATGTTTATTTTTGTTGCATTTCACTAGTGATTTTGTATATGAGTTGGATAGGATTGAAGAGAGCCGTTGGATTAGCGTTATCATAAACGTGAATCATATCTATGACTGAATAATTAATATGTCAGAGATATAACTGATATATTTTTTTTGAAAATTAATATAAAATATCCTTCATAAAATTGTATCAAGAATAATAAACTATTTTTTTTCAAAAAAATGTATATAATATATCTTATATGTAGACTAATATAATTATCATTAATTATAGATAATATTTTGTTAAAAAAAATTATATTATAGATAATATAATACAAAAAATGAGAATATATTTTGAATCACCCTAATTTGGAATGATGTTGTAATTATATTTTTATTACTAACAAAAAGCCAGACATATGGTATCACTTTTATTGTGCTCAGATATCTATTTTATTTTATCACACTTATTAGAGGAGTTACTTTAAATAATCTAAAGATTTAAATTAAATATTGAATTGAGATCATTTAAAGAATTAAAATTTACAAAACTAGAGATCATGTAAGTATAATTAAATTTTTAATATTAATAAATATTAAATATTTTATATAAAATTGACTAGGTTTTTAATATAAATCTATAAGAAAGTTTATGTATAAATTTGATTGCATGTATCTGACCTGGATTTATTACCATATTACAAATATCACATTATTATTGCTTTATGTTACATATTTCATCACCTTTTGTGAGCATGTTCTTTATTGGCTACTTCAATTTAACCACTTACGTTTATAAGAAGATCGTACTATATATCTCTAAACTTTGACCTATACCCCTACAAAATTTTCAAAATGCCAAATATAACCTTGATATTATTTTATTATATTAATTTTTACCATTCATGTCAGAGTTCCGAAAAATTTATCCAAAAAGTCTCGTTCCGGAAGACTTTAGATATGACTCTCGGTATGTTTTTTTCCAAACCGGAAGACTTAGGGAAAGTGTTCCGGTTAAGTAATTTTTTATCACCGCAAGACTTAGGGGAAGTGTTTCGGTTCGGAGCAGAACCAATAAGATTTTTGATTGCCAAGTTTTCATGTATCGGAACAATTCATGTAAGAGTTCCAGTTTGTATCAAATACACTACTAGAAGACTTACTTGAAGTGTTCCGATTTTTTTTTTTAAAATTTTCTTTATAGTTTGTTAATATAAAATTAAGGAAGGAAAAATTATTTGACATTAAGAACATAACAAATATTTATCACAAATTAAAATATTTGACATTAACAACTAAATATACAATTAAGGAAGGAAAAATTATTTGACATTAACAACATAACAAATATTTATTACAAATTAAAATTTATAGCATTTAAATGATGATTTATTGAATATGTGTAGTTGATGTAAATACTGAAATATGAATATTATATGGGCGAAGAAAAATGATTTGTGGTGAGAACATGGTTTATGTGTATTTTATATGTTGAGATATATAATTGTATGCAATGTTATTATGATAATATTTCTCACCCTTCTGTTGATTTATGATGCTCTATTAGGCATTGCAGAGTAGGTTGCTAAAGGTCTTTTGTGAAGCTTGCCTTCATTATTTTGGTCGGTCGGTTCTGATATGTAGCATCGGGTAGCTAGGGTCAACTTGATGTCTTTTGTGATACATTTTGTATATGTATTTTGGTGATGAATGTTTTATATAAACATGAAATATTTGGTGAATCAAACTTATTGATATATTTATGATAAGTATATAAGTTTGAAGTTGTTATGTTAGTTTCCGCTGTTATTTGAATTTATTTAATACGGGTGTAAGGATGAAATCCTTCTGTTGCAAGTTACCTCGTTTGTTGCATATCTTTGTATGAGCAGGTGTTGCATGTTTTAATTTCAAGTATAATGCGGCATGCTCCTTTTATACCATGTTTCAAAATACACTCTGATGAAATTTTTAATATATGCCTAAATGATTTAATTGATTATTTGGGGTATAGAAATTGGGTGTTACATTAAGTGGTATCAGAGCCAGTGTTCGAGTCAGTTGTGTTTGTCTTGTTGTTGTGATGATTGAACTTTTGTTTAATCTTTTTGTTGTCTTTGGGAATGATCAGAATATGGCTGGTAGAAATGACAATGTGATGGTTGTTGCTTTGGAAGCATTGGCTAGAGCGGTGCAGGGAGCGCCGAATGTGAATGTTAATGATGAGTTCAGGAAGAATCAACCACCGGTCTTCAAAGGAAGATTTGATCCCGATGGTGCTCAAAATTGGTTGAAAGAGATTGAAAGAATCTTCAGAGTCATAGACTGTACTGAAGAGAGTAAAGTGAGGCTTGGTTCTCACATGCTGAAGAAAGAAGTCGATGATTAGTGGGTCGGTAGAAGTCAAGCTCTTGAGGATGATGATGAAGAGATAACTTGGGAAGTTTTCCGTACTAAGTTCTTGGGGAAGTACTACCCTGAGAATGTGAAGGGAAAGAAGGAGATGGAATTCCTTGAGCTGAAGCAAGGTAGTATGTCAGTGGTTGACTATACTGCTAAGTTTGTGGAGTTGGTTCAGTTTCATCCTCATTATGTTGCTGCTACTGCTGAGTTTTCGAAGTGTATTAAGTATGAGAATGGTTTGTGTCCTGAGATTAAGCAAGTTGTGGGATATCAAAGAATTAGAAGGTTTTCGGATTTGACAAAATGTTGTAGAATTTTTGAGGAAGATAGCAAAGCTCGTTTTACACATTACAAGAGTTTGAATGAGAGGAAAGGAAAGCAACAAGCTAGAAGTGAACCTTATGTGATACCCGCTGATAGGGGCAAGCATAGGGGAAACTTTGATAAGAGATAGGGTGGAGGTAGTTCTGGTCCCGTTAAGTGTTACAAGTGTGGCGATTTGGGTCATAAGTCTTTTGAGTGTGGGAAGAACATAGTGAAATGTTCAAACTGTGGAGGCCCTTGACATGCTACTACCGAGTGTAGAAGGAATGTGGTGAAGTGATTCAATTGTGGAGAAGCGGGTCACATTAGTACTAAGTGTACTAAGCCGAAGCAAGCTCAGGCGGGCGAAAAGGTGTTTGCATTAGCAGGGAAGGACACTACTAGTGTAGACCGTTTGATTAAAGGTACATGCTTTATTAATAGTACGCCTTTAGTTACTATTATTGATACGGGAGCGACTCATTCTTTCATTTCTCTTGAGTGCGCTAAGCATTTGAAATTGTTTTTGATTTCTTGGGGTGGTGAGATGGTTATTGAGACTCCTGCTTCAGGGTCGGTAACTACTTCTTTGGTGTGTCTAAGTTGCTCTTTGACCATGTATCATAAAGATTTTGTTATGGATTTAGTTTGTTTGTCGTTGGAGGGTTTGGACGTGATCTTGGGTATGAACTGGTTGCAATTTAATCGAGTTCATATAGATTGCTATCATAAGTTAGTAAGGTTTCCTTCTTTGGATGATGGTGAAGATGAGAGTTTCCTATCCATGAAAGAGTTGAAGAAACTTTTAGTGGACGAAGCTCAATTGTTTGGTTTGTTTGCATCGTTGTCGGTGGAGAGCGAAGTGGAGCTCAGTAGGTTTCCAGTGGTGTGTGATTTTTAAGAGGTGTTTCCGGACGATATTAAGGATGTACCGCCGGAAAGAGAAGTTGAGTTTTCTATTGATTTAGTTCCGCGTACTAGACCGATTTCGATGGCACCGTATCGTATGTCAACTTCAGAATTAGTAGAATTGAAGAAGCAATTGAATGACTTGTTGGACAAGAGATTTGTTAGGCCGAGTGTTTCTCCTTGGGGTGCTCCGGTATTATTGGTAAAGAAGAAGGATGGAAGTATGCGGTTATGTATTGATTGTCGACAGTTGAACAAAGTGACAATTAAAAACAAGTATCCACTTCCGAGGATCGATGATTTGATGGACCAATTGGTTGGTGCGCGTGTTTTTAGTAAGATTGATTTGAGATCAGGATATCACCAGATTCGTGTGAAAGAAGAGGATATTCAAAAGACGGCTTTTAGAACACGGTATGGTCATTACGAGTATTTTGTGATGCCATTCGGAGTTTCTAATGTGTCGGGTGTGTTTATGGAATACATGAATCGTATTTTTCATGAACAGTTGGATCGTTTTGTGGTTGTGTTCATCGACGACATTTTGATTTATTCTAAGTCTCAAGAAGAACATGAAGAGCTTTTAAGAATTGTGTTAAAGATTTTGAAAGAGAAGCAATTGTATGCTAAGTTGTCAAAGTGCGAGTTTTGGTTGTCGAAGGTAAGTTTTCTTGGACATGTTATTTCCGATGGTGGTATTAATGTGGATCCATCCAAGATTGATGTGATAATGCAATGGGAAGTCCCTATATCAGTTACGGAGATTCGAAGCTTTTTAGGCTTAGTGGGTTATTATCAAAGGTTTATCGAAGGATTTTCAAAGTTGGTACTTTCGTTAACGCAGTTAACTTGTAAGGGAAAGGCTTTCATTTTGGATATTCATTGTGAGGAGAGTTTCATGGAACTTAAGAGGAGGTTAACAATGGCTCCGATATTGATTTTGCCAAATCCGACGGAACCATTTTTGGTGTTTTGTGATGCTTCATTGTTTGGGTTAGGTGGTGTTTTGATGCAAGATGAAAAAATTGTAGCTTATGCTTCAAGACAATTGAGGGTGCATGAAAAGAATTATCCTACGCATGATTTGGAATTAGAGGATGTGGTGTTTGTTTTGAAAATTTGGAGGCATTATCTTTATGGTGCGAGATTTGAAGTTTTTAGTGATCACAAGAGTTTGAAGTATTTATTTGATCAAAAGGAATTGAACATGAGACAAAGGAGGTGGTTAGAGCTTTTGAAGGATTATGATTTTGGTTTGAATTACCATCTGGGAAAGGTGAATGTTGTAGCTGATGCCTTAAGTCGTAAGTTGTTACATATGTCCACATTGATGATAAGAGAATGGGAACTTTTGGAGGATTTTAGAGACTTGAGTTTGGTTTGTGAGATGACGTCAAGAAGTGTGAGACTTGGTATGCTACATGTTACGAATGATTTTCTTGCAACCGTGCGTGAGAAGAAAAAGTTGGATTTGAAATTTGTTGATTTGATGATGAATGAGAATGAGGATTTCAAGGTTGATAATTTTGGAGTTTTGAGATTCTGTGGTCGTATTTGTATTCCCGATAATGTGGAGTTGAAAAAGATGATATTGGAATAGGGACATCGAAGTAGTTTAAGTATTCATCCGGGAGCGAATAAGATGTATCAAGACTTGAAGAAGATCTTTTGGTGGTCCGGATTGAAGAGAGATGTAGCTCATTTTGTGTATGCGTGTTTGACTTGTCAGAAGTCTAAGGTGGAACATCAGAAGCCTAGTGGTTTGATGCAACCGTTAGATATTCCGGAATGGAAATGGGATAGTATATCGATGGATTTTGTTACCGGATTGTCGAATACGCAAAGAGGCCATAATGCTATTTGGGTGATTATGGATATACTTACTAAATCTGCTCACTTTATTCCGATTGATATTAGTTATCCTTTGGAGAAGCTAGCCGAGATTTATGTTTCTGTGATTGTGAAGTTACATGGAGTTCCTAAGAGTATTGTGTCGGATAGAGATCCTAGATTTACATCGAGGTTTTGGGAAAGTTTGCAAAAGGATTTGGGTTCTAAGCTAAGATTGAGTTCGACTTACCATCCGCAAACGGACGGTCAAACCGAAAGGACAATTCAATCGTTGGAGGATTTGTTGTGTGCTTGCGTGCTAGAATAAGGTGGTGTTTGGGATAGTTATTTAGCGTTGATTGAGTTCACCTACAATAACAGTTTTCACTCGAGTATTGGTATGGCACCATTTGAGGCTTTATATGGTCGGAGATGTCGAACACCTTTGTGTTGGCATGAAACCGAAGAGAGAACGGTAGTTGGACCGGAGATGGTACAACAAATGACGGAAAAAGTGAAGTTTATTCGGGAGAAAATGAGAGCTTCTCAAAGTAGAAAAAAGAGTTATCATGACAAGAGAAGGAAAGATCTTGAGTTTCAGGAGGGCGATCATGTGTTTCTGAGAGTTACACCGGTTACGGGTGTGGGTCGTTCTTTGAAGTCGAAGAAGTTGACTTCTCATTTTATTGGGCCGTATCAGATTACTATACGAGTTGGTGTTGTGGCTTACCGTGTGGCGTTGCCTCCGAATCTTTCGAATTTGCATGATGTGTTCCATGTTTCGTAACTTCGGAAGTATGTTCCGGATCCGTCACATGTTATTCCTATGGACGAGGTTGAAGTAAGAGATAACCTTATGGTGGAAGCTTTTCCGGTTAGGATTTTGGATCGTGAAATCAAGAAGCTAAAAGGCAAGGATATTGCGCTTGTGAAAGTAGCGTGGGGAGGCGCTGCGGAAGGCAATATGACTTGGGAATTAGAGAGTGGGATGCGCGAGTCGTATCCGGAGTGTTTTGAATCATGTAATATTTTCGAGGACGGAAACTTCTAAAGTGGGGGAGAGTTGTAACGCCCCAATTCGATATTTCCCAATTTTGTTGAGTCTTTTATTTTATTTGAGTGATAATTATCTTATTTTTGAAATTGACATGATAATATAATATGTTAATATGTTATTGTGGTATGTTGGTATGATATGTGATTTTACTGTTTTGTGAATCTTTGGGTAAAATTAGATTGGAGGGTATTTTAGATATTTACTAATTAAGGATAAGTTAGAATTTGTGTAGAATTACATTTTTGTGAGAAAATGATATTTAGTGGAAAAGAGAAGAAAATGAGTTAAGTGTAGAAATAGTTAGTAAGAGAGAAAAATAGAAAGATAGAAAGAAAAATATATAAGTTGTGAGAAATAGAAAGAAAGAGGGATAGAAAGAAAAAGAGGAGAAAGAAAAGGAAAAGAAGAGAAAAGAAGGAAACATTGGAAATTCATCAAGATTGCTCCTAGGAATCGGAATAATCGGGTAAGGATGATAAACATTGTTATCTTAATCTTGTATATGATTATGTATGTACGAGAATGATTGGGTTTTTGTTTTGGTGAAGTTTAGAGAAAATGAATAGTTAGGGTTTTGGTGAAATTGTGAGAAATTGGTAGATTAATCGGTTAGAAGTTATTATAATCGAGTATGATGTTAAATGTATGTTAATGATCATGTTTATTGGAGTTTTGTTTGAGTTTGGGTTGGTTTTGGCTGATTGTTGCGCAGCTGAGAAATTCTGGAATCGCTGTTGTCGCTCAGCGAGTTGTCCTCGCTCAGCAAGCTTTCCAGAGATTTTCTTGCTCAGCGAGCGAGAAGGGCGCTCAGCGAGCCTGGAGGTTTTTGGGAGGTTTTGTATTTTAATTCGTAACTTAGTTTCGGTTATCCGTTTTAGGCGTTCTTTATATCGATTCGAAGCTAGAAACGTGTAGAAACTAATGATGCTAAGAAATGAAATTTTTAGCCGACTTTTGCCCGACTTTTCCGATAAAACTTAAATGGGTTAATTATGGAAATGTGGGTTTGATGTGATGTTGTGGCCGTTTGGCAAATGAATACATTGCTTGAATTGAATGTCAATGTATGTTAATTGAATGAGTGGAGTGCATAATTATGTTATGAATAATGTATGCATTTTCAAGAATGTTGTGTGTCATTTTGCATGTGAAGCATAATGTATGCATTCTTGTGTTATGGGATTCTTTTATGAATCCGTTGTAGCATCGTGTGCTCATGTGGAGAGTGAGCGATGACTACAACACGATCGTGTGCCTATGTGGGGTGTGAGCAATCCATAAACATTGTGTGCCCGTGTGGACTATGAGCAATGGGTGATTTATTCACATTGATTGTGTGCCAGTGTGGGGTGTGAGCAATTGGGTTGTGTGCCCGTGTAGGGTGTGAGCAATCCATAAACATTGTGTGCCCATGTGTGGTGTGAGCAATGGGTGAACATCGTATGCCCGACGGGGAGTTACTTTAGGTAACGAGCGATGGTTCCAATTAGTTCCTGAGTGAACTTGATGATAATTGAGTCGGTACCGCATTGCATTTGCATAGAGTCGTGAGTTGATCTCTATGATTTGCATTTATCATCTGAATTGTGAAATGATGAAATAAACATGAATATATATATATATATATATATATATATATATATATATATATATATATATATATATATATATATATATATATATATATATATATATATATATATATATATATATATATATATATATATATATATATATGGAGATGAAAGTATGTATTGATGAAAACATGCTTATTTATATATATGGATGTGTGGATATATATATATATATATATATATATATATATATATATATATATATATATATATATATATATATGTGTGTGTGTGTGTGTGTGTGTGTGTGTACATTTGTGATGTATATGGGCGAAGAAAAATGATTTGTGGTGAGAACATGATTTATGTGTATTTTATATGTTGAGATATATAATTGTATGCAATGTTATTATGATAATGTTTCTCACCCTTCTGATGTTTTATGATGCTCTATGAGGCATTGCAGAGTAGGTTTCTGGAGGTCTTTTGTAAAGTTTGCCTTCATTCTTTTGGTCGGTCGGCTCTGATATGTAGCAACGGGTAGCTAGGGTCGGCTTGATGCCTTTTGTGATACATTTTGTATATGTATTTTGGTGATGAATGTTTTATATAAACATGAAATATTTTGTGAATCAAACTTATTGATATATTTATGATAAGTATATTAGTTTGAAGTTGTTATGTTAGTTTCCGCTGTTATTTGAATTTATTGTATACGGGTGTAAGGATGAAATCCTTATGTTGCAAGTTATCCCGTTTGTTGCATATCTTTGTATGAGCAGGGGTTGCATGTTTTAATTTCAAGTATAATGTGGCATGCATCTTTTATACCATGTTTTAAACTACACTCTAATGAAATTTTTAATATGTAACTAAATGATTTAATTGATTATTTGGGGGTATAGAAAGGGGGTGTTACAAGTTGGACCATGGGCAAGACCACGTGCTAGGTCTCACACGCTCCTACATGTACCTTGGCAGTTCTTCCTTTGGCCTATCTAATCCAGCCCAAAGAAGAACATTGGTCCAGCGCTGGTGGCACACTATAAATACCCTTTTTCACTGAAGGATTTACGATGTACCCTTATATATAAAAATATTCGCTTCATCGAATCGTTCTGGTCACTTATTAGTAAATATACTTAACAAAGATGAACTAGAATAAACAAAAAAGAAAATTCATGAAAATAACTTTACGTTGCACAAGTAAGGCAGTGTTGCATCACACACAAGTTTGTTTTTCATAATTGAATTAATCATGATTAACATCTCCTTCAATCGAACTATGGAACTTATTGATTCAACGGTGATAACAAACTCGTATAAAGTAGAACACTTACCTCACTCGTGCATCGTAAAATTAGTCTAGAAAATAAAATAAACTAAAATAACCAAGCAATGTTTAGGACAATAAATATGAATTGAATTCCAACATTAACAAACCAAAGTAAGAACATGAGATAAAAGAGAAATAGAAAAAGAAAGTAATACCAATTAAGGAGAAGAGAGATATGCTTGAAGTTAGAGAGCAAAGTGTATTGTGTAAGCAAAGACTTGGTTGAAACAAAAATAGTTTGTCAAGTACATTAAGGTAACATCACGAAAAACACGCATACTTGACAGTTTTGAAATGATTGCACCAAAAAGCATGCATTCTATGAGATATGGTTACATTAACATGTTTATTTTTGTTGTATTTCACTAGTGATTTTGTATATGAGTTGGATAGGATTGAAGAGAGTCGTTGGATTAGCGTTATCATAAACGTGAATCATACTTATGACTGGATAATTAATATGTTAGAGAAATAACTGATATATTTTTCTTGAAAATTAATATAAAATATCCTTCATAAAATTGTATCAAGAATAATAAATTACTTTTTTTCAAAGAAAATGTATATAATATATCATATATGTAGATTAATATAATTATCATTAATTATAGGTAATATTTTGTTAAAATAAAGTATATTATAGATAATATAATACAAAAAATGAGAATATATTTTGAATCACCCTAATTTGGAATGATGTTGTAATTGTATTTTTATTACCAACAAAAAGACAGACATATGGTATCACTTTTATTGTGCTCAGATATCTATTTTATTTTATCACACTTATTTATTAGAGGAGTTACTTTAAATAATCTAAAGATTTAAATTAAATTTTGAATTGAGATCTTTTAAAGAATTAAAAATTACAAAACTAGAGATCATGTAAGTCTAATTAAATTTTTAATATTTAATTTTAAAAAATAAATATTAAATATTTTATGTAAAATTGACTAGGTTTTTAATATAAATCTATAAGAAAGTTTGTGTATAAATTTGATTGAATGTATTTGACCTGGATTCGTTACCATATTACAAATATCATATTATTATTGCTTTATGTTACATATTTCATCACGTTTGTCAGCATGTTCTTTACTAGCTACTTCAATTTAACAACTTATGTTTATAAGAAGATTGTACTATATATCCCTACACTTTAACCCATGCCCCTACAAAATTTTCAAAATGCCAAATATAACCTTGATATTATTTTATTATTTTATTATATTAATTTTAACCATTCATGTCAGAGTTCCGAAAAATTTACCCAAAAAGTCTCGTTCCGGAAGACTTTAGATATGACTTCGGGTATGTTTTTTTCCAAACCGAAAGACTTAGGGAAAGTGTTTCGGTTTAATAATTTGTTATCACAGGAAGACTTTGGGGAAGTGTTCCGGTTCGGAACAGAACCAATAAGATTTCTGGTTGCCAAGTTTCCATGTATCGGAACACTTTAGCTAAGAGTTCCGGTTTGTATCAAATACACTACCGGAAAACTTACTTGAAGTGTTCCGATTTGTTTTTTTTTTAATTTTTTAATTTTCTTTATAATTTGTTAATATAAAATTAAGGAAGGAAAAATTATTTGACATTAAGAACATAACAAATTTTTATTACAAATTAAAATATTTGATATTAACAACTAAATATACAATTAAGTAAGGAAAAATTATTTGACATTAACAACATAACAAATATTTATTACAAATTAAAATTTATAGCATTTAAATGATGATTTATTGAAAATGTGTTGTTGATGTAAATACTGAAATATGAATATTATATATTAATTATTCAAATACAATAAAAATAAATATCAATATTATATATTAATTATTCAAATACAATAACAAGAAACACTGATATTGAAAATATTCTTTTATTAATTCTCAACTAATAAAAAAGAAAAAAAAATATTTCTTTATTATACGTTGGAGTGTTTGTCAATATATAAAGATTTTTTTGTTCTTTTTTATTAGTTGAGAATTAATCAGAAAATATTTTCAATATCAGTGTTTATTTTTACTGTATTTGAATAATTAATATATAATTTTTATTTTTATTTTTATTTTATTTGAATAATTAATATATAATATTCATATTTCAGTATTTACATCAACAACGCATATTCAATAAATCATCATTTATTTAAATCCTATAAATTTTAAATTGTAATAAATATTTGTTATGCTGTTAATGTCAAATAATTTTTCCTTCCTTAATTATATATTTAGTTGTTAATGTCAAATATTTTAATTTGTAATAAATATTTGTTATGTTTTAATGTTAAATAATTTTTCCTTCCTTAATTGTATATTAACAAATTATAAAGAAAATTAAAAAATTAAAAAATTAAAAAAAAAACAAAAATTAAAAACCGGAACACTTCAAGTAAGTCTTCCGATAGTGTATTTGATACAAACCGGAACTCTTACATGAAGTGTTCTGATACATGGGAACTTGGCAACCGGAAATCTTATTGGTTCTGTTCTGAACCGGGACACTTCCCCTAAGTCTTCCGGTGATCAAAAATTACTAAACCGGAACACTTTCCCTAAGTCTTCCAGTATGGAAAAAAACATATCAGAAGTCATATCTAAAGTCTTCCGGAACGTGACTTTTTGGGTAAATTTTTCGGAACTCTGACGGTCTGACATGAATGGTAAAAATTAATATAATAAAATAATATCAAAGTTATATTTGACATTTTGAAATTTTTGTTGGGGTATAGGTCAAAGTGTAGGGGTATATGGTACAATCTTCTGTTTATAAATGATCCAAACCGTTTTAAAAATACCAAATTACCAATAACATTTGGTTACCTATATATTATTATCTATATATTATTATCAGGTTAAAAATCCAATTCACTTAAAAATCACAAAAAGTCTTATCTTAACTTCCAACATAGACAAATTCATTATCATGGGTGGAAAAACAAATTGTTCGTCCCGATACACGTTTTATATCTGTCAAAAAAATGGGCGGAAAAGACAAATACGCTAAGTAAATTTTGGTTTATAAATCTTGATTGTGATATCAAGATGATGGATTGATAGGCGGCGGACTTGTCAATCTATTTATTTATTTATTTTATTAATAGACATTTTTTACATTTCAATTAGACTTTTCACTTATTTTTAAAACATTTGTTTTTGTAAAACATCTTTTTATAAAATATTACATATATTCGCAAATAATTTTATAAAATAAAACATCAAGAATTGAAATGATTAGAATTAACTAAAATGGCAACAAAAAAAATATCAAGAAAATTCATCTAGTAATAAAATCATCTACAAGAATTCCAAAATTATATTCTCAATATACACTTCAGTCAACTCCTACAATGAATTATTGTCTTAATCAAAATTGTTCCAGACTGACCCAATGACTAGGCATGGTCCAATCCACTCTTGCATCTTAGACGTCTCAATATCACAAATTTGGCCCACTAAGGCCTAAGAGGACCAACTTCTCCTCTGCTCCTCATCCAGGGAGAGATAACCGACCAGACATGCTCGTGGTCGCTCGTCTCAGCCTCCTCAGGACTTCTGTACGACATCCGGGGGAAGTCACCCAGGAACGGTCCAGGATTGTCCCTGCTTGGTATCACATCTTGTCTGACACGACATCTCCCCCCGAGCAGGTCTATTCATTCCAACGACTAGTTTCTAACATTTAATGTTCTAGACTGGGCCTCGAGGACATCGATGGCCCATAGCCCAACATGTCGGGCAGAGGCCCATCCAGTCGGCCACGTCTTTTGCGTCGTCGGGCAGATTTGCAACTGCCAGAGCATGTGCTTAGCGCGTCGGGCAAGAACCTTATCCATTGGACAAATGATGGGGAGACCACGTCTCCCCATCACCTGCCACGTCACCCAATTGTTCACCATTATCTCCTGAAGGATAGGGGCAGTTGGACCAAGGGCAAGACCTCGTGCTATGTCCCACATGCTCTTACGCGTACCTTGGCAGTTCTTCCTTGGGCCTAGCTAATCCAACCCAAAGAAGAACATTGGCCCAGCGTTGGGGGCTCACTATAAATACCCTTTTTCACTGAAGGATTTACGATGTACCCTTGTATATAAAAATATTCGCTTCATTGAATCGTTCTAGTCACTTATTAGTAAATATACTTAACAAAGATGAACTAGAACAAACAAAAAAGAAAAATCATGAAAATAAATTTGCGTTGCACAAGTAAGGCAGTGTTGCATCATGCACAAGTTTGTTTTTCATAATTGAATCAACCATGATTCATATCTCCTTCAATCCAACTATGGAACTTATTGATTCAACGGTGATAACAAACTCGTACAAAGTATAACACTTACTTCACTCGTGCACCGTAAAATTAGGCTAGAAAATAAAATAAACTAAAATAACCAAGCAAAGTTTAGGACAATAAACATGAATTGAATTCCAACATTAACAAACCAAAGTAAGAACATGAGATAAAAGAGAAATAGAAAAAGAAAGCAATACCAATTAAGGAGAGAGAGAGAGAGAGAGAGAGAGAGAGAGAGAGAGAGAGAGAGAGAGAGAGAGAGAAAGACTTGAAGTTAGAGAGCAAAGTGTATTATGTAAGCAAAGACATGGTTGTTATTTATAAAGTGAAAAAAGTTGCAAATTCCAATGTAATATAGGGGCATAAAAGGTACTATTTAGTAATAATATATCAAACATTGAAACAAAAATAGTTTGTCAAGTACATTAAGGTAACATCACGAAAAACGCGCATACTTGACAGTTTTGAAATGATTGCACCAAAAAACATGCATTCTATGAGATATGGTTACATTAACTTGTTTATTTTTGTTGCATTTCACTAATGATTTTGTATATGAGTTGGATAGAATTGAAGAGAGTCGTTGGATTAGTGTTATCATAAACGTGAATCATACTTATGACTGAATAATTAATATGTCATAGAAATAACTGATATCTTTTTCTTGAAAATTAATATAAAATATCCTTCATAAAATTGTATCAAGAATAATAAACTACTTTTTTTCAAAGAAAATGTGTATAATATATCCTATAGAAAATTATATGTAGACTAATATAATTATCATTAAATTATAGGTAATATTTTGTTAAAAAAATTATATTATAGATAATATAATACAAAAAATGAGAATATATTTTGAATCACCCTAATTTGGAATGATGTTGCAATTATATTTTTATTACTAACAAAAAGACAGACATATGGTATCACTTTTATTGTGCTCAGATATCTATTTTATTTTATCACACTTATTAGAGGAGTTACTTTAAATAATCTAAAGATTTAAATTAAATTTTGAATTGAGATCTTTTAAAGAATTAAAAATTACAAAACTAGAGATCATGTAAATCTAATTAAATTTTTAATATTTAATTTTAAAAATAAAAATTAAATATTTTATATAAAATTGACTAGGTTTTTAATATAAATCTATAAGGAAGTTTGTGTATAAATTTGATTGCATGTATCTGACCTGGATTTGTTACCATATTACAAATATCACATTATTATTGCTTTATGTTACATATTTCATCAGGTTTGTCAGCATGTTCTTTACTGGCTACTTCAATTTAACCACTTATGTTTATAAATGATCCAATCCGTTTAAAAATACCAAATTACCAATAACATTTGGTTACCTATATATTATATGAGTAATGCTATTTAGTACAAATGAATTTGAAGAAGAAATGTAAAAATGTACACATGTCACTATTTTAGAGGTTAATTTTAAATTGATTTTAAATTTAACTTCATTTTTAATAGGGATCATGGGGTAGTGGTGATAATGAATGGTTGAGATTTATTCTTGTATTTCTTGTTTTCACCTTTTCTTACTATTAAGCATTTTCCATATTATTATCAGGTTAAAAATCACAAAAAGTCTTATCTTAACTTCCAACAAAGACAAATTCATTATCATGGATGGCAAAATAAATTGTCTGTCCCGATACATGTTTTATCTCTGTCAAAAAATGGGCGGAACGGACAAATCCGCTAAGTAAATTTTGGTTTAAAAATTTCGTTATTGTGATATCAAGATGATGGATTGATAGGCGGCGGACTTGTCAATCTATTTATTTATTTATTTTATTAAAAGACCTTTTTACATTTCAATTAGACTTTTCACTTATTTTTAAAACATTTATTTTTGTAAAACATCTTTTTATAAAATATTACATATATTCGCAAATAATTGTATAAAATAAAACATCAAGAATTGAAATGATTAGAATTAACTAAAATGACAAAAAAAAAGTAAAAATATCAAGAAATTTCATCTAGTAATAAAATCATCAACAAGAATTTCAAAACTATATTCTCAATATACACTTCAGTAAACTCCTACAATGAATAATTGTCTTAATCAGAATTGTTCTAGACTGACTCAATGACTAGGCATGGTCCAATCCACTCCTGCTTCCAAAACGTCTCAGTATCACAAATTCGGCCCATTAAGGCCTAAGGGGACCAACTTCTCCTCTACTCCTCATTCGGGGAGAGATAACCGACCAAACATGATCGTGGTCGCTTGTCTCAGCCTCCTCAGGGCTTTTGTTCGACATCCGGGTGAAGTCACCCATGAACGGTCTAGGATCGTCTTTGCTCGATATCACATCCTGCCCGACACGACATCTCCCCCTGAGCAGGTCTGTTCATTCCAACGGCTAGTTTCTAGCAGTTACCTATTTTTGGGCAATCCATGATCCAAGTCCAAAATAGGGATCGTTGGCCACGCGTTGGGGGCATTATATAAACTCTCTCACACGAGAGGGACAAGTATATAATATTCACTCTAACAATACTTTCTCTCATACTTGCTTACTCTTCTGTTTGTTCTTACTTTAGCATCGGAGTGTCTTTGATCCGCGTGTCGCGCACGGATCAAAAACGAGTAATTTTTGAAAACGTAGTATAGCGACAATTACTCGAATCGTCTCACAAGGATTCTTGTATTGTTATTAACCAACCAATTGCAACAATGGGGGGTTTGAGTTCCGATTAGCATAAAAAAATTCAATTAAGTGATTATCAAAATAAGCTGAAACGGTTAATCTGCTGTTTTGATTTCCCAACTTATCATCGACCCAAATAATTCTCAATTCCTAAGCGGACTCTATTTCTTTTTCGATTATAATAACAATCAAACAAGCGTAATTGATATTATATGATAAATATTCCTAATTTCCGAATTAAGCAAACAAATGAAATATATCAATCGTGAATTAAGCAAACACGATAAACATACGCGAATTAAGCAAACGCGATTAAAGTATAGGAACATGCAATCATCGAAATAAATCAATATAACCTTAGATAAATCGTATTAAGCAAACAAGATATCAAGATTAGAATTGAAAGAAAATAGATTAATTGAAAAATATAAGAACCTCAAAGTGTCGGCGAAAACCGATTACAGCAGATCAATCCTTGAAATTAGTTCTCCATAATTCGTCTCTTCGAGCGTAAAAAATTAAAATCGTAAAAAGTGTGTAAGTGAACAGTTGTGGCTGCTAGGTTAAATAGAAAAACCTAAAAAACCTGTTTACAACCCAACTGAGTCAAATACATAACCCAGACCCAATTCTAAATGACCAGAAACTAAATAAAACTAATGCAGCAGCTTCAAACGAAATTCTGGAAAATATGACTCCGAATCTGACTTCGACTCCAACATGAAAGTTGTAGCTCTCTCTCTTAGCTTTCCATCGACTAGTAGAACGCCTCAATCAGATTCTTAGAACTCTGGTTATGATCATTTCCGTAAAAGTTGTTAAAGTTAAAAATTAAGTACGAAAATTAAATTAAGCCAAAAATAAAGTAAATTAGAAAAACAAATTAAAATATAAAAATAAACAAAGAAAACTAAGGAAATGCCTAAGTGCAATCATGTAGGAATATGCACCAAAATGCACTGATCAAATTCCCCCACACTTGAACTTTTGCACTCCGAGCAAAAATAAACTCAAGACTCAAGAAACACAACATCATTCAGATACTCATTCTAGGCTACAAACTCTTCTTCGATTAAGATAGCATCGATAGGTACTAATCTTACACATTAAGGATATCGTAAGAACACAAATCTGCAATTGTGCATTCATAAGCCTCCATCATATACAAACCATTTTGAATCATGTTATTTATGCCTAAGCCTAACTTACTCATCCTCCCTTTTGCTCTCTTTCATTCTAGTGCAATCACATTAAGCCCGTTATCTATTCATACACATGGTAAATAAGCATGTTAGTGATTATGATCCATACTTGACAATATTTTAAAGTTACTTTAGTAACAACAAATTATTATTATTATTTTCTCTTAAGGTTTCATATCCGTTAGGCTAAATGACCGGGTGAGGGTCACCTAACTTAAAAGGAGGACTCTTATTCAGATTTCTTTCTAAGCGCAAGATCATTCACTTATTTGCATCAACTTAATTACTTAGTGTGTGATTTCTAGATGGTGATGACTGCTTGATAAACTACTTAAGAGATATTAAAGGATGAGAAATCAAGGCTATGGCATAACAAGTATTCAAAAAAAATTTCCCATATTCAGGAGATTTAAGGTGTTAAAACGATACCGATCTTGTGAACTTTTCCCAAGTCTGCACAACTAACCTCAAAACAATCTATAGCCTAAAACTTTCGGGAAAAAAATGTCTAGTGTTTCTAAAACAAAACAAAACAAACAAAAACAAAACAAAGAAAATAAATTATTCCCTCCCCCGCACTTAAAACAAACATTGTCCTCAATGAAAGGACATAAATATAAAATAAAAGGGAGAGAAAGGAAAGAACACACCCGAGTAGTCAAGGTGGATAAGTGATCACATAAGCAGCATTTCCTAAAGAGAGCTCTTCTACAGTCTCTTCTTCCAACGTGGGGATCTCATAGAGTAACTTTGGGTAGTATCCATTAATCTTGGAGTTTTTATTAGTGCCTTCGCCTTTTATTCCAGGATCAAAGAAGAATCTTCGATAAGTAAAAGTGTTGAATGTGCAGGTGATAGTGATCTCCTTTTCTACAACTTCAAGAACCAAAGGATTAAGGGGCTGCCTCACTACTTTTGTTCCATCTTAAATTGAGATCCTATGCATACTCATGGATGGGCTAATATCACAAGTGTCAATCAAAGTCCATCCAATTCCCTTCTTATGTTCCTGTAATGATTTCTCTTCATGCACAAATTCAACTAAATTATTAGGAAGTGGCTTCAGCTCTAAAGAGGGAGATTTCTCGATGGATGGTTTGTTCCGAGAAGTCGGGGTGTCGAGAGCTTCATTGACATGAATAATTTCATTTGCAACCTCATTTGTAGTAAGAATATCAACTTGCAAGGCAACCTCAAAAGTATCATCAACGGTTTTAGAAGGCAACTCTATTTGAAAAATAGAATGTTCTTCTGAAGGTTGTTGGTTTGATCTTTGAGCTTGCTGCATAGCATTCACCGAAGTGGTAAGTTGATCAAGTTGTGTTTGCAAAGCCTGAAGACTATAATTTGTTTGTTGCTGAAACTGGAGATTATTTGCAGCAATTTACTTGACAGGGTCCTCTAGTGAAGGTTCGGAAGGTGCAGAGTACACAACCTGAAATTCATTCATATGTTTATATGGATCCTCACCTGCAAAACCATTAAAACTTGGCAACAAGTGTGTTAAACCAAATTTCAATTCGAAAGGTGCATCAACAACATCAGGATATTCAATACATAAAGCATTATAATTCACAAGTGCAGCCAGTTCTCTCAGTGTTCTTTGATCAGTCATGATATGATTATAAATTTCAACACATAATTAAATAAAATCACTGCAGATTTAAAAAGAATGAAAAATAAGAAAATAAATTAAAACAGAATCTAAAAAATATAAAAATAACGCTAAAAATCTAATTAAATCAAATAAAGATCACACAACATTTTTTAGATTTTTTTAAATATATGAAAACAGAAAATAAATCAAATGAAATAGAAAAACGCAAAATTTGCGATTTTGAGGGTCAAAACCTTTTAGAATGTTATTCTAAAAGAGTATTGTTCTTCGATTTATTTCTGATTTTCTGGAAAAAAAATCGGAGCAAATCGAAACAGTAGCTTCCAACTTACCTGAAAGGATGGAAAACTTATCATTATACTGCAACTGGTATTGCAACCCAGAAAATCAACAAACACAAAAAAAATCTAGCAAGAAAACTATATATATGACTATAAAATCGGTTAATAACAACAAGAATCCCCGGTAACGGCGCCAATTTGATTCGTGTGTCGCGCACGGATCAAAAACAAGTAATTTTTGAAAACGTATTATAGCGACAATGACTCGAATCGTCTCACAAGGATTCTTGTATTGTTATTAACCAACCAATTGGAACAATGGGGGTTTGAGTTTCGATTAACATAAAAAAAATCAATTAAGTGATTATCAAAATAAGCTGAAAAGGTTAATGTGCTGTTTTGATTTCCCAACTTATCATCGACCCAAATAATTCTCAATTCCTAAGCGGACTCTATTTCCCTTTCGATTATAATAACAATCAAACAAGCGTAATTGATATTATATGATAAATATTCCTAATTTCCGAATTAAGCAAACGGATGAAATATATCAATCGTGAATTAAGCAAACACGATAAACATACGCGAATTAAGCAAACGCGATTAAAATATAGGAACATGCAATCATCGAAATAAATCAATCTAACCTTAGATAAATTGTATTAAGCAAACAAGATATCAAGATCAGAATTGAAAGGAAATAAATTAATTGGAAAATATAAGAACCTCAAAGTGTCGGCGAAAACCTATTACAGCAGATTAATCCTTGAAATTAGTTCTTCATAATTCGTCTCTTCGAGCGTAAAAAATTAAAATTGTAAAAAGTGTGTAAGTGAACAGTTACGGCTGCTAGGTTAAATAGAAAAACCTAAAAAACCCGTTTACAACCCAACTGGGTCAAATACATAACCCAGACCCAATTCTAAATGACCCGAAACTAAATAAAACTAATGCAGCATCTTCAAACGAAATTTTGGAAAATATGACTCCGAATCTGACTTCGACTCTAACACGAAAGTTGTAGCTCTCTCTCTCTCTCTCTTAGCTTTCCATCGACTGGTAGAACGCCTCAATCAGATTCCTGGAACTCCGATTATGATCATTTTCGTAAAAGCTGTTAAAGCTGAAAATTAAGTACGAAAATTAAATTAAGCCAAAAATAAAGTAAATTAGAAAAACAAATTAAAATATAAAAATAAACAAAGAAAACTAAAGAAATGCCTAAGTGCAATCATGTAGAAATGTGCACCAAAATGCATTGATCAGTCTTGCAGGTACACCCCATCCTCTCCTCGATGATCCAGCATCCTCAACGACGTTCGTGGCCCACTCAAGGTTCTGATCAATTGGAAATATCAGGAATGAAATGTGACGATTTAGTCAATATATCCACTATAACCTAATTGAATCATTCTCTTTAGAATTCTTAGGCAAACTCGTCACAAAATCCATGGAAATACCATCCCACTTCCATTCAAGAATATCCAATAGTAGCATCAAACCCACCGGTTTCTAATGTTCATTCTCCGACTTCTGGAAAGTCAAACACGCATAAAGGAAATCGACTATATTATTCTTCATTCCTGACCACCAAAATATTTTCTTCAAGTCTTGATAAATTTTAGTAGCACCGGATGAATACTTAGACTAATTTTGTGACCTTCTTCAAGAATACTCTTAACTTGGTACATCAGGTACACAAACTCTATCACGAAAACGCATAACACCATTCTCATTTATTTTGAAATCACCTCATATATCTTGATTAATAAACAGTAGTCGGTCAATCAATCTCAAATCTGATTTATGACCTTCTCTGATATCTTCAAGAATATCACTAGTCAACATCAACATACCCAACTTCACACTATTAGGAGTTCTTTCACACAACAGACTCAAATCTTTGAACTGCTCGATTAACTCCAATTCTCAAACCATAATCATCGACATATGCAATGAATTTCTACTTAACGCATCAGCTACGGCATTGGCTTTACTAGGATGGTAACTCAAACCAAAATCATAATCCTTTAGAAATTTGAGCCATAACATCTTCCTCATATTCAACTTTTTTTTCGATCAAAGAAGTACTTCAAACTCATATGGTCGGTCATTGAACACTTCAAATTTGGAACCAAACAAATAATATAATACCTCCAAATTTTGTACACGAACATCACAGATGCCAAATCTAGATCATGCATAGGACAATTTCTCTCATGAAATTTCAACTTTCTAGAAGCAAAAGCCAAAACTTGACCATTCTCCATCAACACAATGTTTACCCCCAAAATTAGTAAACAACCGCTAGTCCTCTGGAGATACCAAAATACCCTCAATTACTCACAGGATCGGCAAGATTGATCATAGGACATGTGCTAAAAGGTCTATGACTTGTAATATTTTTGGGAAAAGGTCTTGAATCCTTCGACATGATTCAGAAGGTGTTTAAAATAAAAGAAAATGATGTAAAAGCAAAGACTTTCAAAGTAAAATGAAAGAAAATGCAAGGCTTGAAGGTAAATGAAAATTAAAGACAAGACTTGAAGGTAAATGAAAATTAAAGACAAGGCAATGGAATTTAAATGACTGAAAATGTAAAGGAAAAAGTGCAAGGCAGAAGGTTAAAGTGCTGGAAAAGTAAAGGACAAGAATTGTAAAGGAAACACAGTAAATTGCTTGAAAGGTAAATGAATTTGAAAGATAAATGCTTTAACATAAAAGGCTTTAAAATTTTAAATGGCTTCAAAGATAAATAACTTGAAGATAAATTGGTGGTGTTTCAATAAAGTACATTCTCACTGCATTATTTTCTCTGCACGCGGATACTTTGAGTATACGAAGTTACTAGTACATATGATTTCCACACACTTATTCTAACACTAGACTAAGCTATTTATATACATTACAAAGTAACAGTTTTCGATGGTTTCTTCCTAAGACTATCCTAAGATATGACACATATCCCACTAACGTGCTGAAGAAGCTTGATCTTACGCCACTTGTCTCTGCATTTGAATTGAAAATTACATATTTTCCCTCCAAACTTGAACGTACAAAACTCATGAAACTGCCATCTTCGTTGAATTGCTGCATGGTCGAATCATCCCAACACTTAGAAAATATTTCAACTCCGACTTTCTCTAAGTACAGAACCTATAAGTGGACTCCTTCGACTCTCATCCTTTTAATGAGTAAGGTCGAAAACCTCATTTTTAGCTTATAACAAAAACTCTCTCTTAAGCCAAATGGCCTCATTAATGCTATCGTCAAAATTTAGGGATAACACACACTGTCGCTCCCGGGATTTTCATCCTAGTACAAACGCGAAAGTGGCGCGGAAAGGTTAGAGTCGCCAGCCAGACATTTTTATCTCGAATGAATGGGAAAGGTAATATTGCACAAACCTGAGGAAGAAGGAAAGGACAAGGTCCTGCGAACCAAAGATCTGAGTTCGGGAGTCGGTTACGAACTGGGAAGGTATTAGCACCCCAGATCGTCCGTCGTACCCGACGGGATCCACGCTTGCTTGTTTGTTTCAAAGGGTGAGAAAATAAGATGCTGCTGAATAAAACCGCTACTGGAATAAAGGGAATGGAAAATGAGAAAGGAATAAGAAGAGAGAATGGAAAGAATGGGGAAAATGTAGGGAAAATAAAGAATGTGCTCGAACGGGCCCTACCCCGCTGCCTACGTACCTCACTGGGATAATGAGGATCAGAGTCGACGTAGTTCGCCTAACTAAGGCGGGAACTATTTGTTTGTATTTTTTATGCTGGAACTGCGTATGTCTATGCTCAGGTGTTGCAGGCTCGTCTGGTACGAGTGCGTTTACCGTCTTGCATGAAAGACAAGTAGTCGCGAGTTCGCGTTGTGAGTGAATGAGATGAGAAGAGAAGTTCCCGCAGGATAGTCGCTTGTTATTTGTTTTTTTGTACTTTAAGAGTTTTTATATGAATTTGGCACAAGGAAGTGAATTCAAACTCTTTTCCATGGAATGTACACTTGCCTCTACATTCCAAGATGGAATAATAGAACAAGCATACCCAGCAAGGAGAATTTATCCAAGACTGGTTTCCTAGGATTAGGGCTTAAGTTCACTAGCTTGTTGAACTTTATTAAGTGTTTTTGTTTCTTTAGTGAAGAAGTGTCTTTTAAGTTTTTCTTTGTGAAACAACCCCTTGATGAGACTTGTGCATCATGATAGACAAGCTTACACCACTCCAAGATGGAATGAATGCAAGTGCTTCATGGAATAAGGCTATACACAAAGGATCCTTTCATTTATTTGTTAATTGTTTTTTTTTGAATTTTGTTTGAAGATGAGAAGAGAATGACTCAAGTTGGAAAAGGGACAAACTAAGGGAACTAAGACACACCCTAATTTTTATTGATTTATTTACAAGGGAGATCCTATGGTTAATGAGGTATTCTAATCCTAAGAAAGAAAAGGAAAGGAAGAAAAGAGAGTTAGAAACTAACTTACTTCCTAAGGAAGGTAAGTTGTCTCTAAAGAACAAAAGGGAAACCTATGAACAAAACACAAAGTGCTAAGGCAAAGACAATTAAAATGCATAAGAGATAGGAATGAAGTAATGCTTACCTCAATCTTCCCCCCTACAAAACAAAAGTTAGCATGACAATGCATATTGAAAGTAAAATCAAAGCATGAAAGCAATTAAGTACCATAAACGTCCTAGAATGGAACTAGGGTTAAAAATAAGACCTAAGTCTAAAGGTGAAGGTACCTAAAGGTTACATGACTTCTAAAGTCAGTAGCTACATGCCATAGGTCCCTAAGTATGCTAGGATACCTCATAAGATCAAACTATGTCAAACTATGTACAAAAAGTTCACGTAAATTCACCTAAATGCAAATTAGGGTTTATGGATGAAGTATGAATGCATATGGATTACAAACATGAATTAGTACATGAAATAAACATCAAATTCAGTAGTGAATGCTTATGAATATGTATGAATGAATATACAATCATGGATGCAATGGTTTAGTCCTATGGGGCGAGGAGAAGAAGATATGAGAAGAAACGAACAAAAATCGCATAAGATCGCACATGATGCAAGTTAAGGGAGAATGGCATGTGAATATGCATGAAATGATTATGGGTCAGTAGCATACAAGGTATGAGATGAAATTAGAATGCATGAATAGGCATTAATGATTTCCACATAATTCAAGCTATTACTTAGAGGAGAAGAGAAACTAATTTAGGTTAAAGTTAGTTCACATAAATATGCACTTTAAAGCACCAAAACAAACCAAATGAGTATGGTTCAAAAAATGACCTATGACTGGAATTAAATCCATACAAATAACCTATAATCAACTCCTAAAAGCTACCAAAAATACCCTCAATAAAATGGCATGAATGCCTCCTTAACATTTAGGTTATGCGACACATAAACACATGAATCAACCTAGGATCTAGGTGACATGAAAAAATAGCAAAAAGCCTCTAAAAATTATGAAATTAAATCCCTGAAATTATATAGTGATTATCTTACATGGTCCAAAAGGATTTCATAAAATTATGCACTAAAGTGCCAAAACAAATCCTTGACTAGCAAGGTAACAAAGTATGATCACCAAAAAACAACTCCACAAAGTGGATCAAAAAGAGCACTAAAAATTATGAAAAAAATGCCTAATGAGAATTAAAATGTCACAAATTACAGTGATTAATCACACACAAAAAATAGGTTTCACACCTATGGGGAAAAATCGATTTTGGTCTCCTATGTCAAAACATTCCTTTTTGGGACAGCTTATGATCTAAAATCCAAATTAATTATTAAAACCACCCAAATATGGAAATAAAAAATATGACAAATTAATTAAGAGGGTGAGGATCACTCATGAATTTTTCCAGAATTTTATCTCACCTAAAACTATTTTTAATAAATGCGACGAAACGGGTGAAAAAGTGGATTTTAAAGGGAAGTGAAAGGAATCGATCCTAATGGTTCTTAACCTAATCCCTAAGTTCCGAAATCGATACATATCATCAAAAATCACATATATATCCAATGCCTCAGGTGGGAGGGCTCAAATATGCACCTTAAATTATATGATCCTAAGTCGCATACAACTAGAATGGTGCATTAAAGTAGAGAATCGAGATTACTTACTTGGTCGAAGTGCCGATTCTTTCACATAAAAGAAATCCAAAAAAAACTTCAAGCCAAGCCTTGTAATCTCCCATGAGCAAAATAAATGCTCATCCTCCATAATTGCTTTGTGAAGATTCCCCATAATCGAAACAAAAACAACGATATAAAATATCATTTGAATCCAAAGGTATCCCACAAATAAAGTGGAATACCAACCAAACGACCGTCGTTAAGATCTTTGCGAGAACCTTGCATGAACTCAACAAACGCATTAGAAACCAAAAAGAGGTGCAACCGGAAATTGCACCTATGCCTCACAACTCCAAATCAAGTAGAAATATGAATATATGAGTCATGGACATGCATTGAAATTTACGTTTCAAAACGGGGCAGCACTTATGCTCTAACATAAACAACATGCAAACTCAAACCGGAATCGAACAAATTTACATGCAATGAATGGAAAATGATCAACAAACATAAGTACAAGTCAAAACAAGATCAATGCATCAAAATCGCACCAAACCGAACTTAAAAAGCTTTAAAACGAAAAAACGCATCAAAAATCACCGACTCGGAATTGAACGAAAATCGCATGGTAACTTGCAAACGTGCCAACGGATTCAAATATGCAATCGGTTTTTGAAAATTCCGCTTGGAAGTGATACTTTTTGGCCGATTTCGTCGGCTGGCAGTAGCAAAATAGCCGGAAAAAATTGTCCGAAATCGACTAAAAAGTTCACCAATGGCTCCAAAATAATCAACAAACTCAATTTACACTATTCAAATTCGCAAAAACGCGCTACGGTTAGGAAGTTATGACCAAAACATATTCTCGACACGCGACACATGAACAACATCAACAATTAAGTCTCAACCTATCCTATTTCAAATTTGCACATTGAAACAAGCATGAATTTAAAATTCAAGCACTTCAATCAATATCAAGTTACGAACTCTCGAATCCCGCTAGCACAGTTAATCGGCGAAACCGAAATTTCAGAAACAAATAAATCCCGCCATTTTCCTTGATGAATTGGCCTCCGAGCCGAACACAAAAGTTGTAGAGAATACCGAAACGGTCTAAACTATAGAGTTTCAAGCCAAAATGAGTTTCCGAGCATAAGTTACAACTTTTGCAAACTGCACCATAAAACTGATGTTTTGCTTAAACTCCTCTGAATCAACCGAGAACTTTTGGCTTCTTCTGAGATTATTGTGCACGTGCTGCATGAAGAAATAAAGGCCAGTCGCAACCTGTGAAAGCTCAAATGGAGATGTATGTTCATGTATGTTTATGATGCAATTGTGATCTAAATGCAATGCAATGTATGAAAGAATATGCTAAATGACATGAAAATGAGAGGGCAAATTTTGAGGTATTACAGCTGCCCCTATTCAATCATCTGCAGACCTGAATGAATAATTGCAACAACTTTTAGACGTTCAAGGTGTGGAGTGATTGAATATTCGAACAAAACCTGAAAATTTGCACATTGAGGGTAATGGAAATGCCATCTGCCCATTTATTTATTTATATCTTTTTTGTTTTTGACCTCTGAATAGGTAGCGAAAATAGAACCAGGTGGAAATATGCTGGGAAGAATGCCATCCTCGAATGACCACTCACACAGGATCCTCGGATCCAGTACTAAAACCCTCCTCGAATAGAAACACAATGGTATACCGGCCGCAGGCGATAACCATCAACAACAAAGACTGACCTCGGACAGACTTTGCAAAAGAGACAAATTGACCTCGATCAATAAGCTCAAAAAGTGAACTACTATCCTCGAATAATAGCCACACAAAACAAAAACAAGACTAACCGCAGAAGGACTTGAAAAAAAGAATGCCATCCTCGAATGACAATCCAAAAGATCCTCGGATCTAACACGAAACCATCCTCGAATGGAGACGCAAAGGTATACCAGCCTCGACTGATAACCAAACACAAAGCTGACCTCAGACAGACTTTGCAAAAGAGACAAACTGACCTCGATCAATAAGCTCGAAAAGTGAACTACTATCCTCGAATAATAGCCACACAAAACAACAAGACCAACCTCGGAAGGACTTGAAGAAAAGAATGCCATCCTCGAATGACAATCCAAAAGATCCTCGGATCTAACACGAAACCATCCTCGAATGGAGACGCAAAGGTATACCAGCCTCGACTGATAACCAAACACAAAGCTGACCTCAGACAGACTTTGCAAAAGAGACAAACTGACCTCGATCAATAAGCTCGAAAAGTGAACTACTATCCTCGAATAATAGCCACACAAAACAACAAGACCAGCCTCGGAAGGACTTGAAGAAAAGAATGCCATCCTCGAATGACAATCCAAAAGATCCTCGGATCTAACACGAAACCATCCTCGAATGGAGACGCAAAGGTATACCAGCCTCGACTGATAACCAAACACAAAGCTGACCTCAGACAGACTTTGCAAAAGAGACAAACTGACCTCGATCAATAAGCTCGAAAAGTGAACTACTATCCTCGAATAATAGCCACACAAAACAACAAGACCAACCTCGAAAGGACTTGAAGAAAAGAAATGCCATCCTCGAATGACAAATCAAAAAGATCCTCGGATCTAACGCGAAACCATCCTCGAATGGAGACGCGGAGGTATACCGACCGCATGCGGTAACCAGAAACAAAGAAAATAGGACAAGATGGAACGGGATCATTGTACATAAACGAGAGCCCAAGCAAACAGGACCATTTTACAAAACGGGAACCTGCAACGCGACTGTTGGGTAGGACCAAGTCACAGAAGATGCCTGTTATCGAAACAGGACTTAACGCAACATCAACCGATTTGCGACTCAAATAAGATCAACTGATCTAAAACGGAGATGGTATCAACCGATCCACCCCGGAAAGCGAGAATGTAATATCATCCGATTTACAGCTCAAAGAGAAATGATATCAACCGATTCATGACTCAAATAAGATCAACCGATCTAACGTGGAGATGGTATCAACCGATCCATAACCATGAAACGCGAGAATGTAATATCATCCGATTTACAACTCGAAGAGAAATGATATCAACCGATTCATGACTCAAATAAGATCAACCGATCCAACTAGGAAATGGTATCAACCGATCCATTATCCTCACACTGAGACGAGACCAAAAGGAACATGATCATTGTACTTAAATGATAACCCGAGACGCGACCGTTGTACTGAAACGGAGACGCGAAAAAATGAGACTGTTGTACTGAAACAAGACTCAAAGACAAGACCATTGTACTTAAATGGAGACTCGAAAGGAACGAGATCGTTGTACTTAAACGAGAGCCCAAGACGCGACCGTTGTACTGAAACGGAGACGCGAACAAATGAGACTGTTGTACTGAAACAAGACTCAAAGACGAGACCATTGTACTTAAATGGAGACTCGAGAGGAACGGGATCGTTGTACTTAAACGAGAGCCCAAGATGCGACCGTTGTACTGAAACGGAGACGCGGAAAAATGAGACTGTTGTACTGAAACAAGACTCAAAGACGAGACCATTGTACTTAAATGGAAACTCGAAAGGAACGAGATCGTTGTACTTAAACGAGAGCCCAAGACGCGACCGTTGTACTGAAACGGAGACGCGAAAAAATGAGACTGTTGTACTGAAACAAGACTCAAAGACGAGACCATTGTACTTAAATGGAGACTCGAGAGGAACGGGATCGTTGTACTTAAACGAGAGCCCAAGATGCGACCGTTGTACTGAAACGGAGACGCGGAAAAATGAGACTGTTGTACTGAAACAAGACTCAAAGACGAGACCATTGTACTTAAATGGAAACTCGAAAGGAACGGGATCGTTGTACTTAAACGAGAGCCCAAGACGCAACCGTTGTACTGAAACGGAGACGCGAAACAAATGAGACTGTTGTACTGAAACAAGACTCAACCGGGGATAACAACAAGACGTGGTAGAAGTAACCACCCTGGGAAACGAAGCTGCATTCTGTGAGGAATACTTCAATCTGATTGGAGATGTAACGGGTCTTATGTAATATACCTCAAAACTGGCCCATGCTGGTATGCATATGTTTGGATTTATGGCGTAATGCTCCATGACGATGGAAATGCTACGCTTTGGAGGATGCAAATGTGATGAATATGAGTATGCAAAATGCAAGGAGATCTCCTGATAAGGAGACTACAAGTATCCCAGATGGCTTGACTGGGGAGAAACGATGATCACTGCATTGATCTGGTTCATCCTGATGAGGAGGAAACAACTCTGCGGGGAATGTTGTTACTGATGAACCGGCTTTGAACTGCCGCCATTGCCAAAAAATAAATTGGATTTTGAGATTGGAGTGCCAAGACCCTGCTAGAGATGAACCCTTCTTGAACTCTGGTGGGGAAGTGAGGACCTCCTGACTTGGCTGGGAACCAAAGGCATGACACCGCTGAGGGAGCAAACTGCTGGGGAGGAATGACACTCCTTATACTACCGAGAACTGCCCCTGTCTGAAGGGAAACTCCTGCTTGGGGATGACATCCACCTTCTGCTACCTTGCTGGGAGAAATTTCAACTTCCACATTACTGGGGATGACAGGTGATGTCAATGATAAAGCTTCATGTTGAAGATAAAAGCTCAGGCTGCCACTTACTGGGGATAAGAGATAAATCCTCTCATGTTGGGAATGAGAGATGTAAGGCGTCTCATGTTGGGGATAAGAGACGATGATATCCTTCTGCTCAAGAAGTAACCTTCCATTTTCCGCACTATTGGAGAAGGAATTTTCTAATGAGATTTGCTAAGTAATTTTGATCAATGAAGCTTGCCGATGAAATAACTCTTGAAGTACTGTGCTGACAATGGCTTTGCTTCCAGCCTCTGGGTTGATAGATCGTCAACTAACCATGATTGAATAATGGTTCTCTGAAATTTTCAACTCGCCTCCGACTAAGGTCCCTCGGAAGAAAATGTCTCAAAAGGATTTTACAGAAAACATGACATACAAAATGCCTCAGTGTCTTCAAACTCTTGGAGAGATTCGTTGGATCTCGAAATAACTGCCCCAGATTGCATGGTCTGTGTAAGAATTTTCCTCGTGAGGATTCATGAAAAACCTCATATCACTGTGAGATAGTGTGTCCTAGTATTTTGAACCTTGGGAAGGTGCTTCTGATTAACCGTCTTCAGGAGAAAGTAACTTCCAGTGCTCTTGGAGTGGCCTGCCCCAGTACAAGTCTTGAAGTGATCACCTCTGAATGACTGCTTTGAAGAAAACACCCAGATCAACTATTCTTCGAGAGATTGGATCTCGAAGCGATTGCCCCAGTTTGGCTGAAATTTGAATAATGCTTCCGCCTGATGGCTCTTTGAGAGATTTGAATCTCGAAGTGATTGCCCCAGCTTGGCTGAATTTTGAAGAGATTGCTCGACATGATTGCCCCAGATTAGTTGGCTCTTACCACGACTATTGGGAAAGTCTCCACTCAATGGAGTTTCTTGGAAACGTGCATCTTCATATGCTGGCCCTTCGGAAGTTTCAGAATTCTCAACTTTGGCAAGATTAAGCTTCTGGACTGAAGTTTCATATATGAATATTTATGATGCCCAACAAATATATGCAAGCAGAAAATGTTTATTCTAAGAATGAAAATTCTAATGCAACATCCATGTTAATCTTGAAGTTTTACTGAAAAAGATGTCGCAAACCTTTGTGAGCGAATCACTGGTTAAGATACGACATTAATATTTTTGAATAATAGAAAGCATGTACATGCAACACCAACAAAGATCTTTCAAGCGCCACTCATAGGAGTCGGGAACGCGGTCTCGTGGTAGCACGCTCTCAAGATAACCCTGCTTCAGTTAGGACTTTTGAGGGTTGTATCGCGGCCTGGTTCACGGTTATAAAAACAAAAGATATAGGCTCGAAATTTATTTGTGCCCACCCATCTTCGTGATGTTCTCCATTCCTATGTTCAGCTAGCTTTTACAAGCGCTCACCTCTCAAAAAGGGTTTTGTGATGGTTGAGGAACCAATTACACCAACGGTTTAAGCACCAATCAGGTTGTGGTTGGGAGTCAGTCACCCCTTTGTCTTTCGCGTCTATGCCACACGACTTTGTTCTTGCTTAAGGATCTTCCTTGTGTAACACTTTTCGTTTTTCACTTTTGCATTCTTTTTCTTATCCCTAACTTTTGCATGGACTGATTCTTGTGAATCTTTGATTGTGAAGTCCAGCGGGATGCCCTATTTTTTGCCTAAGTCGCTTGTTTTCAAGTTTCGACTTAGCGGGCTTTTTCATTCATTTTTTTTCAATTCTTCTTTTTTTTGAACAAATCGGGTGACACTGTTTGTCTCGATTGCTTTGAAAGGGTCGTGACTGTCTCACTTCTTGGTTGAGGAAGGATAACCTTTGTGGTTTCCGGTCTCTGGACCTCTTGATTGGGATAACCATTGTAGTTCCTGGTCTTTGGACCTCTTGATTTTGGTACAACGAAAGGTATTGGATCCTCAGATTTGCACTCCTTTTGAAATTTGAACGCTCGGTCAAACTAACTGACGCCTACCCTGCCCCTGGGTTAAGCGCGAGGGTTTTTTCATGCAAAAAGAAACTCCTACTTCAAGGCTCAAATGGGTTGACGAGGGTCTCCCTTATATCTCCAGTGTTTAGGATTTGAAACAATGCTTGTACATCGTCAACAAGGTCTTTCTCAAAAGCACACAATTAGAGATTTTTGCGTTTTCAGTTCGTCATCCTCCCTGATAGAGTTTAAGCACGACATTTGGTATTGCAATGCACATACACAAAATCATGAGTGAATACGAATGGATTACTTCAAGAAAAACATGTGCATTTTATTATGGTTATCATTCAAAAACAAATAAGTTCCATGCATGCATACAAATGTTTAAACAAACAATATAAACTACAAATGAAAATGCAGTAAAGAAGCTGAACATTGCCATCATTGAGGAGACTTGACTCCGTCTGGACTTATTGCTTCTGAAGATGCCCTTGCAAATTGGGATACCCATTTAATGAGGAGACTTCAATATGTGAGCAGACTTTCTGGCATGATGACCTTTGAGTCAATCAAATTCGGGACCTTGTCTTCACCTTTGCCTCTGAAAGACTTGCAATCTTCAATTAAAAGGCCAGGTGCCCCAGAATGGTAATCATACTTGGCATTGAAACCCCAAAGGAAGCTTTGTCGGAGATGATCCTGATGCAATTAGCTCAACCACTCCGAATTTGCGTACATGAGGAAACTTGTTGCACGTACGACATCAGAATATGATCAAACTTCTCCTCAAGTTGTTTTGGCCTTTACCCGTATTCTCTACCCGTAGGACTCTCTTGGGAAGCTCAGATTGGATGCTGACAAACGACATATGGAGGGAAGAGGTTGATAAATGAAGTTGATAAATAAGGTTGCTCGGAAAGATCTTGCACGATCTCCTGCCTACGTATCTCCATTGACCAATGGAGAATCAGAGCAGCGTAGTTCCCCTCAATAGGGATGAAAATAGCTTTGTTCAGAATTTCCATAACCAAGCTCATCTGAGTCTTCATCTGGTTGACTTTCTGTTTCAGCAGTTTCTGGTTTTGAAATAAGGTTTACACCTTTGCCCTGAGTGGCCTCAGCTGGGTCTTCCTTCGATTACCTCCTCCCGGAGTTGCTTCAAATATATACCTTGATGACTATGATTCAAGTTGTCCATTCTGATGAGAAATCAAGTCAGGAAAAGAATTTGTCTCTGAACACCTGTCAAGAATGCAAGGATGTATGCAAATGCCATGTTCAATTATTTCTGAGGAATCTATCTGCTTTGATTCAAGTTTTGATATAGAAAAATCCAACAATATGATTCAGATATGTGATCCACAGAAATAATTAAACATGTGTGCAGAAATGCTATGATGTCATGTATGCAACAGGCATGTGATCAATGGTCTGATGTTGGTGTTGGTGTTGAGCAATGAGTCAAGTGTCTGAATAGAACCATAATAGTAACACCATCTCTGTATAGAACCTCATAACTGAGAACACAATAACTGTAGAACTGGATCACATAATTGAACAGTCACTGATGGTGTTGAAGCTGAACAATGAGCCAAGTTTCTGTGGAGAGTCACAATATCAAGGTCACAATGGTAATCACAGTAACAATTTCTCTGAATAGAAATCCCGAATCTCAGAATCAGAGAACCATAGAACACTGAAATATACTGACAAAGTGGGTATGTTGAAGTTTAGGGTTCCTGCAAACCTGTAAACCCTTCCCAATCTCACAGGTATGCTACTCGGGTCAAACATCACAGACTCTCGAGGCCGAATAGCAATAATACGTTCACCATTTCCGAGAAATGGCTCATGACCAAATCAGGGAATTGGTTTGGCATTATGTACTACTCAGGGAGGTCTCAGCTGAGTCCGGAAAAAACAAGCATCCCTCATAAGTCCTCAGCTTCAAGCACTGAGTCGAGAAACAATAGTACATTCATCCTGAAGGGTACAATACTATCGTCATACGAACAGTTTGCCTTGACTGGATTCCTATGAGAGAACCAGGCCATCCTATGCGAGTTCCCAGTGGGCCCTCGGATGCGAGTGGGTTTGCCAACAAATATGGTCTGCCACTGTCATCACTGGAGAGGGATGTTTCCACAAAGGTTCTCAATGATCGGTCCCCTGACTGCACATAACTATCAAGGTAGCGCATCAACCCAGAAAGATTCCGGTATCAATACATTCCCGAGAAGGTCGCAAGTCAAGGTGTGGAACTCACTACTACCAACATAGCAAGATGCCATGAAGCCAAAGTGGAACCACTCTAAGTCCTAGGGTGCACTCGAGCCCCGGTTACGAGCTCATCTCACAGTAACCCCATCCCACAGAAAAAATGAAAACCAGCACAGCCAGACAGTCCAGTATAATATGATGCATGGAAAATAAAATACTGAAAGCGGTAAATAAATGCGATAAAATAAAGCTGTAAAGTAAAACTGTAAATAAAAACAGTAAAGCTAAACTAACGCACACAACAACAAACAAATAAACACCCAAAGGAACAAAACCAAACATGCGCTAGGATTGACTCTACAAGGGAAACCAGAAGAATCAGGTTAGTCCCCAGCAGAGTCGCCAGCTGTCGCTCCCGGGATTTTCATCCTAGTACAAACGCGAAAGTGGCGCGGAAAGGTTAGAGTCGCCAGCCAGACATTTTTATCCCGAATGAATGGGAAAGGTAATGTTGCACAAACCTGAGGAAGAAGGAAAGGACAAGGTCCTGCGAACCAAAGATCTGAGTTCGGGAGTCGGTTACGAACTGGGAAGGTATTAGCACCCCAGATCGTCCGTCGTACCCGACGGGATCCACGCTTGCTTGTTTGTTTCAAAGGGTGAGAAAATAAGATGCTGCTGAATAAAACCGCTACTGGAATAAAGGGAATGGAAAATGAGAAAGGAATAAGAAGAGAGAATGGAAAGAATGGGGAAAATGTAGGGAAAATAAAGAATGTGCTCGAACGGGCCCTACCCCGCTGCCTACGTACCTCACTGGGATAATGAGGATCAGAGTCGACGTAGTTCGCCTAACTAAGGCGGGAACTATTTGTTTGTATTTTTTATGCTGGAACTGCGTATGTCTATGCTCAGGTGTTGCAGGCTCGTCTGGTACGAGTGCGTTTACCGTCTTGCATGAAAGACAAGTAGTCGCGAGTTCGCGTTGTGAGTGAATGAGATGAGAAGAGAAGTTCCCACAGGATAGTCGCTTGTTATTTGTTTTTTTGTACTTTAAGAGTTTTTATATGAATTTGGCACAAGGAAGTGAATTCAAACTCTTTTCCATGGAATGTACACTTGCCTCTACATTCCAAGATGGAATAATAGAACAAGCATACCCAGCAAGGAGAATTTATCCAAGACTGGTTTCCTAGGATTAGGGCTTAAGTTCACTAGCTTGTTGAACTTTATTAAGTGTTTTTGTTTCTTTAGTGAAGAAGTGTCTTTTAAGTTTTTCTTTGTGAAACAACCCCTTGATGAGACTTGTGCATCATGATAGACAAGATTACACCACTCCAAGATGGAATGAATGCAAGTGCTTCATGGAATAAGGCTATACACAAAGGATCCTTTCATTTATTTGTTAATTGTTTTTTTTTGAATTTTGTTTGAAGATGAGAAGAGAATGACTCAAGTTGGAAAAGGGACAAACTAAGGGAACTAAGACACACCCTAATTTTTATTGATTTATTTACAAGGGAGATCCTATGGTTAATGAGGTATTCTAATCCTAAGAAAGAAAAGGAAAGGAAGAAAAGAGAGTTAGAAATTAACTTATTTCCTAAGGAAGGTAAGTTGTCTCTAAAGAACAAAAGGGAAACCTATGAACAAAACACAAAGTGCTAAGGCAAAGACAATTAAAATGCATAAGAGATAGGAATGAAGTAATGCTTACCTCAATCTTCCCCCCTACAAAACAAAAGTTAGCATGACAATGCATATTGAAAGTAAAATCAAAGCATGAAAGCAATTAAGTACCATAAACGTCCTAGAATGGAACTAGGGTTAAAAATAAGACCTAAGTCTAAAGGTGAAGGTACCTAAAGGTTACATGACTTCTAAAGTCAGTAGCTACATGCCATAGGTCCCTAAGTATGCTAGGATACCTCACAAGATCAAACTATGTCAAACTATGTACAAAAAGTTCACGTAAATTCACCTAAATGCAAATTAGGGTTTATGGATGAAGTATGAATGCATATGGATTACAAACATGAATTAGTACATGAAATAAACATCAAATTCAGTAGTGAATTCTTATGAATATGGATGAATGAATATACAATCATGGATGCAATGGTTTAGTCCTATGGGGCGAGGAGAAGAAGATATGAGAAGAAACGAACAAAAATCGCATAAGATCGCACATGATGCAAGTTAAGGGAGAATGGCATGTGAATATGCATGAAATGATTATGGGTAAGTAGCATACAAGGTATGAGATGAAATTAGAATGCATGAATAGGCATTAATGATTTCCACATAATTCAAGCTATTACTTAGAGGAGAAGAGAAACTAATTTAGGTTAAAGTTAGTTCACATAAATATGCACTTTAAAGCACCAAAACAAACCAAATGAGTATGGTTCAAAAAATGACCTATGACTGGAATTAAAGCCATACAAATGACCTATAATCAACTCCTAAAAGCTACCAAAAATACCCTCAATAAAATGGCATGAATGCCTCCTTAACATTTAGGTTATGCGACACATAAACACATGAATCAACCTAGGATCTAGGTGACATGAAAAAATAGCAAAAAGCCTATAAAAATTATGAAATTAAATCCCTGAAATTATATAGTGATTATCTTACATGGTCCAAAAGGATTTCATAAAATTATGCACCAAAGTGCCAAAACAAATCCTTGACTAGCAAGGTAACAAAGTATGATCACCAAAAAACAACTCCACAAAGTGGATCAAAAAGAGCACTAAAAATTATGAAAAAAATTCCTAATGAGCATTAAAATGTCACAAATTACAGTGATTAATCACACACAAAAAATAGGTTTCACACCTATGGAGAAAAATCGATTTTGGTCTCCTATGTCAAAACATTCCTTTTTGGGACAGCTTATGATCTAAAATCCAAATTAATTATTAAAACCACTCAAATCTGGAAATAAAAAATATGAAAAATTAATTAAGAGGGTGAGGATCACTCATGAATTTTTCCAGAATTTTATCTCACCTAAAACTATTTTTAATAAATGCGACGAAACGGGTGAAAAAGTGGATTTTAAAGGGAAGTGAAAGGAATCGATCCTAATGGTTCTTAACCTAATCCTTAAGTTCCGAAATCGATACATATCATCAAAAATCACATATATATCCAATGCCTCAGGTGGGAGGGCTCAAATATGCACCTTAAATTATATGATCCTAAGTCGCATACAACTAGAATGGTGCATTAAAGTAGAGAATCGAGATTACTTACTTGGTCGAAGTGCCGATTCTTTCACATAAAAGAAATCCAAAAAAAACTTCAAGCCAAGCCTTGTAATCTCCCATGAGCAAAATAAATGCTCATCCTCCATAATTGCTTTGTGAAGATTCCCCATAATCGAAACAAAAACAACGATACAAAATATCATTTGAATCCAAAGGTATCCCACAAATAAAGTGGAATACCAACCAAACGACCGTCGTTAAGATCTTTGCGAGAACCTTGCATGAACTCAACAAACGCATTAGAAACCAAAAAGAGGTGCAACCGGAAGTTGCACCTATGCCTCACAACTCCAAATCAAGTAGAAATATGAATATATGAGTCATGGACATGCATTGAAATTTACGTTTCAAAACGGGGCAGCACTTACCGACTGTGAAACAAGATACTCACTGCTCGAGAAAACTTGCTGCGCTTTGGCATGGGCTGCTCGCCGACTAAGACAGTATATGTTGACTCATACTACCTTATTGATTTCGAAGATGGATCCAATCAAGTATATATTTGAGAAACCTGCTCTCTCCGGAAGAATTGCAAGATGGCAAATGATCTTGACAGAATATGATATACAGTATACTACTCAGAAGGCCATTAAAGGAAGTGTTGTGGCTGATCATTTGGCTCATCAAGCAGTGGATGATTATCAGTCAATGAATTTTGAGTTCCCTGATGAAGACATTATGATTATTACCAAAGAACCTGGACAATATGACGGACCTGAACAAGGATCCCGATGGACTATGGTTTTTGATGGTGCCTCTAATGCACTTGGTAATGGTGTTGGTGTTGTGATTAGTTCCCCTGAAGGTTGTCATACCCCGATTACTGCCAGGCTTCGTTTCTTTTGTACCAATAACATGGTTGAGTATGAGGCATGTATCCTAGGTATTAAAGCTGCTATTGATATGAAGATTCAGTTCCTTGATGTGTATGGAGATTCAGCCCTGGTAGTAAGTCAGATTAAAGGAGATTGGGATACCAAGCATGATAATCTCATTCCTTACAGAGAGCATGTTTTGTCCTTGATCCCACATTTCAAGGAGATTACCTTTGGACATATTCCACGAAGAGAGAATTAGTTGGCAGATGCTTTGGCCACCATGGCATCCATGTTTGAGATCAGCTGGGATGATGAAGCTCCCAAGATTACTATTGATAGATTTGAAAAGCCTGCATACTGTAATGAGATTGACACTGAAGGGGTAGAGGAGAAGCCTTGGTTCTATGAAGTGAAAAGATATCTTGAAGCTCAGGAGTTCCCTAAAGGGGCATCTATCAAAGATAAGAAGTTTCTGAGAAGGTTCTCTGCTAAGTTCTTTCTGAGTAATGGGATTTTGTACAAGCGCAATCATGATTCAATTTTGCTTCGTTGTGTGGATAAGAAGGAAGCAATTGAGATTATGGAAGATATGCATGATGGGACCTTTGGCACTCATTCTAGTGGTCATACTATGGCAAAGAAGATTTTGAGAGCAGGTTATTATTGGTCTACCATGGAAGCTGATTGCTATCAACACTCCAGAACATGTCACAAGTGTCAAATTTATGTTGATAAGGTCCATATACCTCCATCACCATTGAATGTGTTGACTTCCCCTTGGCCTTTTGCCATGTGGGGCATTGATATGATTGGTGAGATCAAGCCTACTGCTTCTAATGGGCATCGTTTCATCCTGGTTGCTATTGATTACTTCACGAAGTGGGTAGAGGCAGCTTCATTTGCATCTGTTACTAAGAATGTTGTGGCTCGATTCATTAAGAATAATCTCATATGTAGGTATGGCATCCCTGAAAGGATTATCACTGACAATGGCTCTAATCTGAACAACACTATGATTACTGATCTCTGCACGTAGTTCAAGATTAAGCATCACAACTCTTCTCCGTATCGTCCAAAGATGAATGAGGCAGTTGAAGCTGCTAATAAGAACATTAAGAAGATTGTACAGAAGATGACTGTTACTTACAAGGATTGGCATGAGATGTTACCATTTGCTCTTCATGGTTATCGCACTACAATACGTACTTCAACAGGGGCAACCCCATTCTCCTTAGTCTATGGTATGGAAGCAGTTCTGCCCATTGAAGTTCAGATTCCCTCCTTAAGAATTATGAAGGATGCAGGCTTGGATGAAGATGAGTGGATTCAGACCCGACTTGACCAGATAAATTTGGTTGATGAGAAGAGGTTAGCAGCAGTTTGTCACGGCCAGATGTACCAGAAACGGATGATCAAAGCTTTTAACAAGAAGGTTAAGCCAAAGGTATATCAGGCTGGTGACTTGGTAATCAAGCGTATCATATTACCACAGGGTGATCCTAGGGGAAAATGGACTCCAACATATGAAGGTCCATTTGTAGTCAAGACAGTGTTCTCAGGAGGTGCCATGATACTCACTACTATGGATGGTGAAGACTTCCCGCAGCCTGTAAACGCAGACATAGTTAAAAAATACTACGCATAAAAAGAGACCCGCTAGGTTGACTGACCTAGGAAAAAATAAGGGCATCCCGGCGAACCAAAAGGGTTCGGGCAAAAGTTAGGGATATATATAAAAAGATGTACACCCGGCAAGTCGAAAACCTGAAAAGGCGGCTTGGGCAAAAAAGGGTATCCCGGTGGATTGAAAACCTGAAAGGGCAATCCAGGCAAAAGTTAGGGATTGAAGCGTATGACTATGTCTCGTTTGGATCACCCATGAAACTGCAACCAGTTGTACTACTTACTCAAGCTCGAACAGATAAAGCTCAATCCAATCATTTCCGTCTCAACAGCAGAAGATGAGATACTTGAAGATAATGGCAATAGTAGAATTGAAACTCAATAGGATTATTTCCCACATAGCTGATTTTCCTTGTTTTGTAAAAACTTTATGACAAAATCCTCTCACTAGGGTTTATGTCTCCTTGTACAAACTTACCCGTGTATGGGTCACTTTTTGATATAAATAAATTCCATCTTTTGAATCCAGATTTACTTTTACCCTATTTACATAAGCGAAACGTCCATTGGTTGTGTTCGAATGTATGTATGCTTTTGAATATGATTGATGTTTACCAGAAATGCATGTATGCTTAATATGATTGATGTTTACCAGAAATGCATGAAAATGCAGTAATAGTATTTATTAAGGACGAACGAGGGAAGGATGTCAACGAAGCTTCGCCAGTTCATCTCTACAAAGCAGCTACAAACCCTCAGTAGGACGAATCCATCTTCATAAAGTCTCATCTCCCCTGGAATTTATATCCATCTCTTTTATCCTCATACGGATACACGGGAATTTACTTTTCAATAAGGGTACGACGAACGAAGACGGGAGGTTATATCTGCCCTACTATCAAACGAAGACGAAGGTTATGTATACCTTACTATCCCCAGCAGACGGTAGGTTATGTATAATATATTATCAAACAAGGTGGGAACGAGTTCCTCATATTCTTCAACCATGAATCGGGATTTATTTTCCCTGGCCAGCAGTTGTTATACGAAGATATCCAGACGCTCCCGGCCGTGTCATATCATACATACATCATCTACATCATACCATACACATACATATACATAGATACATAGTACATTACCTAAGTGCATCGTATCATACATGCATACATAATACATAAACTAATATTATTATACAGAATGCTACTTTGTTTTCAGGATAATTATCCAGCAAACAGACTTATGATTATCAGGATTGCTTTATCCTCCTGAAAGTTATCATCCCTCAGGATTGCTTTATCCTCCTGAAAGCATATCTTCCATCAGGACTGCTCCATCCTCCTGAAAACTTCTAGTACATCAGGACTGCTCTATCCTCCTAAGAGCATTATACATCAGGACTGCTTTATCCTCTTGAAAACTTATTACCTCTCAAGATTGCTTCATCCTCTTGAAAATATATCACTACCTCAGGATTGCTTTATCCTCCTGACAGCTTCTTACTACCTCAGGATTGCTTTATCCTCCTGAAAACTTATTATCTCTCAAGACTGCTTCATCCTCTTGAAAACCATATTACTACATCAGGACTGCTTCATCCTCCTGACAGCTTATTATTACCTCAGAATTGCTTTATCCTCCTGACAGCTTCTTATACTTCAGGATTGCTTTATCCTCCTGAAATCATATTATTACCTCAGGACTGCTTTATCCTCCTGACAGCTATCATCATTACTTCAGGACTGCTTTATCCTCCTGAAAGTTATCATTATACCTTCATACTTTGGACTGCTTTATCCTCCAAGAAATGTATCTAAGAACTTTTCTCCAAGTGGCATCTTTAAGCCCACTCAGTCATATTCAACTAAGTCATCTATATCACTCTATGCACTGGTGAGTGCAAATTTTTGGGCTTTTGTGTTCAATCCCCTTCAACCTTCCAGATCACGACTGGAAAATATACCAATCTAACCCCTCAGGTTTCAGAAAATTGAACAGGGGTGTCGCTCCCGAAGATTTGCATCCCGGTACAAGCGCGAACGGTCGGCGAAAAGAACAATGAGAACACACAGCAGTGAACTCACTGGAGATGAATAGAGTCGCCAGCTAGGCATTTTTATCCCGGAGGAAAGGTAATGCTGCATAAACCTAGAAAGAGATGGATAAGACGGTTGCGAACCAGAGAGACTGAGAAAGGGGGTTGGTTACAATCTGGGAAGATATTAGCACCCAGATTGTCCGTCGTACTCGACGGGATCCACGCTTAAAAGATTTGTGTTTTAAAGGGGTAGTGTCAGTGCAATTTGTGTATAAAGTGGCTGGAAAGGAATGTACAGGTGTCACTGCAAGGGAAAAGTGAAGTGAAATATGAAAGTGTCAGTGCAGGAATGAGAATATGCTCAAGATAATGAGGCTAAAAGAATGAAGCTGGAAAGAGGGGGAATATACAGAGACTTTTGTTCGATAACTGTTAAGTTATGCCTACGTATCCTCTCGTGCAATGAGGAAGTCAGAACACCGTAGTTCGACCCAAAGAGACTGAAAGATGAATTGACTTGTGAACTGCTTACTTGCCTATGCTCAAGTGTATGATCTATCTGGCACAGATGCAAACTGTCTTGCATTAGACGGAAGAAGCAAGTTCTCGGTTGTGAGTGAATGAGATGAGAAAAGAATCCCGGAGGAGACGATTATTGTTTGTTTTTGAGTTTTCAGTCTTTTATTGCTTTTGAAATTTTGTCATAAGTTAATGAGCTTAAGCCTAAACCAATGGATTTAGTAAACTCATCACATCTTCCCTCTGATTAGGGGTAATGAGAATACCTTAAGTGTGAAGTCAGATTCTCACACTTAATCACCTTTGGGGTAGGATTAAGATCATTAACCTACTTGTTGATTATTTAGATGTTTTTGTGGTTTTTGTTTAGTGTTAAGTAATGAGGTTAAGCCATAATCAAGGATTAAACAGACTCATTACACCATCCTAATAGAAGGATAATAGATGAGAATGTTTAAGCTGAGGAAAGCTCCTCAACTTAATCCATGATTAGGGATTAAACTCATGACAAAACAAGCCTTTGATTAAGTGGATTTTATTTAATGATATGATGAAGAAGTGATTTTTAGGGTTTGTAAGACAACTTGAGGGGGACTTGTCCATTAACACTAGGGTTAGTCCTTCTTAACCATTTAAGGAAGAATTAGAACCCTAATGCAAGGCCCAAGTTACAAGTGTAATGTCTTGATACTTATTAAGTGAATTGATTAAGAGATTTAAACACATTAAGGGTTTAACACTTAGGATTAAACTTATACACCCCATCCTAAGAGAAGGATGCAGGATGCAGGCATAAGCTTAATCACAAAGCCTTAAAACCTTTAGGGTTTAGTCCCTGATTATGAGATGAGAAGAGATGACTCAAAAGAGACACAAAGGTAAAACTATGAGGGGGGACTAATCAAAACCCTAATCATTGTCATGCTTGGTTGTTCCTAAGGTTTGTGAGGTTTTCAAGAGAAGTCTTCAATGGAACCACCAGGAAGCAGATGAAAGGATCAAGAGAAGCAAAACAACTTGCTTCATTCAAGAAGTCAAGTCACTTGAAGAAAGAAAGTGGGAAGAGGAAGAATGAGCAAGCTCAATCTCAAACACAAAGAAAAATGCAGCAATAGATGCAAGAGAGATGAAAAGAAAAGTTATGAGAAGTGAAGGCAAATTCACTTCTCAAAGTTACTTACCACCTGAAAGGTTAGAAAAGAAATGCAATGCAATGAAAAATAGGATGAGATGACATGATGCAAACCAAAACCAGAAGCACATATGTGATGCTAATGATGCTATGAGATGCTACAAACATGAGGCAGCACATGGAAATGGACATACAAGTTTATGAATGCAAATGAAGCAAGTTAGGAACCATGAACATACATGAAAAGTTATGAAGTGCACATGACTACAACATGGCAAAAACATGATGCAATGATCAAACATGCTTTCAATATGTCTTATGATGTCAAATGGATCAAATGGATGCTTGGAATGTCATGGCAAGTCATGCTATGCAAGAGAATGCAAGATGGATGCATATGGTAACCCAAATTGGGGTTCATGATCAATACATCAAACAAAAACCAAAATCAGAAGCAAACAAACATTATGAAAAATTGAAAATGCCACACAAAGGACCCCTAATCCTATACTAAACCAATGCCCAAAGGAGAAGCTTCAACTCCTAACCAAGCTCAAGTTGTGATTTTTGCAAGATTCTAGGGTTTTTAGGGTTTTCAAACAAGAAAATTAACAAACAAATTGAAAATGAAAGATCAAATCATGACCAATTTAATCTTACAAACTTCATGCTAAACACAATGCAATGCAAAAAGAATCAATGTCCAACTCTTCATGGATAGGCAGACATGATTTTTTGAACTTTGGATCAAAATAATGCACAAAAATGATTTTAATTCAATGGGAAATTCTTAAAATGCATCAAGATCAAAAAATAAATTTGGTTTGAAGGTTGGACAATGTTTCTAAATGTCTTAGAACATTTCATGAATTTTTTGGTGATTTTTAAATACCTAAAAGTATTTTTAATGAATTAATTTTCATTAATCAATTAAAAATAATCTTTTAAATATTTAAAAATACTTTTTTAATGCAAAAATGAAAATAAAAATATTTTTTGTGTCATAAAAATTAATGAAACTCTTGAGAAAAAATTTCATAATTTTTAGACAATTTTTACTATTTTAAATAAATTGTGCAAATAAAATGAAAAGAAATGAAATAAAAAACAAATAAATGGAGAAGTAATCAGAAGGAGAGGCTGAGATTGAGTCTGGATTCAAAATGGTTGACCGCGCGCGTGAATGGAGGGTCCAGATGGCTTCTGAGTTAATTAATTATGATTATCTTAATTAAACAAGATTAGGGCAAATGACTGAATCTGGACCATTCATGCACGCGGGAAGTCAACAAAGTCAAGCCATCCAACGCACGAAATTCAAATGGAATTAATTACACTGATTAAACCCTAATGATTTTCAGGTGGCCGGAGAAGACCTCCGGTCATCTTCTCCGGTGGGAACCCCACCTGAAAATCCCCAAAATCCACAAAACGCAACCTAAATGAAATCTAAACACACAGAAATGATTCCCACACTCCCCTGAATCAAAACCCCAAGCTAGAAATCATTTATTCTTCCTCAAACTCATGAATCGAGCAAAACATTTTTTAGGTCACAGAGTTTCAGAAAGCAATTAAACTCTCATCTCTCAACCATTTTCAAAACCAATGACATCAGGATGATCAGTGAAGCACATAGAACAATTTAAGAACTTAAAAAACGATTTCTGGAAAAAATGTTCTTGAGCTACCTGAGTTTCGAAGCTTTCAATCCTGCAACTTTCTGACCTCCCCTCTTGATGCAATCCACTCCACTTGATCCCCTGATGATGCTTGAATGCTTAGAAGGAGTTTAAGTTGGCTGGTTTGAGAGATTGAACAAGTTCTGTTCAAGCTCAGTTGAAAATGGTGATGGTGATTCAGGCTGTTTCAGGTCAATGTGGGTGGTTCTTTGTGATCAGGATGGTGAGTGGAGAAGGTTTGTGGAGTTTGTTTGTGTGTTTGTGAGCTGTGGAGAGAGATTCGAATGGTTTTGCTTCTGAGAGTGAAAATGGAGGAATGGTGTTCTTGCTGGTTTCAGGCTTAGGTTTTGCTTGGTTTAGGCTCTATGGAACATGGTGAAATGATTGGTGAAGTTGGTTTGAATGTTTATGAGCTGGGCAGAGAGATTCGAAGAGAAATGCAATTGGGGTGAGTTTTGTGTATGTGATGCTATGGTGTGTTTCAGCTTGGCCTCTTGATATGTTTGGCTTGCAAATGGATAGTATAAAATAATCCTATAGGTCAGATGATGTGACCTGGACTGTATTGATTGGTAAGTTCACTTTTGCAAAATGTCAACTTTGTTGTAAGAGAGGTATGGCTTGAGTTCTAGCTTGGTACAATGGCTAGGGCTGGCGCAGCATGGTGTGTATGGGAGGCTAGCATGGTTCAGCATCCAATGTAACAAGTGGGTGAAGTGTCATGAGTGATTTTGCAACTTGCTTCAACTTTGGTTCTCATGTGATTTCCTTGTCCAACAAGCCATAAACCATGAGAAACTTGGTTCAAATCTGATTTTTAAGAGTTGCATGATGCTTGTGTAATGGTTTGATGACAATTAGAAGTTACAATTTGCCTTGGTTCATGATTTTGCAAATTTTCCTTTTAGTGCATAACTTGAAAATTAGTGATTTTTGCCAACTTTGTCACACCATAACTTTTGATCCAAAATGAATTAGGTCATGTTCTTGTACTTTTTGAAAAGGGAAAAATGTATTCTACAACTTTCATGACCAAAGTTTTTTCATTTGAAGCATTTTTGGATCAAAAAGCAAGGCTTGAAAAATGACCTAAATTGACAAATTCCTTAAAAGTCAACTATGCCCTAAAAAGTCAACTTTGCAAAAACTTCAAATTCTTGAATTTTGTGAACTTCAACCTTCTTCCATGATCAAATAAAGATCATATACACTCAAAATGATGAAGATCAACCCTTGGTTGGGTCATTGGGGGCCTCAGATGCCCTGATTTTGCACTGACTTGTCTGAAAAGTCAACTCTTGATCAGATGACTTCCCCATGGAATTTCTTCATGAAACTTGATATGCATACTCCCTATACCATATAGAGACCAATGGAAACAAGAATGACCAAAAAATTTGGAGTTATGGCCTCTGAAACCAAAACCCTAATTTTAGGTCAACTGTGCAGTCAAACTTGGCTCTGCACCCACACCAATCCCAATTCTTGTGATTCTTTGCATTTCTTGACTTTGAGAGGATGTAATATGATACTTGAACACATGTAGACCCCTTTGAAGTGATTGTTGACCTTTGGAATGGCTCAAGAAGCTCTGGGATTGCTCAGATCACAAACCCTAGATGCAGATGACTTTGAATCTATGCAGTGGATCAAAAATGTGGTATGAGATGATATGATTGTGTTTATGCATATGAAATGATCACAAGCCATGGTGTGAATGGGTGAGAGCAAATTTGGGGTGTTTACAGCTGCCCCTATTCAAACATGAGTTAGCTGTGCAGGTTGTAAGCGACGGCTTAGCAGGCAAACAAGATAACTTGTGGTTGAATACCAAAGACAGTCCAAAATTTGCACTCACAGAATGAAGAAGAAAAGGGATATAGATTGTAAAGGAAAATAAAGTATATTGTAAAGTGTGGGCGACGGAGGACGACCGTCGAGCAGAGGACGACTGCTGGGTAAAGGGCAATGACGGGGACGGCCGACATGCTGGGAAGAGTGTGTGAAATAAAGCAATGACGGGGACTGCCGACATGCTGGGGATGTAAAGCCAAGACGGGGACGGCCGACTAGCTGGGAAAAAAATAAGATATTATGATGGGGACGGCCATCAAGGTAAAGCTGTAAAAATCTCTGGGGAAACATGACGGGGACGGCCATCAAGTTCACAAAACAAGGTAACCGACGATGGGGACGGCCATCGGGCTAAAAGAAAAGGAAAAGGGACCACGACAGGGACGGCCATCGGGTTAAAGAATAAATGAAATAAACAGATGATGGGGTACGGTCATCAAAGGTGAAGGACGATCACCTAGCAGGGGACGGCTGCTCTGTTGGGAATAAAAGGAATATGATGGGGACGACCATCAAAGGTGGAGGACGACCACCTGGCAGGGTACGGCTGCCGAAAATATCAACGATGGGGACGGCCATCGGATGAGCATGATGGAGGACGACCATCAAGAGGTGGAGGACGACCACCTAGCAGGGGACGACTGCTCTCAGGGTTTATCATGACATAGGACGAATGCCAGATAACCAAAATCAACAATGGGGACGGCCATTGGATAAAATGATGAATGACGATCATCAAAGGGTGGAGGACGACCACCTAGCAGGGGACGGCTGCTAAAATCAACGATGGGGACGGCCATCGGATGAGAATGATGGAGGACGACCATCAAGAGGTGGAGGACGACCACCTAGCAGGGTACGGCTGCTCTCAGGGTTTATCATAACACAGGACGAGTGTTAGATAAAAGGAAATATGCTTTGTTGGCAATCTGCCGGGGAGTAGTAAACACGGACGAGCGTTTACATCCAAGAAACAAAAGGTATAAGTGTTTGGTACTGTGTATAGATTGAAGATGCGGACGAGCATCCTTAAGACTACGATACGGACGAGTATCGGGTAGAAACAAATACTGACACGTGTTCAGAGATGATGATACGGACGAGTATCAACTGGTTAACAAGGAACACGGACGAGTGCTGAATCTGAAGGGACTCTTCTGGGAAATAGTAGACACGGACGAGTGTCTATATTCAAGAAGACAGAAGTGTTTGACACGGTGTATGGATTAAAGATGCGGACGAGCGTCCTTAAGACTATGATACGGACGAGTACCATGTAGAAACAAACTCTAGACGCATGCTCTGAGATGATTGTACGGGCGAGTACCAACTGGTTAACAACGAACATGGACCGATGTCGAATCTGTGGGGATATGAATGGTATATACAAGATACGGACGAGTATCTGTATGGGTGTGAGTAGTATGAGTATTGTATAGGTGAGTGTTTATCTGTTGGGGAGGGTGACACGGACGAGTGTCAAGAGAGAAAAGTAATAATATCAACAAGTATATGGGATGTAAAAGTGTAGATGACTGTGCTGGGGATATGACACGGACGGGTGTCAAGGAAATGTATAGGTATATGTGAGTGCAAAGAGGACGCCTTTGGCTTTCTGCTGGTGATTTGACACGGACGGGTGTCAGGAAGTATCTGTAATACGGGTGATTTCATTTGTAAGGAGTATTTAGGTGACTTTACTGGGGAAAGATGGCACGGACGGGTGTCAAGATGAGTATATGCGGGTGTTAGTGATTTGAGAGGCAGCTGTTTTTGCCGGGGACTATGGTGGGGATTTTTCTGTACGTTGATGAACTGTCATTATTCACAAGTGTTGGTTCAAAACATGGCTTATGGTTATGCTATGTGTTGGATTTTTGCCGCAATGCTCCGTGTTAAAACGGAATGCTACGCTTTGTGGGTGAACATGATGCGAATGCTATGATTGTGCAAAGGTACCAAACCGGGATCCGGGTCCCGTTGCTGCGAAGATCTCTGGCCGATCTGTTTGAAGTAGACATCCCAGCTGGGGAGGAGATCATTGGTAGATCTGATGATATGATATCTGCTTGGGGATATGGGTCATTGATAGACCTATCCTAATAAATGGGAGACCCAGCTGGGGTTTGTAGAAGCTTTCCTCACTCTGTTGTGATTTTCTATGCGCTGCTCTTCTGGATAGAGGCTAGAACTCTGTGGGGAGGTGGCTCTCTGACTCTTGTACCCGACTGAGGGAGAGATGGCAACTCGGCTGGGGAGAGAGAGAGGAATCACTGAAAGACCTCCCTAAGGATTCTGTTGAAGAGGATCCTTGACTCAGCCGGGGATATGGGCGTCTTCTGTGATACCTGCCCATTCTGGTGGGGATAAGCAACAAGTGGCCAACTCAGCTGGTAGGAGTCATGAAAGGCAACTCAGCTGGGGAGAGAGCACTTCGGGTGCTTAGGTTGAGTGTTGATTTGCCAGCTTGCTGGGATGTAGCTTTCATGCCCCAAGTTGCATTCTGGATACCTGCAATCCTGAAAAAGATAGAGAAACGCACAAGATAATCCCAAGGTATCCCTTACTGGATTCCGTCATAGGAGTTAGGCACTTCTGAGAGTAAGTATATTTCCTGCAAGCATGTTTCTGTTTGAAGATAAACATCCATATTTTATGCAATCAGTTTCCTTTAGACATCAGACATTTTTTGCAAATAAAATGTACAAAACGAGACATGACTGAAAATCTGATTTTATTAATTCATATGCCCTGAATTGGCGAGGTACAGTCAAAGAAACAAATCCCCTGAAATGAGGAGATTGTTACAAATTGAGAAACAAAATGTTGGCAGTGTTGATGACGCTTTGAGGAGCTTCCTCTTCACTATGACTCGTATGACTTTTGACGTTCTTCTCATCTTGCTTTTTGAAGAATGTTGATTCTGATTGAAGCTTGATCCTTTCGAAGCTTACCAAGTTGTAGATGATACAGACGAATTCAAAATGCAGTTGTTCGCTTATTCCCTTATTTTGCATGGATCGCCCTTTCGGGTTTTCGATCCATCGGGATACCCATTTTTGCCTGAGCTGTCCAATGCGGCTTTTCAACTCAGCGGGTGTACATTTTTTGGTTTATTTTCCCTTACTTTTGCCCGAGTCTTTTATTCTGTTTTTGACTCGTCGGGATGCCCTATTTTTGCCTGGACTTACATTCTGTTTTTATGTCCAGCGGGTCATTTTTACGCGAAGTATTTTTTAACTGCATCTGAATTCATAGGGGACGGGAAGTCTTCACCATCCATGGTGCTGAGCATCAGTGCTCCACCCGAGAAAACTTTCTTTATCACGAATGGTCCTTCATAATTTGGAGTCCATTTGCCCCTGTGGTCTGTATGAGGAGGGAGGATTCTCTTCAGCACAAGATCTCCTACTTGGTACTCACGGTGCCTGACTTTCTGATCGAAGGCTTTCTTCATTCTTTTCTGATATAACTGCCCATGACAGATTGCAGCCAATCTCTTCTCTTCAATCAGACTCAGTTGTTCGTATCGGGCCCAAACCCATTCTGCTTCACTCAGTTTAACATCCATCAGTACCCGTAGAGAGGGTAATTCAACTTCAACCGGTAGGACTGCTTCCATACCATATACAAGCTGATACGGTGTTGCCCCAGTGGATGTTCTGATCGACGTGCGGTACCCATGCAAGGCAAACGGTAGCATTTCATGCCAGTCTTTGTAGGTGACTACCATCTTCTGCACAATCTTCTTGATATTCTTATTTGCTGCCTCAACAGCGCCATTCATCTTTGGCCTGTAAGGAGAAGAATTGTGATGTTGAATCTTGAAGTCCCGGCACAGCTCTGCCATCATTTTATTATTCAAGTTGGAACCATTATCAGTAATGATTCGCTCGGGAACTCCATATCGACAGATGATATCTCTTTTCAGAAATCTGGCTACCACTTGTCTCGTAACATTTGCATATGAGGCTGCTTCAACCCACTTGGTGAAATAATCAATGGCGACCAGGATGAATCTGTGGCCATTTGAAGCAGTTGGCTCGATCTTGCCAATCATATCAATGCCCCACATAGCAAAGGGCCAGGGTGAAGACATTATATTCAAAGGATTGGGAGGCACATGCACCTTATCTGCATAGATCTGGCATTTGTGGCATTTTCTGGCATAAGCACAACAGTCTGCATCCATTGTGATCCAGTAATAGCCTGATCTTAACAATTTCTTGGCCATGGCATGCCCTCCGGCATGGGTACCAAAGGATCCTTCGTGCACTTCATGCATCAACAGGTCTGCTTCTGTCTTATCAACACATCTGAGGAGTACCATATCAAAGTTCCTTTTGTATAAAGACCCATCAGTGTTCAGAAAGAAGCTACCAGCAAGCCTTCTCAAAGTCTTCTTATCATTGGAAGATGCCCCAGGTGGGTATGTTTGATCCTCCAAGAAGCACTTGATGTCGTGAAACCAAGGCTTATCATCTTTGACAACATCTGCTGCGAACACATATGCTGGTCTGTCAAGTCTGGACACTGAAATCTGAGGTACAAAGTTAGCAACCTGAACTTTGATCATGGACGAAATGGTAGCCAGGGCATCTGCAAACTGATTCTCGTCCCGAGGGATATACTCAAGCTTGACTGTTGTAAAGAAAGTCAATAACCTCCTTGTATAATCCCTGTAAGGTATTAGATGATCCTGGTGTGTATACCATTTGCCGTTGGTCTGATTGATTACCAAAGCTGAATCTCCGAATACAGTCAATGTCTTGATCCTGAGGTCAATGGCTTCCTCAAGACCCATAATGCAAGCTTCGTATTCAGCTTCGTTGTTAGTGCAGTTGAAAGTGAGTTTTGCCGAAAAAGGCATGTGAACTCCTTTAGGTGTAATGAGTACTGCACCAACACCACGACCATTCATATTAACAGCCCCATCAAACATCATAGTCCATTCTTCTTCCGGGTCAGGCCCTTCAGTGTGAACAGGCTCTTCATGATCTTTTGCTTTTATGAACATGATGTCTTCATCAGGGAAGTCAAACCTCATAGGCTGGTAATCATCAATGGGTTGCTCAGCAAGATATTCAGATAGTACACTGCCCTTGATGGCTTTCTGAGATGTGTACTGGATGTCGTATTCTGTGAGAATCATCTGCCATCTTGCAACCCGTCCGGTAAGAGCTGGCTTCTCGAAAATGTACTTGACTGGGTCCATTTTTTAGATTAACAAAGTAGTGTGGGTCAACATATACTGTCTCAGTCGGCGAGCAGCCCACGCTAAAGCACAGCAAGTTTTCTCGAGCAGTGAATAACGTTGTTCACAGTCGGTAAACTTTTTGCTTAGGTAGTATATTGCATACTCTTTTCGACCAGACTCATCATGCTGGCCCAGCACACACCCCATTGACTCTTCTAATATTGTCAAGTACATGATCAGAGGTCTTCCTTCCACTGGAGGCATAAGGATTGGAGGTTCTTGCAGATATTCTTTGATCTTGTCAAAAGCCTTCTGGCAGTCTTCATTCCACCTGACCGTCTGTTCCTTTCTTAACAGCTTGAACAAAGGTTCACATGTCGCAGTAAGGTGAGATATGAACCGTGAAATGTAGTTCAATCGACCTAAGAACCCTCGAACTTATTTCTCAGTTTTCGGTGCAGGCATCTCTTGAATGGCTTTGACTTTATCAGGGTCAACTTCAATCCCTTTCTCGCTTACAATAAAGCCCAACAGCTTACCGGATCGTACCCCGAATGTGCACTTGTTGGGGTTCAACTTCAATTGGTACTTCCTCAGACGCTTGAATAACTTCAACAGATTCACCAGGTGGTCTTCTTCAGTAAGGGACTTGGCAATCATGTCATCCACATAACATTCTATTTCTTTATGGATCATATCGTGGAATAATGTCACCATAGCCCGTTGATATGTTGCGCCAGCATTCTTGAGCCCAAATGGCATTACCTTGTAGCAGAACGTGCCCCAGGGTGTGATGAAGGTTGTCTTCTCCATGTCTTCAGGTGACATCTTAATCTGATTATATCCTGAAAATCCATCCATGAAGGAGAATACCGAGAACTGAGCCGTATTATCCACCAATACATCAATGTGAGGTAATGGGAAATCATCTTTCGGGCTGGCTCTGTTCAGATCCCGGTAGTCAACACACATTCTTACTTTGCCATCTTTCTTAGGCACAGGTACTATGTTAGCAACCCACGGTGGGTAGCTAGTTACAGCAAGGAACCCGGCGTCCCATTGCTTTTGTACCTCCTCCTTGATTTTCATAGCCATGTCGGGACGAGTTCGGCGCAGCTTCTGTTTGACCGGCGGGCATTCTTCTCTCAAAGGCAGCTTGTGCACAACAATATCGGTATCCAACCCTGGCATATCTTGATAAGACCAAGCGAACACGTCCACATACTCTCGAAGCAGGTCAATCAGTTGTCTCTTCACTGAGTCTTGCAGGCAGGCCCCGATTTTAACCTCTTTCACGTCTTCATCTGTACCAAGATTAATCACTTCAACCTCCTCCTGGTGAGGAGTAATAACCTTTTCCTCCTGTCTTAACAACCTGGCTAGCTCTTCAGGAAGCTCATACTCTCCTTCAACCCCTTCATCGGCTTGATTGATTGGATTGTCAAAGTCATACGAAGTCATAGCCGTGCTGTTGTCGGTGCAGTCTGGAAGGCACACTCTGCAAGGGTTCAGTTTGTTCATTTTAGTGATTTGATTTTAATCTTGTTTAGAAAAGTGAAATAAAGTCGTCATTTTGAAAACATTGCCATTTATTTTTTGTACAAAAAGAAAAATGGAAAAACAGTGAGCGGAAAAGAAAAAGACTCGTTTGCAAAAAGATGTCTGATATTTCATTGATTAATCTTGTTTGCACAAAAAGTACAGATGGCCCGATTACAAAATGAGTCTTGTCATCTTGGGCAAGATGCAAGACTTTGATGCATGCTATAAAAATACAGGAAATAATAATTACTCTGCATGAGTAACTCTTATAATTTCCTGGGAAGACCAGTTTGAGATACTGCTCCCCGGGATCTTTGGATGAATCCAGCTTTCCAGGTTGCGTTCTTCTTCCAGCTCGTCTTTCAGACAGTTGACAGCATCAGGGGTGAGCATCCCCCCACTCACAAAGTTGGGCTCTTTCGCAGCCTCTGCTTGATCTTGTTGAGTTGGTTTGTAACCCAACCCAAATCTATCCTCTTTCTTCTCCACCGATAACAGTTTGCCCCAGCCTTGGGCGTTTCCTCCCTCAACAACCTTCCAGGCTTGTTGGTATGATGATATTGAAGTACCAGGCACAGCAGATGTTTCATTGACATTCAAGGCTTCAAAACCTTGGCTCATCGTTTCATGGATCTCCCCATCCATCTCAATATACTTATAGGTAGCCAGGTGGCTGACAAAAATATCCTCCTCTCCACAGATTGTAACGATTTGACCCTCCCACAGGTATTTTAACTTCTGCTGAAGGGTAGAGGTCACAGCGCCAGCGGCGTGAATCCATGGCCTACCCAATAGACAGCTGTAGGCAGGCTGTATATCCATCACGTAGAAGGTCGTTTTGAAGGTCTGTGGGCCAATCGTTATGGGCAACTCGATTTCTCCCAGAACCGATCTCTTTGAACCATCAAAGGCTCTCACCACCAGGTTGCTGGGTCTTAACGCCAACCCGTCATATTCTAGCTTCACCAGGGCCTTCTTAGGTAAGACATTGAGGGATGACCCCGTGTCTACCAGCACATGGGAAAGGACAGCACATTTACATTCCATGGTTATGTGCAAGGCTTTGTTATGGTTGCGGCCTTCCATTGTCAAATCAGTATTGGTGAACCCTAGTCCGTGACTAGCATTAACATTTCCAACTACAGCTTCCAGCTGATTGACAGTGATCTCTTCAGGCACATAAGCTGCGTGCAAGACTTTGAGTAGTGCATTCCGATGGGCTTCGGAGCACATAAGCAATGATAGGATTGAGATCTTGGAAGGCGTCTGATGAAGCTGATCCACTACTTTATAATCACTCTTTTTGATGATTCGCATGAACTCATCAACCTCTTGATCGAAGGGTGTTTTCAAGGCTTCTTTAGCAGTCTGCTCTTCCTGCACCAAGCTTTTTCCTTTTGCCTTAGCAGCAGCTTCTACTTCGGCAGTGGATCTCTGAATTTGTGGGGCGAAAAGACGTCCGCTTCTGGTGAAGCCTCCGCCTCCTCCCACATTGTCAATTTGTGGTGCAGGGGTTGATGATTCAAAAGTGATTCTTTGTCCTTCACAGTACAGGTCAGAGCCGTAATGCCAGGGGATAGCATTACTGCTTTCATAAGGTACTGGTCCAGGCACTGTGATAGTGACTGGACTGACTGCAGCTGCGGAAGGAATTATGATAGTCTGTGGATCGTAATAAATTGTGACTGGTGCTCTGATGGGAGCAGCACCTTCTGAATTGTAGGCAGAATTGTTTTCTGGATCGTAAAATATTGTGACAGTTGAGACATCTTCATTATTTGTTGCTGGTGTTGTAGGAGACATTGTTGGAAGAATGGATGTTGTTGTTGTAGGAGTTTCGAAATGGAGTGGTGCTGGAGTTGTAGAAGAAAAATTTGTTGATAACTGATTAGTTGAGATAATAGATGAAGTACTTGTTGATGAAGCCGAAGAATTGTCAGGAACAATGGTTGTTGCAGTTGTAGGAGGTTCTGGAGTTGTTGCTGATGAGATTGCTGGATTTGTTGGAAATGATGTGGTGATCTGGAGCTGGCCACTCTGTATGAGACCGTCTATGCCATTCCTCAAGTTATCGCACCCATTTACTGAAATATTGCAGTAAGCACACCCTAACTCACACCCCGGGAACATTTGACATTCAAGGAGTTGAGCCTTGATTTCTACCAACGGTGTCCTGATCTGACCCACACTGGTTATTAAATAAGACGGCTTGTCTTCTTCAATAGCGTTAATTCTGGGACCACCGTGGTTTGGCATCGGGTTCTTATTGACATTGGGTGGTGGTGCGAAATTCAGAGCTTTTGAGTCTACCAGGTCTTGTACCTTCATATGCAAAGCTCTGCACTTTTCTGTACTGTGGCCAGGTGCATTTGAATGGAAGGCACATCTGGCGTTGGAATCATAATTCCTGGGTAGACTGTTGGGATCTGGAGGTGCCAACGTCCTTAGCTCAACTAGGTTGAGTTTCAGGAGTTGTGGCAGCAATGTAGCATATGGCATAGGGATCGGATCGATTACCCTGTTGGCTTGAGATGGCCTCTGTTGGAATGGCCTTTGCTGATTATTGTTGTTGGTGTTGCTGTTGTTGTAATTTCTCGGAGGATACTGATTCTGTTGATGGTACTGAGGTTGCTGCTGATAGTTTTGTTGCGGAGGTTGATAAACTGGTTGAGGATGAGCCGGAGCGGGAATGGTGACTGCTGCCACTGATCTGTGAACATATGGAGGTCTGCCCCTGTTGGTGTGGATGGCATTGGTCTCGCCAGTTCTTCTCGGGCCTGCAAAAGGCTTTCTTGTACTACTGGACGAGCTTGCACCGTTGTCTGAGATCTTACCCATCTTCAATAGGCTTTCAATTCTTTCCCCGGCTATGACAACATCTGCAAAGCTAGTGGAAGAGAAAGCAGCCAGCCTGTCAATGTAAGTCCCCTGAAGGGTGTTCATGAACATATCTGCCATTTCCCTTTCAGACATAGGTGGTTGAACAGCAGCAGCCAATTGCCTCCATCTCTGGGCATATTCTCGGAAACTTTCCCTTGACGACTGTGACATTCCCATTAGGAGAGTCCTGTTGGGTGCCATGTCTAAGTTGTACTGATACTGTCTGATGAAGGCCTCTGCCAGGTCCTTCCAGCATCTAATAGTTGCCCTTGTCAAGTGAGAGTACCATTCTCTTGAAGCTCCTGTCAAGCTGTCTTCGAAATAGAACATCCAGAGCTTCTCATCCATAGTATAGGCCTTCAGCCTCCCCAGAAATGATTGTAAATGAGTCCGGGGGCATGAAGTCCCGTTGTATTTTTCAAAGCAAGGAGGCTTGAACTTATGGGGAATCCTGACCCCGTCTACCAAGCCCATGTCCATGACGTCGAAACCCAGAGAGTTTTGAGACTCTAAGGACCTCAATTTCTCAGCTATCTCATCCAGCCTTCTATCATAAGCTTCTTCCCCGACACCCATTACTGTGAATTGATCCTCTTGGGGGTCTTCTTGAAGTACCCTGGCTGCAGTGGCAGTCCCTTGAACATTTGCAGGGATGTTGACCTCAGGGTGGAGGTGTGGGCCAAATACAGGGGGGTTAACATGGGGTTGGACCCTTTCATTGTTGCTGGTGTCGGCAGTCCCTATATGTGGATCTTCTTGATTTTGCCTTTCCACCATGGCCCTCAATCTTTCCTGGCTCTGGGCCATGTTGTTCATCACTTCCATAAACTGAGTCATCTGGTTCCTCATCTCCAATCTTTCGTTCGCCATTTGGTTTCTGACCTCAGTAAGGTCCTGCTGCATCTGATCCATTTGAATGCCCGGAAGATTGCTACGGGTCGGATAACGGTGCGGACGGTTGAGGGGAAATACTCGGCGCCGAGCAATAGTTCCTGAACATCACAACAGAGTTAATAGCAATAAATCAAAAACCTACAAAACAAACAAAAGGGTTAGCATGCAATGCAGTATGCTTATTTGTTCTCAAGGTATCCGGTTTGGCATTCAGTTTTGACCCTTCCAGACCCTTGAAGATGCTGTTGATGTTGCTTTTGAAGTGAAACTCGGACGGAACAAACTAATACATATATTACAAAAGAAAAATGGTACATAGTTTGTTTACAAATACAAGCCCTCTGAGGGGTCAAAATACATTACAGAAAAATAAAAGTACATGGAATGAAAGCAACAACAAACAAATGGTCAAACACCAAGACCAAACTCATCCTCACGAACTTCCTTGAGAAGTGCTTCGGTCACAGGATCAGCTGGACGCTCCGTGAGATTCCTGATGAGGAGATTCCGGGTCGTAACAGCTGCTGTTAGCTTCTTGTGCTGACTTTGGTCCTTTGACCTCTTCACTCCTGCTTTGATCTTCAGCTCTGATATCTCCCTCTGGGCTGCTGCCAGGGCTTCTTGCTGCACTTTGGCACTAGCTTCCAGTTGCTCCATCTTGTCTTGAACTCTCTTGTCTTCCAGAGTACGAGCCTCGGTGATCCTGACCCATCGAGCTTGACTCTCTTTCAGATACAGGTCTGTCCTTGCTCTCTGGAACTGGGCTTCTTTGCAAGCATTCTTCAGGATTTGCTCTCCAGCTTTAGACTTTTTGATATAATCCCCAGACTTCTCAATCTTAGCCAGATGCTCCACTCTCAACTTCTCTAGCCTTTCAATCTCCATCCTGCCATCACTCCTCTCCCGGAGGGTCTTCTGCAAAGCCTGGGTTAACTTCTCATTTCTTTCCTTCAAGCTTTCAAACTCCTCCAAACTGACAGTGGCAGGGGGTGGTGCTGAAGATGATTCAGGCATATCTTCTATGGTAAAGGGCATCCCAGAGAATTGAGCCCTGGCATAGGACCACTCATAATATTGTGCTGATGCCACATTGTTGCACTTCCCCAAAATGGTTATTCCCTTGGTTTGAACATTGTCCCAGGCCCAAGCAGCCTGCCTAACAATAGCCAGATTAGGCTTGTTCTCGCAATAAAGAGTCTCAACCAAGTCATGTGCCTTAGGAGTGTGGACCAGTGCATAGCCCAGTTGTCTTCTGAACAGCAGAGGATTGTAATTAATACTACCCTTAACTCCTATTAGGGGCACATTGGGAAAATGCCCACAACTGGTGATGATATCCCTGCCTTTGGTGCTTTGGGTGCACCATCTGATATCGGCTGAAGTTAGAGCAGTGAGTCTCTTAGCCCAGTTTTTCTGCTGATGAGGATTCAAAAATGCATCTGTCCTGGGTAGATGCTTGAGAAGCCAAGTATGGAACAATGGAGCATAACACCTTACTAATCTTCCCCTTTGCTTTTCATTCCTCTGATGCACTGAATAGTAGAGATCTCCCAATAAAGTGGGCACTGGGTTCTGCAAGATGAAAAGATGGATTGCATTCTTGCTAATGAATCGAGGCTCATCTGCAAACAATACAATTCCATATATACTCAAGGACAATAAAGCACAGACAGCTTTCCACTCTCCTAAAGAAGCTTTCAGGGTAGCTTGAGAAATCAAGAAATCCAGATGAAAGCCAGGGATTCCAGCTTTAGAAGTCATATGCTGCTCAATCAGAACAGGTTCCAGATGCAAAGCCCTTGCTACTTCTCCATTACCAGGGAAGACCATCTCAGGGTTGAAAGGGATTCCACCCCTGATAGGTATACCAACCAATGATGAGTATTCTTCTAATAGAGGGCCTAGCTGAAAGTCCTGGAAAGTAAAACACCTCAGTGGGGGATCATAGAACTGAATGCAAGTGTGGATCAGGCTTCTCTGTGAAGGGTCCAGATCCATAACCATATCAAGTATATCTCCATAATGTTCCCTGAACAATGGCATGTGATCTGGAGTGATCAGGGTCTGAATCCTCCTGATGTCAGATAGCTCTGGCTGGAAGAAGTGGTAGTGATGTTGCTCTTTTTAGGAGCCATGATGCTGAAGATGAGTGGAGACAGGTGCTGATGATAACACTGAAGAAGGGGCCACTGATTGGCTGGTGCTGATGACTGTAGTGGATAGCTGATAGCTGAAGCAGGTGCTGATGAAGATAGGTCAATACTGAAGATGGGGTCAAAACCAAAACCAAAGATGAAAGTGGATACCCTGAAACACAAATAAGCAAATGTCAATATGATGCAATGTTTATGTATGCAAATGATATGCAAGGGTTTGTGACTGAGCTGGATCTGATCAAAATGCCCTGATATAGGTCCAAGACATATTCAAGAATACCAGATGGAGGTCTATAAATCCAGTAACCAAGGTGGGGGACTCAAATAAAGAGCCACATGTCCAGGGTTTAGAATCACAAGAACTGTTCCAACATGGAGTATTCTTAATCAAGTCAAAGTAACAGGGTATTCTGAGGTCAAGGTACCTGCAAACCTGTAAACAGCCCAACCCCCTCACAGGTGATGTTCTAAAACAAGGATCCTCAGATTTGGATCAGTTATGAGAAGTGTAAACACTTCCAACCCGGAGGTACAGTGTTTACAATAATCATAAAAGTTCCTCCTCTAATTCACCTCAGTTTCTGAAGGTCAATACTAAAAGGTCATCCAGACTTAGCAGGCTTCCCAGATAGCCCTAGCATTGCAGGAAATCTACAACACAGAGTTCTCAAGAAGAAACCCATATCTGAACCGTGTTTCATATTCCCGCACCAGACCGAGATGGAATGGGAAAGAATATGATTCACTCTAGCCTAGGTGTCACTCAGGTCCCAGGTATAGGACCTTAACTCTCAATAGAACACCCACCCACCAAAACAAAACCAGATCCAGCCAGACAGCATGACAGTATGATATATGTAAAGCAGTAAAGAAAGTAATAAAACAAACTGTACATAAAGCAATAATAGAACATATATAAACACAAATAAACACATAACACCCCAGTAAACACAAATCAATCAAGCGCTAGGAGGAACCCACAAAAAGAACCAGAAGCCCTGGTTGCAGTATAAGGGTCCCCAGCAGAGTCGCCAAGCTGTCGCTCCCGAAGATTTGCATCCCGGTACAAGCGCGAACGGTCGGCGAAAAGAACAATGAGAACACACAGCAGTGAACTCACTGGAGATGAATAGAGTCGCCAGCTAGGCATTTTTATCCCGGAGGAAAGGTAATGCTGCATAAACCTAGAAAGAGATGGATAAGACGGTTGCGAACCAGAGAGACTGAGAAAGGGGGTTGGTTACAACCTGGGAAGGTATTAGCACCCAGATTGTCCGTCGTACTCGACGGGATCCACGCTTAAAAGATTTGTGTTTTAAAGGGGTAGTGTCAGTGCAATTTGTGTATAAAGTGGCTGGAAAGGAATGTACAGGTGTCACTGCAAGGGAAAAGTGAAGTGAAATATGAAAGTGTCAGTGCAGGAATGAGAATATGCTCAAGATAATGAGGCTAAAAGAATGAAGCTGGAAAGAGGGGGAATATACAGAGACTTTTGTTCGATAACTGTTAAGTTATGCCTACGTATCCTCTCGTGCAATGAGGAAGTCAGAACACCGTAGTTCGACCCAAAGAGACTGAAAGATGAATTGACTTGTGAACTGCTTACTTGCCTATGCTCAAGTGTATGATCTGTCTGGCACAGATGCAAACTGTCTTGCATTAGACGGAAGAAGCAAGTTCTCGGTTGTGAGTGAATGAGATGAGAAAAGAATCCCGGAGGAGACGATTATTGTTTGTTTTTGAGTTTTCAATCTTTTATTGCTTTTGAAATTTTGTCATAAGTTAATGAGCTTAAGCCTAAACCAATGGATTTAGTAAACTCATCACATCTTCCCTCTGATTAGGGGTAATGAGAATACCTTAAGTGTGAAGTCAGATTCTCACACTTAATCACCTTTGGGGTAGGATTAAGATCATTAACCTACTTGTTGATTATTTAGATGTTTTTGTGGTTTTTGTTTAGTGTTAAGTAATGAGGTTAAGCCATAATCAAGGATTAAACAGACTCATTACACCATCCTAATAGAAGGATAATAGATGAGAATGTTTAAGCTGAGGAAAGCTCCTCAACTTAATCCATGATTAGGGATTAAACTCATGACAAAACAAGCCTTTGATTAAGTGGATTTTATTTAATGATATGATGAAGAAGTGATTTTTAGGGTTTGTAAGACAACTTGAGGGGGACTTGTCCATTAACACTAGGGTTAGTCCTTCTTAACCATTTAAGGAAGAATTAGAACCCTAATGCAAGGCCCAAGTTACAAGTGTAATGTCTTGATACTTATTAAGTGAATTGATTAAGAGATTTAAACACATTAAGGGTTTAACACTTAGGATTAAACTTATACACCCCATCCTAAGAGAAGGATGCAGGATGCAGGCATAAGCTTAATCACAAAGCCTTAAAACCTTTAGGGTTTAGTCCCTGATTATGAGATGAGAAGAGATGACTCAAAAGAGACACAAAGGTAAAACTATGAGGGGGGACTAATCAAAACCCTAATCATTGTCATGCTTGGTTGTTCCTAAGGTTTGTGAGGTTTTCAAGAGAAGTCTTCAATGGAACCACCAGGAAGCAGATGAAAGGATCAAGAGAAGCAAAACAACTTGCTTCATTCAAGAAGTCAAGTCACTTGAAGAAAGAAAGTGGGAAGAGGAAGAATGAGCAAGCTCAATCTCAAACACAAAGAAAAATGCAGCAATAGATGCAAGAGAGATGAAAAGAAAAGTTATGAGAAGTGAAGGCAAATTCACTTCTCAAAGTTACTTACCACCTGAAAGGTTAGAAAAGAAATGCAATGCAATGAAAAATAGGATGAGATGACATGATGCAAACCAAAACCAGAAGCACATATGTGATGCTAATGATGCTATGAGATGCTACAAACATGAGGCAGCACATGGAAATGGACATACAAGTTTATGAATGCAAATGAAGCAAGTTAGGAACCATGAACATACATGAAAAGTTATGAAGTGCACATGACATACAACATGGCAAAAACATGATGCAATGATCAAACATGCTTTCAATATGTCTTATGATGTCAAATGGATCAAATGGATGCTTGGAATGTCATGGCAAGTCATGCTATGCAAGAGAATGCAAGATGGATGCATATGGTAACCCAAATTGGGGTTCATGATCAATACATCAAACAAAAACCAAAATCAGAAGCAAACAAACATTATGAAAAATTGAAAATGCCACACAAAGGACCCCTAATCCTATACTAAACCAATGCCCAAAGGAGAAGCTTCAACTCCTAACCAAGCTCAAGTTGTGATTTTTGCAAGATTCTAGGGTTTTTAGGGTTTTCAAACAAGAAAATTAACAAACAAATTGAAAATGAAAGATCAAATCATGACCAATTTAATCTTACAAACTTCATGCTAAACACAATGCAATGCAAAAAGAATCAATGTCCAACTCTTCATGGATAGGCAGACATGATTTTTTGAACTTTGGATCAAAATAATGCACAAAAATGATTTTAATTCAATGGGAAATTCTTAAAATGCATCAAGATCAAAAAATAAATTCGGTTTGAAGGTTGGACAATGTTTCTAAATGTCTTAGAACATTTCATGAATTTTTTGGTGATTTTTAAATACCTAAAAGTATTTTTAATGAATTAATTTTCATTAATCAATTAAAAATAATCTTTTAAATATTTAAAAATACTTTTTTAATTCAAAAATGAAAATAAAAATATTTTTTGTGTCATAAAAATTAATGAAACTCTTGAGAAAAAATTTCATAATTTTTAGACAATTTTTACTATTTTAAATAAATTGTGCAAATAAAATGAAAAGAAATGAAATAAAAAACAAATAAATGGAGAAGTAATCAGAAGGAGAGGCTGAGATTGAGTCTGGATTCAAAATGGTTGACCGCGCGCGTGAATGGAGGGTCCAGATGGCTTCTGAGTTAATTAATTATGATTATCTTAAATAAACAAGATTAGGGCAAATGACTGAATCTGGACCATTCATGCACGCGGGAAGTCAACAAAGTCAAGCCATCCAACGCATGAAATTCAAATGGAATTAATTACACTGATTAAACCCTAATGATTTTCAGGTGGCCGGAGAAGACCTCCGGTCATCTTCTCCGGTGGGAACCCCACCTGAAAATCCCCAAAATCCACAAAACGCAACCTAAATGAAATCTAAACACACAGAAATGATTCCCACACTCCCCTGAATCAAAACCCCAAGCTAGAAATCATTTATTCTTCCTCAAACTCATGAATCGAGCAAAACATTTTTTAGGTCACAGAGTTTCAGAAAGCAATTAAACTCTCATCTCTCAACCATTTTCAAAACCAATGACATCAGGATGATCAGTGAAGCACATAGAACAATTTAAGAACTTAAAAAACGATTTCTGGAAAAAATGTTCTTGAGCTACCTGAGTTTCGAAGCTTTCAATCCTGCAACTTTCTGACCTCCCCTCTTGATGCAATCCACTCCACTTGATCCCCTGATGATGCTTGAATGCTTAGAAGGAGTTTAAGTTGGCTGGTTTGAGAGATTGAACAAGTTCTGTTCAAGCTCAGTTGAAAATGGTGATGGTGATTCAGGCTGTTTCAGGTCAATGTGGGTGGTTCTTTGTGATCAGGATAGTGAGTGGAGAAGGTTTGTGGAGTTTGTTTGTGTGTTTGTGAGCTGTGGAGAGAGATTCGAATGGTTTTGCTTCTGAGAGTGAAAATGGAGGAATGGTGTTCTTGCTGGTTTCAGGCTTAGGTTTTGCTTGGTTTAGGCTCTATGGAACATGGTGAAATGATTGGTGAAGTTGGTTTGAATGTTTGTGAGATGGGCAGAGAGATTCAAAGAGAAATGCAATTGGGGTGAGTTTTGTGTATGTGATGCTATGGTGTGTTTCAGCTTGGCCTCTTGATATGTTTGGCTTGCAAATGGATAGTATAAAATAATCCTATAGGTCAGATGATGTGACCTGGACTGTATTGATTGGTAAGTTCACTTTTGCAAAATGTCAACTTTGTTGTAAGAGAGGTATGGCTTGAGTTCTAGCTTGGTACAATGGCTAGGTCTGGCACAGCATGGTGTGTATGGGAGGCTAGCATGGTTCAGCATCCAATGTAACAAGTGGGTGAAGTGTCATGAGTGATTTTGCAACTTGCTTCAACTTTGGTTCTCATGTGATTTCCTTGTCCAACAAGCCATAAACCATGAGAAACTTGGTTCAAATCTGATTTTTAAGAGTTGCATGATGCTTGTGTAATGGTTTGATGACAATTAGAAGTTACAATTTGCCTTGGTTCATGATTTTGCAAATTTTCCTTTTAGTGCATAACTTGAAAATTAGTGATTTTTGCCAACTTTGTCACACCATAACTTTTGATCCAAAATGAATTAGGTCATGTTCTTGTACTTTTTGAAAAGGGAAAAATGTATTCTACAACTTTCATGACCAAAGTTTTTTCATTTGAAGCATTTTTGGATCAAAAAGCAAGGCTTGAAAAATGACCTAAATTGACAAATTCCTTAAAAGTCAACTATGCCCTAAAAAGTCAACTTTGCAAAAACTTCAAATTCTTGAATTTTGTGAACTTCAACCTTCTTCCATGATCAAATAAAGATCATATACACTCAAAATGATGAAGATCAACCCTTGGTTGGGTCATTGGGGGCCTCAGATGCCCTGATTTTGCACTGACTTGTCTGAAAAGTCAACTCTTGATCAGATGACTTCCCCATGGAATTTCTTCATGAAACTTGATATGCATACTCCCTATACCATATAGAGACCAATGGAAACAAGAATGACCAAAAAATTTGGAGTTATGGCCTCTGAAACCAAAACCCTAATTTTAGGTCAACTGTGCAGTCAAACTTGGCTCTGCACCCACACCAATCCCAATTCTTGTGATTCTTTGCATTTCTTGACTTTGAGAGGATGTAATATGATACTTGAACACATGTAGACCCCTTTGAAGTGATTGTTGACCTTTGGAATGGCTCAAGAAGCTCTGGGATTGCTCAGATCACAAACCCTAGATGCAGATGACTTTGAATCTATGCAGTGGATCAAAAATGTGGTATGAGATGATATGATTGTGTTTATGCATATGAAATGATCACAAGCCATGGTGTGAATGGGTGAGAGCAAATTTGGGGTGTTTACAAGGGGCAGCTGTTGCACCCCAAAATTTGCCCTCACAATACAAGACTTTGTGTGCTAAGAAGGTTCACAAGGTTCACAAGCTTCACAATGCTTTCAAGACCTTTCATGAGGTTCATGAAGTCTACAAGCTACTTTATGAAGGTTCACAAGGTTCACAAGCTTCCCAATGCTTTCATAACCTTTCATGAGGTTCATGAAGTCTACAAGTCACTTTATGAGGTTCACAAGGTTCACAAGGTTCACAATACCTCTCATGAGGTTCACAAGACATTTTATGATGGTTCACAAGGTTCACAAAGTTCACAATTGGTCAGAAGAGTTGACAATTCCCTCAGACAATGCACCTCCTAAGCAGTGCATCCAAAACTAGGGTTTTGATTTTAATCAGGATAAATGGACTTCCAAGACTTCAAGTGAGCTTCATAACATCTTATATGTGTGTAAGAACCCCCATGACAAGTTTCAAGACTTTTCTCAGAAGTTTGCTCAGTCAGATGATCAGATAAGTCAAAATCAGTCAATGCAGTTAAAAAGTCAAACTGAGGTCAACTGTGGTCAAACCAAAGTCAAACTTCATGATTTTTTGCCAACATCAAGTATATGAAGTAAAATTCATCATTTGATCAAGGGTTGATCATGATTCATCAAGGAGATTCCAGATCATCAAGAATCAGGAGTTTCTAAATTAGGGTTTCCTTAGTAAAAGTCAACTGAACTTTGACCAGCCATAACTTTCACATACTTCATCACCAAGTCTCCACTCAAAGCTCATTTTGAAGGAAATTGAATTCTCTACAACTTTGTGTCTCACAAGCCAAGCCCAAAAATGCTTCATTTGGAAGATATGATCTAAGACATTATAGGTCATTTCAAAAGTCAACAAAAAGTCAACAACTTCAAAAGGGCATAACTTGAGATTGGTAAATGATATGAACATGAAACCAGTGGGGTTGTTTAGAGGACTCTTCAAGCTTTCCAAAATGTCCAAAAACACCCTCATACCATTAAAATTGAAGGATATGTGCCCTTGCAAAGTTGGGAAATTTTGAGTTGGTTTATGATGAAAATGGAGGTCTAAAACCAATTTCTTCCAAATGGGCTTGCCAAATGATGACCCAACCCATACAATGACTTCATGCACGACCCAAACCATTAAAAATCAGAATTTTTATTATTTTATTTTTATTTATTTTGATTTAATTCATTAAAAATCATTTTAAATAAAAATAAAATATGAAAATGTAAGATTTGATGGAGATTAAGCTTCTAGAAAGTCTTAAATATTGATTTGAATTGAAGAGGAAGGAAATCATGAGATTTGGCCAAAAATAGCAAGCATTCACACATGAATATTGGATTTTTAAGGCATGATCAATTTGGATCTTTTCATATCAAATTCTTCATACAACCAATCAATTTTTTGACCTAGAATCAATCACCTATAAGTACTAAACACAACCCTATTGCAACACACGAATTCAGCAGCCTCAAGAGTAAGTTCCATTGTTCAAAAATCCTTCACAAAACTCACATTCGGTTTTTGATTTCCAGGGCTCTAGAAGGTAAAACAAGAACATAGCAAGACTCCTTGGACTTCCTTGATCATGAACCATCACTCATATGCATCAAAATCATGCCATATTGCTCAACCCGAAGCTTGCTTGTTCTTAAAAATATTTTTTTCGATTCCATTAATTGATGGCTTTTCATTGAATTTTGTTTGCATAATCTTGTTTGTGATGTTATGTAGATCGTTTCTGGACAAATAAACCAAAGCTTCACTGCCTAGAATGAATTCGGCTATGATTAGGGTTTGGACCTCCAAATTAGGGTTCTTCAATTCACTAAATATAAATGACTTTGAAGGACATAGGGATGTTGTGTGAACCATAAGGATCATAAAACACTAATTAATTTCATGAATTGGTACTGTTTTGCTGGAGTTTCATTTTCGTAGGTTTGAAACATTGAAGAACACGCAGCAAGATTCGCAGGAAAAAGGGCAGCAAGATTCGCAGGTAATATGGAGAAGAAGAAGCTGTTTGGCGCGTCCTGGGAAATTCAAATATTGTTTAAAATATTTTTTGTTTTAGTGTTGGTTGGTTGTCACAAGCGTGCAGCTTGTCTCAGTGGTAAGGCTGGTATGCGTATTGTATGATGGCACTGGTTCGATACTTGGCTGGGGGCATTTTTTTCTCTTATTTTTCAGGTTAGGCGTACATAATATATTATGATCTCTTGCCACACCATTAGCAGAATTGCTCACCTAGCTGGATGGTCATGTGTGTATGCGTTAGCTTGAAAGGTCCTGGGTTCAATCCTCCCCCAGGCCTTTTGCTTCTATTTATTTTTCTGATTTTTTCCAGGAAAAGCATAAAACCAATTCCTCCCCTTTTCCTTTCACCTGCGCGCTGATGGCCTGGTGGTGTGTCTTGCTGTTGGTAAACAAAGCCTCCTGGGTTCAAATCCCAGCCAGGTTTGTTTTGTTATTTTCTTTTATTTTACTTTATTATTTATTTTATTTTGTTTGTTTAATTAATTTAGGTTTTTGCTAATAATTATATATAATAAAATAATTTTATAAAATGTTTCTCCAAAGTTTTCCAATATTCAAAAATCATGTTTTTCTTAATTCAAAAAAAATTATTATTTTCTTTATTATGTGATTAAATCATAATGTACATATATTTATTAAAATAATTTTGTATAATTAAAATGAAAATCCTTAAATATTTTTCTAAACAAAACCTTAATTTTAGAGACCCTAGTTTATCTTTTCTAAATAATTATTAAAAATCTAATTTTTATTTTCTAATTTTTAATATAATTATTATATACATATTTATTTAATATAATTTTTGTAAATATAATATTTAATATAAAATCTTGTAAATATAATTATCATGTACATATTTATTTAATATAATTAATTTTAGTAAATATAATTATAATCAAAAATTTTTTCTAAATTATATATAAATAATTTTTAATATGTGTTTTAGAAATAATTAAACCTATGATAATTTAATCTTGTAATATGTTTAAAAATAATTTAATAATTTGTATATAAATGTTATAATAATTATTTAATTGTTCATGTTTCCTCTTATTTCTAAATAATTGTCTATATTAAAAATCTAATCTTTTGTTTATTATTTTAATTATGTTCTTATAATATTTTTGCTAATTCCATTTATTTTAATTATTGTTATTATTACTAATCATATAACTAATCCATTTATTTTTTAATTATGCTTATTATTATTATTTCACTAACCTTATTTCTTTTTTTATTTTATTATTATTATTACTAACCCCTTATTATATTTATTATTGCTTATTTTTGCTTATTATTTATATTTTGCTTCTATATTTATTTTTTGCTATTTATTTTTTAATTGCTTATTATAATTATTGTAATTGCTCCTTGGTGTAATTTTTGTAAATATTTAAATTATTTTATTTTTATGCCATGGTTAGTAAAATAGGGAGTGTAAACATGTATTATATTTAAAATTGAATTTAGATCATTTTAATTAAAAGATAAATTAAATTAAACACTCACACACGTAAGTCGATTTTTAATCGCCGTCTCACTTTCTAGGGTTACCTCTCAATGTTGCCTATTCATAAAGTCAAGTGGGGTGTATAAAGCAAAGTCTCTTAAAAAGAAAAGTCATCAAGTCCCTTAAATGGTTGCCTTCACAAAAGATCTTGTCCCGTTCGAATAATGATGACAGTCCCTCCTAAATGCTTAATACACCCCACAATTGCCTTCCTTAAACAGATGTCCCTCATATGTCCCTCACATCCAAGGTAATGACTACCTATTCCTTAATAATAGGGATAGTCTTACCATTTAAAGGATAAAGAACAGAAAGACTTAAACTTTAGGGTAGGTTCCTCATAGTTGCTTGCTCATTTCATTTAAAAACTTTTCAAACACTTTACAAATTTCAAACAAATTTTCAAACACAAGTTTTTACGCATCCGTACATGGATCATTATTAACTCTTATGAAAATTTTTATTCACACACTTCACATTTTCAAAAACAATTCAAAGTGAGCTAAGTAACTAAGAGCCCATGGATAACCATGGATGTAAAGGGTGCTAACACCTTCCCTTTACATAACCTACCCCCCGGACCCAAAAATCTTTTAAAAGGTCTTTCCTGTTCTTTTATGCCTTTCCTTTGGATAAAATAAAAGTCGGTGGCGACTCTTGCTATCCGCAACATAACTAAAGTCAGTTCTCCCACCGTGTTACAGAACTGGCGACTCTGCTGGGGATTTAATTAAAGAGGGGTACCCTTAGGAATTAAGATCACTTTAAATTGTTTTGTTTGCTTTATATTATCTTGTTGGGGTACTCTTATGTGTGAAAGGTCCTAACCCGGATCTAGTGTACCTTAGGTAAATGGCAATAGACCAAGGAAACTGTACGACGTATATCGATACGGTTGATCTGGTGGCCATAGTTAGTGTGACTTCTTGGTTGGTGCTTATGTTCCTTAAGTCAAGTTGAGGATAATATGAGGCTGCCATATGTTGTAAATGCACTAACTAACTTTTAGAACCCTAGTTATCCCATCTTGGCCTTTAGAAAGTAGTGAGGTAACCGGCTTTGGTGCAGACTGAAGTTGGTTGACACTCGATACTACGCTCATTGAGATCTTAAACTTGGAGGGTTTTGGTTGGCAAGTAAGTTTCCTTCTGATCAACCACCCTTGTGAAGGATCAATGATATTGAGATCCCTTAGAACCTGGTTACTTTTGTAGGACAGGATGAACCATCTAACTTCAGGGGAGGGTATTTACCTTAAACCTCATGCATGCCTTTAAACCTAGGGCTATGGTGTGACTTGTTTGTGTGTGCCACATGTTTGTGATTGAGCATAACATCATGACATCATCATGCATCATAAGCATAGCATTTTCACTAACCATTTCAAGGACCAAAGGATTTATCTTTGTTCTTTGTTGCAGGTTATGGCTTCTGCTCGTAGAAACACCATCAGGATCAACTTTGTGGGCATACCTGCTAAGCTTAAAGAGTTGGTTTCTCAAGTGTCTGATCATTCCCAGTTCAACAAGAGACATGGTCACCTATTGGATCTAGTCACCTCAGGGTTCAATGAAGACATGATGAGTGTCCTGTTTCAGTTCTTTGACCCTAAGCACCACTATTTTACATTCCCTGACTATCAGCTGGTTCCTACAATGGAGGAGTTCTCTAAACTTCTGGGTATACCTGTTCTTGATCAAAGACCCTTCACAGGCTTGGAGAAGGAACTTAAACCAGAGGTTATTGCTGCAGCTCTACATCTGAAGAAGTCTGACATTGTTCTAGAAACGAGAAGTGGAGTCAAGGGTATTCTTGCTAAAGTGTTGATAGAGAAGGCTCAAATGTTCTTGAAGGCTATGAGTCATGATGCTTTTGAGGAGATCTTAGCCTTGCTGATATATGGCTTAGTATTGTTCCCCAATCCAGATCAGTTCATAGACGTTCATGCCATCAATATATTCCTGAGTCACAATCCAGTGCCTACATTGCTTGGAGACATCCTGCATTCTCTTCACACCCGTACTACAAGGGCAAGAGGAACTTTGATGTGTTGCATACCTTTGCTTTCTAGGTGGTTTATTTCTCACCTTCCTCGTTCAGTAATGAAGAATGAGCAAGGGTTCAGGTGGTCCAAGAGGATCATGTCACTTTCTCACTCAGATATCCATTGGTGCTCCAGATCTATGGAGAATGTCACCATCATCAACCGTTGTGGGGAGTTCCCTAATGTGCCACTTCTAGGCATAAGAGGAGGCATCACCTACAACCCCTCTCTAGCTTTACGACAGTTTGGTTACGCTCGGAGTGATGGTCCACATGACATGTTGATTCAGGGCATTGTGTTTGATTACGACAACAATCTTCAGGGTTACCGTCAGAGATTCATACGAGCCTGGGGAAAAGTAAACAGGATTGACAGCAAGACACTGGAGCCTAAATACACTATTCCTATGGAGGCTTATCTCAGATGGGTACGATCTCGTGCTCAGACTCTCATGATGCCATATCCTGCCGTCCTACCAGTTACCATGGAACCTGTTGCTGAAGGAGACACAGCTTATACCATCCTTCACCCAGACATGCCTACTGATATGGAAGACTTGCAGAGATCATGGATCCAATTGAAGGAGCAAAGGGATACTTTCGAGGCTCATTACAAAGCAAGCCAAGAAAGAATCCTGGAACTAACAAAGCAACTTCATGAAGAACGAAACCTCAACTCATACCTCAACACAAAGAGGAAACGTCCATGGGAGACTTAAAACCCCATCTGTTGTACTTATTTTATTTAATTTTTTGTAAGCCTAAAAGGCAAAACAAAGTTATTACTAATAAAAGTTTACCTTCTTGTTTGTTTAAGCAAATTTAAATCCTGCGGTCCTTGAAAACATTGCATATGCATCCACATATCATTTCATTGCATCACAGGTTTATAATTGTGCACAGGTTTCTCATCTTCTCGCTGTTTATTTCAGCAATGGCTCTTGAACAATCAGTTAAGGATCTCCAGGCACAAAATGCACAGTTCCAAGAGCTGATCTTGAACCTGTCCAAGGGGCAGGATGAATTGAAGGCACTGCTGGCCAAGAAGACTAAGAAGACTAGAAGGTCAGCTGGTTTGATCAACATGGGAAGAAGGTTCAAAGGTCTTGCCAAGACCAAAGAACCAGTTGAAGACTATGAATCTGAGGAATCTGAAAAAGAGGGAGGCAGTCTCCACAACACTATGGGGGACTCTGATTATGAGGCTAACTACTACCATGAGCCTAATGAAGACAAATTCAAGATGCTGGTGGATAGGATGGATGCCATGGAATTGCAGAAGTCATCTGGGCTGGATTTTGAGGATTTGAGTCTGATATCTGGGGTAGTCATACCCATTGGTTTCAAGGTTCCTACATTTGTTGTTTATGATGGGGTCTCGTGTCCCAAGCTGCATCTGAGGTCTTATGTCAGAAGAATTCAACCTCACACTGCTGATAAGAAACTGTGGATCCATTTCTTTCAAGAGAGCTTATCTGGAGCTCAGCTGGAGTGGTATTATCAGTTGGAGAGTGTCAACATCAGGGACTGGAATGATCTTGCTGAAGCTTTCTATAAGCAGTATCAATACAATGCTGACTTAGCCCCCACTCGCATGCAACTGCAAAGCATGTCTATGGGTGCCAAAGAAAGTTTTAAGGAGTATGCCCAGAAGTGGAGAGATCTAGCTGGAAGAGTTCAACCCCCTTTGACTGACAGGGAATTGGTTGATTTGTTCATGTGTACGCTGAGTGGTCCGTTTTACAGTCATCTCATTGGAAGCTCATCATCTGGCTTCACTGAGTTAATCATGACAGGAGAGCGAGTAGAAAATGGTATAAAGAATGGTAAGATCCAAGTGGGTACTTCTTCATCAGGTGCTGCAAAGAAGCCTCCCACTGGGAAGAAAGAATCCAATGCTGTTTATGGTCAACCTGATCGTAACAGAAGGCATCAGTCTGTTAGTGCAGTTCATATTTCAAATCCAACTCCTGCAACAACAGAACAGCCTCAGGGCAACCAACAGAGGGCTAGAAGACAGTTCACGAAGATCAACATGTCAATGGCACAGGCATTGCAACATTTGTTGAAGGCTGAACTTATTACTTTGAAAGAGGCTCCTCAGAATCCTAATGTTACCTCTCCCAGGTACAACCCCAATGCACGGTGTGCATACCATTCAAACTGTCAAGGACATGATACTAATAACTGCTGGATCTTGAAGAACAAAATTCAAGATATGATTGATGCTGGAGAAATTGAGTTTGATCCTCTAGGTACTCCAAATGTGATTACTGCTCCAATGCCAAACCACGAGAAGACTGTCAATGCCATTGATGAAGATCTACATATCTATGCAGTTGCAGAGTTGACCACGCCATTGTCTGTTATCAAGAAAAAGTTAGTACAGGCTGGGCTCTTCCCAGGTTGTCATGAAGATTGTTTGTATTGTACCTATAAGCCGGATAGTTGCTGGAGATTGAGAGATGGAATTCAGCGTCTCATGGATAAGTATACTATAGTGTTTGAGAAGACTCCATCGTCTGTAGAAAGTATGGTGGATCATATTACTCAAGGTAGGAAGGTTGAAGAGGTTGACATGGTTGACAGAGTGCCAGTAAGAATCACTTCCAAAGGACCTATCAAAATCACTCATCAAGGTCCAATCAAAATTACTGCTGAAGGTCCTGTGAAAGTTGTTGCTGAAGCCAGAGTGGCTCCCATGGTCATTACTACTCCTGGTCCTATTCCATATACGTTTGATAAAGCTGTGCCTTGGCATTATGGATCTGATGTCTACATCCATGGTGTTAAGCAAGAGCCCTTAGCTGATGTGCCTGTTGATATTGATAATATTGCTGGATCCAGTAAGATCACACGTAGTGGAAGAGTCTTCTCTCCTCCAGTTGCTCCCAAGAATGTAGTTGCTCCTGCTGCTACTTCCACTACTGATGCTAGGGGCAAAGGCCCTGTTATTGAACCTGTATCTACTGATGTGCCAGTTGCTGATGATCTCTCGAAGCAAATGGAAGAAGTATTGAAAATCATTCGCAAAAGTGATTATGACATTGTTGATCAGTTGGGACATACTCCCTCAAAGATTTCTATGTTGTCCTTGTTGTTATGTTCTGAGGCTCATGCCAAGTCCTTGATCAAGTTTCTGAAGACTGCACATGTACCCAGTGCAATTTCTGTGGATCAGTTTGAGAATTGTGTTGCCCACCTGACCTATGACAATGGGTTAGGATTTTCTGATGCTGATTTGACCCCTGCCAAGAGGGATCATAACAGGGCCTTGCATATCTCAATTGAATGCAGGGGCACTACCCTGTCACACGTATTGATAGATAATGGTTCCTCTCTGAATGTGTTTCCCAAGGAAGTCCTGAAAAAGCTGAGTCCTGAAGATGCTGTGCTGAAGCCCAGCAATATTGTGGTAAAGGCTTTTGATGGTTCCAGAAGAGTAGTGCATGGGGAAATTGATCTTCCAATCAAAGTTGGCTCCCAGGTTTTTACTGCTACATTTTATGTGATGGATATTCGTCCTTCATACTCTTGTCTGCTTGGTCGTCCCTGGATCCATGGGGCAGGTGCTGTAACCTCCACATTACATCAGAAGCTAAGATATCCGGTGGAAGGAAAGGTTGTTACTGTCTATGGAGAAAAAGAATACTTTGTCAGCCATGTGAATACTTTCAAGTATCTGGAAATGGAAGGTGAATACATTGAGACTCCGTGTCAGACGTTTGAAGTGGTTCCTTGGGTTGGTAATGATTATGTAGCTCCTCCTGTTGCGAAGAAAGTTCCTGTGGTCACCAGAAAACCTCCAACAATGGCAATGGCTTCCCTCAATGATGCTAGAGCTGTGGTGGATGAAGGTGGTTGTACTATTTGGGGTCAGCTTCCTGATATTCCATACAAGTCTGACAAGTTTGGTTTGGGTTTCACTTCAGAGTCCCAGAAGGCTGTTCGTCGTGCTCGTGTTGTTCGTATCACCAATCAAGGGGTTATGAAAGATCAGATCAATGCTGTGGGAGACTATGAGGAAGACTACAACTTGGATGCTTAGATTTTTCCTACTGTGGGTGCTGGACTCAATAATTGGAAAGCTGAAGATGTTATCCCTATCTCCTTTAGTCAGGAGTAAATACTATTACTGTGTTGTTTTTAAGTTTGTAATTTCTGAACAATTAAAACTCTCAAGCCTTGTGCCTTACCCGGGGCACAATGGCGTGCTTGTTACGGGCTGCCATTTCATTTGCATACCTCATTCAATAAAATCAATAGACGTTTCGTTTTCGTAAATATTGTGTTCCCTGTCTTTCTTTTCTTTTATTTTTGTTTTATCAGCTATGTGTTCTTACACACACCCACATCACTAAAATGCAGATCCTCATCCACTCTGGATCCTGTTGATAACAGTTCTACTATTGCCAATTATAATTTCGAGAATCCGATCTATCAAACTGAAGACGGAAATGAGGACGATTGTGAAGTACCTGTAGAGCTTGCTAGGTTGTTACAACAAGAGAAAGCTATACAGCCACATAAAGAGCCAGTCGAAGTTGTGAATCTGGGAACTGAAGAAAACAGGAAAGAGGTCAAGATAGGGGCTGATTTAGAGGATAGTTTCAAGAGCAGGTTGATTCAGATGTTACGTGACTATGTGGAGATCTTTGCTTGGTCTTATAAAGATATGCCAGGGTTGGATACAAACATTGTGGTTCACCGTTTACCAGTAAAAGAAGATTGTAGTCCAAAGAAGCAGAAGGTTCGTCGTATGCGTCCTGAGATGTCAGAAAAGATCAAAGCAGAGGTAATGAAACAATTTGATGCAGGGTTCTTAGCTGTGACTTCTTATCCTCAGTGGGTTGCAAATGTGGTACCAGTTCCTAAGAAAGATGGTAAGGTACGTATGTGTGTAGACTATAGAGATTTGAACAAAGCTAGCCCCAAAGATGACTTTCCACTTCCTCATATTGATGTTCTGGTAGACAACACTGCCCAGCATAAGGTATTCTCTTTTATGGATGGTTTCTCTGGTTACAATCAAATCAAGATGGCTCTTGAAGACATGGAGAAGACAACATTTGTTACACAGTGGGGCACTTTTTGTTATAAGGTGATGCCATTTGGTTTGAAGAATGCAGGGGCAACATATCAGCGTGCTATGGTGGCTTTGTTTCATGATATGATTCATCATGAGATAGAGGTGTATGTGGATGATATGATAGCCAGGTCTCAGAATGAAGAAAAACATCTTGATCATTTGCATAGATTGTTTGAGAGGTTGAAGAAATACAAGTTGAGATTGAACCCAAACAAGTGTACTTTTGGAGTTAGATCTGGAAAGCTCCTGGGTTTTATTGTCAGTGGAAAAGGTATTGAAGTGGATCCTGCAAAAGTGAAAGCTATACGAGAGATGCCAGCTGTCGCTCCCGATAAATGAAGCCGGGTCAGATAAAGGTACAGACGCGAACGGTCGGCGAGAGGGACAATGAGAACACACAGCCGTGAACTCACTGGAGATGAATAGAGTCGCCAGCTAGGCATTTTTATCCCGGAGGAAAGGTAATGCTGCATAGACCTAGAAAGATATGGATAAGACGGTTGCGAACCAGAGAGACTGAGAAAGGGGGTTGGTTACAACCTGGGAAGGTATTAGCACCCAGATTGTCCGCCGTACTCGACGGGATCCACGCTTAAGAGATTTGTGTTTTAAAGGGGTAGTGTCAGTGCAATCTGTGTATAAAAGAGCTGAAACAAGATGTACAGGTGTCAGTGTAAAAGAAATGAAATGTGTAAACGATGTGAAGTATGAAAGTGTCAGTGTAAGAACAAGGTGAAATGCTCAAGATCATGAGGCTAAAGAATGAAGCTAGAAAGAGGGGGAATATACAGAGACTTTTGTTCGATAACTGTTAAGTTATGCCTACGTATCCTCTCGTGCAATGAGGAAGTCAGAACACCGTAGTTCGACCCAAAGAGACTGAAAGATGAATTGACTTGTGGACTGCTTGCTTGTCAATGCTCAAGTGTATGACCTGTCTGGCTCAGGTGCAAACTGTCTTGCATTAGACGGAAGAAGCAAGTTCTCATTTATGAGTGAAGGTGATGAGAAAAGAACCCCGAAGGAGACGATTATTGTTTGTTTTTTGAGTTTTCAATCTTTTATTGCTTTTGGAAATTTGTCATAAGAAAATGAGCTTAAGCCTAAACCAATGGGTTAGTAAACTCATCACATCCTCCCTCTGATTAGGGGTAATGAGAATACCTTAAGTGTGAAGTCAGCATCTCACACTTAATTACCATGATGTAGGATTAAGATCATTAACCTACTTGTGATTATTTAGATGTTTTTGTGGTTTTTGTTTAGTGTTGAGTAATGAGGTTAAGCCATAATCAGGGATTAAACAGACTCATTACACCATCCTAAAAGAAGGATGATAGATGAGAATGTTTAAGCTGAGGAAAGCTCCTCAACTTAATCCATGATTAGGGATTAAACCCATGACAAAACAAGCCTTTGATTAAGTGGATTTTACTTAATGATATGATGATGAAGTGAATTTTATGATTTGTAAGACAACTTGAGGGGGACTTGTCCATTAACACTAGGGTTAGTCCTTCTTAACCACTTAAGGAAGAATTAGAACCCTAATGCAAGGCCCAAGTTACAAGTGTGATGTCTTGATATTTATTAAGTGAATTGGTTAAGAGATTTAAACACATTAAGGGTTTAACACTTAGGATTAAAGTTATACACTCCATCCTAAAAGAAGGATGCAGGCATAAGCTTAATCACAAAGTCTTAAAGCCTTTAGGGTTTGGTCCCTGATTATGAGATGAGAAGAGAAGACTCAAAGAGAGACACAAAGGTAAAAACTAGGAGGGGGACTAATCAAAACCCTAATTCATTGTCATGCTTGGTTGTTCCTAAGGTTTGTGAGGTTTACAAGAACAATCTTCAAAGGAGCCACCAGGAAGCAGATGAACAAGACCAAGAGAAGCAAAGTGACTTGCTTCATTCAAGAAGTCAAGTCACTTGAAGGAAGAAAGTGGGAGGAACAAGCATGAGCAAACTCAAACTCAAGCACATATAGAAATGCAGCAATGCATGCAAGAGAGATGAAAAGAAAAGTTATGAGAAGTGAAGGCAAATTCACTTCTCAAGTTTACTTACCACCTGAAATGTTAGAAAGAAATGCAATGCAATGCTAGATGGGATGAAATGGTATGATGCTAGACCAAACCAGAAGCATATTGATGATGAAAATGACGCTATGAGGTGCTATGAACATGAGGCAAGGCATGGAGATGCTCATACAAGATCATGGATGTAAATGATGCAAGTTAAGGAGCATGAACAATCATGGAAAGTTGTGAAGCCTACAAGACAAATGACATGGCAAATATGCAATGCAATGATCAAACATGTTTTCTATATGTCTTAAGATGTCAAATGAATCATAGGCATGCACAAAATGCAAAGGCAAGTCATGTTATGCAAGAGAATGCAGGAGGGATGCAAAAGGAAGCCCAAATTAGGGTTCATGAATCAAACAACAAACAAAAACCCAAAACAGAAGCAAACCCTAAGATAAAAAATGGAAAATACCACCCAAAGAAACCCTAAACCTATACTAAACCAAGGTCCAAAGGGGAGGTCTCAACTCCTAACCAATCTCAAGATATGAATTTTCTAAGTTATTAGGGTTTTTTAGGGTTCTAACAAAAGAAATGTCAAACAAATAGAAAATGCAAGATCAAATCATGGCCATTTTATCTTAGAAACTATATGCTAAACACAAAACAAAGCAAAAAGAATCAATGTCCAAACCTTCTCCAATAGGCAGAAATGAATTTTTGAACCCATGATCAAAATAATGCATAAAAAATGATTTAATTCAATGAAAAATTCTTAAAATGCATCAAGATCAAAAAAGAAATTTGGTTTGAAGGTTGGACAATGTTTCTAAATGTCTTAGAACATTTCATGAATTTTTTTGTAATTTTTAAATACCTAAAAGTATTTTTAATTAATTAATTCCCATTAATCAATTAAAAATAATCTTTTAAATATTTAAAAATACTTTTTTAATGATAAAAAATAAAATAAAAATGTTTTTGGGTCTTAAAAATTAAATAAACTTTTAGGAAAAAGTTTCATAATTTTTAAGAATTTTTAACTATTTTTAAATAATTATGCAAAACAAAAGAAAAAGAAAAGAAAATAAATGAATTAAATCTGAATTAATTGGAAGTCAACAGATCCTATGGTGGAGATTTAAACTGGCCAGCGCGCGCATTGACTACCCGCCACATCTTACGGCTCAAATTCAAACTTGCTAATTACACTGATTAAGCCCTAATTGTGCCCTAATGACATTCAGGCGACCGGAACAGTGTTCCGGTCGTCTTCTCCGGCCATCCCCAAAATCAATCTCTCTCCCTAGGCCATTTTAAGAGCTCTAACTCTCCAGAAATCATCTTCCACTCATCCTAAACACGAATCCATCATCAAATCACATTTAAACTCACACACAAACAAGAATCGAAGCAATGAAATTTCTAGGTCAAACTTTCATAACAACATAACATGCTCATTTCTGGCTTATTTTCAAAAGTAAAGAGATCCCAATGATCAGTGTAACATGCACAACAAGATTTTAACAAGAGAAATAAGTTCTGGGAAAAAAGTTCATGGTGTCACCTGAGATGGAGCTCTTGATTCAGGAGCTCTTTGGATGATCCTTTGGCTCAATCTGGTCCCAATGGTCCACCTTTGAAGCTTTGGATGCTTAGTTGGAGTTTAAGCAACCTCCTGAGTGAGTTTGCAGCAGCTCTGACCAAGGGAGGGTGAAAATCGTATCTGAGATACAGGGTGTTTCAGGCCAAAACAAAGGGTGGTTTCTGGTCAGTGAGGTGAGTGGAGATTGTTGGTGGAGTTTGTTCTTGTGTTTGAGGTTTGTGGAGGGAGATTCGAAGGAAAATGCAGGCTGAGATGAAAATGGTGAAGTGGCTTTGTGGTTGGTTTCAGGCCTGTGTTCTTGGTGCTTTGTGGTCTATGGAGCAAGGTGAGTTGATTAGTGAAGATGGTTTGAGTGTTTGCAAGTTGTGGAGGCAGATTCGAAGCAAGTTGCAAGATGAGGTGATTTTGTGAATGTGATGGTATGAGATGTTTCAGCCTTGCCTTGTGTTATGTCTAGCTTGCAAATGGTCCACATAACTCTCTCTCATTGGTCAGTTGACAAGACATGCCCTTTATTGATTGGTAAGTTACCTTTTGCAAAAAGTCAAATAATGTGTAAGAGAGGTATGGCTCATGATCTAGGCAAGTACATGGGCTGGGCTGGCTCAGCAAGGGTGAGGGAGAGGTCTAGCAAAGCTCAGCATCCAATGTCACAAGTTGTGGGAAGCATGATCATGAGTTTTGCAACTTGTGACTTTTTGTTCACATGTGACCTTTTTTGTCCAACCAAACATAAAACCATGGGCATTCTTAGTTCATTTCTGATTTTTAGGACTTAGAGAAAGTTTATGTGCTGGTTTGAAATGAACTAGAGGTTGCAATATGCATTGGTCCAAGACTTTGCAAAATTTCCATTTGAGGCATGCCTTGAAAATCAATGATTTTAGCCAACTTTGCATTGCCATAACTTTTGATCCAAGAAGAGTTTGATCATGTTCTTGTACTTTTTGAAAAGGGAAAGATGAGATCTACAACTTTCATGACCAAAGTTTTTCCATTTGAAGCCTTTTTGGATCAAGAATCAAGGCTTGAAAAATGACCTAAAATGATGCATTCTTGAAAAGTCAACTATGCCCAAAAAGTCAACATTTGCAAAAACCCTAAATTCTTGATTTCTATGAACTTCAACCTTCTTCCATGATCAAATAAAGATCATATACACTCAAAATGATGAAGATCACCCATTGGTTGGGTCATTGGGGGCCTCAGATGCCCTGATTTTACACTGACTTGTCTGAAAAGTCAACCCTTGATCAGATGACTTCCCCATGGAATTTCTTCATGAAAATTGATATGCATACTCCCTATACCATATAAAGAGCAATGGAAACAAGAATGACCAAAAAATTTGGAGTTATGGCCTCTGAAACCAAAACCCTAATTTTCAGTCAACTGTGCAGTTTGACCTGGCTCTGCATCCACTCAAACCCTAGTCCTTGTGATTCCTCTGCATTTTTGACTTTGAAGAGATGGAATATGATGATTGAACACACATGGACCCCTTTGAGTTGATTGGTGGCCTTTGGAATGGCTCAAGATGCTTTGGGATTGTTCAGATCACAAACCCTAGGTGCATATGCCTTAGAAACTATGCAGTGAATCAAAAAATGAGATGTGAGATGATATGATTGTATTTATGCATATGAGTATGATCACAAGCCATGGTGTGAATGGGTGAGGGCAAATTTGGGGTGTTTACAGCTGCCCCTATTCAAACATGAGTTAGCTGTGCAGGATGTAAGCGACGGCTTAACAGGCAAACAAGATAACTTGTGGTTGAATACCAAAGACAGTCCAAAATTTGCACTCACAGAATGAAGAAGAAAAAATAAAGAAATAAAGTATATTGTAAAGTGTGGGAGACGGAGGACGACCGTCGAGCAGAGGACGACTGCCGGGTAAAGAGCAATGACGGGGACGGCCGACATGCTGGGAAAGTGCTGAAAATAAAGCAATGACGGGGACGGCCGACATGCTGGGGATAAAAGGTAAAGCAAAGACGGGGACGGCCGACTAGCTGGGAAAAAATAAGAAATTATGATGGGGACGGCCATCAAGATAAAGCTGTAAAATTCTCTGGGGATTAATGAAACATGACGGGGACGGCCATCAAGTTCATAAAGGAACGTAACCAACGATGGGGACGGCCATCGGGTTGAAAAGGAAAAGGGACCACGACGGGGACGGCCATCGGGTTAAAGAATAAACGAAATAAACAGATGATGGGGGACGGCCATCAAAGGTGAAGGACGATCACCTAGCAGGGTACGGCTGCTCTGTTGGGGATAAAAGAAATATGATGGGGACGGCCATCAAAGGTGGAGGACGACCACCTGGCAGGGTACGGTTGCCGAAAATATCAACGATGGGGACGGCCATCGGATAGAAAAGGTCAACGATGGGGACGGCCATCGGACGAGCATGATGGAGGACGACCATCAAGAAGTGGAGGACGACCACTCAGCAGGGTACGGCTGCTCTCGGGGTTTATCATGACATAGGACGAATGCCAGATAACCAAAATCAACAATGGGGACGGCCATTGGATAAAATGATGAAGGACGATCATCAAAAGGTGGAGGACGACCACCTGGCAGGGTACGGCTGCCGAAAAAGATCAATGATGGGGACGGCCATCGGACGAGCATGATGGAGGACGACCATCAAGAAGTGGAGGACGACCACTCAGCAGGGGACGACTGCTCTCGGGGTATCATAACACAGGACGAGTGTCAGATAAAAGAAAGATGCTTTGTTGGCGATCTACTGGGGATATAGTAAACACGGACGAGTGTTCACAACCAAGAAAGGAAAGTATAAGTGTTTGGTATTGTGTATAGATTAAAGATGCGGACGAGCATCCTTAGACTATGATACGGACGAGTATCATGTAGAAACAAATACTGACACGTGTTCAGAGATGATGATACGGACGAGTATCAACTGGTTAACAGAGAACACGGACGAGTGTTGAATCTGAAGGGACTCTTCTAGGGAATAGTAGACACGGACGAGTGTCTATATTCAAGAAGACATAAGTGTTTGAAACAGTGTATGGATTAAAGATGCGGGCGAGCATCCTTAAGACTATGATACGGACGAGTATCATGTAGAAACAAACACTAGACGCAATGTTCTGAGATGATGGTACGGACGAGTACCAACTGGTTAACAAAGAACAGAGACTACTGTCGAATCTGTGGGGATATAACTGGTATATACAAGATACGGACGAGTATCTGCAAAAGTGTACCATGAGTAGTGAGCATATATAGATGAGTGTTTTAACTGCTGGGGAGAATGACACGGACGAGTGCCAAGAGAGAAAAGTGTATAATATCAACAAGTATATGGGTTGTAAAAGTGTAAGCGACTGCGCTGGGGATATGACACGGACGGGTGTCAGGAAAGTGTATATATAGATATGTGTGGGTGCAAAGAGGATGTCTTTGGCTTTCTGCTGGTAATATGACACGGACGGGTGTCATGAAGTATCTGTAATACGGGTGATTTTGTTTGTAGAGAAAGTTCAGGCGACTTTACTGGGGAGTGATGATACGGACGGGTGCCAAAAGGTGTATATACTGGTGTTTGTGATTTGTGAGGCAACTGCTTTTGCTGGGACTCTGGTGGGGGTTTTTTCTGTACAATGATGATGAACGGTTATTATCCACAAGTGTCAATTCATAACATGGCTTATGATTATGCTATGTATTTGATTTTTTTGCCGTAATGCTCCGTATTAGACGGAATGCTACGCTCTGAGGGGATAGTATGATGTGAATGCTATGATTATGCAAAGATAACAAACCGGGATTCGGATCCCGTTGCTGCGAAGATCTCTGGTCGATCTGTTTGAAAAGGACCTCCCAGCTGGGGATGAGATCATTGGTAGATCCAATTAAGATGATATTTGCTTGGGGATATAGGTCACTGGTTGACATATCCTTGTAATACGGGACCCAGCTGGGGTTTGTAGAAGCTTTCTTCACTCTGTTGTGGTCTTCCTGCGCTGCTCTTCTGGATAGAGGCTGAAGATTCTGTGGGGAGATGATTCCCTGACTCCTGTACTCAGCTGAGGATGAAATGGCAACTCGGCTGGGGAATTATGAGAGGCAACTCAGCTGGGGAAGGCAACAAGAGGCAACTCGGCTGGGGATAGAGCATTCCAGATGCTGAGATTGAGTGTATGTTGATTTGGCAACTTTGCTGGGGAAGCGGGCACCTTCCAGCGCCACGTGGAAGATAGACCGAGTTGATAATGATTCGCCGGCTTGCTGAGACGTAACTCGCGTGCCCCAGGTTGCGTTCTGGATATCTGCAATCCTGCAAAGATAAGGAAACGCACAAAAGGTCCCGAGGTATCTTCTACTGGATTCCATCATAGGAGTTTAAGTACTTTCGAGAGTAATCATATTCCCTGCAAGCATGTGTTTCATTTTCTTTCTTTTTAGTGAAAAACATCTGTACTTATGCAATTAGTTTTTTAGAGACATCAGACATTCTTTGCAAATAAAATGTACAAAACGAAACATGACTGAAAAATCTGATTTTATTAATTCATGTGCCCTGAATTGGCAAGATACAGTCAAGGAAACATATCTCCTGAAATGAAGAGACTGTTACAAATTGAGAAACAAAATGCTGGCGATGTTGACGAGGCTTTCAAGGAGCTTCCTCTTCTGCTATGACTCGTATGACAATGACGTTCTTCTCGTCTTGCTTTCTGGAGAGAGTTGATTCTGATTGAAGCTTGATCCTTTGTAGCTTACCAAGTTGTAGATAATGCAGACGAATTCAGAATGCAGTTGTTCGCTTATTCCCTTATTTTGCATGGATCGCCCTTTCGAGTTTTCAATCCATCGGGATACCCATTTTTGCCTGAGCTGTCCAATGTGGCTTTTCAACTCAGCGGGTGTACATTTTTGTTTATTTCCCTTATTTTTGCCCGAGTCTTTTATTCTGTTTTTGACTCGCCGGGATGCCCTATTTTTGCCTGGACTTACATTCTGTTTTTATGTCCAGCGGGTCATTTTATGCGAAGTATTTTTTAACTGCATCTGAATTCACAGGGGACGGGAAATCTTCACCATCCATGGTGCTGAGCATCAGCGCTCCACCAGAGAAAACTTTCTTTACAACGAATGGTCCTTCATAATTTGGAGTCCATTTGCCCCTGTGGTCTGTATGAGGAGGGAGGATTCTCTTCAGCACAAGATCCCCTACTTGGTACTCTCGATGCCTGACTTTCTGATCAAAGGCTTTCTTCATTCTCTTCTGGTATAACTGCCCATGACAAATTGCAGCCAATCTTTTCTCTTCAATCAGACTCAGTTGTTCGAATCGGGACCGAACCCATTCTGCTTCACTCAGTTTAACATCCATTAATACCCGTAACGAGGGTAGTTCAACTTCAACAGGTAGGACTGCCTCCATACCATATACAAGCTGATACGGTGTTTCCCCAGTGGATGTCCTGATTGACGTGCGGTACCCATGCAAGGCAAACGGTAGCATTTCATGCCAGTCTTTGTATGTGATTACCATCTTCTGCACAATCTTCTTAATATTCTTATTCGCTGCCTCAACAGCGCCATTCATCTTTGGCCTGTAAGGAGAAGAATTGTGATGTTGGATCTTGAAGTCCCGGCACAGCTCTGCCATCATTTTGTTGTTTAAATTGGAACCATTATCAGTAATGATTCGCTCGGGCACTCCATACCGACAGATGATATCTCTCTTCAGAAATCGGGCTACCACTTGTCTTGTAACATTTGCATATGAGGCTGCTTCAACCCACTTGGTGAAATAATCAATGGCGACCAGGATGAATCTGTGACCATTCGAAGCAGTTGGCTCAATCTTGCCAATCATATCAATGCCCCACATGGCAAAGGGCCACGGTGAAGACATTATGTTCAAAGGATTGGGAGGCACATGCACCTTATCTGCATAGATCTGGCATTTGTGGCATTTTCTGGCGTAAGCACAACAATCTGCATCCATTGTGACCCAGTAATAGCCTGATCTTAATAGCTTTTTAGCCATGGCATGCCCTCCGGCATGGGTACCAAAGGACCCTTCGTGCACTTCATGCATCAACAAATCTGCTTCCATCCTGTCAACACATCTGAGGAGTACCATATCAAAGTTCCTTTTGTATAAAGACCCATCAGTGTTCAGAAAGAAACTACCAGCAAGCCTTCTCAAAGTCTTCTTATCCTTGGAAGATGCCCCAGGTGGGTATGTTTGATCCTCCAAGAAGCATTTAATGTCATGGAACCAAGGCTTATCTTCTTTTACAACATCCGCTGCAAATACATATGCTGGTCTATCAAGTCTAGACACTGAAATCTGGGGTACAAAGTTAGCAGCTCGAACTTTGATCATGGATGAAATGGTAGCAAGAGCATCTGCAAACTGATTCTCGTCCCGAGGGATATACTCAAGTTTGACCGTTGTAAAGAAAGTCAGTAACCTTCTCGTATAATCCCTGTAAGGTATCAGATGATCCTGGTGGGTTCACCATTTTCCGTTGGTTTGATTAACTACCAGAGCCGAATCTCCGAATACGGTCAATGTCTTGATCCTGAGGTCAATAGCTTCCTCAAGACCCATAATGCAAGCTTCGTATTCAGCTTCGTTGTTAGTGCAGTTGAAAGTGAGTTTTGCCGAGAAAGGCATGTGAACTCCTTTAGGTGTAATGAGTACTGCACCAACACCACGGCCATTCATGTTAACAGCCCCATCGAACATCATAATCCATTCTTCCTCCGGGTCAGGCCCTTCAGTGTGAATAGGCTCTTCGTGATCTTTTGCTTTAATGAACATGATGTCTTCATCAGGGAAGTCAAACCTCATAGGCTGGTAGTCATCAATGGGTTGCTCAGCAAGATATTCAGATAGTACACTGCCCTTGATGGCTTTCTGAGATGTGTACTGTATGTCGTATTCTGTGAGAATCATCTGCCATCTTGCAACCCGTCCGGTAAGCGCTGGCTTCTCAAATATGTACTTAACTGGGTCCATTTTTGAAATCAATAAAGTAGTGTGGGTCAACATATACTGCCTCAGTCGGCGAGCAGCCCACGCTAAAGCACAGCAAGTTTTCTCGAGCAGTGAATAACGCTGTTCACAGTCGGTAAACTTTTTGCTTAGGTAGTATATTGCATACTCTTTTCGACCAGACTCGTCATGCTGGCCCAGCACACACCCCATTGATTCTTCTAATACTGTCAAGTACATGATCAGAGGTCTTCCTTCAACTGGAGGCATGAGGATTGGAGGTTCTTGTAGATATTCTTTGATCTTGTCAAAAGCCTTCTGGCAATCTTCGTTCCACCTGACCGTCTGTTCTTTTCTTAACAGCTTGAACAAGGGTTCACAGGTCGCTGTAAGGTGAGATATGAACCGTGAAATGTAGTTCAATCGACCTAAGAACCCTCGAATTTCTTTCTCAGTTTTCGGCGCAGACATTTCTTGAATAGCTTTGACTTTATCAGGGTCAACTTCAATCCCTTTCTCGCTTACAATAAAGCCCAGCAGCTTACCGGATCGCACCCCGAATGTGCATTTGTTGGGGTTCAGCTTTAGTTGGTACTTCCTCAGTCGCTTGAACAACTTCAGCAGATTCACCAGGTGATCTTCCTCTGTAAGGGACTTGGCAATCATGTCATCCATATAACACTCGATTTCCTTATGGATCATATCGTGGAATAATGTCACCATAGCCCGTTGATATGTTGCACCAGCATTCTTTAGTCCGAATGGCATCACCTTGTAACAGAACGTGCCCCAAGGTGTGATAAATGTTGTCTTCTCCATGTCTTCAGGTGACATCTTGATCTGATTATATCCTGAAAATCCATCCATGAAGGAGAATACCGAGAACTGAGCCGTGTTATCCACCAATACATCAATGTGAGGTAATGGGAAGTCATCTTTCGGGCTGGCTCTATTCAGATCCCGGTAGTCAACACACATTCTTACTTTGCCATCTTTCTTAGGCACAGGCACTATATTAGCAACCCACGGCGGATAGCTAGTTACAGCAAGGAACCCGGCGTCCCATTGCTTTTGTACCTCTTCCTTAATTTTCATAGCCATGTCTGGGCGAGTTCGGCGCAGCTTCTGTTTGACTGGTGGGCATTCTTCCCTCAAAGGCAACTTATGCACAACAATGTCGGTATCCAACCCTGGCATATCTTGATACGACCAAGCAAACACATCAACATACTCTTGAAGCAGATCTATCAGTTGTCTCTTCACTGAGTCTTGCAGGCAGGCCCCGATTTTTACTTCCTTCACGTCTTCCTCCGTACCAAGATTAATCACTTCAATCTCCTCCTGGTGAGGAGTAATAACCTTTTCCTCCTGTCTCAACAACCTGGCTAGCTCTTCAGGAAGCTCATATTCTTCATCAACCCCTTCATCAGCTTGATTGATTGGATTGTCAAAGTCATACGACGTCATAGCCGTGTTGTTGTCGGTGCTGTCTGGAAGGCACTCTCTACAAGGGTTAAGTTTGTTCATTTTAGTGATTGATTTTAATCTTGCTTTAGAAAAAAAAGTGAAATGAAGTTATCATTTTGAAAACACCGCCATTTATTTTTGTACAAAAAGAAAAATGGAAAAACAGTGAGCATAAAGAAAAAGACTCGTTTGCAAAAAGATGTCTGATATTTCATTAATTGATCTTGTTTGCACAAAAAGTACAGATGGCCCGATTACAAAATGAGTCTTGTCATCTTGGGCAAGGTGCAAGACTTTGATGCATGCTTATAAAATACAGGAAATAATAATTACTCTGTATGAGTAACTCTTATAATTTCCTGGGAAGACCAGTTCGAGACACTGCTCCCCGGGATCTTTGGACGAATCCAACTCTCCAGATTGCGCTCCTCTTCCAGCTCGTCTTCCAAACAGTTGATAGCATCGGGGGTAAGCATCCCTCCACTGACAAAACCAGGCTCTTCAGCAGCCTTTGCTTGATGTTGAGTTGGTCTGTAACCCAACCCAAACTTGTCTTCTTTTTTCTCCACCGACAGCAGTTTGCCCCAGCCTTGGGCAGTTCCTTCCTCAACAACCTTCCGGGCTTGTTGGTATGATGACATTGGAGTACCAGATACAGCAGATGCCTCATGCACATTCAAAGCTTCAAACCCCTGGCTCATTGTTTCATGGATCTCCCCATCCATTTCAATGTACTTATAGGTTGCCAGGTGGCTGACAAAAATGTCCTCCTCTCCACAGATTGTGACAACTTGGCCTTCCCACTCAAATTTTAACTTTTGGTGAAGGGTAGACGTTATTGCGCCGGCGGCGTGAATCCAGGGTCTACCCAACAAACAGCTGTAGGCGGCCTGAATGTCCATCACATAAAAGATAGTTTTAAAGGTCTGTGGGCCAATTGTCACGGGCAGCTCAATCTCTCCCAGAACCGATCTCTTAGAACCATCAAAGGCTCTTACTACCAGGTTGCTGGGTCTCAATGCCAAACCATCATATTCTAACTTCACCAGAGCCTTCTTTGGTAAGACATTCAGGGACGAACCTGTGTCCACCAGCACATGTGAAAGGACAGCTCCTTTGCATTCCATGGTTATGTGCAAGGCTTTGTTGTGGTTGCGGCCGTCCGCTGTCAAGTCAGTACTGGTGAACCCTAGCCCATTGCTAGCAGTAACATTTCCAACCACGGTTTCCAACTGGTTGACAGTAATCTCCTCAGGCACGTAAGCTGCGTGCAAGACTTTAAGTAGTGCATTCCGATGGGCTTCGGAGCACATAAGCAGTGAGAGGATGGAGATTTTGGATGGCGTCTGGTGAAGTTGATCCACAATTTTGTAATCACTCTTTTTGATGATTCGCATAAACTCATCAACTTCTTGATCGAACGGTGTCTTCAAGGCTTCTTTAACAGCTTGATCTTCCTGCACCGGGCTCTTTCCCTTTGCCTTGGCAGCAGCTTCTGCTTCGGCAGTGGGTCTTTGAACTTGTGAAGCAAAGAGACATCCGCTTCGAGTGAAGCCTCCGCCTCCCCCCACATTATCTACTTGTGGTGCAGGTGTTGATGTTTCAAGAGTGATTCTTTTTCCTTCGCAGTACACGTCAGAGCCATAGTGCCAAGGGATGGCCCTACTGCTTTCATATGGTACTGGTCCAGGCACCGTGACAGTGACTGGACTGATTGCTGCTGCTGAAGGGGCTGTAATTGTTTGTGGATCATAAAAGATTGTAACTGGTGCTCTGATGGGAGCAGCACCTTCTGAATGGTAGGCAGAGTTGTTTTCCGGATCATAGAATATCGTGACAGTAGAGACATCTTCATGATTCGTTGCTGGAGTTGTAGGAGATATTGGCGGAAGAATGGATGTTGTCGTTGTAGGAGTCTCGAAGTGGAGTGAAGCTGAAGTTGTAGCAGGGAAATTTGTTGAAAACTGATCATTTGAGATGATTGATGAAGTACTTGTTGATGTTGCTGGTGAATTGCCGGGAACAATAGTTGTTGCGGTTGTAGGAGGTTCTGAAACTGTTGTTGATGAAGTTGCCGGATTTGTTGGAAATGATGTGGTGATCTGGAGCAGGCCACTCTGAATAAGGATGTCAATGCCATTCCTCAGGTCCTCACACCCATTCCATGAAATATTGCAGTAGGGGCACCCTAGTTCACATCCCGGAAATATTTGGCTTTCACGGAGTTGAGCTTTGATTTCCACCAATGGTGTCCTGATCTGATCCACACTGGTTATTAAATAAGACGGTCTGTCTTCTTCAATAGCGTTAATTCGGGGACCACCATGGTTTGGCATAGGGTTTTTATTGACATTGGGCGGAGGTGCAAAGTTCAGAGCCTTGGAGTCTACCAAGTCTTGTACCTTCATATGCAGAGCCCTGCATTTTTCTGTACTGTGACCAGGTGCGTTTGAATGAAAAGCACACCTAGCATTAGAGTCATAGTTTCTTGGTAGGCTATTGGGATCCGGGGGTGCCAACGTTCTTAGCTCAACTAGGTTGAGTTTCAGAAGCTGTGGCAACAAGGCAGCATACGGCATTGGGATCGGGTCGATCACTCGGTTAGCTTGGGATGGCCTCTGTTGGAATGGCCTTTGTTGATTGTTGTTGGTGTTGTTGTTGTTGAAGTTCCTTGGAGGATACTGATTCTGGTGATACTGAGGTTGTTGTTGGTAGTTTTGTTGAGGAGGTTGATAGACTGGCTGAGGATGAGCTGGAGCAGGGATGGTGACTGCTGCTATGGACCTCTGAGTATATTGGGGCCTACCCCTGTTTGAATGGATGGCATTGGTCTCGCCAGTTCTTCTCGGGCCTGCAAAAGGCTTCCTTGTACTACTGGACGAGCTTGCACCGTTGTCTGAGATCTTTCCCATTTTTAACAAGCTTTCAATTCTCTCCCCGGTTATGACAACATCTGCAAAGCTAGTGGAAGAGAAAGCTACCAACCTGTCAATATATGTTCCCTGAAGGGTGTTCATGAACATATCTGCCATTTCCCGCTCAGACATAGGTGGTTGAACAGCAGCAGCCAGCTGCCTCCACCTTTGGGCATATTCTCGGAAACTTTCCCTTGACGACTGTGACATTCCCATCAGGAGGGTCCTGTTGGGTGCCATGTCTAAGTTGTATTGATACTGTCGGATGAAGGCCTCTGCCAGGTCCTTCCAGCATCTCACAGTTGCCCTTGTCAAATGGGAATACCACTCCCTCGAAGCTCCAGTCAAGCTATCCTCAAAGTAGAACATCCACAATTTCTCATCCATTGTATAGGCCTTCAGCCTTCCCAGAAATGATTGTAGATGAGTCCGGGGGCATGAAGTCCCATTATACTTTTCGAAACAAGGAGGCTTGAACTTATGGGGGATCCTGACCCCGTCTACCAAACCCATGTCCATAACGTCGAAGCCCAAAGAGTTTTGAGATTCTAAGGACCTCAACTTCTCAGCTATTTCATCCAATCTTCTATCATAAGCCTCTTCTCCAGCACCCATTACTGTGAACTGGTCTTCTTGAGGGTCTTCCTGTAGTACCCTCCCTGCTGTGGCAGTCCCTTGTATATTGACAGGGATGTTGGCCTCTGGATGGAGATGGGGTCCAAAAACTGGGGGATTGACATGAGGTTGGACCCTCTCGTTGTTACTTGTGCCAGCAGTTCCCACATGGGGTTCCTCTTGATTCCTCCCTTCTACCAAAGCTCTGAGCCTCTCCTGGCTTTGAGCTAAATTGTTCATCACTTCCATGAATTGTGTTATCTGCGTTCTCATCTCCAACCTTTCGTTGGCCATCTGGTTTCTGACCTCCGTAAGGTCCTGCTGCATCTGATCCATCTGAATTCCCGGAAGGTTGTTTCTAGTTGGGTACCTGTGTGGCCTGTTGAGGGGAAATACCCGGCGGCGAGCAATAATTCCTGAATATCACAACAGAGGTTAGTAACAACATAACAAAACCCTACAAAACAAAAGAGGTTAGCATGCAATGCAGTTATGCTTATTTGCTCTCAAGGTATCCGGTTTGGTCTTCAGTTTTGACCCTTCCAGTCCCTTGAAGATGTTGCTGTTGAAGTTGCTTTCGAAATAAACCCAGATGGAAACTAACACAAATATATTACAGAAGGTGAAATAATACATCTTGTTCATTTTACAACACCAGCCCTCTAAGGGGTCAAAATACATCACAAAAACAAAAGTACATGGAATAGGAATAACAACAAGCAAATGATCAAACTCCAAGGCCAAACTCATCCTCACGAACTTCCTTAAGAAGTGCTTCGGTCACAGGATCAGCCGGCCGCTCCGTGAGACCTCTGATGAGAAGGTTTCTTGTTGCAACAGCTGCAGTCAACTTCTTGTTCTGACTTTGGTCCTTAGACCTCTTCACTCCAGCTCTGATTTCTAGCTCTGATATTTCCTTCTGGGCTGCTGCCAGGGCTTTTTCTATCTGCTCCATCTTGTCCTGAGCTCTCTTGTCTTCTAGAGTACGGGCCTCAGTGATCCGGACCCACCTGGCCTGACTCTCTTTCAAATACAAGTCTGTTCTTGCTCTCTGGAACTGGGCTTCTTTACAAGCATTCTTCAGAATCTGCTCACCAGCTTTAGACTTGTTGATATAATCTCCAGACTTCTCAATTTTAGTCAAGTGTTCCACTCTCAACTTCTCCAGTCTCTCAATCTCCCTCATACCTTCACTCCTCTCCCGGAGGGTCTTCTGCAAAGCCTGGGTTAGCTTGTCATTTCTTTCCTTCAAGCTTTCAAACTCCTCCAGACTGATAGTGGCAGGGGGTGGTGCTGAAGATGACTCAGGCATGTCTTCTATGGTGAAGGGCATTCCAGAGAATTGGGCCCTGGCATGGGACCACTCATAATATTGGACTGATGCCACATTATTGCACTTCCCCAGAATGGTAATTCCCTTGGTTTGAACATGATCCCAGGCCCAGGCAGCCTGCCTAACAGTTGCCAGACTAATCTTGTTCTCACAGTAGAGGGTCTCAACCAAGTCTTGTTCCCTTGGAGTATGAACCAGTGCATAGCCTAGTTGCCTCCTGAACAGCAGAGGGTTGTAATTGATACTTCCCTTGACCCCTATTAAAGGCACATTGGGAAAGTGCCCACAGCTTGTAATGATATCTCTGCCCTTGGTGCTTTGAGTACACCATCTGATGTCTGCTGAAGTGAGAGTAGTGAGCCTCTTAGCCCAGTTGCTTTGCTGATGAGGATTTAGGAATGCATCTGTCCTGGGTAGATGCTTTAGAAGCCAAGCATGGAATAATGGAGCACAACACCTCACTAGCCTTCCCCTCTGCTTCTCATTCTTCTGGTGCACTGAGTAATAGAGATCTCCTAGCAAAGTTGGCACTGGGTTCTTCAGGATGAGCAAATGGATTGCATTCTTGCTAATGAATCGAAGCTCATCTGCAAACAACACAATTCCATATACACTTAAGGCCAACAGAGCACAAACAGCTCTCCATTCCCCCAGGGAAGCCTTCAGACTAGCTTGAGAAATTAGAAAGTCCAGATGAAAGCCAGGGATCCCAGCTTTAGAGGTCATATGCTGCTCAATCAAAGCAGGTTCCAGGTGCAAAGCTTTTGCTATCTCTCCATTGCTGGGAAAGACCATTTCAGGGTTGAAAGGGATTTCCCTCTTGATAGGCAAACCAATCAAAGATGAGTATTCTTCTAAAAGAGGCCCCAACTGAAAGTCTTGAAAGGTGAAACATCTCAATGGGGGGTCATAAAACTGAATGCAGGTGTGGATCAAACTCCTCTGGGATGGGTCCAGATCCATGACCACGTCAAGTATATCCCCATAATGCTCCCTGAACAAAGGTATGTGATCTGGAGTGATCAGGGTTTGGATCCTCCTGATGTCTGATAAGTCTGGTTGGAAGAAATGATAGGTGATGTTGCTTTTCTTTGGAGCCATGATGCTGAAGACTGAGTAGGGTGCTGATGAAGATGCTGAGGAGTGGGCCACTGGCTGGCTAGTGCAAGTATTTGAAGTATATGGCTGACAAGCTGAAGCAAGTACTGGTGGAGATAGGTCAATACTGCAGATGGGGTCAAAACCAAAACCAGATGAAGGTGGATACCCTGAAACACAAATAAGCAAATGTTAATATGATGCAATGGTTATGTATGCAAATGATATGCAAAGGGTTTGTGCCTGAGCTGGATCTGATTAACTGCCTTGGTATAGATCCATGTGTGTTCAAGAATTCCAGATGGAGGTCTAAAAAATCCAGTAACCAGGGTGGGGGACTCAAATAAAGAGCCACAAATCCAAGGTTTTAGAATCACAAGAACTGTCCAACATGGAGTATTCTTAACAAAGTCAAAGTAACAGGGTATTCTGAGGTCAAGGTACCTGCAAACCTGTAAACAGCCCAACCCCCTCACAGGTGGTGATCTAGAACAAGGATCCTCAGACTTGGATCAGTTATGAGAAGTGTAAACACTTCTAACCCGGAGGTACAGTGTTTACAATAACCATAACAATTCCTCCTCTAATTCACCTCAGTTTCTGAAGGTCAATACTAAAAGGTCATCCAGACTTAGCAGGCTTCCCAGATAGCCCTAGCATTGCAGGAAATCTACAACACAGAGTTCTCAAGAAGAAACCCATATCTGAACCGTGTTTCATATTCCCGCACCAGACCGAAATGGAATGGGAAAGAATATGATTCACTCTAGCCTAGGTGTCACTCAGGTCCCAGGTATAGGACCTTAACTCTCAATGAATCACCCACCCACCAAGGCAAACAACCAGATCCAGCCAGCAGCAATGACAGTATGATATAAATAAATGCAATAAAGAAAGCAGTAAAGTAACTGTACATAAAGCAATAAACAAAAATAAATACAAGCACATAACACCCCAGTAAACACAAATCAAACAAGCGCTAGGAGGAACCCACAAAAAGAACCAGAAGCCCTGGTTGCAGTATAAGGCCTCCCCAGCAGAGTCGCCAAGCTGTCGCTCCCGATAAATGAAGCCGGGTCAGATAAAGGTACAGACGCGAACGGTCGGCGAGAGGGACAATGAGAACACACAGCCGTGAACTCACTGGAGATGAATAGAGTCGCCAGCTAGGCATTTTTATCCCGGAGGAAAGGTAATGCTGCATAGACCTAGAAAGATATGGATAAGACGGTTGCGAACCAGAGAGACTGAGAAAGGGGGTTAGTTACAACCTGGGAAGGTATTAGCACCCAGATTGTCCGCCGTACTCGACGGGATCCACGCTTAAGAGATTTGTGTTTTAAAGGGGTAGTGTCAGTGCAATCTGTGTATAAAAGAGCTGAAACAAGATGTACAGGTGTCAGTGTAAAAGAAATGAAATGTGTAAACGATGTGAAGTATGAAAGTGTCAGTGTAAGAACAAGGTGAAATGCTCAAGATCATGAGGCTAAAGAATGAAGCTAGAAAGAGGGGGAATATACAGAGACTTTTGTTCGATAACTGTTAAGTTATGCCTACGTATCCTCTCGTGCAATGAGGAAGTCAGAACACCGTAGTTCGACCCAAAGAGACTGAAAGATGAATTGACTTGTGGACTGCTTGCTTGTCAATGCTCAAGTGTATGACCTGTCTGGCTCAGGTGCAAACTGTCTTGCATTAGACGGAAGAAGCAAGTTCTCGTTTATGAGTGAAGGTGATGAGAAAAGAACCCCGAAGGAGACGATTATTGTTTGTTTTTTGAGTTTTCAATCTTTTATTGCTTTTGGAAATTTGTCATAAGAAAATGAGCTTAAGCCTAAACCAATGGGTTAGTAAACTCATCACATCCTCCCTCTGATTAGGGGTAATGAGAATACCTTAAGTGTGAAGTCAGCATCTCACACTTAATTACCATGATGTAGGATTAAGATCATTAACCTACTTGTGATTATTTAGATGTTTTTGTGGTTTTTGTTTAGTGTTGAGTAATGAGGTTAAGCCATAATCAGGGATTAAACAGACTCATTACACCATCCTAAAAGAAGGATGATAGATGAGAATGTTTAAGCTGAGGAAAGCTCCTCAACTTAATCCATGATTAGGGATTAAACCCATGACAAAACAAGCCTTTGATTAAGTGGATTTTACTTAATGATATGATGATGAAGTGAATTTTATGATTTGTAAGACAACTTGAGGGGGACTTGTCCATTAACACTAGGGTTAGTCCTTCTTAACCACTTAAGGAAGAATTAGAACCCTAATGCAAGGCCCAAGTTACAAGTGTGATGTCTTGATATTTATTAAGTGAATTGGTTAAGAGATTTAAACACATTAAGGGTTTAACACTTAGGATTAAAGTTATACACTCCATCCTAAAAGAAGGATGCAGGCATAAGCTTAATCACAAAGTCTTAAAGCCTTTAGGGTTTGGTCCCTGATTATGAGATGAGAAGAGAAGACTCAAAGAGAGACACAAAGGTAAAAACTAGGAGGGGGACTAATCAAAACCCTAATTCATTGTCATGCTTGGTTGTTCCTAAGGTTTGTGAGGTTTACAAGAACAATCTTCAAAGGAGCCACCAGGAAGCAGATGAACAAGACCAAGAGAAGCAAAGTGACTTGCTTCATTCAAGAAGTCAAGTCACTTGAAGGAAGAAAGTGGGAGGAACAAGCATGAGCAAACTCAAACTCAAGCACATATAGAAATGCAGCAATGCATGCAAGAGAGATGAAAAGAAAAGTTATGAGAAGTGAAGGCAAATTCACTTCTCAAGTTTACTTACCACCTGAAATGTTAGAAAGAAATGCAATGCAATGCTAGATGGGATGAAATGGTATGATGCTAGACCAAACCAGAAGCATATTGATGATGAAAATGACGCTATGAGGTGCTATGAACATGAGGCAAGGCATGGAGATGCTCATACAAGATCATGGATGTAAATGATGCAAGTTAAGGAGCATGAACAATCATGGAAAGTTGTGAAGCCTACAAGACAAATGACATGGCAAATATGCAATGCAATGATCAAACATGTTTTCTATATGTCTTAAGATGTCAAATGAATCATAGGCATGCACAAAATGCAAAGGCAAGTCATGTTATGCAAGAGAATGCAGGAGGGATGCAAAAGGAAGCCCAAATTAGGGTTCATGAATCAAACAACAAACAAAAACCCAAAACAGAAGCAAACCCTAAGATAAAAAATGGAAAATACCACCCAAAGAAACCCTAAACCTATACTAAACCAAGGTCCAAAGGGGAGGTCTCAACTCCTAACCAATCTCAAGATATGAATTTTCTAAGTTATTAGGGTTTTTTAGGGTTCTTAACAAAAGAAATGTCAAACAAATAGAAAATGCAAGATCAAATCATGGCCATTTTATCTTAGAAACTATATGCTAAACACAAAACAAAGCAAAAAGAATCAATGTCCAAACCTTCTCCAATAGGCAGAAATGAATTTTTGAACCCATGATCAAAATAATGCATAAAAAATGATTTAATTCAATGAAAAATTCTTAAAATGCATCAAGATCAAAAAAGAAATTTGGTTTGAAGGTTGGACAATGTTTCTAAATGTCTTAGAACATTTCATGAATTTTTTTGTAATTTTTAAATACCTAAAAGTATTTTTAATTAATTAATTCCCATTAATCAATTAAAAATAATATTTTAAATATTTAAAAATACTTTTTTAATGATAAAAAATAAAATAAAAATGTTTTTGGGTCTTAAAAATTAAATAAACTTTTAGGAAAAAGTTTCATAATTTTTAAGAATTTTTAACTATTTTTAAATAATTATGCAAAACAAAAGAAAAAGAAAAGAAAATAAATGAATTAAATCTGAATTAATTGGAAGTCAACAGATCCTATGGTGGAGATTTAAACTGGCCAGCGCGCGCATTGACTACCCGCCACATCTTACGGCTCAAATTCAAACTTGCTAATTACACTGATTAAGCCCTAATTGTGCCCTAATGACATTCAGGCGACCGGAACAGTGTTCCGGTCGTCTTCTCCGGCCATCCCCAAAATCAATCTCTCTCCCTAGGCCATTTTAAGAGCTCTAACTCTCCAGAAATCATCTTCCACTCATCCTAAACACGAATCCAGCATCAAATCACATTTAAACTCACACACAAACAAGAATCGAAGCAATGAAATTTCTAGGTCAAACTTTCAGAACAACATAACATGCTCATTTCTGGCTTATTTTCAAAAGTAAAGAGATCCCAATGATCAGTGTAACATGCACAACAAGATTTTAACAAGAGAAATAAGTTCTGGGAAAAAAGTTCATGGTGTCACCTGAGATGGAGCTCTTGATTCAGGAGCTCTTTGGATGATCCTTTGGCTCAATCTGGTCCCAATGGTCCACCTTTGAAGCTTTGGATGCTTAGTTGGAGTTTAAGCAACCTCCTGAGTGAGTTTGCAGCAGCTCTGACCAAGGGAGGGTGAAAATCGTATCTGAGATACAGGGTGTTTCAGGCCAAAACAAAGGGTGGTTTCTGGTCAGTGAGGTGAGTGGATATTGTTGGTGGAGTTTGTTCTTGTGTTTGAGGTTTGTGGAGGGAGATTCGAAGGAAAATGCAGGCTGAGATGAAAATGGTGAAGTGGCTTTGTGGTTGGTTTCAGGCCTGTGTTCTTGGTGCTTTGTGGTCTATGGAGCAAGGTGAGTTGATTAGTGAAGATGGTTTGAGTGTTTGCAAGCTGTGGAGGCAGATTCGAAGCAAGTTGCAAGATGAGGTGATTTTGTGAATGTGATGGTATGAGATGTTTCAGCCTTGCCTTGTGTTATGTCTAGCTTGCAAATGGTCCACATAACTCTCTCTCATTGGTCAGTTGACAAGACATGCCCTTTATTGATTGGTAAGTTACCTTTTGCAAAAAGTCAAATAATGTGTAAGAGAGGTATGGCTCATGATCTAGGCAAGTACATGGGCTGGGCTGGCGCAGCAAGGGTGAGGGAGAGGTCTAGCAAAGCTCAGCATCCAATGTCACAAGTTGTGGGAAGCATGATCATGAGTTTTGCAACTTGTGACTTTTTGTTCACATGTGACCTTTTTTGTCCAACCAAACATAAAACCATGGGCATTCTTAGTTCATTTCTGATTTTTAGGACTTAGAGAAAGTTTATGTGCTGGTTTGAAATGAACTAGAGGTTGCAATATGCATTGGTCCAAGACTTTGCAAAATTTCCATTTGAGGCATGCCTTGAAAATCAATGATTTTAGCCAACTTTGCATTGCCATAACTTTTGATCCAAGAAGAGTTTGATCATGTTCTTGTACTTTTTGAAAAGGGAAAGATGAGATCTACAACTTTCATGACCAAAGTTTTTCCATTTGAAGCCTTTTTGGATCAAGAATCAAGGCTTGAAAAATGACCTAAAATGATGCATTCTTGAAAAGTCAACTATGCCCAAAAAGTCAACATTTGCAAAAACCCTAAATTCTTGATTTCTATGAACTTCAACCTTCTTCCATGATCAAATAAAGATCATATACACTCAAAATGATGAAGATCGCCCATTGGTTGGGTCATTGGGGGCCTCAGATGCCCTGATTTTACACTGACTTGTCTGAAAAGTCAACCCTTGATCAGATGACTTCCCCATGGAATTTCTTCATGAAAATTGATATGCATACTCCCTATACCATATAAAGAGCAATGGAAACAAGAATGACCAAAAAATTTGGAGTTATGGCCTCTGAAACCAAAACCCTAATTTTCAGTCAACTGTGCAGTTTGACCTGGCTCTGCATCCACTCAAACCCTAGTCCTTGTGATTCCTCTGCATTTTTGACTTTGAAGAGATGGAATATGATGATTGAACACACATGGACCCCTTTGAGTTGATTGGTGGCCTTTGGAATGGCTCAAGATGCTTTGGGATTGTTCAGATCACAAACCCTAGGTGCAGATGCCTTAGAAACTATGCAGTGAATCAAAAAATGAGATATGAGATGATATGATTGTATTTATGCATATGAGGATGATCACAAGCCATGGTGTGAATGGGTGAGGGCAAATTTGGGGTGTTTACACCAGCTCCCCGTACTGAGAAGGAGGTTAGAGGTTTCTTGGGACGATTGAATTACATTGCAAGATTTATTTCCCAATTAACTGCCATCTGTGAGCCAATTTTCAAGTTGTTGAAGAAAGATCAGGTGATGGAATGGAATGATGAGTGCCAGACTTCCTTTGATGAAATCAAGAGATATCTGCTAGAACCTCCAATTTTGATGCCACCAGTTGATGGAAGACCCTTGATTATGTACTTAACAGTGTTAGACAACTCAATGGGGTGTGTGTTGGGGCAACATGACGAGTCTGGTCGAAAAGAGCAGGCAATATACTACCTTAGCAAAAAGTTTACCGACTGTGAAACAAGATACTCACTGCTCGAGAAAACTTGCTGCGCTTTGGCATGGGCTGCTCGCCGACTAAGACAGTATATGTTGACTCATACTACCTTATTGATTTCGAAGATGGATCCAATCAAGTATATATTTGAGAAACCTGCTCTCTCTGGAAGAATTGCAAGATGGCAAATGATCTTGACAGAATATGATATACAGTATACTACTCAGAAGGCCATTAAAGGAAGTGTTGTGGCTGATCATTTGGCTCATCAAGCAGTGGATGATTATCAGTCAATGAATTTTGAGTTCCCTGATGAAGACATTATGATTATTACCAAAGAACCTGGACAATATGACGGACCTGAACAAGGATCCCGATGGACTATGGTTTTTGATGGTGCCTCTAATGCACTTGGTAATGGTGTTGGTGTTGTGATTAGTTCCCCTGAAGGTTGTCATACCCCGATTACTGCCAGGCTTCGTTTCTATTGTACCAATAACATGGCTGAGTATGAGGCATGTATCCTAGGTATTAAAGCTGCTATTGATATGAAGATTCAGTTCCTTGATGTGTATGGAGATTCAGCCCTGGTAGTAAGTCAGATTAAAGGAGATTGGGATACCAAGCATGATAATCTCATTCCTTACAGAGAGCATGTTTTGTCCTTGATCCCACATTTCAAGGAGATTACCTTTGGACATATTCCACGAAGAGAGAATCAGTTGGCAGATGCTTTGGCCACCATGGCATCCATGTTTGAGATCAGCTGGGATGATGAAGCTCCCAAGATTACTATTGATAGATTTGAAAACCTGCATACTGTAATGAGATTGACACTGAAGGGGCAGAGGAGAAGCCTTGGTTCTATGAAGTGAAAAGATATCTTGAAGCTCAGGAGTTCCCTAAAGGGGCATCTATCAAAGATAAGAAGTTTCTGAGAAGGTTCTCTGCTAAGTTCTTTCTGAGTAATGGGATTTTGTACAAGCGCAATCATGATTCAATTTTGCTTCGTTGTGTGGATAAGAAGGAAGCAATTGAGATTATGGAAGATATGCATGATGGGACCTTTGACACTCATTCTAGTGGTCATACTATGGCAAAGAAGATTTTGAGAGTAGGTTATTATTGGTCTACCATGGAAGCTGATTGCTATCAACACTCCAGAACATGTCACAAGTGTCAAATTTATGCTGATAAGGTCCATATACATCCATCACCATTGAATGTGTTGACTTCCCCTTGGCCTTTTGCCATGTGGGGCATTGATATGATTGGTGAGATCAAGCCTACTGCTTCTAATGGGCATCGTTTCATCCTGGTTGCTATTGATTACTTCACGAAGTGGGTAGAGGCAGCTTCATTTGCATCTGTTACTAAGAATGTTGTGGCTCGATTCATTAAGAATAATCTCATATGTAGGTATGGCATCCCTGAAAGGATTATCACTGACAATGGCTCTAATCTGAACAACACTATGATTACTGATCTCTGCACGCAGTTCAAGATTAAGCATCACAACTCTTCTCCGTATCGTCCAAAGATGAATGAGGCAGTTGAAGCTGCTAATAAGAACATTAAGAAGATTGTACAGAAGATGACTGTTACTTACAAGGATTGGCATGAGATGTTACCATTTGCTCTTCATGGTTATCGCACTACAATACGTACTTCAACAGGGGCAACCCCATTCTCCTTAGTCTATGGTATGGAAGCAGTTCTGCCCATTGAAGTTCAGATTCCCTCCTTAAGAATTATGAAGGATGCAGGCTTGGATGAAGATGAGTGGATTCAGACCCGACTTTACCAGATAAATTTGGTTGATGAGAAGAGGTTAGCAGCAGTTTGTCACGGCCAGATGTACCAGAAACGGATGATCAAAGCTTTTAACAAGAAGGTTAAGCCAAAGGTATATCAGGCTGGTGACTTGGTAATCAAGCGTATCATATTACCACAGGGTGATCCTAGGGGCAAATGGACTCCAACATATGAAGGTCCATTTGTAGTCAAGACATTGTTCTCAGGAGGTGCCATGATACTCACTACTATGGATGGTGAAGACTTCCCGCAGCCTGTAAACGCAGACATAGTTAAAAAATACTACGCATAAAAAGAGACCCGCTAGGTTGACTGGCCTAGGCAAAAATAAGGGCATCCCGGCGAACCAAAAGGGTTCGGGCAAAAGTTAGGGATATATATAAAAAGATGTACACCCGGCAAGTCGAAAACCTGAAAAGGCGGCTTGGGCAAAAAAGGGTATCCCGGTGGATTGAAAACCTGAAAGGGCAATCCAGGCAAAAGTTAGGGATTGAAGCGTATGACTATGTCTCGTTTGGATCACCCATGAAACTGCAACCAGTTGTACTACTTACTCAAGCTCGAACAGATAAAGCTCAATCCAATCATTTCCGTCTCAACAGCAGAAGATGAGATACTTGAAGATAATGACAATAGTAGAATTGAAACTCAATAGGATTATTTCCCACATAGCTGATTTTCCTTGTTTTGTAAAAACTTTATGACAAAATCCTCTCACTAGGGTTTATGTCTCCTTGTACAAACTTACCCGTGTATGGGTCACTTTTTGATATAAATAAATTCCATCTTTTGAATCCAGATTTACTTTTACCCTATTTACATAAGCGAAACGTCCATTGGTTGTGTTCGAATGTATGTATGCTTTTGAATATGATTGATGTTTACCAGAAATGCATGTATGCTTAATATGATTGATGTTTACCAGAAATGCATGAAAATGCAGTAATAGTATTTATTAAGGACGAACGAGGGAAGGATGTCAACGAAGCTTCGCCAGTTCATCTCTACAAAGCAGCTACAAACCCTCAGTAGGACGAATCCATCTTCATAAAGTCTCATCTCCCCTGGAATTTATATCCATCTCTTTTATCCTCATACGGATACACGGGAATTTACTTTTCAATAAGGGTACGACGAACGAAGACGGGAGGTTATATCTGCCCTACTATCAAACGAAGACGAAGGTTATGTATACCTTACTATCCCCAGCAGACGGGAGGTTATGTATAATATATTATCAAACAAGGTGGGAACGAGTTCCTCATATTCTTCAACCATGAATCGGGATTTATTTTCCCTGGCCAGCAGTTGTTATACGAAGATATCCAGACGCTTCCGGCCGTGTCATATCATACATACATCATCTACATCATACCATACACATACATATACATAGATACATAGTACATTACCTAAGTGCATCGTATCATACATGCATACATAATACATAAACTAATATTATTATACAGAATGCTACTTTGTTTTCAGGATAATTATCCAGCAAACAGACTAATGATTATCAGGATTGCTTTATCCTCCTGAAAGTTATCATCCCTCAGGATTGCTTTATCCTCCTGAAAGCATATCTTCCATCAGGACTGCTCCATCCTCCTGAAAACTTCTAGTACATCAGGACTGCTCTATCCTCCTAAGAGCATTATACATCAGGACTGCTTTATCCTCCTGAAAACTTATTACCTCTCAAGATTGCTTCATCCTCTTGAAAATATATCACTACCTCAGGATTGCTTTATCCTCCTGACAGCTTCTTACTACCTCAGGATTGCTTTATCCTCCTGAAAACTTATTATCTCTCAAGACTACTTCATCCTCTTGAAAACCATATTACTACATCAGGACTGATTCATCCTCCTGACAGCTTATTATTACCTCAGGATTGCTTTATCCTCCTGACAGCTTCTTATACTTCAGGATTGCTTTATCCTCCTGAAATCATATTATTACCTCAGGACGGCTTTATCCTCCTGACAGCTATCATCATTACTTCAGGACTGCTTTATCCTCCTGAAAGTTATCATTATACCTTCATACTTTGGACTGCTTTATCCTCCAAGAAATGTATCTGAGAACTTTTCTCCAAGTGGCATCTTTAAGCCCACTCAGTCATATTCAACTAAGTCATCTATATCACTCTATGCACTGGTGAGTGCAAATTTTTGGGCTTTTGTGTTCAATCCCCTTCAACCTTCCAGATCACGACTGGCAAATATACCAATCTAACCCCTCAGGTTTCAGAAAATTGAACAGGGGCAGCTGTTGCACCCCAAAATTTGCCCTCACAATACAAGACTTTGTGTGCTAAGAAGGTTCACAAGGTTCACAAGCTTCACAATGCTTTCAAGACCTTTCATGAGGTTCATGAAGTCTACAAGCTACTTTATGAAGGTTCACAAGGTTCACAAGCTTCCCAATGCTTTCATAACCTTTCATGAGGTTCATGAAGTCTACAAGTCACTTTATGAGGTTCACAAGGTTCACAAGGTTCACAATACCTCTCATGAGGTTCACAAGACATTTTATGATGGTTCACAAGGTTCACAAAGTTCACAATTGGTCAGAAGAGTTAACAATTCCCTCAGACAATGCACCTCCTAAGCAGTGCATCCAAAACTAGGGTTTTGATTTTAATCAGGCTAAATGGACTTCCAAGACTTCAAGTGAGCTTCATAACATCTTATATGTGTGTAAGAACCCCCATGACAAGTTTCAAGACTTTTCTCAGAAGTTTGCTCAGTCAGATGATCAGATAAGTCAAAATCAGTCAATGTAGTTAAAAAGTCAAACTGAGGTCAACTGTGGTCAAACCAAAGTCAAACTTCATGATTTTTTGCCAACATCAAGTATATGAAGTAAAATTCATCATTTGATCAAGGGTTGATCATGATTCATCAAGGAGATTCCAGATCATCAAGAATCAGGAGTTTCTAAATTAGGGTTTCCTCAGTAAAAGTCAACTGAACTTTGACCAGCCATAACTTTCACATACTTCATCACCAAGTCTCCACTCAAAGCTCATTTTGAATTAAATTGAATTCTCTACAACTTTGTGTCTCACAAGCCAAGCCCAAAAATGCTTCATTTGGAAGATATGATCTAAGACATTATAGGTCATTTCAAAAGTCAACAAAAAGTCAACAACTTCAAAAGGGCATAACTTGAGATTGGTAAATGATATGAACATGAAACCAGTGGGGTTGTTTATAGGACTCTTCAAGCTTTCCAAAATGTCCAAAAACACCCTCATACCATTAAAATTGAAGGATATGTGCCCTTGCAAAGTTGGGAAATTTTGAGTTGGTTTATGATGAAAATGGAGGTCTAAAACCAATTTCTTCCAAATGGGCTTGCCAAATGATGACCCAACCCATACAATGACTTCATGCACGACCCAAACCATTAAAAATCAGAATTTTAATTATTTTATTTTTATTTATTTTGATTTAATTCATTAAAAATCATTTTAAATAAAAATAAAATATGAAAATGTAAGATTTGATGGAGATTAAGCTTCTAGAAAGTCTTAAATATTGATTTGAATTGAAGAGGAAGGAAATCATGAGATTTGGCCAAAAATAGCAAGCATTCACACATGAATATTGGATTTTTAAGGCATGATCAATTTGGATCTTTTCATATCAAATTCTTCATACAACCAATCAAGCCTTTTGCTTCTATTTATTTTTCTGATTTTTTCCAGGCAAAGCATAAAACCAATTCCTCCCCTTTTCCTTTCACCTGCGCGCTGATGGCCTGGTGGTGTGTCTTGCTGTTGGTAAACAAAGCCTCCTGGGTTCAAATCCCAGCCAGGTTTGTTTTGTTATTTTCTTTTATTTTACTTTATTATTTATTTTATTTTGTTTGTTTAATTAATTTAGGTTTTTGCTAATAATTATATATAATAAAATAATTTTATAAAATGTTTCTCCAAAGTTTTCCAATATTCAAAAATCATGTTTTTCTTAATTCAAAAATTATTATTATTTTCTTTATTATGTGATTAAATCATAATGTACATATATTTATTAAAATAATTTTGTATAATTAAAATGAAAATCCTTAAATATTTTTCTAAACAAAACCTTAATTTTAGAGACCCTAGTTTATCTTTTCTAAATAATTATTAAAAATCTAATTTTTATTTTCTAATTTTTAATATAATTATTATATACATATTTATTTAATATAATTTTTGTAAATATAATATTTAATATAAAATCTTGTAAATATAATTATCATGTACATATTTATTTAATATAATTAATTTTAGTAAATATAATTATAATCAAAATTTTTTTCTAAATTATATATAAATAATTTTTAACATGTGTTTTAGAAATAATTAAACCTATGATAATTTAATCTTGTAATATGTTTAAAAATAATTTAATAATTTGTATATAAATGTTATAATAATTATTTAATTGTTCATGTTTCCTCTTATTTCTAAATAATTGTCTATATTAAAAATCTAATCTTTTGTTTATTATTTTAATTATGTTCTTATAATATTTTTGCTAATTCCATTTATTTTAATTATTGTTATTATTACTAATCATATAACTAATCCATTTATTTTTTAATTATGCTTATTATTATTATTTCACTAACCTTATTTCTTTTTTTATTTTATTATTATTATTACTAACCCCTTATTATATTTATTATTGTTTATTTTTGCTTATTATTTATATTTTGCTTCTATATTTATTTTTTGCTATTTATTTTTTAATTGCTTATTATAATTATTGTAATTGCTCCTTGGTGTAATTTTTGTAAATATTTAAATTATTTTATTTTTATGCCATGGTTAGTAAAATAGGGAGTGTAAACATGTATTATATTTAAAATTGAATTTAGATCATTTTAATTAAAAGATAAATTAAATTAAACACTCACACACGTAAGTCGATTTTTAATCGCCGTCTCACTTTCTAGGGTTACCTCTCAATGTTGCCTATTCATAAAGTCAAGTGGGGTGTATAAAGCAAAGTCTCTTAAAAAGAAAAGTCATCAAGTCCCTTAAATGGTTGCCTTCACAAAAGATCTTGTCCCGTTCGAATAATGATGACAGTCCCTCCTAAATGCTTAATACACCCCACAATTGCCTTCCTTAAACAGATGTCCCTCATATGTCCCTCACATCCAAGGTAATGACTACCTATTCCTTAATAATAGGGATAGTCTTACCATTTAAAGGATAAAGAACAGAAAGACTTAAACTTTAGGGTAGGTTCCTCATAGTTGCTTGCTCATTTCATTTAAAAACTTTTCAAACACTTTACAAATTTCAAACAAATTTTCAAACACAAGTTTTTACGCATCCGTACATGGATCATTATTAACTCTTATGAAAATTTTTATTCACACACTTCACATTTTCAAAAACAATTCAAAGTGAGCTAAGTAACTAAGAGCCCATGGATAACCATGGATGTAAAGGGTGCTAACACCTTCCCTTTACATAACCTACCCCCCGGACCCAAAAATCTTTTAAAAGGTCTTTCCTGTTCTTTTATGCCTTTCCTTTGGATAAAATAAAAGTCGGTGGCGACTCTTGCTATCCGCAACATAACTAAAGTCAGTTCTCCCACCGTGTTACACTATGCTCAGGTGTTGCAGGCTCGTCTGGTACGAGTGCGTTTACCGTCTTGCATGAAAGACAAGTAGTCGCAAGTTCGCGTTGTGAGTGAATGAGATGAGAAGAGAAGTTCCCGCAGGATAGTCGCTTGTTATTTGTTTTTTTGTACTTTAAGAGTTTTTATATGAATTTGGCACAAGGAAGTGAATTCAAACTCTTTTCCATGGAATGTACACTTGCCTCTACATTCCAAGATGGAATAATAGAACAAGCATACCCAGCAAGGAGAATTTATCCAAGACTGGTTTCCTAGGATTAGGGCTTAAGTTCACTAGCTTGTTGAACTTTATTAAGTGTTTTTGTTTCTTTAGTGAAGAAGTGTCTTTTAAGTTTTTCTTTGTGAAACAACCCCTTGATGAGACTTGTGCATCATGATAGATAAGCTTACACCACTCCAAGATGGAATGAATGCAAGTGCTTCATGGAATAAGGCTATACACAAAGGATCCTTTCATTTATTTGTTAATTGTTTTTTTTTGAATTTTGTTTGAAGATGAGAAGAGAATGACTCAAGTTGGAAAAGGGACAAACTAAGGGAACTAAGACACACCCTAATTTTTATTGATTTATTTACAAGGGAGATCCTATGGTTAATGAGGTATTCTAATCCTAAGAAAGAAAAGGAAAGGAAGAAAAGAGAGTTAGAAACTAACTTACTTCCTAAGGAAGGTAAGTTGTCTCTAAAGAACAAAAGGGAAACCTATGAACAAAACACAAAGTGCTAAGGCAAAGACAATTAAAATGCATAAGAGATAGGAATGAAGTAATGCTTACCTCAATCTTCCCCCCTACAAAACAAAAGTTAGCATGACAATGCATATTGAAAGTAAAATCAAAGCATGAAAGCAATTAAGTACCATAAACGTCCTAGAATGGAACTAGGGTTAAAAATAAGACCTAAGTCTAAAGGTGAAGGTACCTAAAGGTTACATGACTTCTAAAGTCAGTAGCTACATGCCATAGGTCCCTAAGTATGCTAGGATACCTCACAAGATCAAACTATGTCAAACTATGTACAAAAAGTTCACGTAAATTCACCTAAATGCAAATTAGGGTTTATGGATGAAGTATGAATGCATATGGATTACAAACATGAATTAGTACATGAAATAAACATAAAATTCAGTAGTGAATGCTTATGAAGATGGATGAATGAATATACAATCATGGATGCAATGGTTTAGTCCTATGGGGCGAGGAGAAGAAGATATGAGAAGAAACGAACAAAAATCGCATAAGATCGCACATGATGCAAGTTAAGGGAGAATGGCATGTGAATATGCATGAAATGATTATGGGTCAGTAGCATACAAGGTATGAGATGAAATTAGAATGCATGAATAGTCATTAATGATTTCCACATAATTCAAGCTATTACTTAGAGGAGAAGAGAAACTAATTTAGGTTAAAGTTAGTTCACATAAATATGCACTTTAAAGCACCAAAACAAACCAAATGAGTATGGTTCAAAAAATGACCTATGACTGGAATTAAAGCCATACAAATGACCTATAATCAACTCCTAAAAGCTACCAAAAATACCCTCAATAAAATGGCATGAATGTCTCCTTAACATTTAGGTTATGCGACACATAAACACATGAATCAACCTAGGATCTAGGTGACATGAAAAAATAGCAAAAAGCCTCTAAAAATTATGAAATTAAATCCATGAAATTATATAGTGATTATCTTACATGGTCCAAAAGGATTTCATAAAATTATGCACCAAAGTGCCAAAACAAATCCTTGACTAGCAAGGTAACAAAGTATGATCACCAAAAAACAACTCCACAAAGTGGATCAAAAAGAGCACTAAAAATTATGAAAAAAATGCCTAATGAGCATTAAAATGTCACAAATTATAGTGATTAATCACACACAAAAAATAGGTTTCACACCTATGGGGAAAAATCGATTTTGGTCTCCTATGTCAAAACATTCATTTTTGGGACAGCTTATGATCTAAAATCCAAATTAATTATTAAAACCACCCAAATATGGAAATAAAAAATATGAAAAATTAATTAAGAGGGTGAGGATCACTCATGAATTTTTCCAGAATTTTATCTCACCTAAAACTATTTTTAATAAATGCGACGAAACGGGTGAAAAAGTGGATTTTAAAGGGAAGTGAAAGGAATCGATCCTAATGGTTCTTAACCTAATCCCTAAGTTCCGAAATCGATACATATCATCAAAAATCACATATATATCCAATGCCTCAGGTGGGAGGGCTCAAATATGCACCTTAAATTATATGATCCTAAGTCGCATACAACTAGAATGGTGCATTAAAGTAGAGAATCGAGATTACTTACTTGGTCGAAGTGCCGATTCTTTCACATAAAAGAAATCCAAAAAAAACTTCAAGCCAAGCCTTGTAATCTCCCATGAGCAAAATAAATGCTCATCCTCCATAATTGCTTTGTGAAGATTCCCCATAATCGAAACAAAAACAACGATACAAAATATCATTTGAATCCAAAGGTATCCCACAAATAAAGTGGAATACCAACCAAACGACCGTCGTTAAGATCTTTGCGAGAACCTTGCATGAACTCAACAAACGCATTAGAAACCAAAAAGAGGTGCAACCGGAAGTTGCACCTATGCCTCACAACTCCAAATCAAGTAGAAATATGAATATATGAGTCATGGACATGCATTGAAATTTACGTTTCAAAACGGGGCAGCACTTATGCTCTAACATAAACAACATGCAAACTCAAACCGGAATCGAACAAATTTACATGCAATGAATGGCAAATGATCAACAAACATAAGTACAAGTCAAAACAAGATCAATGCATCAAAATCGCACCAAACCGAACTTAAAAAGCTTTAAAACGAAAAAACGCGTCAAAAATCACCGACTCGGAATTGAACGAAAATCGCATGGTAACTTGCAAACGTGCCAACGGATTCAAATATGCAATCGGTTTTTGAAAATTCCGCTTGGAAGTGATACTTTTTGGCCGATTTCGTCGGCTGGCAGTAGCAAAATAGCCGGAAAAAATTGTCCGAAATCGACTAAAAAGTTCACCATTGGCTCCGAAATAATCAACAAAGTCAATTTACACTATTCACATTCGCAAAAACGCGCTACGGTTAGGAAGTTATGACCAAAACATATTCTCGACACGCGACACATGAACAACATCAACAATTAAGTCTCAACTTATCCTATTTCAAATTTGCACATTGAAACAAGCATGAATTTAAAATTCAAGCACTTCAATCAATATCAAGTTATAATAATTAGCTCTCTTAGGAATTTTGTCAAACACCTAACATTCACCGATTATTCTATGTCAACTTTACCAAGCCTTTTCAATCATGCACCACAACAATTATTAGGATAAATTAACCAAGAATCAATCAATAATCAAATCATGAATCAATTCACATAATCTCCACAAGATTAATTCAACTTCAAAATTCAATTCAAGAAACAATTCAACAATTATTCATGAATTAAAGTTTAAGAAGCTTACCGAATGAAGAATCGACGAAGAAATTGCGAATCCGAAGGAAGTGAGACGCGATCATGAACGGAGGAGAGGAGGAGAGGCCGCGCGGCTGCCGGTGGCGGAAGATGATGGTCTTACGGTGGTGAAGTTGACCGGAGGTGGTGGTTCGTGGCGGCTCGGCTACCGGAAGCTTGATCAGAATTGTTGTGTTCTTGAGTTCTTGATGAAGTTGTTGTTGTGTTCTTGAGAAAGAATTGAGAGAATGAACTTTGATCCTTTAGAGAGAGTTTGTGAGAGTTTTTTGGTGTTTGTAAATTATGATTGAAGTTATGAGACAAATTGTGGGTCAAAAGAATATATAGTGGAGTGTAAAATGAAAGGCAAAAGGTAGAATTTCGGCTTAAGTGAAAATAATAATATCTTCGGCAAGAAATTTTGACTCTGAGCCTTTCACAATACCGTCCGCCTCTGAATCACGGTTGCAACGCAAAAAGAACGAACGTCATACGATCAAAATCGAGTGCAATCGATACGTTTAAGCTGCAAGACGTCATTGAATAAGTTGTTTTTTCGGCTTATTTGGTGTCCGCTACTCAAAAATGTGATGAGGTCAACCTCTTCGGAGCATAATCTCGACTCGACTTTGTCAGAAAAGTTGTATATCTATGAGTCAGTGACCTGGTGTTAAAATGTAAGCTCAACCGGACAAACGACGAGGGAGATATGAATTTTCTCGTGAAACCACTTTCAGCATTTTTCTTCGGTTCAGCACTTCAGTTTTGTGAAATAAACCAAAACGGCAATCTTTGGAGTACCGTTCGAACTCGCGTTTGTATTTGAACTTAAAGAGGATAAAATTTGTGAACCAACGCTTCAAGAACGGGTGAAATCCGATGAAAATTGACCGAGTTATGAATTTTACAAAATCTGACAGACAGTGCACTGCATCAAAGAACCTTACTGGTAATTCGCATTTTCGAGATCCTTCCGCTCGGACCTAACCCAAACTGAATTCACATAATAAAGATAACATCTAAACGGAATTTTAGGCACCGAAAAGACATCAATTCGATGAACGAGCCAAGAGTTATGAATTTTTTAGTGTTCAAAACTCACCGGTTCAGCACTGTTTTTCACTATGTCGACTCTAAAGACTCGCACATTCTGAGATCTTCTTCAAAGAATTAGTTCTCGGCCAAAACCCAAAAGTTGGAAAGGATATCAAGACGGAACTTTTGGCATATGAATCTCTCAGACATGTTAACCCAATCAGAAGTTACGAACTCTCGAATCCCGCTAGCACAGTTAATCGGCGAAACCGAAATTTCAGAAACAAATAAATCCTGCCATTTTCCTTGATGAATTGGCCTCCGAGCCGAACACAAAAGTTGTAGAGAATACCGAAACGGTCTAAACTATAGAGTTTCAAGCCAAAATGAGTTTCCGAGCATAAGTTACAACTTTTGCAAACTGCACCATAAAACTGATGTTTTGCTTAAACTCCTCTGAATCAACCGAGAACTTTTGGCTTCTTCTGAGATTATTGTGCACGTGCTGCATGAAGAAATAAAGGCCAGTCGCAACCTGTGAAAGCTCAAATGGAGATGTATGTTCATGTATGTTTATGATGCAATTGTGATCTAAATGCAATGCAATGTATGAAAGGATATGCTAAATGGCATGAAAATGAGAGGGCAAATTTTGAGGGTAATGGAAATGCCATTTGCCCATTTATTTATTTATATCTTTTTTGTTTTTGACCTCTGAATAGGTAGCGAAAATAGAACCAGGTGGAAATATGCTGGGAAGAATGCCATCCTCGAATGACCACTCACATGGGATCCTCGGATCCAGTACTAAAACCCTCCTCGAATAGAAACACAATGGTATACCGGCCGCAGGCGATAACCATCAACAACAAAGACTGACCTCGGACAGACTTTGCAAAAGAGACAAACTGACCTCGATCAATAAGCTCAAAAAGTGAACTACTATCCTCGAATAATAGCCACACAAAACAAAAACAAGACCAACCGCAGAAGGACTTGAAAAAAAGAATGTCATCCTCGAATGACAATCCAAAAGATCCTCGGATCTAACACGAAACCATCCTCGAATGGAGACGCAAAGGTATACCAGCCTCGACTGATAACCAAACACAAAGCTGACCTCAGACAGACTTTGCAAAAGAGACAAACTGACCTCGATCAATAAGCTCGAAAAGTGAACTACTATCCTCGAATAATAGCCACACAAAACAACAAGACCAACCTCGGAAGGACTTGAAGAAAAGAATGCCATCCTCGAATGACAATCCAAAAGATCCTCGGATCTAACACGAAACCATCCTCGAATGGAGACGCAAAGGTATACCAGCCTCGACTGATAACCAAATACAAAGCTGACCTCAGACAGACTTTGCAAAAGAGACAAACTGACCTCGATCAATAAGCTCGAAAAGTGAACTACTATCCTCGAATAATAGCCACACAAAACAACAAGACCAACCTCGGAAGGACTTGAAGAAAAGAATGTCATCCTCGAATGAAAATCCAAAAGATCCTCGGATCTAACACGAAACCATCCTCGAATGGAGACGCAAAGGTATACCAGCCTCGACTGATAACCAAACACAAAGCTGACCTCAGACAGACTTTGCAAAAGAGACAAACTGACCTCGATCAATAAGCTCGAAAAGTGAACTACTATCCTCGAATAATAGCCACACAAAACAACAAGACCAACCTCGGAAGGACTTGAAGAAAATAAATGCCATCCTCGAATGACAAATCAAAAAGATCCTCGGATCTAACGCGAAACCATCCTCGAATGGAGACGCGAAGGTATACCGACCGCATGCGGTAACCAGAAACAAAGAAAATAGGACAAGATGGAACGGGATCATTGTACATAAACGAGAGCCCAAGCAAACAGGACCATTTTACAAAACGGGAAACTGCAACGCGACTGTTGGGTAGGACCAAGTCACAGAAGATGCCTGTTATCGAAACAAGACTTAATGCAACATCAACCGATTTGCGACTCAAATAAGATCAACCGATCTAAAACGGAGATGGTATCAACCGATCCACCCCGGAAAGCGAGAATGTAATATCATCCGATTTACAGCTCGAAGAGAAATGATATCAACCGATTCATGACTCAAATAAGATCAACCGATCTAACGTGGAGATGGTATCAACCGATCCATAACCATGAAACGCGAGAATGTAATATCATCCGATTTACAACTCGAAGAGAAATGATATCAACCGATTCATGACTCAAATAAGATCAACCGATCCAACTAGGAAATGGTATCAACCGATCCATTATCCTCACACTGAGACGAGACCAAAAGGAACATGATCATTGTACTTAAATGATAACCCGAGACGCGACCGTTGTACTGAAACGGAGACGCGAAAAAATGAGACTGTTGTACTGAAACAAGACTCAAAGACAAGACCATTGTACTTAAATGGAGACTCGAAAGGAACGAGATCGTTGTACTTAAACGAGAGCCCAAGATGCGACCGTTGTACTGAAACGGAGACGCGAACAAATGAGACTATTGTACTGAAACAAGACTCAAAGACGAGACCATTGTACTTAAATGGAGACTCGAGAGGAACGGGATCGTTGTACTTAAACGAGAGCCCAAGATGCGACCGTTGTACTGAAACGGAGACGCGGAAAAATGAGACTGTTGTACTGAAACAAGACTCAAAGACGAGACCATTGTACTTAAATGGAAACTCGAAAGGAACGAGATCGTTGTACTTAAACGAGAGCCCAAGACGCGACCGTTGTACTGAAACGGAGACGCGAAAAAATGAGACTGTTGTACTGAAACAAGACTCAAAGACGAGACCATTGTACATAAATGGAGACTCGAGAGGAACGGGATCGTTGTACTTAAACGAGAGCCCAAGATGCGACCGTTGTACTGAAACGGAGACGCGGAAAAATGAGACTGTTGTACTGAAACAAGACTCAAAGACGAGACCATTGTACTTAAATGGAAACTCGAAAGGAACGGGATAGTTGTACTTAAACGAGAGCCCAAGACGCAACTGTTGTACTGAAACGGAGACGCGAAACAAATGAGACTGTTGTACTGAAACAAGACTCAACCGGGGATAACAACAAGACGTGGTAGAAGTAACCACCCTGGGAAACGAAGCTGCATTCTGTGAGGAATACTTCAATCTGATTGGAGATGTAACGGGTCTTATGTAATATACCTCAAAACTGGCCCATGCTGGTATGCATATGTTTGGATTTATGGCGTAATTCTCCATGACGATGGAAATGCTACGCTTTGGAGGATGCAAATGTGATGAATATGAGTATGCAAAATGCAAGGAGATCTCCTGATAAGGAGACTACAAGTATCCCAGATGGCTTGACTGGGGAGAAACGATGATCACTGCATTGATCTGGTTCATCCTGATGAGGAGGAAACAACTCTGCGGGGAATGTTGTTACTGATGCACCGGCTCTGAACTGCCGCCATTGCCAAAAAATAAATTGGATTTTGAGATTGGAGTGCCAAGACCCTGCTAGAGATGAACCCTTCTTGAACTCTGGTGGGGAAGTGAGGACCTCCTGACTTGGCTGGGAACCAAAGGCATGACACCGCTGAGGGAGCAAACTGCTGGGGAGAAATGACACTCCTTATACTACCGAGAACTGCCCCTGTCTGAAGGGAAACTCCTGCTTGGGGATGACATCCACCTTCTGCTACCTTGCTGGGAGAAATTTCAACTTCCACATTACTGGGGATGACAGGTGATGTCAATGATAAAGCTTCATGCTGAAGATAAAAGCTCAGGCTGCCACTTACTGGGGATAAGAGATAAATCCTCTCATGTTGGGAATGAGAGATGTAAGGCGTCTCATGCTGGGGATAAGAGACGATGATATCCTTCTGCTCAAGAAGTAACCTTCCATTTTCCGCACTATTGGAGAAGGAATTGTCTAATGAGATTTGCTAAGTAATTTTGATCAATGAAGCTTGCTGATGAAATAACTCTTGAAGTATTGTGCTGACAATGGCTTTGCTTCCAGCCTCTGGGTTGATAGATCGTCAACTAACCATGATTGAATAATGGTTCTCTGAAATTTTCAACTCGCCTCCGACTAAGGTCCCTCGGAAGAAAATGTCTCAAAAGGATTTTACAGAAAAAATGACATACAAAATGCCTCAGTGTCTTCAAACTCTTGGAGAGATTCGTTGGATCTCGAAATAACTGCCCCAGATTGCATGGTCTGTGTAAGAATTTTCCTCGTGAGGATTCATGAAAAACCTCATATCACTGTGAGATAGTGTGTCCTAGTATTTTGAACCTTGGGAAGGTGCTTCTGATTAACCGTCTTCAGGAGAAAGTAACTTCCAGTGCTCTTGGGGTGGCCTGCCCCAGTACAAGTCTTGAAGTGATCACCTCTGAATGACTGCTTTGAAGAAAACACCCAGATCAACTATTCTTCGAGAGATTGGATCTCGAAGCGATTGCCCCAGTTTGGCTGAAATTTGAATAATGCTTCCGCCTGATGGCTCTTTGAGAGATTTGAATCTCGAAGTGATTGCCCCAGCTTGGCTGAATTTTGAAGAGATTGCTCGACATGATTGCCCCAGATTAGTTGGCTCTTACCACGACTATTGGGAAAGTCTCCACTCAATGGAGTTTCTTGGAAACGTGCATCTTCATATGCTGGCCCTTCGGAAGTTTCAGAATTCTCAACTTTGGCAAGATTAAGCTTCTGGACTGAAGTTTCATATATGAATATTTATGATGCCCAACAAATATATGCAAGCAGAAAATGTTTATTCTAAGAATGAAAATTCTAATGCAACATCCATGTTAATCTTGAAGTTTTACTGAAAAAGATGTCGCAAACCTTTGTGAGCGAATCACTGGTTAAGATACGACATTAATATTTTTGAATAATAGAAAGCATGTACATGCAACACCAACAAAGATCTTTCAAGCGCCACCCATAGGAGTCGGGAACGCGGTCTCGTGGTAGCACGCTCTCAAGATAACCCTGCTTCAGTTAGGACTTTTGAGGGTTGTATCGCGGCCTGGTTCACGGTTATAAAAACAAAAGATATAGGCTCGAAATTTATTTGTGCCCACCCATCTTCGTGATGTTCTCCATTCCTATGTTCAGCTAGCTTTTACAAGCGCTCACCTCTCAAAAAGGGTTTTGTGATGGTTGAGGAACCAATTACACCAACGGTTTAAGCACCAATCAGGTTGTGGTTGGGAGTCAGTCACCCCTTTGTCTTTCGCGTCTATGCCACACGACTTTGTTCTTGCTTAAGGATCTTCCTTGTGTAACACTTTTCGTTTTTCACTTTTGCATTCTTTTTCTTATCCCTAACTTTTGCATGGACTGATTCTTGTGAATCTTTGATTGTGAAGTCCAGCGGGATGCCCTATTTTTTGCCTAAGTCGCTTGTTTTCAAGTTTCGACTTAGCGGGCTTTTTCATTCATTTTTTTTCAATTCTTCTTTTTTTTGAACAAATCGGGTGACACTGTTTGTCTCGATTGCTTTGAAAGGGTCGTGACTGTCTCACTTCTTGGTTGAGGAAGGATAACCTTTGTGGTTTCCGGTCTCTGGACCTCCTTATTGGGATAACCATTGTAGTTCCTGGTCTTTGGACCTCTTGATTTTGGTACAACGAAAGGTATTGGATCCTCAGATTTGCACTCCTTTTGAAATTTGAACGCTCGGTCAAACTAACTGACGCCTACCCTGCCCCTGGGTTAAGCGCGAGGGTTTTTTCATGCAAAATGAAACTCCTACTTCAAGGCTCAAATGGGTTGACGAGGGTCTATCTCCCTTATATCTCCGGTGTTTAGGATTTGAAACAATGCTTGTACATCGTCAACAAGGTCTTTCTCAAAAGCACACAATTAGAGATTTTTGCGTTTTCAGTTCGTCATCCTCCCTGATAGAGTTTAAGCACGACATTTGGTATTGCAATGCACATACACAAAATCATGAGTGAATACGAATGGATTACTTCAAGAAAAACATGTGCATTTTATTATGGTTATCATTCAAAAACAAATAAGTTTCATGCATGCATACAAATGTTTAAACAAACAATATAAACTACAAATGAAAATGCAGTAAAGAAGATGAACATTGCCATCATTGAGGAGACTTGACTCCGTCTGGACTTATTGCTTCTGAAGATGCCCTTGCAAATTGGGATACCCATTTGATGAGGAGACTTCAATATGTGAGCAGACTTTCTGGCATGATGACCTTTGAGTCAATCAAATTCGGGACCTTGTCTTCACCTTTGCCTCTGAAAGACTTGCAATCTTCAATTAAAAGGCCAGGTGCCCCAGAATGGTAATCATACTTGGCATTGAAACCCCAAAGGAAGCTTTGTCGGAGATGATCCTGATGCAATTAGCTCAACCACTCCGAATTTGCGTACATGAGGAAACTTGTTGCACGTACGACATCAGAATATGATCAAACTTCTCCTCAAGTTGTTTTGGCCTTTACCCGTATTCTCTGCCCGTAGGACTCTCTTGGGAAGCTCAGATTGGATGCTGACAAACGACATATGGAGGGAAGAGGTTGATAAATGAAGTTGATAAATAAGGTTGCTCGGAAAGATCTTGCATGATCTCCTGCCTACGTATCTCCATTGACCAATGGAGAATCAGAGCAGCGTAGTTCCCCTCAATAGGGATGAAAATAACTTTGTTCAGAATTTCCATAACCAAGCTCATCTGAGTCTTCATCTGGTTGACTTTCTGTTTCAGCAGTTTCTGGTTTTGAAATAAGGTTTACACCTTTGCCCTGAGTGGCCTCAGCTGGGTCTTCCTTCGATTACCTCTGCCCGGAGTTGCTTCAAATATATACCTTGATGATTATGATTCAAGTTGTCCATTCTGATGAGAAATCAAGTCAGGAAAAGAATTTGTCTCTGAACACCTGTCAAGAATGCAAGGATGTATGCAAATGCCATGTTCAATTATTTCTGAGGAATCTATCTGCTTTGATTCAAGTTTTGATACAGAAAAATCCAACAATATGATTCAGATATGTGATCCACAGAAATAATTAAACATGTGTGCAGAAATGCTATGATGTCATGTATGCAACAGGCATGTGATCAATGGTCTGATGTTGGTGTTGGTGTTGAGCAATGAGTCAAGTGTCTGAATAGAACCATAATAGTAACACCATCTCTGTATAGAACCTCATAACTGAGAACACAATAACTGTAGAACTGGATCACATAATTGAACAGTCACTGATGGTGTTGAAGCTGAACAATGAGCCAAGTGTCTGTGGAGAGTCACAATATCAAGGTCACAATGGTAATCACAGTAACAATTTCTCTGAATAGAAATCCCGAATCTCAGAATCAAAGAACCATAGAACACTGAAATATACTGACAAAGTGGGTATGTTGAAGTTTAGGGTTCCTGCAAACCTGTAAACCCTTCCCAATCTCACAGGTATGCTACTCGGGTCAAACATCACAGACTCTCGAGGCCGAATAGCAATAATACGTTCACCATTTCCGAGAAATGGCTCATGACCAAATCAGGGAATCGGTTTGGCATTATGTACTACTCAGGGAGGTCTCAGCTGAGTCCGGAAAAAACAAGCATCCCTCATAAGTCCTCAGCTTCAAGCACTGAGTCGAGAAACAATAGTACATTCATCCCGAAGGGTACAATACTATCGTCATACGAACAGTTTGCCTTGACTGGATTCCTATGAGAGAACCAGGCCATCCTATGCGAGTTCCCAGTGGGCCCTCGGATGCGAGTGGGTTTGCCAACAAATGTGGTCTGCCACTGTCATCACTGGAGAGGGATGTTTCCACAAAGGTTCTCAATGATCGGTCCCCTGACTGCACATAACTATCAAGGTAGCGCATCAACCCAGAAAGATTCCGGTATCAATACATGTAAACACCCCAAATTTGCCCTCACCCATTCACACCATGGCTTGTGATCATTTCATATGCATAAACACAATCATATCACCCCATATCTCATTTTTTGTTCCACTGCATAGATTCAAAGTCATCTGTACCCAGGGTTTGTGATCTGAGCTACCCAAGAGCTTCTTGAGCCACTCCAAATGTCAACAATCACTTCAAAGGGGTCCATGAATGTTCTTTTATCATATTATATCCTCTCAAAGTCAAAAATGCAAAAGGATCACAAGAACTGGGATTGGTGTGGATGTAGAGCCAAGTTTGACTGCACAGTTGACCTAAAATTAGGGTTTTGGTTTCAGAGGCCATAACTCCAAATTTTTTGGTCATTCTTGTTTCCATTGGTCTCTATATGGTATAGGGAGTATGCATATCAATTTTCATGAAGAAATTCCATGGGGAAGTCATCTGATCAAGGGTTGACTTTTCAAACAAGTCAGTGCAAAATCAGGGCATCTGAGGCCCCCAATGACCCAACCAAGGGGTGATCTTCATCATTTTGAGTGTATATGATCTTTATTTGATCATGGAAGAAGATTGAAGTTCACAAAAATCAAGAATTTGAAGTTTTTGCAAAGTTGACTTTTTAGGGCATGGTTGACTTTTCAAGAATATGTCATTTTATGCCACTTTTCAAACCTTACTTTTTGATCCAAAAATGCTTCAAATGGAAAAACTTTGGTCATGAAAGTTGTAGATCACATTTTTCCCTTTTCAAAAAGTACAAGAACATGACCTAATTCATTTTGGATCAAAAGTTATGGTGTGACAAAGTTGGCAAAAATCACTAATTTTCAAGTTATGCACCAAATGGAAAACTTGCAAGAACTTTGTACCAAGGCATTTGTGACTTCTAATTGACATCAAACCATTACACAAACATTCTATGTGACCTAAAAATCAGATTTGGACCAAGGTTTCTCATGATCCATGGCTTATGTAGCAAGAAAATCACATGTGAACTAGAAATGACCAACTTGCAAAATTCATGATCACACTTCCTACCACTTGCTACATTGGATGCTGAACCTTGCTAGCCCTTCCCCTCACCTTTGTTGCGCCAGCCCCATGCTTGTACTAGCCTAGAACCAAGCCCATGCCTCTCTTACAACAAAGTTGACATTTTGCAAAAGTGAACTTACCAATCAATAAAGTCCAGGTCACATCATCTGACCTAGGAGATTATTTTATACTATCCATTTGCAAGCTAAACATATCAAGAGGCAAGGCTGAAACACAAGAGATCATCACATACACAAAACTCACCCCATTTGCATTTCTCTTCGAATCTCTCTGCCCAGCTCACAAACATTCAAACCAACTTCACCAATCATTTCACCATGTTCCATTGAGCCAAAACCAACAAGACTTAGGCCTGAATCAAGCAAGAACACCATTCCTCCATTTTCACTCTCAGAAGCAAAACCATTCGAAACTCACTTCACAGGCCATGAACACCCAAACAAACTCCACAAACCTTCTCAAAACATCACCCTGATCACAAAGAACCACTCACATTGACCTGAAACAGCCTGAATCACCATCACCATTTTCAACTGAGCTTGAACAGAACTTGCTCAATCTCTCAAACCAGCCAACATAAACTCTTTCTAAGCATTCAAGGATCATCAGGGGACCAAGTAGAGTGGATTGCATCAAAGGGAAAGGTCAGAAAGTTGCTGGGGTGAAAGCTTCGAAACTCAGGTAGCTCAAGAACATTTTTTCCAGAAATCGTTTTTTAAGTTCTTAAGTTGTTCTCTGTGCTTCACTGATTGTTCTGATGCTTTTAGTTTTGAAAATGGTGATGAAATGAGAATTTAATTGCTTTCTGAAACTCTGTGACCTAAAAAATGTTTTGCTCGATTCATGAGTTTGGGAAAAAATAAATGTTGTTTGTGATGGGGTTTTGATTCAGTAAGTTGTGGGGATCATTTCCATGTTTTTAGATTTCGTTTTAGTTAGGTTTTGAGAGTTTTAGGGATTTTCAGGTGGGCTTCCCACCGGAGAAGACGACCGGAGGTCTTCTCCGGCCACCTGAAAATCATTAGGGCATAATCCTGTAATTAATTGCCATTTGAATATGAAGCGTAGGATTGCTTTGACCCATTGACCTGCCGCGCGAATGAATGGCCCAGATCCTCTTGCTTTGCCCTAATCCACTTAGTTAGTTTAATTAATCCATAATTAAATTAATATAATCAGATGCAATCCTGGCCCTCCACTAACGCGCGCAGTCAACCCATTCAAATTCAGACTCAATCCTGGCCCTCCACTCAGTTGACTTCATTTTTAAATTCATTTTTATTTCATTTCTTTTCATTTAATTTGTCCAATTTATTTAAAATAGCAAAACTTGTTTAAAAATTATGAAACTTTTTCTCAAGAGTTTTATTAATTTTTAAAACACAAAAATATTTTTATTTTCATTTTTAGCATTTAAAAAGTATTTTAAAATATTTAAAAGTTTATTTTTAATTGATTAATGGAAATTAATTTATTAAAAATACTTTTAGGTATTTAAAAATCACCAAAAAATTCATGAAATGTTCTAAGACATTTAGAAACATTGTCCAACCTTCAAACCAAATTTCTTTTTTGATCTTGATGCATTTTGAGAATTTTTCATTGATTTAAAATCATTTTTTATGCATTAATTTGATCCAAAGTTCAAAAAAATCATTTCTGCCTATCCATGAAGAGTTGGACATTGATTCTTTTTGCATTGCATTGTGTTTAGCATGAGGTTTGTGAGATTAAATGGCCATGATTTGATCTTTCATTTTCAATTTGTTTGGCATTTTTCTTGTTTAGGAACCCTAAAAACCCTAGAATCTTAAGAAAACCATAACTTGAATTTGGTTAAGAGTTGAGACCTCTCCTTTGGGCATTGGTTTAGTATAGGTTTAGGGGTCCTTTGAGTGGCATTTTCAATTTTTTTTATAATGTTGTTTGCTTCTGATTTTGGTTTGTGTTTGTTGCATTGTTCATAAACCCTAATTTGGGCTTCCATATGCATCCATCTTGCATTCTCTTGCATAACATGACTTGCCATGACATTTTGTGCATTCATTTGATTCATAAGACATCTTAGGACATGTTAGAATCATGTGTGATCATTGCATCTTCCATTTTCCATGTTGTATGTCATGTGCACTTCATAACTTTTCATGTATGTTCATGGTTCATAGCTTACTTCATTTGCATCCATGAACTTGTATGATCATTTCCATGTGTTGCCTCATGTTTGTAGCATCTCATAACATCATTAACCTCATGTATGTGCTTCTGGTTTTGTTTCTCATCATGTCATCTCATCCCATTTTGCATTGCATTGCATTTCTTTTCTAACCTTTTCAGGTGGTAAGTGATTTTGAGAAGTGAATTTGCCTTCACTTCTCATACTTTTCTTTTCATCTCTCTTGCATCCATTGCTGCATTTTTGTATGTGCTTGAGTTTGAGCTTGCTCATTCCTCTGCTTCTTACTTTCTTTCTTCAAGTGACTTGACTTCTTGAATGAAGCAAGTTGCTTTGCTTCTCTTGACCCTTTCATCTGCTTCCTGGTGGTCCCATTGAAGACTTGTTCTTGAAAACCTAACAAACCTTAGGAACAACCAAGCATAACAATGATTAGGGTTTTGATTAGTCTCCCCTCTTAGTTTTACCTTTGTGTCTCTTTTGAGTCTTCTCCTCTCACCTCATAATCAGGGACTAAACCCTAAAGGCTTTAAGGCTTTGTGATTAAGCTTATGCCTGCATCCTTCTCTTAGGATGGAGTGTATAACTTTAATCCTAAGTGTTAAACCCTTAATGTGTTTAAATCTCTTAATCAATTCACTTAATAATCATCAAGACACCACACTTGTAACTTGGGCCTTGCATTAGGGTTCTAATTCTTCCTTAACTGGTTAAGAAGGACTAACCCTAGTGTTAATGGACAAGTCCCCCTCAAGTTGTCTTACAAATCATAAAATCCACTTCCTCATCATACCATTAACTAAAATCCACTTAATCAAAGGCTTGTTTTGTCATGAGTTTAATCCCTAATCATGGATTAAGTTGAGGAGCTTTCCTCAGCTTAAACATCCTCATCTATTATCCTTCTATTAGGATGGTGTAATGAGTCTGTTTAATCCCTGATTATGGCTTAATCTCATTACTTAACACTAAACAAAAACAACAAAAACATCTAATTAATCACAAGTAGGTTAATGATCTTAATCCTACATCAAAGGTGTTTAAGTGTGAGAAGCTGACTTCACACTTAAGGTATTCTCATTACCCCTAATCAGAGGGAAGATGTGATGAGTTTACTAAATCCATTGGTTTAGATTTAAGCTCATTAACTTATGACAAAATCCAAAAACAATAAAAGACTGAAAACTCAAAAACAAACAATAATCGTCTCCTTCGGGATTCTTTTCTCATCTCATTCACTCACAACCGAGAACTTGCTTCTTCCGTCTAATGCAAGACAGTCAGCACCTGAGCCAGACAGGTCATACACTTGAGCATAGACAAGCAAGCAGTTCACAAGTCAATTCATCTTTCAGTCTCTTTGGGTCGAACTACGGTGTTCTGACTTCCTCATTGCACGAGAGGATACGTAGGCATAACTTAACAGTTATCGAACAAAAGTCTCTGTATATTCCCCCTCCTTCCAGCTTCACTCTTTAGCCTCATATTCTTGAGCAACTCATTCTCATTCCTACACTGACACTGTATATATCACACTTCACATCTCTTTTACACTGACACCTGTACATCTTCTTTCCAGCTCTTTACACACAAATTGCACCGACACTACCCCTTTAAAACACAAATCTTTTAAGCGTGGATCCCGTCGAGTACGGCGGACAATCTGGGTGCTAATACCTTCCCAGGTTGTAACCAACCCCCTTTCTCAGTCTCTCTGGTTCGCAACCGTCTTATCCATATCTTTCTAGGTCTATGCAGCATTGCCTTTCCTCCGGGATAAAAATGCCTAGCTGGCGACTCTATTCATTCTCCATTGAGTTCACGGTTGTGTGTTCTCATTGTCCCTCTCGCCGACCGTTCGCGTCTGTACCTTTATCTGGGCCCATTCCCCACTTATCGGGAGCGACAATACATTCCCGAGAAGGTCGCAAGTCAAGGTGTGGAACTCACTACTACCAACATAGCAAGATGCCATGAAGCCAAAGTGGAACCACTCTAAGTCCTAGGGTGCACTCGAGCCCCGGTTACGAGCTCATCTCACAGTAACCCCATCCCACAGAAAAAATGAAAACCAGCACAGCCAGACAGTCCAGTATAATATGATGCATGGAAAATAAAATACTGAAAGCGGTAAACAAATGCGATAAAATAAAGTTGTAAAGTAAAACTGTAAATAAAAACAGTAAAGCTAAACTAACGCACACAACAACAAACAAATAAACACCCAAAGGAACAAAACCAAACATGCGCTAGGATTGACTCTACAAGGGAAACCGGAAGAATCAGGTTAGTCCCCAGCAGAGTCGCCAGCTGTCGCTCCCGGGATTTTCATCCTAGTACAAACGCGAAAGTGGCGCGGAAAGGTTAGAGTCGCCAGCCAGACATTTTTATCCCGAATGAATGGGAAAGGTAATGTTGCACAAACCTGAGGAAGAAGGAAAGGACAAGGTCATGCGAACCAAAGATCTGAGTTCGGGAGTCGGTTACGAACTGGGAAGGTATTAGCACCCCAGATTGTCCGTCGTACCCGACGGGATCCACGCTTGCTTGTTTGTTTCAAAGGGTGAGAAAATAAGATGCTGCTAAATAAAACCGCTACTGGAATAAAGGGAATGGAAAATGAGAAAGGAATAAGAAGAGAGAATGGAAAGAATGGGGAAAATGTAGGGAAAATAAAGAATGTGCTCGAACGGGCCCTACCCCGCTGCATACGTACCTCACTGGGATAATGAGGATCAGAGTCGACGTAGTTCGCCTAACTAAGGAGGGAACTATTTGTTTGTATTTTTTATGCTGGAACTGCGTATGTCTATGCTCAGGTGTTGCAGGCTCGTCTGGTACGAGTGCGTTTACCGTCTTGCATGAAAGACAAGTAGTCGCGAGTTCGCGTTGTGAGTGAATGAGATGAGAAGAGAAGTTCCCGCAGGATAGTCGCTTGTTATTTGTTTTTTTGTACTTTAAGAGATTTTATATGAATTTGGCACAAGGAAGTGAATTCAAACTCTTTTCCATGGAATGTACACTTGCCTCTACATTCCAAGATGGAATAATAGAACAAGCATACCCAGCAAGGAGAATTTATCCAAGACTGGTTTCCTAGGATTAGGGCTTAAGTTCACTAGCTTGTTGAACTTTATTAAGTGTTTTTGTTTCTTTAGTGAAGAAGTGTCTTTTAAGTTTTTCTTTGTGAAACAACCCCTTGATGAGACTTGTGCATCATGATAGACAAGCTTACACCACTCCAAGATGGAATGAATGCAAGTGCTTCATGGAATAAGGCTATACACAAATGATCCTTTCATTTATTTGTTAATTATTTTTTTTTTAATTTTGTTTGAAGATGAGAAGAGAATGACTCAAGTTGGAAAAGGGACAAACTAAGGGAACTAAGACACACCCTAATTTTTATTGATTTATTTACAAGGGAGATCCTATGGTTAATGAGGTATTCTAATCCTAAGAAAGAAAAGGAAAGGAAGAAAAGAGAGTTAGAAACTAACTTACTTCCTAAGGAAGGTAAGTTGTCTCTAAAGAACAAAAGGGAAACCTATGAACAAAACACAAAGTGCTAAGGCAAAGACAATTAAAATGCATAAGAGATAGGAATGAAGTAATGCTTACCTCAATCTTCCCCCCTACAAAACAAAAGTTAGCATGACAATGCATATTGAAAGTAAAATCAAAGCATGAAAGCAATTAAGTACCATAAACGTCCTAGAATGGAACTAGGGTTAAAAATAAGACCTAAGTCTAAAGGTGAAGGTACCTAAAGGTTACATGACTTCTAAAGTCAGTAGCTACATGCCATAGGTCCCTAAGTATGCTAGGATACCTCACAAGATCAAACTATGTCAAACTATGTACAAAAAGTTCACGTAAATTCACCTAAATGCAAATTAGGGTTTATGGATGAAGTATGAATGCATATGGATTACAAACATGAATTAGTACATGAAATAAACATCAAATTCAGTAGTGAATGCTTATGAAGATGGATGAATGAATATACAATCATGTATGCAATGGTTTAGTCCTATGGGGCGAGGAGAAGAAGATATGAGAAGAAACGAACAAAAATCGCATAAGATCGCACATGATGCAAGTTAAGGGAGAATGGCATGTGAATATGCATGAAATGATTATGGGTCAGTAGCATACAAGGTATGAGATGAAATTAGAATGCATGAATAGGCATTAATGATTTCCACATAATTCAAGCTATTACTTAGAGGAGAAGAGAAACTAATTTAGGTTAAAGTTAGTTCACATAAATATGAACTTTAAAGCACCAAAACAAACCAAATGAGTATGGTTCAAAAAATGACCTATGACTGGAATTAAAGCCATACAAATGACCTATAATCAACTCCTAAAATCTACCAAAAATACCCTCAATAAAATGGCATGAATGCCTCCTTAACATTTAGGTTATGCGACACATAAACACATGAATCAACCTAGGATCTAGGTGACATGAAAAAATAGCAAAAAGCCTCTAAAAATTATGAAATTAAATCCCTGAAATTATATAGTGATTATCTTACATGGTCCAAAAGGATTTCATAAAATTATGCACCAAAGTGCCAAAACAAATCCTTGACTAGCAAGGTAACAAAGTATGATCACCAAAAAACAACTCCACAAAGTGGATCAAAAAGAGCACTAAAAATTATGAAAAAAATGCCTAATGAGCATTAAAATGTCATAAATTACAGTGATTAATCACACACAAAAAATAGGTTTCACACCTATGGGGAAAAATCGATTTTGGTCTCCTATGTCAAAACATTCCTTTTTGGGACAGCTTATGATCTAAAATCCAAATTAATTATTAAAACCACTCAAATCTGGAAATAAAAAATATGAAAAATTAATTAAGAGGGTGAGGATCACTCATGAATTTTTCCAGAATTTTATCTCACCTAAAACTATTTTTAATAAATGCGACGAAACGGGTGAAAAAGTGGATTTTAAAGGGAAGTGAAAGGAATCGATCCTAATGGTTCTTAACCTAATCCCTAAGTTCCGAAATCGATACATATCATCAAAAATCACATATATATCCAATGCCTCAGGTGGGAGGGCTCAAATATGCACCTTAAATTATATGATCCTAAGTCGCATACAACTAGAATGGTGCATTAAAGTAGAGAATCGAGATTACTTACTTGGTCGAAGTGCCGATTCTTTCACATAAAAGAAATCCAAAAAAAACTTCAAGCCAAGCCTTGTAATCTCCCATGAGCAAAATAAATGCTCATCCTCCATAATTGCTTTGTGAAGATTCCCCATAATCGAAACAAAAACAACGATACAAAATATCATTTGAATCCAAAGGTACCCAACAAATAAAGTGGAATACCAACCAAACGACCGTCGTTAAGATCTTTGCGAGAACCTTGCATGAACTCAACAAACGCATTAGAAACCAAAAAGAGGTGCAACCGGAAGTTGCACCTATGCCTCACAACTCCAAATCAAGTAGAAATATGAATATATGAGTCATGGACATGCATTGAAATTTACGTTTCAAAACGGGGCAGCACTTATGCTCTAACATAAACAACATGCAAACTCAAACCGGAATCGAACAAATTTACATGCAATGAATGGCAAATGATCAACAAACATAAGTACAAGTCAAAACAAGATCAATGCATCAAAATTGCACCAAACCGAACTTAAAAAGCTTTAAAACGAAAAAACGCGTCAAAAATCACCGACTCGGAATTGAACGAAAATCGCATGGTAACTTGCAAACGTGCCAACGGATTCAAATATGCAATCGGTTTTTGAAAATTCCGCTTGGAAGTGATACTTTTTGGCCGATTTCGTCGGCTGACAGTAGCAAAATAGCCGGAAAAAATTGTCCGAAATCGACTAAAAAGTTCACCAATGGCTCCGAAATAATCAACAAAGTCAATTTACACTATTCACATTCGCAAAAACGCGCTACGGTTAGGAAGTTATGACCAAAACATATTCTCGACACGCGGCACATGAACAACATCAACAATTAAGTCTCAACCTATCCTATTTCAAATTTGCACATTGAAACAAGCATGAATTTAAAATTCAAGCACTTCAATCAATATCAAGTTATAATAATTAGCTCTCTTAGGAATTTTGTCAAACACCTAACATTCACCGATTATTCTATGTCAACTTTACCAAGCCTTTTCAATCATGCACCACAACAATTATTAGGATAAATTAACCAAGAATCAATCAATAATCAAATCATGAATCAATGCACATAATCTCCACAAGATTAATTCAACTTCAAAATTCAATTCAAGAAACAATTCAACAATTATTCATGAATTAAAGTTTAAGAAGCTTACCGAATGAAGAATCAACGAAGAAATTGCGAATCCGAAGGAAGTGAGACGCGATCATGAATGGAGGAGAGGAGGAGAGGCCGCGCGGCTGCCGGTGGCGGAAGATGGTGGTCTTACGGTGGTGAAGTTGACCGGAGGTGGTGGTTCGTGGCGGCTCGGCTACCGGAAGCTTGATCAGAATTGTTGTGTTCTTGAGTTCTTGATGAAGTTGTTGTTGTGTTCTTGAGAAAGAATTGAGAGAATGAACTTTGATCCTTTAGAGAGAGTTTGTGAGAGTTTTTTGGTGTTTGTAAATTATGATTGAAGTTATGATACAAATTGTGGGTCAAAAGAATATATAGTGGAGTGTAAAATGAAAGGCAAAAGGTAGAATTTCGGCTTAAGTGAAAATAATAATATCTTCGGCAAGAAATTTTGACTCTGAGCCTTTCACAATACCGTCCGCCTCTGAATCACGGTTGCAACGCAAAAAGAACGAACGTCATACGATCAAAATCGAGTGCGATCGATACGTTTAAGCTGCAAGACGTCATTGAAAAAGTTGTTTTTTCGGCTTATTTGGTGTCCGCTACTCAAAAATGTGACGAGGTCAACCTCTTCGGAGCATAATCTCGACTCGACTTTGTCAGAAAAGTTGTAGATCTATGAGTCAGTGACCTGGTGTTAAAATGTAAGCTCAACCGGACAAACGACGAGGGAGATATGAATTTTCTCGTGAAACCACTTTCAGCATTTTTCTTCGGTTCAGCACTTCAGTTTTGTGAAATAAACCAAAACGGCAATCTTTGGAGTACCGTTCGAACTCGCGTTTGTATTTTAACTTAAAGAGGATAAAATTTATGAACCAACGCTTCAAGAACGGGTGAAATTCGATGAAAATTGACCGAGTTATGAATTTTACAAAATCTGACAGACAGTGCACTGCATCAAAGAACCTTACTGGTAATTCGCATTTTCGAGATCCTTCCGCTCGGACCTAACCCAAACTGAATTCACATAATAAAGATAACATCTAAACGGAATTTTAGGCACCGAAAAGACATCAATTCGATGAACGAGCCAAGAGTTATGAATTTTTTAGTGTTCAAAACTCACCGGTTCAGCACTGTTTTTCACTATGTCGACTCTAAAGACTCGCACATTCTGAGATCTTCTTCAAAGAATTAGTTCTCGGCCAAAACCCAAAAGTTGGAAAGGATATCAAGACGGAACTTTTGGCATATGAATCTCTCAGACATGTTAACCCAATCAGAAGTTACGAACTCTCGAATCCCGCTAGCACAGTTAATCGGCGAAACCGAAATTTCAGAAACAAATAAATCCCGCCATTTTCCTTGATGAATTGGCCTCCGAGCCGAACACAAAAGTTGTAGAGAATACCGAAACGGTCTAAATTATAGAGTTTCAAGCCAAAATGAGTTTCCGAGCATAAGTTACAACTTTTGCAAACTGCACCATAAAACTGATGTTTTGCTTAAACTCCTCTGAATCAACCGAGAACTTTTGGCTTCTTCTGAGATTATTGTGCACGTGCTGCATGAAGAAATAAAGGCCAGTCGCAACCTGTGAAAGCTCAAATGGAGATGTATGTTCATGTATGTTTATGATGCAATTGTGATCTAAATGCAATGCAATGTATGAAAGGATATGCTAAATGGCATGAAAATGAGAGGACAAATTTTGAGGTATTACACACACCACCTAAACCCATGTTCGAAGCATCACAATACACGACAAATGATTCACTTGGACTCGACCAAATTAAAATCGGAGCAGGCGTCAACTTCCACTTGAGTTCCTGAAAGCTCTCATCACACTGCCCATCCTAAACATAAGTTTGACCCTTTTGAGTCAACTGAGTTAAAGGCAACACCAACTTCAAAAATCCTTCAATAAACCTTCTGTAATAACCCGTCAAACCCATAAAACTTCTGATCTCATTAACTTACTTCAGAGTTTCTCATTGCAACACAACATTGACCTTCAATGGATCAACAACAATACCATCACTAGAAATTACATGGTTGTGAAAACTCACATCTCATAACCGTAACTCACACTTGGATAACTTTGCATATAACTTCTGTTTTTTCAAGGTCTGCAACACAACTTTCAATTGCTTCGCATGCTCTTCATCAGACTTAGAATATATTAAAATATTATTGATGAACATAATCACAAACTGATCTAGATAAGGATGGAAACTCTTATTCATATATTCCATAAATCCACCTAGCGCATTAGACACAACATACGGAATCGAAAAATATTCACAATGATAATATCTCATTCTGAACGCAATCTTCAGAATATCTTCTAGTTTCACTCAAATCTGATGATAACCCGACCACAAATCAATCTCATTAAATATGCAAGAACCAACCAATTGATCGATTAAATAGGCAATTCTCAGAAGAGGATACTTGTTTTTTATAGTTACTTTATTCAATTGTCGATAATCAACATATAACCTCATGCTACCATCTTTCCTCTTCTTGACTAACAACATTGGCGCCCCCACCCCACCTCTACGGCAAAACACTCGGTCGAACAAACTTTTTCTGAAGCAAATCCTTCAACTGTTTCTTCAACTCAATCAGTTATGAAGCAGATATCCTATATGGTGCCATCGACATGGGACTAGTATCGGGTACCAAATCAATGGCAAACTCAATTTCACATCTCGAAGGAAATTCACAAATATCTCCAGGGAAAACATTAGGAAATTCACATATCACCTGCATATCACTAGCCACCACATAGTTCTCCCCTCTTAGAGAAGCAAACACTATAAGCACTTAATCATCCTCCATCAAAGATATCTCAACTTGACCAACGGATATGAATCTCGAATTCATACTCTCTAAAGTTCAAGAAATAACACAACCTCAACAACATATGCACTCTTGTAATAGTCGGCATGTTGAACCAACCCTTCACACCTAAAACACCTCAGAGAAGCAAAAGTTTCTCCCACATTTGTTTCATTCTCGCTTCTGCGGGAAAGCGGTTACAAAAATAAACAAGCACTGATAATGTTTCACACACATGCCACATACTAGGAAACAGATAAAATCACAAAAACTCAGTCGGACGGACCAACATGTTTTGATACCACTATATAACATCCTAAACCCTGAAACTTAAATAAAAATAATTACTCGACAATTTAAGGTGTCACTTCGACAACCAAACAACAAAATTTTCGAAAACATTTAACAAAATGTAGCGCAAAATACCATAATAACAACTTCAAATTTAACTTCTCAAATAAAGTATTAAACTTTAACAACACAATTTGACAATAACTCAAAACATAACAAAAATGTTATGTTCCCGATGTTACAGGATCAGAGTACTAAACTACTAAAATACAATAAAACGATAAATAAACGAAGGTAAGATCTAAGAATCTATCTTCCACTCACAACAACAAAAATATACTCCTAATTATATGCAAAAGGTCCATGGTGGACAACATAAAGCAAAAGAGGTGATAATAAACTTTAATATAAAACTGCATAAAGACACTACTTAGACCCGTCTTTTAAGCATTACAATGAACAACAAAGGATTCACTTAGACTCAACAAAATCAAAACTGGAGCAGACGTCAACTTCGTCTTGAGTTCCTGAAAACTCTCCTCACATTGCCCATCCCAAATATACGCTTGACTCTTTCAAGTCAACTCAGTTAAAGGCAACGAAAACTTCAAAAAGCCTTTAATAAACCTCTTGTAATAACCTGTCAAATCCATAAAAATTTATAATCTCTGTAACAGACTTCAGAGTTTCCCATTACAACACAGTATCGACCTTTGTTGGATCAACAAAAATACCACCACTTGAAATTACATGCTCGAGAAAATTCACCTCTCGTAACCAAAACTCACAATTGCATAACTTTGCATACAACTAATTTTCTTTCAAGGTCTGCAACAAAAAATTTACATTCTCCGCGTGCTCTTCATCAGACTTAAAATATATCAAAATAGCATCGATGAACACAACCCCAAACTAATCTAGATAAGGATGGAAATCCTATTCATATATTCCATAAAGACACTTGACGCATTAGACACACCAATAGGCATCACATAATACTTATAGTGATAGTATCTCGTTCTGAATGCAGTCTTCAGAATATCTTTTGCATTCACTCGAAACTTATGATAAAACCACAAATAAATCTCACTAAATACGCAAGCACCAACCAACTGATCCATCAAATTGTCAATTCTCGGAAGAGGATACTTGTTTTTTATAGTCACTTTATTCAATTGTTGATAATCAACACACAATCTAATGCTACCATCTTTTTTCTTGACTAACAACATCAGCACCCCCATGGCGAAACATTAGGTCAAACAAACTTTTTTCTCAAGAAACCCTTCCAACTTTTTTTCAACTCACTAAGTTCTGAAGTAGACATCATGTATGGTATAATCGACACAGGACTAGTAGCAGGTACCAAATATGAGGCGAATTCAACTTCACATCCCAGAGGCAAGTCACAAATATCTTTAGGGAAAACATCAAAAAATTCACATACCACTAGAATATCACTAGCCACCACATAGTTCTCCCCTCTCAGAGAAGATAACACCATAAGTACCTGATCATCCTTCCTCAAAGACATCCCAACTTGACCAACGAAAATGAATCTTGAATATGTACTTTTTTCTAGTTCAAAAAACAACACAACCTCAACAACACATGTACTCTTGTAATCGACGAAACGTTGAACCAACCCTATAACACCCTTTCCACCCCCATCAAATATATAAAACAAATTAATCAATTTATTAGAGTTAGCTCATAAAAAGCGTATCACATCTTCAAAGTCAAACCTATTAAACCTCATAATAGTCTTGTCCTATAACACGGGATATAAAATCATGAACAATTCAAAATTCTTTTTCAACAAATACGCAACGGTAAACAAAACATCACTTTATCTCTACTTAAAAGAAAATATCATAAGTCTAATCAAAACATCATTTAGTTCTCAATTAATCAAAAGAACAACATCTTAATTCAAGAAAACAAAATAAATGCAAGTCTCAAGCGAAAACCCATCCCGATGTTACTGGACATAAAGCAGGACTCCACTTCTAACTAATCACGACAAACTCACTAAATCCAAGCTAAAAGCGCACTGAGCTAACCTTGATTATCTGCAGGATGACATAATAGACCATCACAAAAGGCAGGAAGGGTGAGAATATTCACATTTAATAAAGTAATATAAAAAGGAGAATTCATAAACATAGTCTTCAAGTAAAACTCAATTATCACAAAACTCATCTATACACAACGTCAAAATACATCAATCATCATATAAACTCAATGCAAAACATGCTATGTCATTTAGAATGAAATGCATCCTCTTATTTTGCATGTGGTACCTAAACATCCTCATGGATGGACACTGGGCCATCAACCCTCCACAAGGGAGCACATTATAACATCATATCACTTCAATACGCACAATGGGATTGAAGCTACCAATGGACTGAAGTCCCCTCATAAATCATGCCATAAATGCAAGACGCAATATACACACCTCATCAAAACATCATAAGCATTGCATCTGCATTCATCGTTAGTCTTCATCTTACACACTTATTCAACAGCTTCCTCTACATCATACAATCATACATCATAAACTCATAACACAAATTAAATCCATCATACATCATTTTATCACCAAGTCTTACTCACATAACCTCTAAACATATCATACAACGTCACTAAAACATCATAACATCATAAAACGACAAAACACATCAATTATATAATTTTCCAGAATTAAATAATTTTTCAAAACATGTCAGGTCTCGCTAAGCGAGCTGATCCCCTCGCTAAGCGACCAAATCATGGGTTTTTGGTTTCCAAAGTTCTTACTTTCTCCCTAAGCGAGCTTCACGATTTCTTCAAATTCTCTGCGATTTCAGAATCGCTCCTCTGCGACAAAACCCTCAAAAAAATAATTTCCAACAGCAATAACCCATAAAAATCATTATCACAACCCTCATTCATCATGGTATCATTACATACATCAATTAACATCATTCTTTATCATAAATTGCATCATAAAACATCGTCATATAACACAATCATCAACAAAACCCCATAACCCTAAGACTCTCCCTTAAAACCCCAAATCCTACCTCTACATTACAATACCTAATAGAATTAACTCCTCATACCTTAGGTTCCGTAAATTCTTTGATAACTTCTCGCAAAAACCTCAAGCCTTCTGTTGCACCCCAAAATTTTCCCTCACAATACATGACTTTGTGTTCTAAGAAGGTTCACAAGGTTCACAAGTTTCTCAACATTTCCATAACCTTTCATGAGGTTCATGAAGTCTACAAGTTACTTCTTGAAGGTTCACAAGGTTCACAAGTCCCACAATGCTTTCAAGACCTTTCATGAGGTTCATGAAGTCTACAAGTCACTTTATGAAGGTTCACAAGGTTCACAAGTTTCCCAATGCTTTCAAGACCTTTCATGAGGTTCATGAAGTCTACAAGTTACTTTATGAAGGTTCACAAGGTTCACAAGATTCACAATGCTTACAAAACCTTTCATGAGGTTCATGAAGTCTACAAGTCACTTTATGAGGTTCACAAGGTTCACAAGGTTCACAATACCTCCCATGAGGTTCACAAGACATTTTATGATGGTTCACAAGGTTCACAAAGTTCACAATTGGTCAAAGGAGTTGACAATTCCCTCAAACAATGCACCTTCTAAGCAGGGCATCCAAAACTAGGGTTTTGACTTTAATCAGGATAAATGGACTTCCAAGACTTCAAGTGAGCTTCATAACATCTTATATGTGTATAAGAACCCCCATGACAAGTTTCAAGACTTTTCTCAAAAGTTTGCTCAGTCAGATGATCAGATAAGTCAAAATCAGTCAATGCAGTTAAAAAGTCAAACTGAGGTCAACTGTGGTCAAACCAAAGTCAAACTTCGTGATTTTTTGCCAACATCAAGTATATGAAGTAAAATTCATCATTTGATCAAGGGTTGATCATGATTCATCAAGGAGATTCCAGATCATCAATAATCAGGAGTTTCTAAATTAGGGTTTCCTCAGTAAAAGTCAACTGAAGTTTGACCAGCCATAACTTTCACATACTTCATCACCAAGTCTCCATCCAAAGCTCATTTTGAAGGAAATTGAATTCTCTACAACTTTGATCTTGCAAGTTAAGCCCAAAAATGCTTCATTTGGAAGATATGAGCTAAGACATTATAGGTCATTTCAAAAGTCAACAAAAAGTCAACAACTTCAAAAGGGCATAAATTGAGATTGGTAAATGATATGGACCTGAAACCAATGGGGTTGTTTATAGGACTCTTCAAGCTTTCCAAAATGTCCAAGAACACCCTCATACCTTTAAAATTGAGGGAGATGTGCCTTTGCAAAGTTGGGAAATTTTATGATGGTTTATGTTGAAAATGGAGGTTTAAAACCACTTCTTTCCAAATGGGCTGGTCAAATTGTGATCCAATCCATACCACATCATCATGCACGACCCAATTGATTTAAAATCATAATTTTTATTATTTTATTTTTATTTATTTTGATTTAATTCATAAAAAATCATTTTAAATAAATATAAAATATGAAAATATATTTTTGGATGAAGATTGAGCTTCTAGAATCTCATCAATATTGATTGAAGTTGAAAGAGAAAGAAATCATGTGATTGATTCAAAAATAGCAAGCTTTCATGAGCCAATATTTGAATTTCATGGCATGATCTTTTTCAATCTTCAAATATCCAAACTTCCACATAACCAATCAATTTTCTTAACCTAATTCACTCACATATAAGTACTTAGCATAAACCTAACACTCAGGCACGAATTCCAGCAGCCAAAAGTAAGTTTCAAAACCTCAAAAATTCATCAAAAGTTCATATTCGGATTCTTCAATCCAGGGCACAAAAAGGTAAAATAAGAACATGGAGATGTTCTTTAGACATCACTGAAGCTAAAGCATCACTCATATGCATCCCATGTGCACCATATTGGCCAACCCGAGCTCACTTTTACCTTGAATAAAATTTTTTCGATTCCATTGATTGGTTGTGTTTTATTGAAATTTGTTTACATAATCTTGTTTGTGACATTGTATAGATTGTTTCTGGACCAATGGATTGAAGCTTCCTTGCCTAGAACAGATTCGGCCATTGTTAGGGTTTAACTCTTGAAATTAGGGTTTGATGATTTAGTAAGTTTAAATGAATTCTGGACACATAGGAATGTTCTATGAATCACAAGGATCACAAAACATTAACCAATTTAATGAATCGATGCTGTTTTGCTTGAGTTTCATTTTCGTAGGTTTTGAACATTGAGAAATTCGCAGGAAAAGTTGTAAGTGATTTCGCAGGAAAAAGTGCAGGTATGAGGAAGAAGATGATGCTGATGGCGCGCTCAGGACAAATTCAAATTATGTTAAAATATTTTATGTTGTTTTTGTTATTTTGTTATCACAACAGCTTCGTTGTCCCAGTGGAAAGGCTTGTACGCGTTTGATCAAAGGGGAGGGGATCGAATCCTGCCTCCAGCCAATGTTTTGATATTTTCTCATTTTAATTGTATTCTTAATATATTATTATTGGTGATTGTTTGACTATCAGTTAGGCTCTCCCAGCCAGGCGGATACGCGTGCATGCTTGTAATCAGAAGGTCCTGGGTTCAAGTCCCACCCCAGGCCTTTTGTTTTCATTATTTTTCTGGATTTTCTAGATGAAGCACAAAACAAATTTCACGCTCTCACTTATTGCCTGCGTACACAGTGGCCTGGTGGTTGTTCTTCTTGCTGGAAAACAGGCTGACCTGGGTTCAAACCCCAGTCAGGTAAGTTTTCACGCTTTTTCTTCTTTTATTTGTTTTAAGTATTATAATATTAAATTAAATATAATTTTATGTATATATGTTTTTTAAATAATAAAATGACAATGAAGCATGTTTAATTTTTTTTTTCTCAAATTCTAAAATATATAAATGTTCTTAAATTATTTTCTTTATCTTGTGATTAAATTATAAATATATGTATATTATAAATTAAACCCTAAAAATATTTTTCTAACAAAACCCTAATTTATTTTCTAAATACCTATTAAAACCTAATTGTTTATTTTCTAATTTGTGATATAATTATTATTGTACATGTTTATTTAAAATAATTATAACTTATTTGTAAATATATTTATAATCCAAATTATTTTTCTTTTAATATATGTCTAGAAACAATTTTTATATTTTTGTATATGTTTAAAATAATTTGTAAATATAATAACTAATAAAATTAAATTTTATAAATATGATTAATTTTGTGAATATAATATTTAAAACTTATTTTCTCCTTATAATGTGTAAATAATTGTTTTTTTTTTTTTTTTTTTAATGAATAAATGTTAAGATATGTTTAAAAATGATAAAATTTGTAATAATTAAAATTTATAATTATATTTAAAAAATTTTATATTATAGTAATTATTTAATTATTCATGTTTCTAAATAAATGTTTATATATTAAAATCCTATTTTGTGTTTATTATTCTAATCATGTCATTATAATATTTTTATTTAATTATATTTATTTTAATTATTGTTACTAACCATATTATTATTTATTATTTTTGTTTATTATTATCTTATATTTTATATTATTATTTCTCTAACCTTGTTTATTTTTCTAATTATTATTATTTCACTAACTTTATTTATTTTTAATATTTTTACTAACCTTATTCTTAATTATATTTATCACTAACCCCTATTTATTTATTTACTGCTTATTTATTATCTTTGCTTATTTATATATATTTTACTAATTATTTATTTTTGCTATTTATTTTAATTTGCTTATTATAATTATTATGTAATTGCTTCCCGGATGTAAATTTTGTAATATTTAATTATTTAATTTTTATGCTATGGTTAGTAATTTAGGGAGTGTAAAACATGTATTTTATTTTAAAATAAATTTAGCTCATTTTAATTATAAGATAAATAATATTGAACACTCACACACATAAGTCGATTTTTAATCGCCATCTCACTTTCTAAGGCTATCCCTCAAGTTGCCTAAATCATAAGGTCAAGTGGGGTGTATAAAGCAAGTCCCTTAAAAGAAAAAATCATCAAGTCCCTAATGGTTGCCTTTAAAGATCAAGTCCCTTCGAATGATGATGATAGTCCCTCCTATATGCTTAATACACCCCACAGTTGTCTTCATAAAAACAGATGTCCCTCATATGTCCCTTACATCCAAGGTAATGACTACCTGCTCCTTAATAGTAGGGATAGTCTTACCACTTAAAGGATAAAGAACAAGAAAGACTTAAAATTTTAGGGTAGGTTCCTCTTATGTACTTGCTCACTTCAAAAACTTTTCAAACTTTTCACAATTTCAAACAAATTTTCAAAAACAAGTTTTTACGCATCCGTACATGGATCATTATCAACTATTATGAAAAATTTTCTATTCACCCACTACACTTTCAAAAACAATTCAAAAGTGAGCTAAGTAACTAAGAGCCCATGGATAACCATGGATGTAAAGGGTGCTAATACCTTCCCTTTACATAACCTACCCCCCGGACCCAAAAATATCTCTTAAGGTCTTTCCTGTTCTTTTATACCCTTTCCTTTTGGATAAAATAAAAGTCGGTGGCGACTCTTGCTATCCGCAACATAACTAAAGTCAGTTCTCCCACCGTGTTACAGAACTGGCGACTCTGCTGGGGATTTAAATTTAAGAGGGGTACCCTTAGGAATTAAGATCACTTTAATATTGTTTGATTTGTTTGATTATTATATTGTTGGGGTGCTCTTATGTGTGAAAGGTCCTAACCCGGATCTAGTGTACCTTAGGTAAATGGCAATAGACCAAGGAAACTGTACGACGTATATCGATACGGTTGATCTGGTGGCCATAGTTAGTGCGACTTCTTGGTTGGTGCTTATGTTCCTTAAGTCAAGTTGAGGATAATATGAGGCTGCCATATGTTGTCAATGCACTAACTAACTTTTAGAACCCTAGTTAACTCATCTTGGCCTTTAGAAAGTAGTGAGGTAACCGGCTTTGGTGCATACTGAAGTTGGTTGACACTCGATACTACGCTCATTGAGATCTTAAACTTGGAGGGTTTTGGTTGGCAAGTGAGTTGCCTTCTGAACAACCACCCTTGTGAAGGATCAATGATATTGAGATCCCTTAGAACCTGGTTACTTTTATAGGACAGGATGAACCAACTAACTTCAGGGGAGGGTACTTACCTTTGAACCTCATGCAAGCTTTTAAACCTAGGGCTATTGTGTGACTTGCTTGTGTGTGCCACATGTTTGTGATTGAGCATAACATCATGACATCATCATGCATCATAAGCATAGCATTTTCACTAACCATTTCAAGGACCAAAGGATTTATTTTTGTTCTTTGTTGCAGGTCATGGCTTCTGCTCGTAGAAACACCATCAGGATCAACTTTGTGGGCATACCTTCCAAGCTTAAAGAGTTGGTTTCTCAAGTGTCTGATCATTCCCAGTTCATCAAGAGACATGGTCACCTATTGGATCTAGTCATCTCAGGGTTCAATGAAGACATGATGAGTGTCCTGTTTCAGTTCTTTGATCCTAAGCACCATTGCTTCACATTCCCCGACTATCAGCTAGTTCCTACCATGGAGGAGTTCTCTAAACTTCTGGGCATACCTGTTCTTGATCAAAGACCCTTCACAGGCTTGGAGAAGGAGCTTAAACCAGAGGTTATTGCTGCAGCTCTACATCTGAAGAAGTCTGACATTGTTCTAGAAACAAGAAGTGGAGTCAAGGGTATTCTTGCCAAGGTGCTAATGGATAAGGCTCAAATGTTCTTGAAGGCCATGAGCTATGATGCTTTTGAGGAGGTCTTAGCCTTGCTGATATATGGCTTAGTATTGTTCCCCAATCCAGATCAGTTCATAGATGTTCATGCCATCAACATTTTCCTGAGTCACAATCCAGTGCCTACATTGCTTGGAGACATCCTACATTCTCTTCACACCCGTACTACAAGGGCAAGAGGAACTTTGATGTGCTGCATACCTTTACTTGCTAGGTGGTTTATTTCTCACCTTCCTCGCTCAGTAATGAAGAATGAGCAAGGGTTCAGATGGTCCAAAAGGATCATGTCACTCTCGCATTCAGATATCCATTGGTGCTCCAGATCTATGGAGAATATCACTATCATTGACCGTTGTGGGGAGTTTCCTAATGTGCCACTTCTAGGCATCAGAGGAGGCATCACCTACAACCCCTCTCTAGCTTTACGACAGTTTGGTTACGCCCGGAGCGATGGTCCACACGACATGTTGATTCAAGGCATTGTGTTTGATTACGACAACGATCTTCAGGGTTACCGTCAGAGATTCATACGAGCTTGGGGAAAGGTAAACAGGATTGACAGCAAGACACTGGAGCCTAAGTACACTATTCCTATGGAAGCTTATCTCAGATGGGTGCGATCTCGTGCTCAGACTCTCATGATGCCATATCCTGCCGTCCTACCAGTTACCATGGAACCTGTTGCTGAAGGAGACATAGCTTATACCATCCTTCACCCAGACATGCCTACTGATATGGAAGACTTGCAGAGATCATGGATCCAACTGAAGGAGCAAAGGGATACTTTCGAGGCTCATTACAAAGCAAGCCAAGCAAGAATCCTAGAGCTAACAAAGCAACTTCACGAGGAACGAAACCTCAACTCATACCTCAACACAAAAAGGAAACGTCCATGGGAGACTTAAAACCCCATTTTTTGTACTTATTTCATTTTCATTTTTTGTAAGCCTAAAAGGCAAAACAAAGTTATTACTAATAAAAGTTTACTTTCGTGTTTGTCTAAGCAAATTTAAATCCTGCGGTTCTTGAAAACATTGCATATGCATTCCCATATCATTTCATTGCATCACAGGTTTATAATTGTGCACAGGTTTCTCATCTTCTCGCTGTTTATTTCAGCAATGGCTCTTGAACAAACAGTTAAGGATCTTCAGACACAGAATGCACAGTTCCAAGAGCTGATCTTGAACTTGTCCAAGGGGCAAGATGAATTGAAGGCACTGCTGGCCAAGAAGACTAAGAAGGCTAGAAGGTCTGCTGGGTTGATCAATATGGGAAGAAGGTTCAAAGGTCTTGCCAAGACCAAAGAACCAGCTGAAGACTATGAATATGAAGAATCTGAGCAAGAGGTAGGCAGTCTCCACCACACAATGGGGGACTCTGATTCTGAGGCTAATTACTACCATGAGCCTAATGAAGACAAATTCAAGATGTTGGTGGATAGGATGGATGCCATGGAGTTATAGAAGTCATCTGGGCTGGATTTTGAAGATTTGAGTCTGATATCTGGAGTAGTCATACCCATTGGTTTCAAGGTTCCAACATTTGTTGTCTATGATGGGGTCTCTTGTCCCAAGCTGCATCTGAGGTCATATGTCAGAAGAATTCAACCCCACACTGCTGATAAGAAGTTGTGGATCCATTTCTTTCAAGAAAGTTTATCTGGAGCTCAGTTGGAGTGGTATTATCAGTTGGAGAGTGTCAACATCAGAGACTGGAATGATCTTGCTGAAGCTTTCTATAAGCAGTACCAATACAATGCTGACTTGGCCCCCACTCGCATGCAGCTTCAGAGCATGTCTATGGGTGCCAAAGAAAGTTTTAAAGAGTATGCTCAGAAGTGGAGAGATTTAGCTGGAAGAGTTCAACCCCCTTTAACTGACAGGGAATTGGTTTATATGTTCATGTGTACGCTGAATGGTCCGTTCTACAGTCATCTCATTGGAAGCTCATCATCTGGCTTCACTGAGTTGATCATGACAGGAGAGCGAGTAGAGAATGGTATAAAGAATGGTAAGATCCATGTGGGCACTTCTTCCTCAGGTGCTGCAAAGAAGCCTCCCACTGGGAAGAAAGAATCCAATGCTGTTTATGGTCAACCTGATCGTAACAGAAGGCATCAGTCTGTTAGTGCAGTTCATATTTCAAATCCAACTCCTGCACCAACAGAGCAGCCACAGGGCAACCAACAGAGGGCTAGAAGGTAGTTCACGAAGATCAACATGTCAATGGCTCAGGCATTGCAACACTTGTTGAAGGCTGAACTTATTACTTTGAAAGAGGCTCCTCAGAATCCTAATGTTACCTCTCCCAGGTACAATCCCAATGCAAGGTGTGCATACCATTCAAACTGTCAGGGACATGATACTAATAACTGCTGGATCTTGAAGAATAAAATTCAAGATATGATTGATGCTGGAGAAATTGAGTTTGATCCTCCGGGTACTCCCAATGTAATTACTGCTCCAATGCCAAATCACGAGAAGACTGTCAATGCCATCGATGAAGATCTACATGTTTATTCAGTTATGGAGTTGACCACACCATTGTCTGTTATCAAAAAGAGGTTAGTACAAGCTGGGATCTTTCCAGGTTGTCGTGAAGATTGTTTGTATTGTACCTATAAGCCGGATAGTTGCTTCATATTGAGAGATGGAATTCAACGTCTCATGGATAAATATACTATAGTGTTTGAGAAGACTCCGTCGTCTGTAGAAAGTATGGTGGATCATCTGACTCAAGGTAGGAAGATTGAAGAGGTTGACATGGTTGACAAAGTACCAATAAGGATCACTTCAAAGGGTCCCATTAAAATCACTCATCAGGGTCCAGTCAAGATTACTGCTGAAGGTCCTGTGAAAGTTGTTGCTGAAGCCAGAGTAGCTCCTGTGGTCATTACTACTCCTGGTCCTATTCCGTATACGTCTGACAAAGCTGTGCCTTGGCATTATGGATCGGATGTTTACATCCATGGTGTTAAGCAAGAGCCTTTATCTGATGTGCCTGTTGATGTTGACAATATTGCTGGATCTAGCAAGATCACTCGTAGTGGAAGAGTCTTCTCTCCTCCAGTTGCTTCTAAGAATGCAGTTACTCCTGCTGCTACCTCCACCACTGATGCTCGGGGCAAGGGTCCTGTTATTGAGCCTGTATCTACTGATGTGCCAGCTGCTGATGATCTCTCTAAGCAGATGGAAGAAGTATTGAAAATCATTCGCAAGAGTGATTATGACATTGTGGATCAATTGGGGCATACTCCCTCAAAGATTTCTATGTTGTCTTTGTTATTATGTTCTGAGGCTCATGCCAAGTCCTAGATCAAGTTTCTGAAGACTGCTCATGTACCCAGTGCAATTTCTGTTGACCAATTTGAGAACTGTGTTGCCCACCTGACCTATGACAATGGGTTAGGGTTTTCTGATGCTGATTTGACCCCTGCCAAGAGAGATCATAACAGGGCCTTGCATATCTCAATTGAATGCAGAGGCACTACCCTGTCACATGTATTGATAGACAATGGTTCCTCTCTGAATGTGTTACCCAAGGAAGTCCTGAACAAGCTGAGTCCTGAAGATGCTGTGTTGAAGCCCAGTAATATTGTGGTGAAGGCTTTTGATGGTTCTAGAAGAGTAGTGCATGGGGAAATTGATCTTCCAATCAAAGTTGGCTCCCAGGTGTTTACTGCTACATTTTTTGTGATGGATATTCGCCCTTCGTACTCTTGTCTGCTTGGTCGTCCCTGGATCCATGGGGCAGGTGCTGTAACCTCTACATTGCACCAAAAGTTGAGATATCCGGTGGATGGAAAGGTTGTTACTGTCTATGGAGAAGAAGAATACTTTGTCAGCCATGTGAATACCTTCAAGTATCTGGAAATGGAAGGTGAATACATTGAGACTCTGTGTCAGACATTTGAAGTGGTTCCTTGGGTTGTTAATGATTATGTAGCTCCTCCTGTTGCGAAGAAAGTTCCTGTGGTCACCAGAAAACCTCCAACAATGGCAATGGCTTCCCTCAATGATGCAAGAGCTGTGGTGGATGAAGGTGGTTGTACTATTTGGGGTCAGCTTCCTGATATTCCATACAAGTCTGACAAGTTTGGTTTGGGTTTCACTGCAGAGTCCCAGAAGGCTGTTCGTCGTGCTCGTGCTGCCCGTGTCACTAATCAAGGGGTTGTGAAGGACCAGATTAATGCTGTGGGAGATCAAGATGAAGACTACAACTTGGATGCATGGATTTTTCCTACTATGGGTGCTGGACTCAATAATTGGAAAGTTGAAGATGTTATCCCTATCTCCTTTAGTCAGGAGTAAATACTATTACTGTGTTGTTATATTTTAAATTTGTAATTTCTTGAACAATAAAAACTTTCAAAGCCATGTGCCTTACCCGGGGCACAATGGTGTGCTTGTTACGGGCTGTCATTTCATTTGCATACTTCATTCAATAAAATCAGTGGACGTTTCGTTTTCATAAATATTGTGTTCCTTGTCTTTCTTTTCTTTTATTTTTGTTTTATCAGCTATGTGTTCTTACACACACCCACATCACTAAAATGCAGATCCTCATCCACTCTGGATCCTGTTGATAACAGTTCTACTATTGCCAATTATAATTTCGAGAATCCGATCTATCAAACTGAAGACGGAAATGAGGACGATTGTGAAATACCTGTAGAGCTTGCTAGGTTGTTACAACAAGAAGAGAAATCTATACAGCCACATGAAGAGCCAGTCGAAGTTGTGAATCTGGGAACTGAAGAAAACAGAAAAGAGGTCAAGATAGGGGATGATTTAGAGGACAGTGTCAAGAGCAGGCTGATTCAGATGTTACGTGACTATGTGGAGATATTTGCTTGGTCTTATGAAGATATGCCAGGGTTGGATACAGACATTGTGGTTCACCGTTTGCCAGTGAAAGAAGATTGTCGTCCAAAGAAGCAGAAGGTTCGTCGTATGCGTCCTGAAATGTCAGAAAAGATCAAGGCAGAGGTAATGAAACAGTTCAATGCAGGGTTCTTAGCAGTGACTTCTTATCCCCAGTGGGTTGCAAATGTGGTACCAGTTCCTAAGAAAGATGGTAAGGTACGTATGTGTGTAGACTACAGAGATTTGAACAAGGCTAGCCCTAAAGATGACTTTCCACTTCCTCATATTGATATTCTGGTAGACAACACTGCTCAGCATAAGGTATTCTCTTTTATGGATGGTTTCTCTGGTTACAATCAAATCAAGATGGCACCTGAAGATATGGAGAAGACAACATTTGTGACACAGTGGGGCACCTTTTGCTATAAAGTAATGCCATTTGGTTTGAAGAATGCAGGGGCAACATATCAGCGCGCTATGGTGGCTTTGTTTCATGATATGATTCATCATGAGATAGAGGTATATGTAGATGATATGATAGCCAGGTCTCAGAATGAAGAACAACATCTTGATCATCTGCACAAGTTGTTTGAAAGGTTGAAGAAATACAAGTTGAGATTGAACCCAAACAAGTGTACCTTTGGAGTTAGATCTGGAAAGCTCCTGGGTTTCATTGTCAGTGGAAAAGGTATTGAAGTGGATCCTGCAAAAGTAAAAGCTATACGAGAGATGCCAGCTCCCCGTACTGAGAAGGAGGTTAGAGGTTTCTTGGGACGATTGAACTACATTGCAAGATTTATCTCCCAATTAACTACCATCTGTGAGCCAATCTTCAAGTTGTTGAAGAAAGATCAGGTGATGGAATGGAATGATGAATGCCAGACTGCCTTTGATGAAATCAAGAGATATCTGCTAGAACCTCCAATTTTGATGCCACCAGTTGACGGAAGACCCTTGATTATGTACTTAACAGTGTTAGACAACTCAATGGGGTGTGTGTTGGGGCAACATGACGAGTCTGGTCGAAAAGAGCAGGCAATATACTACCTTAGCAAAAAGTTTACCGACTGTGAAACAAGATACTCACTGCTCGAGAAAACTTGCTGCGCTTTGGCATGGGCTGCTCGCCGACTAAGACAGTATATGTTGACCCATACTACCTTATTGATTTCAAAGATGGATCCAATCAAGTACATATTTGAGAAACCTGCTCTCTCCGGAAGAATTGCAAGATGGCAAATGATCTTGACAGAATATGACATACAGTATACTACTCAGAAGGCCATCAAGGGAAGTGTTGTTGCTGATCATTTGGCTCATCAAGCAGTAGATGATTACCAGTCAATGAATTTTGAGTTCCCTGATGAAGACATTATGATTATTACCAAAGAACCGGGACAATATGACAGACCTGAACAAGGATCCCGATGGACTATGGTTTTTGATGGTGCCTCCAATGCACTTGGTAATGGTGTTGGTGTTGTGATTAGTTCCCCTGAAGGTTGTCATACCCCGATTACTGCCAGACTTTGTTTCTATTGTACCAATAACATGGCTGAGTATGAGGCATGTATCCTGGGTATTAAAGCTGCTATTGATATGAAGATTCAGTTCCTTGATGTGTATGGAGATTCAGCCCTGGTAGTAAGTCAGATCAAAGGAGAATGGGATACCAAGCATGATAATCTCATTCCTTACAGAGAGCATGTGTTGTCTTTAATCCCACATTTCAAAGAGATTACCTTTGGGCACATTCCACGAAGAGAAAATCAGTTGGCAGATGCATTAGCCACCATGGCATCCATGTTTGAGATCAGTTGGGATGATGAAGCTCCCAAGATTACTATTGATAGATTTGAAAAGCCTGCATATTGCAATGAGATTGACACAGAAGGGGCAGAGGAGAAGCCTTGGTTCTATGAAGTAAAAAGATATCTTGAAGCTCAGGAATTCCCTGAAGGGGCATCTGTCAAAGATAGGAAATTTCTAAGAAGGTTCTTTGCTAAGTTCTTTTTGAGTAATGGGATTCTGTACAAGCGCAATCATGATTCAGCTATGCTTCGTTGTGTGGATAAGAAGGAAGCAACTAAGATTATGGAAGATATGCATGATGGGATCTTTGGCACTCATTCTAGTGGTCATACTATGGCAAAGAAGATTTTGAGAGCAGGTTACTATTGGTCTACCATGGAAGCTGACTGCTATCAACACTCCAGAACTTGTCACAAATGTCAAATCTATGCTGATAAAGTCCATGTACCTCCATCACCATTGAATGTGTTGACTGCTCCTTGGCCCTTTGCCATGTGGGGCATTGATATGATTGGTGAGATCAAGCCTACTGCTTCCAATGGGCATCGTTTCATCCTGGTTGCTATTGATTACTTCACGAAGTGGGTAGAGGCAGCTTCATTTGCATCTGTTACCAAGAATGTTGTGGCTCGATTCATTAAGAATAATCTCATATGTAGGTATGGCATCCCTGAAAGGATTATCACTGACAATGGCTCTAATCTGAACAACACTATGATTACTGATCTCTGCACGCAGTTTAAGATTAAGCATCACAACTCTTCTCCGTATCGTCCAAAGATGAATGGGGCAGTTGAAGCTGCTAATAAGAACATTAAGAAGATTGTACAAAAGATGACTGTTACTTACAAGGATTGGCATGAGATGTTACCATTTGCTCTTCATGGTTATCGTACTACAATACGTACTTCAACAGGGGCAACCCCATTCTCCTTAGTCTATGTTATGGAAGCAGTTCTGCCCATTGAAGTTCAGATTCCCTCCTTAAGAGTTATGAAGGATGCAGGCTTGGATGAAGATGAGTGGATTCAGACTCGACTGGATCAGCTAAATTTGATTGATGAGAAGAGGTTAGCAGCAGTTTGTCATGGCCAGATGTACCAAAAAAGGATGATCAAAGCTTTTAACAAGAAGGTTAAGCTAAAGGTATATCAGGCTGGTGACTTAGTAATCAAGCGTATCATATTACCACAGGGTGATCCTAGGGGCAAGTGGACTCCAACATATGAAGGACCATTTGGAGTCAAGACAGTGTTTTCAGGAGGTGCCATGATACTCACTACAATGGATGGTGAAGACTTTCCACAGCCTGTGAACGCAGACATAGTTAAAAAATACTACGCATAAAAAGAGACCCGCTAGGTTGACAGGCCTAGGCAAAAATAAGGGCATCCCGGCAAACCAAAAGGGTTTGGGCAAAAATTAGGGATATATATAAAAAGATGTACACCCGGCAAGTCGAAAACCTGAAAAGGCGGCTTGGGCAAAAAAGGGTATCCCGGTGGATTGAAAACCTAAAAGGGCAATCCAGGCAAAAGTTAGGGATTGAAAGCGTATGACTATGTCTCGTTTGGATCACCCATGAAACTGCAACCAGTTGTACTACTTACTCAAGTTCGAACAGATAAAGCTCAATTCAATCGTTTCCGTCTCAACAGCAGAAGATGAGATACATGAAGATAATGGCAATAGTAGAATTGAAACTCAATAGGATTATTTCCGACATAGCTGATTTTTGTTTTGTAAAAACTTTATGACAAAATCCTCTTACTAGGGTTTATGTCTCCTTGTACAAATTTACCCGTGTACGGGTCACTTTTTGATATAAATAAATTCCATCTTTTGAATCCAGATTTACTTTTACCCTATTTACATAAGCGAAACGTCCATTGGTTGTGTTTGAATGTATGTATGCTTTTGAATATGATTAATGTTTACCAAAAATGCATGTATGCTTTTAATATGGTTGATGTTTACCAGAAATGCATGAAAATGCAGTAATAGTATTTACTAAGGACGAACGAGGGAAGGATTTCAACGAAGCTTCACCGATTCCTCTTTACAAGAAAACATACAAAACTCTCAGTAGGACGAATCCATCTTCACAAAGTCTTATCTCCCCTGGAATTTATATCCATCTCTTTTATCCTCATACGGATATAAGGGAATTTACTTTCCAATAAGGGCATGACGAACGAAGACGGGATGTTGTATCTACCCTACTATCAAACGAAGACGAAGGTTATGTATACCTTGCTATCCCCAGCAGACGGGAGGTTATATATACCTTGTTATCCCCAGCAGACGGGAGGTTATCTATACCTCACTATCCCCAGCATATGGGAGGTTATCTATACCCTGTTATCCCCAGCAGACGTAAGGTTATGTATAATATATTCTTCAACAACGAATCGGGATTTATTTTCCCTGGCCAGCAGTTGTTATACAAAGACATCCAGACGCTTCCGGCAGTATCATATCATACATACACCATTTACATCATACCATAACATACATATACATGAGTGCATAATACATTACCTAAGTGCATCATATTATACATGCATACATAATGCATAAACTAATATTATTATACAGAATGTTACCTTGTTTTCAGGGTAATTATCCAACAAACAAACTTATGATCATCAGGATTGCTCTATCCTCCTAAAGGCATGCTGTTACATCAGGATCACTCCAGTCTCCTGAAATCATATCATATTATTTCCTCAGGATTACTCCAGTCTCCTGACAGTTTTCTATTACCTCAGGATTGCTTTATCCTCTTGACAACTTCTCATTGCTTCAAGACTGCTTTAGAGTTATCATTATTGATTGCTCTATCCTCCTGAAATCATATTATTACTTCAAGACTGCTTTAGGGTTATCATTATTGATTGCTCTATCCTCCTGAAGACATGTTGTTACATCAGGATTACTCCAGTCTCCTGAAAGCATATCATCAATCTCTCAAGATTGCTCTATCCTCTTGAAATTATATTGTTACCTCAGGACTGCTCCAGCCTCCTGATAGCTTCTCATATATCAATATTGCTTTATCCTCCCTGAAGACATGCTGTTACATCAGGATTACTCCAGTCTCCTGAAAGCATATCATCAATACCTCAGGACTGCTCCAGACTCCTGACAGCTTTCATTATACCTCCATATTTTGGACTGCTTTATCTTCCAAGAAATATATCTAAAAAACTTTCCCCTAGTGGCATCTTTAAGCCCACTCAAGCATATACAACCAACCATCAATATCACTCTACGCACTGGTGAGTGCAAATTTTTGGGCTTTTGTGTTCAATCCCCTTCAACCTTCCAGGTCACGACTGGCAAACATACCAATCTAACCCCTCAGGTTTCAGAAAATTGAACAGGGGCAGCTGTTGCACCCCAAAATTTGCCCTCACAATACAAGACTTTGTGTTCTAAGAAGGTTCACAAGGTTCACAAGTTTCTCAACATTTCCATAACCTTTCATGAGGTTCATGAAGTCTACAAGTTACTTCTTGAAGGTTCACAAGGTTCACAAGTCCCACAATGCTTTCAAGACCTTTCATGAGGTTCATGAAGTCTACAAGTCACTTTATGAAGGTTCACAAGGTTCACAAGTTTCCCAATGCTTTCAAGACCTTTCATGAGGTTCATGAAGTCTACAAGTTACTTTATGAAGGTTCACAAGGTTCACAAGATTCACAATGCTTACAAAACCTTTCATGAGGTTCATGAAGTCTACAAGTCACTTTATGAGGTTCACAAGGTTCACAAGGTTCACAATACCTCCCATGAGGTTCACAAGACATTTTATGATGGTTCACAAGGTTCACAAAGTTCACAATTGGTCAAAGGAGTTGACAATTCCCTCAAACAATGCACCTCCTAAGCAGGGCATCCAAAACTAGGGTTTTGACTTTAATCAGGCTAAATGGACTTACAAGACTTCAAGTGAGCTTCATAACATCTTATATGTGTATAAGAACCCCCATGACAAGTTTCAAGACTTTTCTCAAAAGTTTGCTCAGTCAGATGATCAGATAAGTCAAAATCAGTCAATGCAGTTAAAAAGTCAAACTGAGGTCAACTGTGGTCAAACCAAAGTCAAACTTCGTGATTTTTTGCCAACATCAAGTATATGAAGTAAAATTCATCATTTGATCAAGGGTTGATCATGATTCATCAAGGAGATTCCAGATCATCAATAATCAGGAGTTTCTAAATTAGGGTTTCCTTAGTAAAAGTCAACTGAACTTTGACCAGCCATAACTTTCACATACTTCATCACCAAGTCTCCATCCAAATATCATTTTGAAGGAAATTGAATTCTCTACAACTTTGATCTTGCAAGTTAAGCCCAAAAATGCTTCATTTGGAAGATATGAGCTAAGACATTATAGGTCATTTCAAAAGTCAACAAAAAGTCAACAACTTCAAAAGGGCATAAATTGAGATTGGTAAATGATATGGACCTGAAACCAATGGGGTTGTTTAGAGGACTCTTCAAGCTTTCCAAAATGTCCAAGAACACCCTCATACCTTTAAAATTGAGGGAGATGTGCCTTTGCAAAGTTGGGAAATTTTATGATGGTTTATGTTGAAAATGGAGGTTTAAAACCACTTCTTTCCAAATGGGCTGGTCAAATTGTGATCCAATCCATACCACATCATCATGCACGACCCAATTGATTTAAAATCATAATTTTTATTATTTTATTTTTATTTATTTTGATTTAATTCATAAAAAATCATTTTAAATAAATATAAAATATGAAAATATATTTTTGGATGAAGATTGAGCTTCTAAAATCTCATCAATATTGATTGAAGTTGAAAGAGAAAGAAATCATGTGATTGATTCAAAAATAGCAAGCTTTCATGAGCCAATATTTGAATTTCATGGCATGATCTTTTTCAATCTTCAAATATCCAAACTTCCACATAACCAATCAATTTTCTTAACCTAATTCACTCACATATAAGTACTTAGCATAAACCTAACACTCAGGCACGAATTCCAGCAGCCAAAAGTAAGTTTCAAAACCTCAAAAATTCATCAAAAGTTCATATTCGGATTCTTCAATCCAGGGCACAAAAAGGTAAAATAAGAACATGGAGATGTTCTTTAGACATCACTGAAGCTAAAGCATCACTCATATGCATCTCATGTGCACCATATTGGCCAACCCGAGCTCACTTTTACCTTGAATAAAATTTTTTCGATTCCATTGATTGGTTGTGTTTTATTGAAATTTGTTTACATAATCTTGTTTGTGACATTGTATAGATTGTTTCTGGACCAATGGATTGAAGCTTCCTTGCCTAGAACAGATTCGGCCATTGTTAGGGTTTAACTCTTGAAATTAGGGTTTGATGATTTAGTAAGTTTAAATGAATTCTGGACACATAGGAATGTTCTATGAATCACAAGGATCACAAAACATTAACCAATTTAATGAATCGATGTTGTTTTGCTTGAGTTTCATTTTCGTAGGTTTTGAACATTGAGAAATTCGCAGGAAAAGTTGTAAGTGATTTCGCAGGAAAAAGTGCAGGTATGAGGAAGAAGATGATGCTGATGGCGCGCTCAGGACAAATTCAAATTATGTTAAAATATTTTATGTTGTTTTTGTTATTTTGTTATCACAACAGCTTCGTTGTCCCAGTGGAAAGGCTTGTACGCGTTTGATCAAAGGGGAGGGGATCGAATCCTGCCTCCAGCCAATGTTTTGATATTTTCTCATTTTAATTGTATTCTTAATATATTATTATTGGTGATTGTTTGACTATCAGTTAGGCTCTCCCAGCCAGGCGGATACGCGTGCATGCTTGTAATCAGAAGGTCCTGGGTTCAAGTCCCACCCCAGGCCTTTTGTTTTCATTATTTTTCTGGATTTTCTAGATGAAGCACAAAACAAATTTCACGCTCTCACTTATTGCCTGCGTACACAGTGGCCTGGTGGTTGTTCTTCTTGCTGGAAAACAGGCTGACCTGGGTTCAAACCCCAGTCAGGTAAGTTTTCACGCTTTTTCTTCTTTTATTTGTTTTAAGTATTATAATATTAAATTAAATATGATTTTATGTATATATGTTTTTTAAATAATAAAATGACAATGAAGCATGTTTAATTTTTTTTTTCTCAAATTCTAAAATATATAAATGTTCTTAAATTATTTTCTTTATCTTGTGATTAAATTATAAATATATGTATATTATAAATTAAACCCTAAAAATATTTTTCTAACAAAACCCTAATTTATTTTCTAAATACCTATTAAAACCTAATTGTTTATTTTCTAATTTGTGATATAATTATTATTGTACATGTTTATTTAAAATAATTATAACTTATTTGTAAATATATTTATAATCCAAATTATTTTTCTTTTAATATATGTCTAGAAACAATTTTTATATTTTTGTATATGTTTAAAATAATTTGTAAATATAATAACTAATAAAATTAAATTTTATAAATATGATTAATTTTGTGAATATAATATTTAAAACTTATTTTCTCCTTATAATGTGTAAATAATTGTTTTTTTTTTTTTTTTTTAATGAATAAATGTTAAGATATGTTTAAAAATGATAAAATTTGTAATAATTAAAATTTATAATTATATTTAAAAAATTTTATATTATAGTAATTATTTAATTATTCATGTTTCTAAATAAATGTTTATATATTAAAATCCTATTTTGTGTTTATTATTCTAATCATGTCATTATAATATTTTTATTTAATTATATTTATTTTAATTATTGTTACTAACCATATTATTATTTATTATTTTTGTTTATTATTATCTTATATTTTATATTATTATTTCTCTAACCTTGTTTATTTTTCTAATTATTATTATTTCACTAACTTTATTTATTTTTAATATTTTTACTAACCTTATTCTTAATTATATTTATCACTAACCCCTATTTATTTATTTACTGCTTATTTATTATCTTTGCTTATTTATATATATTTTACTAATTATTTATTTTTGCTATTTATTTTAATTTGCTTATTATAATTATTATGTAATTGCTTCCCGGATGTAAATTTTGTAATATTTAATTATTTAATTTTTATGCTATGGTTAGTAATTTAGGGAGTGTAAAACATGTATTTTATTTTAAAATAAATTTAGCTCATTTTAATTATAAGATAAATAATATTGAACACTCACACACATAAGTCGATTTTTAATCGCCATCTCACTTTCTAAGGCTATCCCTCAAGTTGCCTAAATCATAAGGTCAAGTGGGGTGTATAAAGAAAGTCCCTTAAAAGAAAAAATCATCAAGTCCCTAATGGTTGCCTTTAAAGATCAAGTCCCTTCGAATGATGATGATAGTCCCTCCTATATGCTTAATACACCCCACAGTTGTCTTCATAAAAACAGATGTCCCTTACATCCAAGGTAATGACTACCTGCTCCTTAATAGTAGGGATAGTCTTACCACTTAAAGGATAAAGAACAAGAAAGACTTAAAATTTTAGGGTAGGTTCCTCTTATGTACTTGCTCACTTCAAAAACTTTTCAAACTTTTCACAATTTCAAACAAATTTTCAAAAACAAGTTTTTACGCATCCGTACATGGATCATTATCAACTATTATGAAAATTTTTCTATTCACCCACTACACTTTCAAAAACAATTCAAAAGTGAGCTAAGTAACTAAGAGCCCATGGATAACCATGGATGTAAAGGGTGCTAATACCTTCCCTTTACATAACCTACCCCCCGGACCCAAAAATATCTCTTAAGGTCTTTCCTGTTCTTTTATACCCTTTCCTTTTGGATAAAATAAAAGTCGGTGGCGACTCTTGCTATCCGCAACATAACTAAAGTCAGTTCTCCCACCGTGTTACACCTTCCACTCTAGTTCTTCTTCCTCAGAGCTCTTCTTCCTTTCTCCCAAAAGTTTTATCGTTCCAAATGATCGTACAAAACCCAACTTTACTCTCTTAGTCAATATTGCCCCTAGGACCTCATTAGTATTTTCCAACATACCCTCATTAATCCTCTACCAAAAGACCACATTACCCTTCTCTTCTAATTCTTCTTATTAGAATTATTTACTCCCGATTAATTAAATAACTCTATATACTAAACATCCTAATATTATTAAAATATTAAGTCACACTCATATCTCCACAAAACATCAAATCATCCATAAATCATCAAAATTCACACAAAAAAACACATCAATTAAATCAAAATCAGCTTTGGAGTGTTACAACTCTCCCCCACTTAAGAATTTTCGTCCTCGAAAATGTACCTGAAGCAAACAGCATCGCATATGATTCCTTCATCTGATCTTTACATTCCCAAGTCCAACTATCACCAGCTGGTCCACCCTACAATACCTTCACTAAGGCAATCTCTTTACCCCTCAATCGCTTCATCTCTCTACCATTTATTCGTACTGGCAAGACTTCCACAGTTAAATTTTCTCTTACTCGAACAGCATCCATCTGAATCACATGCGACGGATCTGTAATGTACTTCCTCATATGTGACACGTGAAACATATCATGTAAATTCGCAAGTGACGGTGGTAATGCAATTTGGTATGCTACCTCTCCGACCCTTTGCAAATTCTGATACGGTCCAATGAAACATTGATTGAGATTTCTCAACTTTAAAGCTCGTCTGACACCAGTCATTGGAGTAACCCTCAAGAACACATGATTTCCTTCTTGAAATTCAAGTGCTTTCCTCCTTTTATAATGATAACTCTTCTGACGACTTTGCGAAGTCTTCATTCTCTCTTGAATCATCTTAATCTTTTCAGTCGTTTCATGCACAATATCAAGTCCGAGCACAACACTCTCGCCTAACTCATACCAACACAATGGAGTCCCACACCTCCTCCCATACAATGCTTCATACGGAACCATACCAATGCTCGCATAAAAACTATTTTTATAAGTAAACTCAACCAACGACAAACGACTATCCCACGCACCTCCATGATCCAACACACACACACCCTCAGCAAATCCTCTAACGATTGGATAGTCCATTCTGTATGACTGTCCGTCTACGGATGATAAGCATAACTCATCCTCAACTTGGTTCCCAAAGTATCTTGTAGACTCCTCCAAAATATCGATGTAAACCGCGAATCTGTATCCGACACAATACTCGAAGGTATACCGTGCAATTTCACAATCTCATCAATATACATCTCTGCTAACTTCGACATGGAATGATTAATCTTCATCGATAAGAAATACGCCGACTTAGTTAATCGATCGACAAAAACTCATGTCTCTAAACTGATCAATCATATCGAGCTCTTTCACCATCATCATCGACATATGCAAGGTCTTCCTACTCAAAGCATCAGCAACCAAGTTAGCCTTACCAGGGTGCTAACTTAAATCAAAATCAAAGTCTTTCAACATCTCTAACCATCTCCTTTGCCTCATGTTTAGTTCTTTCTGATCAAACAAGTATTTTAAACTCTTATGATCGCCGAACACCTCAAATCTCGATCCAAACAGATGGTGTCTCCAAATCTTTAACACGAAAACCACGGCTTCCAATTCTAAGTCATGAGTAGGACAGTTCCTCTCATGAACATGTAGTTGTCTAGAAGCATAGGCAAATACTTGACTATTCTGCATCAACACACCACCAAGACCCACCTTCGAAGCATCACAATATACCACAAAAGATTCATTTAGATAAGGCAAAATTAAAACTAGAGCAGTCGTTAACCTCTTCTTCAATTCAACAAAACTCTTCTTGCACGCAACATCCCACACATAAGCCTGACTCTTTCGAGTCAACTGAGTCAGAGGCAATACCAACTTAGAAAAATCCTATATAGACTTCCGGTAATAACCGGCCAAACCCAGAAAACTTCTGACCTCAGTAGAAAACTACGGAGTTTCCCACTTTAACACAACATTAATCTTCGAAAGATCCACTGAAATTCCACCACTAGAAATTATATGTCCAAGGAAACTCACTTCCTTCAACCAGAACTCGCACTTCGACAACTTAGCATAAAGTTTATTCTCTCTTAACACTTTTAATATAATCCCCAGATGTCATTCATGTTCTTCTTCTGACTTTGAATAAATTAAGATGTCATTAATAAAAACCACAATAAACTTATCCAAATACTCATGAAAGGTATGATTCATATACTCCATGAATACACCAGGTTCATTGGATACACCAAAAGGCATCATGGTATATTTATAGTGATTATACCTCGTTCGGAAAGCTGTCTTCGGAATATCATCTGCCTTAACTCAGATCTGATGATAACCCGACCTCAAATCAATCTTACTAAAACACACAAGCTCCCACCAACTGATCCATCAAATCATAAATCCTTGGAAGTGGATATTTATTCTTAATAGTTACCTTATTCAGTTGTCGATAATCGACACACAACCTTATGCTAACATCCTTTTTCTTAACCAATAACACTAGAGCACCCCACGAAGAAACACTTGGACGAACAAATTTCTTCTCAAGAAGATCCCCAAGTTATTTCTTCAACTCACTCAATTCTGAAGTTGACATCCGATATGGAGCCATCGACATTGGACTAGTACCTGGTACCAAATCCACTGCAAACTCTACTTCACGCTCTGGAGGCAAATTACTAATGTCATCCGGAAACACATGAAGAAACTCACAGACAATAGGTAATTCAACACTCCTAAGTTCACGGTCAACCTGTAACATCGCAAACAAAGCAAACATATGAGCTTCATCTTTTAGTAGTTCATCCAATTGCTTTGCAGATAACAACATTAATTCCCCACAATCACCAAACTCTGGAAACTCCATCGTCTTTGCATAACAATTGATATGCACAAAGTTGAACTCCAACCAGTTCATACCAAGCAAGACATCCATATGGCGTAAAGGTAAACACACTAAATCCATCAAGAAATCCTTCCCATAAATGGTTAGAGGACATTTTAAACACACACGTTTAGTCGTAACTGAACCGTCAGCAGGCATCTCTATCAACATGTTACCATTCATAACAGTCAAAGGAAAATTCAACATGGTCGCACACTCAACCGAAATAAACGAATGAGTAGCACCATTATCAATTATAGGAACCAACTCAACATCATTAATAAAACAAGTACCTCGAATTAGGTTATCCTTCTTCTGATCTTCTGAGTCACTCAAAGCGAACACTCTATCAGTAGTCTGAAGTGCAGTAGTAGTCTTCTTTGGTTTATGAAACTGACTACTGATATGTGCCTCTTCACCACAATTAAAACAAGTTGGTCTTGTATTCAGACACTCATCCTTCATGTGACCCCTCTTACCACATTTGTAACATCTTATCACTGTAGCAGTGCACACGTCATACTTATGACCAGCTTCACCACACTTATAGCACTTGAGAGGAGTGGAACCTGCTCCCCCTCTTGGCTTTTTTCCCATCAGTAACCTTCGGCTTCCCTTTATCAGTTGGAGCCGCATAAGGTTTCCCTCAAAACTAACCCTTCTCTTTCTTCTCACGCATCTGCTTATAGTGAGCAGATCGAGCTCGACTATCCTCATCATAGATTCTACTCTTGTCCACTAGTTCAGCATACCTGCGGATCTGTTGACACTCAATCGCTTACTTGGTCTCTGGTCTTAACCCATTCACAAACGTTAAACACTTGGACAACTCAGCATCATCACGGTTGTAGTGAGGACAAAATTTCACTAGCCTCTCAAACTTGGCAGCATACTCTGCCACATTCATGTTTCCCTGCTTCAGCTCTAAGAATTCCATTTCTTTCTTGCCACGAGCATCCTCAGGGAAGTACTTACTCAGAAATTCCCTCCTGAACACATTCCAAGTTATTGCATCCCCAACTCCTTCCAATCTCTGACGAGAATTATCCCACAAATCCTCAGCCTCTTCATCCAACATGTAGGTGCCAAACTGCACCTTCTGAGCATCAGAACACGCCATAGTCTTAAAAATCTTCTCAATTGACTTAAGCCGTATGCGCTCTCCGATTCATGAGTACCCTCAAACTTAGGTGGATTATTCCTCTGAAATACCCCCAAGGCATGAAACTCATCACGAACATTATTCTGCGTCGTAACATAAGCAAGTGCAGCTACCGCATCCGCAAGAGCACGATTCTCAACCATTCTGCATATCACTAACAACATCAAAAGAACAACTCAACCACAAAACACTCATACGCAACAATCGACACGACATGACCGGACATACCGACCTGCTCTGATACTACTAATGTAACACCCTTTCTACCCCATCAAATATATAAAACAAATTAATCAATTTATCAGAGTTAGTTCATAAAAAGGGTATCACATCTTCAAAGTCAAACCCCATAATAGCCCTGTCCCGTAACACGAGTTATAAAATCATGGACAATTCAAAACTCTTTTTCAACAAATATGCAGCGAAAAACAAAATATCACTTTTATCTCTTCTTAAAAGAAAATATCATAAGTCTAATCAAAACATCATTTAGTTCTCAATTAACCAAAAGAACAACATCTTAATTCAAGAAAACAAAATAAACTCAAGTCTTAAGCGAAAACCCATCCCGATGTTACTGGACACAGAGCATGACTCCACTTCTAACTAACCACGGCAAACTCACTAACTCCGAGCTAACCCTGAGTATCTACAGGATGGCATAATATACCATCATTAAAGGCAGGCAGGGTGAGTATATTCACATTCAATAAAGTAATATAAAAAGGAGAATTCATAAACATAGTCTTCAAGTCAAATTCAATCATCACAAAACTCATATATACTCAATGTCAAAATACATCAATCATCACACAAACTCAATGCAAATCATGCTATGTCATTTAGAATAAAATACAGCCTCTTATTATGCATGTGGTACCGAAACATCCTCATGGATGGACACTGGGTCATCATCCCTCCACAAGGGAGCACATTATAACATCATATCACTTCAATCTACACAATAGGATTGAAGCTACCAATGGACCGAAGTCCCCTCATAAATCATGCCATGAAGGCAAGACGCAATATACACACCTCATCAAAACATCATAAGCATTGCATTCACATTCATCGTTAGTCATCATCTTACACACTTATTCAACATCTTCCTCTACATCATATAATCATACATCATAAACTCATAACACAAATTAAATTCATCATACATCATTTTATCATCAAGTCTTACTCACATAGCCTCTAAACACACCATACAACATCACTAAAACATCATAACATCATAAAACGACAAAACACATTATATAATTTTTCAGAATTAAATAATATTTCAAAACATGTCAGGTCTCGCTAAGCGAGTTGACCCCCTCGCTAAGCGAACAACTCAAGGGTTTTTGGTTTCCAAAGTTCTTACTTGCTCGCTAAGAGAGCTTCACAATTTCTCTAAATTCTCTGCGATTTCAGAATCGCTCCTCTACGACAAAGCCCTAAAAAAATAGTTTTCAACAGCAATAACCCAGAAAAATCATTATCACAACCCTCATTCATCATGTTATCATTACATACATCAATTAACATCATTTTGTATCATCAATTTCATCATAAAACATCGTCATATAACACAATCATCAACAAAACCCCATAACCCTAAGACTTTCCCTAAAAACCCCAAATCCTACCTCTACATTACAATACCGAATAGAATTAACTCCCCATACCTTAGGTTCCGCAAATTCTTCGATAACTTCTCGCAAAAACCTCAAGCCTTCCACTTTAGTTCTTCTTCCTCAGAGCTCTTCTTCCTTTCTCCCAAAAGTTCAATCGTTCCAAATGATCGTACAAAACCCAACTTTAGTCTCTTAGTCAATCTTTCCCCTAGAATCTCATTAGTCTTTTCCCAACATACCCTCACTAATCCTCTACCAAAAGACCACATTACCATTGTCCTCTAATTCTTCTTATTAGAATTATTTCCTCCCAAATTAATTAAATAACTCCCTATACCCAACATCCTAATATTATTAAAATATTAAGCCACACTCATATCTCCACAAAACATCAAATCATCCATAAATCATCAAAATTCACAACAAACACATCAATTAAATCAAAATCGGCTTTGGGGTGTTACGAACCTTCCACGCCTAAAGCATCTCGGAGAAGCAGAAGTTTATCCCCCAACTTGTTTCAATCATGCTCCTGCTGGAAAGCAACTAAGAAAATGAATGAACACCGATAGTATTTCACACACATGTCGCATACTGTGAAACAAATAAAATCACAAAATCTGGTCTGACCGATCTGCTCTGGTACAACTATGTAACACCTTAAACCCCGAAACTTTAATAAAAATAATTACTCAAAAATTTAATGTGTCACTTCGACAACCAACCAACAAAGTTTTCAAAAAAAAACATTTAATAACATGCAGCGGAAAATAACATAATAACAACTTCAAGTTGAACATGTCAAATAAAGTATTACACTTTAACATCACAATTCGACACCAATTCAAAACATGACAAAAGAATCGTGTCCCCGATGTTACAAGATTAGAGCACTAAACTACTAAAATACAGTAGAACAATAAATAAACAAAGGTAAGCTCTAAGAAGTTATCTTTCACTCACAACAATAAACGTTTTCCTGATTATCTGCAAAAGATCCATGGTGGACAACATAAAGAAAATGGGGGGGAATAAACTTTGATATAAAACGGCATAAAGATTGCAAGGGTAGATAAACACACAACACATCACGCATTCAATACACAAACCACGACATTACAATCTCACACCTTTTCCATCATAATATATACATATGCATGCAATGTGACTCACGATATTGATTTTATGTATGTGGTACCAATCAATAATAATTTTTCATTTGAACCAGATTCACCCTTCTGAACCCCGAGTTCGTCTTTCTATACCCGGGACAAGTTACTTAACCACCCTTCTAAACCCGTAACTCACCTTTTTCAAAATAAAAACACAAATGATGTGTGACATACAATTTATGCAACAATAACAACCGCATATTTATGACCCCCTTTCGAACCATAAACAACATGCAACATAACAACAATTTAGTCCCCCCTTCGAAACTACCAACACAATAAACAATGATTATGCACTCTCCACATAATTAATAATCAATTATCGTAACAATCCATCTTGAATCAATAACACATTCACAACATTGCACCTAAAGAAAATATTATATTCATATCATTAAACGAAGTCACGAATCTCAAGTTATGATCAAAACAATATTTGGCTAAAATTTCATAGGTTCAATCGATTGAAAGGGACCACCAATCGATTATTCTCACTCCCTGATCTATTTTTCATGTTTTTTAACACCGCCAATCGATTGTCATCACCCATGAATCGATTGTTCTCACTTTCCTATACATTTTGTTTCTTTTACTTTTCACATATTGGCTTGATGCAATTGATTGATTCTCCCAATTAATCGATTAATTGATTTCCAATTTTCCCAAAATTTAGAAGGATCAATGGATTGACACTATGGTGCAATCGATTGACATAAGTTATTTTTCCAAAAATATCAGTTTTACAGCACATTCGGCAAAACCAATTATTCTCAAAACTAACATGTGATAACAACTTATTTCGAAAATCTAACATCTTATATCAAGTGTCTACTGTTATAACATCTTAAACCTGTCAATTAACATCTAATTTCACCATTTTAATATCACTAACAATGCATCATGAAAATCACATTCATGTTCATCATCACCAATATAACACATCAACAATAACAATGCCAAAATCAGATTTCACATACTAATTTCTACAATCATTACATTACGAGTACATTATCACACATCAAGAATCATCATCATCATCAATTTCTCATAATCATACATCAAGTTTTTCAAAAACACAATAATATGAAGAAAACCTAGAGGATGGTGGGATCCATTTCTACTCTTTATAAATTATACCAATCTACGAAGTAGTCTCCCTACCTGAATTTTCAACAAACGTTTTTCAACCATGGTGGTTTCCTTTTTCCTCCTCAAAGTCCTAGCATCTCTCAAACCTTTTCCTCTTTTTCTCCTAAACTCAATTTCACGATCAGTGTTAACTCAGTTTCCCCCACTTCCCTCTTTTTAATAGATAACTTATTCCCGTCATTTAGGTTGTTCATATCCTTTTCTCACTTATCTCCATAATCCCCATTTTACCCTTACTACCTTTTTTTTTATTTTTTTTTATAGTTAAAGCTAATTTTCACCAAAATAATATTAATCAATTATTATTCCTAATTTTTCTTATTTTACTAATACTTATCCTATATAAATTATTCTCCTCATTATAAATTAATTAAAATTCTAATTAATTCTACCACTCTCACCAACCCAACCACATTACACATATTCACAATAAATCAACTAAAAATATATAATTCACTTAATAATTTAAATAAATTGCAACTAAATTAAATTAAATTAATTAATTAAATTCGGAGTGTTACTCACGAATTAGCAAAACATTTCCTTCATCGTCTTTACTAAAAATCAAACGCATTGAAGAGATGTCAATTTTATGCACAAAAATACATTAAACATATTATAGATGTTAAGGGTGACAGTAATTGCGGTTATCGCACTGTTTCAGCTTTACTCGGTATAGGAGAGGAGAATCATACACTTATCTGCCAACAACTTCTCAAAGATTTGAAGGTGTGTAGGAATCATACATAACGTTATACATGGAAAAAAATTGAATAAAATGAATGAATCTCTTATTCCTTGTGTTAGCGGTCCGACACCGAAGAAAATGGGTCATCTTATAACAAGTGCATATAATAGGGTCATCTTATAACAAGTGCATATAATATGGTATGTATTGGTCTGACAAGATATGTGTTCTCGAAAACATTTTTCCACTTTTGAGTGGCGCACCTCAAAATCCAACTAGACGCATTATGTGTATTCAGTGACTTTTAAAATCATTATATTTTGTTCAAATTTATTTAAAATCGGGATGTCCTATACCATAGACATCACCAGAGTGGACAACTCATTTCACTAATGAAGCTGAAACTTGACCAAAAATGTTTTTGGATAGGATGGAAAAATTCACCAAGTTGAGTTAAGATTGAAAGAGAATTAAATAAATAAAAGTCTAAGGCAGAATCACACATAGATATATTTAGGTGACTGACACATGTTTTAATGCATTTTAATTTTTATCTAACAATAAATTTAGGTTTTAAAAAATTGTTATTTATATATAATGTTGGGTTATTACTGTCAACAATGTAATTTAGATACATTAATACTTTGAATGTATATCAAACATTAACTATATAAATATTAGTTGTAAAATTTTACATGTTATTGTATAACAAATTTGTTTGTGAATAAAATATTCTCCCAAAATAGTTTTTGCGAAACAACTACTAACAGGGATAAATTCGGAATTTAAGTTTCAGACAAACTATTTTTCTTGTATTTTTCTAAACGTAAAAGGGTTACTCCAGAAGTTAAGTTCTAAAATATCCTCTAAGACAAGATTGAGTTTCTAGTGTCATTATTGATATAAAACTTCTTAAATATGGACGTTCCTCGTGTTGTTAACTAAAATACCATTAAATGTCTCAATATTTGTATATCGCATTTGTCTACTTCAACGGGGAGAGACCCCCTATTGAATTTAGGTTTACATAGATCACTCATCTTCTCGATCTGAAATTCACACTAGAAAGCCTCTTATGATATCCAGATAATCGAAGAGTTATGAAGCTCAATTATCGTTCACCCTCAATTGAACGAATGAGAAGATACAATTCAGAAGGCTTGAACTGAAGATGGATGAAGATTTAACGATTATATGGAGTACATTTCACCATTACGAAATGAAAGATTTAATCAAAGTGGCTACGACGGTTGGGAGATTAACTAACGATATTCTAAAGATGTTGAAACTTCCTCAACAATCTCTTGATGATGAAATGTAATGTTGTATTTACGTTAATGAAAATCTATATGATCTTACCTAGAGATCAGAATTTCAATGGCTACTGACGTGGATCTTCGAGTCTGCTCGTGCGACGAGGAGAACGGGGGGTTGTACCTGCAAGATACTCCGATGCCAAAGTCAGGACGAGCACAAGAGCTAGCAAGTGCGAGTAAAGTGTTAGAGGAGTGAATATTTCAAACCTGCCCCTCTCAGAGGGCTTATATAGAGAGCCCTCAGCGCGTGACCAACGGTCCCTATTTTTGGACCTGGATCGTAGATCCCCAAAAATAAATAACTGCCAGGAACTGGATGTTGAGCGAGCATCTTGGTCGGGAAGTGTCATGTCGGGCACGAGATCTCCTGAGCAAGTGTTGTCCCGGCCGATCCTGGGCGGTCTCTACTGGTGTCGAGCAGAGACCAGGAACGAGGAGGGAGGGGCGACCACTACGACAATGAGTCCCTTGGACTACTTGGTCGTTTCATGGGCCAGAAAAGATTGGACCATATCTAATCGTTGATTCAGTCCATAACACTATGTAATGTTACGTATTTTATGTATGTCTTAACAAAGATTTATGTTAATTTATGTTGTTCTCATTTCTATAATTGTTTATAGTGTGGGATAACAAGGAGGATTTTGAAAGTTAACTTCAAAAAGAAAATATGAAACTATGAAACTTACTCTCTTGATAGTTTCATTTATGTTCTGCATCTGAGACTTGACTTTGGTTGTATTTTGATGCGACCGAAGGTTAAATTCTGAACTTTATGGACATTATTGATTTTTCACAATTGTGCAAGAGCACCACAAAGGGTTGTAAAAGTAAGGGGTCTGCCAAAAGTAATGGCCTTATTTTATCCTTAGTGGTGTTCACACACTCAAGTGAAAAATTAATGCCCATAAAATGCAAAAACGCACCACACCACAATATTTCTTAAGTGAATCACTCTCATTTTTCCGAAGAAAAAAAAAAGTAAGAAAAGATACTTCTGAAATAAATCCGAAAATATATTTTCTTAAGAGAGAAGAATGGTCTACCTTAGAAGAAAAAAATTTAGATGTCTCGCAAGGTGCTTAATCAGAACTACATCTATGGAGATGATCAATAAGGTGTGTAAAGTGATGATCAATGATCAAGTGTTTGCAATTAGAATGGTGAAGAAAATGTTCACCTATCAACTTATTGACCAGAATTCAAACACAAGCATTAAAATAAACTCACAGTTTCTATCTAAGGAAGAAGAAGAAGAAGAATATAGTTCTGAATCAGAAAACAAATGCAAATCGATATTGTTGGAAGACTTGGAGGAAGAAGACGCAGTGTAAATACAAGAAATGGATAATTTTGAAGCAATAATGACTCATTATTATGAGTCTCCAACTCTGAAAGACAAGGAGTTGTTGTCATTATTGGTTGTGATCATTCTCCTCGAATATAATGAAGAGGAAATAAAACAAAAGTTTATTGACAAGCCAAATTCTTATATTAACTTAAATTAAATTAACAAAAATGCTAATATAAAAAAATTCATAATTAACTTAGTATCTCACTCCTTTGGCAACCTCAAAAAAATGTGCTACATTCTCCTCAGGTGTACCTACTACAATACCATGACCTAGGTTCAAAATATGTTTTCCTCTACCAGCTTTTTTCACAGTATCATAAATCCTATCAGTGATAAGCTCTTTCGAACCAAAAAGAACACCGGGATCAACGTTACCTTGGATAGCTACATCTGGTCCCAATCGCTTTCTACCATCGGCCATATCAACCGTCCAATCCAAGCTAACTACATCCACGCCGGTCGCGGCTATTCTCTCGAGCAAACCCCCTGATCCACTCGCGTAGAGGATAAGTGGGAGTTCTGGATGGCTTTTCTTAACGGTATCAATGATCTGCTTCAAGTAAGGCAAACTGAATTGTTCGAAATCTACTGGACTAAGCTCGGTTGCCCATGAATCAAAGATCTGAACTGCTTGAGCTCCATTGTCAGCTTGGTATTGGATGTATCGAGCCATTGATGTGGTGAATTTCTGCAGTAATGAGTGAAGAATCTGGGGACAAATCACAGTTCAATAAGTAAACGAGTGTGTGATTACGTTACAGAAATAATAATGCAGAACTTGTAGCCATTCTGAAATTGAAAGCATAATGGTATAAATATTGCACTAGTCTACTAGAGACTAAATGATAATAAAGAAGTGATTGAATTGATAAACATAAATCATACAGATTGCTTTTTAATCATAGATCAATAATTCAAGCTTTTCCATCAATGTAATAGCCCCATCAAATACACGACATTAACAAGAAAAAAGCCGTAATGAGTCTCAGATGCTAGTCAAAATAGCTGATAGGACCCTGAGTCTGGATCTTAGTCTAATAAGACGGGTGAAGATTACCTTGGGTTCAGAGAAAGCCAATCTCTTTATCTTAGAGAAATGTTTTGATGAACCGCCTTCAACCACATATGACGCCAACGTGAATGGAGCTCCCACAAAACCAAGGACCGCAGCTTTATTATCCACCTGCAATCAACGCCTTTCAATTCAATAAATAAAATATTCACAGGGGCATTATACATTAGATAACAAGAATAATGTAACAATTATATGAAATTTTCATTCGATAACAAGAATAATTGCAGGGTCATGTTATTTGACTCCAACAGACAGATGATAAAACAGGGACGCAAAGGTAGCAATGACATAGGATCCTCATACCTCTTTCCTCAAAATTGACAGTGCTTCACCGACATACGGAACTGATTCTTCAGGAACAAACTCCCTCACTTGATCAACTTGGCCGGCCGAGTAAACAGGATCAAATATAACAGGACCCTTCCCTTTGACAATATCGAACGGAATATTCATTCCAGAAAGCGGGGTAAGAATATCAGAAAATAAAATTACCTGTAACAGAAACAGAATCAAGCAAATTATAATTACCAACATAATCAGAAGCACAACACGAAGTAAGGTAACAAAAATGCCGTACAGCATAAGAACATAAAACGAGTGGTAGAGAGTAATGTTACCCCATCCGGCTTGAAGACTTTCCACGGCTGCAACGAAATTTCCACCACAAGATCTACATTTTCAGACCTTTCACGGAATGAAGGATGTTTCTCGCATATAGCTTGGTAACTCTGGTGAATAAAAAATATTGAAAAATCAGATACATAGGAATTAAAAAGTTGTAAAATGAGAAATATAGATAGGAATTAAAAAGTTGTAAAATGAGAAATATAGATAGGAATTAAATGCATAAACCTACCTTCATGTATCTTCCAGCTTGTCTCATAAGCCAAACCGGGGGTCTATCAACTTCTAGTCCTCGAACCGCATTAAGCAAAAGCGGTTCAGCAACATTAGTTGATTTAGAATCAACCACAGCTCCTGCACATGATTTTTCCCAAATTCAGATACATAAGAAAAAGAGAGAAAAAAGAAACCCTAATAAAAAGAAGTGTACCTGGGAGGGAACATGAAATTGATTTGGAATGAAAAGAGAGAGAGGGTTGTTTATTTCTGGGTAAGATGGAAGTGAAGGAAGTGTTGACGACGCCGCATAACATGTTTGAATTGAATTGAATTGAAGTTAGTTTCAGATAATAGTGTTTTTTTGGGTTTGGATTCGCGGAGTTTTGGTTGAGTTCGTTGAGTTCGGATTTGTTACGGTACGGCCGTGAAGTATGAGAAGGATAAGAGAATCCAACAGCCAATAACGATCTACCTGTGGGCACCCACTTCTGCCATGTCACAACTTCACAACAACTCCATTGAATTTTTGCCATTATTATGTGATTCACGCGCTCAATAAATTTAAATCATTTTTAAAGTTTTTAATTATATCATTTAAGTATGATGAAAAGGCATTAATAAAGCAATCAGGGACAAGTTGGAATGTGTGATGTTAAGGTCGATTTCGACAAGGTTTATGATTGTGTTAATTCGAGCTTTCTTAGGAATATGATGCGTAAGTTGGGTTTTGGAGCGATGTGGCTGAAATGGATGGAGGTGTGTCTTTAAGGGTTATCTCTCCATCTTAGTTGATGGAAGTCTTTCCAAGTAGGGGTGTTCAAAACAAAATCAACCCAATAGAAAATTCTAAATCAAATCGAAACCGCAAAAAACTGCACTTGGTTCGGATGTATTTGGGTCTTTTTTAACAAAACCGCGTGGTTCGGTTTACGGGTTGTATTTTGCAAACCGAACTAAACCAAACTAAACCGCATTATGTTACAACTCAAACTTCACTTATCTCACATTCAACTCAAAACTCAAATCTATTATGTTTTAACCATACAAATATTTTCTTACTCACGCTTAGGGTTTTAGTTTCAACCTTCTCAAATCTCTTCGAGTAGTATCGCACGTTCTTCTGATCATATTTGTTGTGTACATCTCACCTCTTTTACTTTAATCTCTCTTATCTTATGTTATTTCTTTTTCATCTTCATCTTCTCCTTTTTTATATTATTGTTTTCTCTTCCAATTATATTTTTATCGCATCTTTCTTCTATAATATTGCATATCTTATGATCTTTCTTTTTCATCTTCTTTAATCTTTCCTCTCCTCCGTTTTTTCTTTTTATTGTAATATTTTTGATATTGTTTTATACTACTATTTTATGTTTTTTATTCCACTTTTGTCTAATATTATTTTTGTATATTGAATGAGAAGTTATTGTCTAAATATGATGAGTTTTGTTGCTATTTGATAATGTATGAATGACTAAATACAAAATTATGTTGTTCTCTATAGGTGTATGTATGACTAGATAAAAATATTGTAAAAAAATGAACCAAGCCAAACCACATTGGTTTGGTTTGGTTCGGTTCGATTTTATTTCTTAAAGTCAACCAAACCAAACCAAACCGTATGTTTTTTTCTCTTGCGGTTCGGATGATTTTTTGCGTGAAAACCGCCCAAACCGCACTGTGAACACCCTTACTTCCAAGGATTTCGAGATTCACTAGGGATTGATGCATGGCGATCCTTTAGTGCCTTTTCTTTTTGTCCTAGTTACAAAAGGTCTTCATGTTTTAGTCAAAAAGGCTTCTCTTTTGGGCGATTATATTTGTTTCAAGTTTGACGTTGCTACATAGGTTGAAGTTATTCAATTCACAGATGATACATTGATGGTGGGAGGTGGAGGCTGGAAACATTTGCGGAGTATTAAAGCGATATCGTGGTTTTAAACTTGTGTCTGGTCTGGGAGTTAATTACCATAAGATCATAATAATTGGTATTAATGTGAACCGTCATTTTTTGCAAGCTGCCTCTAATTTTCTCGCTTGCTGAATCGAGTCTTTCTCTTTCTCCTTTTTGGGATTGACCATACTTTGTAATCTTAGAAGGATTTCAACTTGGAGTCCCATTATTGATAAACTCGAGAAGAAATTAATGGGTTCGAAAGGGCGCTTGTTGTTATTGGCGGGTATAGTGACTTTGATAAATTCAGTGTTATCTAGTCTGTCTATATTCTGGTTATCTTTTTATAAGGCTCCAGTTGTAGTTTGGAATGGAATAGACAAAATCCGTAGAGGCTTTTGATTGGGAAATAAGGAGGGAAAGACGAACATTCATTGGCTTTGTTGGGAAATAGTGTGTAGAGATAAAAATTGGGGGTTAAGCATCAAACTGATTAAAGAATTCAATTTTGCTCTGATTCATAAGTGGGGATGGAGGATTTTAAGCAAAGTCGATTCCTTGTGGAAAAGTGTTTTGAAAGCTAGATATGGGGAAGTGGAGCACTTAATTTTGTCGGGCTTTTCAGGCTATAGAAAAGTTGCCTCTTGTTGGTGGGAGGAGATATTAAGGTGTCGATCACTCTCGGTTGACGGAAATCGTGTTTTTCTTGATTTTGTCAGTATCAAATTAGGGAGTGCTGATGCTACTCTTTTTTGGTCAACCAATTGGGCTTTGGCAATTCCATTAGTCGGAGCTTTTTCTCTTATGTTTAAGAGCAGTGCCAAAAAAAGATGGTTTGTTTCTAATATGGGGAGTTGGATTGATGGATTTTGGAGGTGGGGGACTTGGGTATTAATATTGATGGGAGGGAAGATTTCATTATGGGTCGCTCAAATTTGCTGGTTGTTTTGGAGAGGTGTCACCAAGTATTAGAAGTTAAGGATGTAGTGAGATGGATTGGTGATGATAGTGGTATCAATTTACTGTAAATTAATTTCTAATGGGATGGTTCAGCAACCTATTATGCAGGTTAATGTTTTTGAGCTCTTATGGAGTGTCATGGTTCTAGAGAGAATATGTTTATTCAGATGGAAGGTGATGTTGAACAGGCTTGCAACCAAGGATTTATTATCTGAAAAAGGTATTATTTGTGATCAATTGTGCAGGACTTGCGGTGAAGAGAATGAAACTTTATTCCACCTCTTTTTCAGTTGTTCGACGGTAATGGCGGTGTGGAATTCTATTAGTTCTTGGTGTGGGATTTTGGGTGATCTTGAAGGAAATGTTAGAAATCAGTTTTTCGTTTGGAGTGGGGTGGCAGACAATTCTGCAGGTAAACTAAAGAGAGTTGCAATCAAGTTGGCGGTTGTTTGGTCGTTGTGGAAGGTTCGAAACGATATCATCTTTAATGAAGGATATTTTAGTATTAACGATGTGTGTTGGAACATTAAACTTTGTGTTTAGGAATGGGGTTGTATTGGGGAAATGGGTTATCTCGATTTGCATAACTCAAGAAAAGTTGGATGTTTAGCTTAGTTAAAGTCAAAGACTATGATTCTATTGTGGGAATTTAGCTTAGTTAAAGTTCAAGACCATGACTATTGGGAATGAGCTTAGTTAAAGTCCAAGACTATGATTGTATTGATGTTGTTTAGCTTAGTTAAAGTCCAAGACTATGACTGATTTCGAGTGATTGTATAGTGTTTGACTGTTTGTGCCTTGATTGAAGCTCAAGGTTGAAGCAAAAAAATGCTCAGTAGAGAGAAGTTTTCATCTGTAAAGAAGGAAGATTTGATTTATATGTGCCTTGATTGAAGCCCATGGTTGAAGCTAAAGGATGAAAACTGTCTCTGAGGGAAAGTTTTATTTGTGTCTTGATTTGGAAGCCCATGTGTGAAGCTTATTTATGAGAGACTGACTCTTTATTTATCTGTATCTTATATGAAGCCTAAGATGGGAGGCTGAAACTTGTTGGTAGACTGACTCTATATGAAGAGTGTTTTGTCTGTTGGTTTGATAAATAATTTAAAGGTCATCAAACATTCTATTGTCTGGGGAAGATTCAATTGTACAAAGCCCAAAAGGAGGCTATCTTGCTCATCCATCGGGGAGATGGAAACTACTATATGTGTTTGATTTTAAGGTCTATTCATATGCTTTTAGGAAGCCTGAGATGGTCATTGTGTTTAAGCCCAAGAAGATGCTAGGTTACCTATAAGAGGCCATGGGTCCTTGGGTAAGGCCCAAGAAGAGGCTGGGAAAGGCTGAGTAACATCTAAGCCTGAGAGAATGCACCTTTAGGAGGCCTGAGAGAAGGCACCTTTAGGAGGCCCGAGGGTCCTTGAATGAAGCCCAAGAGGAGGCTATGTTTTGCCCTTGTTTGGTTCTATTTATTCAGAGGTTAGGTCAGTAACCCAATTGCTTAAATTCTAGAAGAGATGCAAATATAAACAGTAAAGATGCATGCAGACAAATAAAAGTGTCAGTGAATGTGTTTAACAACTTTTATTATATCTTTTGATATGGTTTGAGTATTCTTAAGTTGTTTTATTAAGAATGAAGATAGGGGTTACACTGGGAAGCAGAGACCCAAAATCCCAAGGGAGAAAAGATTACAGATGTGTTTTACATTGTATTATTTTTTTCATTAAGAAGTATTTTATCATCTTTGCTTTAGTATGAGGTGAAGAAAGATAATTTTGGCAAACAGTTTTATTTTAAGCAAGCACAACAGTTTAAGACAATAGCGAGAAGTTAGAAAGATGGGAGTTGGCTCAGAAGCCAATAATAGGGCTTAAACATAAGCATGCTTATGGAATTTGTTTTGTTGATTAATTATCTGATGATTTTGTACACAAAGTAGGACTTGGGTGTTGAAAAGCTACATATAGCCTAGAAAGCAATTCACCGGAGTGAAGCTCAGTCTAGTTGTTGGTGTATTAGATCTTTAGTCATAAAGATGAAAAATAAAAGGAGATGATATTTGTAAGCAAATGCTCATAATCTCTGTATAAGAGATTGAAAACTATTTAAGAAACAGTTGGTGGGTTCGGGACTTATACGGAAGCCTGGTGGAGTTTTAAAGCAGACCGGAGAAAGTTTAAAACAGAAAGAATGAGTCCTAAACACAAACGATTCCTCATGACACATTTTGACAATTCATTTTAGAAAACAAATAGTTATGTGTAAAGATATTCACAGAAAAAAGATTCACAGATGAAAACTTAATGCAGTGAAAAAGTCGATCGCACCTAGTTTTTGAAAATGGATCAGATAAACCCTAATGGTTTATTTTTCAAAAAGGGATGGTTCTTACACTCTAATAGAGACCCAAGAGTGATAAAAATCAATTTGAGGGTGAGAAAAATCAAAACCCTAGTTTTTGATATTTTAAATATTTAAAACTTTGATAAATATTAAACACCATTGAAAATAAAGTTGAAACCTTGGATCAATGTTTGAAAAATTATCTTTTATCCATGAGACAACTTGAATATCATTTATGTTTGAAAAATCAAGTGAAATAAATGAATTTTAAAATGTTTAGAAACAAATAAAATTAATTATTTATGAAAATAATAAATATATTAAAAAATATATTTTTTTCATGGAATAAAATACTTAAACATTTTTTAGAATTAATGAAAAAAGAATCATTTAAAAAATCAAAAGAATCGGAAAGTTATTAATTTTTGAATCAATTAACAAAAATCACAATATTCAAATTTTCAAAAAGGGTGCCAAGAACACCTTGGACAAGAACACGCACGAAGTAGTTTTCTCTGGCTTATCTCATGGAATTGGCATCTGTTTGAGAATAAATAAACATCAAAATTGCTCGTTTTGATCCCACAAACCCAATGGTACCAATTAATTTCATTTATTTTGTGCATGGAGTGAAAAATTAGTGATGAACACTGAAGAACCCTAATTTGGACTGAGCCTCATGAAATTTTACATGATGATGATTTTGTGACATTGATTGAGGGGAATTACTTAGAATATGATTACGCACATATGGAAAAAAGATAGTGCGAGGAAATATGCATGGATTATGATTTGGCCTAGTTTGAGGCTTACCTGAACTTGAGCTTGCAGCTGGAGTTGTGATTTTGAGCTGGAGGTGTTATAGAGATGTTGTGATGATTTGGACAGCTTCCTTACATCGTATGGAGTGTGTTTTAACACTTGGACTTGATTGTAAATGGTTGTATCAACTTCTGATCTTCAAGTTGCATAAACAAGGACTTTTTGAGGTTTTGAAGAATGATTCTGGGTTGGAAGTGTTCCAGAGGTGATCTAAGTGTTTGAACACCTCATAAACATCATATGTGATTTGTGTGACCAATTGGTTTGAGCTTGTGTTAGCTCAAACTCAAAAACCAGAAGTGATTGCTCAAAATATTTAGTTTTGAGTCTTTGAGAGCAAAAGAAGAGAAAGCTTAGTGATCAGAGGATTTGGTGTAATTTTTATAATGGAATAAGGTCTCTATTTATAGACAAATATGTTGAAAAAACCCGGTCTCCAAGATTTGAAGTGATGAGGTCACAATGGTGAGTCATGGTTTTATGAAAATATCTTTTACATGTGAAATGATGAAATTCTCAAATAGCTCAGCTATACAGCAACAAAATTCACATTCCTCAGAAGTTTGATGCTTGGATTGTGTCCACCTTTTTCTTGTTGAATAAGAGAACTAAGAATATGCCTTTTTGAAACTTTGTGGCCCTTGGATCAAAATGCATAATGTTGAATTCTATGAATGTTATTTTGGTGAATTCCATGGGGAAATCATGAATTTGCAGGTTTGATCAGGCTTGTAATCAATGTTTAGATGCTTAAATCCACTTGACATTGTACTTTGATTCAAAGAATCAGATTTCACGAGTTTGTGAAAAATATGTTTTTGCAAAACAGCTTGAGATGCTCACTTTGAACCATGATTTCTTCATGTACAAGCAAGATCTTTTCATGCCAATTGGTGCTTTGAATTGTTGGCACCATTTATAACAATATTGGTGTTTTGAAAAGGATCTAAATCAGCTTGGAACTTGGTGAAAAATCCCTTCAAGTTTTGATGTTTTGCTGATTTTACACTTAGGCAGATTTTTTCTAAGTGTTGAAAATTAGTATTTTTCTTTATTTTGATCCATCTTCAACTTGAAATCCATAATGAATTGGAGTTTCTCCTAGTTGAATCATTTGTAATTTGTGATGAGATCTTTCATTTGAGCTTTGGTTCACCAAAATATGATGTTTGGATCACAAGTTATGATGCTTGGAAGTAGGTCACTCGAACACTTTTTTCCATAACTTAGAAAAATTTCTAAGTTTCAAAGATTTCCCCTTTCACAAGTTATCTTCAAATTTCTATTTGTTTGTGATCAAATGAATTCATGTACCATATATTCTTCAAATATAGTTTATGATGATCATGTTGGGTGAAAAAGTCAAACTTTAACTTTTTGGTCTAGATGGAAATTACACTAGATACCCCTAGGTTTCTGATTTTTTGATTGGACATCCTCTGAGGTATTTTGACCTTATGAATGGACTTACATGATGTATGTGAGTCATTTTAACCATTACCTATGTTATATGCTCTTGTCCAGATGAAAATTTGACTTTTAGTTCCCCGATTAGTCAGAAACCCTAATTTGGGCACTATGAAACCCTAATCTTGCAGTCTTTGATCTCTGCATCTCTTATACTTGTAAATGGCTTGTCAAAGTCGTGTCAACATTATTTATTGTATTTGGAGTCCTTGGCTCCTTTTCTCGTGAAAAATTTCATCCGGAGGGCTCAGTTGACTGAAACCCTAATTGGTGATTGTGATGGCTCGGGGCCCAGATCACTGAGACTTTCATACAGTTTTTGAAAGATTTCTCATCATTTGGGATTCCTTAACCCTTTGATAGTGATTGAAAGGTTGAAAATATTTTGTATTAATGATTGGTCCTTTGCCTGAATTCTTTGAGGGACTCAGGAATCCTGATCCATTGCAGGGATACTGTTCAAACCAATCTGGCACAGTCCTTTAGTCAGTAGATTTCTTCTGTTGATGTACATATATTAGGATAAAATTTTAGGGTATGACACCATCCGGAAATGATTTATCTCCAACACTTTCCACAGTGGAGTACGGATAAATCACATACATCCATCCGACAATGATTCATCCCACCAATAATACCTCAATGTATGTATGACAATGACTATGCACACAAAACAGGTATAAACACCACGTTATACATCTTCATGATCCATTTGATCAAATATGCAACATAAGATCTATACAATCACCAAAAGTATCGCACACGACTTAAGTAATTAATCGTCTAGTTAATTTACTTAAGTTTCATTATTAATTAATTTTACATCACCAATCTTCGATTAATTAAGTCGTAAGGTCTACTCTAATACCTTAGATCAAGATAATCACCATCGGATGTAAAATCGGGACAAACATCATGAAATACCAAAATTGCACTACAAGCCTGGTCATACGCGTAATGCACAAAGGCATACGTGTATTGCCCAGCTTCCACGCATCCCATACGCCCACCATACGCGTACTGCACCATGCCTCAACCTCATACACAACTCAATACATGTATCACTACCCCTTACGTGTACTGTCCAGTCTCCCTATGCGTAACCTACAAATTTGGGCAGATGGACGTGCCAAAAAGCCTCCCATACGCGTATTATCTAGTCTCCTTACGCGTAACCTACGAATTTGGGCAGATGGTCGTGCCAAAAAGCCTCTCATACGCGTAATAACCCTTCATTACACGTAATGGCATAAATCACGCCTTGCCATACGCGTATGGCTACCTTATTACGTGTATGGACAAAATACGTGCAATTTCTCACAATTTGCTCTTCAATCTAAATTTGTTTACTATGGTTATCGTTTTCATACTTTATACCAGTCCTAGAATGATTTCTACATCAGTTTTACACTTTTATTCATGTTCTTCTTTCATCTAATATTACTAATCTAATTTCATACGTTTCTAGATCTAGATTCATCACTCTTCTTCTGAAACAACAAAAAATATGTACATACAATAGACTATACAGAACAACAACAACAACAATAGTTCAGACAATAATTCAATTAAACCAGATCGATTTCAAAAAAATAATTTCACAAAGCAATAGTATCACCAACAACAATATACACAGAAAAATCCTACAAGGGAAAGGACCCCTCACTACCCTATCGTGTTATCATCACCAATTATGAACCCTTTTCTCCCCCTTACCTCAATTCCTTGATGAAATTCCTGCGAATTTTCTCTTTGAAGATTGCCCTAGCAGAAGTTCTTCATCTTCCTAGCTCTCTCCCTTGATCCCAAAAAGTTGTTATGACTAAACTCCTCTTAATTTTTAGATTAAGGCTAAATTCCCCTAATACCCTCACCATGATGTTTTACTAATTTAGCCCTTATTTTAATTAGAATGAAATAATAATAAGAATAATAATAATAATAATAATGTTATTATTAACATAATAATAATAAGAAGAATGTTTAATTGGGCCATATTATTCTTACTACACCTCACCAATACTAACCACACCTTAAGTATACTCGTCCCACTGCCACTAGGACTCTTCACCAAAACATCTAAGCACACACACCTTAAACAAGGCCAATATTCATAAAAAATACATGACGATAAATTATTTTTAAAAAATGGGGATGTTACACACCCCACAGAGAAACAATAGTTCGAACAAACTTCTTCTCTAACAATTCTTCTAATTGCTTCTTCAACTCACTCAACTCCGAAGTAGACATCCGATAAGGAGCCACATACATTGGACTCATACCTGGTATTAAGTCCACTGCAAACTCAACTTCATGTTCCGAAGGTAAATCACTTATGTCGTCCAGAAACACATCAGGAAATTCAAAAACAACGGACAACTCAACAATGGCAGCTTCACGATCATATTGCAACGATGCAAATATTGCAAACATTAAGGCTTCCTCTACTAGAAGTTCGTCCACTTGCTTAGCAGATAAGAACATCAACTCACCATTTTCATCTAACTCAGGAAACTCCATAGTCTTATTATAACAGTTGATATGAACATAGTTGAATTCCAACCAGTTCATTCCAAGGATAACGTCGATTTGGCGTAAGGGTAAGCACATCAAATCCATCACAAAATTATTCTCAAAAATAGATATAGGACACTTCAAACACACATACATGGTAGTAACAGAACTGTTAGCGGGTGTTTATATTTCCATACCACCATTCATATCAGACAGTTTCAAACCCAACTTGGTAGCACACTCGAACGAAATAAACAAATCAGTAGTTCCAGTATCAATAATAGCAACCAACTCAACATCATTAATAAAACAAATACCTCGAATCAATTTATCCTTCTTAGGAACTTTTTAACCACTCAAAGCAAACACTCTACCAATGGTCTGGGAAGTAGTAGCAGTCTTCTTTAGCTTCTGGCATTGAGTACTAATGTGTCCCTCTTCACCACAATTTAAACAAGTCGGTCCTTCATTTGGGAAATCACTAACCCGATGGCCCTTCTTGTCGCATCTGCAACATCTCACCACTATGTTGTTGCACACATCAGACACGTGACCTGATTCTCCACACTTGTAGCACTTGAGAGGAATGAGATCTGCTCCCCCACTTAGCTTTTCCCCATCTTAAACTTTTTGTTTCCCTTTCTCGGCTGGAGTTACATAAGGTTTTCCTCGAAACTAACCCTTTTCTTTCTTCTCACTCAATTGCTTGTAGTGAGCAGATCGAGCTCGGTTGTCTTCATTATAAGTCCTACTTGTATCAACCAATTCCGCATACATACGAATATATTTGCATCCAATCCATTGTTTGATTTCTGGTCTCAGTCCATTCTCAAACTTGAGGCATTTGGAAAGTTCGGCATTAGCACGATAGTAGTGAGGACAAAACTTCACTAGCTTCTCAAATTTTGCAACATACTCTGCCACAGTCATATTTCCTTGTTTCAATTCAAGGAACTCTACTTCCTTCTTACCAAGAGCATCTTCAGGGGAATACTTTCCCAAGAACTCCGTCTTGAACAAAGCCCAAGTCACTACAGTACCAACATCCTTCAGTCGCTGACGAATGTTATCCCACCTGTCTTCAGGTTCCTCTGACAACATATGAGTACCAAATTGTACCTTTTGATCATTAGTACACGCCATCACTCTGAATATTTTATCAATTTTCTTGATCCACTTTTGTATGTTATATGGATCATGAGTGCCATCAAAATTCGGTGGATTATTCCTCTGAAACTTCTCCAAAGCACAGAACTCATCGGGAAAATTGTTCTGAGACATAGCTTGAGTAAACATTGCCACCTCATCCGCAAGAACAGATTGTTACTTCCAGCCATTATGTGCACCACTTAAAACATTAGAAGAGATTAATTGTCAATAGTGTACTCATGTGCAACGACCGACAGAGGACTGACAACAACAAGACTTGGTCGGACAGACCGACCTGCTCTAATACCACTAATGTAACACCCTTTTAACCCCACATGCAATACACGGTAAAATAATAATTTAAATCAGAGTACACAAAATAAAAGCGTCACATTTTCTTCTTAAAAACATCATAATAACAATCCTTCTCCGTAACACAGATTTTTCAACAAATCAATGCAAAACATCGCAGCGGGATGATTTCTTATTTCAATAAAAATCAAACTTCAAAACATCACAATAAAATCATAACATATCAACTCAACAAAATAAAGAGAACTTGAAGGTTCACAATGTTCTCGACCCGATGTTACATAGCTACCTCTTCGCGCACCACAAACTAATCTTGGTTATTTACATGTTACCCACGTAGAGGCAACATTCAAACAGGCAAGGTGAGAAACCAAAATCCATTATAATAATATAATGAAAATAAAATAAACGAGACAACGTCAAAAACATCATACTATCATCATTATTCCACATAAAACCAATCACAATTTGCGTCATTCACATGCAATGCCATTCAGTATGATATGCAACAACATGCATGTGGTACTAATCAACATAAATGGACACTGGTTCATTAACCCTCCCCAAAGGGAGCACAACATAATCAACAAAGTCACTTCAATCCACATAGTGGGATTGAAGTCATCAATAGACCGAAGTCTCGATATAGGATGTTATGAAATGCAATAATGTGTTATTCTCGTCAAAATTCAACATAATCAACATGGTGCATTAGCATTTCATGTCATCAAAATAAATCAATATAAATCATGCTTCATCATCATACTCTTAATACAAAAATATTGCATCATTAATAAACATCGACAAAGCAATAAGAAAACAACTTGAAACAACGAAGAAACGATAAAATTACGCTACAACATGGCGACACCTCTTCACATTGCCTGGCGGTACTCAGGCAGCGTCCAGGGCTTCGCCCGGTGCTACACAGGAGATAAATATAACACCCCAAATCTACCCGGCGGAAAAATCATAAATCAGAGTTTCAAAATTCAACAACAAAACAGGATGCTACATTTTTTCAACTTTAACAAGTTCATTTAGTTTCATGAACATCGATACATAACACTTTCAAATAGGATGAAACTATAATGTCAACTCTTATTCAATTCCTTGAAATAAAACAACTTTTACAAATAGGCAGCAAATTCACAATATTCAACTTTGCATCAGTTATCATCTTATTCAACCGATCAACTTGGTAATAACACATTTCGCATTGAAACAACTTAACACAACAACAACATAATATAATAACAAAACAACTAAGCGTTCATCCCCCGAGTGTTACATATCAGAGCGACGACACCGACTTGATTACAAAAATAAGCAACTCTAAATTGGAATACCTGCACATTACCAATCAAGGTAACATTCAACAACAGAAAAAGGGTGAGATATCGAACCATATAAACAAGAGTATGATAATTAATACGCTAGATAGAATCATACAATTTTCACACTATCCACAACAACGTCTTACTAAACACCCCAAACAACCAACATATTTTATCATGTTAATTCACACATCAACATAATCAATTCCAACTATAAACTTAGCATAGACACCTTCCTCAACTTCGACGAACATATACAACATACTCAACTTCTTCAATATCAGCATAATCTACTTTACAAACATAAATATATAAACAACTCAGGCAACATATTCTATAATCACTCATCCATCATAATAATATAATCAACTTAGCAACATAATCAATTTATCCAACATAATAATATAATCAACTTAGTAACATAATCAACTTATCCAACATAATAATATAATCAACTTAGCAACATAATCAATTTATCCAACATAATAATATAATCAACTTAGTAACATAATCAACTTGTCCAACATAATAATATAATCAACTTAGCAACATAATCAATTTATCCAACATAATAATATAATCAACTTAGTAACATAATCAACTTATTCAACTTAAGCAACGTACACAACTTTATCAACGTAAGCAACAAGAACAACTTTATCAACTTGGCAACATAAACAACACAAATAACATAATTAATGCGACATGTAATGTGACTCGACTGTGCATATGCATGTGGTACCATTGGAGTAAAACTCCCAACTTAAAATATACCAGGTTATCGAGGTATCTGCAAGGCATAAGCCTTCAACTTAAATATTTTTGCCAATCCAGGCCAACGTGGTGAGCATCCGCTCCAACTTAGAAATGCAATAGATGCCATGAGACCAGTAACGCAACGCATAAACAAAGAACAACTCAAATAACATACCACAACAACGTAACAACTTAAATCCAACATGATTCAACATTGGCCATAGGCCTACAACTTTCAACGTTGGTCATACGACCTACAACTTTAACATCAATATTGGTCTTACGACCTACAACTCAAATAATCAATATTGGTCCTTCGACCTTCAACTTAAGAATACCCAAATACCGGGATAACACGACACATTCAACATACAAGAAAAATCTACACAGTCGTTACATATTCAACAAAATAGACCGACTAAAATTACCTACTAAATATTATGAACTACTTCGTCAATTTTCATTAAATTTTGGGAATCTAAATTCTTTGCTTAAATTCACCCGGTCGACTAACTATCACTGTTTTGCACCTTACAATTTCTGCTAATCATTCCCACTGCATCTGTGACATTCAACTTATTGATATTCACCTCTTTCTACTTTTAATTTATAATATCTATAAATTAAATCTTGCTGCAGACCACCTCTGCCTGTTAATTCATTCTCTGCTAAAGACTGATACTGGTATTGTGGTATGCTCTATTATCACTATCAATAAGTTTCACCAGATATGTTGACTTTCATTAAATTAGCTTACTGATACCAACACATATTTTCTTATAACAATATCATCATTTATAACCTCCTGCACTGATACTAAACTGGCTACTGCTACTATGTCTAATTCTTCAATATTATTATTATTCCTATAAATTATTAACTCCGTGAACAATGTTGAGGCCTAATTTACTCGTCTAACTTCATCGCCCATTAACTGGTAATTCTTCTAACCACATAAATACTAATTACTTGATCTAGGAATTTCATAAATTATTATAAAATAATACTTATTATAATTATGCACTATTAAATGTGAGAATTTGCAACACAAAACAAAGAAGTGGTCCCCATAATTAAGGGATGCCATGCGTCATCCCCACCATGCCCCATACATGGCCTGCGCCATGCTCCATGGGAACAAGGGGTGGCCTGCGCCACACCCATGCCATGGCCTGCGCCATGTTTTCTCTTTCCCTGGGTGGCCTGCGCCACCTTGCCTTTGGTATTGGGTGGCCTGTGCCACCCTCTGCCTAGGGAGTTCCGTCCCCAAATTTCATTTTTTCAGAATCCACAAATTAACAACAATTTCTCGACAACTATCCAACCACAATAATGAAAATTATATTATTCAATTATCATAAAATTATGTTCTTTATGACAAAACATCACAACTCGATCAACACGGAATCAACATCCGACAGTATAGAAATTATAAAATCATAATCCCACATATTAATCATCGTATTCCCGATTATAGAGTTCGAACCCCACCCTTACCTTAATCGATGGCCGTTTCGAATCTCCGATCGAATTTCCAACCCCTTTGCATATGTGACCCTTTTCCTCTCCTCTTTCATCCATGGAGATTAGAAATACGAACACGCTGCCATTGAGTTCCTATATTGACCAAAATTCAGCCTTCATCACCATCAATCCCGTAACTACTATTTGACCAATTTCCAACATGAACTTCCAAACTTCAAATGCGTTTTTCTCCTTCAATATAGAACTTATTGACACGAAATTATATATCAAATCGAAGGGAATTTTGTAAGCTTTCCAGAAATTCAAGAATCGCTTTAATCAGAATTACGAGTAAGAAGTTATCACCTGTTTAGTGGAAGCTGTACCGATTGTGCAAAAATTAAGATATGAACATGAATCCTTCTTTCTCCTTCTTTTCTCCCAAGTTGTTTTCTCTCCTCTAAAACCCTTATTTTTCTCTAAGAATTTTTTCTTGTTTTCCCTAATTTTCACGATTCCCTTTTCTCAACTTCTACTAATTCCAACTTCTCCTCTTGACTAATTCTCCTCTTTATTTTTCTTTTTATTATAATAATAATTATTATAAATCAATCTTAATTGGGCTTTCTAATTCGCACCCTCACGACTTCTACCATCCACGCCACAACTAGACCCGCTTAAATCAATATTCTCATAATTCCATAATATTAATTCGAATATCATTTCTCCCGACTAATCACCGACTATCAAATAAATCGCCCAAACTACCAAATCAACATAGTCAACTATAAACGCAAAATATTCAATATTATTATCTACAACTTAAATCAACTTATTTAATAAATTCAACTTGAATCAACTTATAAACATCCACGAATTATTCCGATATTTTGGAAACCAACTTAAATCAACTTCGAATACACAAAACATCACAAATCAACACAACGTAATTCACTTATATTTAATTAAATAAATTAATTAAATAAACGGGCGTTACAACTCTCCCCCACTTAGAATATTTTCGTCCTCGAAAATTTATCCGATTCAACTACTCCAACTACTTATTTATTCCGACTAATCAACTCTCATCCTCGAAGGCAACCCCACTTATAACACAAACAACAATTCATAACATAATGTTAACTACAACACAAACAACAATCAAACAATAAACTCGACAACCATTAACACAACACAACGAGTAACCAACTTACAACTTAGAACACCTCAACACAAGAACATCCAACTTAAACACAACATCAACTCAATCAACTATATTCCAACCAAAAATCGCACCTTAATAAACCAACTTATAATTTCACTTCTAATACTTGCAACTTAAATTTGTCCGACATTCTTGTCAAATCATTGTTTTACATTTCCACCTATTTTCCTTTCCAATCATCTCAAGAAAGCTTCACGTCTTATGCCACTTAACTCATCACCAAAACAACATTCAAATCCTTCAGAGTTCAACTATGAATTTTCTTATTACAATTCAATCTAAACGCAACTTCATATTTTCATCTTAAATTCTAACTATACTCTCATATAATAACTTGCATCAACAAAACAAATAGTACTCAAGCACTCATCTTTCCTTCAACCAATTCGACGTACATACTATACTAGTTGGCATGACACATCTATCCATCAATTATGATTACGTCTTCCATCAATAATAGATTAAGGGTGATCAGTTCCTCAATTTGTCAATAGACATCGGACAACCATAAGAGTGGCATAAATCGTCATTACCTAACACAATAGCGTACCTAACCTTGTGCCCAGAGTCTGTAAGCATATTGCTCCGCCAACTCTCTACGGCTTATCAACTCCTTCTTAGTCTCCTTAATTCCAACTTCATCAACGATACAAATCATCCAAAAATCCAGTACACATTCTCCTATGTACACACATAGTACCACACGACTTTCAATATCCATCTAACACCAGAGTCGTTACAACAAGTACCATCCAAAACGGTTTGTTCCAATTACAACTTTTATCCAAGTTAAAATATTTAACAACACTAATCAACTTACATCCTCCTCCCAACATCACCATCATCTAACGTAGGCACTTAATTGTCCATATTCGACATAAATCGCATCTCTATGTTTTCTCCGATACTTTCGCATTTCCTCTGATACCAACATCTTATTCCTATCAACATTCCACACTCGTCTTCATCTTTCCAAAATATTTAGCAATAAACGTTCAACTTTGAACAAACTTTTCTCTTCCAATAAAAACCTCCAACTCACAAAATTATATTCTAAATTGAAGATAATTTCGTGAAGATTCCATAACTTCAAGAATCGCTTAATTCCGACTTACGAGTAAAACGTTATCCTCCTTGCAATGGAACTGGTCAATAATTCTCGTATGCAGAATTTTCCAAAAATCAGCAGCAGACTCAATTATTAAAATGCGCTTATCTCCCTCATCATAAACTTCCTGAATTAAAATCTTATATGAAAACTGTAGGGAATTATGTAAGTTTTCCAAAAAGTCCAAAACCGCTTCAATCCGATTCACGGTTAAAGAGTTATACCACTTCTCGTGACAACTGTTCCAAGGTTGCAAAAACCAAAATTTTGAGATTGATGAATATAAATTCCACCTCTCTCTATCTTACTTCCAAGTTCTACCAAAAAATCTTGCTCTACATCCAACTTCGAAAATTACTTGACTTTAATCCAACTACACTCAAGGCATAGTGATCTACCGACATGATCCCTCAACTTAATCCATCAACTTTTCTTTGTATTTGGAATAAATCCTTCTTCCTTAAACAATCTCCATCCAAAATCCACGTGTCGCTCCCGGGATTTCCATCCTGGTACAAACGCGAAAGTGGCGCGGAAAAAGGTAGAGTCGCCAGCCAGGCATTTTTATCCCGAAGAAAGGGAATGGTAATGCTGCACAAACCAGAAGAAAGAAAGAGGAAGGACACAGGTCCTGCGAACCAAAGAGACTGAGTTCGGGAGTCGGTTACGACCTGGGAAGGTATTAGCACCCAGATCGTCCGCCGTACCCGACGGGATCCACGCTTGCAAAAGAAACTGTTTCAAAGGGTGAGGGTATGAAAGCTGCAGCAAATAAATGAAAAGAAACTGGAACTGGAAAGGAACTGAAATAAGAAACAAAGAGAAAAATGTAGGGAAAATAAAGATTGTGCTCGAACGGGCCCTACCCCGCTGCCTACGTACCTCATCGGGATAATGAGGATCAGAGACGCCGTAGTTCCCCTAACTAGGGGTACTAAAAGGAAATTGCTTGTGAATTAAGGCTTGAACTGCCTATGCCATTGCTCAGGTGTTGCAGACTCGGACGACGAGTGCGTAACCGTCTTGCAAAATGACAAGTAGGAGCAAGTTCGCGTACGGAGCGAAGGAGATGAGAAAAGAATTCCCGAAGGAAAGACGCTTATTGTTTGTTTTGTGTTTTTTAGAAGCTTTTATGAGTGTGTCACAAGGAAGTGAACTCAAACTCTCACCAATGGAATGTGCACTTGTCACTACATTCCAAGAGGGAATAATAGAACAAGCACACTCAAGTAAGGAGAAGATCCCCAAAACTTGAACCCAAAGATTAGGGCTTAGGCTCACTAACTTGCTTAATTATTAAGTGTTTTTTGGTTATTTACATGAAGAAGTGTTTTTTATGCTTTTCTTTATGAAGAAGATACCTTGATCAGACTCGTGCATCACAAGGTAAACGTGTACTATCCCAAGATGGGAAGACTACAAGCATACCTCATGGAATAAGGCTATGGATCAATGCATCACTTCACATTTATTAAAGTGTTTTCTTTTTAAGAGTTATGAGATGAGAAGAGAAGAAGAACCAAAAGATCTCAAAGGAAAAAATCTAAAGGGGGACTAAAATAATCCTAAGTATTCACATGCATGGAAGTCCTAAGAGTTAGTGAGGTTTCTACCCTAATGAAGAAGGAAGAAGATAGAAAAAGAGAAGAGGAAACAAGAAAGGGGAAAGAGAACCACATGATGGCACAAAGCACATCAAACACCACAAAGAAAAAACAAAGCAAAAGAGGAAAGATGAAAAGTTGAAATGTGGATAAACATCCACACTTCTCTTACCATGAGCCCCTGAAATGTTAGCAAAAATCCAGCAAATTGACCAACACAATCATGGAATTAATCATGCTCAAAGGTTCTTGTAAACAAGAAACAAACAACATGCCAAGCATTGCAAATACACGACTTACGCGTTGAAAACATGAAAGCATACATCAACCAGCAAGCAAATCACCCTAAAATAACATGCTTAATGATCATGCAATGATCCAAGGCAATTAGAACAAGCAAAGGGATCAAACAAGCTCAAAACAACACTAAAAAGCCATTCTGCTTCAGTGTTAACCGGTTAACCAAATGCGTTAACCGGTTAACCAGCTCAAACCTGCACAAAATACGCATGAAACAGGGGCGTTAACCGGTTAACCATATACGTTAACCGGTTAACACTGATAAAACAGCAACAAATCCTGCAGAAAACAGCAACTCAAAACAGCTTATCCAAATAAGCTTGCGCCAGACCAGCAATCAATTACACATGGAAAATTAGATCAATTCACATTAATCCATATCATTAAGCTCATGAACAAATAACATTCGGATCCGGATACAAATCAAACAATCAATTCATGCAACACAATCAAATACACAAACACATGGTGGATCTAAAGCACAAGCATGCAAATAAGCTAAAAACAGAGCTAGATCTGAAATTAACCAACCTACAAAGCTGAGGTATGCTTTGGTAATTGTTGATTGAGCTGAAAACAGTAGATCTCGCGCAAAACTTTGAAGATCCGATGCTAAGCTCCACACTCCATGCAAAATAAATGCAAGAACAAGCTCTTGATGCAGAATTTTGGATCCAAAAGCACTTCTAGATCTCAAACCAGATCTGAATCTCCAATAAAACCAGCAAAAAGATGCAAAGAAGCTATGAATGGAGGTTTAGTTCCAAGATCTACACACCTCAAGGCAAGGTTGTGTGATCTTCAAAGAGGAACTTTGAGTGATTTGGAAAATTGGGAGAGAAAAGTGAGAGAATTGTGAGTGAGAGGAATGAAAATTCAGAAATGAGAGTGAAAAATGAGTGAGAGCCCCCTTGGTTTGGAGGAAAATGGAATAAATATGATTTAGGTTTGGGGCCCAAAATTTTGGTTTGGGATCCAAAATTATGGTTTGGGTAGTGTGATTAGGATGTAGGGTTGGAATGAGGCTTGGATAAATGCTCTAGATCCTTCTCTTAAATTCAAATTTAATTCAAATGAATAAAAATCAGAAAATTGGAAAATGGGGCCAAAACACACATGCTGAAATTGCTGCTGGAAATTCAAATTTCGCAGCTGTTAACCGGTTAACCATATGCGTTAACCGGTTAACGCATGGAAAATTTGAATTTCCCTCCCTTTGGTGGGAACCTTCAAAAATAGACCTGCACCAACCGTTTCAAGCAAATTTTGATCCATCTTCTCTTTCTAGGGCTCTGAACATGATACCAGGCTTGTGCAAAATGATCCTGTGAGATTCTTGCCAGATCACCATGCTCTTGATTTTGACTTGCAGATTCAGATTTTCCCAGATGACCGATCATATGCCTTATGCTAGAACATGTGAGTGTTATGCTTTATTTTTCTATGCAAAATGATAAGGATATGGTATGCTCGTGATGATTATGATATGATAACGATGCTAAACAAGAAGAGGGCAAATTTGGGGTGTTACAGCTGCCCCTATTCAATCAACTGTTAATCTGAAAAGGATGAGAGCAGCGGCTATCAGACATTCGAGATAAACTGTGATTGAATACCAAGAAGACCTGAAATTTGCACTCTGACGAAGAATGCAACACTGGGAAATAAACCCAACCAGATGACGCTCTGGGGATAAGAAGGAGAGAAAAAACAGACGAGCTTCTTCCAAGTTGAAACTGATATCTGAAATACTATCATGCTGACAGACGAGTCTTCGCATGACCTGTGACGCCAGGTACAGAGAGCGGACGAGCCCTTAAGGATCTTCAAAGTAACCTGAGATGGACGAAACTCCTTCACTAATCCTTACGCAGATAAGTGGAATAAGACGGACGAGTCTTCTTCGGATAACCCTTACGCAGGCTCCGGGAATGCATATAAGTCTGTGGGATAGACATGCAATCAAGGTAGACGAACCTTCCTCATATATTATCCGCGGATATATGGTATAAGACAGACGAGTCTTCTGAGCAAACCTGTTACGCCAGGTGCAGCAACCATAATTGGTGCTTGAGACAGACGAGCCTCCTTCGGATTTACCTGTTACGCCAGGACCGGTAACCATTTCGACATTTAATTCCCACTGTCAGGATTCGAAACCTTTTCAATACAGACGAGTATTGGATGATCATCAAGATAACACAGACGAGTGTCATAAGTCAATGATACAGACGAGTATCAGACGATGATCTGAGAAACACAGACGAGCGTTTCAAACAATGATACAGACGAGTATCAGCCACTAGTATAGACGAATACCAGAAATTCAAACACAGACGAGCATTTGAAGTAGTCACAGAGATATCAGGGTAAACAGCAAATCTTCACATTCAGGTGCAAGCTAGCACAGACGAGTGCTGAGGATGATACAGACGAGTATCCAGGCAAAGCAGACGAGCTTCAGAACACAAACGACTTCTGAGGGATAAAAGCAGACGAGCTTCAAACACACACAGACGAGTGCTGGACAGTTGCAGACGAGCAACAACAGAGAATACATATCAAGGCACAGACGAGTGCAGCGAAGGATCCAATACCAAACACAGACGAGTGTTGGAAGGTTGCAGACGAGCAACAGCAAATATCATCTCAGAACACAGACGAGTGTTGAGGAGTTGCGGACGAGCAACAACGGAGGCATCATGACACAGACGAGTGTTGGAAATTGCAGACGAGCAATAATAAGGTAATCATTTCAAAACACAGACGAATGCCGAAAATTGCAGACGAGCAAACAGCAACACAGAGCTAACACAGACGAGTGTTGAAAGATGCAGTCGAGCAGCCATAAAGCAGTGATATGTCCTCGCTGGGGAAACTTGCTTAGGGATAACACATACGAGTGTTGAAGATTGCAGACGAGCAATAAACGAATGCCTGATCGGCAACAAGAGATACAACTCTGCAGGGGAGAAAAAAGTCAAGAGGTCTGGATACCCACTCCGACTGAGGTGATGAATACCTGGCTGCATCATCAAATAAACCAACAATAGGGCAAATCTGCTGGGGAATATTTCACGGACGGAGGTGAAAATCAAATATGAACTCTGTGGGAACCAATCATCTTCAGACTTAGCTGGGGAAGCTTCCTGGGCGAATACTCTGACTGGGGAGAGTATCCGATGATTCAAGACTCTGAGGGGATATCAGGCTTTCGGGTACCTGATAGGCAAGGACTCTTACTGGGAACAGAATACGGTTAATTTCATCTCTGATGACGTCAGGCTTTCGAGCACCTGCTGGCTCTACTTCACTGGGGAAGAATGGACTGCTACTTCACTGGAGAAGAAGAACCTGCTTGGGCCGCCGCCCATACTTAGCTGGATAAAATCTCTGCCAGAGGTGCCAGGCTTCAGATACCTGTTGGAGAAGAAATCTCTGCTTGGGGAAATACTCTACTGGGGAAGAGTACCTTGCTTGAGAGAATGTGACGCCATCCTGCAACCTGCAACAACAGAAAACACACGTGTGTCCCGGGGATTTGCATGGTGTGATCTGTTCATCCATTATCACCCGACACTCAAAGAGGGTTACAGTTTCCCTGCATGTCAGTTTTCTTTTCAAGATTATCACCATGTTTAGATGCAATGCTATTTTTGCCAAAAATTCAGGACATTTTGCAAACAAAAATAAACACACACAGCTTTCTGACTGAAAATTATTTTTATTGAATGGCCTCTGAATAGGCACAGATTTACATCAGGAAGCAACCACCTGGAAAGAGGTAGCCACTATAAAAATTGAGAAAAGAAACTATCCTAATGGCAATGTACATGGCATTCCAAGGAGTTCCATTTCTGCTATGACCTGCATGTCTTCAAGACTCTCCATTCTGCTTTGGCTTTCTGAGAGAACAAGGGGACTGTTTCCTATCCTTCTGATATTGTCAAACCGTACGAAACGATGACGTGGTTCAGATAACTTGGATCACAGTTGTTCGCTTATTCCCTTATTTTGCGTGGATCGCCCTCTCGGGTTTTCAATCCACCGGGATACCCTTTTTTGCCTGAGCTGTCCAATGTGGCTTTTCAACTCAGCGGGTGTACACATTTTTTATATTTATTTCCCTAATTTTTGCCCGAGCTTTTTATTCTGTTTTTAGCTCGCCGGGATGCCCTTTTCTTGCCTGGACTTACATTCTGTTTTTGTGTCCAGCGGGTCTCTTTATGCGAAGTATTTTTTAACTGCGTCCGAGTTGACAGGGGATGGGAAGTCTTCTCCATCCATAGTGGTGAGCATCAGTGCCCCTCCTGAGAATACTTTCTTCACTATGAATGGTCCTTCGTAGTTTGGGGTCCACTTGCCCCTGTTATCTGAACCTGGAGGAACGATCCTCTTCAATACAAGCTCCCCCACTCGATACTCTCGAGTACGTACTCGTTGATCGAATGCCCGCTTCATTCTCCTCTGATAAAGCTGACCATGACAGATAGCCGCTAATCTCTTTTCCTCAATTAGACATAGTTGGTTGTAACGAGCACGCACTCATTCAGCCTCATCCAGTTTGATATCCATCATCACACGCAGTGAAGGAATCTCTACTTCAACAGGCAGGACTGCTTCCATGCCATACACTAGAGAGAAGGGAGTTGCCCCTGTTGACGTCCTGACCGACGTTCGGTACCCATGCAAAGCAAACGGTAACATCTCATGCCAATCCTTGTAGGTGACAACCATTTTCTGCACAATCTTCTTGATATTCTTGTTAGCTGCCTCTACCGCACCATTCATCTTTGGTCGGTAAGGAGAAGAATTGTGATGCTGTATTTTGAAGTCCCGACATAAGTCTGCCATCATCTTGTTGTTGAGATTAGAACCATTATCAGTAATGATCCTTTCGGGCACTCCATATCTGCATATGATATCTCTTTTCAGAAATCTTGCCACCACTTGACGAGTGACATTGGCATAAGACGCTGCTTCTACCCACTTGGTAAAGTAATCAATCGCGACCAGGATGAAGCGATGACCGTTCGAAGCAGTCGGTTCAATCTTCCCGATCATGTCAATGCCCCACATAGAGAAAGGCCAAGGAGATGACATGACGTTGAGCGGATTTGGAGGAACATGCACTTTATCTGCATATATTTGGCACTTGTGGCATTTTCGAGCGAATGAACAACAGTCTGCATCCATTGTCATCCAGTAATACCCTGATCTCAACAGTTTCTTTGCCATAACATGCCCTCCTGCATGGGTACCAAAAGATCCTTCATGGACTTCCTGCATCAACAGGCTTGCTTCGTGTCTATCCACGCATCTGAGCAAGACCATGTCGAAGTTCCTCTTGTACAAAACCCCGTCTGTGTTCAAGAAGAAACTAGCAGCAAGTCGTCTCAAGGTCTTTTTGTCTTTGGAAGATGCCCCTGTTGGGTATTCTTGCTTCTCCAGGAACAACTTGATATCAAAATACCAAGGTTTCTCGTCAGACACGGCGTCTACAGAGAAAGCATAAGCCGGAGAGTCAAGCCTGGAGATGTCAATTCTGGGCACAAAGTTCCAACATATGACTTTAATTGACGAAGAGAGAGTGGCCAAAGCATCGGCAAATTGATTTTCGTCCCGTGGTATGTATTTGAGCTCAACTGTCGTGAAGAATGTCAACAGTTTTCTAGCATAATCCCTGTACGGAACTAGATGCTCTTGATGTGTATACCACTTGCCGGTAATTTGGTTAATGACGAGGGCTGAATCTCCGAATATATCGAGGTTCTTGATCCGAAGATCAATTGCCTCCTCTATTCCCATTATACACGCCTCGTATTCCGCTTCATTGTTGGTGCAGCCAAAAGTAATTCTGGCAGCGAAGGGTAAGTGACCACCTTCAGGAGTAATAAGTACGGCACCAACTCCACGACCATTGATATTGACAGCCCCATCAAACATCAACTTCCATTTGGATTCAGGGTCAGGCCCCTCCTCCGGAAGTGGTTCCTCATAATCGTTTGTTTTGAGGCACATGATTTCCTCATCAGGGAAATCAAATCTCATCGGCTGATAGTCATCCTCAAGAGGTTGCTGAGCAAGGTATTCCGACAATACACTTCCTTTGATGGCTTTCTGAGAAGTGTACTGGATGTCGTATTCAGTTAAAATCATCTGCCATCTAGCAACCCTTCCGGTCAATGCTGGTTTCTCAAAGATGTACTTGACAGGATCCATCTTGGAAATGAGAAGTGTAGTATGGGTCAACATGTACTGCCTCAGTCGGCGAGCAGCCCATACCAAAGCGCAGCAAGTTTTCTCGAGCAGTGAGTATCGGGATTCACAGTCGGTAAACTTTTTGCTAAGGTAATAAATGGCGTACTCTTTTCGACCAGACTCGTCATGTTGGCCGAGCACACACCCCATCGACCCTTCAAGCACGGTCAAGTACATGATTAACGGTCTCCCCTCCACTGGAGGCATCAGAATTGGAGGCTCCTGCAAATATTCCTTTATTTTGTCGAAAGCCCTTTGGCAATCATCATTCCACCTGACTGTTTGCTCTTTTCTTAGCAGTTTGAATATCGGTTCGCACGTGGCAGTTAGGTGAGATATGAACCGAGAAATGTAGTTCAATCTACCTAAGAACCCGCGCACTTCTTTTTCTGTCTTTGGTGCAGGCATATCTTGAATAGCTTTCACTTTAGCAGGATCTACCTCAATTCCTCTTTGACTTACAATGAAACCCAGCAACTTTCCAGAACGCACTCCGAAAGTGCACTTGTTCGGATTCAACCTCAACTTGTACTTGATCAATCTGTCAAACAACTTCTTTAGGTTAACCAAATGCTCCTCTTCGTCCTTGGACTTTGCAATCATATCATCCACATAACATTCGATCTCCTTGTGGATCATGTCATGGAACAACGTGACCATTGCCCGTTGATAAGTTGCCCCTGCGTTCTTCAGACCGAAAGGCATGACCTTATAGCAGAACGTTCCCCACGGGGTAATGAACGTTGTCTTCTCCATGTCTTCCGGCGCCATTTTTATCTGATTATAACCGGAGAATCCATCCATGAAGGAGAATACTGAGAATTGAGCAGTACTGTCGACCAACACGTCAATGTGTGGCAACGGAAAATCATCCTTTGGGCTTGCTCTGTTCAAATCTCGATAGTCAACGCACATCCGGACCTTGCCGTCCTTTTTAGGCACTGGTACGATGTTAGCTACCCAAGGTGAGTAACTAGTCACGGCAAGGAACCCGGCATCCCACTGTTTCTGCACCTCCTCTTTAATCTTCATCGCCATATCCGGGCGAGTTCTTCTCAACTTTTGCTTCACAGGAGGACAGTCTTCTCTCAGAGGTAGCTTATGCATCACGATATCGGTATCCAACCCTGGCATATCTTGATATGACCAAGCAAAGATATCTACATACTCTCTCAGCATACTGATCAGCTCTTGTTTGACGTCGGCCTGCAGATTGGCTCCTATCTTGATTTCTTTCTTTGCATCTTCACTGCCAATGTTGATGGTCTCAATCTCCTCTTGATGAGGCTGAATAACTCGTTCCTCTTGTTTTAACAATCTGACCAACTCTTCAGGTAGGTCACAATCTTCCTCAACCCCTTCATCAGCTTGGTAGACTGGATTATCAAAGTCATGCATAGTCATAGCAGGAACGTTATCCGTGGAATCCGGATGATCAATACTGCACAAATGATGTGCTTATTCAGAATCTGCTTATTTTGAAAAGAGACGCTAACACAAAGCAAAAAATGAAAAAACACATTGCCATTTTTATATTGTTTTTTGTGAAAAAGTTTAAAAACAAAGAAAGAGAGCACAATTTGTCTGAAAATGTCCTTTTATTTCATGGCAAAAATAACGATGCAATACAAAACATGGTGGCCCAGTACAATGGATCCAAACATCTTGGGCAGAATGCTGGATTCGACAATGCAGTATGCTAATAAAAGGAAACAAAACAATTACTTTGAGAGCCAGGTGACTTGGACGATGTCTTCCGCGGACCAATTTCCTAGCTCCTCGCCGGGTGCACACGGGCGGATCCAATTGTTGTCCCAGTCTCTGTCACTATCCCCGCCTTGGCTTGCCATACAGATTTGATCGCGGTCGAGCAAACCAGCACTTGTGAATGAGATAGCTTTACCACTCCGAGTAGACCCCCCAGGCTGATACCCTAAGCCGAATTTATCACCCTTCTTTTCCACCTCCAGTAGCTTGCCCCAGCCCTGGGCATTGCCTGATTGGACGACCTCCTTTGCTTCCTGGTAGGAATGGATTGACGTGCCTTCGTTGCTTTTCTTCACCGGAGTCAGGATACTGACATCTGCCTCAAAAGCTTGGCACAAAGTCTCGTGAATTTCCCCGTCCATTTCCACATATTTAAACGTCGACAGGTGGCTGACGAAAATATCTTCTTCCCCGCAAACTGTGATGACCTGGCCATCCACCACATATTTAAGCTTTTGGTGCAGGGTTGAAGTGACGGCTCCAGCTGCATGTATCCACGGTCTGCCCAACAGGCAACTATACGCAGGCTGGATGTCCATGACATAGAAGACACTCTTGAAGACTTGAGAACCTATCTTGACAGGCAACTCAACCTCTCTGAAAACGGATCTTCTTGAACCATCGAAAGCTTTAACCACTAGATCACTCGGCGTCAGAATAACCCCATCAATGTTAAGCTTCATCAACGCCTTCTTCGGGAGCACATTCAAGGAAGAGCCTGTGTCCACAAGAACATGAGACAAAACAGCGCCCTTGCATTCCATCGTGATATGCAGTGCTTTATTGTGATTCCTTCCCTCCGAAGTAAGGTCTCGGTCAGTGAAGCCTAAACCATGGCTGGCATTAACACTTCCAACAACAGCTTCGAGTTGATTAACAGTGATTTCTTGAGGAACATAGGCCATTTGAAGTACTTTCAGCAAGGCTTCTCGGTGCGCGGGAGAGCACATCAACAGTGACAAAATAGAAATCTTTGAAGGCGTTTGATTCAGTTGGTCAACCACCTTGTAGTCACTCCTTTTGATGATCTTCATAAACTCCTCTACCTCCTTTTCAAACGTCCTCTGCCCAGCCACAGGAGTAGTTGACTCGTCATTCGCAATCTGCTTCCCTTTGTCTTTGGACGAAGCTTCGGCCTCAGGATCCTTTCTCAGTGCAGGGGGAGCAAACAAACGACCACTTCGAGTAAAACCTCCAACACCTCCCACATTTTCAATGGTCAAGTCAGCAACAGGTCTACTTTCCATCTTCTGTCCCGCCACATAGACATCGGAACCATAATGCCACGGAATGGCTCTATCATCATTATACGGCATTGGCCCAGGTACAGTTATAGTCACAGGACTAATCTGAGGAGCGTAAACGGTAACAGGCTCTTGTCGAACGGGCATGTCAGCCTCATTGTAGAAGATAGTAATGGTTGACACATCATCAGCCTTTTCATTACTAATCTTGCTAAATTGTAGGGACCCAACATCAATCAACTCTTGCAAACCCGTCTTCAATTTCTCGCAGCCATTCATAACACTTATACAGTCTTCACAATCGAGAGAACAACCAGGAAATACTTGACCTTTCAACAGTCTCTCTTTCACCACCTTCAACGGCGTCTTGACTTCATCAATTCTCAGTACCAAACTCAACTTGTCATCACTCTCAACAGCGTTAACTCTTGCCCCTCCATGATTAGGTATAGGGTTCGAGTTGATATTCGGTGGTGGCGCAAAGTTGATTGCCTTCGAATCCACGAGATCTTGAACTTTGTGATGTAGCGCCCTGCACTTCTCGGTTGAGTGCCCGGGTGCCCCTGAATGAAAAGCGCATCGCGCGTTGACGTCGTAACCAGCTGGAAGCTCTCCAGGAGGTGGTGGTGCCAAAGTCCTCAATTGAATAAGGTTCAAATCTAGTAGTCTCGGCAACAAGGCAGCATATGTCATCGGAATAGCTTCAATCACCCTGTTAGCAGGACGAGCCTGCCTTGGCTGATAAGGCCTTTGCTGGTAGTTGGTTCGAGGTTGTTGTTGTTGTTGTGGTTGTTGTGGTGGAGGTAGCATCTGTTGTACGGGAGCTGCAGGAATGGTAACAGCAGCCATATGCTCATAAGGTCTTCTGTAACCACGGCCCTGGCTTCGGCCGAATACAGCATTGGTCTCGCCTTCTCTCCTTCTTGGAGGTCCGCTAAAAACTTTCCTCGCTCCATTTGAGCTACTAGCACCTGGGTCTTGTATCTTCCCCATTTTCAACAGCGTTTCGACCCTTTCTCCCGCAATGACAATATCGTTGAACTTTGTAGCAGAACTTGATGCCAATCTCTCAAGAAATACCCCCTGGAGGGTACCCATAAACATATTGGCCATCTCATTCTCTAACAAGGGTGGCTGCACCCTAGCAGCTAGCTGACGCCACCTCTGGGCGTATTCTTTAAAGCCTTCTTTTGCTGTCTGAGCCATATGTTGCAACTGGGTGCGATTCGGAGCCATATCCATGTTGTACTGGTACTGCTTCACGAAGGCCTCAGCGAGATCCTTCCAGCTCTTAACATTGACCCTGCTGAGCTTCATGTACCACTCAAGGGAAGCTCCCACCAAGCTGTCCTGAAAGTAATACATCCATAGCTTTTCATCGTCTGTATGCGCGGCAATTCTCCCGACATACGATTGCAGATGGGTCCTTGGGCAAGCAGTGCCGTTATACTTCTCGAAAGTAGGAACTTTGAACTTATACGGGATCCTGACTCCCGGAACCAAGCCCAAGTCTGTTATATCGAACCCCAAAGAACTCTGGGACTGAATAGCCTTGATTTGCTCAGCCATCTCTTCAAACCTCTTGTTCATTTCGACCCCTTGACCCTCGGTCTCATCAAGTAAAGTGAACTGGTCCTCCTGGTGGTCCACATGAATGTTATGCATCCCGTCATTGACTACGGTCGCCCCTGGTTGTATAACATGAGGTCCACCCTGACGTGCGCCCGCACCGGTATGATTATCAGCATTAGCAGCAGCAGCAGCGTTTCTGTTCTGATTCTCAACCAACTCTCGCAGCCGTTCTTGATTCTGCCCCATGCCGGTCATTAACGTCATGAAGTTATCCATCCTCTGCTTTAGATCTGCCAAATCTGCCTGCATCTGATCCATGGCTCTCTCTCTGTTAATCTTGGTTGGGTACCTGTGCACTGCCGGTTGTTCTCGAACTTTTCGAGGAGCTATAGTGCCTGAAACACAAAATTCGTTAATAATTGATGCAACACCTGCAAAACAGACAAACAGGTTATATGCAATGCAATGTAACTGTTCATGTTCCCAAATTTTAAGCATTTGGCATGCCCCAGTTCTGGTATCTATCTCGGCAATCACTTTCAGTGTTTAGCTTTCAAACTTTCTCTTTGATAAGTGTTCAGACGTTAGTAGTATCCAGACAAACGAGTCTTGCACATTCAAAACGATAACTTGCACATTAATACTGAATATGGACAAACCACTATAGGCTAAAAGTCAGAATACATCCAAGAATATTCCCCGAAGGGTTACAAATCAGTACATAAAGACAAAGGAAACGAAAGCAAAACCCCTACAACAAGCCTGTAGGTAGTCTGAAAAATAAACTAAGCTAAGGACCCCGACTCTGCCACCTCTGCCCTGCTCTTCTTGACGCCTGCTCTCAGCTTGAGCTCTTCAATCTCTTTCCTGGCTTCCTCCAGAGCTAATTGGCTTTGGACTAGCTGTTGGGTCCTCTCCCTCCGGATGGCGTGGGCTTGCTCCACTTCCTCCTTCTTAAAAGCCATCTGAACTTCAAAGAACTCTTCCTTCTCTTTGAATTTCTTTTGCTCTTCCTCCCTTTGGCCTTTCAGCCAAACAATGGACTGTCGAGCACTCCTGAGAGTCCTTAAAGTCTCCTTGTGCTTGGCTTCTCTTTGCGCTTCCATCATACCCAATCGGTGGAAATGGGCTTCTCTTCCGGCAAAATCCTTCTCTTTGTTTTCCAAGGAGGACTGGAGCTTTTGCAGTTTATCTTCAGCTTCCTTCTTGGCTCCATTGGCCTGGTGGTATAAGCTTACCATCTCAACATTCTCTACTCTGACCGCATGCAGCTGAGCTTCTAGCTCCTTGTACTCCTCCAAGGAAACCGTGCTGCTCGGACCTGGTACCTCTCGAGGATAAAGTGGAGCTTCGACTGAAAAAGGCATGAGAACTGACTCGATATGCCTTTGCAACCATTCAACGTATGGTGGATATGCTTTGGGATCAACTCGGCCGAAGTCCTTCTTCCCTTTCCTTTTCCTGTGATCCCAGGATTGAACTGCTTGTTGGACTAGCTCTCTGTTTCCATCAACAGGAAAATACAAAGATTCAGCAAACATTTCCATCTGAGGAGGATCCTTCAAAGGGTAGCCAAACTGCCTTCTGGCTAATGTCGGGTAGTAACCGATGACACCTTTCCTTCCCAGCAAAGGTACTCCGGCAAACCTTCCGCAGCTAACCATCACCTCTTTTCCTAGCAAATCCCTGTCATAACCCCAAGCAATGTCTTCTTCAGTCAGTCCCATCAGTCTTCTGGACCATCTCCATTCGTCTCGTATATCCTTGAAGGCACCTGATTTAGGCAACTGTCTAGCGAACCATTCAGCAAACAAAGGAGCACAGCAGACCACTGGACCACCTCTACCTTTCTCGTTTCTGTAATGGACACTAAAATAAAAGTCACCCAATAAAGTAGGCACTGGATTGCCTTTTGCAAAAATTGAGATCACTTCTAAGCTGACAAACTCTTTCTCTCCGGGAAACAAGCTAGACCCATATACCATCAATGCGAGCAAAGCTCCAAAGTCATTCCACTTAGCTTCTGTAGCATACTTCTCAGCTTCTGGGATAAGCACACTCCATGGTAGACCTTTGCCTTTACTCTCTTGCAAAGCTTTTCTGACTGAAGCAACTGGCAACCTACAAACCTTGGCTATATCTTCATCTCTGAGCACAACCTCTGACCCGTAGAACGGCAATGTCTCTCTGATCGGAACACTCAGCATGCTGGAGATCTCTTCCAATGTCGGAGCTAAGATGTAACCTGGAAGAATAAAGCAACGCAACATGGGATCATAAAATTGCAACAAGGTATGCAAGCTGTCCTTTTGGTCTGTAGTAGGCTTGTCCACAAATTTCAGTATCTGGCCATATCTTTTCTTGAAATTTCCTAAGACTTGATCATTCATCAGACCTGCTAACCTCTGAACACTTTTGACTTCCGGCTGAAGAAAGGTGTAATGCACATTCTTTTTTCTCGGATCGCTTTTAATTTCTGCCATGGAGATAAGAATACCAGAACCGGGAACAGATGTGAGTAATGACCTGAAAAAGTGGGAAACATAAACAGTTAATGCAAAGAATGATGCAAATGTAATGCAATGCAAGCATATGACCAACGGGGACCATCTGAACTGGCACACTGACAAGGGCCCCTCGGAACAACTGGCAAACTCAACAGTTCACTGAGTCACCCCCTCTGGTAATCACAACCCTCTGATAGAAGATCTCAGACCCACAGTATCAAGAAATCCAGAATTCCAGGATCATAACCTCGGAACCATAGAATCAATAGAACCACCGGTCATATTCACAGGACCAAAGATCATAACTGAACAGATGAGTGTATGTTGAGGTCATGGGTTCCTGCACACCTGTACACACCCCCCAATCTCACGGGTAAAAGGCTCCGGGTCAGACATCACGGACTCTCAAAGCCACATAGCAATAATACTGTCACCATCTCCGAGAAATGGCTCATGACCAAATCAGGGAATCGGTTAGGCATTATGTACTATGCAGGGAGGCCTCAGCTGAGTCCGGGAAAAACAAGCATCCCTTATAAGTCCCTAGCTTCAAGCGCTGAAATCAAGAAACAATAGTACATTCAGCCCGTAGGATACAGTACTAATGTCATATGACCAGATGCTTTAACTGAGTTCTTATAAGAGAACCAGGCCATCCTATGCGAGTTCCCAGTGGACCCTCGGGTGCGAATGGGTTTGCCACAAAATGTGGTCTGCCACTGTCACCACTGGAGAAGGTTGTTTCCACAAAGGTTCTCAATGATCGGTCCCCAGCTGCACATAACTGTCAGGGTTATGTAATGAGAGAGGAAGATCCCCAAATCAAGACATTTCCAAGACAATCGCAACCTGGGTGTGGAACTCACTACTACCCCCATGACAAGATCTCATGAGGCCAAAGTGGAACCACTCTAAGTCCTATGGTGCACTCGAGCCGGGTACTTGGCTCATATCTCTCAAGAACCAGTAACTCCCATCCCACCAAAGGAAACCAGTCCAGACAGTCCAGTATGATATATGATGCAGAAAATAAATACTGAAAACTGTAAATAAAGCTGTAAATAAAGCTGTAAATAAAGCAATAAACAAACAGCAATATAATACAACAAGCCACATCAAACAAACATCACCCAATGAAACAGCAACACACAAGCGCTAGGAGAGACTCACAGGGGAACCAGAGATTCTGGGTTCGATCCCCAGCAGAGTCGCCAGCTGTCGCTCCCGGGATTTCCATCCTGGTACAAACGCGAAAGTGGCGCGGAAAAAGGTAGAGTCGCCAGCCAGGCATTTTTATCCCGAAGAAAGGGAATGGTAATGCTGCACAAACCAGAAGAAAGAAAGAGGAAGGACACAGGTCCTGCGAACCAAAGAGACTGAGTTCGGGAGTCGGTTACGACCTGGGAAGGTATTAGCACCCAGATCGTCCGCCGTACCCGACGGGATCCACGCTTGCAAAAGAAACTGTTTCAAAGGGTGAGGGTATGAAAGCTGCAGCAAATAAATGAAAAGAAACTGGAACTGGAAAGGAACTGAAATAAGAAACAAAGAGAAAAATGTAGGGAAAATAAAGATTGTGCTCGAACGGGCCCTACCCCGCTGCCTACGTACCTCATCGGGATAATGAGGATCAGAGACGCCGTAGTTCCCCTAACTAGGGGTACTAAAAGGAAATTGCTTGTGAATTAAGGCTTGAACTGCCTATGCCATTGCTCAGGTGTTGCAGACTCGGACGACGAGTGCGTAACCGTCTTGCAAAATGACAAGTAGGAGCAAGTTCGCGTACGGAGCGAAGGAGATGAGAAAAGAATTCCCGAAGGAAAGACGCTTATTGTTTGTTTTGTGTTTTTTAGAAGCTTTTATGAGTGTGTCACAAGGAAGTGAACTCAAACTCTCACCAATGGAATGTGCACTTGTCACTACATTCCAAGAGGGAATAATAGAACAAGCACACTCAAGTAAGGAGAAGATCCCCAAAACTTGAACCCAAAGATTAGGGCTTAGGCTCACTAACTTGCTTAATTATTAAGTGTTTTTTTGGTTATTTACATGAAGAAGTGTTTTTTATGCTTTTCTTTATGAAGAAGATACCTTGATCAGACTCGTGCATCACAAGGTAAACGTGTACTATCCCAAGATGGGAAGACTACAAGCATACCTCATGGAATAAGGCTATGGATCAATGCATCACTTCACATTTATTAAAGTGTTTTCTTTTTAAGAGTTATGAGATGAGAAGAGAAGAAGAACCAAAAGATCTCAAAGGAAAAAATCTAAAGGGGGACTAAAATAATCCTAAGTATTCACATGCATGGAAGTCCTAAGAGTTAGTGAGGTTTCTACCCTAATGAAGAAGGAAGAAGATAGAAAAAGAGAAGAGGAAACAAGAAAGGGGAAAGAGAACCACATGATGGCACAAAGCACATCAAACACCACAAAGAAAAAACAAAGCAAAAGAGGAAAGATGAAAAGTTGAAATGTGGATAAACATCCACACTTCTCTTACCATGAGCCCCTGAAATGTTAGCAAAAATCCAGCAAATTGACCAACACAATCATGGAATTAATCATGCTCAAAGGTTCTTGTAAACAAGAAACAAACAACATGCCAAGCATTGCAAATACACGACTTACGCGTTGAAAACATGAAAGCATACATCAACCAGCAAGCAAATCACCCTAAAATAACATGCTTAATGATCATGCAATGATCCAAGGCAATTAGAACAAGCAAAGGGATCAAACAAGCTCAAAACAACACTAAAAAGCCATTCTGCTTCAGTGTTAACCGGTTAACCAAATGCGTTAACCGGTTAACCAGCTCAAACCTGCACAAAATACGCATGAAACAGGGGCGTTAACCGGTTAACCATATACGTTAACCGGTTAACACTGATAAAACAGCAACAAATCCTGCAGAAAACAGCAACTCAAAACAGCTTATCCAAATAAGCTTGCGCCAGACCAGCAATCAATTACACATGGAAAATTAGATCAATTCACATTAATCCATATCATTAAGCTCATGAACAAATAACATTCGGATCCGGATACAAATCAAACAATCAATTCATGCAACACAATCAAATACACAAACACATGGTGGATCTAAAGCACAAGCATGCAAATAAGCTAAAAACAGAGCTAGATCTGAAATTAACCAACCTACAAAGCTGAGGTATGCTTTGGTAATTGTTGATTGAGCTGAAAACAGTAGATCTCGCGCAAAACTTTGAAGATCCGATGCTAAGCTCCACACTCCATGCAAAATAAATGCAAGAACAAGCTCTTGATGCAGAATTTTGGATCCAAAAGCACTTCTAGATCTCAAACCAGATCTGAATCTCCAATAAAACCAGCAAAAAGATGCAAAGAAGCTATGAATGGAGGTTTAGTTCCAAGATCTACACACCTCAAGGCAAGGTTGTGTGATCTTCAAAGAGGAACTTTGAGTGATTTGGAAAATTGGGAGAGAAAAGTGAGAGAATTGTGAGTGAGAGGAATGAAAATTCAGAAATGAGAGTGAAAAATGAGTGAGAGCCCCCTTGGTTTGGAGGAAAATGGAATAAATATGATTTAGGTTTGGGGCCCAAAATTTTGGTTTGGGATCCAAAATTATGGTTTGGGTAGTGTGATTAGGATGTAGGGTTGGAATGAGGCTTGGATAAATGCTCTAGATCCTTCTCTTAAATTCAAATTTAATTCAAATGAATAAAAATCAGAAAATTGGAAAATGGGGCCAAAACACACATGCTGAAATTGCTGCTGGAAATTCAAATTTCGCAGCTGTTAACCGGTTAACCATATGCGTTAACCGGTTAACGCATGGAAAATTTGAATTTCCCTCCCTTTGGTGGGAACCTTCAAAAATAGACCTGCACCAACCGTTTCAAGCAAATTTTGATCCATCTTCTCTTTCTAGGGCTCTGAACATGATACCAGACTTGTGCAAAATGATCCTGTGAGATTCTTGCCAGATCACCATGCTCTTGATTTTGACTTGCAGATTCAGATTTTCCCAGATGACCGATCATATGCCTTATGCTAGAACATGTGAGTGTTATGCTTTATTTTTCTATGCAAAATGATAAGGATATGGTATGCTCGTGATGATTATGATATGATAACGATGCTAAACAAGAAGAGGGCAAATTTGGGGTGTTACACCACGCACTGCTCAACCCGACCGATACGAATTCATGAATCCATGATCTCTCCAGTCTGCAACAACGTCTCTTCAATAACCTTTCACTCTTGCAATCAACATCAACTTTGAACCAACTTCGACTTTCCAACAACATTCCGGGAGTCAAGCTTCTCCCCCACTTGATTCCAACAAACACCTGCAGACAACAACTAGAAACTAACAACAAGTACCAACAGTGTTTCACACACATGTCGCGTACTAAGGAATTAACAATGTTAGACAATATTGGCCGGACGGACCGACCTGCTCTGATACCACTAATATAACACCCCAAATCTACCCGGCGGAAAAATCATAAATCAGAGTTTCAAAATTCAACAACAAAACAGGATGCTACATTTTTTCAACTTTAACAAGTTCATTTAGTTTCATGAACATCGATACATAACACTTTCAAATAGGATGAAACTATAATGTCAACTCTTATTCAATTCCTTGAAATAAAACAACTTTTACAAATAGGCAGCAAATTCACAATATTCAACTTTGCATCAGTTAACATCTTATTCAACCGATCAACTTGGTAATAACACATTTCGCATTGAAACAACTTAACACAACAACATAATATAATAACAAAACAACTAAGCGTTCATCCCCCGAGTGTTACATATCAGAGCGACGACACCGACTTGATTACAAAAATAAGCAACTCTAAATTGGAATACCTGCACATTACCAATCAAGGTAACATTCAACAACAGAAAAAGGGTGAGATATCGAACCATATAAACAAGAGTATGATAATTAATATGCTAGATAGAATCATACAATTTTCACACTATCCACAACAACGTCTTACTAAACACCCCAAACAACCAACATATTTTATCATGTTAATTCACACATCAACATAATCAATTCCAACTATAAACTTAGCATAGACACCTTCCTCAACTTCGACGAACATATACAACATACTCAACTTCTTCAATATCAGCATAATCTACTTTACAAACATAAATATATAAACAACTCAGGCAACATATTCTATAATCACTCATCCATCATAATAATATAATCAACTTAGCAACATAATCAATTTATCCAACATAATAATATAATCAACTTAGTAACATAATCAACTTATCCAACATAATAATATAATCAACTTAGCAACATAATCAATTTATCCAACATAATAATATAATCAACTTAGTAACATAATCAACTTGTCCAACATAATAATATAATCAACTTAGCAACATAATCAATTTATCCAACATAATAATATAATCAACTTAGTAACATAATCAACTTATTCAACTTGAGCAACGTACACAACTTTATCAACGTAAGCAACAAGAACAACTTTATCAACTTGGCAACATAAACAACACAAATAACATAATTAATGCGACACGTAATGTGACTCGACTGTGCATATGCATGTGGTACCATTGGAGTAAAACTCCCAACTTAAAATATACTAGGTTATCGAGGTATCTGCAAGGCATAAGCCTTCAACTTAAATATTTTTGCCAATCCAGGCCAACGTGGTGAGCATCCGCTCCAACTTAGAAATGCAATAGATGCCATGAGACCAGTAACGCAACGCATAAACAAAGAACAACTCAAATAACATACCACAACAACGTAACAACTTAAATCCAACATGATTCAACATTGGCCATAGGCCTACAACTTTCAACGTTGGTCATACGACCTACAACTTTAACATCAATATTGGTCTTACGACCTACAACTCAAATAATCAATATTGGTCCTTCGACCTTCAACTTAAGAATACCCAAATACCGGGATAACACGACACATTCAACATACAAGAAAAATCTACACAGTCGTTACATATTCAACAAAATAGACCGACTAAAATTACCTACTAAATATTATGAACTACTTCGTCAATTTTCATTAAATTTTGGGAATCTAAATTCTTTGCTTAAATTCACCCGGTCGACTAACTATCACTGTTTTGCACCTTACAATTTCTGCTAATCATTCCCACTGCATCTGTGACATTCAACTTATTGATATTCACCTCTTTCTACTTTTAATTTATAATATCTATAAATTAAATCTTGCTGCAGACCACCTCTGCCTGTTAATTCATTCTCTGCTAAAGACTGATACTGGTATTGTGGTATGCTCTATTATCACTATCAATAAGTTTCACCAGATATGTTGACTTTCATTAAATTAGCTTACTGATACCAACACATATTTTCTTATAACAATATCATCATTTATAACCTCCTGCACTGATACTAAACTGGCTACTGCTACTATGTCTAATTCTTCAATATTATTATTATTCCTATAAATTATTAACTCCGTGAACAATGTTGAGGCCTAATTTACTCGTCTAACTTCATCGCCCATTAACTGGTAATTCTTCTAACCACATAAATACTAATTACTTGATCTAGGAATTTCATAAATTATTATAAAATAATACTTATTATAATTATGCACTATTAAATGTGAGAATTTGCAACACAAAACAAAGAAGTGGTCCCCATAATTAAGGGATACCATGCGTCATCCCCACCATGCCCCATACATGGCCTGCGCCATGCTCCATGGGAACAAGGGGTGGCCTGCGCCACACCCATGCCATGGCCTGCGCCATGTTTTCTCTTTCCCTGGGTGGCCTGCGCCACCTTGCCTTTGGTATTGGGTGGCCTGTGCCACCCTCTGCCTAGGGAGTTCCGTCCCCAAATTTCATTTTTTCAGAATCCACAAATTAACAACAATTTCTCGACAACTATCCAACCACAATAATGAAAATTCTATTATTCAATTATCATAAAATTATGTTCTTTACGACAAAACATCACAACTCGATCAACACGGAATCAACATCCGACAGTATAGAAATTATAAAATCCCAATCCCACATATTAATCATCGTATTCCCGATTATAGAGTTCGAACCCCACCCTTACCTTAATTGATGGCCGTTTCGAATCTCCGATCGAATTTCCAACCCCTTTGCATATGTGACCCTTTTCCTCTCCTCTTTCATCCATGGAGATTAGAAATACGAACACGCTGCCATTGAGTTCCTATATTGACCAAAATTCAGCCTTCATCACCATCAATCCCGTAACTACTATTTGACCAATTTCCAACATGAACTTCCAAACTTCAAATGCGTTTTTCTCCTTCAATATAGAACTTATTGACACGAAATTATATATCAAATCGAAGGGAATTTTGTAAGCTTTCCAGAAATTCAAGAATCGCTTTAATCAGAATTACGAGTAAGAAGTTATCACCTGTTTAGTGGAAGTTGTATCGATTGTGCAAAAATTAAGATATGAACATGAATCCTTCTTTCTCCTTCTTTTCTCCCAAGCTGTTTTCTCTCCTCTAAAACCCTTATTTTTCTCTAAGAATTTTTTCTTGTTTTCCCTAATTTTCACGATTCCCTTTTCTCAACTTCTACTAATTCCAACTTCTCCTCTTGACTAATTCTCCTCTTTATTTTTCTTTTTATTATAATAATAATTATTATAAATCAATCTTAATTGGGCTTTCTAATTCGCACCCTCACGACTTCTACCATTCACGCCACAACTAGACCCGCTTAAATCAATATTCTCATAATTCCATAATATTAATTCGAATATCATTTCTCCCGACTAAACCGACTAATCACTGACTATCAAATAAATCGCCCAAACTACCAAATCAACATAGTCAACTATAAACGCAAAATATTCAATATTATTATCTACAACTTAAATCAACTTATTTAATAAATTCAACTTGAATCAACTTATAAACATCCACGAATTATTCCGATATTTTGGAAACCAACTTAAATCAACTTCGAATACACAAAACATCACAAATCAACACAACGTAATTCACTTATATTTAATTAAATAAATTAATTAAATAAACGGGCGTTACAATAAAACTCCCCTCAAATCCCCCAAATTCCAGTAGTGTGACATGATACGCCTCTCCTTCGTTGCCCGACCAAAATAGCATATTTTGATGGTTCGATCTCACAGCCTGATAGTACGAGCGCGGTAGCAGATTTTTGCTATCATAAATTTTGGTACACATCAATCCCAAAACCCATGAATTCCATCCCTTTTGGTACGAATTCTTATCAACAAACACCAAAGTTTAACAACAAATGACACATACAACATTATGGCAACATTATTCATCAAACAACCTATTCCTAACTCATCAATATCTATCTTATTCTCATAAAATCCCATCAAAGCCTCATAACCCAAACATCATTCATGATTTAATCACTATACCAAAATAATAAACAATGATTCTCCCCATACCTTAAGGTAGAATCTGATTTCTCTTGTCCTTCTACAACCTCCAAATCCTAGCCTTCTTGTTCCTCATACTTTTCTCCAGACACACTCTTGAACCTTCCAAAATGCGAATAATGGAAACCTCTTTCAATATTCCCTCACTAAACTCCCAAATACCCCTAATTATGATCTTTCATATTTACCCTCACTTATTCCTTCACCATTGATCATAATACTCTTAATTCTACTAACTTCCTTATTTTAATTTAATAATAATATTTAAATAATATACTATAAATTATTCTAATATCATTATCAATTAAAATAATTTCATCATAGCAATTAAACAACACAACAGCATATCAACACAATTGCCATATACTCATAAATAGTTAAACAATAATTAAATTATGAATTTCAGGGTGTTACACATAGACCTTAGTAGATTTGAGAAGGATTTGACAACCTTATACTCGATTATATTTTCTCTCATATAACCTCCTATTGGATGAGGGAACATCTCATAAAGATAAATCACATATTTGTTTATCTCGACATAAATTGTTTATTTTCAAGGGTAGGCAAATGCCCATTTGTGTTGTTTTATTGATTAGTTATGAGTTATGAGATGATGTGACAATAACAATGAACACAATGTGTGAACATTTTCATCGATGTTCCATAAAATAGATAGGTAGTTGTTATAAAACCTATATCGACTTGTGATTGGGCAAAAATCATTAATTTTTGACAATTTAACTACTCTTATGGTAATCTTTGTGGTTTTATGTGTAAATAGATTTTAATGATTGAATCAACAAGATCAACATCCTAAATATCATCAAGGAATGAGCTTGAATCAAAAAGCGTGAAATATTCTCTCTGATGATTGACTCAACAAATGTAAAATAGAATGAACATCATCAAGGAACAAACTTGGATCTTAAAGCACACCTCTGATATGAAGCTTAAGACTTTTACTTTATTTTATTTCATACTGTAATATAATGTGAAATTAACTTTCTACTGATTGACTCAAACTATTTTCAAAACTTCATCTCTTTTAAACTCTTTTAAGTAAAAAAAAAATATTATTGAAGCCTAATCAATTATGGTTCAAGGATAATGATTTATGAAGTGTTTTATGCTCTCTAATCAATTGTGGTTGTGGTATAATCGATTATAAGACGTTTCTTATTGAGTAAATGGCTATGGACTGAGCCTAATCCATTATGAATTATATATGAGCAAAATTTTCCTAAATTACTTATGCATAATCAATTATAGCCTTGTCATAGTCGATTAAGGATTAGTTTTGGGTATTTACTAAAGTTTCCCTTTTGTGAATATTAATTATTGCTCTACTATATAAAGTGGTATACTGGCCATTTTAAAAGTTATCAGTAATTTGAAAGGATAAAGAAATTTATTTTTTCTCTCATTATGATTTTTATGCACTTCATATATTTTTAGTGCTAAGAGATATATCATTATACAGTAACTTATGTAATTGTTATTGTCAGTCTGATATATATTGTAAAACCAAATCATTAAAATTGAAGATGGAGACATCACTTCAAGTAAATCTCAGATTGAAAAACCAAATATTAACAAAATGTGAATATCACAAAAGGATATTGTGTGGGTCTAAATTCCTAATAATTCTATAAAGCATCCTCCAACTCCTTCATCTCATCAGGAACAAGGGGAAACAAGTCAAACCCTTATAGAAGACTTATATTTTGATTTTCATACACCTTCTTTATTTGAAAATCTCCTTCAGTATATCCTAGCAGGAACACATGAGAATATTAGAATGCTCAATGACAACTTCAGGATTTTCAGGTATTTGGCCACCCAAATTGATCACATAGCATATAGTTTCCCCTCCATATCGATCTCCATTATTCATCAATATTAGGATTATAATGTTGAATCATAGATAAAGGATGGTGATGATAGTTCAAAGCATTAATGTTATGTAGTTTCTTGTTTATTTTTTCCCGGGTTTGTGTTTTTTTGTTAAACCTGTTATTTTTTCGTTCTTTTTTATATGTATCTTGTTTGCTTCAATTATATGACCATCTCCGTTTTCTTTGGTTTTTTCATTGTCATATTATTATGTTTTCTCTCATTTTACTTCTTTTCCCAATTTTTTTATAATGACAATGGGGGAGATGGGTCTTTCTCGAACCCCAAAGGCTCATTGTCGTAGATACAATCTAGCCCCAGTCTTTCTGAAGTTGTTGTTTAGCCTTGTTGGCCATCTTCAAGTTCTTCTACTTTGGCCTCGACAGACAAATATTGTAGTTGCTCGGCTTCTAGTGCCAATTTTATTTTGTTTTCATCCAGATATGACAAAATTCGGGCCAAAATTTTGGATTCAGTGGTCATCTTCATTTACCTCAGGCCACCCCGTAGGTGGGTTGACCTCTTTAGGTTCTATTGCCTCGTTGGTATCCCAGACAAATCCATAGTCGGGATCTAGATTCAGGAAACGATTTGTATTTTTGATAGAGATGTAAGCTTCTGATTCTCCAATACAGGGTTCCACATTTTCTAAATGTGGATCAAAAGACTTCTTTGTTCCTTTAACTTTGTCAAATTTGTAGTAACTCTGAACAACTTCAATACTATCTACAATGCCATATTTTCTCCAAATAATTAATATTTGTTATAAGGTTGATGGCACTTCTCCTATTCCATAAATCCATTCGCGTCCTAAAAACAAATTGAAGTTTGCTTTGGAGTTTATCACCATGAACAACGTTGATCGGGTAGTCGTACCAACACCCAGTTCGACTTGGATCACCCATAATATGTTATTAGTTTTACCTTCATAGTTGGATAAAACCATATTATGTTGTCGGAGATCAGCATCACGCTTTCCAATCTTTTTGAACAAGGTATGAGGCATTAAATTGACAACTGCCCCTCCATCGACAAACACTTTGTTTACTGGCATCCCTTCTACCTTAGACCTTATGAATAATGGTTTCAGATGATACATCATTCTTGGACTAGGCCTTTCAAACATAGCCTTTTGCTCTTCCACCACATCATTGTTCATAAAATAGTAATATAATGACTTGTCTTCAGCAGTCTTGTCTGACATAAGGTCCTCATCAGCTTCGAAAACCTCTGACACTTTGTCATATTCAGCATGAAACACTGAAATGATACCGTAGTTCATGATAAAGTCTTCACCATAAGTTTCGTCGACCATATCATCTTCTGGTGACAGAATATACTCAGGCTCTTCTTCATCCGATTGGGGAGTGTATTTAGGCTCTTCCTTATCAGACTGGGACTGTATTCAGGTTCTTCCTCATCCGACTAAGGAGTGTATTGAGGCTTTTTTAGTTCGGTCAAGGGAGTATACTCTGTGTTCTGAGTTGATACTATCTCATTTTCTCCTGAAAGGTCAACAGTTATGGCCATCGTTTGATTTGCCAAGATTTTTTCCTTCTCGACCCACCTTCCTTTTGGATAATTCATTTTCTGCCCAGAAGTTTCAATAGGTTTCAACTGCGATGTTGAAGCCTCTTTCTCAGCTTTCTTGTTCCGCTGATAACGCCTCCATTGTGTTTTCGTCACGAGGTTTTTCCCTTTGTAATTAGGAGGAACTACATAACATTTAATTTCAATTCTCTTTTCTAGATATTTTTGCTTCTACCTCCAGATTAAACACTTTCCACTTTGGTCTTTTTCCCCCTTTTTGATTCACTAGTTCTACCCATTTTTCTCATGGGGTGTCGACGGAGGACGAAAGGTCCTTGGTCAAGGCTGCTGTAATTTCCTTATGAACTCTTCATTTCGTCGAGGAGCTCCCCCTAGTTAAACTCAAATTTGGGATGGGAGGTTTTTCTCTTTCAGGCGCCTACTTCTTGTTAGCTTCATACTTTTCAGCATCTTTTTTGTTAAAGGAAACATTACATCTTGGACATAGCACAACCCTCGACCCTCTCACCCTGCATTTTTCCTAGAAATCATTCAAATCTGCACCATCTTGAGGATAAATTGGCTTCAATTCATCCCGAATTTTCCTATCGAAACCATAAGTAGTTTCAACCATCATGTATTTGACATATTCAACATCCAGGGCTCCGTCGAAACCATCAGTAGTTTCAACCATCATTCACTCAAAAGGTTCAGTATACAAAGCTTCCTCGACCTTCAAAGGATTCGTATCCACTTGCATTTTTGGCTTTTCGCCAAATTGCAGTTTGCCCTCTTTCAACACCTTTTGCACAAAATCCTTGAAAAGAACACATTGAGAAGTTTTATGACCAAAAAATTATGAAACTTACAGAATCCTTTTTTTTCTTTTGCTCTAATGAGGGATTTTCTCAGGCCTTGAGGTACAATAATTTGATCATATTTAACTAATAAATCAAATATTTTGTCACATTTAGATATATTGAAAGTATAAGTTTTTGCAATGAATTTGTCTGTTTTATCAGTTTCAATGGGATTTTTCTTGTTTGATGGTTTTAACACTTTACAAGTGTATGGAGGTCCTGGCATGATCTCAGCCATGTTGACCTCGTTTTCGTCAACAAGCTCTTCGTCATCAAAAGAGTATTCGTCTGCTACTACGCAAAATAATTTCTTTTCTCATGGAGTTTATTAATTTTTGCCTTTTCAGCTTTTAGTTGTTCAATTTTTCGAACTCTATCAGTCAATTATGCCATATATCTACGATATTGGGTGTATAACCTTTTCCTGATAGAATAATTTAACCCGCCTACAGTTGTCTCAACTAACTCCTGTTCAAGGACTTGAGCAAAGCATTTTGCTTTCAAAAGTCTAAACCTGTTGAGATACTGATCAAATGGTTCTAAGACCTTTCGTTTGACACTGTCCAATTCTTTCAGACTTATCTTCGATTGTCCCATGTAGAATTATTCACGGGAAAATCTCTCCAAATGTGTCCATGTATGGACAGACTGTGGAGCTAGCATTGTAAACCAAGTGAATGCATTTTTTTGTGAGAGAACTTGGGAAGTATTTCATTTTTAAATCCTTATTATTCACTAAGTCACCAGCTTCAGTTTGATACCCGGTAACATGTTCGACGGTGGACTCTTTAGTATCCCCAACGAACTTGGTAAACTTTGGAACCTTTCATCCCCTAGGAAATTTTGTTAGCAAAACAAAATCCGGTAATAGGGACGAATACGTTGGCCTTTGAAGGCCAAGGTTCACACCATTTTGAACCATGATTTGCTCGACAATGGCTTTTAGGTTTTGTTCTCCATCCATTGTGTCCTATCGAAGTTGCCTAACCACATGGTCAGGATTTTGGTTTCTATTAACTAACACGACGGGAGGCAGTTGGGCTACCCTAGGTATCGGTTCGACCTCCTAGGGTTCTTGGTCAATTATCTCTTCGAACCTCTCCTCATGTCGAACTAGTACCTCTGGTTGAGGTGGGGTCCTCTGTCGAACTTGTGCTCTAGGAGCACCTAAGAAATCCCTTATTCTAGTCATATGAGTTGCCAATTGTTGGTAACTCTGTGTTGAATTCTAAATTAATGGCCTAAGTATGGTACCCATTTGCTGAGTGAGCATATGAACCATTTCGTGATTACTTTCGGCCATCTGCTGCCTCATAACTACGACAGAACTTTATGTGAAATTTGGGATTGCCTGAGATGAAAACCATAGACTTGTGGTTCAATTGAACTGGTTTCCAAGAGGTTCTAATCCATGGTAAGGTGAAAACGTTGAGGATGAATTTTCCCCAAACGTCGAATTGCTCCTATGTATATTATCCATTACTTTAGTTGGAATTCCAAAGCTTTGATCCCTACCATACATGGGCATTGTGAAATTGGGCACATGTGGCCCTGAATTTTTAACTACCGTCGCTCTTAGAATTTCAGGCTAGTGCAATGACTACATTGGTCCACCGTGGGGAGTCAAAACCGCATCCATAGTGTTAGAGCGAACATTAGTTGCTTGCAACACAACTATATTTCCTCCTGAGGATTACTCCTCGTTAGGACTAGTATTTCATGGATCTACCATTTTCTTACCACTACATAATTGTGTGTACTTAACACAAAGGGTCCCACTGGGTGATCCAATTTGTTTGCGCAAATTTCTGGTGAACAATCTCTAGCCTCTTATTAAAGGCTACTTGCAGGATCGACTACACAATTCTAGACTTATTGTTAAGTAAGGAATGGTTATTTTAAGTAGTTGGGGTTGAAATGATACACAAGAATTTAGGTGAAGATACGTTGATGCAACTAAGATAAATAAACAACAAGAAAAATACAAAAATCTGGAAAGCAAAGTGAATTGAAAAGGACTTATAAAATAAATTGCTTGAAAATAATTTGGACGCATGCATACATTTGTATAAATGAGTCGTTTCTCTTAAACGCTGATACATTTACTATTTTCTTTGCAATGTTACAAAATACGGCCCCTAAAACTGAAAATAAACTCTACTTAAATAGGTATAAAAAATAATTGTTGCTTCGCCATCGACGATTCACATCTTAACACGCTTTCGTCCATGCACACCCACTTCATTTGTAACTTCCCCATGTTCTCATCAACTATTTTCAAATCTTGCCCGCGTAAAATGTCATAGGCTTCGACTTCGCCCTGTATAGTTGTTTGACAATCTTGCTTCAACTTGCAATTTGTCACTTTCTCGTCGAACCTTTTCGACGATGTCAACTTATTTCAATGCTTATGTTGAACCTCTTCAACAATGTCGACTTGTTTCGAGGCTCTCTTATTTGTGATGCAGCGTTTTCACTTAGATTTACTTCTTTAATCCCTTAGTTGAAATTTACTAGCTAACACCTGATAAACATTTTCTATTCTACACGCCTCATTAAAGACATGGGTTATCCCTAAAATGTCATTTTCCATCCAAGGATACTGATTTGTATCATTAGGAAGCTCAAGAACCCATTGTTTCCTTTGAACTATCTCCTCGTCATTGTCAACAAACAAAAAATCACGATCAAGAGTTTGAGAACATGTTTTAGATTCAAGGTACCACTTAACTTCACCATCATTAGGTTCCCAATCGTTCAAGGTCCTAAAGGCTTTAATATAAATACGGGCCCTCAAGTCGCACTGGTACTCCCCAAATGTCTTCGTTTACCATGCGTACTTCACGAAAAGCAAAGCCATATATATATATATATATATATATATATATATATATATATATATATATATATATATATATATATATATATATATATATATATATCCAACCTATCTAATATATATCCTAAATAGGTTGGCTTCCCCGTCTTCCTCTATGGGCTCCTCTTGGTTCTTCTCGCCTTGAGGGCCCAAGATCCATCGTTGTCATATTAAACCCCTCCTATAGTCAGAGTTATCATTAATTTCTATGAAATTTGTAGAAGGAGATCTCACCATTAGAGGGACCACATCCAAATCTTATGATCAACCGAACTAGTACGCGAAGAAGTGTCACATATGTCATCCCTATTAGATAAGTCCAAAAATGACATATTTGAATTTTCTAAGTTGGGCATATCTAAGAAAGAAATGGGAACAACAATAATGAAGTAAAGAGAGGCATTACCTCAAAGAAACTGTAAAGTTGGAAACAAAAAACACGTCGAGAAAATCACCAAAAACTAAAAAAAACACTAAATAGATATGAGGGAAAAAGAAGGAAAACTAGTGACATATCGATAAAAATGTTATCAGCGCTCAAGGAAGGATAACCAGAAATGAAAGAAATGCAAAATGTTTGGACAAAGAAGCGAAAAGACAAATTGTGGTAAGAGATTCCCTTTATAGGTAAACTGAAGAGAAAGATCTAGAGTAAAAAAAATGAAGGGAAGTTCTGAAGTAGAAATCAATGATAAAAGATCGACCTCAAGATCACAAAGACACTTGAGTGCACTCGAGTGTTTTGAGTAAACTCGATATCTCCTACCCTAGGAATCTTGAGTCACGTGTAAGGTTTATGCTACAAAATACTTCATTCAAAAGACAAGCATTTAATTTGCAAGTTCCCGAGGTCACATATTCCCACTCAACAGACTCTCCCACTCCCGTTCTTCAAGACGGAGATCTACCCAAGTAATCCAAGGTGGTGAAGAAGAGCAACCTGGAGGCCAGTCCTAAATCTTTTAATGAAATCCTCGCTTCACTTGTGACCTAAAGATTTGGAGACAATTGGTTCGTACCAGACAAAGGCCTAAATGACAGACACAATTACAAGGAACAATCCAAAACATCGACAGTGAATGGTATAAATAATTTTCTACAATACACTACTCAAAACTAGGGGAGGTAAAACGAGATCGACCAATTAGGCATGTCCATTTTGTCCACACATTGTTATGAGACGAGTATTTTAGATATTGTATCCTCTTATATGTCCATTTTGTCTTGTTTTTTTGTGGGTTTTTTTTTTTTGCGGACACGGTTATTAATATAAATTTTTGTAATTTTTAGACTAAACAAATGCAGTGTCAATGGACACAACCCACCCTCATTTTATTACGGAGTGGACCAACATTTTAAATTTGCATCCTACACAATATCTGCTCCGTCCCATTTTCTTATAAACTTTTGTGGGAGAGATACATGTTTACAAGCCCTATTAAAAACATCATTATATACACTATTACTATTCATTGATCAAAACATTTTAACTTTTTAAAAAAAATTAGGTCATAAGAAAATCAGTTGAATTTTTTACGTCTAAAACACAACGGAGGATTTATTGAAGAGTCCAAGGGTGCAGTGACACCCTTCATAATTGTCACTTTTTGAATAATTTTATATTCCTTTTTAATTGTCACTTGTAAATTTCAAGATAGTATTTAATGTATTTTTGTCAAAATTACTCCTAAGTAATTATTACAGAGAGAAAAAAAATAAAATGAATGTAATAAATAACTAAGAATAATATAGATAAAATGAGAATTATTATATAAAAAATAATAATATTGATTAAATTTCTTACTAATTGTTAAAATTAAAAAAATAACACTAAAAAATAATTCAGGGAATAATAAATAGTAAAGTTAAGACAATACTATGATTGGAAAGCTATGGTTGTTTTGAAAAACAAGAACTAGTATTATCTGTTGTTTAACTTTAACATGTCTCTATTTGATGTGGTGGGACCAACAAACTAATAGTAATTAATAAATACTTTTAGAAATAATTTAAATTAAAAATTAATTAAATTAATTAAATTAAATAATGAATGAATGTTAAAAATACTTAAATTATATATTTTGATATGAGCTTTTAAATTTTTAAGTACAATATCATACTTTAAAAAATAATCAATTTTTTTCTTTTTCTTTTAAAACATTAACTTATAAGTTTAATATTTGTTTGTTCCTATATGTTAACTTAAAAAATTATTTTAAAAATATTTAAGTTAATTATTTAATTCTTAAAAATGTATAATATTAATCCTTTTCATCTAGTTAAAGATAAATTCTCTAAAATTAATTCTTAAATATGTTGCTAATTAATAAAAATGATCAATATAATATATTTTGAAGAGTTAAAAATCAATATAATTTTTTAACACAATATCAGTCTCTTAGATTTAATTTTTAAAATTAAACATAATAAATTTAATGATAATTATTAATTTAAATCTAATTTAACACTAAAAATTGGTTAATTATTTTTATTAGTGTTATTTAAAAGAAATAAATGTTTAAATCTAATAATTGCCATTTAAAAAATGAAAAATAAGAATATTATAAATGTCTTTTATAAATTTTAGTTTTAATATTTTTTTATTTAGTAATTATGGCGGCTCCCCCTATTATTTTAAACAACATCCGTCACTTCTGTGACTAATAGATAAACATACTAAAAACTTCTGTGACAAACGCGCCACTCCTGCCCTCTAAAACTTAACTCTTGAACACAAAAATGTCAACGATGTAGATTTTCAAGAATTATGATATGTTTCTAAATCATATGTTTCTTTTTGTTAGTATGTCCTTTGAACCAGTATTAGTTATCATACTTTATACTAATATTATAATCCTTGAAATCGTGAAATTTTTATTGAAATACCCATTTTTTTTTTAAATTTCTCAAATAACCCACTTTTCAAAAATATTTTTCAATTTATCTCACTTTTTGACAATTTTAGGAGGAGTCTCCAATTGGATTGGCGACTATGTACAAACTTAAAGAGGAGTCGCCAGTTGAACTGGAGACACCATATGCAGTCTCCAATCCAATTGGCGACTATGTGTAAAACTTGGGAAGGGTCACCAATTGATATGGAGACATGGTTGCCATTGAAGTCTTGCTATATATAGTGGTGGTGTGCTCAATTTGTTTCACATATCTTCTCTCATCTCTTCTGATATACACTTAATATTGATATCATGTATACGCGTCGCTATGGGGAAATATTTTTTTCGAGAGAGAAACCTCCGATTGATATGTTGTTCTGGAATATCCAAAGTCTCAATCAATTGCAGAGGGAGCTGAATCGGTGGTTAGAGGAAGAAATTGGTGAAGGTGAAAAAATTTGCAGTATTGAGAGATATGATAGCATGCGTGGGTGGGTGCGAGTTAAGCCTGACGCGGAAGCTAGGAAAATGATGTTTGGACCTAATGAAATCAAGTTGATTGTTGTAATTAGTTAGAAATATTGTATTTAGTTGTTGTATGTGTTGTTTAGATTAAGTTTATTTAAGTTATTGTGATGTTTGTTGTTAACATTGTTGTAACAAAAAGTTCTTAATATATTAAAATCTAAGGTTACAACAAGTTCTTATTGTGCAGAGCTAGATCCCACATTTGGACATTTTTTCTTGTTGTGTCCAGGCTGACGACATATAGTACACAATCTTATCATTTTATCAACCGTATCCATTTCTGTTCTTATACGCGTGCTGTTTGGACGATTTTTTTTCTTTCTTCGCATTTGATCGTTGTGGCAAACTATGCCCCCTTGGTATGAAGGCCAGTATTCCTCCATTGATAACATTGTGAAGCTTTCATTGTAGGCATTCATCACGTTAACAGTCTTGTAAATCAGATAAATAGTTGTACGGGTCCTGACGAGCATGCACGCATGTCGTAATTACATGGGAGCAAGGTACCTAAAAGGCCTGATGCTTGCCACAACCACACCAGCATTTGTCTAGTCTGACATCATATTCTAAAAAAGGTCTTCCTTCATTGTGATCAATTGTTTCCTTAACACTGAAATTTCTCTCATGACTGTCAAAGTTTGTGACTGAATGTGTGCTAGCCTTGATAGTTTCATCTTTCATAACTTTCATTATGCATTGACTGTAAACTTGAGCAGACATTAACACTGCATTCCATTTTTTTTCCTCTTGATGCAAATTGAGATGCCAACCTAAAATAGGTTGATCGTACCACTGCTGTTATAGGTCGGTTTCTAATTCCTTTGAAGACGTCATTCATGCATTCCACAAGATTTGTTATCATGTGACCCCAACGACATCCACCATCAAATGCTCTTGTCCACTTATCCACTGGAATGTTTTCCAAGCACCTTCATGCATCTGCATTTGACAATCTAATTTCGTCACGGTAGTATTGAAATGATGGTTGAGTTAAAGCATACCCTGCATTTACAAGTTTTTTGCGAAGGTTCTTGTCTTTGATTGCACGCATGAAGTTTTGTGCGGTATGCCTAACGCAATAGACATGGGTAGATGGAGGATTATGCCACCCGTTATCTTGGTTATTGTAAGCACTCTCAATAGCAGCATGCCTATCTGAAATCAAACAGAGATTAACTTGTGGAGCAACATGTATTATGAGATTCTTAAGAAAGAAACTCCAAGCAAAAGCAGTCTCACCTTCAACTAGAGCAAAGACAGTGGGAAATACATTATTGTTGCCATCTTGTGTAACTGCCATCAGCAATGTACCCTTGTATTTCCCGTATAACCATGTTCCATCAATCTGAATAATATGTTTGCAGAATGGAAAACCTTGGATGCATGGTTGAAATGTCCAGAATAGTCGGTGAAATATTACATTTCCATCAACAACAGATCCAGCTGGCCTAGATACCGGAACTGTCTGCATGATTACAACAGTCTCTGGTGTTTATGTCTTTAGTGCCATCAAAAATCGTGGTAATTCTTTATAAGAATCCTCCCAATTTCCATACACATGTTCAATGGACTTTGTTCTTGTAATCCACGCCTTCTTGTACGAGGGAGTATAGTTCTTTGTACGTACAATATGAGAGATTATTATAATCACTTTCACTGATGGATCCCTGTTGACTATCGGCAAAATGCCTCGACATATCAAGTCAACACTTATTTTCGGTGATCTTGGACAATGTTAGAGGCGGTGCAGGTATGTGGTGGATCTAATGAAGCTATCTTCCAACAATCATTTTTTTACTGTAAGGCGCAACAAGCCGAAATTCGCAAATTGGGTTACGACAAACAACGACATACCTTCTTGAGTCGCTTCGATCCACGGTGAAATCAACAGAATTATCTATGATATTTTATAATGGCTCTAACGCATTCTTCCTTTGTACGGTACTGGTCTCCCTCTTTCAATTCACCAACAGAGCGTTTATAAGGGTTGAAAAAAACATCTGCGGAGACATCATCATCATGCAACTCCAAGTTTGTCATATGTTGAGGCGAGCAATATGCTTGGTGTTGAGGGACTGGATAGGCGTCGTCTTCAGTGGTGTTGTTCAACAGAAGATCGAGTTGTGTTTCATTTTCTTCTTCTTCGTTGTCAACAATGTCGACTTTTGCTGCAATTTCACCTGAATATTCTATTTCAGTTAACTCATAATCATTACCTTCTGATTGATTGATCACCTGAGATTGTTGAGATGAAAGAGTTTGCTGAAGTATAACGTACACCTCAATAGAGTTGAGCCCAAAATGTTCGTGACTAACGAACATATTCTCAATATCTTCATCATGACGAACTTTAAGTGGATAAAATTTAACGTGGTTAGCATAAATAAATAAAACAAGGTTTTGATATATGATTTGTGATATAGGACCAGACCCTAATTTTGATTCTAACCTATCTTTAAAGTGCACAAAATTTGACTTTCTATTGAGTGTAAATTGAACAACATCAGTGTTTTGAAAACTGAAGCCATATTCATCAGAGGTAAAAGTCTCTCTGTTGCAGTGGGCGTTAACAGAGTATCTCAATGCAGATGACATTATTAATTGGTGCAGATAGAAAATATTATGGGACTGAATTTGAATTGCACTCCAACTAATACTTATATGGTTTGGTAAAGATCGGTTGCAACGGATTTTCTATCCGAAGATAGATATCTACACGATCCACGCCATACCACTTACACACAAGAAGCTACCACGTCTAACCAACGAGGAAACTATCAGCCTTGTTACTCATAACTTCCTACCCAACTAAATTACCGAGCGACACATACACAAACCCACTTTCCAAACATGCCAGACACCCAACCACAATACCAAGAGCGTCCCCCTTACCATGTCCAACAAAATGACTTTTATCAAGACGCTCAAACATCACACCATAGCCGACACACACAAACATCACACCATAGCCGACAAACACAACCATCACAACTTTCAAACACCACAACCATTCCAACCTTACACCAACAAAGCATTCACGTCAATGTCCCCTTTCAATCGTCCAGACCGCACACCAATGACCCCATCATCACATCCAAACTACTCTGGCATGGGTCATAACCTCAGTTACAACTTATCGTCCTTCAATACGCAAGACTCTGTAGAAATGCAAGAATATCTGAGTGTCTAATGATGTTCCGGAGACCTCAACTCCACAAATACCTAGAGTGAATCAACAAGGGCAACAAGTGAAAGTACCTAGAGGATGTGGAACCGACAGACGGTATGCCCAACCCAGCCATGGTCATTAAATTATTAACTTTTAATTATAATTAATTATTAATTCATTTTATTTTTCATCTATTATTAAAAAAAATATTTTTTAATGAAAATTTGTAATACACATGTCACCAAATGATCATTCACAAAATTTACACATAGTCGTCAATTGGAATGGAGACCGCATATGGTGTCTTCAAATCAATTGACAACTCCTCTTAAGATGTATATACAGTCGCCAATTCATCTGAAGACTGCTCTCAAATTTTCAAAAAGTGGGATAGATCAGAAATATTTTTGAAAAGTGGATTATTATTTTGGGAATTATTTTGAAAAAGATGGGTATTTTAATAAAAAATTCTGAAATCGTAGGAGTGTTTTAATCACTCAAATCTTTGAAGAATTGAGTCTAATAAATTAAAATTTGACAATCAATTTAGTTCTTTTCCTAATTTTAAAACCATAATAAACCCTAGTTTGTAAAAAATATCTTCACTTTTCTTGTGAAGGAAAAAAAAGGAGTCTGCATTGCATCCACATAGAACTCCTTTGGGGAACCCAAATTCCATTTTCAATAAGCTTGAAAAAGGAGAATAAAAACATTATGTAGAACATAAGAATTAGATCAGATCAAACTGATTGCAATATTTATTTGATGATAAAATATTAGACTGCATAATGATTTTAATTACAAGGAGAATTATCAGAGGGGAGCAAAAAGAATGGGAAGATGAATATATCAGAAAATGGTGTCTATTCCAAGTGTCCTTCTCGGAGGATTTTGATCTACGATCTGCTGCTTCTGCCTGTCCATAAATGTAGAGCCCTTGTTCGCAAATAGTCTCCTCAAGTTGATTACTGAAAGATCACTAAAGTTGGCAACAGCAAGATCAGCTTGCCCCAAATCATACCTGCATGTTTTGACGTCAGTTTCTAAATGGCAAAAGAAAAATTACATATTTTCAAGTAATAAAGTGTGCAACAGAATGCAAATTAGATAGGAAATATGAATGCAGGGTATGTTTCATGGAATCTTATTTTTCATATTAGCATCTTATGTTATTTATTGAAGGCTTAATTGAAATACTTACGCAGGATAACCTCCAATCAATGCTACAGCCATCATTGTGCAATTGTGCGCAGCAGTTACTCCTCGAGGATCATCTTCAAAAACTACACACTTGGAAGGTTTCCGATCAAGCTGCAAAGCATTTTAGGCAAACAAGTAAAAAATTAGTACTAAGTTGTAGAAAGAATTTATGAAATATTTTCCTGAAAATTAGCCAGTGAGACTTATCTAAGGTCTCGCAATTAGTAGCAGAAATTATTTGGGAAAAATATTATGACCACTAAAAAATTTCCATGTTATACTCAAGAACTCAAACTATCAGGATTTTAATCTAATAAAGGAACCTCTTGTCATGTTTAAAAAAAAAAAACTTGACTTTTAAAGCTACATCACCCGGCGAACAATTTCAAAAAGGAAATTTTTAACACTCTAGTCTTAGTTTTGCACCGAGCAGCAAAATGATCATAGCCGGCATAATACCCTTCAACTTACATAATACCTTTCAACTTAAAAATGCAGAGTAATACTAAACTTAACATATGTTAGTTATTATAAATCCTGCGAAGGCGATCAATGTTTTATTATAGACAATAGAATACTAGTTTATGTTTTATCATCATAGATAGAATAGAAGACTAATACTTGTACTTTAAGAATGCGCAGCAGTATTAGTATTTACTATCTAGTAGAACTGTATTCTTGCCAAAATGTAATTATCGGTAACAGTGAAAAGACTATAATAAATATAGTGATAATAAAATAATAGTCGCTCTTAAAAAGAAATATACCTTAACCGCAGCAGAGAGAAATCTATGAGCTATCGACTCCATTCCATCCTCCTCTGTCACAATTGCCTGCAAAACCAACGAGGTAATTAGAAAGTGGCAAATTTATGAGCATGTTAACTTTATTTATATATTTATATACTATATCTAATATGCGTAATAGGTGGAAAATTATTCTAGTCATAAAGAGGTCAAGTTAGATTTACTCGTGAAAAACAAACTTCTAAATATAATCAATTCGGTATATTAAATCTTGATCTTAAATCAATTTAAAACAAACTTCATTTTTCTTTTACGAGAGTATGTTATAACAGCATTCTTCCAAAAATATACTGATTACTGACAATACCAATGGCCGTGATAAAGTACGAAAAAAAGGATCTTTGGCTCTGAATATAACCTAAGATCAAGTAAATTTTGTCATTAATACCAATATGATTTTAACTCTTCACAAGTATTACCAACCTGAAAGTATTTATTGAGCCCCATTCGTTCCAAAGCTTCTACCACATTTTTTCTATCAAGACTTGAAACAACAGCACAGGGGATGCGGGCATTATAAACTGCTTCCAACCAGTCTTTCAGACCCTCCATTGGTCTTTCAAGCTAGACAAAATTATATACAATATACATCAAGACTATTCCATTACAACACTAGATAATAGTCACCACAACAAATCAAGGAAACACCTTACTTTCAGAAGATTATCATAAAATATTTGAGAAAACCTCAACTTCAGTCTATCCAGCTCATTTTCTTCCTTATCTGAGAGAAAATACTGCAATTAAGAAAGGCTAGTCAGAAAAAATAAGAAGTAGATAGTGATTAATACGAGGTGCTAGATTTTTAATGATGGAATTGGACTACCTTCTAATAAGTGTTTGTTCATAACTCAATGACCATATAAAAACAAATGTCAAAAGAAAAAGCCAACTAACCCTATTTAGTACATGATCAACCCCTGTACGAAGCATTAACCTTTCAATTTCACTAGCTTTAGGAATATCCTTTCCTGCATAAAAGTGTTATACATTAACCTTTCAATATCATCTGAACTAGTAAGTGAATGGTTGCTTGTTATATTTTCTTATGTATTACTTTGTTCCATCTGACTATCCAAATGGATGTGCTCAAAATCAATCCATTTAAGTCCTACAAACTCAATCAAAATGATTAACATACCCTCTTCAGAAGCTAGCTGCTCCCATGTCTTCCTCTTTAGAGCTCGAGTATCAGCCTGAAACAATCACAGTAATTTAACAGATAGTAATTAAATGAAACTGAGAGGATGCATGATAATATCATCATCTGCAATGCAATCACATTCTCTTTTCTCAACAACCTACAATTAAAGTAGTTTGTCCCACTGCTACAAGCAAGGAAGCATTGACACTTACAAAAAGAGTAGCCTTGTCATGTTGGACACTCTATCAGTCAAACACTTGACAGACACTTTTTGGCTGTACTCTATAATTTCCCCCTTTTTCTGAACTTTTTTTGTAACAATAAACAGACACGGAAATACTGCAAGTATACAACATTTTGAGCTACAGACCCGATCGAAACAAACAGACCATTAGATTTGTGGTGCACCCTTATGTGTTGTATGGTATCCGCGCTTCCTATCTCACAACCACAAATGATCTATGTAACACAGACCAGAATGAACGCATGTCTGATGTCCAACACATGTTAGTACCTAACACCGACATGACACCAATAAATGCAGTTATAAATAACTTCTTAAGATGTGTTCGGTTTTCGATGTACGTATATGCTTCATAGTAACTACTTATAGTAGTAAGAAATGTCACAAAATCAACCTGCATAACTTAACATACACTAAATTAAACCCAGTGAAACACTAAAGTAAAGACAACCAACCATGCATCCAACATGACACCTTTCACCCTAACAAAAAAAAAAACCTAAAAACTTGAGTTATCATGAATTAAAATAACTTACCACCACATTGTCCCAACAGAAGATAAGACCATAAGCCTCATCCGGCTTAACGGCATAGCGAATTCGCTGAAGAATACCTTCTTGTAAATTATCATTCAAGTAATCCTATTTTCATCAACAACTTACATACTTCAGTCATGAATTAATGAATTAAACTATACTAGTATTTGCTTAGAAAATTTTCATTACGGCAACAAAAACTCCTTACCACATCAACTTTCAACGGTCCATCTGCCCTAAAAGTTTCAAATCCTTCCCCATATTCAGCCCCAATAGCCTGAAACAGAATAAAATGAATTCGAATAGTCTAGCAAAGTTTAAAAACAAAAAATAAAATAAGTCGAACAGTTACCTCTTGAACGAAGAGTTTATTAGGTGTGAACTGAATTCCGTGAATCGAAGCGGAATCATCAGACTCAGAACTGCAACTAGCAATTAAGCGATTCCTGTTTAATCCCAACCGCTTAAACGGAAGATGGAGAGGAAAACGAGGGGATTGAAGACGATAAGGGTTCGAGAGAGGAATAGCATGGGAAGAGACTCTGGAATTGGAGAAAGTGGCGGAGTCCATTGAATTGGGAGACGGAAAAATGTAACGGAAGCGGAACGAAGGAGAAGTAGAAGATGGTGTGTTGCTGCGTTTTGGTTACAGTGTTGATTTCTGTTATTCCCAAATTTTTGAGGTTTAAATATTGTGATTGTGGATAATTTTTGGTCAAATGGAGAATATTGAGATTTTGGTATGGTCAAAAAATGAAAATTTTGTGGTAGTGGTGGTGTGAGTCGGTTTTTTGTGTCTACTCACGTGACTTATCACGAGATCATTTATATAAAGAAATTTTTTTGGATAAAAATGGGATGGGTTATGGGATAAGGCAGCATTTAATAGACTGAATATTATGTAACGGAAATAAAATGAAGTAAATTTGGGAAGTGATAGGCTTCGTAAAAGCTTTATTTTATTTTTATGCAAATTTTCAAAATTGATTAAAATAGAATAATATCGATTTTTTTATTAAACATATCTTTTTGTTTAATTTATTTATTTTGGTTCTATCTTTTTTCTTAACGTAATTTTGCTTCTATCCTTTCTCCTTGTTTTAACTTTTCTATTTACTACCTAAATATTTGGGTCATTAGAAAGAGAAGAAAAATAAGTATTTGGGTCAAGCACGGCTGGTTATCATTTTAAAAATGATACTAATGTATAGTTAAACTATATTTTATAAAATTATTTCAATACATTTTAAAGGTGTAAAAGTTTTCAGAATCGAGATCAGATTTTTTTTTTAAATAAGGAATTTGATTAAACGAATATTAGGGATATTCGAACTCTGATAAAAAAAATGAAAAGAAAATTTCGAGTAAGGAAATTAAGCACAATTGAACTTTAAACTAAACAAAGTAAATTATCTTTGTAAAAGATGTAAAAGTTACAATTAGATTGTGCAATCTCTCCGATAAAAGTCCACCTTCAAACTAAAACTTTTATATTCCACACCAAATCGTCCAAAATGCATTTCTCGTTTCTAAACGACATGCCATTTCTTAATCACAAATACTCCAACAAGTGATCAACAAAAAATACACCTCACTTTCTTTCCTAACTCTCTTGTTTTTTCAGAAGCTAAACCAAGTCATAAAATGATGAAATGATGAAAAATGTCAGTGTCAGTTCCAATATCGATGTCCTCCATACCAATCCAAATGGATATGTTGCTCCATACTTTCTTTGAAAAATCACAAAAGAAGAAGAGATGAAGGAAATCTTCTTGAGAGGAGTTGCAAAATCCACATACAGTTTCCTCCAAAGGGATTATGTTTCTATGAAAAAGCAGAATTTTAAGAGGTAACCTGTTGAGAAGTAGTTTCCACCCAAAAGTTGTTAGACGATGGCGCGGATCTAGAAAGGGGTGTTGAATAGATCCCTTTTTAAATTTAACTTTTCAAAAATTATTTGAAAAATGTTTTGCGGAAGTTCCCCGGAAAACACGTCTAAAATCAAAATTAAGTCATCGGTGATCGGATATGCGTTTGAAACCAAATGGGATGTAAGAGATGATTAGAAGAATTAAAACAATGCAAATTTAACCACTTAAATTCAGCGCACTTGAATAACCACTATCAACAATGAATTATGGAAGAAAAAATAAGCACAAATACCTAGAAGTTGTGTGTTTTGAACTTGTATCAAACACTTGGTGTGCACCCACACAAAATGTAATTTTTGCAATTAGTGTAGTGCAGAATTTTTATCAAATTGCTATTCAAAAGTGATATCAACAATTTTACAAACACTAAGGCAAAACAGAATTTTTCAAGCAACACAACTTCAATTTATGCATAAAATATAATAAATGAAAAGGACGAAGAACACACGAGATTTGTTTAGGCAGTTCCTCCACCGTCCTCGCTAGGAGTACTCTGCCCCCGATTCACAAACCGAATTGGGATCTTTTATTAATATTGCCATGTTAATACAAGAAGAAAATTTGAACAACAAACTAATCCGAATTGCGATTTTTGTAATAACTTTTCTTGCCCCTTGATTCGAGATGAACCAAGTCCTTCACGCGCGTCGAACAAACCTCCGATTAATTGATCCCTTCTTACAAGAATATACAATTCTCCAAACTTTGAGCATGACCGCTTTGCTTCAATGCTTGTGAACCCACAACGATCTTCACAATCCTCCGGTTACCGTGATATGAATGAACGATCACCTTGATCTTCAATCCTCCTCACTCGGCTGAATCTACGAACGAACGATGCGTGCAAAACCCCTAAGTCTCTAAGATCTTGGAGGACAAAACTCTATAGGTTTTCCAATAAAAACCCACAAGTCTCTCAACCCAAACTGAAATTCCGATCTCACGTTTGAACGTTATCACCTTGATTTGCACTTTGATCAACAAAAATTATTGTGTGTAATTGTTGATGAATGCAAAGAAGGAGAAGATGAAGAGAGCACTTATGTATCTATTTCACTTTTCTTGTTAATTCTCACAAAAACATGTATCATCTATTTATATGGGTTAGAAATAATAAGAATAAAATTTAAGTACAAGTAAGAGAGAAAGAGAGAGAGGGAGAGAGAGAGAGAGAGAGACAAAAGGGCGCATAAAACAGCAATGAGTCGACCTCCCTGATTAAATGAGTCTACCTGTTTTAACTCTAGGAATGCGTCGACATGTGTCATGCTTTGAGTCGACCTGTTTCAAGTTTTGAGTCGACCAAAAAACCTCCCTTTGCCAGCCTGTTGGGACCCGAGAGTTTTGAAGGAGAATTCTCTTCAAATGAGTTGACTTGTTGCAATCCATGAGTCGACTCAAATCTAACTAACATGATGAGTCGACCTGTTTGGAAGTTTGAGTCGACTCATGCAGTCAAAATACTCAAACAAGACTTTTCTTTATGAGATCATCCTTTTTCCTTGTATTCCCAAATATCATTTCAAAACTCCGAGTTTTTTACATCATTCAAAATATCTTATGTGTCTCACAAACTCACCCTTTTTGATGATGGCATAAACTTGTTGAAATGTCACGAGCATCTTAGAAAATACCATGCTCCCCCTGAATATGTGTCGTCAACATGATACGACTTACAACTTGAACACATCTCCCCCTTTAACAACATCAAAAAGAGAGAAAGAATATTAAATAACCCAGATAGTGAGAAATATTATGATGAGAAGGAACATTGCAATAATATTCAAACACTAGCAAACACACAATAAGAGATGAATGAAAAAAACGATAAATAACCAAGATAAGATAATGAACCTAGTAAAATTAATAAACATTATCCATAACAATATAAAGCAAGCCAGCATAATAAAATATTAACGATTGTCAATTAGAAAATACAAAAAAAAAAACAAAGATAATGCAAATGAAAATGAGATGTTATGCAACATGCTCTCATGGTCTTCGACCCCTTTGTGACGGATAACAACGTTGGTAGACAGCCGATGAAGGTTCTTCCTCATTTTGAGAAGTATAGTGGGTGAAATTTCGGTTGAGAGTGTTGAAGGAATTTGCAAGAGCCACATTTGTACCATTAATCTCATTAATGCGAGCCAAGGAGTCTGATGCATAAGATTCAAAATTGGTATTTTGAGTTTGCAAGGTGTCTTGACACTCGGTATAACGGGTATCTTGAATCTATATACTCTCAACAAAGTCCTTGTCTTGCTTATTGAGTCTCCGTTCAAATTCATTGTACCACTCAGATTGAGTTCCATAGTAGCTTTGTTGTTGCAATTGCATATTTTGAAGCATCAACATGATTCCGGAGGTATTGTCTTACGGTGGAGGAGATGGTGGAGATGGAGGAGAAAATGATGTTGCATTTTGAGTCCACCCAGTGTACTGCCATTCACCCCAACCTTGATTCTCATATTGGGCAGAATCGTCTGAATGAGCATGATACCAATCTTCGTTGTCTACTTGTACTTCATTAGTGTTCATTGGATCATCATTTTGATCTACATTTTCATTTTGTTCACTTTTAGCCTCAATTTCATCTTCATGATCATTTCCATACCCAGCCCGAACAATGAACCTGTAACGTTGCTCTTTAGGAACCCACATATGACCCATCAAGCTAAGCATATTTTGTTGGAAAAAGTTGTTTTCAGAAATAGGAACCAAAGGAATTCCTTGAAATACAATTTGAGCCTTGTTGATGATTGCTTGAGTGATGGAAGAATAAGCAAGAGCAACACCTTTCTTTTCCTTAAGGGCAAAAACGCGACTCGCAAAATAGTGAGGCCAATTAACTTTCACCTTATTCTGGAGAATGTATATGAGATGAACTTCAAACATGTCAATGCGAGAGAACCCACCTTTCTTAGGACTAAGATTGTGTGAAATAATCCAATAAAGAATTCGATTGGTGGGATTGACCTTTCCAGTGGTAATGGATGAAGGAAACAACTCAGTGTTAACAACATCCTCAATGAAAGGTTCTTTTAGCATCCCATTCAACTCTTTAGGAAATTCATAGTTGTCAACATGATCAGAATCAGTCATCAGTATACTAGGAGCAGTAAGATCAATTTTGAATAGGTCTTTCCAAACTTGTGCATTTACCGCATACATATTGTCACCCATTCAAAAGTTAAACTCAAAAGCCTTGAATTTTCCAACTAAGCCAGCATAAAACATCTGAATCATATCCTCATTGTATTCAATTTAACAAGATAAGAAAGTATTGATTTCTTGAAAATCAATCAATTCGATAATATGAGGAATTGACATTTGAGAAGCAGTTCTTTTTTAATACACATATTGAGGAATAACTTTCCTACTCTTAAACTTTCTATCATAAACTTCAGTGAGATCAAATGGAAGTAGTGATAGAGCATTTACCGATAGTGATGATTGAGAAGAAGAGCCCCTCAAAGTTCTTTTTCCAGTAGCCCTTGTTGCCATTGATGAAGACTTGGAGAGGATGAAGAAATTTTGGGGTTTTAGAGTTCTTGAGATAATGAAGAGTTCTTGAGAGAATGTGAAGAAAAATATGATAAAGATGAAAGAAATGTGTGATAAAGATAAATTTATGCAAAGAAGATGATTAATTCACATAAAAGCACTTAAAACACATTAATTTTTCTGGTCAAAGTACGTGTGAGCCGACCTACGGAAGATGAAATGCAGCAAAACACGTATTTCAACACACATAGGACATCACAACAGACAATGAGTCGACTCAATCACTTTAATGAGTCGACGCATTTTAAAATTTGAAGTGAGTCGACTCACTAGGTTGAAGAGGTCGACGCAAAAGGATTCATGAGTCGACGCGTTGGTCGACCTGTTGGGACCCGAGCGTTCAAGCAAATATTACACCTCAATTTTCAAGAATTTCGCTCAAAAACTACATAATATCATACTATAATGCATTCTAGTGACATACACATTAATATTTCAACATATTGAACAATATAAGAGATAAATAACAACAAGAACAAGAACATACTCACTATTGATTCCTTTATATCAAAGATGACACACAAATATACATAGATCAACCATGTTAATTGAGTAAAAAGAATGATATTACCTCTCACTTATGAAAATGTAAGACGAATAACCAAATAGAAATACTTCAAGAAGACTAGTAGTTAGTGAAACAATATATTAACTCAAGTAATAATATATGATGAACAAATTCAAGATTAAGATCGATCAGAAATATCGAGAACACCAAGTTCCCTACGAATATGAAAGAAAGGCTATGTGGCAAGTGGTTTTGTAAAAATATCGGCAAGTTGATTTAAACTTTCAACGTGCTCAAATACCACATCTCCTTTTTCTACATGATCTCTAAGGAAATGATGGCGAATTTCAATATGCTTAGTGCGTGAGTGTAAGATTTGATTTTTGGTAAGATTTATTGCGTTAGTGTTGTCACATAATATTGGAATATTTTTTAGATCTATGTTGAAGTCGAGCAATTGTTGTTTTAGCCATAAAATTTGAGCAGAAAATTTTTTGGCCGCAACATATTCCGCTTCCGCAGTTGATAAGGCAACAAAAACTTGCTTTTTGCTATGCCAACTTACAAGAGAGTTAGAAAAGAAGTGACAAGTGTCACTAGTGCTTTTCCTATCAACTTTGCAATTGGCAAAGTCAGAATCAGAAAAACCTACCAAAGAACAATCACTACCCTTGGGATACCAAAGTCCAAACTTAGAAGTACCACAAAGGTATCTAAGAATGCGTTTAACGGATTTTAAATGTGATTCCTTAGGGAAAGATTGAAATATAGCACACATGCAAACACTAAACATTATATTCGGAAGAGATGCGGTAAGATAAAGAAGAGAGTCGATCATACCTCTATACCTTTTTATGTCCACGTCCTTACCATTTTCATCACGATCTAAACTTGTTGCCGTTGGCATGGGTGTATCAATAGGTTTTGAATTTGTCATATCAAACCTCTTGAGAAGATCATTACAATACTTTGTTTGACTTATGAAAGTTGTCTAATTTGAAGTCCAAGAAAGTAATTAAGCTCCCCCATCATACTCATCTCAAATTCACCTTGCATAGAACTTGAGAACTCCTTGAACAATTTCATGTTAGTAGATCCAAAGATAATATCATCTACGTATACTTGAACTAAGATTGAGTGATTTCCTTCTCGTTTAATGAAAAACATAGTATCAACCTTTCCTCTTGAAAAACCTTGATTTATCAAAAATTTACTTAGACGCTCATACCAAGCTCTAGGAGCTTGTTTGAGACCATACAAGACACATTTTAGCTTGTAAACATAGTTAGGATTTTCATGATTTTCAAAACCGGGAGATTGACAAACATACACTTCTTCATTTATGTATCCGTTAAGGAAAGCGCTCTTTACATCCATTTGATATAGCTTAAAATTATGTGAGCATGCAAATGCAAGCAAAAGGCGTATAGCCTCAAGTCGGGAAACAGGAGCATAAGTTTCCTCATAATCTATGTCTTCCTCTTGGTTATACCCTTGAGAAACAAGACGGGCCTTGTTGCGAGTAATAATACCGTTTTCATCCATCTTGTTCCTAAACATCCATTTTGTGCCAATTACTCGATGACCTCACAGAGGTGGAACAAGGTCCCAAACCTCATTTCTTTTGAACTGATTAAGTTCCTCTTACATAGCCAAAAACCAATTTTCATCGAGTAAAGAATCTTTGGAGTTCTTAGGCTCAATTTGAGAGACGAAAGCATAATGAAAACAAAAATTACTTATCCTTGATCGAGTGGTGACTCCCTTTGAGATATCTCCAAGAATATTGTCGATGGGGTGATCTTTAGAAGTTTTCCACTCTAAAGGTTGATTATTTTGAATTGATGCATGATCTTCATCTTTGATTTCAGATCCTTTATCTGGCTCCTTCTCAACTATATCCGGATTGGGTTCAACAAGAGACTTTTCTTGATCTTTAACAATCTCTTCAGAAGAAGCACCTACACCAATAATACAATTACCTTTTCTGACAACTTTTAGACAAGATTCATCAAAAGATACATGCACAGACTCTTCAACAATAAGTAATCTCTTGTTGTATACTATATAAGCTTTACTTGAATTAGAGTATCCAAGGAAGATACCTTCATCCGCTTTTGAGTCAAATTTTCCAAGATTTTCTTTACCATTATTTATCACAAAAAATTTACACCCAAAAACATGGAGATGAGATACATTTGGCTTCCTACCTTTTAAAAGTTCATAGGGTGTTTTATTTAGAATAGGTCGAATAATTACCCTATTCAACACATATTATGCAGTACTTATAGCATCGGCCCAAAAATATTTAGGAAGACCACTATCATTGATCATAGTTCTTCCTAACTCCTATAACACACGATTTTTACGTTCCATAACACCATTTTGTTGCGGAGTTCTAGGAGCAGAAAAATTATTTTCAATTCCATGTTTTTCACAAAACTCTTCAAAAAGATGATTTTCAAATTCACCTCCATGGTCACTTCGAATTGTTATAATGTTAGTGTTAAGTTTGTTTTGAGATAGCTTGGCAAATGTTTCAAATGTCGAGAAAGTATCACTTTTACTTGCTAAGAATATTGTCCAACAAAATCTTGAGTAGTCATCCACAATAACAAAACCATAATAATTTCCTCCTAGACTTTTGATTCTAGATGGACCAAATAAATCCATATGTAGAATTTCAAGAGGTCTAGTTGTGGAAACTATGTTTTTGGATTTAAAAGATATCTTTGTTTGCTTTCCCATTTGACAAGCATCACAAAGATGATCTTTAGTAAATTTTATTTTAGGTAAACCAACAACTAAGTCTTAGGAAACAATTTTGTTGAGCAAATCAAAGTTAATGTGTGCTAAGCGTCTATGCCAAAGCCATGAGTCATCACTTTTAAAGACATAGCAACATGATTTGAAAAATTATTAAGTTAATACCCTAGTATGGTGAAGTCAGTATCTTACATTGACCAAAAGTAATTCATAAAATTATGCACCAAAGTGTCAAAATAATTCACTCAATGATCAAGATAACAAGGTATGATCGCCGAAAAACAACCTCACAAAGTGGATTCAAAATGGCACCCAAAATCATGAAAAAAAAATTCTCAAGTAGCATCAAAATGTCATATATTCCCGTGGTTAATCATACACAAAAGATTTGTTTCACACCTATTGGGAAAAATTACTTTTGGTCCCTTATGCTAAAACAATGTCTTTTGGAACAACTTGGAATCAAAAATCCAAATTAATTACTAAAACCATCCAAATCTGGAATAAAAAATTATACAAAATTAATTAAGAGAATAAGGATCACTCATGAATTTTCCAGAATTTTATCACAATCGAAACTATTTTTAATAATTTCAACGAAACGAGCAAAAAAATGGTGATTAAGGGAAAATGCGAGGAAAGCAAATTCTATCATGCATAACCTAATCCCTAAGCTTCGATATCGTCACATATTATCATAAATAAAAATTAATCCAGTGCCTCAGTTGGGTGGGCTTAATATGTAACTTAAACTATATGATCCTAAGCCACATACCAACTAGAATGAGGCATTAAAGTTGAGATTTCTTACTTGATCGAAGTGATGATTCTTCACATAAGAGAAACCCAAAAAATTCATGTAAGATCTTGTAATCCACAATAAGCAAAATAAATGCTTAGTCTTCCATAATGAATCCATAAAGAACCACCGCCATCGAAAACTTAAAAATCCTTGCATAAACTCACCAAAATCATTAGAAACCACAATGAGGTGCAATCGGAAATTGAACCTATGTGTCACAGCTCAAAACCAAACACACTAATGAGCATATGAGTCATGCACGTGCATTAGAGCACATGTTTCAAAACATGGCAGCAATTATGCAATAACATAAATCACATGCAAACCCAAACCTAAATCATGTTCATGGATTATGTAATGAAGGAGAAAAGTGCAATTTAAGATGGAGGATACTTGCTGGAAATGGGCAAAAAGGTAGTTACGGGTTTGATGTTCATAGAGGTATAGTTTTGACCAAAGGAGAACATTGAGAGAATAATTATCATGTGAAAACACTCATGAAATTCAATCAACAAAAGGTAATTGAATTCACACATGAGAAATCAGATTTTGCAAGTTCTTAATTAATTATTTCAAGAACTAATTAACTCATCCCAATTCACTATCAATTAATCAAAAACACTTTAATTATTCAAGAATATTCAACAAAAAATTCTCAACTTAATGATAAAATCAATTATTTTACTAACCAAAAATCAAAATATCAAGAGACAATTACCGAATGAAGAATTGAAACGAAGTCGCGAAGACGGAGGTAGTGAGGTGCGCGAAAATTCAGGCAGAGAGAGGCGGGGCGCGCGGTGGCCGGAGGTGATGATCCTTGATTGTGTTCTTGAGATTTGATGAATCTTGATGAACAAATTGAGAGAGCTTCAAAATCACGAGTCTTGAACTTATTTTGAGTGAAAATCCATTTTTTGAGTGTTTGTGAGAATTAATGAGAATGGAAGGGAAAAGAAATTCAAAATTGAATATATAGTGGCAAGGGAATTGAGGCTTTGTCGTAAAATCCGAACATATTGACAGCTTAATAAAAAATAAACCCCAGCTCATTGCTAATTTTCGATTCTGCACTTCACATGAAGTTGTCTGTGACCGATTCGCGGACGCAAAGCTTCGAGAACAGATGCATACGATCCAAATTGAGCGAGTTATGATTTTTTGAATGGCGAGACAAACGTCTTTTTTCAACTTTTTTATCGTCCGCTACTCAGAAATGTGACAAGCTCATGCCTTTCGGAGAAGAATCCCGATTCGACGATGTCAACCAAGTTGTAAATCTATGAATCAGTGATGCAACCCAAAAATAATTGGCATCATATGATAAAAATCGAACGAGTTATGAGATTTACGGTGGTGTGGCGTTCAGCCTTTTTTTCGGTTCAGCACTTCCACTTTGCGAAATAAACCAAAAACGGAAGTCTTCGGAATACCGTTCGAATTCTTGGTTGCCTGTGAACTTTAAGATAAAAATATTTGTGATATTGCGGTTTGAGAACGGACCCGATACAAGACAAATCGACTGAGTTATAATTTTTGCAAGATTGAACACACAGTGAAACACATCATAAAGTTCCTCCGGTAATTCGTATTTTTTGAGTTCTTCCACTGGGTCCTAACCCGAACTCATGAAAGATTAAATTGAAACGGAATATTAGGCCCTGAAATGGCATCAGTTCGAAAAACGAGCCAGAGTTATGAATTTTTTAGTGTCCAAAACTCACCAGTTCAGCATTATTTTTCATTGTTTTAACTCTGAAAATTAGCATATTTGGAGATCTCTCTAAAGGAATTGGTTCTCGGCCCGAACATAGAAGTTGAAGATAATTTCAATACGGAAATTTCGGCATAAGAAATGTTCGAAAATGATGAGTCAGTCAGAAGTTATGCCCTTTTTGAATACCATTTGTCGCTCTCGGGATTTTCATCCTAGTATAAACGCGAAAGTGGCGCGGAAAAGGTAGAGTCGCCAGCCAAGCATTTTTATCCCGAAGGAATGGGAAAGGTAATGCTGCAAAAACCTGAAGAAGAAGGAAAGGACAAGGCCTTGCGAACCAAAGATCTGGGTTCAGGAGTCGGTTACGACCTAGGAAGGTATTAGCACCCCAGATTGTCTGTTGTACCCGACGGGATCCACGCTTGCTTGTTTTGTTTCAAAGGGTGAGAAATAAAGCTGCTGAACAAATGAACTGCTAACTGGTATGAGAATAGAAATAAGAAAGGGAACTGGAAAAAGAGAAAGGGGAAATGTAGGGAAAATAAAGAATGTGCTCGAACGCGCCCTACCCCGCTGCCTACGTACCTCATCGGGAATATGAGGATCAGAGTCGACGTAGTTCGCCTAACTAAAGCGGGAACTATTTGTGTTTTTTATGCGCTGGAACTATGTATGTCTATACTCATGTGTTGCAGGCTCGTCTGGTACGAGTGTGTTTACCTTCTTGCATGCGAGTAAGTCGTCTCAAGTTTGCATTGATAATGAATGAGGTGAGAGAAGAGAATTCCCGCGGGAAAGTCGCTTATTGTTTGTTGTCTGCATTTTAAGAGTTTTATATGAATTTGGCACAAGGAAGTGAATTCAAACTCTTTTCCATGGAATGTGTACTTGATACTACATTCCAAGATGAAATAATAGAACAAACACACCAAGTAAGGAGAATTTATCCAAGACTTGTTCCCAAGGATTAGGGTCTAAGTTCGCTAACATGTTGAACTTTATTACATGTTTTTGTAGCTTTTGAAGAAGTATCTTTTAGATTTTTCTTTGTGAAAATAACCTCTTGATCAGACTTGTACATCATGCTAGACAAGCCTACACTATTCCAAGACGGAATGAATGTAAGTGCCCCATGGAATAAGGATATACACAAGAGATTCTTTCATGCATTTATTAAGTGTTTTTTTTATTTTGTTTGAAAATGAGAGAAGAAGACTCAATAGGCAAAAGGTCAAAGCTAATGGGGGACTAAGACACAACCCTAAGTCATCTTATTATGTACAAAGGTGATCCTATGGTTTGTGAGGTAATCTAAACCTAAGGAAAAGAATATAATGCAACTTACTTCCTAAAGAAGTTAAGTTGATTCTACAAAAGAGGGGGAAATCCTACCAAACACAAGTATGAAAGGTAAAGGAAATTAAATGCATAAAGAAGTAAAAAGAGTAAGTTGTAGGGAACTTACCTCAACCTCCCTACAAAAAAAAGGTTAGTGTTGCATATTATTTAAAATAATAAAGCAAACAAAGTACTAATTAAACCCTAAAGCCTAGGACCTAAACTAAATGCAATGCAAAATTCAGCAACTTTTTACAGCTATTAAATGCACAAACAACTAGGAAAATAATGCTCAACACAAATAGCCTACTGCAGCTAACACACATCATGCAAAGATAGGTGTAAAAAATCACAAACAACATGAACAACATAACAAACAACATACATTTTACAACTACTGTACCAAAAACAGCTGCGAAAATATGAGGCAGATTTGATTATTTATGTTTTTTATGCACAAATGAATGGAATATAATGCAAATACATCACAAAATACGATGAACAAACATCATAAGATATCTCTACACATGATTATGAATTTATTAACATGCACACATGGATTTAATTCACTTATTTAGAGCAAAATGACAAAATGACATGCATACTTTTCAAGTTTGGCACAAATGATTATTTAAGCATAAAGAGTGATCATGCATCATTTCTAGCATCATCAATTGAACATGCATCGGTACTAAAATCCGAATTGAAGCATTTTAGCATGGTGATCAATCAAGTGAATGAAGCAAGCATGTGTACACGTGAAGCATTTGATCATAATCACAAAAAGTGTATTTTTAAAAAGTTGGCATTTATTGCGAACAAATAAAGAAGCAAACATGTACTAACATGCATCTTGACCTGAAGCGGATCATCAACAACTAAATGCAACATGTAAACAAGAAATCAAGATCAAGTGCGAACATGAGAATTTGGAAACTTTGAACAATATGCAACATTTTGATTACGCGCACAAGCATTTGAAACATGTACCGATCACAAAGGTGAAGCAAAACAGAACTTGAAACAATTATTAGCATGCTAACAAAGAAGTTCAAAAATGGTAACAACCTTCACAATTCAATTTAAGCATCAATTCACAATTAAGCACAAAAATCGGAAATGAACGAAACGAGCGTCGAAAGTTGTCGAAACTATGGACACCTATTCCTAAACAGCTCCTAAAAACTCCCTAAAATCACATACTAAAGATCCATGATGATTGGAGGGAGAATTGATATCAAAAAGACAAGAAAAATCAAGAATTTTTCATTCTGGTTCAGTGGTAACCAGTTACTCCCTATGAGGTAACCGGTTACCAGTTCAAAAAATGGAGTTTTTTAGCAAAATTAACACAGGTAACCAGTTACTACCTATGTGGTAACCGGTTACTCTGCAACCAGAATAAAAAATTCTGCATTTTTCTTGGAAAATTTAGCATCAACTTATTCAAATAAGTTCTGACCTAATGCCTATCAATTAAGTACGAAAATTACACTTATATGCCACTATTTAACACCAATTAAAGTCACAAACATATCAAGATTCTAAAGCCTAAAGATCCAAACAATTAAAGCATCAAAAATTAAGAAAACACGATGAACGCGCATAGAGATGAAGAGAGATAAGTTAAAACGAGAAGTGATTGTGAGATTCACCAACCTACAAAGCATAGATTTGCTTTGGTAATTGTTGCAATGTCGAAACGATACGCGATAGGAGAGAAAACCGTAGATTGGAGGCTTCAATCCTTGAATGCGCAAAATAAACGAGGTTGATGAAAAATCTTCAAAAATCACTTTCGTAAGGTGAAAAAACTCCAAAACCGTTGCAACATCTTTGATAATCCGTGAAATGGATGCAAATGGTGGTGGCTTAGCTTCCGATTCTTCAAGTTTCAATGAAAAACTTGAAGAATCTTGATGATGATGAAGCTTTGGTGTGGGTTTTAGGAAATGGGGAAGAATGAGAGAATTGAGAGAAATTGAGAAGGTTGAAGATGAAAAATGCTGAAAATGAATTGTTGTTATGAGGTTTGGAGTGAAAATGGTTTATATATGTGTTAGGTTTGGAGTGAGGCTTGGGTTAGGGGCTAGGCTTGGGGCATTAGGCTTGGAATTTAGGTTAGGAGTTAGTTAGAGTCTCTAGAATATTCCTTGGAATATTCCCTAGAATATTCCTTGAAATATTCCATAGGAAGATGGTAGAAAGTTCTAGAAAATGGTGGAATGCAAGGTAAAGTGGAAAAGTGGAAAAGTGGAAAAGTGGTGGAAATTCCAAGCTAAAAATGTCTCTTTTTTTCCTCCAAATTTACACATGGTAACCGGTTACCTCATAGGTAGTAACCGGTTACCTGACCAAAAAATTGAATTTTTTTTTCTTTTTTTTTTGGTGGGAACTCTTGGATATCCGGCCTCGGTCTTATTCTCTAAGATTATTTTCCTTCTGAGGCCCGGTAGATGCCAAATAACCCCTGATCACATGCCCCGCCTTGACCGATGATGCATGTATTGTATTTATTATTTTATTTCTTTTTATTATGCAATGTATGGAATGATATGCTCAATGACATGAAAAATGAGAGGGCAAATTTTGAGGTATTACACCACTGACGCAGTTTCCCAACGAAACCGAAATTTCGAAAACAATTAATTCCCACTACTTTCCTTGATGAAATGGCTTCTGAGCTGAACATAATAGTTATAGGGAATACCGAGATGGTTCTCACTGTTGAATATCAGGCCAAAATAGTTTTCGAGCGAGGGTTACAATTTTTTCCGAATTGCTCCGCGAAATTGGCGTTCTGCTCAATTTGTTCCGAATTGATTGAAAACTTTCGTTTCTTCTGAGATTCTTGACATGAAAAATTATGCTTGATGACTCGGTGATTATGTATCCTGGAAAAGTACTTTGTGCATGTTCCAAATGGAGAAATAAATGTTCGTTACAGCCTGTGAGAGCTTACCAAAAATGCTTTGGTACTGTCATGATGCATGTATGTGATTATGACCTAACTAGAATGCAAATGAGTGAAGCATAAACCCGTTGAGTATGGTAAAAAATAAGAGGAAAAATTTTGTGGTGCTACACGTGGTTCTGATTAGATAGCGAAGCAAAACTTTTAAAATTAATCTTTTGAAGACTCTGATGACTTGAAGTTCTGAAGACTTAACGTCGGAAGACCAAGTGCCTGAAAGATTCTGTAGACTTACGAGTTCTGAAGATTAAGGTTCTAAATAACTAAGTGTTGAAGACACTAAAGACAATGTTCTATATGAACAAATTACTGAAGACTCTAAGACTTGAAGTTCTTAAGACCATGGGTTTCAAGCCAAGTCCCGAAGTCCTGAAGAACGTAGTTCTATGTGAACAAGTTCTAAAGACTAAAGACTTAGGTTCTCATGAAAACCCAGGTATCATCATCTCTAGCTCATGCTTCATTCATTGATTTATAATCAGAAGCCTCTGAAGTTCAGATGAAAATGTTACCGTTGGCAAGGATAGTACACAGTAAAATAATGTTTTATCCCACTACCTTTCCATATCTTTGAATTGTGGAAAAGGACAATATGTGGTTATACTATTTAATTCTTATGTAACAGATTCCTCAGTAGCCGAATTGGGTTGTAACGGTTCTTTTTGGTTTGGCTATAAAAGGAAAACATCACATGCTTTTTGATGATGTTGATTTCTAATAGAATCCTTGTTGGTTCACAATGGAAATACAACCTGGTTGATTATCCTCAAACTGAATATTTTTCTATATGAAGTAATCAAGGATAAGACCATTTGGTTTATGTGTTGATGTTGAATGATATAACCGAAAGGTTTTTGAACACATATACAACCAAGTTGTCAAATGGTCTTTGAACCATGTTGTTGATGTTGTCATACAATCACAGAAGGTTGATGATAAACAAAGATAACATTGGAACAAGCCACAAAGAGTTTACCTGAATATACAACTCTTCTAGCTGATTACTCTTTGACAACAATCTGCTGAAAGCAGAGAGATCTTGAATTCATAATGTGCTTAACTTCCTATGTTGCAGAAGACTTGCAAAGTTGCAGAAGACAATGAAGATGATCATGGAAGCTCTAGCTACAAATCCACAACAAGACTTTTGTGTAACTAGTGTGATCATAGGATTGAAGAAGAACATGGGTTGCTGTCCAGAAATGTTCTTAAAGTGAATCAAGACGAAAAAGTCCTTCTTGTGCCTCAATGAAGATAAATCTAGCAAAGCTTTTGAAGAAGAAGAAAACTTCAACCTTCAAGTGCTTAATGAAGAAATAACTTGAAGAAGCAGAAGACCACACAATAGAGCAAGAATAAAATGTAATATTCTTAATGTGTATTTAGGTTCTTCTGACGTACTTAAGTGAGTTTACAATCTACTTATTAAGAAGAACAACATTTGTAAACAACCGTTTCCCTGAAGGACCTGGTGAAGGTCAGAACTTTAGGAAGACACAGAAATTAGTTGCTAGTGCATTCATAGAACTATCTGTTATAATGATATGTTATGGAGCTAAGGTTTTGGTGCAGCTCAGAACAATTGGTTCTGGAGCCTGAAGTTGCAACAGGTTGTTGCGTAGTTAGTCATAGTTGTAGGCCGTGCAAGAAGTCATGGCACGTGGTGTTGTGCAGTTAGTCACGACAGGTTGCAGTGCAGGTGCCTCCTCAAGTAGATGTTATACCTGGATTGGATCCCTGAACGGTCTATCTGTGAGTTGATATGAAATCCTAGCAGAGGTTTTGTTGGGTCAATGAACATTATATCTAGTAGGATCCTTGAACGGTTCATTGAGTAACTCACAGTGATGTTGTGAGATTGTAATCATGGATCTTGGTTATAGTGGATTAAGTCTTTTTTTAAGGTGAAATCACCTTGGCGGGCGGACTGGATTAGCTTTAGATGTTCCCAAGTGAATCAGGATATATCGTGTGTTCTTTACTCTTGCTTTATGCTTTACATTCCTTTATGCTTCAGCAACACATTTATAGCATAGCTTGACGCAACTCATCAAAGTGAGAAAAGTATCCAAGAGTGAAAACCTCAATTCAATCTCCCATTCTTATGTTTTTCTCACACCTTCAATATTGTCAGTTGATTTCGCCAAATCAGTTACTTGCTCAAATTTAATCCATTTGGCTACAATTCAATATCCTCTTATTATCATCAACTGATATGAGACTGAAATTGTAAGTGGATTAACTTTCACGTCGAGTGGTTTCAACATACAAGGATCTTTATTTGATACTGTTAAGTGTTTGATATCCATCAATAACAGAACCAGAGCTCTGATACCAATTGAAGTTGTGAGAAAAATAATAGAAAGGGGGGATTGAATTGACTTTTTCACTCTTGGCTACTTTTCATACTTTAATGAGTTGCGTCAAGTTATGATATGCATGCGTTGCGGAAGCATAAAAGAATGTAAAGCATAAAGCAAGAATAAAGAACACACGATATATCCTGGTTCACTTGAGAACTTCTCAAGCTAATCCAGTCCACCTGCCAAGGTACTTTCGCCTTAAATTAGGACTTAATCCACTATAGCCAAATCATTATGATTACAATTGCACAACAACATTGTGACTCACTCAATGAACCATCCAAGGATCCAACCAAATATAATGTTCATTGACCCAACAGAACCTCACCCAGGATTTCTTGAACGACAACCTGTCGTGACTAACTGCATAACACCATGTGTCGTGACTTCAAGCTCCTGAACCAATTGTTCTGAGCTGCACCAAAACCTTAGCACTAGAACATATCATCATAACATATAGTTCTATGAATGCACTACCAACTAATTTTTATGCCTTCCTAAAGTTCTTACCTTCACCCGGTCCTTTAGAGAAAATGTTGTTTACAAAAGTTGTGCTTATTAATAAGCAGATTGTAAACTCACTTAAGTACATCAGAATAACCTAAATACACACTAAGAATATTACAATTTATTCTTGCTCCGATGTGTGGTCTTCTGCTCCTTCAAGTTGCTTCTTCATTGAGCACTTGAAGGTTGAAGTCTTCTTCTTCTTCAAAAGCTTTGCTAGCTTGATCTTCGTATGAGCACAAGAAGGACTTCTTCATCTTGATTCACTTTAAGAACATTTTTGAACAACAACCCATGTTCTCCTTCAATCCAATGATCATGTTGGTAACACAACAATCTTGTTATGGATTTGTAGTTGAAGTTTCCATGATCATCTTCATTGTCTTCTGCAACTTTGCAAGTATTCTACAGCATATGAAGTTAAGCACATTGTGAATTCAAGATCTCTCTGCTTTCAACAGATTGTTGTCAAAGAATAATCAGCTAGAAGAACTGCATATTCAATCAAACTCTTTGTGGCTTGTTCCAATGTTATATTTGTTTATCATTAACCTTATATGATTGTATGATAATATAAACAACATGGTTCAAAGACCATTTGACAACTTGTTAGTGTGTTGTAAATCAACTGTGAAGGTTGTTTTCATTTCAACAGCACGACACTAACAATTCTTGGTTGGATATCAGATTTTCAACATAAGTGATAATCCACAACCAGGTTATATTCCTATTCAAAATACACAACACCAAGGGTCACTATGCCAAACAAGACCTTAGATAACGCTTTTTTTGGCCTTAGACAGCGCTTTAAAGCGCTGTCTAAACCTGCGTTGCTAAAGGTTTAGACAACACTCTATTAGGAACCAACAACTTCAACGCGTGTGGTTGTGCTTCCATTAGGAACCACAACTTCACAAAGCATGTGATGTTTTCCTTTTATAGCCAGATATAAAAGAGTCGTTACAGCCCAATTCAGCTACTGAGGAATCCATTACATGAGGAATTAAATAGTACATCCACATATTATCATTTTCTATAATTCAAAGATAATGGAGAGATAGTGGGATAAAGCATTATCGTATTGTGTACTATCCTTGCCAACGGTAACATTGTCATCTGAACTTCAGAAGATTTTTATTATAAATCAATGAATGAAGCATGAGCTAGAGATGATGATACTTGGGTTTTCAGAGAACTTAAGTCTTTAGTCTTCATAACTTGTTCACATTGAACTACGTTTTTTCAGAAAATTAGCACATGGCTTGAAACCCATGATCTTCAGAACTTCAAGTCTTAGAGTCTTTAGAACTTGTTCATATAGAACATTGTCTTCAGAGTCTTTAGCACTTGGTTCTTCAGAACCTTAATCTTCAGAACTCGTAAGTCTTCATAATCTTTCAGGCACTTGGTCTTTAGACGTGAAGTCTTCAGAACTTCACGTGATCAGAGTCTTCAGAACTTCGTTCTTCAGAAGATTAATTTCATAAGCTTCGCTTCGTTATCTGATCAGAACCACATTCAGAATAACATCCACAAGAGCATTGCCAACATAACATCCCCATCCTTGGATCTTTCTGATTGTATTCAGATTCAGAAGCACACTTGCTTCTTCAACACACTTACGACTAATTTTACACATAGTAACTTCGCATATTAGCATTTTTGTACTCATTCATGATGTTTGTTTGATCTTAATATATATAATATTCATGATTTGCACTTTAACAAACGCCATAACATAAAATGGTTCTTTCATAAATACTCCACTGTTATCATCAAAATATAGAGATGGAATGCAGAGACAACTATTGTTCTTACAGCGCTTGGGCGGAAAAAGACTCAATGGATGAAAAAGGTTCACACTTGGTCGATGAAATTTGTTTGAAAAAAGACTCGCACTTGGGCCATAATTGATTTTGGATAAAAAAAAGACTCGCACTTGGGCAAAGCATGGTTTTGGGTAAAAGACTCGCACTTGGGAGAGAGATGGTTTTGGATTGTTTTTGGTTTGGGTTTGAAAAAGGTCTTGATACTGACAAGTGTTTTGCCTTTTTGAATTGAAAATTGTTTATTTGATGTTTTGAGAAAAGGACTTGATATTGGTCACGAGCTTTGGTTTGAAATGGATTGATGAATGTTTAGTTTATTTTTAAGAGAATGATGAATGCTCGGTAAGACCAAGACGTGTGCCTCAGGGTCGAATATTCAAGATTTTCATGGAATGAATGACTCAAATGTATCATTTTTCATTCAAAGCGTTTTATGAAATTTATTTGCGGACAACGAACGTTTGATAGGACCAAGACGTGTTCCTCGGGGCCGATTGTTCAAGGTTTTGATGGAATACGAAACTCCAATGTACTTTTTTCATTTGATGCGTTTATGAAATTTATTTACAGACGACGAACATTTGGCACAACCAAGACATGTACCTCATGGCCGATTGTTCAAGGTTCTCATGGAATGTGAGACTTCAATGTTTCTTTTGTCAAAGTTTGAATTAAGTGTTTAAGAAACAAAAGAAAGAATAAGTTGTTAATCCAAGATGTATGCCTCGAGGCCAATCATTCGAGGTTTTCATAGAATACGAGACCCTGATGTTCCCCTTCCTTCGGTTTTTTTATAAGAAGATTTGTTAATGTAATGTTTAATTAGGAAAGTGGTTTGATAATAATGAAATGGTGAATTATTTTGAAATCCAACTTGATGTTGATCAAGTATTCAATTCTATTTTTGAAAAGTTGATTTTATGTGGTCAAGTTATTTGATTAATCAATTAACTAAATTTTTCAATTAAAATGAAATTAATAAATTAGTCAAATTAATTAAAAATTAATTAACAAAATTAGTCAATTAAAATAAAACTAATAAATTAATCAAATTAATTAAAAATCCATTAACAAAACTAATTAATTAATTAAGTTAATTAAAATCAATTATCAAAATTAATCAATTAAAATAAATTTAATAAATTAATCAAATTCATTAAAAAATAAATAATAAAATTAATCATTTAAAATAAATTTATTCAATTACTTATAAAAAAATAAAAATAAAAAATTGAATAATATATAGTAAAATAATTATTAAAAATATGAAATAGAAAAAGAGTGGGGCCGCGTGGATCCTGTAACACCCTTTCTACCTCATCACATATATAATACAATTTAATCAAATAATCAGAGTTCCCTCATAAAAGAGCATCACATTTCTCATAACACAAACATCATAAACATCAGATTAGTCCTGTCCCGTAACACGGGTTATAAAATCATGAACATCAAAACAATTTTCAACAATTACGCAGCGGAAAAACAAACTATCACTTTTCGTCTTTAATTTAAAAGAAAATTTCATAATTTAATCCAAAACATCATTAATTCCCAAATCTTCTAAAACAACAGTTAAATCAACTAAACAAAATAAACTCGTAGTTCTCAAGCGAAACCCATCCCGATGTTACTGGACACATAGTAAGACTTCACAACTAACTAAACAAAACGACGTCATACTAACTCTGAGCTAAACCACGCACCGAGCTAACCTTGAGTATATGCAGAATGGCATAATAGACCATCACAAAAGGCAGACAGGATGAGTAAATTCACATTCAATAAAGTAATATAAAAATGAGAATCATAAACATGGATCACAAAACATAATCAATCATCACAAAACTTATTTATACACAACGTCAATTACCTTACATCACAACACAAACTCATTGCAAATCATGATATGTCATTTAGAATGAATATGCAATCCTCTTATTATGCATCTGGTACCGAAACATCCTCATGGATGGACACTGTGCCATCAACCCTCCACAAGGAGCACATCATAACATCATATCACTTTAATCCGCATTATGGGATTGAAGCTACCAACGGACCAAAAGTCCCCTCATAATTATGCCATGAATGCAAGAGGCAATATAAACACACCCCATTAAAACATCATAAGCATTGAATCTGCATTCATCGTCAATCATCATACTATTCTCTCATCTAACATCTTCCTCTAAGTCATGTCATCATACCTCACAGGCTCATAAAACAACCCAAATCATCATACATCATTTTTTCACAAACTCCTACGCATATAGCTTTTAAACACCACATAAACTTCACTAAATCATCATAACATCTTATGGAAACAAGTTACATCAATTAAATAATTTTTTAGAATTAAAATAATTTTACAAAACATGTCAGGTCTCGCTAAGAGAGCTACTCCCCTCGCTAAGCGACTAACTCTCGGGTTAGAGAGTTCCAAAATCTTCACTCGCTTGCTAAGCGAGATGTAGCTCGCTAAGCAAGTTGTAGCTCGCTAAGCGAGCATCGCGATTCCTAAAAAATTTATGCGATCTCAGAATCACCCTTTTGCAACAAATACCCCCCCCAAAAAAAAAACAATTTTTAGGAGCACAACAGAAAATCATTAATCCTCTTCACATACATCATGGTATTATCAAACACACCATATAAATCATTATTTATCATCAAATTCATCATAAATCATCATCATATAGAAAATTCATCAATAAAATCCCATAACCCTAAGACTTTACCTCAAAACCCCAAATCGTATCTCTACATTACACTACCGAACAAAATTACTCCATATACCTTAGGTTTCATGAATTCTTTTGATAACTTCTCGCAAAACCTCAAGCCTTCAACCTCTAGCTTTTTCTTCAGACCTCTCCATCTTTTCTCCCAAAGTATGATCATACCAAATGATCATACTATCCAAACTTTACCCTCTTAGTCATTCTTACCCTTAGGACCTCATTAGTCTTTTCCTCTTTTACCCTCACTTAACCTTTACCAAAAGAATATATTATACTTATCCTCTAAATCTTTTTATTTAAATTAATTTCTCTCAATTTAATTAAATAAAATCACTATACTTAATATCCTAATATTATTAAAATATTAAGTCACACCCATGCCTCCACAAAACATCAAATCATCAATAATTCATCAAAATTCAAAACAATCACATCAATTAAATCAAAATCAACTTTGGGTGTTACAACTCTCCCCCACTTAAGAATTTTTGTCCTTGAAAATGTACCTGAAACAAACAGCATCAGATATGATTCCTTCAACTGATCTTCACATTCCCAAGTCCAACTATCACTAGCTGGTCCACCCCACAATACCTTCACTAAGGTAATCTCTTTACCCCTTAATGGTTTCATCTGTATACCATCTATTCGTATTGGCGAAACTTCCATAGTTAGATTATCCCTTACTCGAACATCATCTATCTGAATCACATGCGACGGATCTGCAATGTACTTCCTCGGCTGTGACACATGAAACACATCATGCAAATTTGCAAGTGACGGTGGTAATGCAATTCGATATGTTACCTCTCAGGCCCTTTGAGAAATCTGATACGGCCCAATGAAACACGGAGTGAGCTTTCTAGACTTCAAAGCTCGCCCGACACCAGTCACTGGAGTAACCCTCAAGAACACATGACCTCCCCCTTGAAATTCAAGTTCCTTCCTCCTCTTATCATGATAACTCATCTGACGACTTTGTGAAGTCTTCATTATTTCTTGAATCATCTTAATCTTTTTCTTCGTCTCCTACACAATCTCAGGTCCGAGTACAACACTCTCGCCTGATTCATACCAACACAATGGAGTCCTACATCGCCTCCCATACAATGCTTCATACGGAGCCATACCAATGCTTGCATGAAACTATTGTTATAAGTAAACTCAATCAACGAAAAATGACTATCCCACGCTCCTCCATGATCCAACACACAAGCCCTCAACAAGTCCTCTTAAGATTGGATAGTTTATTCTGTTTGACCATCCGTCTGTGGATGATAAGCAGAACTCATCCTCAACTTGGTTCCCAAAGCATTTTGTAGACTGTTCTAAAATCTCGATGTAAATCGCATATCTCTATCCGACACAATACTCGAAGGCATCCCATGCAACTTCACGATCTCATCACTATATATATATATATATATATATATATATATATATATATATCTGCTAACTTCAACATAGAGTGATTAATCTTCATCGGTAAGAAATAAGCCGACTTAGTTAATCGATCAACAATCACCCAAATGGAATCATTTCCCTTCACCGTTTTTGGAAAACCTGTCACAAAATCCATAGAAATTCTATCCCATTTCCATTTCGGAATACTCAACGGTTGCATCGTACTAAAGGCTTTTGATGTTCAATCTTCGATTTCTGGAAAACCAAACAAGCATACACAAACTCCGCAACATCTTTTTTCATACCTGGCCACCAAAATAATTTTTGTAAGTCATGATACATATTTGTAGCACCAAGATGAATACTCAACCTACTTTGATGTCCTTCTTCTAGAATACTCTTCTTCAACTCTAGAATGTCAGGAACACACACACGATCTCGAAACCTCATCATACCATTTTCATTAATTCGGAACTCTCCTCTGTTACCTTGGTTAATCAAATTCATTTGATCAACCAACTTCAAATCTAATTGGTGTCCTATTCGGATCTTTTCCATAATGTCATTAGTCAATTTTAGCATACCTAGTTTCACACTCTCAGATGTAGTCTCACACAACAAAATCATGTCTCTGAACTGTTCAATCATCTCGAGTTATTTCACCATCATCATCGACATATGCAAGGCCTTCCTACTCAAAGCATCAGCAACCACATTAGCCTTACCAGGGTGGTAACTCAAATCAAAATCAAAGTCTTTCAAGATCTCTAACCATCTTCTCTGCCTCATGTTTAGTTCCTTCTGATCAAACAAGTATTTCAAACTCTTATGATCGCGGAACACCTCAAATCTAGACCCAAAAAGATAGTGTCTCCAAATCTTTAACACGAAAACCACGGATGCCAATTCTAAGTCATTGGTAGGATAATTCCTCTCATGAACACGTAAAGTTGTCTAGAAGCATAACAACTACTTGACCAGTCTACCTCAACACTCCACCAAGACCCATCTTCAAAGCATCACAATATACTACAAAAGATTCTTTTAGATTAGGAAAAATCAATATTGGAGAAGTCGTTAACCTCTTCTTTAACTCAACAAAACTCTTCTCGCATGCAATGTCCCACAAATAAGCCTGGCCCTTTCGAGTCAAGTGAGTCAGAGGCAATTCCAACTTGGAAAATCCTTCTATAAACTTTCGGTAATAATCGGCCAAACCCAGAAAACTTTTGACCACAGTAGCAGACTTCGGAGTATCCCGCTTCAATAAAACATCAATCTTCGAAGGATCCGCTACAATTCCACCACTAGAAATCACATGTCCAAGGAAACTCACTTCCTTCAACTAGAACTCGCACTTTGACAACTTAGCATAAACCTTCTTCTCTGTCAACACTTGTAATACAATCCTCATATGTCTTTCATGTTCTTTTTCTTACTTTGAATAAATTAGGATGTCATCAATAAAAACCACAACAAACTTATTCAAATACTCATGAAAGGTTCGATTCATATACTCCATGAATACACCAGGTGCATTGGATACACCAAAAGGCATCACAGTGTATTCATGGTGACCATACCTCGTTCTAAAAGCTGTCTTCGGAATATCATATGCCCTTACTTGGATCTGAGGATAACCCGATCTCAAATCAATCTAATTAAACACGCAAGACCCTACCAATTGATCCATCAAATCATCAATCCTCAGAAGCAGATATTTATTCTTAATAGTCACCTTATTCAATTGTCGATAGTCGACACACAACCTTATGCTACCATCCTCTTTCTTAACCAATAACACTAGAGCACCCCACGAAGAAACACTTGCACGAACAAATTTCTTCTCAAGAAGATACTCAAGTTATTTCTTCAACTCACTCAATTCTGAAGCTGACATCCGATATGGAGCCATCGACATTGGACTAGTACCTGGTACCAAATCCACTACAAACTCTACTTCACGCTCTAGAGGCAAATCATTAATGTCATCCGGAAACACATCAAGAAATTCGCGGATAACAGGTAATTCGACACTCACATGTTCACGGTCAACCTGCAATTCCGCAAACAAAGCAAACATCTGAGCTTCATCTTCTAGTAGTTTATCCATTTGCTTCGCGGATAAAAACATCAACTCCCCACAATCACCAAACTCTGGAAACTTGATGACTCGATTTTGTATAGTTTATTTCGGTTCATTTTCGCATTTCTTATTGTAAATTTATCGATATTTTATTGTTTTATTTGTTATTTGCTTATGTTTCTCTTTGTATTATCTTGACAGGTGTTTAATCGGCAAGTATGGAAAAAGGAGCAAAAACAGAGCTAAAGAGTGGAGAAAAAGCAACATAATTGCAAGTTCTGCTTCCCCTAGATGAATGGCGTTCGCCATTTTCTTTTCCTAGGGGAATGGTGTTCGCCATTGCCCCAAAAAGGAGGGAAAATTGGATTTGAACAAATGGCGTTCGCCATTTGCATACGGCGTTCGCCATTATGCGCGTGAGCAGTTTTTCAGCAGCAGTTTGGCAGTTTTGCTCCATTTCAAATTCAAATCGTCCCAGACTTCTTAGAGCCAAATTTCTTCTATAAATAGACCCTCAAAGGTCTGCATTTGGATCTGGAATTTTCACGGAAGCGCTGCCAAATTTCATTTAGAATTAAGCATATATTCTCAGTTTCAAAGCAGCAATTACTCACATTGAGGAATTGCTGCAACTTTGTATTTTCTATTTCCTTATACTGCTGTATTACTTCAAGTATCAATACAAATCTTGCTACAATTTTATTATTCGAGTTCAATTCCATTTACCGCATTTTACAGGTTCTTTATTTATCACTTTATTATTATTGTTATCGTATTCTATATTGTTATCATATTCTATATTGTTATCATAATCTATAATTGTTCAAGCATGTTGTCCTTAATTATGTTTATCATGTTTAGTTTGCTTATGTTTAATTACATATCTAGTTAAATTGTCTTGAGCCCGTAGTTTGAGGATCGTCGTATCGACGGGACTTTGTAGGATAACCGACACTAATTTTAATGCCTGAAATTTTGGTTTTGTGCTCTAAGATTAATTTAGGTAGTCTTGCCGTGAGAGCGAGAGGTTGCTTACCAGCATTTTGTCACGAGAGTTAGAAATGCACTAAGACGAGTCCAATAGAGCGAGAGTTTGAGGTACGCGTCAGATAGTAGGCACATGACACTGGAACCTAAACACAACGAGAGCGCTTTAGGTATTTCATTTCGATCTTATCCATCTTCAAAAAGACGTCCTTTAATTACCGAGCGAGCGAGAGCAAAATCTTGGGGTTATCGGTCGTGGCTCGGTCAATAGCGCGAGAGTGTGAGATCGGATCTTTAGGTTGGTATTTTTGTCAGAACAACTTCAGCTTTCATTTCAGCCTCGGATCTTATAGAGTCCCTAAGAGTCCCGTAAATCATTCTACGGTCTCATTTTCCCTTATTTGTCTTAAACCTTTTTATTTTAGTTATTTCTTTATCGTTTTTATCTGTGACAATCTCTAGCCTTAGCTTCGCACCGCAACGATAAATTATAATAGTTTGACATTGGTCTCTGTGGTTCGGCAATCTTTTGTATTACTTCGATAGATCCGTGCACTTGTGGAGCAATCAAAACTCCACCATCTTTGCATAACAATTGATATGCACAAAGTTGAACTCCAACCAGTTCATACCAAGTACGACATTCATATGAGGTAAGGGTAAACACACCAAATCCATCAAGAAATATTTACCATAAATGGTCATAGGTCATTTCAAACACACACGGTTAGTCGTAACTGAACCGTCAGCAGACATCTCTATCAACATATTACCATTCATAACAGTCAAAGGCAAATTCAACTTGGTCACACACTCAAACGAAATAAATGAATCAGTAGAACCAGTATCAATTATAGCAACCAACTCAACATCGTTAATAAAACAAGTACCTCGAATTAAGTAATCCTTCTTATGAGCTTCTGAGCCACTCAAAACAAACACTCTGTCGGTAGTCTGAGCAGCAGTAGCAGTCTTCTTCGGTTTCTGACACTGAGTACTGATATGTCCCTCTTCACCATAATTGAAACAAGTTGGTCCTGCATTTAGACACTCATCCTTCATATGACCCCTTTTACCATATTTGTAACATCTAATCATTGTATTAGTGCACACATCAGACTTGTGACCCGCTTCTCCACACTTATAGCACTTGATAGGAGTGGAACCCACTCCCTCACTTGGCTTCTCCCCACCAGTAACCTTCAGCTTCCCTTTGTTAGTTGGACTCGCATAAGGTTTCCCTCGAAACTGGCCCTTCTCTTTCTTATCACTCACTTGCTTATAGTGAGCAGATTGAGCTCGACTATCCTCATCGTAGATTATACTCCTGTCCACTAAGTCAACATACTTGTGGATCTCCTGACACCCAATCCCCTGCTTGATCTCTAGTCTCAGCCCATTCTCAAACTTCAGGCACTTGGAAAACTCAGCATCATCACGGTGCTAGTGAGGATAAAACTTCACTAGCCTCTCAAACTTGGCAACATACTCTGCCACTATCATGCTTCCCAGCTTCAGCTCTAAGAATTCAACCTTTTTCTTGCCACGAGCATCCTCAGGGAAGTACTTACTCAGAAATTCCCTCCTAAACACATTTCAATTTATTGCATCCCCAACTCCTTCCAATCTATGACGGGTATTATCCCACCAATCCCTAGCCTATTCATCCAGCATGTAGGTGCCAAACTGCACCTTATGAGCATCAGAGCACGCCATAGTCCTGAAAATCTTCTCAATTGCCTTAAGCCACTTATGCGTGCTCTTCGGTTCATGAGTACCCTCAAAATTTGGCGGATTATTCCTCTGAAATACCCCCAAGGCATGAAACTCATCGCGAACATTGTTATGTGTCGTAGCCTGAGAAAGTGCAGTTATTGCATCTTCTAGAGCATGATTCACAACCATTATGCAAATCACCAACAATGTCAGAAGAACAACTCAACCACACTACACTTATATGCAATAACTTACACAACTAACAAGGACGCGACACGACCCGACCGGACAGACTGACCTACTCTGATACCACTAATGTAACACCTTTTCTACCCCATCACAAATATAATACAATTTAATCAAATAATCAGAGTTCCCTCATGAAAGGGCATCACATTTTTCATAACACAAACATCATAAACATCAGATTAGTCTTGTCCCGTAACACGGGTTATAAAATCATGAACATCAAAACTATTTTCAACAATTACGCAGCGGAAAAACAAACCATCACTTTTCGTCTTTAATTTAAAAGAAAATTTCATAATTTAATCCAAAATATCATTAATTCTCAAATCTTCTAAAACCACAGTTAAATAAACTAAACAAAATAAACTCGTAGCTCTCAAGTGAAACCTATCCTGGTGTTAATGGACACAAAGTAGGACTTCACAACTAACTAAACAAAACAACGTCATACTAACTCCGAGCTAAACCACGCACTGAGCTAACCTTGAGTATCTGCAGGATGGCGTAATAGACCATCATAAAAGACAGACAGAGTGAGTAAATTCACATTCAATAAAGTAATATAAAAATGAGAATCATAAACATGGATCACAAGGGGTGGAAGTAGGCCAGGTTGCCGACAGGGGCCTATTAAGGCTTTTCAAAAAGACTATTTAGTTAAATATGCTAGACTTGGGCTTTTAGAAAAGCCTATTAGGCCTGATAGACCGGCCTGTTTAATAGTACATAAATTATATATATATATATATATATATATATATATATATATATATATATATATATATATATATATATATATATATCACTAATTATAAATAATCTAAACACCAAAAGATTTCAAATAAATAAAGGATAGCATTTATATATTTTTTAAATGAATTCTAAGAGCATGTACATACAATATCAACAAAAAAAGAAGTTTAAAGGTTTGGTGAGTGGTGACTTGGTCTAAATTAATAATAAAAGTTTTGAAACAATAAAATAATAATTAATGAAATTGTAACTTTGTAAGTAAATGAAGAGACTTTTTAATAAAGTAAATGATTATTGTTCTTTTGAAACGGTGGAACAGTAAGTTAAAAGGCAATTCACAACACAATTTACTAAGCATTAAAAAAAGAAGAAAACTAAATACATGTGTTCAAAGAAGAAAGAAACACAAGTTATTTGTTCCTCTTCATATTCTCCACCACCATTCTATCCTCATCAGTCATTTAATTAAGAACACAAAGAGACTCCTTTCCACATCAATCATCTACGCTGCCGTTGTCATCTAACATTGTCGTCACCATCGTTTGCTAGGTAACGTAATATTTCTTTCCATTTTTTCTTCCATTTTTTCTCAACATTGGTTGATAAATATTTGTAGGTAACAGTGTGATTTTCATTTTGTTGTTCCATTAAGTTGATACATAACTAATATATATTATTAGGAAATAAGAATCTTTGAATTAATTGTCAATGGAGTCAAATGTGAAATACCTTGTGTTTTGTGGTTTTAGCTCAAAATTGTGGCTATTTTTTTTGTTGAAATATTTTTTAGGTATGATTTGGTTAAAAAAAATTAGGTTTTTGTTTGAAGTTAAAATTTCCTTCCTAGATTTGAATTTAAAATACTTAGACAAAGTTACTCTCCATCATCACTGTATTCTAACACAGACTGTATTATATCACAGAGCCCCTTTCTATTTTTTCAATTTCATTTCTCATAACTCTTTCTACAATTTTCCAAATTTTTAGGTTTGAAAAATGCCTTCATCCAATGCCACTCCTGCTATAGAAAATGACAATGTTCTAATAGATTCAAGTCAACCAGAGCATAACACACAAGTCAATGAAAATGACAATGATCTCGTGATTGAAGATTCAATCCAAAAGAGGAAAAGGAAAAAAACTTATGTTGTTTGGAATGACTTTGACGAAGTTGAAATTGAAGGAGGTGTGAAAAAGGTTGTTTGCAGATACTGTAAATTCCAATTTGCGACAGGTGGGCTAGGGGATAGCACCAGCCATTTAAAAAGACATTATAAAATTTGTATGCAAAGGAGTCTCCACATGGCTAAAGCGAAAAAGCAAACTCTTATTCCTTTTCAACCTTCTAATCAAGGTAATCCATTTATGAGTCATGGGGATAGATATACAAATGAAAAGATGAGAGAAATTATTGCAACTGCAATTACGGTGCATGAACTCCCATTTAGTGTTGTTGAGGATGAAGTATGGATGTGGGCTTTTCAATATGCGAACTCAGATTTTCATAAAATTGGTCGTAAAACAGCAAGAGCAGATTGTTTGAGAATATACGAGGAAGAGAAGAAATTTTTGAAGGCTTTATTGAGAAACATTGGGAAAATTAGTATAACTACTGATATGTGGAGATCAAGTCACCAAGTAGCTGAATATATGGTTATCACTGGCCATTTCATTGATTCTGGATGGAAACTCCAAAAAAGGGTGTTGAGTTTTGTGAAAATTCCTGCTCCAAGGCGTGGGATTGATGTCGCTGATGCAATTTTCAAGTGCTTGAAATATTGGGGAATTGAGAGTAAGATATTTTTAGTTTCAGTCGACAATTCTTCTTACAACGATTCATGCTTAAAAAGTTTAAAAGACGATTATCCACTAAGTAGAATGTTAGTTCTTGGTGGGGCATTGTTTCATGTTAGATGTTGTGCGCATGTACTAAACTTGTTAGTGCAAGATGGCCTTAGCCAAATTAAGGATGTCATTGGAAAAGTTCGTGAAAGTGTGAAATATATTAACCATAATGATGCAAGATTGAAAGCTTTTTGTGACGTTGTTGAGCAAAAGGGGCTTAAAGATAGGAAGTTCATACTTGATTGTCCAACAAGATGGAATTCTATGTATCACATGTTATCTGCTGCATTGAAATTCAAGATTGCATTTCCATCTTATGAGGAAAGAGAGCCACATTTTAAATATTCACCTTCAATTGAAGATTGGGACAATGTTGAGAAAGTTTGTCAATTTCTTGAAGTGTTTAATCTTGTCACTCTTGTTATATCAGGTAGTGAGTACCCTACTTCTAATCTATATCTTGCAGAAGTTTGGAGAGTGAAACAAGTAATTGATAATGCAGCAGAAGATACAAATTCTTTTATGAGAAAAATGGCAGCTCCTATGAAATTAAAGTTTGACAAATATTGGGGGGAATGCAATTTGTTGATGGATATTGCTAGTGTCTTGGACCCCAGGTGCAAATTGCATACTATTGATATATGTTTTCCTTTGATATATAAAGCTGAAGTTGCTCAAGAGAATATAAAGAAGGTGAAGAATTCATTGGAAGAGCTATATGCTGAATATGTTTCTCTAAGTCTGCAAGATTCATCTTCTAATGAAGTTCATACTAGTGGCATCAATTCATCATCATCTTCAACACAATCTCAATCTCTAGTCATCACTGGATTTGACCGAATCATGAGCATTGTGCGTGAAAAGGAAGTTGTTCCCGCAGTGAAATCAGAATTACAAACTTATCTTGATGAAGGTGTTTACATTCCCAATGGAGATAATAGCCTTTTTAGTGCATTGGAGTGGTTCAGGAACAATAGTTTACAATATAAGATCTTATCAAAGATGACAGCTGATATTCTAGTTGTTCCAATCTCTACGGTGGCCTCAGAGTCTACTTTTAGTGCCGGAGGCAGAGTTATCGATGAATATCGCTCTAAACTAAATGAGGAATCCATCGAAGCACTTATTTGTGGTGGAGATTGGCTTCGTCACAAGTATAACTTGAAACAAAAGTCAAAGGTTAAAACTTATTCTTTCTTCTTATTTTCACATTGTTTTTGTAAAATTCTTCTTATAAGTATAATTTTTAAATTTATTATAATTTTTAAATTTTATTATGTTATTTTGAAGGGGGGGGGGGGGGGCTGAACAACGTGAGGAGATAAATTTGAAGATTTGAGTCCATTTATGTTTAATGGTGTTTAGTTTGTTGCATATTTGTTAGTTTATTGCAGCATGATTTTCTTATATTATATTGTCATATAATTTCAAAGAATAGTTGTAGCTGGAGGAATATATGATGGTTAATAGACTAGTATGCTCAAACCAATATGCTTACCGAACTTGACTTCACTTCAGTCTAGAGTTTTTGTTGTAGTTTATTTATCTTTGTCTTTTTCCTTCAAAAAAAATTTTCCTTCAAAAATTTTAAGGAGGTTCTAGTTTTAAAACTTTTGAGCTTTTGAATTGCCACTTTAATCTTCATTTTATTTAATAAGTTCTAAGTTCTAACTTAATCAATTATAATTTAAATAATAAGTTCTAAGTGCTAACCTAACTTGATTTATAATGAATCTATGATTAAATAAATTTAAATAATAATTTTATAATTTTAATTAACTAACTTAAATTATAATTTAATTTTAACTTAGAATTTATTTGACATTTATAAGTAGATATAAATAATAGTAATAATTTATAATTTTATAATTTTAATGTTTATCAATAATTATTTTGGTTAGATTTTTAACTAATCACTTTAAGTTATAACAACAAGTAATATGTAATAACTCAACAATAAAATAGGCTTTTAACTAGGCTAATAGGTTAGGTCAGGCTTATAAAAATGCCAGGCCAGACCTAAATTAAAGCCTATGTTAGATAATAGGCCAGACTTAGGCTTTGGATTTGGAAAATAGGCCGAGCTTATTTACGAAAAGCCTGGCCTGGCCTGGCCTACTTCCACCCCTTTCATAAAACATAATCAATCATCACAAAACTCATTTATACACAACGTTAATTACCTCCCATCACAACACAAACTCAATGCAAATCTTGCTATGTCATTTAGAATGAATATGCAATCCTCTTATTATGCATGTGGTACCAAAACATCCTCATGGATAGACACTGAACCATGAACCCTCCACAAGGGAGCATATCATAACATCATATCACTTCAATCCACACTATAGGATTGAAGCTACCAATGGACCAAAAGTCCCCTCATAATTATGCCATGAATGCAAGACGTAATATAAACACACCTCATCAAAACATCATAAGCATTGCATCCGTATTCATCGTCAATCATCATATTGTTCTCTCATCTAACATCTTCCTCTAAGTCATGTCATCATACCTCATAGGCTCATAAAACAACTCAAATCATCATACATCATTTTATCACAAATTCCTACGCATATAGCCTTTAAACACTGCATAAACTTCACTAAATCATCATAACATCTTATGGCAACAAGGTACATCAATTAAATAATTTTTAATAATTAAAATAATTTTTCAAAACATGTCAGGTCTCGCTAAGCGACTAACTCTCGGGTTTGAGAGTTACAAAATCTTCACTCGCTCGCTAAGCAAGAATCATAATTCCTCAAAAATTCCAGCGATCTCAGAATCGCCCTTCTGCGACAACCCCCCCCCCCCCCCCCCCAAAACCCAGTTTTTAGAAGCAGCACGACAAAAAATCATTAATCCTCTTCACATACATCATGGTATTATCAAACACATAATATAACATCATTATTTATCATCAAATTCATCATAAATCATCATCATATAGCAGATTCATCAATAAAACCCCATAACCCTAAGGCTCTCCCTCAAAATCTCAAATCTTATCTCTACATTACAATACTTAATGGAATTATTCTCCATACCTCAGGTTCCGTGAATTCTTTCGATAACTTCTCGCAAAACCTCAAGCCTTCAACCTCTAGCTTTTTCTTCAGACCTTTCATTCTCTTCTCCCAAAGTATGATCGTTCCAAATGATCGTACTATCCAAACTTTACCCTCTTAGTCAATCTTACCCTTAGGACCTCATTAGTTTTTTTCTCTTTTACCCTCACTTAGCATTTACCAAAAGACTATAATATGCTTTTCCTCTAACTCTTTTTATTTAAATTAATTTCTTCCAATTTAATTAAATAAACTCACTATACTTAATATCCTAATATTATTACAATATTAAGTCACGCTCATGCCTCCACAAAATATCAAATCATCAATAATTCACAACAAACACATCAATTAAATCAAAATCAACTTTGGGGTGTTACAGATCCCACCTTCCTCTTTTCCATAATCATAATTACAATTACAGTAACAATGCATGTTAGTTCATGGTGTTATCAAAGACCTGTGTAAAATTTTGAATTATCTAAAATTTGAATTTGACGAACTAATATATCGTTGGAATCAGAATTTTGCCGTGAATTCAAATATATAATCAAAATTAGAAAACAAGCTACGAATTGGGAAAATTGAAATGAAAAGTGGCCGAAATCTATAAGGAAATATCGTTCGTTCCGGCCAAAATACACATCCAAACGTAAAATTAATTTGATAATCAAATACAGTAAAACTAAAAAGGTCAATGAAAATATAGTCATTGTTGTCAATGGTGAGTCGTCTCACAAAAATTAAATTTTTAAGAATTTTCGGGGCATGTGGGATATGGTTTAAGTGAAGGGGTTGGTGATAGGTGGCTATTTGTGTGTGTCAGGTGCCGTAAATTAGAATTATGTGGCCATTGCCGTCAATAACTTTCTGATTTGAATTACTTAAAGGAGAATAAGATGAGAGATTACTTTGTGATGTTGTCGTGTGAGATGTTATGCTAGTATTCATGTACCATTGATTGTCAGGAGTGTGGACAAACACATTGTGCTTAGCGGCCACAATGTATGTCGAGATAGTGTAGTAATTGCATATGCCTGAGGTGTTGTCCTAAAATTCTCGACTGCTTCAAAGGACCGGTAAAGTGTGCCCACTAAGAGGTGGGATACGGGCACAGAGGCAGAGTCCATGGTGGTTGGGTCCAACCCCATGGTTTCCATGATGAGTATTATTGTTTTTTCTTCCAAGGAGGAGACGACCATGGTGGAGGGGTGTTGTAAGCTTCAGGCTAAGGACCATGACAATTACCATGTCCCTCGTCTCGACCCTGGTTGCCATGAGAGCGAGCGTGATTTCCTTGGTTGTGGTTTCCACGATGAAAGGTCTCTTCATAAGGTCGTTGATGAGTGGTGTACATGGCAAAATGAGAACTGATACTAGTCATTTTAGTTATACCAACTTTTTCCTAAGTGATATGGATCAGACTTGATAGAAGGTAGGAGAGCCGACATTTCTCAACTGGTCAGATAGCATCTTAAAATGCAGACAATAAGCAGACACATTGTGAAAACTCTCCATGCAAGTGTTAGAGAACTCTTGCTCGAGAGTGATAACATGAGCATTCTGATTGTCCTGAAAAATTTCAGCCAAACGATTCTAGACTTCTATAGTAGTGGAGTATGGTTCCATGATGGTGGTCAGCAGGTTACTAGAGATTGAGGAATATATCCATTTGAAAACGGTAGAGTCAAGAGTATTTTAATGTTCATACTCGGCAGTAGAGGTATCTATTGGTGGCTTCTTGTCCATATAGGGAACAATATGATGTAGAATCTGATGAGATGGGGCATGGATGTGGAAGAGCTCGGCTCATGTGTCATATTGATCTTTCTCCATCTCAAGAACAATATGAATGTGATTTTTGATGTTTGAAACATCGAGAGCATGATGAAACTCCATCTTTGTGATTGTCGATAATGGAGATGAGGTTTTATCCTTGCAATTATCACGACTGTCAGGAGATGTGGTTCTGTTGTTGGTGTCGTTATCACTGTGATCAGACTCAGACATTGCATGTGTGTGTGAGAGAGAGAGAGAGACTCGTTGAAGATGCATGATCGACAAAGGATTGTCGACGCCCGAGAGAGGAATTGTGCAGATGCTAATACGGAGGTACTGGGAGAACTGCACAACAGCGATTCAGGCAATCACATAGAAAGGCGACGAAGGCACGAGAAAAGTTTATTTTAGAGAAAATAAACGGTTATGATTAATACCATGTAAGACAATGGAATGCTTGCATTTTCTTATTCATGTAAATAAAATATATATACATCAATGTGTTACGTTTGCTCAACAATCTAATTATGATACAACATAATTACGGAAAACTAAAAATAATACATAACTACAAAATATTTTATTCTATCCGGGTAGAGATAGATTGATATGTCTTCGAAACTTGTGGTGTTATGGTTTGCTTGTGTGTGAATTATTTGGAAGGCAAGGAGCGAAAAGATTTTCTAGCAAGTCATTGTAAAAAAAAACTGGTATGGTTGAAGAGGCAAAATTTCTTTCCTGATAACGGCTACGTCTCAAATCAAGCAGTACCGAAGATAAATTGATCAATGTTTCTCGCTTCCTGGGACCTGTCTCGATATTTCAGACGATTGATAATAAGTCATCTTAGGCTGAGATAAACAATTAAAACAAGCTATACTAGTCAAACCAAGCAAAACTCCTGAATCCTGCAGTCTAATATGTAAGTCACCACTACAATTTGCTACAATACATAGTGAATCTCTTCGTAATCCCCCCAATACAAAACCCTCAGCATCATTACCCTATTTATGTTGTCTTCATTTCATTTTTTAATTACTATTAATTTTTAAATTGGGTTTGCTCAAAAAGTTTGTAGCTTAGATTTTCACTAGAGTTTTTTTAACTATTAATATATTTCAAAGTCCTTTGATACAAAGTAGTAATTGCCAACAAATATATATTTATATTGTTTTTATGGATTGAATTGAATCTTGAAGGCTTGAGGTTTCCAATAATATAGATCAACAAATATAAATTTATTTATATAAGTACAACAAGGCATCCACATGATCATCATACTTAACAAACTTACAATCAGACCAGACCCATAATACATCCAAAGAGAAAAACATAATCTACTAGCTCCAGCAAAGCTAGTTTCAGAATATACACCTTCACTCAAATTCTCAAACACAACATATGTAACAAAATTAGACACCCACACAAACTTTATTCCACATAAATAACAGGAAATCAAACACATGAACCAATAATGAATCATGAATGACACGGTAACGGTAACTTCGAATGAAGTTTCATGTCCTTTTCTTACTTATCCTGGCCATAGGGAGTGATATATGGATGAATCCAAACTTCTTCCTCGATGTCGTGGTCTGCTTTTGATCGCTCCCGTGATCTTTCTCAGGCTCTGGTGAAAGGGTTAGATCTTCCCTCAATGCTTGAAGCATTTGACTCAATGCTACCTTTCGTCTTTCAGTATGCTCTTCCATTTCCTTTCTTGCGGCATATCCTTCAGGAGCTTGCTTTCTGCTAAGTACATCTCGCATTGAAGTTGTTGGCCTCGAAACACGCTTTGGATTATTGTTTGCTATTGTTGACCTGGTTAAGTCTGGTAGAGAAGAATCGTGACAAATTCCAGCTTGATTAAACTTGTTAAAATTGAAAGAGTTATACACTGCTTTCTCCTTTAGATCAACCTCGGGTATCCATTTCCGTAGAGCTTCCTTGGCGGCATGTTGCTTTCTATTTGCAATTTCAATTCTGTTTAAAGCATCATTTAAGACTTGTTTGCTGTGTAGAATTTCTTCAGATGCCTCCTCCAGCTTTTTCAGAATAGTCAGTTTAGAAATATTTGTTTCATCCATTTGAAACTTTGAATCTATTACCTTCTTTAAGTTAAACTCCTCGGGTATCATCATAGCCCCGTGATTTAGAGGAGAGTTTTCGGCTAAAGAAAAAGTGACTTTCCGAGGTTCTGGTAGAGCAAATTCATACGTTCTCTCAACACCAGATAGAGCCTTGATTTCAGCAAGAGCAATAGCTTCTGCTGCCTTTGCAGCTTCTTCCATCCTTTTGGCTGCAAGCCACCTCATCTCCGCGGTCTTAACACTAAACCCATGTTCTTCATACAAAGATAACGGCTTTGAAACTTCAGATCTTCTTGTTTCAACCATTCCATTGTTCTGCTCGGAATCACAACTGAAATTCCTCACATTTGCAGGAATATCGAAAGTGAATTCCACAGGAGACGAAGGTGGTGGATTCAATCTTGCTTGCTCTTGGGCCTTCTCTTGAGCAGACATAGCTGCAAACTTCGACGCTAGCTTTTCTCTTGTTCTCTCCAGATAAGCTTTCTCCTTCTTCATCTTCTTATTTAAAGATTCAACAGATGATTGTATCGCCTCAAGTTCATTCATAGTATTACCAAGGTTCACCTTGGCTTGTTTCAACTCCATTAAAATCATATCAGGTGATTGCAACAATATCTGATCTTCATTGTTGGTTCTATTCCCATTCCTTTCCTTATTCATCTCCTTAATAACAGGAGTTCCAACCTGTTCATAAGATTGTAAATCCGGAGTCGCGGACAATTTCAATGCCTCTTTTTGTAGCTGCTGCTTTAAGTCCTCCACAATCCTTTTTGTCGCGCCGAGCTCTTCCAGCACATCAAGTGTTTCGAGTTCTTTCACAATCAAATCTTTCTCCAACTCCGCAGCTTGTTCCTCCACTTTCTTTAAATCAAAATCTTCAAAGTTGTTCTGCAAATGATAATCCTCTTTTAAATCACCAGTAAACTATGATATATAATTTTTAACTATAAATAAAACGCAGTTAATGTTTTTTTTTACAAATTATTACATAATTAACAAAAACAAGAAGAAAAAACATACAAAAGCTTCTCCAAGCCTGTAAAGAGGTAACCATGGCCCACTTCCGCCGAAACGGGTCACGGCTTCCTTGACCGACTCGAACGGCGGCGATGTGTCAATCTCAGCTCGTAAATTCACTTTCCTAATTCCGTTAATGCCGATTGCGGAATCCGATCCATTGATCCCTGATTCTGAGGGAGGTTCGCGAGTTTCCATGGAAAGAAAAGAAGATTAGTACAAACGCAAACGTGAATTTCAGAGAAGCATCGAACGGAGGATTGAAGTTTGGAGTCTCGGGAAAGATCCATGGGGGAATTTATGCAGTACTAATGGACGTGATGATTGTGTCGCGGGACCGAGTCACCACACGGTAGAAAAAAGGGACCGAGTTAGCACTCAGTGAGTGAAACAGGGAAAGAAAAGAGAAGAAAAGGGAACGCTTTTTTGTGGTGTTGAGTGTGCGCTTTACGGTGGTTGGATGGTGGTTACGATTTGTCGAGTGGCGGCCAATGATAGAGTGCCACATAAGAAAAGGAGGTTTTGATTTTGAGCGTGATTTACGCGGTTACGAAATGATTGAATTTTTGGCGGGGAAAAGGTTTTTGATGTTGTTTGGGACATTAAAACGACGACGTGTTATGTGCCCACAGATCCACTAGCGCAAAAGGCTTCTTGGATGCTTAAGCGAAGTGAGGCTGATTGTGACTATTGCGCACGCAGTTAAAGCGTTCCTAGACTATAGAGGTTATCAAGCCTCGGCAAATTGAAATTGAGGCATATTATTATGTTATTTATATTTGTAGACTCTGCAAGGTTTGATATTAAATTAAAGGCTAAATAATTTTTCTCATCTCATTTTAATTTCGGGATCTATTTTGGAATCTCAATTTATAAAAATAAAAAAAACATTTGTATATTCGTGGTAATTGAGTTGATATTAATTCCTCATCTTCTTTGTTTTGGTCTTTCTTATTCATGGTAAACTTCATCTCTATGGAATTTAAAGAATCCTAAATTGAATCAAGGTAAAATCTTGATTGCTTTTCCATCCCCATACTTTGACATCCTTGGTTCTATCAACCATGTGTTGTGGTTGTTGCTTGTTCACTGTGAAACAGAAGAGTGATGGAAGTTTTGATTCTAAGGTATGCATAAGTTTCAATTTGCGATGGAAACCTACTTGTCGCTGTGGAGATATAGTTGTTCTTCGCAGGACATCAACAATTAACAATTTTGGAAAACAATTTTAAGGTATGATTTCTCAATTTTGGAAAACCTTCATCTTTCACAAATTTTGGTATAACAATGTTCTTTGGTTGCTTGATTTACATAGGGATCTACTTAGCTAGGTGTAGCTATTTAGATTGGTTCTATAAGGAAATGGGAGATGAGAACGATCAATTTTTAATGAAGGACAAATTAATAAAGGAAATTGATGTAGCAAAAATGGAGGTTGAAAAGCTAAGGGTGGCAAATGAGCAACAAAAGGCATATTTGTTGGAACTTGAAGTTTAAATGAGAAACATTATCAATTGATTTTTTTTTGGAAGATTAAGTTTTTTCTTGTTTTCTTTGTATTAGTTTTAAGGATGTTTTAGTTTTGTAACATGATGAACTTATGTATCATTGGGAATGATATCAATTTGTTAAATGGAATTGTATCATTTATTTTCTCATTTTGTAATTATATCATTTTGTGCCTTCTATTTTTGTATTATCAAAATGTACCATTACGTTTAACTCTATTTATGTATCAATATGCACTATCAATATGTACCAGTTTGTTATATTGATTTGTCATTATCAAAATGAATCAGTTAGTTAACTCTGTTTATGTACCAGTTTGTTATACCAGAGTAACATAATTCAACATAAACTTCTTATACTAGTTTGTCAAATCAGTCATTACATTTCTCATAAACAGAAGGTACTTGTTCATAATACATAAACAGAAGGTACTTGTTCAAAATACATAAACATAGGCATGCAAAAAGAACTCAAAAGATAGGTTTAAACAAAACATATATGGATTCCTTGTTCAAAATACAAAATCAAGCATTCAAACAACTCTTAAATATGTTAGTTGGTTTTCTTGTTTGGGGTGATCCTTTTTTTAGTAGTCATTCTTGTAGTTGGGCCAACCACATTCATAGTTGCACTTAATTTGGTTGTAGGTCTTGGGGTTATAACTGATGTTGATGCCTTTCTAACATTCAACTTATTTTCCATTTGTTGATTAACATATGATAATTGAGAAACTTTATTTGTAGGAGTTGTAATACCCTAATCCCCTCCCCCCAAGATTCACCACATTTCATTTGCTTCATTGCATTAAAACAAGATCACACATTGGTTCCTTTATCCTTTTCATCTTTGGATTTATGCCTTGCATGGAACACTAAGCATCTGTGTGTTTCTTATTTGCTTTAATGTTTTGTTTATGTTTACTAACCCTTAATCAAAATTCAAAAATATTTTGTTTTTTTCCTTTATTAACCCTTTCAGGGGGAAGTTTGGATCAAGAGTACCAAGCAACAATTCCTTAGCTCGAATGAATTCATGTGAACAAAGTCAAAGTTGATCTGCAAACAATTCAAATTCATCTGATCAAGGGTTTTCCATGTTTTTATTGATTATTACCCAATGGATTCCAAGGTTCATGTGTTTATTTCCATGTCTTATTTGACAAGTCAATAATCGAGCCCAGAGTCGGAGCAGTGCACTACAAAAGCCATTTTTTTCATTATTGCACTGTGGTAATCGATTACAATCCCGAGGGTAATCAGTTAACACGTGTATAGTTTGGCCAAAAATAACAATTTTCAGAATTCCGCAGCTTGTAAACTAAAATCCACTTTGTAATCTTTTATGAAATATTCTAGAAGCATACAAATTGTTTACATACATCATCATAATTAAATCCCATCATACACCATCATTTAATCACACATGCACATCACTTGATTTTAATTTTGCCTCATTGAATTCCAAGCCAAAATTTGATTCCAAACCAAATTCTAAGCCATCACTCAATTCCAAGCCTAGACTCTATAAATAAAGCCTTCATTTCACAAGCTTTGGATAACCAAATTCACCTTGCTAAAATTTCTCTCAACTCTCTCTCAAACCCATACTAAAGCTCTTCTTCCATTTTTGAAAGTTAGTAAGCTTTTCATTGAAGCTAACTAATCTTTGAGCTAAACATTCATCTAGACACTTCATTCTTCATCAAATTATGTAGATCAGAGCTTTGGAGTGTAGTTCTTGAAGTTTATTTGAAGCAATTTTAGATTTTGAGTGGTAAATTCTTGAATCTACCAGTGTTGAACTCATTTTCATCTTCCACAATATGATTTATTATTGAGTCTTATTGTTTGATCTTTGGATCTTGCAATTGTGTTTTTATTGGTGTTATTTTTTGTTTGATTGATTGTCCTCATATATTATCTACTTCTACATAAGTTCATCTGCGACTACTTAACATAGCGCTACATGAGCCCCGAAATCAGAAAACTGTTGTTTTTGTAAGAGAATTTTCAGTCTCCTACTTTTCCATGGCGTGATTTGAAATAGATTGATCTTTGTGTTGCTTGTAGGATGAAGTCGGATACTAGTTAATTTCATCTTAGTTGAAGCTTTTCTTATAAGTAATGAATGAGATCATGTTTTCACTCTCAAGGATGACTAGCCGAGTGTTTCCCAAAAACAATAAAACTTGTTCTCATTGCGGGATCACTATTATTATGTATATTATTATACTATATTACTATATTGTTTATGATTCCTTCTTGCTCCATATATCTTTATTTTTTATGCTTTATATTATCATATCATATCATATCATATATTGTTTATGCTTTCGCTATTCTTCCTTTGTCTGTTAGACATATGTTTATGCTTCTGTTATTTTTCCTTTGTCCACTTAGACCATTTTTTAATGTTTCTGCTATTTTTCTTTTCTCCATTTGGACCTAAAACATTAATAAATACTTAAACACTTAAAAGACTTAGTTCCTAATCCGGGAATGTTGTGGTGATCTTATGATCTTTGAACCTTGGACTTAGATTTAAGACATTTGACATATGCTCTTGGAGTTTAGATTTTGAAACCTTGGACCTTTTATGTGTTTTTATCCGTATTGGGAATTTTCTGTGTGCAGGTGTTGATACTTTGATTCTAAGTCATCTGATAAATGAGTCCATATTTTGTCAATTTGAAGTTTATGAAGGCCTTGCTTTACTTGTCTTGGAATTCATCTTGTTATTATGCCTGGCTTAAGTCCAAAAGGAAATGAATGCTTATGTTGATTTGTTATCAAGCGTTGGCTCCTTATGTGGTTAGATCTTTCCTACCTTAGGTTTTACTTTTCGTTCTAGGATAGCATCTTCATCTTCTCCACTTCTTAAATTTTCAAAACTTCTCCCTATTTCAAAATCTTCTTGTTTTTAAACTCTCATCTCTTTCACAAATAAAAACCTTGATTTTGTCAAGTGGTTTTACCTTTTCTTTTCATTTCTTAATAAGTGTTAGTGAATTCTAAGTATATTGAAATCCATTCAAATCTAAAAGAAATCAACCTCACTCAATTGTTTTTGTGCCTTGTTGCATTTTGTATTTTCAAGTTTAGACATGAGTTATTTTCATAGTCGGATGTAAATATCCTTATCACCATGGTGTGGTTTGAAGTAATTGGATCACTTGTCGCTCGTGGGGGTATTTTGGCATACCTGTTGAGTTATCTGAGTTGGATCCCTCTCCATAGTGATGTATGAGTCCATGTTTTCATTCTCATGGTTGATTAGTGAGTTATCCACATAAAATGACAAGTTTCTCGCCAAGACATCGTGTCTCGTGCCTACGTATCTCATCTGGAATGAGAATCAGAGCGTCGTAGTTTAGCTTACTATGGGTGACCAACTGTTTTTGGTGTTTTTTAAGTGGACGATGACAAAATGTGAATTCTAGCAGTTAGGTCTTGTCGCTCGCTGGATCGAGAATTATGCGTTACATGTTTGCGGTAGAACAGACTTGACATGTCTTTACATCTAGAATACATATTAGATGAGAAGAGAATAGACAATTGATTTGTTAACGTATTTTAAGAGAAGTGTTTTGAATTTTTGTATGTATAACACTAAAGACTATGACATAGGAGCGAATACTTTACAAGGCCGCCCCCAATGGAACGTTTGCAAAGCACCCTAGAAGAGAAAATGAGACATTTACTCATCACTTCCCATGTGCATAAGGCTCGTGGCACACTATACACACTTTATTTATTAAATGTTTTGATTTTTTTTTAGAGGGAGAAAAGAGACTCAAAGGTTTAAAAGAAAATACTAAGGGGAGACTCAATTCTAATGTTGGCATGCATCATTGATCCTATAGTTGAGGATGAAAGGGAATTTCTACCTATATTAGCATGCAAGGATTTTATCCTAACGTCTACCTACTCCAAGCTTAATAAAAAATTAAGTCCGACTAGGTGATCCTAAGGGAACGCACAAAAGACAAGCAAAAACCAAAAAAATAAGCTAAAAATAACAGCTACAACAGCGCTTCAGCACCTGCATAGGAGTAAAATACAGACAGCAAGCAAAACAGTCTATAACAGCCGCTATTCAACATAACAATAGGTGCTAAAAGTGCAAAACAGGACAAGACAATAACCACAACTCATATTTTCAGGCCAGGACAGGTGCAAAAGGCGGGGCAGAATAACATGCTTATAAACAACATGAAAGGATGCATATGAAATTGCATCAAACAACAATTATAAATCACCAAGAATACACCACCATTAAACATGGATGAACATGAACAAGTAGAAACAATGAAATATGAATACACCTTGCACAATTAAGCTTCCGACCAATGCAACATTGATATTCAAAACAATACTTGCTATTTTTTTTCTTTTACATTCAAAGTTAGACTTAGACTTCTTCATGAAAGTTATAGCTGGGTATGTTAGCTTTAATATTTTGCGGGTTTCATCTTAATCATACTTATGAAAATCTAGGTATGGTTAAAATAATGCATAGAGGTAAAGATCTTAATCATACAACGTGCCCACTAGTTTCCAAAGACATCATGTTGCTGACGTTAACTTTGTTATTTTCCCATAACATGCCACACCATGTATACGGTGCACCACATATTTTTTAATAGCTTCCAACATTGATATCTTCACAAAACGTGTTGTAACTTGTATCTTATATTCCACACTTGGTATCCATTTTGCAATTTTTTTATTTTTTCTCCAATTTTGTGTGCAAGAATTGTTCCACTTCTTGTCACTATAACTTCCACCATGAAAACATCCTAGAATTTGTATGGTTAAAGTTGTTTTGATTTTAATTGATCTTTTCCTTAATACTTTGAATCCTATTGTGTTTATATTTTATTAAATGTTAGCTAAAAATATAATTAAAAAACTAATAAAAAATGCTAGAAAAACATAGTATGTGTCGTACCCCGAAAGATACGACCTCACGCGATCCGAAAAGACGGAGTCAAGCGCCAGACAGACTGAAGAGTCGCCACCTAATTCTATTTATTCCCGAAATGGGAAAGGGAAGATATAGATACAACCCGGGAAGAGAAGGATGAGGACAAAGGTCAACGGAACCATTGCCTGGGTTCGGGAGTTGGTTATGCAGGGGGAAGGTATTAGCACCCCCTACATCCATCGTACTCGATGGGAACCATCTAAGTTATCACACGCGAAAGGATGTCTATGCTTAAACGAATTGCTTGCTAAAGGGAAATGAGTTGAATTATAAGTTAGATTGATCCTAGGTGCTCGGCAAGGATTGAGATCCTCGTGCCTACGTACTCCCGTGTGCAATGGGAAAGTCAGAGCCTCGTAGTTCGGCCTACTAAGGGTAATGGTTGTTTGATTTTATTACCTTTTTTCGACGAAAGGGTTTAGGAGTTGAAATGCACTAAAGACTATGGATAGTTTATCTCGTCCAACAAGACGAGCGTCTTGCGTCGAAATAATCGGAGCGAGTAACGAGAGCTCGTTATCCTCCTTTCTACCGCTTAAGGCTCGTGGTGTACAAATCTTCTCGTTTTATTAGAATGTGTTTTATTTCCTAAGACCGCTTGACGTTGGATCAATGGTTTGGATCTAAAAAGAATCGTTTTGGTTTTTTGAGGTTAAAGGGTAAATGCAAGTTGAGGTTTGCTTTGTAGTTTGTTAGTGAGGCACAAAGCGCTCGGCTCGCAGGATAAGATGGATCCTAATAAACGAAACAATAACTGGAAAATAAAGTGCAAGTGTGCAAGTGCAATCGCTTGGCGTTGGACCAAGGATTCAGGATTAAATAAAATACGGAAAATAAAGTGCATACAAAGTAATGAGGGAGGGGTACAAAATAAATACAGGGGATTGCGCGAAATAAAGAGGTATCATTGTAGTTTGCCCAAGAGGAAGCGTGTGTGCAGTGTTTTTAAACTGTTCGAAGGCGTTCGGCCTTTTTTAATCGGAAACAACTATTCGAAGGCGTTGGATCTTTTTGGGACGCGGCGAATATTAGTTCGTGAACTACCTTAGAATCGATTCAAAATTGGAACCATTCTATAAGGAGTCGAAACGTTATTTTTGAAATGCGATAATGAATAAATAAAATTGATTTGCGAGAATTAAATTAAGATAGAATAATGAATTAAATAATCAAATAATATTAAGAATAATAAATAAATTAAATTAATTGAAATGTTTATTTGCCAAGATAATAAAAATAAATAATAAAAAAACTAATTACAAGGAGGGCCTCATATTGACCGAATATCACCGATTTAACGAAATCGGGCGAAAAATCGACCTTTTATTATGTCATTGGCCCAAATAATAACAATGAAAAACAATAAAAATTAGCACAATAAAATCAGCTAAACATAATAACTTGGTGCAAAATATAATTAAAGCCCTTTTTTAAAAAAAATAAAAAATAAAAGATAGTAAGATAAAGCAAATGGGAGAGAGGTGCCAAGAGACTCAGGATGCATAAAACTCCCTTGGGCGAAACCCAACCCGTCAAACATCACAACAACAGACCCTAAAAGTTATTATCTCCTTATTAAATAAAAATAAATAAAAATATATTCTTTCCAACCAGAAAATTGTTATTATCTTTTTAAAAAAAAATGAAAACACAGTCACACATTGCAACGTATTCTTCATAAAACTCTTCAAAGGAAAACGGGAGGCTCACCCAGTGAAGACGGCGATGCTCTCTATCAACGGCGGGATCGAATGGATTTCTCTCTGATCATCTCAGTTTGCGCTGGGTGTGGCGAATTCGCGGTTTGAATGATGGAGGTTCTGGCTCGTCTATGCTCACGGTGATTTCGCGAGTCAGTTTTGATGGCTGCGGTATGGTGGTGCTGAGGGAGGGCCGTCGGTTCTGCTTTCGCAGCAAGGTGGTCGGCGGTGTTGGATCGTTCTCGCGGTGATGGTTTTGACGATGGGCTACTGTTTTGGTGATGGTGGTTGAGAGCTTTGTGAGGTAGGATTTCGGATGGTGACTCGGCTTGAAAGAGGATGGTAGTGAGACGGTGAAAGTGATTTCGAACGGCTGGCCGGCGACAGTTTCTTGATTTGGTGGTGGTTATTCTGAAGGTCTGTGTTTGTTATGAAACAGATTTCTGCATTTTTCGTTTTCGATTTGTTGTCTGTGTACGGCTTGAAGGTTTTATAGTGTTCATAATCTCTCCGTCTCTACTCTCTGTTTCTATTCTTCTGTTTTTTGGTTGAAATTTGTTTGTGTTTGGGTTTAAAGGATGGGTTGCGATGCGTTTTGATTTACAGAGGGTTGGGTGGTAGCGGATTCTGAGTTTGTACGGTCTGTTTGGTTGTGAGCGGCGTGAGGGTCAGTGATGGCGGATGGATTTCACAGCAGTTTTGGGTGTTGGTGGCCGCGGATGGCGAGTGGTGCGTTTCGGCTTCAAATCACGGCGGCGGTGGGTGACTGTGTTGGTGGAAACGGTTTTAATGGTGGTGTTTGAAGAACAATTTGTGTTTATGGAAGTATTGGTGAGAAACAAAAGGGGTGAAGGTGGATGAAGGGTGTGGTGAAAGATTTGAGCAATGGTGTTTTAGTATGGTTTCGTGTTTTGGTTAATGAGTGTTGTGGCAGGGAGTGATATTATGAGGTTGTGGCTGTGATGAAAAAAAATTGCTTCTGGAAAAAATTCTTTTTGCTGGTTGTAGTTGTTGTTAGGAAGAGTTGAGGGAGAAAAATGTTGCTACCGTCCCTTGGCTTTTATGTGAGTTGTCTTGTAAAATTAGGTGTGTAAAAATTTGTTGGTGTGAGCTGGAAAACGGGAATGAGTTTGTTAAAGTGGATGTAGCAGCATTGTACGTGCCTTGCGGCTTGGTGGATAAATGCCGTTGGGATTGTGAGTGGGGCACCTGATGAGATATTGCTGTTTATTGCATGACAGGTTGTGTGTACTACACATAGAGAACTACACATAGTGAGTGAGATTTTGATTTATGTATACTAATAATAATATTAATAATAGAAATAGATGTAGAAATAATAAAAATAAAATAGTAAATAATAATAATAATAATAATAACAACAATAATAATAATTATAATAATAAAATTGAAGCATAACAAAGTAAATTGATAATAGTGGCAACAAATAATATTAATAACACTAATAGTAATGGAAATGTAATTTTTAAATAATAATAAATAGGCTAAAAAAGATAAACGGGCCTAACAATTAAAAATCTGAAATTAAAAGAAAATGGGATGAGTTATTGGAGTGAATTTTTACTTTGTATAATAAAATAGTAAATGGACTTTGGGACTTATAATTTGGTAAAAAATGTAAAAGAAATAAAAGAAAAATATATTGGACTATACAAAATAGCAATAGAAATAAAAAAAGATAAGGCGATTAGAGATATCAAACAGAAAAGATATTTTCTAAGAAATAATAAAAATGGACAAATAAACTGATTTTTTTAATAAAATGATTAGTAAAAACAGAAATAATAAACAATTGAAAGACCTCCACATGATACATCAATGATTTAGAAACAAAGCCGCACACAAACCTGACTTCACAAATGACCCGATCTTTCGCACAAAAAAGAAACGACGTTTTTTGGATATTCGAATAATGATTAAATAGAAAATAGAATGGTACATATTTTTTTTTTTTAAATAATGATTAGACAGTAAAGTAAACATGGTGTGGGTAGGACAAATTTGGAGTATGACAGATGCCCCTATCAAATTGGCTTAGACCGAGTAAGATGAACTGACTCGCGTTCAATCTTTCAAGGTATAAGATAATTAGATATTAACAGACTCCAAATTTGTCCGAAAAGGAATTGCGAAAGTAGCAAATGAAATAAATTGGAAATGATGGGTGACACAACAAGAAACAAGTTGACAAAATAAATCACTCATCACCAGAGGGTGATAAGGCAAATAACTGAAAATAAAATCACTTATCAACAGAGGATGATAAGGCAAATAACTAAAAATAAAATCACTTATCACCAGAAGATGATAAGGCAAATAACTGAAAATAAAATCACTTATCAACAGAGGGTGATAAGGCAAAGGACTGAAAATAAAATCAACTTATCAACAGGGGATGATAAGGCAAATGACTGAAAATAAAATCACTTATCACCAGAGGATGATAAGGCAAAATACTGAAAATAAAATCACTTATCAACAGAGGATGATAAGGCAAATGACTGAAAATAAAATCAACTTATCAACAGAGGATGATAAGGCAAATGACTGAAAAATAAAATCAACTTATCAACAGAGGATGATAAGGCAAATGACTGAAAATAAAATCACTTATCACCAGAGGATAATAAGGCAAATGACTGAAAATAAAATCAACTTATCAACAGAGGATGATAAGGCAAATGACTGAAAATAAAATCAACTTATCAACAGAGAATGATAAGGCAAATGACTGAAAATAAAATCACTTATCACCAGAGGATGATAAGGCAAATGACTGAAAATAAAATCACTTATCACCAGAGGATGATAAGGCAAAATACTGAAAATAAAATCAACTTATCAACAGAGGATGATAAGGCAAAATACTAAAAATAAAATCACTTATCAACAGAGGATGATAAGGCAAATGACTGAAAATAAAATCACTTATCACCAGAGGATGATAAGGCAAATGACTGAAAATAAAATCACTTATCACCAGAGGATGATAAGGCAAAATACTGAAAATAAAATCACTTATCACCAGAGGATGATAAGGCAAATGACTGAAAATAAAATCACTTATCACCAGAGGATGATAAGGCAAAATACTGAAAATAAAATCAACTTATCAACAGAGGATGATAAGGCAAAATATTGAAAATAAAATCACTTATCAACAGAGGATGATAAGGCAAATGACTGAAAATAAAATCACTTATCACCAGAGGATGATAAGGCAAATGACTGAAAATAAAATCACTTATCACCAGAGGATGATAATGCAAAATACTGAAAATAAAATCAACTTATCAACAGAGGATGATAAGGCAAATGAAATTTAAACACGGCCATTGAATCCGCCAAAGGGATGCCCGGAATCTTCGATTGATATGATCCTGACTTCCGCTGGGGAAAGGACCGGAAACCTGTGTTGATCCTGAATCCTGAGTTTTGCAACTATGCTTGAATGTTTGAAATGTTATTCCATAATGATGGAAATATGATGCAAATGTTTATGCACTGAGATGTCAGTTGAAACTGTTGGGGATATGAGAAGCTGATTTATTTAGGTATGCAAATGATGCATATGCTGAAAACGATTGATGTAAATGATGCGTATGACGTTTGATGATGCACAATGATACATATGAGCGATTGAAAGGTGACAGCTTGGTGAACTTTTGGTTTGGTAGTTGCCAATAATGATTGGACTTTGGGTGGGTGGAGGGCTTGATTCCCCGACACTCGATCTTCGACGATGTATGGCCAGAAGATGGATCTGAATGCTCCAAGTTTGGTCAGTTACTGATGAGCGAAGCAGCTTAATTGACGTATGAAGACTGATTTTGCTTTGAATGATTGCCAATGTCTGGCAGGAACTGCTTGTTCAGCTGGGGAGAAGAGATATGAAGATTTGCTCCTTGTTTGCTTGCCCCTGCCTGTAGGGTATTTGAAATAAATTTGATGGGGAAGCTTTGAGATTGACCAGGACATGATCTGCCCCAGTATCTAGATTTGGTAGGCGTCTGCCCCTGGTTGAGTTGTTTGGAGATAATTTGCCCCTGATTAATGGGCTTTGAGATAAATTTCCCCTAATTGGGCTGTTGAAGTAGTCTTGATTTATGTTGGCATTAATGAAGTTCAAATTTCTCTTTTGATTGCCCCTTGTTGGGATTGCACTGATGTCAAGCACTGATTTGCAATTAAATTGTTCATACACAAATGGTAGTGTTAATGTAAAGTTCATGTAAGTTTTGAAAAAGCCAATTTATTTGAATAATGTGATAGTGTGACGAATGGACCGTTGGTCCAAACGAGGTGTTGTCTTAGAAAGTGCGTGAAAGATGCAGCAAAAATAATGTGCGATGAAGATTAGCAAATATATGGGAGTCATTTTACGCAACCTTGTTGGTAGCATGCTTTCAGAATAAACTCTGCCTCAATTAGGACTTTTGAGGGTTATAATGTGGTCTGGTTAATGGTTTGAGAAACGAAAGATATAAGGCTCAAAGTTTGATTTGTACCCGCCCCTTCTTCGTAATGTTCTCCAGTCCTATGTTCAGTTAACTTTGCATTTGTTTTGACTTTGCAAGAGTGAAGATGAAGCTTTGATGTTCACTTGGAAGTAGCAGTCATCTTTTTTGCTGGTGACCATTTGATTCTTGATTTGGTGGTCACTGATATTTGTTTTGCTTTTGTTGAGGATTTGAGTTCCTCTTTTGATTCTTCTTTCGACTAAGTCTCCCTTTGGGTGCTCAACTTAGTGGTTTTTCTTTTCTTTTCTTTTTGCTTGAATGTTGTGACTGCCAAGTCATTTGTTGATGGTCCTCTGACGGGACGTATTATCTTGCGATTTGAAGTGTAGTCAGGCTAACTGAACAACTACCCTGCCCCGAGTTAAATGTAAGGGTTGTATCCGAAAGAAACTCCTACTTCTAGGCTCGAAGTGATTGACTAGGGATTAACTCCTTATATCTCCAGTGTTTGGGGATTTGAAAGAATGTTTGTACATCATTGACAAGGTTCTATCCGAAAGCATACCGCAACAGTTATGGGTATTTTGTTTTCATCATCCCCCCTTAAATATTTGCTAAAGTGAAGTGAGGAAATATTTTTGTGATTTTTGCGATAAATGATAAATAATGAGCGAATGCGAATAAATTGATTCAAAACATGCATAAACATAACATTAACATAACCAAGTACAAACGATAACAATGTTCAGAGCAAATAGTACTTAAACAAACATTACAAAACAACAGGAATACGGAAATAATAAATGGCACTGGCTGCCTTGATTTGAGGAGTGAACTTCTCTTGATTGAATGCTTCAAAGTTGGAGACTACTCAGCTTTGGTCTTCAACAACTTCTTCAAAAGCATTCGTTGAGGGGCCACTTGCGGTGACATTGGATTGCTCTGGACATTCAGACTCTTCTGAGTAAAGGTGAGATCCTTAGAGTTGATCAGGTCTTGAACTTTGTGCTTGAATGATTTGCAATTCGCGATCGTGTGACCTGGAGCGCCTTTGTGATACTCGCAACGAGCATTAGCATCATAGTCTAGAGCGTTACCAGTTTGTGATGGCATATCTTTCAAAGTAAGAGATCCCTCCGCCATCAGTCCGTTAAAGATTTCGCTGTACGACATAGGCAATGGATCAATGCGTCTGTCTGATCCTCTTTGTTGATATGGTGGGCGCTGTTGAGGAGCGCGTTGTAGTTGTTGACCAGGCTGTTGTTGATAAGCCGGTTGCTGGTATGGATAAGCCGGTTGCTGGTATGGATGAGTTGGTTGCTGGTATGGTCTAGGTGCATATTACGTAGCTGCACCCAGAGGGTAAGGACATGGTTGATAAGCCATCGGAGGCGGAAGCAGAGCTTGAATAGCTGGATGAAAAGGCATCGGAGGAACAGGCTGATGAAACACAACCATCCTGGCCAAGGCTTGCATGGCCTCATGAATATGATCAATCTTGCTCTTGATTGAGTCAATCTCTTCCCTCATAGCAGCTTGTTCTTGTCGAATCTGATCCATCAGTCCTCTAGTGTTGGCTCTAGTTAAATACGGGCGTCGAGAAAGATATGGGCGTCGGGAAACCAGCTTGATTTACTGAAGATGGAGGAACATGAAAATAAGTTTTCGGCTTTGGAATGAAATGCAATATGAATAAATAATGCAAATGAGATGATATGCAATGTCAGAATCCAGGATCACAAGATCAGGGTCTCATGAGTCCAAGGTACAGATGGAGGATACTCTGATCAGGAACTCACTGGGTAGACTCTAAAGTTTTAGGGATCCCAACGTTATCAATTCCTATGGCTGTTCATCACACATGCCATAAGCATGACGGTTGATTGACTCCGCCATATGAATCTATTTTGGTTGAGATCTTCGTATCGACAACCCAAGAGAGCAAATTTTCTCGGGAGTCCATACTACGTGATCATCTACACGAGGTTTAAAACAAAGTCCTGGAGTTATGGAACTTTCTCAACTGTTTGATGCACGTGTCAATTTCATACATTCTTTGATAGTCAATCAACTCCATTGAGTAAGTCTATTCCAAGTGAGGTTTTCGTATCGAGCCACGCGAGGGCGAACCCTGGTGCCCCATACCACGAAACCATCAACCGATGTTTTAACCAAAATGGTTCTAAAGGCCCTCAGAGTTGATGACCCTAATGAAAGCAACTGAGCACAAACGTCAAGGACTTGACGGTTGTCAGTATTCTCACTAGAATCTACTCCAAGTGAGGTTTTCGTATCGACAACCCACGAGAGAGGTTCTCTCGGGAGCCCATACTACACAACCTTGCTAACTTAAGTTTATACTCGCAAGCCCGGGTATAGAACTTTTCCCTCAAGTTTCTTTTGCAAAGTATCGATCCAAATTATAGTACCAAGGAGCCACAAGATATACAAAATGGAATGCGATAAAGAAAGCGATAAAAATAAACAAGCAAGGCATAAAAGCAAACATCCAAACAAACGCAAAAACCTAGACTAGGCTTGACTCGCATAGGGGTGAACCAGTCCCCATCAGAGTCGCCAGCTGTCGTACCCCGAAAAATACGACCTCACGCGATCCGAAAAGACAGAGTCACGCGCCGGACAGACTGAAGAGTCTCCACCTAATTCTATTTATTCCCGAAATGGGAAAGGGAAGATATAAATACAACCCAGGAAGAGAAGGATGAGGACAAAGGTCAACGGAACCATTGCCTGGGTCCGGGAGTCGGTTATGCAGGGGGAAGGTATTAGCACCCCCTACATCCATCGTACTCGATAGGAACCATCTAAGTTATCACGCGCGAAAGGATGTCTATGCTTAAACGAATTGCTTGCTAGAGGGAAATGAGTTGAATTATAAGTTAGATTGATCATAGGTGCTCGACAAGGATTGAGATCCTCGTGCCTACGTACTCCCGTGTGCAATGGGAAAGTCAGAGCCTCGTAGTTCGGCCTACTAAGGGTAATGGTTGTTTGATTTTATTACCTTTCTTCGACGAAAGGGTTTAGGAGTTGAAATGCACTAAAGACTATGGATAGTTTATCTCGTCCAACAAGACGAGCGTCTTGCGTCGAAATAATCGGAGCGAGTAATGAGAGCTCGTTATCCTCCTTTCTACCGCTTAAGGCTCGTGGCGTACAAATCTTCTCGTTTTATTAGAATGTGTTTTATTTCCTAAGACCGCTTGACGTTGGATCAAGGGTTTGGATCTAAAAAGAATCGTTTTGGTTTTTTGAGGTTAAAGGGTAAATGCAAGTGGAGGTTTGCTTTGTAGTTTGTTAGCGAGGCACAAAGCGCTCGGCTCGCAGGATAAGATGGATCCTAATAAACGAAACTATAACTGGAAAATAAAGTGCAAGTGTGCAAGTGCAATCGCTTGGCGTTGGACCAAGGATTCAGGATTAAATAAAATACGGAAAATAAAGTGCGTACAAAGTAATGGGAGAGGGGTACAAAATAAATACAGGGGATTGCGCGAAATAAAGAGGTATCATTGTAGTTTTCCCAAGAGGAAGCGTGTGTGCAGTGTTTTTGAACTGTTCGAAGGCGTTCGGCCTTTTTTAATCGGAAACAACTATTCGAAGGCGTTGGACCTTTTTGGGACGCGGCGAAATTTAGTTCGTGAACTACCTTAGAATCGATTCAAAATTGGAACCATTCTATAAGGAGTCGAAACGTTATTTTTGAAATGCGATAATGAATAAATAAAATTGATTTGCGAGAATTAAATTAAGATAGAATAATGAATTAAATAATCAAATAATATTAAGAATAATAAATAAATTAAATTAATTGAAATGTTTATTTGCCAAGATAATAAAAATAAATAATAAAAAAACTAATTACAAGGAGGGCCTCATATTGACCGAATATCACCGATTTAACGAAATCGGGCGAAAAATCGGCCTTTTATTATGTCATTGGCCCAAATAATAACAATGAAAAACAATAAAAATTAGCACAATAAAATCAGCTAAACATAATAACTTGGGGCAAAATATAATTAAAGCCCTTTTTAAAAAAAAAATAAAAAATAAAAGATAGTAGGATAAAGCAAATGGGAGAGAGGTGCCAAGAGACTCAGGATCCATAAAACTCCCTTGGGCGAAACCCAACCCGTCAAACATCACAACAACAGACCCTAAAAGTTATTATCTCCTTATTAAATAAAAATAAATAAAAATATATTCTTTCCAACCAGAAAATTGTTATTATCTTTCTTAAAAAAAAAATGAAAACACAGTCACACAGTGCAACGTATTCTTCATAAAACTCTTCAAAGGAAAACGGGAGGCTCACCCAGTGAAGACGACGATGCTCTCTATCAACGGCGGGATCGAATGGATTTCTCTCTGATCATCTCGGTTTGCGTTGGGTGTGGCGAATTCGCGGTTTGAATGATGGAGGTTCTGGCTCGTCTATGCTCACGGTGATTTCGCGAGTCAGTTTTGATGGCTGCGGTATGGTGGTGCTGAGGGAGGGCCGTCGGTTCTGCTTTCACAGCAAGGTGGTCGGCGGTGTTGGATCGTTCTCGCGGTGATGGTTTTGACGATGGGCTACTGTTTTGGTGATGGTGGTTGAGAGCTTTGTGCGGTAGGATTTCGGATGGTGACTCGGCTTGAAAGAGGATGGTAGTGAGACGGTGAAAGTGATTTCGTACGGCTGGCCGGCGACAGTTTCTTGATTTGGTGGTGGTTATTCTGAAGGTCTGTGTTTGTTATGAAACAAATTTCTGCATTTTTCGTTTTCGATTTGTTGTCTGTGTACGGCTTGAAGGTTTTGTAGTGTTCATAATCTCTCCGTCTCTACTCTCTGTTTCTATTCTTCTGTTTTTTGGTTGAAATTTGTTTGTGTTTGGGTTTAAAGGATGGGTTGCGATGCGTTTTGATTTACAGAGGGTTGTGTGGTAGCGGATTCTGAGTTTGTACGGTCTGTTTGGTTGTGAGCGGCGTGAGGGTCAGTGATGGCGGATGGATTTCATGGCAGTTTTGGGTGTTGGTGGCCGCGGATGGCGAGTGGTGCGTTTCGGCTTCAAATCACGGCGGCGGTGGGTGACTGTGTTGGTGGAAACGGTTTTAATGGTGGTGTTTGAAGAACAGTTTGTGTTTATGGAAGTATTGGTGAGAAACAAAAGGGGTGAAGGTGGATGAAGGGTGTGGTGAAAGATTTGAGCAATGGTGTTTTAGTATGGTTTCGTGTTTTGGTTTATGAGTGTTGTGGCAGGGAGTGATATTATGAGGTTGTGGCTGTGATGAAAAAAAATCGCTTCTGGAAAAAATTCTTTTTGCTGGTTGTAGTTGTTGTTAGGAAGAGTTGAGGGAGAAAAATGTTGCTACCGTCCCTTGGCTTTTATGTGAGTTGTCTTGTAAAATTAGGTGTGTAAAAATTTGTTGGTGTGAGCTGGAAAACGGGAATGAGTTTGTTAAAGTGGATGTAGCAGCATTGTACGTGCCTTGCGGCTTGGCGGATAAATGCCGTTGGGATTGTGAGTGGGGCACCTGATGAGATATTGCTGTTTATTGCATGACAAGTTGTGTGTACTACACATAGAGAACTACACATAGTGAGTGAGATTTTGATTTATGTATACTAATAATAATATTAATAATAGAAATAGATTTAGAAATAATAAAAATAAAATAGTAAATAATAATAATAATAACAACAATAATAATAATTATAATAATAAAATTGAAGCATAACAAAGTAAATTGATAATAGTGGCAACAAATAATATTAATAACAATAATAGTAATGGAAATGTAATTTTTGAATAATAATAAATAGGCTAAAAAAGATAAACGGGCCTAACAATTAAAAATCTGAAATTAAAAGAAAATGGGATGAGTTATTGGAGTGAATTTTTACTTTGTATAATAAAATAGTAAATGGACTTTGAGACTTATAATTTGGTAAAAAATGTAAAAGAAATAAAAGAAAAATATATTGGACTATACAAAATAGCAATAGAAATAAATAAAAGATAAGGCGATTAGAGATATACAACAAAAAAGATATTTTCTAAGAAATAATAAAAATGGAAAAATAAACTGATTTTTTTAATAAAATGATTAGTAAAAACAGAAATGATAAACAATTGAAAGACCTCCACACGATACATCAATGATTTAGAAACAAAGCCGCACACAAACCTGACTTCACAAATGACCCGATCTTTCGCACAAAAAAGAAACGACGTTTTTTGGATTTTCGAATAATGATTAAATAGAAAATAGAATGGTACATGTTTTTTTTTGTTTTTTTAAATAATGATTAGACAGTAAAATAAACATGGCGTGGGTAAGACAAATTTGGGGTATGACAGTATGACATAGTGTTCTCATAAGCCTTCTAAGTCATTGACGCATAAGCATTTTTTGTGAAACTCAAACACGACAAGGTGAATTTCTTCTACTATTGCATGACAAGTCTAGAATTCGTATTTATGTCCCTTCTCAAAATGCACCTCGATATACTAAAGATGGTTTTTGTGTGGTTTAGGTTTTTATCTGTGATATTTAATGAATCTCAGTAAGGGATGTCTAGGTTATTGCATTGGTGAAACTAACAAAGATTCCCTTAGTAACAACGAGCAAACCAAATAAGCATACCTTAAGAATCAGTCTCTCTTGGAGTTTAAATATTATTGTCAAGAGCATCCCCACATAAGGATCATGCTAAGTCCCTTGGAAGAGAGCTCCGTAGAAGGTAATAGGCTTGTTGTGCTAGGCTTTTGTCGCACCACGAGGCATTGTTGGCTAGTCAAATTATAGAGGAAACCAATTGCTATACAATTTAATTAGTTTGTCTCCCTATACCTATATCAATTGAATGATTTTCACCTAAGTACCATCGAAGACCTCCATGATTGTTTCTTCTATATTATACCTACTCATGCATAGTTCATTATCTTTCATGTCTTGGCAATTATGCTTTAATTTGAACCCTTTAGAAAAAGATTGGATTGTTGGGTGGTTTAAATCTCAAGAGGATCACACCAATAAGTTTCCTTAGGCCTTACGAATTTACTCGCGTATTAACTCACATAGATCTCAAACTCCTTCGTGCGTGTTTCAAGACAAGTTGAATGGTATCTCATAAGCGAACTCCATGAGCATATAAGTTCCATAACAAATTGAATCAACACATATTTCTATCCATAATCGTGACGACAACTCCGTGAGAATTTAAAAAACCCATCCTTAGGTCACCATCACAATTTTCTCTGGTTGATGTCCTGAATCGATTGGAGAACTGACTCAAAAACGATCGACATCTAACTCACACACTTTTTGGTCCCCATATGCTTTCCTTGCGACAAAGTCAAGCACTCTTTGACCCTCATTTTAAAATCATTTTCATCTTATCTCAATGGTACTTGTTTTATATCCCCATTTTTCCAATATTTAGCCTTGGACAAAATTTACCGTTTGATTAAGGATTCATTCCCAAAATACCAATTGATTGATTTTAACTTGTGGTGAAATATGGTATGAGCATAACGATGATTTCACCCTATTCGGTGCCTCATTTTAAGGAAATTGATTTTGCTCCTCTACTCATGACACTTATCTAGACTATGATTTGAACATCGAGGTTAATAAATTCATATCAATGATAAAGTTCAATAGACTTTTCAAAAATTTCCAAGTAGAGAACCACCCACATATTTTCAATCCGAGCAATTCACCAAGCTATTCCATTAATAGAAGCACGACGAGTGGTGTGTAAAAAAAGCAATGAATGCACTAAATGTGAGCTGATAAGTTACACTTATTACAAAATCCTTGTTAAATACCATCAATTTCAATTGTTATCTTCATCATGATTAAATTTCAAAGATTCATTAGGCATGTAAGCATGATCAATAGATTTTTTGAATATATCAATGTAGCGTGCATGTGGACCTTAACATCTAAGGGTATTACAAACCTGATAATGCCTCTAGACTTCTGTAGCCTAAGAGAACAAAGTCCATCTAAGAATTTGTTTGTGGATGTTTATCTCCATGTAGCTATTAAGAAATTGTGCCCTTGGTCATTAAAAAAAATTAAGTAGAAAAATTTCTCCACCAACTAAGAATGGTTGTGCACCATTAATGGAATCTTACAATGGATGGACCTAATAGGTTTCCTCACGACGAGTCTAACTAAGTCCTGGGATCCCTTATAAATGATGTCCTTCATTCATTTCCTTTAAGTTTCATCCTTGAAACCATACCCCCGGAACCCAAAAACTTTTCTTTTTCATAAGATGCCACCAAATTCTTTAAAGAAAATTTTGGTGATCCTTGGTCAATGTCATTTATGGTTAAGACTAGTTCGATCTTTGGTTGTCTTTAAGCCTTCAACATTCATTCCTGATTAATGAAAAAACCCTTGAAAAATACTTCTGTAGTTGTTTGTTTTTCACAAATCAAGAATTTCACATTTACTATAAAATATGAATTCCTCTATCTGAGTTAACCATATTATAATTCCGAAGGTCGATACAATAGGATCAGAATCCTAAGGTAACATGACATGCTTATGTATCTAGAGTGTAACTTTGATCTGAGAACTATAATTTCATCAAAGTAACATTGCTAAAGTCATGACCTAGCCAATTAATGACATGGTCACATTTCCAAGAAAAAAGACGAGCCAAGTAGTATACACTAAAGGTGGACCGATCTTCCAAACTTAAGGCCCGACAACTAACTTTTTAAATGAAATAACTTATGTATAAATTATTGGAGTTTAAATCATTGTGGTTGATAGTACCAATCTTTCCCTCCAATGGATCTTCCTTAAGAGGTTTATATTTTACTCATTCCATTTACAAAACACAATTAGCTTGATATTATTATTTATTATCATTACCTCTTCATGTTAGAATTTGGTAGTTTGCATGTCATGTGCCTTCCCTTGATGTGGAAACAATTTCCATGGCTCCCTTTCTGGTAGTTTACCCTAATTCTCAACCACATGTCACCATTGAAAGTGTATATGGAAAAAAATTGAATTATGCATCTCCAAGACAAGGGTTGTGCGATCTAACAGGCTCTCGTGAACTATAAAAGCAACATACAACATGTGTATGAATTTTATCTAATAAATGCATCCCTTCCAAAATTTGGGATTTTTTGCATGCATTAGCTCTATAATCATTACACTTATCTAAGTAGTAGATACCATCAAACAAACTATACTTGATTTATGAGACATTCACATTTTCAAATTCTGACTACTTATAGGATAAACTAGGTAGCACCCATTAATGAATCAACATGTAGTGAAATGTTTTGCATTTACAAAGGAGAACAAAATATGCAAAAGAGCAGGACATAATGTAAAGCAACCATTAATAAGGGACAAAAATGAGATAAATCAAAGGGCATATCAAGTACATCCACCAAGAGATCAATGAATATATGTGTAGATTAAGAGAGATCGTGTAAGACATCTATAACAACATATATGTATCACTTCAAAAGTTACCACAATACCAAGCAATGATATGAGATGGGTTCAAGCATAATCAACCATTTTTAACAATTATATATGTAAGCTTAATAGGAACAAAAATGAAAATACAAAGGCACAAAAACAAACAATGAAAAATGACTAGGATTATATAAAAATCGTCTAGCATAAAAGCATAGTGCTAGAAAACAAAAAAATCCATAGTACAACTTACACGTCCCTACGTAATCAAGATTCAACATCGTAGAACGTATCACATCCAACAATACCAAGGCATGCACTCATATGGAAACATCCAACAACGTCGAACCCACTTCGCTAAGAATGAAAAACTAAACTGAACACAATTATATTATGCTTAATAAAACACAACGCACACACAAAACAAGTTATCTAATAAGGGACATCAACTATAATTTTGTACTTACCGAGAAAGAAAAATAGAAAATTTCCCCTCATTTCTAGAGATAGAAGGAAATGCCTATAAAGTACATATTTGTAACTATTTATTTCACTTGCTAGACAAAAGTATAAGCACGTCATCATTTTTGTGCAAAAGGGACATAACAAATCCTATGAGGGACATAATCACAAATTTTTGAAATACATAGAAACATCAGAAGAAAGACGCTTTGACGTTCTAGAGGGAAACAAAAACACCAATAATGAATATAAACATGACTTTTTGCCTTGTCGAACAAAACCATAAGCAAGTCGCCTGATCGTGCTAGATTTCTACGAAAACGCCTTGATGCCATGGAAGGATTATCTTGGGATTAAGTACGGGGAAGCATCATTCTTTACCTATACCCAAAATCGTATGACAAGGCTTAGTCCATTCAAGAAAAAGCACGAGATGGTCCCTACATTCCATGAGAAATCCAATCTAATATTTTTAATTTTTTGTTCACAATGATCAAATTATTTGAAATCAAAATGAGAATATATTTAAAAAATACACTCAAGAGGTCATAGTATAGACAACCATAGACATGAACCATTTATGACTCTCAGTCTATCACCATGATCTTCTCTTTCCACCACAAAATTCAATTAGATTTTGATTGAGGGGATGGGAGGGCTTGAATGTCATGGTGTGTTTGATGAAACACCCATGGGCATGTACCTCGAATGACACAACCATGGCCTTCAAGGTGTTCCCCATATATATGTTTCATAAATCATTTTGTTTTGTAGAAAAAATAGCATTTTTCCCTTCATATATAAGAGAAATGTTTAGTGATCTAAAGTTTGATTATTTTTCATGATTTTTTTATATGCAAGTTTATTGTATTATAAGAATCTTTTTTCACAAAAAAAAATTGATTTTTTTGACGTGGGATGAATTAAAAATTATTTTTTAGCACTAGTTTTCAAGAAACAACTTAAACTTTGGCATATTCATCGAATTTTTAGCCATTTTTTTTGTAAAGACTTCTCCCAAAACAAATAGAAAAGTACTGTGCCACTTTTTTTATTTATTTAATTTTGGTGATGTCTCAATTTATTGTTATTTTTTCATCCATACGTACAATACGTAGAAATAAATTATTTGAGCATCAAGTACTCAAGAGGTGGAAACAATGAAAACTTTTGTCTATGCATCAAAATTTGAGATAATGTTTTGCAGGGAGTTTTCTCATAACATATAGAAAGGATTTACAAAGTTTCGTAGCGTTTTGAAAACACCTCGATTTATTTTGATTTTTGAGCATTAACTATTCAAAAAACAAAAACAACATAAACCTTTGCCTATGCATCAAATTTTGAGCTAACTTTTTATATGGACTTCTCTAACAACACAGACATTAGAACTGAAATTTTTTGTATCATTCCTCAAATATCTCAGTTTATTTTGATTTTTCCGTTGATATGTGCAACACATATATATGATGTGGAAACATATAGACTTAGTGGGTTGACCCAAACATTTAGAATTTTTTCATAGTCTGACCCATTATAAAATATAGGGTCATTGGGGCGATCCGATGAGTCAGATTCATTTTAATATCTCTATTCTTTACAAAAAAATCGTGGGACAACTTAAATGGTATAATAGTTTGAACTAGCAGATATCACTAAACTTGATTTACATTAGGATCTCGCTCTCGTTCACTCACCAAGTCAATATCACTTGTTGGAAAGTCTAGGATGTATCGACATGTAGCAACAACTTGTTAAACCCCCCGAACTCATAAGAGACTTTGTTGCCACATCTTAACATAAAATCTTAAATTATTACCTATACATATTACTTCTTATATATTCGACATTCTACATTCTTCTCAATCACACTTGATACCAGACAAATCACTCACATTTGAATCAAATAATCATACTCTCAAGTGTGAGTTTTTCATGTCTTATATTTGACCTAACATTTGGATCTCACTCCTATAATCAAGTCGAGTTAGTGTCATGATTAGGTAGTTTGAGAGAGAATAAAAAACAACAATGGCCAAATAATTCATGATCATAAGAGAAGAGAAATGTCACATCCTCACCCAAAACCATGAAATAATATATATATATATATATATATATATATATATATATATATATATATATATATATATATATATATATATTCAAATTTCAAATATACCCACTTTAATTTTTAGCCTATGTGACACTAATCTCTCATAAATTATAATTTTTATGAATTAAAAGCAAAACTTATTTTAAGATAAATAATTTTGGGACTTAGGGCTATAAATCATTTATTAGAGTTTACTCTTAGAAACAACTAACAAATAACCAAATATTAATAATATTATTCTCTAATATCTTGTAATGTATAAATTATCCTAGTAATTACCACCACCATATATGTAACTCCAATAAGAAACAAAAGAAATTCCCTGCCTTAAATTTTTGGTCCAGAGTAGGACAACTACATTGCCTCTGAATATTGGTACTGGTTTGATGTCTGAAAAGATCATGATATGATAATATTAATACACACTAATTAATTCTATATAGCATTTCAATGGACCACATCTGTGCAATTCTCACAAGCAAACAAGACATATCAAATTACAGCATAATCAATAAGGCAGTTGATGTTGAATCTATCCTTATTTATTACTTTTTCGGTCTTATAATAAGAATCCTTCATTTCTTTTACATGTATATTATAAAAAAATTTGAGATAGAATATTATCGTCAATTATGATCATCGTTAATCTAAGAGATTAATATTTATTGTTGTGCGTAGAAAATATCCAATTTTTTTTTTTGAAAAAAATCAGATTTCAGTATGTATTGCATAGTATTGAACATGTGCAAAACTCCAACAAAATCAGATATGACATTAAATGTGATGGGGTAGGGTGGGTTCAAATAATCTAATCTAAGAACTCATGACATTGCAAAACAATATTACTTAAATGGAAAAGCAGAAGCTGATCTTACAGCTCACCTCATTACTATCACATTAATGAGTTAGAATGGTTAGCATCACAATAAATTTTCTTATTAATGAATTTAATCGTATATGAAGCATTTTATATAATGTGAATGGTTTTGAAAGATGACATTAGAAAAGGGTACTATAGATTTTGATAAGGCTCCACAAGACATTGATTTTGTTTTTCTTTGTACATTTTACTTGTACTACTAACCTACACTAGCTAATAAATAGCCAACAAATATTTTCATTCATGGGACCATGGATCACGACATGTTTTCATTTATTAATGGTCATCTGTAACCTAATCAACAGATTCATCTTCTCAACTAAAGAAAACTTTGTAACCATCCATTTTTATTTGGTAGAGTGTGTGGACAATGACACATGTTTTAGCTTCTAATAAGATCAGTTATATGATCAATAATTGTCAAATCATTGGATCCCTTAAATATGTGGTTATAGTCTAATTGAAGGGTTAAAGACATTTTTTTTTTAATTATCATAAATATTTTGTTCTCATTAATAGAATTTCGGAAAAAATAAACATAAATGAAAAGTAAATATGCAGTAAGTTGCGATGTTATTTGTAGTCTTAGAATATATAATACTGTTAGGTATAAGTCTTTGAACTTTATGTAAAAGATAAATTGTTTTTGGTGCTGCTAAAAAGTCAAAAATATAAAATATAAAGTTTATGAAAATATGTTGATTATCTAAACATGATTCTTTATGTTTGACCACTTCACTTGAAGTGACTTTGATAGTTGTACGCCCTACAAATCTACAATAAAACATTTAGTCTTAAGTTCCACGAGAGAAAATCTCAATCAAGTTCATACATACATGTTTTCCTTCTACCCACTCGTACACCAGAGCATTTATTGGCCCAAGTGTTGAGTTTTCATCTTGTGGGTCAACCAAGAAATTTTCAAGAGTCTCTTTACATATACTTTCGTCCAATGAAATATATTAAACATGACATCCCTAAAAAAATAATAAAACTATTTAAATCATGGAAGCTTCCTAGAATAATTTGTGTGTTCCTCAAATGTATCCAAGCAAGTCTTACGACAAATGGAAAAAATCTCATCGATAGGAAAATAATACTCAAGAAGATAGTTAAAGATTGTATGTTAATCTATTAGTGACATATGATGGCGTAACTTGTCAATAGGAATAGTTAGAAGAAAATCATAAGGAAGTGATGCTTCCCAACAACTAAAATCCCTTTTTGCAGTATGATTATGTCAAAATGTACTTCCATCTCTTAAACACTTTTACTAAAGATGACACTCGTTAAAACATGATGATAAATACCAATAAAAAGTATGTAATGGAGGAAAAATAAATTTTAAATAAATATTTATGAACTAAGGTACTAGCTTCATATAGACTAAGAACAACAGTCAAATTTGATGAAACACAATGGAAGACGACATTGTAGAACCTTCGTGAGAGTGTTGCATGCAAATACTCCAATATTCAAACTAATTTTAATTGAAGTGAATGGTTAGGGTAACATTTGTTGAGCTATGTAATTACATGTACAATCTTCTGCATATGATCTTAGTGGCGGATGATCTATGGTGGTTTTGATGTTGATAACACCTAATGTCAAGTGGAGCTCGGTGGAGTCATTAAAGATCTATTATCAAAGCAACCGCTGATAAAGAAATCTATAAAATAAGTCATATCAAGCCTCGCCAGATTGAAGAAGTTAAGTCTCAAATAAAGTGTTGAATCCATGGTAAATATAACAATGAATCTTGAAGTTTAAAGGTTGTGAAAAAGATGAAGTTGTGAAAGCTCACCTGATCATGTGTCTGGGTGATTAGTGTATTATAAAAGCATTAGAGTTTCTCATAAGATATTGAGGCAAATATTTCTCACACACACAAACACTCAAATGTTTTAGAAGCCTATTTGCTTAAATAAACTCTTAGGAGTGTATTTAACACTAGATAATGGATTAGCACATTAAGGTTGATCGATTATATGTTTTGTAATTTCTCCTAATCAATTAAGGAATTCTAATTAATTAGTCATGTCCAGTTTGAAATGTTTCCATATTTGAACTAAATAATCGACTATGTGATATGCATAATATATTATGACCATTAAAAAACCCATGAATCATTTTTCTTTTGAGCTAAATTTTTTTCCTATATAAATGATGCTTTTCCGCTTTCCAAATCACACTATAATTCAGTTTAGTTCTTGAGATTAGCCAATAAAATCTCAGTTTGATTCTTGAGATTAGCCAGTAAAATCTTTCTTTAGTTGGTAAGCTCAACTGTTAAAAGCCCGGTTTGGTTTGAGGGACCAGTATGTGGAAAATATCTCTTCTTTGTAATAAGATTTGTGGGAATATCCATTGAAACTCAAGATATTTTATGGTGGAATTCTCAAGAGATAATTATTTTGGAGAGGACGTAGGCCAAGTGGTTTGGGCGAACCTCTATAAATCATTGTGTAATCTCTCAAACCCTATCTCTTTTATTTCTATTGTTTTATTTTATTTCCTTTCTATTTTCTACTATCTTATTTTTCTTTGCTTACATCTTTGTAGAAACATAAACTGTTTTCAAAGTAATTATTTAAATTAATCATGATTTCTGCCCTTCACAATTCAAGCTTCCTCCTCTTTTGTTTGGATATACTTGTTCAATAAGAGTATTAGAGCATAAATCTTGTTCAAGACATATCATCCATTGAGGAAGGAATTCACTTCAAACTATTCACTTAACAAACAATCATCCTTTCTTTCAAGAGGTTTTTATTTTTTAATTCTAGGGAAGAAATAATATCTTTAGAAGTTGATCCAAATTATTTTAAATTACACGTTTCTTTATTTAACTTCTTGTAAATATAAAATAAATCATGATAGTAGAAATGTGAAGTTACCTCGTTTTCTTCATGATCTTCCATGAGATTGTAGAAATGTGAAGTTACCTCGTTTTCTAGACTTGGTCATTTATTTATCAATATTTTGGCATAAGTGACACAGTTGTACTCTGATATTTCTCATAGTAAATCAAAAGTTTGTGATATATGTTATTTGCTAAACAAAAGAAGTTACTTTTTCAAACCAGCAAACCTCATCCTCAATTCAAATATGATTTGTTGCATTTTGATATTTAGGAACCCATATGTAAAGCCCCAAAATTCATAATTTGATTATTGGTTAATTATTTATGAATATATGACAATTGTATTGATATGTTGTTGTGTTGGTTAATTGTTGCGATGAAATTATTTTAATTGATATTGATATTAGAATAATGTATGGTATATTATTTAAATATTATTATTAAATTAAAATAAGGAAGTTAGTAGCATTGAGGGTATTATGTTCAATTGTGAAAGGATAAGTGAGGGTAAAGATGGGATAACAAATTAGGGGTATTTAGGAGCTAAATGAGAGAATAGTGAAGGAGGTTTCATTATTCGCATTTTGTGAGATTCAAGAATGTGTCTGGAGAAAAGTCTGAAGAACAAGGAGGTTAGGGTTTGTAGGTTTGCAGAAGGAGAAGAGAGATCATATTCTACCTTATGGTATGAGGAGAATTATTGCTTATTATTCTAATATAATGATTAGATCATGAATGGTTTTTGGGTTTATGTGGGTTTTAGGGGTTTTGATGGAAACGATAGATTAGAACGAAGTATAGAAGTGTTATTTGATGAATAATGTTGCCATAATGTAGTATGTGTCACTTTTTGTGAAATTTTGGTGTTTGTTGATAATAATTTGTACCCAAAGGAATGGAATTCGTAGTATTTTGGGACATGTGTGTAGCAGATAACCAAGATTAGTTCGCGGTGCATGAAGAGTTAGCCTTGGAGTCAGTTTTCTTTTCTGTTGAGTAGAGGGTGTGTCTTGCTCTGATTATGTAACATCAGGTTTGGAACTATGTGAACCTCCTAGTTCTTTTTTACTTGGTTTAATTGATGCTATTAATGTTTTCCATAAAATGTTTTGAAGTTTGATTTTATTGAAATAAAGTTATCCCACTGTAATGTTTTGAATTAAATTGTTGAAAAATCTGTGTTACGGAGCAGGATTGTTATTATGATGTTTTTAAGAAGAAAATGTGATGAATTTCTTTGTTGTACTCGAATTTTAAATGATTATTTTACCGTGTTTTGTATGTGTGATTAGAAGGGTGTTACATTAATGGTATCAGAGCAGGTTGGTCGGTCTGTCTGGCCAAGTCTTGTTGTTGTCAGTCATTGCGTGTGAGTACATTATTGACGATTCAATTCTTCTGATGTTGTAAGTGGTGTGTATAGTGGATGGAAGCAACAATCATGTTCTTACTGATGCAGTTACAGTGCTTGCTCAAGCTACGGGTCAGAACAATATCCCTGAGGAGTTCTGTGCTTTGGAGAAGTTTCAGAGGAATAATCCACCGACTTTTGAGGGCACTCATTATCCAGATAGCGCACAGAAGTGGCTCAAGGAAATTGAGAAAACCTTCAGAGTGATGGCATGTGCTAATGATCAGAAAGTGAAATTTGGTACTCACATGTTGTCAGAGGAAGCTGAAGACTAGTGGGATAACACCCATCAACGATTGAAGAATGTTGGTATTGTAGTGACTTGGGTTGTGTTCAAGATGGAGTTCTTGGGAAAGTATTTCCCTAAATATGCTCGTGGTAAGAAGGAGGTAGAGTTCCTTGAATTTAAACAAGGAAAGATGACTATGGTAGAGTATGCTGCAAAGTTTGATAAGCTAGTGAAGTTTTGTCCTCACTACAACCGTGTTGATGCTGAACTTTCCAAATGCCTCAAGTTTGAGAATGGGTTGAGACCAGAAATCAAACAAGGGATTGGATGCCAACAGATTCGTAGGTATACAAAATTGGTGGATAAGATTAAGGTTTACGATGAAGACAACCAAGCCCGATATTCTCACTACAAGCAATTGAGTGAGAAGAAATAGAAGAGTCAGTTTCGAGGAAAACCTTATGTGACTCTAGCTTAGAAAAGGAAACATAAGGTTTCTTATGAGAAGAATCTAAGTGCGGGAGCGAGTTCTGTTCCTCTCAAGTGCTACAAGTGTGTAGAATCAGGTCATAAGTATGACGTGTGCAACAACCAAATGGTGAAATGCTAAAGATGTTGTAAAAAGGGTCATCGGGTTGGTGATTGCTCAAATGAAGGACCAACTTGTTTCAACTATGGTAAAGATGGACACATCAGTACTCAAAGCCAGAAGCCAAAGAAGACTGCTATTACTACCCAGACCAATGATATAGCGTTTTCTTTGAGTGATTTAGAAGTTCCTAAGAAGGATAACTTGATTCAAGGTACTTGTTTTATTAATGATGTTGAGTTGGTTTCTATTATTGATACTTGAGCTACTCATTCATTTATTTCGCTTGAGTGTATTACTAAGTTAGGTTTGAAATTGTCTAGTATGAATGGTGGTATGGTAATAGAAATGCCTGCTAACAATTCTATTACTACCACGTATGTTTGTTTGAAGTGTCCTCTTTCTATTTTTGAGAAGAATTTTGTGATGGATTTGGTGTGCTTACCCTTACACCAAATCGACGTTATCCTTGGAATGAACTGGATGGAATTCAACAATGTTCATATCAACTGCTATAATAATATTGGGGAGTTTCCTAAGTTAGGTGAAAATGGTGAGTTGATGTTCTTATATGCTAAGCAAGTGGATGAACTTCTAGCCGACGAAGCCTTGATGTTTGCAATATTTGCATCGTTGCAAGTTGATCGTGAAGCTTCCGGTGTTGATTTGCCTATTGTTTGTGAATTTCCTGGTGTGTTTCCGAATAACATAAGTGATTTACCTCCAAAACGTGAAGTTGAGTTTGAGTGGACTTAGTACTAGGTACGAGTCCAGTGTTTATGACTCCTTATCGGATGTCTGCTTCGAAGTTAATTAAGTTGATGAAACAGTTAGAAGAATTGTTAAAAAAGAAGTTTGTTCGACCTAGTGTTTCTCTGTGGGGTGCTCCTGTGTTGTTGGTCAAAACGAAAGATAGTAGCATGAGGTTGTGTGTCGACTACCGGCAGTTGCATAAAGTGACTATCAAGAATAAATATCCACTTCCGAGAATCGACGATTTAATGGATTAACTAGTGGGTGCTTGTGTGTTCAAAAAGATTGATTTGAGGCCTGGTTATCATCAAATTCGGGTTAAAGCAGATGATATTGAGAAGACGTCTTTTAGAATGAGGTTTGGTCACTATGAGTACACTGTGATGCCAGTTGGGGTATCTAATGCACCTGATGTGTTCATGGAATATATGAAACGAAAATTTCATGAGTAGCCGAATAAATTTCTGGTGGTTTTTATTGATGCTATTTTGATATATTGTAAATTGGAAGGAGAGCATGCAGAGCATTTGAGAATTATTCTGCAAGTGTTAAGAGAGAGGAAGTTGTATGCTAAGTTGTCAAAATGTGAGTTCTGGTTGAAAGAAGTGAGTTTCCTTGGCCACATAACTTTAAGTGGTGGAATTTATATGGATCCTTCAAAGATTGATGCAGTGTTGCAATGGGAGACTCCAAAATCTGCTATTGAAATCCGTAGTTTTCTTGGATTGGCTGGCTACTATCGCAAGTTTATCAAAGGTTTTTCTAAGTTGGCAGTACAATTGATCTAGTTGTCATGAAAGGGTCAAGCGTATGTGTGAGATGTTGCATGTGAAGAAAGTTTCGTCGAATTAAAGAAGAAGTTAACGACCGCTCTGGTGTTGGTATTTCCAAACCCGAACAAATCCTTTGTGGTGTATTGTGACGTGTCGAAGATGTGTTTTGGTGGAGTGTTAATGCAGAATGGTCAAGTGATTGCTTTTGCTTCTAGACAACTAAGAGTTCATGAGAGGAATTATTCTACGCATGATCTAGAGTTGGCGGTTGTGGTGTTTGCATTGAAAATCTGGAGACATAATCTTTTTGGTTCTAAATTTGAAGTGTAAAGTGATCATAAGAGTTTAAAATACTTGTTCAATCAAAAGGAGTTGAATATGAGGCAGAGAAGATGGCTAGAATTGTTGAAGGATTTTGATTTTGATTTGAGTTACCATCCTGGTAAGGAGGATGTGGTGGCTAATGCCTTGATTAGGAAGTCGTTGTATATATCGATTCTTATGGTGAGAGAACTAGAGATGATTGAGCAGTTCAAAGATACGAGTGATAACTCGAATTCATATCGATTATTTAATGCGGTTTCCGATTGTTTAACATGTTAATTTACATATTTTGGAAAATATTACGCGATAATTTTGTTTGTTTTGTAGACATTTGATCAAACATGACTTTTGGAGGCAAAAGTTTAAAAGGAAGCTTATTGGACAAGAAACAAGGGAAAAACAGAAGGAAAAGAGCAGGAAAAGCCATTCTGCATAATTCATCCGTGGGATGCCCGTCTCAAACTCAAGTTGGTCGTCTCATATGTGAGACGCCCATCTCACATCCAAGTTGTCCGTCTCAATGTCAAATTTTCTCATCTCACTTTTAAAACACTCGTCTCAAGTCTAAATTCCAGAAACCTAAATTACGAAAGAGAATTCAAACAAAGAGAGACGTTATGAGAATCGTTCACTTCAACTAGATAATTTTCCTCCACCCTAATCAACTCAGTCCAAGAAACTCAGTTCAAAGCCCAATCGAAGTCCATGCCTACAAATTCTCAACATACCTAAGCTGTTGCCTATAAATAGAAGCCACTGCAATTTGCAAAGAGAGTTTCGTTCACGTCCAAATTTCTTTCGTTTTTCTTTCGATCGGAGTTCGCAATTTTATTTTTCAGCATTCATTTTTGTTTTCCTTTACTGACCCCTAGTGATTGTTTCCATCATTAGAAAAATATCACCAGTTTAATTGTTTCCAGCCACTGAATTATTGTTTGCTTTTCAAGTTTTCAGAAGTTTGTTTGATCAAGAACATTGCAACCAGGTTTCTAAATTTTAATGCTTTATTGTTTATTTATCATTGCATTTATTTATATTATGAATTCCTTTTCCTTTTACCATTCTTTGTTCTTATTTAATATGTTTGGCTAAACCGTTAATCGGTATGTAGTTGTCTAACCAGAACGAATTCGGTAGAATTAGGCTATTGCTTTAAATTAAGTTATTTTCCGGTTTCGATTTCTTGTTTTAAATAACTTTCGTTACGAGAGTAAGAGAGTATAAAAGATTAATATTAAGACCACAGGAGTGTGAGATCATAATCAGATATCTGAAATTGTGCATTTGTTTTAAATACAACGGAAGCGCTTTAAAACCAATTAGAACCTTTAGGTTTCCAAAAAATATTTCTAACTTGAATTAATACAGCGAGAGCGCTCAGTTGTACTAAGGAGTATAGTAATAGGTAAGACCACAAGAGTGTGAGTCAACGAATTTTAAACCGAGAGTTTCTACGGAAAGATAACTTAACAACCGTTAATAAGCCGAACCTCTATTGAATTCGCGAAGGCGAATCAATTACGTACCGATATTTTTACCATTAATTTAAATTAATTAATTATTCACCTTTTAAAACTTAAAACATCGCTCACCTTATCTAAACATAGTAAGATCCGATAGCACTAGGTTGATTATCGAGTCTTTGTGGGATCGATATCTTTTATTACTACGTGATAGACTGTGCACTTGCAGTTAGTAACCGTTAGACTAAGACAGCCGTCACCAATGAGCTTATTATGGGAGACAACTTCTGATAGTGTGAAGTTAGGAATGTTGAAATTTACTAGCAAGATCTTAGAAGGAATTCGAGTGGTTCAGAAATATGACTTGAAGTTGGTTGATCAGTCAATATTGGTTAATCAAGGTAATAAAGGTGAATTCAGAATTGATGAAGATGGAGTTTTGAGATTCAGAGATAAAGTGTGTATCCCAGAAATTCTAGAGATTAAAAAGAGTATATTAGAGGAAAGACATCGAAGTAGACTGGGTATCCAATATGGTGCTACAAAGATGTAACAGGATCTGCATAAGTTGTTTTAGTGGTCGAGTATGAAAAGAAATATTGTTGAATTTGTGTATGCATGTTTAACTTGCCAGGAGTCAAAGATTTAACATCAGAAGTCTTCGAGTATGATGCAACCGTTGAATGTTCCTAAATGGAAATGGGATAATATTTATATGGATTTTGTGTCGGGATTACCGAAGACTGCAAATAGGAATGACTCGATTTTAGTGATTGTGGATAGATTGACTAAGTCAACGTATTTCTTGTTGATGAAGATTGACCATTCTATGCAGAAGCTAGCTAAGATGTATATTGAATAAATTGTGAAGTTACATGGGATACCTTCGAGTATTATGTCAGATAGAGATCTGCGGTTTACGTCGAGGTTTTGGAAGAGTGTACAAGACGCATTGGGTACTAAGTTAAGGATGAGCTCTGCTTATCACCCGCAGACGAATGGTCAGACGGAAAGAACTATATAGTCCTTAGAGGATTTATTGAGAGCTTGTGTATTGGACCAAGGAGGGTCTTGGGACAACCATTTACCAATGATTGAGTTTACATACAACAATAGCTTCCAAGCTAGTATTAGAATGGCACCGTATAAATTGTTGTATGGTAGACAATGTCGAACTCCATTGTGTTGGTATGAATTAGGCGATAATGTTGTGCTTGGACCAGAGATTGTGTAGGAGACGACTGAGAATATTAAGATGATTCAAGAGAGAATGAAGGCTTCACATAGTCGTCAGAAAAGTTATCATGATAAGAGAAGGAAGGCACTTGAATTCCAAGAGGGAGATCATGTGCTCTTGAGATTTAATCTGATGACTGGTGTCGAGCAAGCTTTGAAGTCTAGAAAGCTCACTCCACATTTTGTGGGTCCGTATCATATTTCGTAAAGGATCATAGAGGTGGCATATCGGATTGCGTTACCACCGTCACTTACGAATTTGAATGTTGTGTTTTACGTGTCAGAACTGAGGAAGTATATTTCGGATCCGTCGCATGTGATCTAGATGGATGATGTACATGTAAGAGATAACCTGAATGTTGAGGCATTGCCGGTGCAGATGGATGGCCGAGAAATGAAGTAGTTGCAAGGGAAATAAATGGCTTTAGTGAAGGTATTGTGGGGCAGATCGACTGGTGGAAGTTGGACTTGGGATCACGAAAACAAGATGAAGGAGTCGTATCCGACTCTATTTGCTCCAGGTATTTAGGACGAAAATTCTTTAAGTGGGAGAGAGTTTTAATGCCCCAAAATTCATAATTTATTATTGGTTAATTATTTATGAATATATGGAAATTGTGTTGATATGTTGTTGTGTTGGTTAATTGTTATGATGGAATTATTTTAATTGATAGTGATATTAGAATAATGTATGGTATATTATTTAAATATTATTATTAAATTAAAATAAGGAAGTTAGTAGCATTGAGGGTATTATGGTCAATTGTGAAGGGATAAGTGAGGGTAAAGATGGGATAACCAATTAGGGGTATTTGGGAGTTAATTGAGTGAATAATGAAGGATATTTCATTATTCCCATTTTGGGAGATTCAAGAACGTGTCTGGAGAAAAGTATGAAGAACAATGAGGCTAGGATTTGGAAGTTTGCAGAAGGAGAATAGAGATTTGATTCTACCTTAACGTATGGGGAGAATCATTGCTTATTATTATAATATAATGATTAGATCATGAATGATGTTTGGGTTTATTAGGGTTTGAGGGGTTTTGATGGAAACAATAGATTAAAATGAAGTATAGAAGTGTTATTTGATGAATAATGTTGCCATAATGTTGTATGTGTCATTTGTTGTGAAAGTTTGATGTTTGTTGATAAGAATTCATACCCAAAGGAATGAAATTTGTATGGTTTTGGGACTGGTGTGCAGCAGAATATCTGATAGCAGAAATATGCTATCGCGCTCGTACAACTGGGCGGTGAGATTGAAGCGTCGAGCGATACTCTTTTCGTCAGGCGGAGGGGAGAGGTGTAGCATGGTACACTATTGGAATTTGGGGAATTTTAGGGGAGTTTTAACGCCTATGCAGAGCCGGGCAAAGCCCTGGACGCCGCATGTGCATCGCATGGCGATGCGAAGAGGCGCCTCCATGCTGTAGTGCAATTTTTTCGTTTTCTTCGTTGTTCGAGTTGCTTTTTCATTGTTTTGTCGATGTTTGTTCTTGATGTTATATTGTTTTTATAAGATTTTAATCATGAAGCCTGATTTATTATGATTTATTTTGATGCCATGAAATGATGATGCACCATGTTGATTATGCTGAATTTTGATGAGAATAACGCATCATTGCATTTCATAGCATACTATATTGGGACTTTAGTCCAATGTTGATGTTGGGACTTCGGTCCAGTGTTGGCTTCAATCCCACTGTGAGGATTGGAGTAATTATGTTGTGCTCCCTTGTGGAGGGTTAATGGCCCAATGTCCATTTATGTTGATTGGTACCACATGCATGTTGTTGCATTTCATACTAAATGGCATTACATGTGAATAACGTGAATTGTGATTGACTTCATATGGAATAATGATGATGGTATGATGTTGTTGATGTTTTCCAGTTTATTTTATTTTCGTTATATTACTATAATGAATTTTGGTTTCTCACCCTTCCTGTTGAATGTTGCCTTTACGTGGGTAACACACAGATAACCAATATTAGTTTGTGGTGCGTGAAGAGTTAGCCTTAGATCTGATTATGTAAAATCGGGTTGGGAACGATGTGAACCTCCGAGTTCTATTTTACTTGGTTTAATTGATGTTATTAATGTTTTCCTTAAGATGTTTTGAAGTTTGATTTTATTGAAATAAAGTTATTCCACTGCAATGTTTTGAATTAAATTGTTGAAAAACCCGTGTTGCGGAGCATGATTGTTATTATGATGTTTTTAACAAGAAAATGTGACGCCTTTCTTTGTTGTACTCTGATTTTAAATGATTATTTTACCGCGTATTGTATGTGAGGTTAGAAGGGTGTTACACCATATCCACTCAATTTGTTCATGGCCATATATATTTTCTCACTATTTTTTATGAACATAGTAAATTCACATGTATTATATTTTTAAATTTCCAAAATTGATGTTGCTTCACATGTTAAAGACTTCATCGACACTATTGAAACTCAATACAACATCACACCTAAAATAGTCAAGTCTGAGAATTGATCTAAGTTCATCATGAACCAATTCTATAATTCTAAGGGCATATAACACCAAAGATCATGTGTTGAGACACCAAAACAAAATGGTCGTATGGAAAGAAAACACCAGTAATTACTCATTATAGGAAGAGCCCTTCTTTATCAATCTAAACTGTTTTGGAAGTCTAGAAAAGTTATTTCATTAGGGTAGACATGTATTAAAGGAAGTATAATTATTGATCTTCACACAAAAGAAATTTTTGTTGCAAGACACATATCATTGCATGAACATGTGATTCCATATGTTACACATCATCCATCACATACGGAAAATTTGAAAATTTACCAAAGTCACAAACCTGACCACACTCCACCCTTATCATTCATTAAGCCTATAACCACAACAAATGACCTACCTTTCACCAACACACCTCCACCCATTAACAACACACCTTAACCATCACATCACTTTACCAACACCTATTACATTGAATGAAGAAGACACCATCTCTGCATCCATAACTAATGCACTGATCATTCCACCTGATCAGACTGACCAAACCATCCATATTCCTAAACAACCCAAACGAGCCAAACAAACATCATCTTACCTCAAAGTCTATTTATGTATCTCATTCAATAATCAGACACATCAATCATCATCAGGTACAATATACGTTATTTCTAACTACTTGTTTTATTCTTCATTGTCTTCCACATTTCATCATCTTATCGTGTCCATAAATACTCTTCATGAACCAAAGTAATATGCTAAAGATAGAAAGTTTGAGTGTTGGAATCAAGCTATGCAAGATGAACTGTCAGCTCTGGAAAGAACAAGAATGTGGCAACTTGTTGATGTACCACCAAACATTAAGCCAATTGGGTGCATGTGGATCTACAAAGTAAAATTTCATGCAGATGGCTTAGTTAAAAGATTCAAAGCCCGATTGGTGACCAAGGGATTCAACCAAATTGAGGGACTTGTTTATTTTTATACATACTCACTTGCAGCCAAAATGATCACAATCAGAATGGTTATTGCATTGAGAGCCATTCATAATTGGTTCATTTGCCAATTAGGTGTCTAAAATGCATTTTTGCATGGAGACTTGCGGGGAGATGTATATATGACATTATCACCAGATATCATATCCTCTAAACCCAAAAAAGTGTGTAAACTCATCAAGTCCTTATATGTTCTTAAGTGAGTATGTCAAAAATGGCATGAAAATCTCACATCACTTATTCTTGCTTAAAAATACAAACAAGCCAGTTCAAATCAAACACTTTTTTACCAAGAAAACTAGTAACACATTAACTTTTCTCTCGGCATATGTTGATGACATTATCATTGCAGACAACTCTATGATTGAATAAGATCACATAAAGACAATTTTTCATTAAGCTTTTCAAAATAAAAAATCTTGGTCAGCTTAAATTTTTTCTTGGTCTTGAAGTTGCACACTCCTTAAAAGGAATCACACTAAGCCAATTTCCGCACCTGTTGATCCAACCATTAAGCTCCATCATGGTTCTAGTCCTGCATACAATGATATATTTGCATATAGACATTTAGTTAGTCGACTACTTTAACTCACAACCACTAGACCAGATATCACTTTTATCAAATAACAACTAAATGAATACCTCACAAATCCCACAATTACTCATCATAAAGCTTCCACATGAGCCTTCAAATACTTAAAAGGATGCCCTGCTTGTGGATTATTATTTTCAAGAGATTCTCACATGTTGTTAATTGGTTTTTCAGATTCTAATTGTGTAGGCTATGCAAACATACATAGATCCATATTCGGCCAATGCTTTTTCATTAGCAAATCTCTCATTTCATGGCACATTAAGAAACAACTAAAGGTCTTACATTCCTCATCTGAAGTTGAGTATCATGCTCTTGCAATAACCACTTATGAAACATAATGGTTTATGTATATTTTCCATGATCTTCAAATTCATACTTCAAAACTTCCAGTTTTATATTGCGACAATTTGAGTGACTACACATTGCTGCTAATCTAGTTTTCCACGAGCGTACCAAATATTTAGAGATTGATTTCCACATTGTTCGTGAGAAACTACAAGTTAAATTGTTCAAGCTAATTTATTTAGTTCCAAAGATCAATTGAATGATTTTTTCACCAAGTTACTTATACCACAACCATTTCACACTTTATTATCCAAGTTTGGCATGACTAACATCTATCTTGAAAATGGGGGGGGGGTATTACATCATGAACAAGTTAGATAAGACTAACTTGTTCCTCAAGTGATCCTAAGATATTTATAAGTAATGACTCTTTACACTTACTAAAAAGTTAGTTACAGGTTCTTATTTTAGTTAATTATGGTTGTTAGAAGTTTCTTTTGTATAGAGGGGCACTACTATAACTATCATAGGCCATTGATACTTCTATATAACTTTCATGTAAAGTTCTTTCATAAACAATGGAGATTTTCCATTCATTACACATCAGACAATATATGACCTGAATATGGGCTTATAAGTGAGAGAAGTCATCACTCTACAAGCCAATTTAGTGGGGTTGAGTTAGGTTCAACCACATTTCTTAACATAGTATCAAGAGTCTAGTTTTAAATTTATTTGACCACCTGTTATCAGGTTTTCACTATCGGGTGCAATCCTCACTATACAAGCCAATTTTGTTTAGAAAAGAGTTAGGTTAAATCATATTTCTTAACATTAGATAAAATGAAGGTGAGAAAAATACACAAGAAGGGGGTTGAATTGTGTACGCCCAACTATTGAAACTCTTTTAACTAACTATTATTGAGCCATCATAGTTTGAACCGTGATCAGAGTCTGATATCAGGGTGAGTAACAACAGTGAAAAGTTTACTTCCTTTTCTTAACTCTACTTCAGAACCAGAGGTATCAAGCTCATATTCTAATGTAGGTAAGATACTGAATTAAATTAGAGTCTGACTTCAGAGTATGTTTGCACATCGAAATATAAATTCAAAAGTAAATAAAGAGACACACAATATGTATTGCTTCTTCTCAACTCAGAGTAGTACAATCCTCATGCAGAACAAGAACTTTTAACTATAATCAGACTGATTACAATTGCTTAAGCCAGAAGCTCAAAACTTCCTGCTCCATCCCACAGAAAGAGACTTCTGCTCAAGCCCGCATGCATGAGACTTCCTTGCCTAAATCCCCCGTTCAGGACTTCCTGCTCAATCACCCAGACCAAGAATTCCTTTCTTGTATGGCTTAAGACTTCCTACTTAAGCCTTCAAGCACGAGACTTCCTACTTAATCACATTGGTCGAGACTTCATTGCTTTGTCCGCAAACATGGGACTTCAATGCCTAAACATTCAATTCAGGACTTTTTGCTCAATCATAAAAAAAGACTTTACTTTGAGCTCATAGGCTATACTCTTTAGATCCTCAAAATAGAGGAATCTGATATCAACCTTGTGTTCATATATGTGCTTCTTTGATAAGAAGATACACAAAGGTTTACACTTTTGAGAAGATTTGAATTCTTTTCTCCTGAATGTAGAAGAATGAAGTTTTCATTTTTCTTCTATCCTTGCACATATTTCCATCTTATTGTGCCTTTCTATTCTAATGAACATATTATATCTTCATAATATATGTGAACATGTTTCACTCTACTCTCACACACTTAACCCTTCTAGTTATATAGTATTTTGACATGTGTTTCTCTCAACTCGTTTCAGTGAACTGGTATCACATCCAAGTGAACACGATCACGAAATATTCAACTCACATTCATTCTTTTGAGAGGTAGAGGTTCAGCTCAAAGAGATGTTCCAAGAACTTAGAGATGTTCTAATAACTTCACTAGTTCAGCACTTTGAATGTTTTCAATCTTCTTATTTAAATAGATACTAAGAATAATTTTTTTGAAGATTGAAACTACCATGGTATAAATAGTCGTTGAAGTTATCATGGTACAAGTAGTCGTTGAAGGTCTTTAGCTGATGGACAATAAAATGAGCTAAAACTCAACTATCATAAAGACGTTGAGAGTAACAGAACAGTTGGAGAGAGAAGATGCTAACAACGTCACTATCATCAAATTTGACATAAAGTACTGTATCGTTGTCACGTGATCTTCTTTGGATAACTTCTGAATTGAGTCTTCTTGTAAACGCTTGCTCATAGTCGTTCTTATCCTTATACTTAGCTTTCTGATTTAGAGACTTTTTATAGAATTAGTTAAACCATGATCAGAAGTTAAATTATGTCTTCAGAACCTGGTTGGAATGAGACTTCAGAGTCTTGAGTTCACAGGTTTTGAGTCTTACCTTCATCAAAGTCTTGATTAGAACTAGTTTGGATAAACACTTTCAGAGTTGATAACTTGACATAGACGAATTCCTTTGAAGCATTGTCTTCAGAATTGTTGATGCAACTTGTTCAGAAGATGCAGAGTTGTTCCTTATAACAAAGTCTGCTTGCTTCAAATGGTTTTAGTCTTCAGAGCTTAGGTACAACATCTGAAAGTTTGGTTCTGATTCTTTAGATTCAAAACAACTTTGTTCTGTTTAATGATTCTTCTGAGTGATTAACTTGATTCATATCAAGATTAATGTCTTTTGATCCCGCACACTCGAATAATCATTAAAAAAATCCTAATTGTTCTTTTAAATACTTTGTTATCATCAAATCCTTTTTAGAAAATGACCAAATATTGTTCTAACATAAAAGAACAACATCATTATTCACCCTTATAATGGAGTCTATTTTGGACCCGAAATAGGTGTCATCCTTCAATCATACAGTCGTTACCGATTATTAACCTTCATGATATGCTATATTTTACTGATTAATAAATGCTATATGCTCCACAACAAGTATATATACGCACCAATCTCTTACTCAATGTCTTGTAACCTTCCAAAAATAATGGTGCAGCTACCCATTTGATTAAGTTGGAAAGGAGTAATTTCATGCATTAAATTTCCTAACAATTAAATTGGTCCCATTCCAAAACATATATTCAACAAAGTCCCCACATTCTTGATGTAAAACTATTTCAAAATTACTCCATTCCCCTATTAACAATCCAATTCTTCATTTACATTGAACAACGTGAAATTTCTATTTATATTGCCTAAGAGTCATAACCATTAAAAAAAATAATGCCTCTAGAGTCTACACATGTAGCTGTTTTTTGACTCCAATCTTGAGGCAATTTTTCAGATCTAAGTTTTTAAGCTAGAGAATAGAGTGAGTACTACACTCTAAAATGGTTTTGAATGATTGTAACAATCATCATCATCATCATCATCACCATCATCATTCATCTGAAATGTCCTTTAGAATAACTCAAGATAGTAGATTCTTCTCTAGGCTAATGTCCAAGGAAACTTCAAATGCAAACTCATCTTCAAGGAGAGTGTTCTATTATGGTGAAACATCAGTTGCTGTTCCTTTCACTTGGGAAGCACAACCTGGAACACCTAAACATCCTTTGTCAGAAACTTCTCTACCTCCTCTCACACCTCCACCTTCTTATTCTAGTACTAATAACTCCATTGCTAAGAGAAGAAACTCAAAGCTCAACATGTTTTTGACCATTTTGCCTAGGCTTGTTGGCTCGAGGAAGTCTCATGTGTCGCCTTCTTCGTCGTCCTCGTCTTGGTCGTCGTCCTCGTCTTCGTCGTCATCCTCGTTTTCGATGAGAGACGGAAGCTTATCGAGATCTCCTCGCGGCTCAAGGTCTTTGAAAAACAAGATTTCAAAAAGGTTTAGAGGGTGCTATCCTTTTGGGAGTATGAAGAAAGTTACTGTAAGCCATGGTGCACTTTAGTTTAATTCCTATGGTTGTTGTTTAGATATGTAGAAAATCTTTGAAATTTTAGTTGTTTATTTGCTTAGAATGATGTTTGTTGGGAGTTTTATGTGTCAAACATGCATAATATTGATGTCATTTCTCATGATAAAATTAATAATATGTGTATGGTATAATCTTATGATCAATGTTAGATAGTAGATAAGCACTTATAATATAAGCATTTAATTAAGTTATTTGAAAAAAAATGAAAAAAATTAATGTGATTTGATGTTAGCAATTATGAAACTTTGGATCAGATCTGTTCTGTGGTTTTCATGTGATAAGTACACCATTTGGTTTCTTGCTGCATTTCTGTATAGACAGGTACGATGACTGCTTGCTATTTGTCGACATTTCTGTTTTAGTATTTATTTATAATCGGCTGGATTCAGTTATTATGAGTGGATAGTTCATTTTGAGCTGTCTATGAATGAAAAAAAATTGAAAGGAAGATATGCAAATACACTAGATAAAGCTGGTCATAACACCTATCTTCACTCTAAAGAGTATAATGTGCCTGTGTGTGATCTAGTTGTGAAACATTTGGGTATTGACATAAATCTAGTAGTTTAAATTTCAATGATTGAAATTTTGTCAACAGTTTTGTACAGTTGTGATTGCACAGACAATAGTGTGTGGTCCATAATAAATCCAAATTTGTATAAATTAGGATCAGATGTTGTTAAGAAAACATCTTAGAATGTCTCAATATTCATTTATAGTAGTTATGTCATTCAACAGTGTGAAACCTCCTATTAATTTTCGGCTACCCGAGGACACCCCAGTCCCGCTACTCTAAGATCCATATTTGATAATCTATTACCTCAAATCGAGAACAGAAATGTGGATAAGATCGAGTTTTATGCACAATGGATTGATACAGGAGGAAATGTGAAATACAACAACATTGAGCAGATGACAAATGAAGATTTGAAGGTTACGTGGAGAACATATCACCATAGACTAACAAAGGGACTAGTCGAGTTTGATGAGACAATTCTAAATTTGGCGACAATATAATCAAGATGTTGAAATGTCTTGAATCTAGAGGTGTCTAAATTTATTTATTTATTATTGTTTTGTTAAGTTATATTAATTATCAAGTATTAAGTTATCTTAATTGTCAAGTGTTAAGTTATGTTAATCTTTCAAATAATGAAAGCGATAAAGTGTTATTCAATAAATTGTACATTGAAATGTTTGAGTAATAATACAAATAATATATGAATAATACAAAAAATAATAAAATCTACATATGACCCCACAGACTATGTGTGTTGCCTGCAATATCAAAGTATAAACCTCATCATTTGGGTTTACTAAACTTGTGAGGTTACCCATTATGATTGTTATCATCTATAGACGTTGTTGGTCAGCCACAACAAGTGGAGGCGGTGGAAAGTTGTGGCACGTCATCAGAAGGCCCCCCATCATTTGTATGCTCAATTGGTAGGATGATGGGAAGATGTGATATTGTAAGGTAACACTCTAAGTAACCATCCACACACGACATAGTAGGGGTGAGAATATGTCAGATGTCTAGGGAACTAAACTCAACTACATGATTTATAGTGGCATGGGAAGAGCTGACAAGTTTGGAACTTTGGTTTGTCTCTTTCTTCCCTGCCTACTTCTCTCCAGGTTCGAATTTCCAAGTCATATTCTGTTTGATTTGAGGCCGGATATGAGATGTTGGAATCATTCGTCTAATGGAGATCTTTCGATTAAGCTTGCTTAGGAATTCAAACGGAAAAAAGGCATTTGTAAGGAGTTGTGGAGATTAATTTGGGACAAGTGGATTTCGCCCTCTAAATCGGCTATGGTGTGGAGACTCATTCATAACAAGATTCAAACTGATGATCAATGGAAGCGTCAAAGTTTTTCTTTTCCTTCCAAGTGTGATTTGTGTGGTTGCGCCAAGGAAACGAAAATTCATCTCTTTTTTTGAATGCGATTATACCTTGAAGCTTTGGGAGTGGCTGAAAAATAGGTTGAGTATCTCATCTAATATTCTTGGTTGGTCGGATGTTTGGAGAATTATGGATAAAGATGGTGTGGACCAATGTAAGGTCATTTTCAAATTCGCGTTCATCTTCATGTTCAACTTGATTTGGATGGCTAGGAACAAGGTTAGATTTGACGGGGCCTTAAACTCTTTTTCTTACTCTACTTCTTACATTTCAGTCACGATTTCCACAGCTGGAAACGCGGTGGCTGTTAGAGCTCAAATTTCTATGAATGAGTTTTTGATCCTTAAGAGGTTTAAGGTGGTCATCCGGCCCTCGAGGGCTCCTAATATCAAGGAAGTCTTATGGCAACCCCTCCGGGTAATTGGATTAAAATTAATACTGATGGGGCTGCCATCTCTTCACCCGATATTTCTTCTTGTGGTGGTTTTGCTAGTGATAGTAGAGGTTGTTTTTTGGACGCTTTTGCCTCTTTTTTAGGTGTTGGTGATTCTCTCATGACCGAACTTTTGGGTGCAGTGCTTGCAATTGAGTTCACCCATGATAGAAATTTGAGCAATTTATGGTTAATAATGGATTCGAAGGCGGTGGTCGAAGCTTTTAAGCCACCGTTTAAGGTTCCTTGGTTGATTAGAAATAGATGAATTAATTGTATTAATTTAGTTTGTCAAAAGAATTTTGTGGTCTCTCATATTTATATGGAATGAAATAGTTGTGCAGATGTCATTGCTAATTTAGACTTATCTCTAACTGATACTTCTTATTTTGACTCTCTCCCTATTTTGATTAGGGGGAATTTTATAAAGAATAGACTAAGTTTGTCTTTCTTTAGGTTCTCTTAATGGTGTGAGGGTTTTGGTATAGTCCCTTTTTTTTTAATCCTTTTTCTTTTTTAATATTATAGCCTTATTAAAAAGAAAAACTATCAATACCTCCAACTAGCACAACAAGGACTAAAGATGTCAAAATCGGTTGGGTCTACCGAGTCGGGCCGAAAAATTTGAAAAAAAAAAGGTATTGGACAAGAAAATAAAGAACTGTTTATCAACCGGACTTTATAGCCCAATCCGTTGAAGGCCAAACTCTAACGAAACTAATCCAACCGGATTACGGATAACCCGTTTATTTTATAAAAACTAATAAAGAAATAAAAGTTCTAAAAACACATGTGTTAAGCTGTCCTATTCTTAAAAAAAAAAATACTGCGTGTCCATGTCTAGCCTAGTTCACCACAAAATATCGAGAAGAAAAAAAAAAGAATAAATTAAACTCCCACACCCCATCACTATACATTACATTTACACGGTAAAATCAAAGAAATGAAATACTACCAGATTTGGTTGTAAGCTAAAAGTTTGGTAAGTGCATGAGTTTAGTAAATCCAATAGTTCCACTATACAAAGTATTGTTGATGTTAAGGTTGAAAATATGAATAGAATGATGTTATGATACCAAAATCACTTTTGCTAGTTTGTTTAAGCTTCATGTCATATTTTTCTGAGAAGCATTTGCAATGACAATATCATTTTTCTTTCATTAATTATGTTGAAAATAATTCTAATTTGACAGTAACATTAGGCTGTGAATACTTATGTATGTATTTCTTTTTTCTTTAGTATCTCAATATGAATATTAATGGTGCTGGAGAAAGTGTGGTACTAGATGATGATGAACTTCAAATTTTAGAAACTCATCTACTACAAGTTAATCAATCTCGAGTAGCCAATACACAAGATAACAATAAGACACCAAGGGATAGAAAGAAGAGGGCACTAGCATGTGATGTGTGGAACCACCTTTATAAAGATTGGTATTGGTATTGATGGAAAAGAAAAGTGTAAATGCAAAAGATTATGGTTCTTTTTGGTTGTAAAACTACCTATGGAACCACACATATAATTCGTCAGGTTGATTATTATAAATTTCTTCTTGAGATACATGGTGATGTGAGGGATATGTTTCTTGACATGGAAGGAAAATTTAAAAGAAGAAAGTTTGATCAGAAGATTAATTGAGAAATTATAGTTGATATGATAATTACACATAGTGCATCATTTAGACAGTCTTTTATTGGAGTGTATGGAACAAGCGCAATGATGTGATTTTCAAAGAATATCGTTGTCATGTAACAGATGTGGTGCAAAACATCAAATTTATGTTATGATTTTGGTTTGGTCTTCTCAAGAAATTGTATTCTTGTAGTTTCTTTGAATGGTGCAATGCATCTTTGGATTTCCTTGTATAATATGGATACTTAGGTGTGGTGTTATCAATCTCACCACACTACTAAAAAAAAGACATTTGGTTAAATGATTTTACATCAGGCATTTATTAAAAATGATGTAAAAAATAACGCGGTGGCAGTTTCGTAAATAATAACATAAATTGTTATAAGGGATTTTACATCGGGTATTTAAAAAAACCGATGTAAAAAGTAATGCGGTGGCATTTTTGTAAATAACAGAAAAATTGATCTAAAGCCTTTTACATCGGTTTTTCCAAAACCGATGTAAAAAATCATATTAAAAAACAATTAAAAAAAATTAAAAAAAAACAAATATCTATTACATCGGTTTATATAATAACCGATTTAAAATATTACATTAAAAAAAATAAAAATAAAAATTAAAAAAAAACCAAATAACCTATTACATCGGTTTCTATAAATCCGATGTAAAAAGTATCATAAAAAAAATTAAAAAAAACCAAGTATCCTATTACATCGGTTTTGATTATACCCGATGTAAAATGTTTCTTAAAAAAAATTTTAAAAAAACAAATAACCTATTACATCGGTTTCTGTCAACCCGATGTAAAAAGTATCAAAAAATAAAATTAAAAAAAAAAGAAAATCCTATTAAATCGGTGGATATACACCCGATGTAAAAAGTATCTAAAAAATAAAATTAAAAAAAAACGCAAACCTATTACATCGGTGGAAAATTAAACCATTTAAAAAGTTTAAAAAACTAAAACCTATTACATCGGTTATAAATAAAACCGATTTAAAAAATTAATTAAAAATTGAAAAACCCTAAACCTAAAAGTTACTTTCATTTTACTGTAAAATTTGATTTCCTCTCTTCCTCTTCCCAACTTGCGTCGTTTTACTCTCTTCCTCTTCCTCTCTTCCTCTTCACCGTCGTTCTTCCTCTCTTCCTCTTCACCTCCCGCCGTCTCCCCTCCCCCCTTCGCGCAACCGCGCGTCTTCCCCTCCCCCTTCGCGCAACCGCGCGTCTCCACCCCTTCACGCCGTCCGCCGTCGTCTCCACCACTGTGAACCTCCAAGGTACTTGTTATTTTTTTTTTAATATTTATATATATATATATATTTATATATATATATATATATATATATATATATAACTGAATATTTATATATATATATATATATATATATATATATATATATAAATATTCAGTTATATATATATATATATATATATATATATATAGTTTTATATATAATTTAGTATACATGTTATATATATATATATATATATATATATATATATATATATATATATATATATATATATATATATATATATATATATATATATATATATATATATATAGTTTATTTTATACATGTTGTGATGATATTGTTTCTCGTCGAAATTGTGTGTCGACGAGAACTTCTGCATCGTCACCCGTGAGTCATTCGGCCGGCCACACGATATTAATTGCAGGTTCTTTTTTAATTATTTATAACTTCTCACTTCTTCTTTATGCATGTCACGTGTTTGCACGTAGAGACTTTTGCATTTTTTCTAATGTCCAAGAGAGCGACTATTATAGGTGTCTAAATGATTTATCTGATCTGTATGCATTAATTCCGGAACATAGGTATGAATCGTAGTTGGATAAAAGCTAATCGATTAAGTGTTGAGTACGAACATGGAGTGAAGAAATTTCTACAATTTGCTGAAAGCAATGCTAAAAAAAATCTTCCTCCTCCTAAAAATAATGGTGAAAAAAGTGTTGATGTGCTTTTTCTCTGTCCATGTGTTCGTTGCGCAAATCGCGAACCAAAACTTAATAAGAAGGCAATCATGGATCATCTAATTTGTCATGGGATTTGTCAAAGTTATACACAATGGATATGGCACGGTGAGGTAGTAGAAAAGTTAAATGTGTCCCAAAAAGATAATATTGGTGTAGAAATGGATGATGATCGTCTGGAAGACATGATGCGTGATATTGGACAAGATTCGTTTAAAAAGGCACATGTGTATGATACTTTATGCAGTGACAAGGATAAACCTTTGTACCCGGGATGCACTAATTTTACACGTTTGTCAGCCGTGTTAAAATTGTTGAATTTGAAGGCAAATAATGGGTGGACTGACAAAAGTTTTACCGAATTGCTTGAATTGTTGACACAGATGCTTCTAGAAGGTAACGTATTGCCAAATCGTTATTACGAGGCAAAAAAGATATTGTGTCCAATGGGTTTGGAGTATGAAAAGATACATGCATGCCCTAATGATTGTATATTATACAGAAAAGAGTATGTAAACTATAATCATTGTCCGAAGTGCAAGGCGTCACGCTACAAAAAGAAAGATGGCGATTCTAGTGATGATGAGGTTGTCAAAAAGGGTCCTCCCGCGAAAGTGGTATGGTACCTACCAATAATTCCAAGGTTCAAGAGACTCTTCGCAAATTCAAATGACGCAAGGAATCTTAGATGGCATGTCGAAGAAAGAAAATGTGATGGACAAATTCGTCATGTAGTTGATTCTTTGCAGTGGAAGAAAATAGATTCTTTGTTTCCAAATTTTGGCAAAGAGTCGAGAAACCTTAGACTTGGACTTTCTACTGATGGAATGAATCCTTTTGGTAATCTAAGTACTAATCATTCTTCTTGTCCTGTTCTCCTGATGATTTACAACCTATCTCCTAGGTTATGCATGAAGCGTAAATATATTATGTTATCCATGATGATTTCGGGCCCAAAACAACCGGGAAATGACATAGATGTTTATCTAAGTTCCTTGATTGATGATTTAAGAGTATTGTGGGAGGAAGGGGTGGATGTTTTTTATGCGTGTTCTGGTGAACATTTCAATATGCATGCCGTGTTGTTTTGCACCATAAACGATTTTCCGGCGTATGGTAATTTGTCTGGTTATAAAGTTAAAGGGCATAATGCATGTCCTATATGTGAAGAAGACACAAGTTACCTCCAACTTGAGAAAGGAAAGAAAACTGTTTATCTTAGACATCGAAAATTTCTAGCTCGTTATCATCCATATCGTAGATTGCGAAAAGCTTTCAATGGGGAACAAGAGCATGGTAAAGCTCCAAAGCCCTTAACTGGAGAGGAAGTTTATCAACGACAACAGGGTATTAATGTTGTGTTTGGAAAATACAAAAAGAAATCAAATACGAAAAATTTATGGAAAAAGAGGTTAGTTTTCTTCGATCTTCCATATTGGTCTAGTCTTGATGTAAGACATTGTATTGATGTGATGCACGTGGAGAAAAATGTATGTGATAGTTTACTCGGAACACTTCTCAACATTCATGGCAAAACAAAGATGGTTATAATACTCATGTGGATTTGGGTTTGATGGGTATACGAGAAGAGTTAACTCTACAACATATAGGCAACAAGATATATTTGCCTCCTGCCTGCTACACTTTGTCTAAAAAAGAGAAAACAAGTTTTTGTGAGTGTTTACAAAGTATTAAAGTTCCGCATGGTTACTCATCAAATGTCAAGAGGCTTGTATCTGTTAAAGATCTCAAACTAATTGGCTTAAAATCTCATGACTGTCATGTCTTAATGCAACAACTACTATCAGTGGCTATTCGTGGGATATTGTTAACAATGTTAGGAAGACTATAACCAGGTTGTGCTTATTTTTCAATGCAATTTGTTGTAAATCCATTGATCCATCAAAGTTAGATGTTTTGGAAAATGAGGCTTCAGTTATCTTGTGCCAATTAGAGATGTATTTTCCTCCTTCATTTTTCGACATTATGGTTCACTTGATTGTTCATCTAGTAAGGGAGATTAGATTATGTGGCCCAAATTTTTTACGATGGATGTATCCAACAGAACGATACATGAAGATTCTAAAAGGTTATACAAAAAATCCACACCGGCCAGAAGCATCGATTGTTGAGAGGTACATTGCAGAAGATGCAATTGAGTTTTGTTCAAACTATTTGTCAGAAGTGGATGCTGTAGGGGTTCCTAAGTCTCGTCATGATGGAAGATGTGAGGGTATGGGTACACAAGGTTTAAATGTCAAGAGCTTAAGTATTGATGTGGTTGTTCAAGCTAATTTTTATATTTTGAATAACACGGATGAAGTTCAACCTTACTTATCTGCTCACAAAAGCATCATAAAGAAAAGGCACCCCAAGATGAATGAAAGATGGTTGTTAAAAGAGCACAATAAGAGTTTCTCTGAGTGGTTTAAAGAAAAAATTGCTAATGATGATAGTGCATCTAATACAATTAAGTGGTTGTCCTATGAGCCGAAATGTAACATAATAACTTGGAGTGGATATGATATTAATAAAACTTGCTTTTATACAAAGTCAAAGGATGACCGTAGTACCACACAAAATAGTGGGGTGATGATTATGGCCGAGTCCATGCACTTCTCTAGTGCTAAAGATAAAAATTCGGTTATGGCATCTACACCCTACTTTGGGGTGATTGAAGAGATTTGGGAAGTTGATTATGTTGTGTTTAAAGTTCCCATATTTAAATGAAAATGGATTGATATCAATAGTGGTGTAAGAATCGATGAATTTGGAGTTACATTGGTTGATCTTAGCAAGTTAGCTTATGCGGACGAACCTTTCATTATGGCGTCTCAAGCAAAACAAGTGTTTTATGTCACATATCCTTCTGATAAAAGGTGGTCGGTGGTTATACAAGGAAAGATGCATGATAGTGATGAAAATCAAGATGCCAACCTTGATATTTCCGAAACTCCTCCTTTCTCAATAAATGTGCCTACCTTCATTGAAGAAAATGAAGAGGATGATGTGCATGCTATTCACACAGATCATGGAGAAGGGATATGGGAGGACTAGTAAGTTATTTATTTATTTATTTTGTGCTTGATTTGATGTCTAATTGTTTATATTTTTGCTTAATTTAATGTCTAATTGTTTATATTTTGTGCTTAATTTAATATCTAATTGTTTATATGTTTTGCCTAATTTGATGTCTAACTGTTTTTATTTTATGTGAACAGATACATGGCTGATTCAACAGACAACCCTTCTTCATCTAGTGACCCTACAAAAAAAAAAGATTTAGAGGTCCCACTTTGATGACACAGATTGACAAAGTTCACCAAACAGGTGAGAAGATAAAGGTGAAGTTTGATCCAAGAACCCATGAATGTACGGGTGTTGGTAAAAATGCTTCAAATTTTAAGAGTTACATAGCATCTCTTGCTCGACAGAGATGTAGTATTTTGAAAGATGAGTGGAAAAACGTAGATAATGACATAAAAGAGGCTATTTGGACTGATGTTTAGGTATTTTTTCTTATTTTGATGTCTAATTATGTTTTATATTCATATGCTAATAACATATGCTATATATTATATGTGTAGGCTCATTTCACTATTCCAGAACCTCATGATGCAAAAAAGGATCCATTGAAGAAAGAATGGATTAAATATGCTGGAGAGCGATGGAGAGGTTTTAAGACACAACTCACAAGTGAATATATTAGAAAGCCCAAAGATGGTCTCGCTCCTGCATATATCAGATATCCTTATATTAAAGAAGAAGTATGGAAATAATTTCTGAAGTCTCGAGATTCATCTGAATTTAAGGTTAGTATGAGTTATAACATTTTTATAAATTTTTATTATGTTTATTGTGCTTAATAACATTGTTATTATGTTTAGTATGATTAGTAACTTTTTCAGTTTATAATAGGAAAAAAGTCAAAAGGGTGCAAAAAATGTGGCTAAGAATGCATACCCACATGTATTATCTCGTGGAGGGTATTGTTTGCTTGAAGAGAAAATGATAAATGAAAGGAGATTATCGAGAGATGATTCTAATTTAGATGATACGGGTAGCCCATCTCCACCTTCACGCCATGAGTTATGGAAGAGAGCACGACAAAAGAAAGGGGGAGAATACACATCACAGGCTACACAAGTTGTTGCAGAGAAAATTGTAAGTAAAATTCTTCAAGTATCATTATAATTTTGTTTGATAAAAACTATATTGACAAAGTTGTGGTGCATTTGTAGGATTATCTAGTTGAAGAAGTTGAAAAGGGTGCATTTGTTCCAGATGGACGTCATGATATCTTAACAGCAGCCATTGGAACATCTGAGCATGGCGACCGTGTTCGTGGTGTTGGAAAACACCATAAACAGAGCACTTTCTTTGGAAGATCACGTCAAAGACAAGATATCGATGTATCAGAACAATTTTCACAATTGTCATCTCAATTGGAAGCAAAAATTAGAGCGGATTTAGCGCAACAGTGGGTTGAAGAGCGTAAGGCAATGCAACAATCTTTCATGGAGACACTTAAGTCTATGGGTATCTCCCAAAGCACAGCAAATAATAATTGCATTGAACAAAGGGAAACTGTGGATGGAAGCGGAAAAGGAAGTTTTTCAGTTGTAAAAGTAAGCAAAATGGAAGAGGAAGACAATGTTGAGAGATTAGTAAAAATGGTTCTGAAAAGGAGTGACACACAAATGGATTACTTTGAATTAGAATTAAGTCATTGTGTGAATGTCTCAAAGTTTTATATGTCAACGAAATGTATCAGAGAGTTGTTGATGGGACAACATTGGCTTGACGTTTCTACTTTGCAAGTATGGTCCACGTAAGTATATTTTCTTTTTTATTACTCTCAAATATTTTAGTATGTTATAACTCTTGTCACTTTGATTCTAATGTTTATGTTATAATTATTAAGGTATATTCATCGTATGTGTATTGATACATCACAATCAGAAGTATATGGGATATTGGACTCTGCTTTGTGTTCGTATGTTGATAATGTGGCAAAAACTGAAGCAAAAGTTAGAAAATACATACAAGACAAGTTACGTGACCACGAAGAGAAAGTGTGTCACTTGCTACCATTTATTCATGGGTATGTGTATGAAATTCTATTTTATAACTTTGTTAATATGAAATTCTGACTTTTGTACTTCAACACGCACATACAGATCTCATTGGCAATTAATAGTCATTTGTCCAAAAGACAATACGGTGGTCGTCTTCTGTTCACTTCATCAGGAACTTAATCAAACCATGACGAAACTTGTTACAAAGTAAGTTTATCTTTTATGTTCACTATATCTTATATACATAATTTGTTACAAAAGTAATTCCATATTTTATGTGGCTTTATATGAATTTTTTCCCTTCTTTATTAGTGCTTTAGGGGTTCATCAAGCGGCACATGGCATTAGAAGAAAGCCTACATGGCTTCGACCCATAGTAAGTGGTGTAAATTATAAGTATAAATTTAATTTTATCATATAAGTATTCACTAATAATGTCATATATTCATTTGTAGACAAGGAAACAAAATAACTCTGATGATTGTGGGTACTATGTGATGAAAAATATGTTGGATATTGTCTCTGCAAAGATAACCGATAATTGGATGACGGTAATAAATATAACTTTACTTTGTTATTTACTTTGCATTTTGCAACTTAATGTGAATTTTTCAAAATAACTCTATATTGTTATTTATGTGTTGTAGGTATTTAATGACCCAATAAAATTAAAAGAAGATGATTTGTATGATTTGCGACTCCGTTGGGCAACATGTTTCTTTGAGTTATATAAAAGTTAAGCTTTATCTGGTAAGATATATAGAATTGTCTGATTTGATCCTATTGACATTGGTGTTGTCTTTTGGTTAATTGGTGTTATTATTTATTTTCAGGAAATTTGATTTTTGTGTTTTCTACCGAAGTTACAACTCATATTCTTGTGGATATTGTAAGTTGATATTCAAGTGGGGGGAATATTGGTTGAATGTGTATTTTTTGTTGTTGTTGTTGTAGTAGTAAATTTTAGTATCAACCTCCTATATATTGAGATGACTATATGTGTATACTAGTACATTTGGAAGAATATATGTGTACTAGATATTTGGTTTATTGAATATTGGTGAGAAATATATGAAAATAGCGACCTAAATGTGGTATATGTGAAGGAAAAATTAGGTACCAAAATTTTTTACAGGAATTGCTAAAAAATTAGATACCAAAAAAATTACAGGAATTGCTAAAAAATAGTCATATTATATAAAATTTCTACAGTACTTTTTACATCGGGCGAAAGGGGAACCGATGTAAAAAGTACTATATGGCACACTTTTTACATCGGGCGAAAGGGGAACCGATGTAAAAAGTCCCCTGTATGGCACACTTTTTACATCGGGCGAAAGGGGAACCGATGTAAAAAGTCCCATGTATGGCACTCTTTTTACATCGGGCGAATGGGGAACCGATGTAAAAAGTCCCCTGTATGGCATACTTTTTACATTGGTTATAAGAAACCAACCGATGTAAAAAGTACCTTTTACATTAAAAAAAATTATATTTTTTTTTCACATCAGACTTAAAAATTAACCGATGTGGTTGACATAATTTTTACATCGGTCCTAAAACCGATGTAATATGTCTTTGACTTATTACATCGGTTGCCTTTACATCGGACTCGGAACCGATGTAAAAATTCATTTTCGCCCGATGTAAAAAGTCATTTCTGCACTAGTGCCATTTTGGTGAGTTTAGTTTCGTATGATTAAGTTTCCTGTATACTCCTCTTCAATGATACTCTTTGCTTATAAAAAAATATAGTTGAGTGGCAAGTCTTAAGAAAATATCAAAATTTCTCCAATGATGAGTGCAAGTGGATTTCTAGAAACACCATTTAATTTAAAGCTGATATAATGGAAATTATAAGGTTGAGAAAGAAAGAATAAAGTCAAAATTGACCCAAATTCCAGGAAGAATTTATCTCACCTCTGATTATTGGACTTCATGTATAAATCATGGCTACATTTGTTTAACCACTCATTTTGTTGATGTGAATTGAAAGTTGAATTGTAAAATTCTTGCATTTTTCTCATTTAAAAGAAACACATTTGGGAACCTAATTATCATTGATGGTGATGGAACTTTTACAAGAATGGGACATAAAAAATGTTTTGGACTGGACTGTAAGATGTCCTACAGCTGAGCAAGGCCCAATCCAGTCCAATTATGGGCATAAACCCAATAAGAAATATGGGACAATATAGTCGTTGGAGTTATATCCATTGGCGATCTCCCCTTCACGCGCTTGACAGTTCACGCGATCAAATGCCCCTCCGAAACTCACGGGAATAGTTGGACCAAGTCATGGATCACGCACTCACATATTTCGACCATATAGACTCTTATAAATACCCTCCCCTTTGGAGGGTCAGGTATTCAATTCAATCTCTACACTCTCACCTAACACACTTTTACTTTGCTTTCACTCTCCCACTGAAACTTACTTGAGCGTCAGAGTACCTTGAAGGTACACCACCCCCTCTCCTACAATTAATGTTGTTGCCCTACACAGAAGGCCACGAGAAATTGTTCGGAATGATTATAATAGTGGCGTCGTCTGTGGGAGACAAGCTCCCCTATCTTACTTGAATTAAGATCACAATCTTTTCGACCAAAGATCAAAGCTTTCAATCTTTTTCACCTTCATGGGTACTCAGCATAATGATGTCATCAACAACCCTTCTATCGCCATCCTCCTCGGTGACGGTGACAACCATTGCCATCGTGGAACTACTATCCACGAAACCAAACTTCCTGACGGGCGCAGTACCTCTTTGTCATCCAACAACTTGAATCATGATGTCGTCCCTCAAGGAGACCACATTTTCAAGCCTCTCCCTGTCTCTCAAGACGTGGATGCCAACAACAGAGCCCTTATCGCTGCTCTCAATAAGTCTAACTTGGCCCTTTTTTCAGCAAAACGAGCGTCTATAGATGCTGGAGAACGAGCGTCGACCCACTCTCCCCCGCGGAGACACCGGCGAAGTGAGACCAGCAGTCCTTCTCTATGTTCGCATTCCCCGCTTCGGAAACGTAAGCGAGATGCTGCCTATAACCTTTATCCCCTGAAGGATCAGCTAGAGCTAGAAAGGCCACGCCCAGAAAAGACAAGAAAACATAACTGCTCTCCTCCTCATAAGGCACGACGCTCCCATGATAGTGTCGCTCCCGGGATTTTCATCCTAGTACAAACGCGAAAGTGGCGCGGAAAGGTTAGAGTCGCCAGCCAGACATTTTTATCCCGAATGAATGAGAAAGGTAATGTTGCACAAACCTGAGGAAGAAGGAAAAGGACGAGGCCCTGCGAACCAAAGATCTGAGTTCGGGAGTCGGTTACGAACTGGGAAGGTATTAGCACCCCAGATCGTCCGTCGTACCCGACGGGATCCACGCTTGCTTGCTTGTTTCAAAGGGTGAGAAATAATATGCTGCTGAATAAAACCGCTAACTGGAACAAAGGGAATGGAAATGAGAAAGGAACTGGAAATGAGAATGGAATGAAATAAAGGGGAAAATGTAGGGAAAATAAAGAATGTGCTCGAACGGGCCCTACCCCGCTGCCTACGTACCTCATCGGGATAATGAGGATCAGAGTCGACGTAGTTCGCCTAACCTAGGCGGGAACTATTTGTTTGTGTTTTTTATGCTGGAACTGCGTATGCCTATGCTCAGGTGTTGCAGGCTCGTCTGGTACGAGTGCGTTTACCGTCTTGCATGTGTGACAAGTCGTCGCAAGTTCGCGTTGTGAGTGAATGAGATGAGAAAAGAAGTTCCCGCAGGATAGTCGCTTGTTGTTTGTTTTTGGCTTTTAAAAGTTTTTATATGAATTTGGCACAAGGAAGTGAACTCAAACTCTTTTCCATGGAATGTACACTTGCCACTACATTCCAAGATGGAATAATAGAACAAGCATACCCAGCAAGGAGAATTTATCCAAGACTGGTTTCCTAGGATTAGGGCTTAAGTTCACTGGCTTGTTAAACTTTATTAAGTGTTTTTTTGTTGCTTTTGTGAAGAAGTGTCTTTTAAGTTTTTCTTTGTGAACAACTCCTTGATGAGACTTGTGCATCATGATAGACAAGCTTACATCACTCCAAGATGGAATGAATGCAAGTGCTTCATGGAATAAGGCTATACACAAGGAATCCTTTCATTTATTTGTTAAGTGTTTTTGGATTTTGTTTGAAGATAAGAAGAGAATGACTCAAATTGCAAAAAGGGAAAAAACTAGTGGGGAACTAAGACACAACCCTAATTTTGTTTATTTACAAAGGAGAGCCTATGGTTAATGAGGTTTCTAAGCCTAATGAGAAAAACTAGAAACTACTAGAATTCAACTTACTTCCTAAGGAAGTTAAGTTGATTCTAAGAACAATGGGGAAGCCTATACAAGTTATAAGATCAAGCGATAAGGCAAAACAATAAAATTGAACATAAGAAATAAAATTCAAAAAATGCATTTAAAGGCATGAATTAAAAATAGTCCTATTTTATTTATTCTAACTCTAATGAAAAGGGAACTTCAACCTACATTCTAAATCAAAGTCAAGCCTAATGTCCATTCTAAAAATTCAAATTAAACTAACCAAAGCCTATATTAGATTCTAGGATTAAATCTAATCTAAACTATATTTTTACTTTATTTTTAATGGCCTAAACTAATGGGAATTACACATAACTAAGCCTAAGAATTAATATTCTAAAAAAATAGCTAAACCCCTGGAAAAATTATGGAATTAAATCTATAGGGTCCTAAAACTACATATTACATTGTGTCATAAGGAATCCTAAAAATTAAGAATTTAACTAGGTCTAAAAAATGATTATTTTCAGCTATGAATTAATCCTTAATTTCTAAAGAATTGGCCTCTAAAACCTAAGATAAAATATTCTAAAAAATCTACAAAAATTATCCTAAGTACTATCATTAGTTATCTAACTACAGTAAAAAGAATGGGCTAAAAAAGTTATGGAAGTTACAAAAATAAAATGAACAAACTCAAGCACAATTAAAAGAAATTCAATAAAAGCTAATTACAAGACAAATCAGAATTTAATCGAAAAATAACCAAAATTCAGAAAATAAAAATATCAAAAATTTCTAATTAGATTTATTAACCTACTGGAATTTTTTGGGAATTTTCTATGATTCTTTACTATTTTTATTTATTTATTTCTGAAACTATATTAAACCAAATTAAATTATAAAAGAAAATAACAAAAGGGGTGGATTTAGTAAGTTTTTCATTGATTTTTCTAATGGGCCCAGAAATAGGGGTGCTAATAGCGTTTCGCATGGGCCCGACTTGCTGAAACAAAGGGAGGTGTAGAGAGTTAAATTTCCTGTTTTTTTTTTCTTATGGGCTGTAAAAGGAGGGTTTGAATAGCAAGAAATCCCAAGCCCAGTTCGCAGAAGCCCAGGGGGGTGCCAAAAATCATTTTTTTTATATTCATTTTCGTAATGGGCCTAACAGGGGGGTTGGAATAGCAAGATGAAAAATAAATCAGGGCCCATTACATTGGAAAGGACTAATACTTGCTATGATTAGCTTAATTGAGATGAGAATATTAAACAACATGTTAATGGTGGATTTAATGGGAATTATAGTATTAAATATCTTAATCAATTTATTAATTACATTTTTATGATTAACATTATAATAAATAAAAGAAAAAGAAAACATAAAAGCTGAAAAACAAATGAGGAACCCTAATCCTCTTCTTCTTCCTCTCCCGCGCCGTCACCAACATATCCCTCTCCTTGTCTTCTTCTTCGCCGCCACCACTTCACCATCATCAAACTCAATTCCTCTCTCCTTCCTCCTTGTTCGCCACCACCCAACCTTAACCCCTTCCTTCTTCGCAAATTCCGTCGCCCCTCAACCCTCTAAGCTTCTCTCTTCCCCGAACTCGTCATCAACCCTCATCTTCCTCCTCTCATTCATCGCCTTCCTATTCTCCTCAATCATAAAAACCTAACACACACTCTCTATCTAATTCTCGCTCTCCTCACGAATCCGGAAACAGAAATCCCTAATTCTCAAACGAACTACGAGATCGGAGAAATCCGATTTATGAACACAAACATCAACGCTACAAATGATTACGATTAAGAGAGTGCTTCGATTCGTACCTGGAAATAACCTAACTTCCACGAAAACGGTGAGCGATTGAAAAAGAAAAGCTTCTGATTGCTGAAGTGCGATGGCGATATCGGAGGCTTCTGTTTTGCTCAAAAAGTTGGATATCCACCGTTTGACACAGGAAATGAGTTCGTCGGTTCGATCGGAAATTTGTTGAAGATCCTTGAAGGCTGCTAGAATGTGTTCAGCTTTCAATTTCGTATTCGACGAACTCGCAATCTTGATACGTTCTCGGTGACAACGCTGACGATTCCTTGCCAGGTTCTGTGAGTCCTGCTGCAGAATTTCGGTTATCACGAGATTGATGATGAACTCGTTCAGTTGCAGAGCTTCGTGCTTCGTTCTCGATGAACTAATACGGGAATTCGCAACCTACAATTACGGTTTCTCGTCGCTTCATTTCCTGCTTTTTCTTCGAATTCTTTATGCAATCTTCTTTATACTCTGTATATTTATGATATGTTCTTGATTGGTTGCAGCATGATGAAGATGGGGTTCCTGTTATCCTGTTCTCAGGTGCCGGATTTTATCATCGGGAAGTTGAAGATGATGAAAGGATGGAAGCTGGAGAAACTGAACGGTGCAGACGAAGGTTATGAGGAAGAATTGGGAGATTAACAGTATTGGCAAATTGAAGTAGGAGAAAAGTTGTGAAGAGGTGAGGGAGAATTGGATGAAGGGTTCTGAAAAATTGTGTAAGAAGAGCAATGGAAGAAGAAGCTCCCGATTTATAGGCAATGCTCAGAAGAATCCAGAAGCTTCAGGAAAATTCACTTATTGAATTCAGTTGTGTGGAATTTCTCAGGGGAAGTTTCTAGACTCATTCTGTTAGGAATTTGTTATTATTTTTCAGTTAGAATCTGATTCTGTTATGCACTTTTTAATTCCCCCTTTCCATTCTGTTTGTCATGTTATCAGCCCCTTATCAGTTAAGGCTTCTAACGGTTTTATTCCCATTTTTTCAGAGGTTCCACATATTCCTCCACTGCCGAATCAATCTTCCTCCATGGTATTAAATGATGCAACTGGAGATATTGTACCCGAGGTTGCAAATAGTGATGCTTCAGGGACCACCGTTGTTGAATCCTCTACTCTTCTGAAAATGTGTGTGTCTATAAATCTGGTTGAGTTGAGGTTATACACAGGGGTAATCAGAGATGCATCTCTGGCCACCGTACAGGTCAGCAGTGCATAGCTACTGTACAAATCCAGCACAGCAGGAAATGGATTCCTTTCTGCAACACTACAAGGTTTCAGTGTTTTAATAAACTTCTCTGGAGGGAACTCATGTCTGGACTTCAACTTTTCAGCAACATCCATCACTCGGGCAATGTTTGACAAGCTAAATGGATGCTTAGCTTCGCATAATTGCAAGGAAAACATTGTGGAAGTTAAGCCACTTCCATTTGAGAACAATATCACCCTCTTACCTTCCAATGAGCTATTTTTGTTGTGAATAAGGGATGCAAATGCTGCATAGAGGGACGCGGTGTACATGTTGCCTACTTTCTTTGGTATTAAAGTAGTTGGTTGTACCTTCTCATCGAATAGAGGCTTTGCAACTTGTTGGGATGCCTTTTCAAGATCCCGGCTTTGGTAGCTCTCCTCATCTGACAAAGCTGCAAAAGGTCCCAGCTTTTCTTTGGCAACCTCATCTTTAGAAGAGCTGGAATTCCTCAAGAAGTCACTAAAGACCAAACGAGCAAAACTTTTTTGCACAAGCTTGTTATAAGGAGAGTGGAATACATAGTAACCAGCATCAGAAAGAGAAAATTGTTTTCCCTCGTGTTTCTCATATTTTTGACAGAAATTTTTATAGCAAGTATCAAGAGCCATAAGGTAACATGTTTGTGAAAGCTTTCCATCGACGACCGGATATTCACTAGCAAGGTCAGGTTTGTAAAAATCATAAACATGAGCCATATGACTTCCTCTCAATTTGCTTTCAAAAGAAATAGGAGCATCAGGACCAATTACCATGGCGATAGCAGCAGCTCCTCCGGTAGGTCGAGCAGGACCTTCAGCATAGACGGCACTGTCTGTGCAGACAACAAGTCCATAACGTCCATCCCATGAATTGCTCTCCACCCAATTGACACAATTGAACAAAGCAGCAGTTCCTCCATAACATGCATTAGTTGAATCAACACCTTCAATGTCAGTATTTCCATATTTCTCAAAGATCTGCATCAAGAATGACTTGATGGATTTGCTTTTGTCTATCACAGTCTCACTGCCTACTTCCAGACGACCAATTTGCTTAGGATCAATCTCATACTTCTCAAGAAGAGTAGAAACCACAGTCAAACTCATTGAGATAACATCTTCAACATCAGAACAAAAGGACATACAATCTTGTCCAAGCCCAATAGTATATTTCCCTTTACTAGCACCATCATGAACCTCCAATGCTTCCTGTTGAACGCAGTTAGGAGGGAAATAGATGTCGAGAGCGAGAATTCCAACGTTCTTTGCTGCCATTTTGATTGAAGAAGAAAAAGATCCAAAAAATGAAACAAAATAATTTGTTGGAAAGAAGAGAGAGTTGAATTTCGATGAGAGAGAGAGAGAGAGAGATAAATGAGATTGAGTGGGAGAAAAGGAGGTAGTTGAGGAGAAAGAGCAAACGTGATTTGAGTACAATTGAAGTGGCAATTGTTTGTATGAGAAATGAATAGGACATGAAGTGAGTCCCGTAAGAATTACCGTAAAATTGGCTAAATGAAAAATAGTTAAGGATAATAACTTGGATAATAAAATCACATATGAATTGAATAATTGACTTTTCGTTTGAATAATGGAATTAAAAAAGAAATCGTTGGATCTTTAAGATATAGAATGAAATTCCGAAATGAATAATGGCTAGACTTTAGAAAAGAAAAGAGCTTAATGTTGAAAAGAAATGGTTGATATTTAGAGACAAATGACATGAAAAATGGAATGTTAGAAATGTGAATATGGACACACAGAAATGACTTTGGCTAACGAAACGGGATAAGATCATGGTGAATCAAAAAATGGTGAATTAAATCGAATCGGAAAGTGGATACGCAAAATGGAGGTGGCTTGTATTTGAAATAGAATCAAGAGCTAGAACTTGAACTCCAACAACTGGGCATTTTCTTTAAACCTAAATCCAATCCTTCAACATAATCCATTCTTAAGAACTTTGGTGCCGCCCTAAACTCCGCACAATCTCGTATTATTATTCCATAAACAAAAGGATCGAAACCACCCTTCGATACACCGGACTCCCATTGGTGAAGTGCCCTCCAAATCAAAATCATGAACAAGAACTCCAAGTTTTCCTTGGGATACTCAATGATGAGGAATACAAGTTGAGATGTTGAGAAGAAACAATGCTCTTATCTCAAGCGAATCTGATAGAACGCCTCAGTAATGGATCAGATGCACCAGTGGTTATTCTCCACAAGTTCAATCCCTGATAGATACGGATAAGGTACGAAACCCGAGATTCCTTGAGCCCTGATCACATGCCTTATGAAACAATGAAATGAACTACTATGATATTAATGACCTGGTGAGAAATGCAACTGAGTGTGAAACGATGAGCCGATAGAGGTAATAAATAGGAGGGAAAATTTCGAGGTATTACAGTTGCCCCTATTCAATCATTTGTAGACCTGAACGAATAATTGCAACAGCTTTTATACGTTCGAGGTGTGAAGTGATTGAATACTCGAATAAAACCTGAAAATTTGCACATTGAGGGTAAAAGAAATGCCCTCTGCCCATTTATTTATGTATTTTCTGATATTGACCTCTGAATAGGTAGCGACAATAGAACCAAATGGAAATAAACTGGGAAGAATTCCATCCTCGAATGAAAATTCAAAAGATCCTCGGATCTAATACGAAACCATCCTCGAATGGAGACGCAAAGGTATACCGGCTGCAGGCGGTAACCAGAAACGCAAAGAAAATAGGACAGGATGGAACGGGATCGTTGTACATAAACGAGAGCCCAAGCAAACAGGATCATTGTACTTAAATGATAACCTGAGACGCGATCGTTGTACTTGAACGGAGATGCGAACGAATAAGACCGTTGTACTGAAACAGAACTAAAAAACGAGGCCATTGTACTTGAATGGAGACTCGAAAGGAGCGGGATCGTTGTACTTAAACGAGAGCCCAAGACGCCACCGTTGTACTAAAACGGAGACGCGGAAAATGAGACTGTTGTACTGAAACAAGACTCACAGGCGAGACCATTGTACTTAAATGGAAACTCGAAAGGAATGGGCTCATTGTACTTAAATGATGACCCAAGACGCGACCGTTGTACTGAAACGGAGATGCGAAAAATGAGACTGTTGTACTGAAACAAGACTCAAAGACGAGACCATTGTACTTAAATGGAGACTCGAAAGGTACGGGATCGTTGTATTTAAACGAGAGCCCAAGACGCGACCGTTGTACTGAAACAGAGACGCGAAAAAATGAGACTGTTGTACTGAAACAAGACTCAATTGGGGATAACAACAAGACTTGATGGAAGCATCCACCCTGGGAGATGAAGTTGTATTCTGTGGGTAACACTTCAATCTGATTGGAGGTGTAACGGGTCTTATGTAATATACCTCAAAACTGGCCCATGCTGGTATGCATATGTTTGAATTTATGGCGTAATGCTCCATGACAATGGAAATGCTATGCTTTGGAGGATTCAAATGTAATGATGATTACTAGATGCAAATGCAAATGCAAAGGGGTCTCCCGATAATGAGACTGCAGGTATCCTAGATAACTTGACTGGGGAGGAACTGATGATCACTGCATTGATCTGGTTAATCCTTGTGAGGAGTAGACAACTCTGTGGGGAATGCTGTTAATAATTCACTGGCTCTGAACAGCCGCCACTGCCAAAAATAAATTGGACTTTGAGATTGGAGCGCCAAGACCCTGCTGGAGATAGACCCTTCTTGAACTCTGGTGGGGAACCAAAGGCATGATACTGCTGAGGAAGCAACTGCTGGGGAGGCAAAACACTCCTTATACTACTGAGAATTGCCCCTGTCTGAAGGGAAACTTCTGCTCGGGGATGGCACCAACCTTATGTTGCCTTGCTGAGGGGAGATTTCAACTTCCAACTCTACTGGGGATGATGAAGGATGTCAATGATGAAGCTTCCTGCTGAAGATAAGAGTTTAAGTTGCCACTTGCTGGGGATAAGAGATAAATCCTCTCATGTTGGGAATGAGAGATGTAGGGCGTCTCATGCTGGTGATGAGAGACGATGATACCCTTCTTCTCAAGAAGTAACCTCCCATGAGACTTGCTAAGGAATCTTGATCGATGAAGTCCGCAGATGAAACAACTCTTGCAGTACTGTGCCGACACTGGCCTTGCCCCTAGCCCTGGGTTGATAGGTTGCCGACTAATCATGAGTGAACAATGGTTCTTTGCAATTTTCGACTCACCTCAGATTAAAGTCCATCAGAAGTAAATGTCTCAAGAGGATTTTACAGAAAACATGGCATATGAAATGCCTCAGTGTCTTTAAACTCTTGGAGAGATTCATCGGATCTCGAAATAACTGCCCCAGACTGCATGGTCTGTGCAAGAATTTGCCTCGCAAGGAATCATGAAAAGCCTCATATCACTGTGAGATATTCTGCCCCAGTATTTTGAACTCTGGATAGGCGCCTCTGATTAACCGTCTTCAGGAGAAAGTACTTCCCATGCTCTTGGGATGGCCTGCCCCAGTACGAGCCTCGAAGTGATCACCTCTGACGGACTGTGCTTTGAAGAAAACACCCATGCCAATTGTTCTTTGAGAGATTGGATCTCGAAGTAACTGCCCCAGTTTGGCTAAAATTTGAATAATGCCTCCGCCCGATGGCTCTTTGAGAGATTTGAATCTCGAAGTGATTGCCCCAGCCTGGTTGACTCTTACCATGACTGTTGGGAAAGTCCCTACTCAATGGAGTTTTCCTGAAAAGTGCACCTCGACAGATTATCCTTCGGAAGTTTCAGACTTCTCAACTTGGCAAGATTAAGCTTCTGGACTGAGATTCCATACATGGACTTTTATGATGCCAAACAAATGTATGTAAGCAGAAAATGTTTATTTTAAGAATGAAAATTCTAATGCAACACACATGTTAATCTTGAAGTTTTACTGTAAAAAGATGTCACAAACCTTTGTGAGCGAATCACTGGTTAAGATACGACATTAATTTTTTTGAATAATAGAAAGCATGCACATGCAACATCAACGAAGATCTTTCAACATCACTCATAGGAGTCAGGAACGCGGTCTCGTGGTAGTACGCTCTCAAAAATAACCCTGTTTCAGTTAGGACTTTTGAGGGTTGTATCGTGGCCTGGTTCACGGTTATAGAAACAAAAGATATAGGCTCGAAGTTTATTTGTGCCCACCCATCTTCGTGATGTTCTCCATTCCTATTTTCAGCTAGCTTTCACAAGCGTTCACCTCTCAAAAAGGGTTTTGTGATGGTTGAGGAACCAATTACACTAACGGTGTAAGCACCAAACAGGTTGTTGTTGGGAGTCAGTCATCCCTTAGTGTTGCACCCCAAAATTTGCCCTCACAATACAAGACTTTGTGTGCTAAGAAGGTTCACAAGGTTCACAAGATTCATAATGCTTACAAGACCTTTCATGAGGTTCATGAAGTCTACAAGTCACTTTATGAGGTTCACAAGGTTCACAAGGTTCACAATACCTCCCATGAGGTTCACAAGACATTTTATGATGGTTCACAAGGTTCACAAAGTTCACAAATAGTCAGAAGAGTTGACAATTCCCTCAGACAATGCACCTCCTAAGCAGGGCATCCAAAACTAGGGTTTTGACTTTAATCAGGCTAAATGGACTTCCAAGACTTCAAGTGAGCTTCATAACATCTTATATGTGTGTAAGAACCCCCATGACAAGTTTCAATACTTTTCTCATAAGTTTGCTCAGTCAGATGATCAGATAAGTCAAAATCAGTCAAAGTAGTTAAAAAGTCAAACTGAGGTCAACTGTGGTCAAACCAAAGTCAAACTTCATGATTTTTTGCCAACATCAAGTATATGAAGTAAAATTCATCATTTGATCAAGGGTTGATCATGATTCATCAAGGAGATTTCAGATCATCAAGAATCAGGAGTTTCTAAATTAGGGTTTTCTCAGTAAAAGTCAACTGAACTTTGACCAGCCATAACTTTCACACACTTCATCACCAAGTCTCCATCCAAAGCTCATTTTAAAGGAAATTGAATTCTCTACAACTTTGTGTCTCACAAGCCAAGCCCAAAAATGCTTCATTTGGAAGGTATGAGCTAAGACATTATAGGTCCTTTTGAAAGTCAACAAAAAGTCAACAACTTCAAAAGGGCATAACTTGAGATTGGTAAATGATATGGACATGAAACCAGTGGGGTTGTTTAGAGGACTCTTCAAGCTTTCCAAAATGTCCAAGAACACCCTCATAGCATTAAAATTGAAGGATATATGCCCTTGCAAAGTTGGGAAATTTTGAGTTGGTTTATGATGAAAATGGAGGTCTAAAACTAATTCTTTCCAAATGGGCTTGCCAAATTATGACCCAATCCATACAACAACATCATGCACGACCCAAACCATTAAAAATCAGAATTTTTATTATTTTATTTTCATTTATTTTGATTTAATTCATTAAAAATCATTTTAAATAAAAATAAAATATGAAAATATGATATTTGATGGAGATTTGGTTTCTAGAATGTCTTCAATGTTGATTGGATTTGAAAAGGAATAAAATCACAAGATTGGTCCCAAAATAGCAAGCCTTAATGCAAGAATATTTGGATTTTCAAAGCATGATCAAAATGAATCTTTTCATATTAAAATTTCCACACAACAATTCAATTTTATGACCTAAGTTCACTCATCTATAAGTACTAAACATAATTCAATCACAAGGGGACGAATTCAACAGCTTCAAAGGTAGGTTCATACTTCAAAAATTCAAGCAAAAAGTCATATTCGGATTCCTTGATCTAGGGCATTTGAAGGTAAAACAAGAACATGGAGAGATTCCTTGGACTTCTCTGATCATAAACCAATACTCATATGCATCCCATACATGCCATATTGCTCGATCCGAATCACATTTGTTCTTGAAAATAAATTTTTCGATTACACTAATCTAATGCGTTTTAACTAATTTTGTTTGTTCAATCATGTTTGTGATGATACGTAGATGCTTTCTGGACAAAAAAATTGGAGCTTCATGACCTAAAACACGAACGGCCATTGTTAGGGTTTGAAGCTTAGTTTTAGGGCTTCATGATTTAGGCCACATAAATGAATTTTAACAACATAGAAAGATTGTATGAGTCATAAGGAACTCATTGATATAATTAATTTTATGAATCAATGCTGTTTTGTATGAGTTCCATTTTCGCAGGTTCAAAACAATGAAGAACTCGCAACAAATTTCGCAGGAAAAAGGGAAGGAAATTTCGCAGGTAATCTGAGGAAGAAGAAGCAGTTGGCGCGCTCAGGAGAATTTGAATTTGGTTCAAAATATTTATCTTATTTTGTTGGATGTTTATCACCACATGTTGTGTGGTCCAGTGGAAAGTGGCGTGTGTGTTTGGCTGCAAGACCTGTGTTCGAATCCTGTCTTGTGCCATTATTTTTCTATTTTTTTCAGGTTACAAAGGGAACTTAATATATTATGTTTGCTGGCCATTCAAATATCAGATGGGCTCTTCCAGCCAGGTGGTCATGCGCGCTTGCTTGTATTCATGAGGTCCTGGGTTCAATCCTCCCCCAGGCCTTTTGGTTTTTATTATTTTCTGTGGTTTTTCAAGACAAGGCACAAAACAAAATTGATCTATTCCTCTATCACCTGCGCCTGGCTGGCCTAGTGGTGAGTTTTGATGTTTGCAGGCAGAACGTCCTGGGTTCAAACCCAGCCAAGGTAAGTTTTCCTTTTACATTTTTTTCTATTTTAGTTTATTAATTTATCTAAATGTTTTCTTATCATTAATTAAAAAATAAAACATGTATATATATATTTAATAAATATCTAAAACAACACTCATATTTTCTAAAATTCTAAATTTCTTTTTGTTACTTTTCTTAATTTAAAATTAAATTATAATATATGTATATGAATTAAAATAATTTTGTATATTAAATTCATTAACCCTAAAAAATATTTTCTAACAAAACCCTAATCTTAAAAACCTTAATTTATTTTTCTAAATACTTAATTGTTATTTTCTAAATTCTAATATAATTATCATGTCTATACTTATTTAATAAAGTTAATTATAACCTATTTTTTTATAATATGTAAATATATTTTATATACTATGTTTATAACTTAAATTATTTTCTTTTAATATGTGTTTAGAACCAATTGAACCTATAATAATTAAATTTTGTAATTATAATATGTTTAAAAATAATTTAATAATTTGTAAATTAAAACTAATTATTTAATTGTTTATATTTTTCCTTTTATTTATAAAATATAATTGTCTATATTAAAAACTTTTAATCTTTTGATTGTTATTTTTATATTCTTATAATATTTTTGCTAATTCAATTTATTTTGATTATTGTTATTATTAACCATATTATTACTAACTTTTGCTTATTTATTTATTTTTATTATTATTTCACTAACTTTATTTAATTTTTTTTATTATTACTAACCCCTATTATAATTATTATTGCTTATTTTTGCTTATTATTTATCTTTGCTATTTATTTTTAATTGCTTATTATAATTATGTAATTGCTCCTTGGTATAAATTTTGTAAATTTATTTAATTTTATATTATGGTTAGTAATTTAGGGAGTGTAAACATGTATTCTATTTAAAATTAAATTTAGATCATTTAAAATTATAAGATAAATTAAACACTCACACACGTAAGTCGATTTTTAATCGCCATCTCACTTTCTAAGGCTATCCCTCAATGTTGCCTAATCATAAGGTCAAGTGGGGTGTATAAAGCAAGTCCCTTAAAAAGAAAAATCATCAAGTCCCTAATGGTTGCCTTTAAAGATCAAGTCCCTTTTCGAATAATGATGATAGTCCCTCCTAAATGCTTAATACACCTCACAGTTGCCTTCATAAAAAACAGATGTCCCTCATATGTCCCTTACATCCAAGGTAATGACTACCTATTCCTTAATAATAGGGATAGTCTTACCATTTAAAGGATAAAGAACAGAAAGACTTAAACTTTAGGGTAGGTACCTCATAGTTACTTGCTCACTTCATTCAAAATTTTCAAACACTTAACAAATTTCAAACAAAATTTCAAACACAAGTTTTTACGCATCCGTACATGGATCATTATTAACTATCATGAAAATTTCTATTCACACACTTCACCTTTTCAAAAACAATTCAAAAGTGAGCTAAGTAACTAAGAGCCCATGGATAACCATGGATGTAAAGGGTGCTAACACCTTCCCTTTACATAACCTACCCCCCGGACCCAAAAATCTTTTAAAAGGTCTTTCCTGTTCTTTTATGCCTTTCCTTTGGATAAAATAAAAGTCGGTGGCGACTCTTGCTATCCGTAACATAACTAAAGTCAGTTCTCCCACCGTGTTACACTTAGTCTTTCGTGTCTGTGCCACACGACTTTGTTCTTGTTTGAGGATCTTTCTTGTGTAATCCTTTTCTTCTTTCGCTTTTGCATTATTTTTCTTATCCCTAATTTTTGCCTGGACTGATTCTTGTGAATCTTTGATTGTGAAGTCCAGCGGGATGCCCTAATTTTTGCCTAAGTCGCTTGTTTTCAAGTTTCGACTTAGCGGGCTTTTTCATTCTTTTTTTTTTCTTCTTTTTTTTTGAACAAATCGTGTGACACTGTTTGTCTTGATGGCCTTAAAAGGGTCGTGACTGTCTCACTTTTCAGTTGATAAGGGATAACCATTGTGGTTTCCGATCTCTGGACCTCTTGCTTGGGATAACCATTGTGGTTTCTGGTCATTGGACCTATTGATTTGGTAAAACGAAAGGTAACGGATCCTCAAATGTACACTCCTTTTTGAAATTTGAACGATCGGTCCAACTAGCTGACACCTACCCTGCCCCTGGGTTAAGTGCAAGGGTTTTTTCCTGCAAAAAGAAACTCCTACTTCAAGGCTCAAATGGGTTGGCGAGGGTCTATCTCCCTTATATCTCCGGTGTTTAGGGTTTGAAACAATGCCTGTACATCGTCAACAGGGTCTTTCTCAAAAGCACACAGTTAGAGATTTTTGCGTTTTCATTTCGTCGTCCTCCCTGATAGAGTTTAAGCACAACAGTTGGTATTGCAATGCACATACATAAAATCATGAGTGAATACGAATGGATTACTTCAAGAAAAACATGTGCATTTTATTATGGTTAACATTCAAAAACAAATAAATTTCATGTATGCATACAAATGTTTAAACAAACACTAGAAACTACAACTGAAAATGCAGTAAATAAGCTGAACATTGCCGTCATTGAGGAGACTTGACTCCGTCTGGACTTATTGCTTTTGAAGATGCCTTTGCAAATTGGGAGACCCATTTGATGAGGAGACTTCAATATGTGAGCAGACTTTCTGGCACGATGACCTTTGAGTCGATCAAATTCGGGACCTCGTCTTCACTTTTGCCTCTGAAAGACTTGCAATCTTCAATTAAAAGGCCAGGTGCCCCAGAATGGTAATCATACTTGGCATTGAAACCCCAAAGGAAGCTTTGTCGGAGATGATCCTGATGCAATTAGCTAAACCACTCCAAATTTGCGTAACTGAGGAAACTTGTTGCACGTACGACATCACAATATGATCAAACTTCTTCTCGAGTTGTTTCTGGACTTTACCCATATTCTCTTCCCCTAGGATTCTCTTGGGAAGCTGAGGTTGGATGCTGACAATCGACATCTGGAGGGAAGAGGTTGATAAAGTTAATAGATAAGGTTGCTCGGAAAGATCTTGCACGATCTCCTGCCTACGTATCTCCATTGACCAATGGAGAATCAGAGCAGCGTAGTTCCCCTCAATAGGGATGAAAATAGCTTCGTTCAGAATTTCTTTGACACCACATTTAGGATTTCTATAACCAAGCTCATCTGAGTCTTCATCTGGTTGACTTCCTCTTTCCTCAGTTTCTGACTTTGAAATAAAGTTTGCACCTTGGCCCTGAATTGCCCCAATTGGGTCTTCCTTTGCTCACCTCCGCCCGGAGTTGCTTCAAATATATATACCTTGATGACTATAATTCAAGTTGTCCATTCTGATGAGAAATCAAGTCGGGAAAAGAATCTGTCTCTGAACACCTGTCAAGAATGCAAGGATGTATGCAAATGCCATGTTCAATTATTTCTGAGGAATCTGTCTGCTTTGATTCAAGTTTTGACACAGACAAAGTCCAATGGCATGATTCAGATATGTGATCCTCGGAAATAACTGAACATGTGTGCAAAAATGCTATGATGTCATGTATGCAACAGGCATGTGATCAATAGTCTGATGTTGGTGCCGGTGTTGAGCAATGAGTCAAGTGTCTGAATAGAACCATAATAGTAGCACCATCTCTGTATAGAACCCCATAACTGAGAACCCAATAACTGTAGAACTGGATCAAATAATAGAATAATCACTGATGGTGTTGAAGTTTAACAACGAGCCAAGTGTCTGTGGAGAGTCATAATAACAGTCACAATATCAGGGTCACAATGGTAATCACAGTAACAATTTCTCTGAATAGAAATCCCGGATCTCTGAATCAAAGAACCATAAAACACTGAACAATACTGGCAAAGTGGGTATGTTGAAGTTTAGGGTTCCTGCAAACCTGTAAACCCCCTCCCAATCTCACGGGTGTGCTACTCGGGTCAACATCACGGACTCTCAAAGCCGAATAGAAATAATACGTTCACCATTTCTGAGAAATGGCTCATGACCAAATCAGGGATTCGGTTTGGCATTATGTACTACTCAGGGAGGCCTCAGCTGAGTCCAAGGAAACAAGCATCCCTCATCGGTCCCTAGCTTCAAGCACTGAATCGAGAAACAATAGTACATTCATCCCGAAGGGTACAATACTACCGTCATACGAACAGTTTGCTTTGACTGGATTCCTATGAGAGAACCAGGTCATCCTATGCGAGTTCTTAGTGGGCCCTCGGATGCGAGTGGGTTTGCCAACAAATGTGGTCTGCCACTGTCATCACTGGAGAGGGTTGTTTCCACTAAGGTCCTCGATGATCGGTTCCCAGTGTTAGCAGCTCAGGTGGGAACATTCTATGGTCTGCCTAGGCAGTATAGAACATATCCCAAGAGAGCCTGATCTGGGTGTGGGACTCGTGAAAACTACACGTGTTCAAGACCACGCAAGCCACACGACTGCCCACTCTAAATCCTATGTGTATACTCAAGCCGGGTATTTGGCTTATCTCACAGTAACTCCCATCCCGCAGAAAAAATGAAAACCAGCATAGCCAGACAGTCCAGTATAATATGATGCATGGAAAATAAAATACTGAAAGCGGTAAATAAATGCGATAAAGTAAAGCTGTAAAGAACTGTAAATAAAAACAGTAAAGCTAAACTAAAGCACTCGGCATTAAACAGATAAACACCCAAAGAAACAAAACCAAACAGGCGCTAGGATTGACTCTACAAGGGAAACCGGAAGAATCAGGCTTCGATCCCCAGCAGAGTCGCCAGCTGTCGCTCCCGGGATTTTCATCCTAGTACAAACGCGAAAGTGGCGCGGAAAGGTTAGAGTCGCCAGCCAGACATTTTTATCCCGAATGAATGGGAAAGGTAATGTTGCACAAACCTGAGGAAGAAGGAAAAGGACGAGGCCCTGCGAACCAAAGGTCTGAGTTCGGGAGTCGGTTACGACCTGGGAAGGTATTAGCACCCCAGATCGTCCGTCGTACCCGATGGGATCCACGCTTGCTTGCTTGTTTCAAAGGGTGAGAAATAATATACTGCTGAATAAAACCGCTAACTGGAACAAAGGGAATGGAAATGAGAAAGGAACTGGAAATGAGAATGGAATGAAATAAAGGGGAAAATGTAGGGAAAATAAAGAATGTGCTCGAACGGGCCCTACCCCGCTGCCTACGTACCTCATCGGGATAATGAGGATCAGAGTCGACGTAGTTCGCCTAACCTAGGCGGGAACTATTTGTTTGTGTTTTTTATGCTGGAACTACGTATGCCTATGCTCAGGTGTTGCAGGCTCGTCTGGTACGAGTGCGTTTACCGTCTTGCATGTGTGACAAGTCGTCGCAAGTTCGCGTTGTGAGTGAATGAGATGAGAAAAGAAGTTCCCGCAGGATAGTCGCTTGTTGTTTGTTTTTGGCTTTTAAAAGTTTTTATATGAATTTGGCACAAGGAAGTGAACTCAAACTCTTTTCCATGGAATGTACACTTGCCACTACATTCCAAGATGGAATAATAGAACAAGCATACCCATCAAGGAGAATTTATCCAAGACTGGTTTCCTAGGATTAGGGCTTAAGTTCACTGGCTTGTTGAACTTTATTAAGTGTTTTTTTGTTGCTTTTGTGAAGAAGTGTCTTTTAAGTTTTTCTTTGTGAACAACTCCTTAATGAGACTTGTGCATCATGATAGACAAGCTTACACCATTCCAAGATGGAATGAATGCAAGTGCTTCATGGAATAAGGCTATACACAAGGAATCCTTTCATTTATTTGTTAAGTGTTTTTGGATTTTGTTTGAAGATAAGAAGAGAATGACTCAAATTGCAAAAAGGGAAAAAACTAGTGGGGAACTAAGACACAACCCTAATTTTGTTTATTTACAAAGGAGAGCCTATGGTTAATGAGGTTTCTAAGCCTAATGAGAAAAACTAGAAACTACTAGAATTCAACTTACTTCCTAATGAAGTTAAGTTGATTCTAAGAACAATGGGGAAGCCTATACAAGTTATAAGATCAAGCGATAAGGCAAAACAATAAAATTGAACATAAGAAATAAAATTCAAAAAATGCATTTAAAGGCATGAATTAAAAATAGTCCTATTTTATTTATTCTAACTCTAATGAAAAGGGAACTTCAACCTACATTCTAAATCAAAGTCAAGCCTAATGTCCATTCTAAAAATTCAAATTAAACTAACCAAAGCCTATATTAGATTCTAGGATTAAATCTAATCTAAACTATATTTTTACTTTATTTTTAATGGCCTAAACTAATGGGAATTACACATAACTAAGCCTAAGAATTAATATTCTAAAAAAATAGCTAAATCCCTGGAAAAATTATGGAATTAAATCTATAGGGTCCTAAAACTACATATTACATTGTGTCATAAGGAATCCTAAAAATTAAGAATTTAACTAGGTCTAAAAAATGATTATTTTCAGCTATGAATTAATCCTTAATTTCTAAAGAATTGGCCTCTAAAACCTAAGATAAAATATTCTAAAAAATCTACAAAAATTATCCTAAGTACTATCATTAGTTATCTAACTACAGTAAAAAGAATGGGCTAAAAAAGTTATGGAAGTTACAAAAATAAAATGAACAAACTCAAGCACAATTAAAAGAAATTCAATAAAAGCTAATTACAAGACAAATCAGAATTTAATCGAAAAATAACCAAAATTCAGAAAATAAAAATATCAAAAATTTCTAATTAGATTTATTAACCTACTGGAATTTTTTGGGAATTTTCTATGATTCTTTACTATTTTTATTTATTTATTTCTGAAACCATATTAAACCAAATTAAATTATAAAAGAAAATAACAAAAGGGGTGGATTTAGTAAGTTTTTCATTGATTTTTCTAATGGGACCAGAAATAGGGGTGCTAATAGCGTTTCGCATGGGCCCGACTTGCTGAAACAAAGGGAGGTGTAGAGAGTTAAATTTCCTGTTGTTTTTTCTTATGGGCTGTAAAAGGAGGGTTTGAATAGCAAGAAATCCCAAGCCCAGTTCGCAGAAGCCCAGGGGGGTGCCAAAAATCATTTTTTTTATATTCATTTTCGTAATGGGCCTAACAGGGGGGTTGGAATAGCAAGATGAAAAATAAATCAGGGCCCATTACATTGGAAAGGACTAATACTTGCTATGATTAGCTTAATTGAGATGAGAATATTAAACAACATGTTAATGGTGGATTTAATGGGAATTATAGTATTAAATATCTTAATCAATTTATTAATTACATTTTTATGATTAACATTATAATAAATAAAAGAAAAAGAAAACATAAAAGCTGAAAAACAAATGAGGAACCCTAATCCTCTTCTTCTTCCTCTCCCGCGCCGTCACCAACATATCCCTCTCCTTGTCTTCTTCTTCTCCGCCACCACTTCACCATCATCAAACTCAATTCCTCTCGTCTTCCTCCTTGTTCGCCACCACCCAACCTTAACCCCTTCCTTCTTCGCAAATTCCGTCGCCCCTCAACCCTCTAAGCTTCTCTCTTCCCCGAACTCGTCATCAACCCTCATCTTCCTCCTCTCATTCATCGCCTTCCTATTCTCCTCAATCATAAAAACCTAACACACACTCTCTATCTAATTCTCGCTCTCCTCACGAATCCGGAAACAGAAATCCCTAATTCTCAAACGAACTACGAGATCGGAGAAATCCGATTTATGAACACAAACATCAACGCTACAAATGATTACGATTAAGAGAGTGCTTCGATTCGTACATGGAAATAACCTAACTTCCACGAAAACGGTGAGCGATTGAAAAAGAAAAGCTTCTGATTGCTGAAGTGCGATGGCGATATCGGAGGCTTCTGTTTTGCTCAAAAAGTTGGATATCCACCGTTTGACAAAGGAAATGAGTTCGTCGGTTCGATCGGAAATTTGTTGAAGATCCTTGAAGGCTGCTAGAATGCGTTCAGCTTTCAATTTCGTATTCGACGAACTCGCAGTCTTGATACGTTCTCGGTGACAACGCTGAAGATTCCTTGCCAGGTTCTGTGAGTCCTGCTGCAGAATTTCGGTTATCACGAGATTGATGATGAACTCGTTCAGTTGCAGAGCTTCGTGCTTCGTTCTCGATGAACTAATACGGGAATTCGCAACCTACAATTACGGTTTCTCGTCGCTTCATTTCCTGCTTTTTCTTCGAATTCTTTATGCAATCTTCTTTATACTCTGTATATTTATGATATGTTCTTGATTGGTTGCAGCATGATGAAGATGGGGTTCCTGTTATCCTGTTCTCAGGTGCCGGATTTTATCATCGGGAAGTTGAAGATGATGAAAGGATGGAAGCTGGAGAAACTGAACGGTGCAGACGAAGGTTATGAGGAAGAATTGGGAGATTAACAGTATTGGCAAATTGAAGTAGGAGAAAAGTTGTGAAGAGGTGAGGGAGAATTGGATGAAGGGTTCTGAAAAATTGTGTAAGAAGAGCAATGGAAGAAGAAGCTCCCGATTTATAGGCAATGCTCAGAAGAATCCAGAAGCTTCAGGAAAATTCACTTATTGAATTCAGTTGTGTGGAATTTCTCAGGGGAAGTTTCTAGACTCATTCTGTTAGGAATTTGTTATTATTTTTCAGTTAGAATCTGATTCTGTTATGCACTTTTTAATTCCCCCTTTCCATTTTGTTTGTCATGTTATCATCCCCTTATCAGTTAAGGCTTCTAACTGTTTTATTCCCATTTTTTCAGAGGTTCCACATATTCCTCCACTGCCGAATCAATCTTCCTCCATGGTATTAAATGATGCAACTGGAGATATTGTACCCGAGGTTGCAAATGGTGATGCTTCAGGGACCACCGTTGTTGAATCCTCTACTCTTCTGAAAATGTGTGTGTCTATAAATCTGGTTGAGTTGAGGTTATACACAGGGGTAATCAGAGATGCATCTCTGGCCACCGTACAGGTCAGCAGTGCATAGCTACTGTACAAATCCAGCACAGCAGGAAATGGATTCCTTTCTGCAACACTACAAGGTTTCAGTGTTTTAATAAACTTCTCTGGAGGGAACTCATGTCTGGACTTCAACTTTTCAGCAACATCCATCACTCGGGCAATGTCTGACAAGCTAAATGGATGCTTAGCTTCGCGTAATTGCAAGGAAAACATTGTGGAAGTTAAGCCACTTCCATATGAGAACAATATCACCCTCTTACCTTCCAATGAGCTATTTTTGTTGTGAATAAGGGATGCAAATGCTGCATAGAGGGACGCGGTGTACATGTTGCCTACTTGCTTTGGTATTAAAGTAGTTGGTTGTACCTTCTCATCGAATAGAGACTTTGCAACTTGTTGGGATGCCTTTTCAAGATCCCGGCTTTGGTAGCTCTCCTCATCTGACAAAGCTGCAAAAGGTCCCAGCTTTTCTTTGGCAACCTCATCTTTAGAAGAGCTGGAATTCCTCAAGAAGTCACTAAAGACCAAACGAGCAAAACTTTTTTGCACAAGCTTGTTATAAGGAGAGTGGAATACATAGTAACCAGCATCAGAAAGAGAAAATTGTTTTCCCTCGTGTTTCTCATATTTTTGACAGAAATTTTTATAGCAAGTATCAAGAGCCATAAGGTAACATGTTTGTGAAAGCTTTCCATCGACGACCGGATATTCACTAGCAAGGTCAGGTTTGTAAAAATCATAAACATGAGCCATATGACTTCCTCTCAATTTGCTTTCAAAAGAAATAGGAGCATCAGGACCAATTACCATGGCGATAGCAGCAGCTCCTCCGGTAGGTCGAGCAGGACCTTCAGCATAGACGGCACTGTCTGTGCAGACAACAAGTCCATAGCGTCCATCCCATGAATTGCTCTCCACCCAATTGACACAATTGAACAAAGCAGCAATTCCTCCATAGCATGCATTAGTTGAATCAACACCTTCAATGTCAATATTTCCATATTTCTCAAAGATCTGCATCAAGAATGACTTGATGGATTTGCTTTTGTCTATCACAGTCTCACTGCCTACTTCCAGACGACCAATTTGCTTAGGATCAATCTCATACTTCTCAAGAAGAGTAGAAACCACAGTCAAACTCATTGAGATAACATCTTCAACATCAGAACAAAAGGACATACAATCTTGTCCAAGCCCAATAGTATATTTCCCTTTACTAGCACCATCATGAACCTCCAATGCTTCCTGTTGAACGCAGTTGGGAGGGAAATAGATGTCGAGAGCGAGAATTCCAACGTTCTTTGCTGCCATTTTGATTGAAGAAGAAAAAGATCCAAAAAATGAAACAAAATAATTTGTTGGAAAGAAGAGAGAGTTGAATTTCGATGAGAGAGAGAGAGAGAGAGAGAGAGAGAGAGATAAATGAGATTGAGTGGGAGAAAAGGAGGTAGTTGAGGAGAAAGAGCAAACGTGATTTGAGTACAATTGAAGTGGCAATTGTTTGTATGAGAAATGAATAGGACATGAAGTGAGTCCCGTAAGAATTACCGTAAAATTGGCTAAATGAAAAATAGTTAAGGATAATAACTTGGATAATAAAATCACATATGAATTGAATAATTGACTTTTCGTTTGAATAATGGAATTAAAAAAGAAATCGTTGGATCTTTAAGATATAGAATGAAATTCCGAAATGAATAATGGCTAGACTTTAGAAAAGAAAAGAGCTTAATGTTGAAAAGAAATGGTTGATATTTAGAGACAAATGACATGAAAAATGGAATGTTAGAAATGTGAATATGGACACACAGAAATGACTTTGGCTAACGAAACGGGATAAGATCATGGTGAATCAAAAAATGGTGAATTAAATCGAATCGGAAAGTGGATACGCAAAATGGAGGTGGCTTGTATTTGAAATAGAATCAAGAGCTAGAACTTGAACTCCAACAACTGGGCATTTTCTTTAAACCTAAATCCAATCCTTCAACATAATCCATTCTTAAGAACTTTGGTGCCGCCCTAAACTCCGCACAATCTCGTATTATTATTCCATAAACAAAAGGATCGAAACCACCCTTCGATACACCGGACTCCCATTGGTGAAGTGCCCTCCAAATCAAAATCATGAACAAGAACTCCAAGTTTTCCTTGGGATACTCAATGATGAGGAATACAACTTGAGATGTTGAGAAGAAACAATGCTCTTATCTCAAGCGAATCTGATAGAACGCCTCAGTAATGGATCGGATGCACCAGTGGTTATTCTCCACAAGTTCAATCCCTGATAGATACGGATAAGGTACGAAACCCGAGATTCCTTGAGCCCTGATCACATGCCTTATGAAACAATGAAATGAACTACTATGATATTAATGACCTGGTGAGAAATGCAACTGAGTGTGAAACGATGAGCCGATAGAGGTAATAAATAGGAGGGCAAATTTCGAGGTATTACAGATAGGAAAAGGGGAAAAGATACCCGAGTATCTAACAGACATGACGATCACCCTAAGCGCTCTCATCTCCGCAGCAGAAGTCCCCGTCGTGGTTGTTCTCCCTATGATTCTTCAGACAATAGTGACAATAAAGATACCTATGGTCCTTTATGCCAGGAGATCATATACACACGCATCCCTTGTAGACTACAGAAACCACTTCCTCTGGCCTTATACGATGGAACCACTGACCCCGACGATCACGTTGAGAATATATAAGTCGTGCTCCACTACAACAACATAGGGAGAGATATAAAGTGCAAACTCTTCCCCATCATGCTGAGGAAGGGAGCCATGAGGTGGTACAAACACCTCCCCCTAGTTCAATCACATCATGGAAGAACTTAAAGAACCAATTCACCAGACATTTCACTATGTTAAGACGTCACCCTAAGTCTGAGGCTACACTCGAATGGGTTATACAAGGAAAATAAGAGCCCCATCCGAGACTACATTGAAAGGTTCAATAAGGAAACAATTGAGATTCATACTACTGACCGCATGAAGAGGTGCCTCCTCGAGAAAGGCATTCGGCTTAACAGTGAGTTCCACAGGGCAATAGGGATAAAAACACCTTGCTCCCTGGCCGAACTCCTCCATAAGGCGCAGACTTACATTCAATACGAGGAAAAAGAGGCAGCGTATAAAACTAGGGATTCCAGGAACCAAGAGAACTCAAGGGCCCCCAAGCATGTCGCTCCCACCAAAATGACACCTGGTCAAATGGGGTACAGACGCGAACGGTCGGCGAAAGGGAGAGAGAACACACAAGGGTGAACTCAAGAGAAAAGAGTCGCCAGCTAGGCATTTTTATCCCGGGGGGAAAGGTAATGATGCATAGACCTAGAAAGAAATGGATAAGACGGTTGCGAACCAGAGAGACTGAGAAAGGGGGTTGGTTACAACCTGGGAAGGTATTAGCACCCAGATTGTCCGCCGTACTCGACGGGATCCACGCTTAAGAGATTTGTGTTTTAAACGGGTAGTATCAGTGTAATAAAATGTGAAGTGCATAAGAGAAGTGTCAGTGTAAGAACAAGAGTGAAATGCTCAAGACAATGAGGTTAAAGAATAAAGCTGAAAGAGGGGGGAATATACAAAGACTTTTGTTCGATAACTGTTAAGTTATGCCTACGTATCCTCTCGTGCAATGAGGAAGTCAGAACACCGTAGTTCGACTCAAAGAGAATGAAGGATAAATTGACTATGAACTGCTTGCTTGTCTATGCTCAAGTGTATGACCTGTCTGGCTCAGGTGCAAACTGTCTTGCATTAGATGGAAGAAGCGAGTTCTCGTTTGTGAATGAATGAGGTGAGAAAAAAATCCCGGAGGAGGCGATTATTGTTTGTTTTTGTGCTTTCAGTCTTTTATTGCTTTTGAAAGTTTGTCATAAATTAATGAGCTTAAGCCTAAACCAAGGGTTAGCAAACTCATCACATCCTCCCTCTGATTAGGGGTAATGAGAATACCTTAAGCATGAAGTAAACACCTCACACTTAACCACCATGATGCAGGATTAAGATCATTAACCTACTTGCATTTATTTAGATGTTTTTGGTGCTTTTGTTTAGTGTTAAGTAATGAGATTAAGCCATAATCAAAGATTTAATGGACTCATTACACCATCCTAATAGAAGGATAATAGATGAGAACATTTAAGCTGAGAAAGGCTCCTCAACTTAACCCATGATTAGGGATTAACCTCATGACAAAACAAAGCCTTTATTAAAGTGGATTTTAGTTAATGGTAAGATTAAGAAATGGATTTTATGGTTTGTAAGACAACTTGAGGGGGACTTGTCCATTAACACTAGGGTTAGTCCTTCTTAACCAATTAAGGAAGAATTAGAACCCTAATGCAAGGCCCAAGTTACAAGCTTGATGTCTTGGTGATTATTTAAGTGAATTGATTAGAGGATTTAAACACATTAAGGGTTTAACACTTAGGATTAAAGTTATGCACTCCATCCTAATAGAAGGATGCAGGCATAAGCTTAATCACAAAGCCTTAAAACCTTTAGGGTTTAGTCCTTGATTATGAGATGAGAAGAGAAGACTCAAAGATGACACAAAGGTAAAAGCTAAATGGGGGACTAATCAAACCCTAATTGTTATCATGCTTGGTTGTTCCTAGGGTTTATGAAGCTTGCAAAAGATCTTCAAGAGAGAAGCCACCAGGAAAGAAACAGATGAAAGGAGGAAGGAGCAGAGAGAAGCAAAACAACTTGCTTCACTTAAGAAGACAAGTTGCTTGAAGAAAGAAAGTGGGGAAGAACATGAATGAGCAAGCTCAATCTAATACACAAGATAAAAATGCAGCAATGATGCATAAGAGAGATGAAAAGAGATTGTAAGAAGTGAAGGCAAATTCACTTCTCAAAACAACTTACCACCTGAAAAGTTAGCAAAAGGAATGCAATGCAATGAAAATGGGATGAAATATCATGATGCAAACCAAAGTCAGAAGCATAAACATGATGTTAATGATGCTAAGAGAAGATGCAAACACAAGGCAAGACATGAGAATGATCATACAAGGATATGGATGCAGATGAAGCATGCTTTGAACCATGGAAGTTCATGAAAGCTTATGAAATGCAAAGGACATATAACATGGCAAATGAAAGATGCAATGGTCAAACATGATTCTAACATGTCCTAAGATGTATTATGAATCATGTGAATGCACAAAATGTCATGGAAAGTTCTTAAATGCAAGCAAATGAGAGATGGATGCAAAGGAAAGCACAAATTAGGGTTTACATACAACACACAATGCAAAAAATCAAAACCAGAAGCAAATGATGTGATACAAACTTGAAAATGGGATCAAGGGAACCCTAACCCTACACAAGTTCACTGCCCAAAGGAGGGGACCTAACTCTAAACCTAGTGCAAGTTATGAATTTCACAAGTCAATTAGGGTTTTAAGGTACCTCACCATGAAAAATGCAAAACAAATTGAAAATGGAAGATCAATTCAAACCAAATTTATCCTATAAACTACATGCCATGAAGGATGCAATGCAAGAAGAACCATCATCAAGCTCTCAATGGTTAGGCAGAATGGATTTTTCCAAGTTTGAACAAAAATATTGCCTTAAAATGAATTTAATTCCAATGAAAATGATCAAAATGCATCAAGAACCAAAAAGAAATTTGCTTTGAGAGTTTGATAATGTTTCTAAATGTTTTAAAATGCAATGTGAATTTTTTTGTGATTTTTAAATACCTAAATGCATTTTTAATTAATTAATTTTCATTAACTAATTAAAAATAAACATTTAAATGATTTAAAAATGATTTTTAATGCAAAAAATAAAAATAAAAATATTTTTGGGTTCTGAAAATTAATGAAATGCTTGACAAAAATTTTCAGAATTTTTAAATGTTTTTTACTATTTTAAATCATTCGTGTAAATAAATGCAAAGAAAATGAAAATTAAATTAAATAAAATAAAATGGAAAGGTATGCAAATCCAATGGCTGATGTTTAAATGGGATGCGCGGGAGTTGACTGGCGCCAGATCCAGTGGCCCAGATTCAAACTGGCTGGATTAAATTAAACTTAATTAATTAATTTGATTAATTAGGATTAGGGTTTTAATGAGAGATCTGGTCCATTCAAACGCGCGGGAGTCAACACAAGTCAAACAGATACATGGTCCAAATTCAAACTGAGCCCTAAACGCATTTAATGAACTAATGACTTTCAGGTGGCCGGAAATGACCTCCGATCATCTTCTCCGGCCACAACCCTCCCTGAAAATTGCTAACTTCTTCCCTAGGCTTCTAAAATCCAATCTCTCTGCCCAGAAATGATCCACATACATCATACATCAAGAATCAACAAACAAACAACATTTAAAACACCTCAAAAGTGAGAATCGAATCCAAACAGTTCTAGGTCAAAAAATTTCAGAACACGAATACATACTCACTTCTCAACCATTTTCAAAACAAAACACATCAACATGATCAGTGAAGCATAAAGAATCATTTAGTAACTTAAAAACAAGTTTCTGGAAAAATTGTTCTTGAGCTCACCTGAAATGGAGCTTTCAATCCAGGAGCTTTCTGACTGCTTCTTTGCTTCAAAATGGCTCCAATGAACCCCCTGAGAAGCTTGCAATGCTTGGTTGGAGTTTAATGTGGCTGGTTTAAGAGTTTGATGAAGTTCTGTTCAAGGGAAGTGAAAAATTGTGTTTCTGTTTGCGGGCTTTTCAGGGCAAATTGGTGGTTGGGAAATGATCAGAGGATCATATTGAGTGATTCTATGAAGTTTGTTTTGAGGTTTGAAGCTTGTATGGAGAGATTCGAATGAAAATGCATAAGAGGTGAGTTTTGAGGATGCTGACTTGTGGGAGAGATTAAGTTGTGTTGTTGTGTGAAATGGCTTGCTTGAGGTCCACATAACATGTTCTGATTGGGCAGAGAGTTGTTGTGGAGCAGTGTGATTGGTATGGCTCAAGTTGCAAAAAGTCAAGCAAGTTGTACTTGGAGGTATGGGCAAGTGGCAGGCTGGTTTAGGGGCATGGCTTGGTTCAGCTGAGATCATGGAATGCTTATGGATCAGATTTTGTGAACTGAGGCAAGTGGATGAGAGGCTATGGAGCTTTTTGCAATTTTGGGGAAGTTTGGCCCTTTTGGAAATTCTTGAAGCATAAGTCATGAAAATGAACAATTCCTTGGTGCATTCTGATTTTTAGGTTATGGTTTATGTTTGTGTAATGCATAGAAGTCCATTTGAAGTCACATTTTGCCTTGGCATGGGGTTTTGCAACTTTGCCTCTTTGGTGGAAAACATGAAATTATGTGATTTTTGCCAACTTTGACAAGCCATAACATTTTATTCCAAAATGAATTAGAATGATTTCTTGTACTTTTTGAAAAGGGAATGACCCATTCTACAACTTTCATGACCAAAGTTTCCCCATTTGAAGCATTTTTGAATCAAAAAGAGAAGGTTGAAAAACTTTCCCAAAATGGCAAGTTTTCATTACAAGTCACTTTCCCAAAAAGGCAACTTTGCAAATGGCTTGAAATTATTCAATTTTGTGAACTTCTAACATCTTCTATGATCAAATAAAGATCATACACATTCAAAATGATGGAGAATGCCCTTTGGTTGGGTCACTGGGGGCCTCAGATGCCCTTATTTTGCACTGACTTGCTCAAGAAGTCATCCTTTGATTAGATGCCTTCCCCATGGAATTTCATCATGAAAATTGATATGCATGATCCTTATGACATATAGAGACCAATAGAAATAAGAATGACCAAAAAAATTGGAGTTATGGCCTTTGAAACCAAAACCCTAATTTCAGGTCATCTGTGCAGTTAAGCCTGGCTCTGCTTCCATGCCTTTCTCAGTTCTTGTGATTCTTTGACTTCCTTGACTTTGTGAGGATATAATATGATGCTTGAACATACATGGACCCCTTTGAAGTGATTGATGACCTTTGGAGTGGCTCAAGTAGCTCAGGGATGGCTCATATCACAAACCCTAGATGCAGATGGCTTTGAATCAATGTAGTGAGTCAAAAATGTGGTATGAGATGCTATGATTGAATCTATGCAAATGAAAAGATTACAAGCCATGGTGTGAGTGGGTGAGGGCAAATTTGGGGTGTTTACAGCTGCCCCTATTCAAGCATGAGTTAGCTGTGCAGGATGTAAGCAACGACTTAACAGGCAAACAAGATAACTTGTGGTTGAATACCAAAGACAGTCCAAAATTTGCACTCACAGAATGAAGAAGAAGAGGGATATAGATTGTAAAAGAAAATAAATTATAATTATAAAGTGCGGGCGACGGAGGACGACCGTCGAGCAGAGGACGACTGCTGGGGATGAAGCAATGACGGGGACGGCCGACATGCTGGGGATATAAGAGATTTTGATGGGGACGGCCATCAAGTAAAGCTGTAAGACTCTCTGGGGATTATAGGTAGAGTGAATGATGGGGACGACCATCAGGTTCAAGGTATGAATGAAATAAATGATGAGGTACGGTCATCAGAGGTGAAGGACGATCACCTAGCAGGGGACGGCTGCTCTGTTGGAGATAAAGATGAGGGACGATCATGTAAGGTGAATGACGATCACCTGGCAGGGTACGGTTGCCGCAAGTATCACGACATAGGACGAATGCCGGATAAAAAGGTCGACGATGGGGACGGCCATCGGATAAGTATGATGAAGGACGATTATCAAGAGGTGAAGGACGATCACCTAGCAGGGTACGGCTGCTCTCGGGGTTTATCATGACATAGGACGAATGTCAGATAACAAGATCAATGATGGGGACGGCCATCGGATAAAATGATGAAGGACGATCATCAAGAGGTGAATGACGATCACCTAGCAGAGGACGGCTGCTGAAAATATCACGACATAGGACGAATGTCGGATAGGAAGGGGTTCTAGATGAATAGAGGCTCCTCTGGGAATGATGAAGGACGCTCATCAAAAAGGTGAAGGACGATCACCTGGCAGGGGACGGCTGCCAAAAAGGTATCATGACATAGGACGAATGTCAGATAGAAAGAAAATAGTTTAACAAGTTTTGGCGGGGATTCTTCTGGGGAAGGGTAGACACAGACGAGTGTCTAAATTCAAGAGAGGAAGGTATAAGTGTTTGACACGGTTTATAGATTAAAGATGCGGACGAGCATCCTTAAGACTATGATACGGACGGGTATCAGTAGAAACAAACGCTTGACGCATGTTCAGAGATGATGATACGGACGAGTACCAACTGGTTAACAAAGAACACGGACGAGCGTCGAATCTGAGGGGATTTAAGTGGTATATACAAGATACGGACGAGTATCTGTATGAGTGAAAAGTGATGAGTGAGACACAGACGAGTGTTTAACTTGCTGGGGAGATGTGCGACACGGACGGGTGTCGAAAAAATGCATTATAAGCAAGTATTTAATTTACAAAGTGTTTAGGTAACTATGTTGGGGAAAAGTGACACGGACGGGTGTCACGGAATTGTATATATATATGTATCTGTGTTAGTGAGTGCAAAAGGGGACGCTTTGGCTTTCCGCTGGGGATATGGCACAGACGAGTGTCAAGAAGTATCTGTTTGCTCGGGCAATTTACTGGGGAATGATGACACATACGAGTGCCAAAAAGAGCATGTATCTGCATTTGTGAGGGAGATGCTTTGGCTCTCTGGTGGGGAATAGGGAAATATTCTGTGTCAGTATTTACAAGTGTTTGATTCAGAACATGGCTTATGATTATGCAATATGTTTGATTTTTGCCGTAATGCTCCGTATTAGACGGAATGCTACGCTCTGTGGGGAAAACATGATGCGAATGACATGTTTATGCAAAGATACCGATCTGGGATTCGGATCCCTCTGCTGAGGAAATTTCCGGTTGATCTGCTTGAGGGATATCCCAGCTGGGGATGAGATCATTGGTAGATCTGTCATGTATGACTCTGCATGGGGAAATAGATCACTGATAGACCTATCTCAGTAATGAGGGACCCAACTGGGGTTTGTAGAAGCTTTCACTACTCTGTTGTGAGATCTTCAGGTGTTGCTCTTCTGGATAGAGGTTGAAACTCTGCGGGGAGATGGTTCCCTGTCTAGCACTTGGCTGGGGAAGAAGAAAGATCACTGGAATATCTTCCTAGAACTTTCCTGTGGGGATCCTGCTGAGGATGATACTTGACAACCCAGCTGTGGATATGAACAATCCTGGTGCTATTTGGAAGATGTGTGGTGATTTTCCAGCTTGCTGGGGAGAAGCTTTCACGCCCCATGTTGTGCTTTGGATACCTGCAATCCTGTAAAGGCAAAGAAACGCACAAGTACCCCGAGGTGTTCCTTACTGGATTCCATCATAGAAATTTGGACACTCCCAGGAGTAAGTATATTTCCTGTAAGCACGTATTTTTAGGAAGGAAACATCTATATTTATGCAATCAATATTTCAAAGACATCAGACATTTTTGCAAATGAAAATAAAATCTACGAGACGAAACATGACTAAAAATCTGATTTTATTAATTCGAGTGCCCTGAATTGGCAAATACAGTCAAAGAAACGGACCCCCTGAAATGAGGAAATTGTTACAAATTGAGAAACAAAAAGATGCTGGCAACGCTGATGACACTTCAGGGAGCTTCCCTTTGCTATGACTCGTACGACTTTGACGTTCTTCTCATCTTGCTTTCTGAAGAAGGCTGATTCTGACCGAAGCTTGATCTTTTCGGAGTTTAACACGTTGTAAGTGATACAGACGAATTCAGAATGCAGTTGTTCGCTTATTCCCTTATTTTGCGTGGATCGCCCTTTCAGGTTTTCAATCCACCGGGATACCCATTTTTGCCTGAGTTGTCCAATGCGGCTTTTCAACTCAGCGGGTGTACATTTTTTATTTATTTTCCCTTATTTTTGCCCGAGTCTTTTATTCTATTTTTTGACTCGCCGGGATGCCCATTTTTTGCCTGGACTTACATTCTGTTTTTATGTCCAGCGGGTCATTTTATGCGAAGTATTTTTTAACTGCATCTGAATTCACAGGGGACAGGAAGTCTTCACCATCCATAGTACTGAGCATCAGTGCTCCACCAGAGAAAACTTTCTTTACTACGAATGGCCCTTCATAGTTCGGAGTCCACTTGCCCCTGTGGTCTGTATGAGGAGGGAGGAGTCTTTTCAGCACAAGATCTCCTACTTGGTACTCTCGGAGCCTAACTTTCTGATCAAAGGCTTTCTTCATTCTTTTCTGATACAGCTGCCCATGACAGATTGCAACTAATCTCTTCTCTTCAATCAGATTTAGTTGTTCGTATCGGGACCAGACCCATTCTGCTTCATTCAGCTTAACATCCATCAATACCCGCAAGGAGGGTAATTCAACTTCAACAGGTAGGACTGCCTCCATACCATACACAAGCTGATACGAAGTTGCCCCAGTGGATGTTCTGATTGACGTACGGTACCCATGTAAGGCAAATGGTAGCATTTCATGCCAGTCTTTGTAGGTAACCACCATCTTTTGCACAATCTTCTTGATATTCTTGTTAGCCGCCTCAACAGCGCCGTTCATCTTTGGCCTGTAAGGAGAAGAATTGTGGTGTTGGATCTTGAAGTCCCGGCACAGTTCTGCCATCATTTTGTTGTTTAAGTTGGAAACATTATCAGTAATGATTCGCTCGGGAACTCCATACCGACAGATGATGTCTCTCTTCAGAAATCGGGCTACCACTTGCCTTGTAACATTTGCATATGAAGCTGCTTCGACCCACTTGGTAAAATAGTCAATGGCTACCAGGATGAATCTGTGGCCATTTAAAGCAGTCGGTTCAATCTTGCCAATCATATCAATGCCCCACATGGAAAAGGGCCAGGGTGAAGACATCACATTCAGAGGATTGGGAGGTACATGCACTTTATCCGCATAAATCTGGCATTTATGGCATTTCCTGGCATAAGCACAACAATCTGCATCCATTGTAATCCAGTAATAGCCTGATCTTAATAACTTTTTAGCCATGGCATGCCCTCCTGCATGGGTACCAAAGGATCCTTCGTGCACCTCATGCATCAACAAGTCTGCTTCTGTCCTATCAACGCATCTGAGGAGTACCATATCAAAGTTTCTCTAGTACAGGGAACCGTCAGTATTCAGGAAGAAACTACCAGCTAGCCTTCTTAATGTCTTCTTGTCATTGGAAGATGCCCCCGGTGGGTATGTTTGATCCTCCAAGAAGCATTTGATATCATGGAACCAAGGCTTATCATCTTTGACAATGTCTGCTGCAAATACATATGCTGGTCTGTCGAGTCTGGACACTGCAATTCGAGGCACAAAGTTGGCAGCTTGAACTTTGATCATGGAGGAAATGGTAGCCAGAGCATCTGCAAACTGATTTTCATCTCGAGGGATATACTCAAGCTTGACCTTTGTAAAGAAAGTCAACAACCTCCTTGTATAATCCCGGTAAGGTATCAGATGATCCTGGTTGGTATACCATTTGTCGTTGGTTTGATTAATTACCAGAGCTGAATCTCCGAACACAGTCAAAGTCTTGATCCTGAGGTCAATGGCTTCCTCAAGACCAATGATACAAGCTTCGTATTCAACTTCGTTGTTAGTGCAGTTGAAGGTGAGCTTTGCCGAGAAAGGCATGTGAACTCCCTTAGGTGTAATGAGTACTGCACCAACACCACGACCATTCATATTAACAGCCCCATCAAACATCATAGTCCATTATTCTTCCGGGTCAGGCCCTTCAGTGTGAACAGGCTCTTCGTGATCTTTTGCCTTTATGAACATGATGTCCTCATCAGGGAAGTCAAATCTCATAGGCTGGTAATCATCGATGGGTTGCTCAGCAAGATAATCAGACAACACACTGCCCTTGATGGCTTTCTGAGAGGTGTATTGAATGTCATATTCTGTGAGGATCATTTGCCATCTTGCAACCCGTCCGGTAAGTGCTGGCTTCTTGTAAACACCCCAAATTTGCCCTCACCCATTCACACCATGGTTTGTGATCATTTCATATGCATAAACACAATCATACCATCTCATACCACAATTTTGATTCACTGCATAGGTTCTAAGTCATCTGCACCTAGGGTTTGTGATCTGAGCAATCCAAGAGCTTCTTGAGCCACTCCAAAGGCCACCAATCACTTCAAAGGGATCCATGTGTGTTCTTATATCATATTACATCCTCTCAAGGTCAAAAATGCCAAGGAATCACAAAGAACTGGGATTGGTATGGAAGCAGAGCCAAGTTTGACTGCACAGTTGACCCAAAATTAGGGTTTTGGTTTCAGAGGCCATAACTCCAAATTTTTTGGTCATTCTTGTTTCCATTGGTCTCTATATGTTATGAGGATCATGCATATCAATTTTCATGAAGAAATTCCATGGGGAAGTCATCTGATCAAGAGTTGACTTTCTGGACAAGTCAGTGTAAAATCAGGGCATCTGAGGCCCCCAATGACCCAACCAAGGGGTGATCTTCATCATTTTGAGTGTATATGATCTTTATTTGATCATGGAAGAAGGTTGAAGTTCACAAAATTCAAGAATTACAAGTTTTTGCAAAGTTGACTTTTTAGGGCATGGTTGACTTTTAAGGAATATGTCATTTTATGCCACTTTTCAAGCCTTACTTTTTGATCCAAAAATGCTTCAAATGGAAAAACTTTGGTCATGAAAGTTGTAGATTAGATCTTTCCCTTTTCAAAAAGTACAAGAACATGATCTAATTCATTTTGGATCAAAAGTTATGGTGTGTCAAAGTTAGCAAAAATCACTAATTTTCAAGTTATGCACTAAAAGGAAAACTTGCAATTTCATGAACCAAGCATTCTAGTGACTTCAAATTGACTTCAAAGCTTCATCACATGATCATATATGACCCCAAAACAGAATTGGCCTAAAGAATTTTGCATTGCTTGCATTGATTTTCAAAGTTCCATAAAGCATTTTTCATAAGAGTGCCAAAGGGGGTTCTTGGCAAAACCATCTTCTAGGAAGTTATGTGATCACTAGCTGACTTCTAAACATTTGCCATGACTAAAAGAAGTGCTATGCTACAAAATTCAGCAAGGAATGCTTCATGTACTTAGCATAAAAACATGAGGAAGCACAAGTTGTCAAGTTGCAAGATCACTCTCAATTCATGATCCATATGTTGCAGTCACTCTCAAGCCATCCAAGGGCTGTCCCTAACCCAAGCTGAAGCCAGACATGACCTCAAACAGTTGCTGTCATGGCCCATACTCTCAAGGACACATATTTGACTTTTTGGGCAAAAACTCCCATACTCTTGGCACAGTAAGAAGCCACCCTACTGACCTGCCCCACAGGCTATCCACACTACTTGGAGATGATATAGCAAAGCATTGAGCATTGAAGCTGGCCAGAACACAACACATCCAAAAACCTGCAAAAACTTTCCTCTCTTCGAATCACCTTCCACAGTCATCAAACACTCATTCTACCTTCACCAATCAACTAGAAAACATCCACAGAACCAATACCACCCTTCACAATGATCTGAAACAGCCTATATGCAGACCTCATTTTCTGATATATCAGATTCGAATCTCTCAAAGCAGCTTGTTTAAGCTCATTCCAAGCCTTCTATTAGCACCAGGGGAATCAGTGGAGCAAGCCTGCATCAAAGAATAGCTCTGAAAGCCCAGAAACAGGAGTCTCCATCTCAGGTATGGCCATGAACATTTTTTCTCAGAGCTTGCTTTTCTTGTTATAAAATGGAAGTGTGTGTTATGCTGATCATGGGGATGTCTTTAGATTTGAAAATAGTGAAGGGATGACCATTTTATGCTTCTCTGAAATTTTGCCCGTGTTTGAGTTTGAGCTTGTTCCTCTTTGTTCATGATGGATAAATGGTTTTTAAGAGTGGATTTAGGTTTAGTTTGGGGAGGGGAAGGTTTCTGGGCGTTTAATTTGACTTGGGGTAGCCTAGATAAGAAGCTAGGGTTTTGACATGGCCGGAGAAGACGACCGGAGCTCATCTCCGGTCGCCTGAATGTAATTAGGGTTAAGCCTGGTTAATTAAGCAACTTTAAATCTTGTCCCTTGGATGCTGCTTCCCGCGCGCTTGTGAACGGCTTGGATGGGTCATTAAGCCCTAATCTTGTTTAATTAAAATAATCATAATTAATTAACTCAGAAGCAATCCAGGCCATCCATTAGCGCGCCAGTCAACCCTTTTCCTTCAACTTTAAATCTCCACCATCAGATCAGAATACTTTCCATTTATTTACTTTTATTTTCATTTTCTTTGTATTTAACTTCCATAATTTATTTAAAATAGCAAAATTGTTTTAAAAATTATGAAACTTTTTGTCAAGAGTTTCATTAATTTTTAAAACACAAAAATATTTTTATTTTCATTTTTAGCATTAAAAAAGTATTTTTAAATATTTAAAAGTTTATTTTTAATTGATTAATGAAAATTAATTTATTAAAAATACTTTTAGGTATTTAAAAATTACCAAAAAATTCATGAAATGTTCTAAGACATTTAGAAACATTGTCCAACATTCAAATAAAATTTATTTTTTGATCTTGATGCATTTTGAGAATTTTTTCATTGATTTAAAATCATTTTTATGCATTAATTTGATCCAAAGTTCCAAAAATCATTTCTGCCTATCCATGAGGAGTTGGACATTGATTCTTTTTGCATTGCATTGTGTTTAGCATGTAGTTTGTGAGATTAAATGGCCATGATTTGATCTTTCATTTTCCATTTGTTTGGTGATTTTCTTGTTTAGGAACCCTAAAACCCTAGAAATCTTAAGAAAACCATAACTTGAACTTGGTTAGGAGTTGAAGCCTCTCCTTTGGACATTGGGTTAGTATAGGATTAGGGGTCCTTTGAGTGGCATTTTCAATTTTTTATCTTAGGGTTTGCTTCTGATTTTGACTTTTGTTTGATGTATTGTTCACAAACCCTAATTTGGGCTTCCATATGCATCCATCTTGCATTGTCTTGCATAACATGACTTGCCATGACATTCCATACTTCCATTTGATTCATTTGACATCATAAGACATATTGAAAGCATGTTTGATCATTGCATCATGTGTTTGCCATGTTATATGCCATATGTACTTCATAACTTTTCATGTATGTCCATGCTTCTTAACTTGCTTCATTTGCATTCATGAACTTGTATGATCATTTCCATGTGCTGCCTCATGTTTGTAGCATCTCATAGCATCATTAGCATCATATAAATGCTTCTGGTTTTGTTTCTCATCATGTCATCTCATCCCATTTTTCATTGCATTGCATTTCTTTTCTAACCTTTCAGGTGGTAAGTGACTTTGAGAAGTGAATTTGCCTTCACTTCTCATAACTTCTCTTCATCTCCTTTTTATGCATCCTTGCTGCATTTTTATATGTGTTTGGGTTTGAGCTTGCTCATTCTTCTTCTTCCCACTTTCTTTCTTCAAGTGACTTGACTTCTTGAATGAAGCAAGTTGCTTTGCTTCTCTTGATCCTTTCATCTGCTTCCTGGTGGTTCCATTGAAGATTCTTCTTGCAAACCTCACAAGCCTTAGGAACAACCAAGCATGACAATGATTAGGGTTTTGATTAGTCTCCCCTCTTAGTTTTACCTTTGTGTCTCTCTTGAGTCTTCTCTCCTCAACTCATAATCAGGGACTAAACCCTAAAGGCTTTAAGGCTTTGTGATGAAGCTTATGCCTGCATCCTTCTATTAGGATGGAGTGTATAACTTTAATCCTAAGTGTTAAACCCTTAATGTGTTTAAATCTCTTAATCAATCCACTTAATAATCATCAAGACATCACACTTGTAACTTGGGCCTTGCATTAGGGTTCTATTTCTTCCTTAATTGGTTAAGAAGGACTAACCCTAGTGTTAATGGACAAGTCCCCCTCAAGTTGTCTTACAAACCCTAAAAAATCACTTCATCATCATACCATTAAATAAAACCCACTTAATAAAGGCTTTGCTTTGTCATGAGCTTAATCCCTAATCATGGATTAAGTTGAGGAGCTTTCCTCAGCTTAAACATCCTCATCTATTATCCTTCTATTAGGATGGTGTAATGAGTCTGTTTAATCCCTGATTATGGCTTAACCTCATTACTCAACACTAAACAAAAACACCAAAAACATCTAAATAATCACAAGTAGGTTAATGATCTTAACCCTACATCAAAGGTGATTAAGTGTGAGAATCTGACTTCACACTTAAGGTATTCTCATTACCCCTAATCAGAGGGAAGATGTGATGAGTTTACTAAATCCATTGGTTTAGGCTTAAGCTCATTAACTTATGACAAACTTTCAAAAGCAATAAAAGACTGAAAACTCAAAACAAACAATAATCGTCTCCTCCGGGATTCTTTTCTCATCTCATTCACTCACAAACGAGAACTTGCTTCTTCCGTCTAATGCAAGACAGTTTGCACCTGAGCCAGACAGGTCATACACTTGAGCATAGGCAAGTAAGCAGTTCACAAGTCAATTCATCCTTTCAGTCTCTTTGGGTCGAACTACGGTGTTCTGACTTCCTCATTGCACGAGAGGATACGTAGGCATAACTTAACAGTTATCGAACAAAAGTCTCTGTATATTCCCCCTCTTTCCAACATCATTCTCTTAGCCTCATGATCATGAGCATACTCTTTCCTTACACTGACACTTCACTTATGCATTTCACACTTCTTTTACACTGACACCTGTACATCTTTTTCCAGCTCTTTTATATACAGATTGCACTGACACTACCCCTTTAAAACACAAATCTTTTAAGCGTGGATCCCGTCGAGTACGGCGGACAATCTGGGTGCTAATACCTTCCCAGGTTGTAACCAACCCCCTTTCTCAGTCTCTCTGGTTCGCAACCGTCTTATCCATATCTTTCTAGGTCTATGCAGCATTGCCTTTCCTCCGGGATAAAAATGCCTAGCTGGCGACTCTTTTCATCTCCAGTGAGTTCACTGCTGTGTGTTCTCATTGTCCCTTTCGCCGACCGTTCGCGTCTGTACCCCATTTGACCCGGTTTCATTTGGTGGGAGCGACAGCTTGGCGACTCTGCTGGGGAGACTTATACTGCAACCAGGGCTTCTGGTTCTTTTTGTGGGTTCCTCCTAGCGCTTGATTGATTTGTGTTTACTGGGGTGTTATGTGCTTATTTGTGTTTGTATATTTGTATTTATTTTTGCTTTATGTACAGTTGCTTTACCGTCTTCTTTATAGCTTTGCATTATATCATATTGTCATACTGTGCTGCTGGCTGGATCTGTTTGTTTGCTTTGGTGGGTGGGTGTTCCATTGAGAGTTAAGGTCCTATACCTGGGACCTGAGTGACACCTAGGCTAGAGTGAATCATATTCTTTCCCATTCCATCTCGGTCTGGTGCGGGAATATGAAACACGGTTCAGATATGGGTTTCTTCTTGAGAACTCTGTGTTGCAGATTTCCTGCAATGCTAGGGCTATCTGGGAAGCCTGCTAAGTCTGGATGACCTTTTAGTAATGACCTTCAGAAACTGAGGTGAATTAGAGGAGGAACTTTTATGGTTATTGTAAACACTGTACCTCCGGGTTAGAAGTGTTTACACTTCTCATAACTGATCCGAGTCTGAGGATCCTTGTTTTAGAACACCACCTGTGAGGGGGTTGGGCTGTTTACAGGTTTGCAGGTACCTTGACCTCAGAATACCCTGTTACTTTGATTTGATTAAGAATACTCCATGTTGGAACAGTTCTTGTGATTCTAAACCCTGGACATGTGGCTCTTTATTTGAGCCCCCCACCTTGGTTACTGGACTTATAGACCTCCATCTGGATTTCTTACACACATGGACTTATATCAGAGCATTCGATCAGATCCAGCTCAGTCACAAACCCTTTGCATATCATTTGCATACATAATCATTGCATCATATTGACATTTGCTTATTTGTGTTTCAGGGTATCCATCTTCATTTGGTTTTGGTTTTGACCCCATCTTCAGTATTGACCTGTCTTCATCAGCACCTGCTTCAGCTATCAGCTATCTACTTCAGTCACCTGCACCAGCCAATCAGTGGCCCATTCTTCAGTATCCTCATCAGCACTTGTCTCTACTCAGTCTCAACATCATGGCACCTAAAAAGAGCAACATCACCTACCACTTCTTCCAGCCAGAGTTAGCTGACATCAGGAGGATTCAGACCCTGATCACTCCAGACCATATACCACTGTTCAGGGAACACCATGGAGATATACTTGATATGGTTATGGATCTGGACCCCTCACAGAGAAGCCTGATCCACACTTGCCTTCAGTTTTATGATCCCCCACTGAGATGTTTCACTTTTCAGAACTTTCAGCTGGGCCCCTTATTGGAAGAGTACTCATCATTAGTTGGTATACCTATCAGGGGTGGAGTCCCTTTCAATCCTGAGATGGTCTTTCCTGGTAATGAAGAGGTAGCAAAGGCATTGCATCTGGAACCAGTCCTGATTGGGCAGCATATGACTTCTAAGGCTGGGATCCCTGGCCTGCATCTGGATTTCTTGATCTCTCAAGCTACCCTGAAAGCTTCTTTAGGAGAGTGGAAAGCAGTCTGTGCTTTGTTGGCCCTGAGCATATATGGGATTGTATTATTTGCAGATGAGCCTCGATTTGTTAGCAAGAATGCAATCCATCTTTTCATCTTGAAGAACCCAGTGCCCACTTTATTGGGGGATCTTTACTATTCAGTGCATCAAAGGAATGAAAAGCAGAGGGGAAGATTAGTGAGGTGCTGTGCTCCTTTGTTCCATACTTGGCTTCTCAGGCATTTGCCCAGGACAGATGCATTTTTGAACCCTCATCAACAGAAAAACTGGGCTGGAAGACTTACTACTCTAACTTCAGCTGATATCAGGTGGTGCACTCAAAGCACAAAAGGCAGGGATATCATCACCAGCTGTGGGCATTTTCCCAATGTGCCCCTAATAGGAGTTAAGGGTAGTATTAATTATAACCTTCTGCTGTTCAAAAGACAACTGGGCTATGCACTGGTCCACACTCCTAAGGCACAAGACTTGGTTGAGACTCTTTATTGTGAGAACAAGCTTAATCTGGCTATTGTTAGACAGGCAGCCTGTGCCTGGGACAATGTGCAGACTAAGGGGGTAACCATCCTGGGGAAGTGTAACAATGTGGCATCAGCACAATACTATGATTGGTCCCATGCCAGGGCTCAATTCTCTGGGATGCCCTTTACTATAGAAGATATGTCTGGGCCTTCCACAACACCACCTCCAGCAACTGTCAGCTTAGAGGAGTTTGAGAAATTGAAAGAGAGGAATGAAAAGCTGACTCAAGCTCTACAGAAGACCCTCTGGGAGAGGAGTGATGGTAGGTTGGATATTGAGAGGTTAGAGAAGTTGAAGGTAGAGCATTTGGCTAGAATTGAGAAGTCTGAAGATTACATTAAGAAGTCTAGGGCTGGAGAACAAATCCTGAAGAATGCTTGCAAGGAAGCCCAATTCCAGAAAGCCAGGACAGACTTGTATCTGAAGGAGAGTCAGGCTAGGTGGGTCAGGATCACCGAGGCTCGTACTCTGGAGGACAAGAGGGTCCAAGACAAGATAGAGCAACTGGAAGCTAGTGCCAAAGAGCAGCAGGAAGTCCTGGCAGCAGCCCAGAGGGAGATATCAGAGCTGAAGATCAGAGCTGGAGTAAAGAGGTCAAAGGACCAAAGTCAACACAAGAAGCTAACTACAGTTGTTACTACCCGGAACCTCCTTATCAGGAACCTCACGGAGCGTCCAGCTGATCCTGTGACCGAAGCACTTCTCAAGGAAGTTCGGGAGGATGAGTTTGGTCTTGGTGTTTGACCATTTGCTTGTTGTTGCTTTCATTCCATGTACTTTTATTTTCTTGTAATGTATTTTGACCCCTCAGAGGGCTTGTATTTGTAAACAAACTGTGTACCTTTGGCCTTTTGTAATATATGTATTAGTTTGTTCCATCCGAGTTTACTTCGAAAGCAACATCAACAGCATCATCTTCAAGGGTCTGGAAGGGTCAAAACTGAATGCCAAGCCGGATACCTTGAAAACAAATAAGCATACTGCATTGCATGCTAACCCTTTGTTTGTTTTGTAGGTGTTTGTTTTATTGTTGCTAACTCTGTTGTGATGTTCAGGAACTATTGCTCGGCGCCGGGTATTTCCCCTCAACCGTCCGCACCGATATCCAACCCGTAACAACCTTCCGGGCATACAGATGGATCAGATACAGCAAGACCTTACAGAGGTCAGGAACCAAATGACCAACGAGAGGTTGGAAATGAGGAACCAAATGACACAGTTTATGGAGGTAATGAACAACATGGCTCAAAGCCAGGAGAGGCTCAGAGCATTGGTGGAAGGGAGAAATCAAGAAGATCATCAGCCAGGGACTGCTGGGACTAGCAACAATGAAAGAGTCCAACCTCATGTCAATCCCCCAGTCTTTGGACCACACCTCCATCCAGAGGCCAACATCCCTGTCAATATACAAGGGACTGCCACAGCAGGGAGGGTACTGCAAGAAGACCCCCAGGAAGACCAGTTCACAGTGATGGGAGCCGGGGAAAAGGTCTATGATAGAAGGCTGGATGAGATAGCTGAGAAATTAAGATCCTTAGAGTCTCAAAACTCTTTGGGTTTTGATGTTATGGATATGGGCTTGGTAGATGGGGTCAGGATTCCCCACAAGTTTAAGCCACCATGCTTTGAGAAGTATAATGGGACGTCCTGTTCCCGAACCCATCTACAATCTTTTCTCGGGAGGCTAAAGGCCTATACCATGGACGAGAAGCTGTGGATGTTCTACTTTGAGGATAGCTTGACTGGAGCTTCGAGGGAATGGTATTCCCATCTGACAAGAGCAACTATTAGATGCTGGAAGGACCTGGCAGAGGCCTTCATCAGACAGTATCAATATAATCTGGATATGGCACCCAACAGGACCCTCCTAATGGGAATGTCACAGTCATCTAGAGAGAGCTTCCGAGAGTATGCTCAAAGATGGAGACAGCTTGCTGCTGCTGTCCAGCCACCTATGTCAGAAAGGGAGATGGCTGATATGTTCATGAACACCCTTCAGGGGACTTACATTGATAGGCTAGCTGCCTTCTCATCTACCAGCTTTGCAGATGTAGTCATAGCCGGGGAGAGAATTGAAAGCCTATTGAAGATGGGTAAGATCTCAGACAACGGTGCAAGCTCATCCAGTAATGCAAGAAAGCCTTTTGCGGGCCCAAGAAGGACTGGTGAGACTAATGCCATCCACACCAACAGGGGCAGGCCCCAATATGTGCATAGATCTGTGGCAGCAGTCACCATTCCCGCTCCAGCTCATCCACAACCAGCTTATCAACCTCCGCAGCAAAACTATCAGCAACAACCTCAGTACCACCAACAAAATCAGTATCCTCCGAGAAATTACAACAACAGCAACACCAACAACAATAACCAGCAAAGGCCATTCCAGCAGAGGCCGTCTCAAGCCAACAGGGTGATCGATCCGATCCCCATGCCATACGCTACATTGCTGCCACAACTCCTGAAACTCAACCTGGTTGAGCTAAGGACATTGACACCTCCAGATCCCAACAGTCTACCCAGGGATTATGACTCCAACGCCAGATGTGCTTTTCATTCAAATGCACCTGGCCACAGTACAGAAAAGTGCAGAGCCTTGCACATGAAGGTACAAGACCTGGTAGACTCAAAAGCTCTGAATTTCGCACCACCACCCAATGTCAACAAAAATCCTATGCCACACCACGGTGGTCCCAGAATCAACGCTATTGAAGAAGACAAGCCGTCTTATTTAATAACCAGTGTGGGTCAGATTCGGACGCCGTTGGTGGAGATTAAGGCTCAGCTCCTCGAATGTCACATGTTCCCGGGGTGTGAGTTAGGGTGTGCTTACTGCAATATTTCAGTAAATGGGTGCGATAACCTGAGGAATGGCATAGATGGTCTCATTCAGAGTGGCCAACTTCAGATCACCACATCATTTCCAACAAATCCAGCAATCTCATCAGCAACAATTCCGGTATCTCCTACAACTGCAGCCACCATTGTTCCTGACAATTCTTTGGCTTCATCAACAAGTACTTCATCTATCATCTCAACTGATCAGTTATCAACAAATTTTTCTTCTACAACTTCAGCACCACTCCAGTTTGAATCTCCTACAACAACAACATCCATCCTTCCGACAATGTCTCCTACAACTCCAGCAACAAACTCTGAAGATGTCTCAACTGTCACAATATTTTATGATCCTGAAAACAACTCTGCCTACAACTCAGAAAGTGCTGCTCCCATCAGAGCACCAGTCACAATTTATTATGATCCGCAAACTATCACAGTCCCTTCTGCAGTTGTCATCAGTCCAGTCACTGTCACGGTGCCTGGACCAGTACCTTATGAAAGCAATAGGGCCATCCCTTGGCACTACGGCTCTGACGTATACTGCGAAGGAAAGAAAATCACCCTTGAACCATCAACACCTGCACCACAAATAGACAATGTGGGAGGAGGCGGAGGCTTCACTCGAAGCGGACGTCTCTTTGCTCCACAAATTCAAAGACCCACTGCCGAAGCAGAAGCTGCTGCCAAGGCAAAAGGAAAGAGCCCGGTGCAGGAAGATCAAGCTGCTAAGGAAGCTTTGAAAACACCATTCGATCAAGAAGTTGATGAGTTCATGAGAATCATCAAAAAGAGTGATTACAAAATAGTGGATCAGCTTCACCAGACGCCATCCAAGATCTTTATCCTATCATTGCTTATGTGTTCCAAAGCCCATCGGAATGCACTACTCAAAGTCTTGCACGCAGCTTACGTGCCTGAAGAGATCACCGTCAATCAGTTGGAAACCGTGGTTGGAAATGTTACTGCTAGCAATGGGCTAGGGTTCACCAATACTGACTTGACAACGGAAGGCCGCAACCATAACAAGGCCTTGCACATCACCATGGAATGTAAAGGTGCAGTCCTTTCCCATGTGCTGGTAGACACATGATCATCCCTTAATGTCTTACCGAAAAAGGCCCTGGTGAAGCTAGAGTATGAAGGATTAGCATTGCGTCCCAGCAACCTGGTAGTAAGAGCCTTTGATGGTTCTAAGAGATCGGTTCTAGGGGAAATTGAGCTGCCTGTGACGATTGGCCCACAAACTTTTACAACGATCTTCTACGTGATGGACATTCAGCCTGCCTACAGCTGTTTGTTGGGTAGACCATGGATTCATGCCGCTGGCGCAGTAACGTCTACCCTTCACCAGAAGTTAAAATTTGAGTGGGAAGGCCAAGTCGTTACTATCTGTGGGGAGGAGGATATATTTGTTAGCCATCTGGCTACTTATAAGTATATTGAGATGGATGGAGAGATCCATGAAACAATGAGCCAAGGGTTTGAGGCCCTGAATGTTAATGAAGCATCTGCTGTATCTGGGATCTCCATGTCATCTTATCAACAAGCTCGGAAGGTTGTTGAGGAAGGAACTGCCCAAGGCTGGGGCAAGGTTTTATCTGTGGAAGAGAAGAAAGACAAGTTTGGGTTGGGTTACAGACCAACTCAACAAAATCAAGCAGAGGCTGCTGAGAAGCCCGGTTTTGTCAGTGGGGGGATGCTCACCCCTGATGCTATCAACAATTTGGAAGACGAGCTGGAAGAAGAACGCGATCTGGAGAATTGGATTCGTCCAAAGATCCCGGGGAGCAGTATCTCAAACTGGTCTTCCCAGGAAATTATAAGAGTTACTCATGCAGAGTAATTATTATTTCCTGTATTTTTATAGCATGCATCAAAGTCTTGCATCTTGCCCAAGATGACAAGACTCATTTTGTAATCGGGCCATCTGTACTTTTTGTGCAAACAAGATTAATTAATGAAATATCAGACATCTTTTTTTGCAAATGAGTCCTTTTCTTTTCCGCTCACTGTTTTTCCATTTTTCTTTTTGTACAAAAAATAAATGGCGATGTTTTCAAAATGATAACTTTATTTCACTTTTCTAAACAAGATTAAAATCAATCACTAAAATGAACAAACTGAACCCTTGCAGAGAGTGCCTTCCAGTCAGCACCGACAACAGCACGGCTATGACTTCGTATGACTTTGACAATCCAATCAATCAAGCTGACGAAGGGGTTGAAGAAGAATATGAGCTTCCTGAAGAGCTAGCCAGGTTGTTGAGATAAGAGGAAAAGGTTATTACTCCTCACCAGGAGGAGGTTGAAGTGATTAATCTTGGTACAGATGAAGACGTGAAAGAGGTTAAAATCGGGGCCTTCCTGCAAGACTCAGTGAAGAGACAACTGATTGATCTGCTTCAAGAATATGTGGATGTGTTTGCTTGGTCGTATCAAGATATGCCAGGGTTGGACACCGATATAGTTGTGCACAAGCTGCCTTTGAGGGAAGAATGCCCACCAGTTAAACAGAAACTGCGCCGCACCCGCCCAGACATGGCAATGAAGATCAAAGAAGAGGTACAAAAGCAGTGGGACGCCGGGTTCCTTGCTGTAACTAGTTATCCACCGTGGGTTGCTAATATTGTGCCTGTGCCTAAGAAAGACGGCAAAGTAAGAATGTGTGTTGACTACCGGGACCTGAACAGAGCCAGCCCGAAGGATGACTTCCCATTACCTCACATTGATGTATTGGTGGATAACACGACTCAGTTCTCGGTATTTTCCTTCATGGACGGATTTTCAGGATACAATCAGATCAAAATGTCACCTGAAGACATGGAGAAAACAACATTCATCACACCTTGGGGCACGTTCTGTTACAAAGTGATGCCATTCGGACTGAAGAATGCTGGTGCAACATATCAACGGGCTATGGTAACATTATTCCACGATATGATCCATAAGGAAATCGAGTGTTATGTGGATGACATGATTGCCAAGTCCCTTACAGAGGAAGATCACCTGGTAAATCTGCTCAAGTTATTCAAGCGTCTGAGGAAGTACCAATTAAAGCTGAACCCCAACAAATGCACATTCGGGGTGCGATCTGGTAAGCTGCTGGGCTTTATTGTAAGCGAGAAGGGGATTGAAGTTGACCCTGATAAAGTCAAAGCTATTCAAGAGATGCCTGCACCGAAGACAGAAAAAGAAGTTCGAGGGTTTCTAGGTAGATTGAACTACATCTCAAGGTTCATATCTCACCTTACAGCAACTTGTGAACCTTTGTTTAAACTGTTAAGAAAAGAACAGACGGTCAGGTGGAATGAAGACTGCCAGAAGGCTTTTGACAAAATCAAAGAATACCTGCAAGAACCTCCAATCCTTATGCCTCCAGTTGAAGGAAGACCTCTGATAATGTACTTGACAGTATTAGAAGAGTCAATGGGGTGTGTGCTAGGCCAGCATGACGAGTCTGGTCGAAAAGAGTATGCAATATACTACCTGAGCAAAAAGTTTACCGACTGTGAACAACGTTATTCACTGCTCGAGAAAACTTGCTGTGCTTTAGCGTGGGCTGCTCGCCGACTGAGACAGTATATGTTGACCCACACTACCTTGTTGATATCAAAAATGGACCCAGTCAAGTACATTTTCGAGAAGCCAGCTCTTACCGGACGGGTTGCAAGATGGCAAATGATTCTCACAGAATATGACATCCAGTACACTTCTCAGAAAGCCATCAAGGGCAGTGTATTGTCTGAATATCTTGCTGAGCAACCCATTGATGACTACCAGCCTATGAGATTTGACTTCCCTGATGAAGACATCATGGTCATAAAAGCGAAAGATCATGAAGAGCCTATTCACACTGAAGGGCCTGACCCGGAAGAAGAATGGACTATGATGTTTGATGGGGCTGTTAATATGAATGGTCGTGGTGTTGGTGCGGTACTCATTACACCTAAAGGAGTTCACATGCCTTTCTCGGCAAAACTCACTTTCAACTGCACTAACAACGAAGCTGAATACGAAGCTTGCATTATGGGTCTTGAGGAAGCCATTGACCTCAGGATCAAGACATTGACTGTATTCGGAGATTCAGCTCTGGTAGTTAATCAAACCAACGGCAAATGGTACACACACCAGGATCATCTGATACCCTACAGGGATTATACAAGAAGGTTATTGACTTTCTTCACAACGGTCAAGCTTGAGTATATCCCTCGGGACGAGAATCAGTTTGCAGATGCTCTTGCTACCATTTCATCCATGATCAAAGTTCAGGCTGCTAACTTTGTACCTCAGATTTCAATATCCAGACTGGATAGACCAGCATATGTATTTGCAGCAGATGTTGTCAAAGATGATAAGCCTTGGTTCCATGACATTAAATGCTTCTTGGAGGATCAAACATACCCATCTGGGGCATCTTCCAATGATAAGAAGACTTTGAGAAGGCTTGCTGGTAGTTTCTTTCTGAACACTGATGGGTCTTTATACAAAAGGAACTTTGATATGGTACTCCTCAGATGTGTCGATAAGACGGAAGCAGATTTGTTGATGCACGAGGTGCACGAAGGATCCTTTGGTACCCATGCAGGAGGGCATGCCATGGCTAAGAAATTGTTAAGATCAGGTTATTACTGGATCACAATGGATGCAGACTGTTGTGCTTATGCCAGAAGGTGTCATAAATGCCAGATTTATGCAGATAAGGTGCATGTGCCTCCCAATCCTTTGAACATAATGTCTTCACCATGGCCCTTTGCTATGTGGGGCATTGATATGATTGGCAAGATTGAGCCAACTGCCTCAAATGGCCACAGATTCATCTTGGTCGCTATTGATTATTTCACCAAGTGGGTTGAAGCAGCCTCATATGCAAATGTTACAAGACAAGTGGTAGCCCGATTTCTGAAGAGAGATATCATCTGTCGGTATGGAGTTCCCGAGCGAATCATTACTGATAATGGTTCCAATTTAAACAACAAGATGATGGCTGAGTTATGTCGGGACTTCAAGATCCAACACCACAATTCTTCTCCTTACAGGCCAAAGATGAACGGCGCTGTTGAGGCAGCAAATAAGAATATTAAGAAGATTGTGCAAAAGATGGTGGTCACATACAAAGACTGGCATGAAATGCTACCGTTTGCCTTGCATGGGTATCGCACGTCAATCAGAACATCCACTGGGGCAACACCGTATCAGCTTGTGTATGGTATGGAAGCAGTCCTACCTGTTGAAGTTGAATTACCCTCCCTACGGGTACTAATGGACGTTAAGCTGAATGAAGCAGAATGGGTTCGGTCCCGATACGAACAACTGAGTATGATTGAAGAGAAGAGATTGGCTGCAATTTGTCATGGGCAGCTGTATCAGAAAAGAATGAAGAAAGCTTTCGATCAGAAAGTCAGGCACCGAGAGCACCAAGTAGGAGATCTTGTGCTGAAAAGAATCCTCCCTCCTCATACAGACCACAGGGGCAAATGGACTCCAAACTATGAAGGACCATTCGTGGTGAAGAAAGTTTTCTCTGGAGGAGCACTGATGCTCAGTACCATGGATGGTGAAGACTTCCCGTCCCCTGTGAATTCAGATGCAGTTAAAAAATACTTCGCATAAAAAATGACCCGCTGGACATAAAAACAGAATGTAAGTCCAGGAAAAAATGGGGCATCCCGGCGAGTCAAAAACAGAATAAAAGACTCGGGCAAAAATAAGGGAAAATAAATAAAAAAAATGTGTACACCCGCTGAGTTGAAAAGCCACATTGGACAACTCAGGCAAAAATGGGTATCCCGATGGATTGAAAACCCGAAAGGGCGATCCATGCAAAATAAGGGAATAAGCGAACAACTGCATTCTGAATTCGTCTGTATCACTTACAACTTGGCAAACCTCGAAAAGATCAAGCTTCTTTCAGAATCAACCTTCTTCAGAAAGCAAGACGAGAAGAACGTCAAAAGTCATACGAGTCGTAGCGAAAGAGGAAGCTCCTTTGAAAGCGTCGTCAACATCGCCAGCATTTTGTTTCTCAATTTGTAACAATCTCCTCATTTCAGGAGATATGTTTCCTTGACTGTATCTCGTCGATTCAGGGCACATGAATTAATAAAATCAGATTTTTCAGTCATTGTTTCGTCTTATACATTTTTATTTGCAAAGAATGTCTGATGTCTCTAAAAAACTAATTGCATGAGTACAGATGCTTTTCTCTAAAAAAAAAAAAAACACATGCTAGCAGGGAATATACTTACTCTCAAGAGTGTCTAACTCCTATGACGGAATCCGGTAAAGGATACCTCGGGACCATTTGTGCGTTTCCTTATCTTTGCAGGATTGCAGGTATCCAGAACGCAACTTGGGGCATGCAAGCTACATCCCAGCAAGCTAGCAAATCAACACTCACTCTTGGCACCAGAGGTGTTTTCTCCCCAGCTGAGTTGCCAACAACTTTCCCTAGCCAGTTGCCACTTGTCAATTTCCCCAGCCGTAGTGCCAATCATTCTTCCTCAGCAGAATGCAGAAGTCAGGGAACCATCTCCCTACAGAATCCTCGGCCTCTTTTCAGAAGAGCAACGCATGAAGGAGTCACAACAGAGTACAGAAGGCTTCTACAAACCCCAGCTGGGTCCCTCATTACCAGGATGGATCTATCAGTGACCTATCTCCCCAAGCAGATGCATCTCTTCGGATCCACCAGTAATCTCATCCCCAGCTGGGATGTCCATGGCAACAGATCGACCAGAGATCTCCATGGCAGCGGGATCCAAATCCCGGACCGTTGTCCTTGCATAATCATAGCATTCGCATCATATTCACACCACAAAGCGTAGCATTCCGTCTAATACGGAGCATTACGGCAAAAATCAAACACATAGCATAATCATAAGCCATGCTGTGAATCAGACCCTTGTGAATAATAACCATTCGTCAGAATGCGGAATACTTTCCCCAAAATCCCCACCAGAGTCCCCAGCAAAAGCAGTTGCCTCACAAATCACAAACACCGGTATATACTCCTTTGGACACCCGTCCGTGTCATCACTCCCAGTAAAGTCGCCTGAACACTCTTTACAAGCAAAACCGCCCGTATTACAGATATTTCCCGACACCCGTCCGTGTCATATCCTCAGCGGAAAGCCAAAGACATCATCTTTGCACTCACCTATACTTGTATATACATTTTCCTGACACCCGTCCGTGTCATATCCCCAGCGCAGTCACCTACACTTTTACAACCCATACACTCGTTGATATTATTATACTTTTCTCTCTTGACACTCGTCCGTGTCACCCTCCCCAGCAGATAAACATTCATCTATACACCACTCATACTACTCATGTTACACTTATATAGATACTCGCCCGTATCTTGTATAAACCATTCATATCCCCACAGATTCAACATTGGTCCGTGTTCTTTGTTAACTAGTTGGTACTCGTCCGTACCATCATCTCAGAATATGCGTCAAGTGTTTGTTTCTACATGATACTCGTCCGTATCATAGTCTTAAAGATGCTCGTCCGCATCTTTAATCCATACACCGTGTCAAACACTTTTGTCCTCTTGAATATAGATACTCGTCTGTGTCTATTATTCCCCAGAAGAGTCCCCTCAGATTCAACACTCGTCCGTGTTCTTTGTTAACCAGTTGATACCCGTCCGTATCATCATTTCTGAACACGTGTCAGTATTTATTTCTACCCGATACTCGTCCGTATCGTAGTCTTGAGGATGCTCGTCCGCATCCTTAATCTCTACACAACATCTAAACACTTATACTTTCTTTTCTTGGTTGTAAACACTCGTTCGTGTTCACTATATCCCCAGTAGATCGCCAAGTAAGCAAATTTTCCTTTTTATCTGACACTCGTCCTGTGTCATGATAAACCTTGAGAGCAGCCGTACCCTGCTAGGTGGTCGTCCTCCACCTCTTGATGGTCGTCCTCCATCATGCTCATCCGATGGCCGTCCCCCATCGTTGATTTTTAGCAGCCGTCCCCTGCTAGGTGGTCGTCCTCCACCTCTTGATGATCGTCCTTCTTCATTTTATCCAATGGCCGTCCCCATTGTTGATTTTGGTTATCTGGCATTCGTCCTATGTCATGACAAACCTTGAGAGCTGCCGTCCCCTGCTAGGTGGTCGTCCTCCACCTCTTGATGGTCGTCCTCCATCATGCTCGTCCGATGGCCGTCCCCATCGTTGACCTTTTATCCGGCATTCGTCCTGTGTCGCGATATTTTCGGCAGCCGTACCCTGCCAGGTGATCGTCCTTCACCTTAGATGACTGTCCCTCATCTTAACCCGACAGAGCAGCCGTCCCCTGCTAGGTGATCGTCCTTCACCTTTGATGACCGTACCTCATCATCTGTTTATTTCATTTATTCTTTAACCCGATGGTCGTCCCCGTCGTGGTCCCTTTTTCTTTTTAGCCCGATGGCCGTTCCCATCGTCGGTTATTTTGCTTTATGAACTTGATGGCCGTCCCCGTCATGTTTCATTAATTCCCAGAGAATCTTACAACTTTATCTTGATGGCCGTCCCCATCATAATCTTATTTTTCCCAGCTAGTCGGCCGTCCCCGTCTTGGCTTTACCTTTTATCCCCAGCATGTCGGCCGTCCCCGTCATTGCTATTTACCCAGCAGTCGTCCTCTGCTCGACGGTCGTCCTCCGTCGCCCGCACTTTACAATATACTTCATTTTTCCTTTACAATCTATATCCCTTTTCTTCTTCATTCTGTGAGTGCAAATTTTGGACTGTCTTTGGTATTCAACCACAAGTTATCTTGTTTGCCTGTTAAGCCATAGCTTACATCCTCCATACCATACACAAGCTGATACGAAGTTGCCCCAGTGGATGTTCTGATTGACGTACGGTACCCATGTAAGGCAAATGGTAGCATTTCATGCCAGTCTTTGTAGGTAACCACCATCTTTTGCACAATCTTCTTGATATTCTTGTTAGCCGCCTCAACAGCGCCGTTCATCTTTGGCCTGTAAGGAGAAGAATTGTGGTGTTGGATCTTGAAGTCCCGGCACAGTTCTGCCATCATTTTGTTGTTTAAGTTGGAAACATTATCAGTAATGATTCGCTCGGGAACTCCATACCGACAGATGATGTCTCTCTTCAGAAATCGGGCTACCACTTGCCTTGTAACATTTGCATATGAAGCTGCTTCGACCCACTTGGTAAAATAGTCAATGGCTACCAGGATGAATCTGTGGCCATTTGAAGCAGTCGGTTCAATCTTGCCAATCATATCAATGCCCCACATGGCAAAGGGCCAGGGTGAAGACATCACATTCAGAGGATTGGGAGGTACATGCACTTTATCCGCATAAATCTGGCATTTATGGCATTTCCTGGCATAAGCACAACAATCTGCATCCATTGTAATCCAGTAATAGCCTGATCTTAATAACTTTTTAGCCATGGCATGCCCTCCTGCATGGGTACCAAAGGATCCTTCGTGCACCTCATGCATCAACAAGTCTGCTTCTGTCCTATCAACGCATCTGAGGAGTACCATATCAAAGTTTCTCTAGTACAGGGAACCGTCAGTATTCAGGAAGAAACTACCAGCTAGCCTTCTTAATGTCTTCTTGTCATTGGAAGATGCCCCCGGTGGGTATGTTTGATCCTCCAAGAAGCATTTGATATCATGGAACCAAGGCTTATCATCTTTGACAATGTCTGCTGCAAATACATATGCTGGTCTGTCGAGTCTGGACACTGCAATTCGAGGCACAAAGTTGGCAGCTTGAACTTTGATCATGGAGGAAATGGTAGCCAGAGCATCTGCAAACTGATTTTCATCTCGAGGGATATACTCAAGCTTGACCGTTGTAAAGAAAGTCAACAACCTCCTTGTATAATCCCGGTAAGGTATCAGATGATCCTGGTTGGTATACCATTTGTCGTTGGTTTGATTAATTACCAGAGCTGAATCTCCGAACACAGTCAAAGTCTTGATCCTGAGGTCAATGGCTTCCTCAAGACCAATGATACAAGCTTCGTATTCAACTTCGTTGTTAGTGCAGTTGAAGGTGAGCTTTGCCGAGAAAGGCATGTGAACTCCCTTAGGTGTAATGAGTACTGCACCAACACCACGACCATTCATATTAACAGCCCCATCAAACATCATAGTCCATTATTCTTCCGGGTCAGGCCCTTCAGTGTGAACAGGCTCTTCGTGATCTTTTGCCTTTATGAACATGATGTCCTCATCAGGGAAGTCAAATCTCATAGGCTGGTAATCATCGATGGGTTGCTCAGCAAGATAATCAGACAACACACTGCCCTTGATGGCTTTCTGAGAGGTGTATTGAATGTCATATTCTGTGAGGATCATTTGCCATCTTGCAACCCGTCCGGTAAGTGCTGGCTTCTTGTAAACACCCCAAATTTGCCCTCACCCATTCACACCATGGTTTGTGATCATTTCATATGCATAAACACAATCATACCATCTCATACCACAATTTTGATTCACTGCATAGGTTCTAAGTCATCTGCACCTAGGGTTTGTGATCTGAGCAATCCAAGAGCTTCTTGAGCCACTCCAAAGGCCACCAATCACTTCAAAGGGATCCATGTGTGTTCTTATATCATATTACATCCTCTCAAGGTCAAAAATGCCAAGGAATCACAAAGAACTGGGATTGGTATGGAAGCAGAGCCAAGTTTGACTGCACAGTTGACCCAAAATTAGGGTTTTGGTTTCAGAGGCCATAACTCCAAATTTTTTGGTCATTCTTGTTTCCATTGGTCTCTATATGTTATGAGGATCATGCATATCAATTTTCATGAAGAAATTCCATGGGGAAGTCATCTGATCAAGAGTTGACTTTCTGGACAAGTCAGTGTAAAATCAGGGCATCTGAGGCCCCCAATGACCCAACCAAGGGGTGATCTTCATCATTTTGAGTGTATATGATCTTTATTTGATCATGGAAGAAGGTTGAAGTTCACAAAATTCAAGAATTACAAGTTTTTGCAAAGTTGACTTTTTAGGGCATGGTTGACTTTTAAGGAATATGTCATTTTATGCCACTTTTCAAGCCTTACTTTTTGATCCAAAAATGCTTCAAATGGAAAAACTTTGGTCATGAAAGTTGTAGATTAGATCTTTCCCTTTTCAAAAAGTACAAGAACATGATCTAATTCATTTTGGATCAAAAGTTATGGTGTGTCAAAGTTAGCAAAAATCACTAATTTTCAAGTTATGCACTAAAAGGAAAACTTGCAATTTCATGAACCAAGCATTCTAGTGACTTCAAATTGACTTCAAAGCTTCATCACATGATCATATATGACCCCAAAAATAGAATTGGCCTAAAGAATTTTGCATTGCTTGCCTTGATTTTCAAAGTTCCATAAAGCATTTTTCATAAGAGTGCCAAAGGGGGTTCTTGGCAAAACCATCTTCTAGGAAGTTATGTGATCACTAGCTGACTTCTAAACATTTGCCATGACTAAAAGAAGTGCTATGCTACAAAATTCAGCAAGGAATGCTTCATGTACTTAGCATAAAAACATGAGGAAGCACAAGTTGTCAAGTTGCAAGATCACTCTCAATTCATGATCCATATGTTGCAGTCACTCTCAAGCCATCCAAGGGTTGTCCCTAACCCAAGCTGAAGCCAGACATGACCTCAAACAGTTGCTGTCATGGCCCATACTCTCAAGGACACATATTTGACTTTTTGGGCAAAAATTCCCATACTCTTGGCACAGTAAGAAGCCACCCTACTGACCTGCCCCACAGGCTATCCACACTACTTGGAGATGATATAGCAAAGCATTGAGCATTGAAGCTGGCCAGAACACAACACATCCAAAAACCTGCAAAAACTTTCCTCTCTTCGAATCACCTTCCACAGTCATCAAACACTCATTCTACCTTCACCAATCAACTAGAAAACATCCACAGAACCAATACCACCCTTCACAATGATCTGAAACAGCCTATATGCAGACCTCATTTTCTGATATATCAGATTCGAATCTCTCAAAGCAGCTTGTTTAAGCTCATTCCAAGCCTTCTATTAGCACCAGGGGAATCAGTGGAGCAAGCCTGCATCAAAGAATAGCTCTGAAAGCCCAGAAACAGGAGTCTCCATCTCAGGTATGGCCATGAACATTTTTTCTCAGAGCTTGCTTTTCTTGTTATAAAATGGAAGTGTGTGTTATGCTGATCATGGGGATGTCTTTAGATTTGAAAATAGTGAAGGGATGACCATTTTATGCTTCTCTGAAATTTTGCCCGTGTTTGAGTTTGAGCTTGTTCCTCTTTGTTCATGATGGATAAATGGTTTTTAAGAGTGGATTTAGGTTTAGTTTGGGGAGGGGAAGGTTTCTGGGCGTTTAATTTGACTTGGGGTAGCCTAGATAAGAAGCTAGGGTTTTGACATGGCCGGAGAAGACGACCGGAGCTCATCTCCGGTCGCCTGAATGTAATTAGGGTTAAGCCTGGTTAATTAAGCAACTTTAAATCTTGTCCCTTGGATGCTGCTTCCCGCGCGCTTGTGAACGGCTTGGATGGGTCATTAAGCCCTAATCTTGTTTAATTAAAATAATCATAATTAATTAACTCAGAAGCAATCCAGGCCATCCATTAGCGCGCCAGTCAACCCTTTTCCTTCAACTTTAAATCTCCACCATCAGATCAGAATACTTTCCATTTATTTACTTTTATTTTCATTTTCTTTGTATTTAACTTCCATAATTTATTTAAAATAGCAAAATTGTTTTAAAAATTATGAAACTTTTTGTCAAGAGTTTCATTAATTTTTAAAACACAAAAATATTTTTATTTTCATTTTTAGCATTAAAAAAGTATTTTTAAATATTTAAAAGTTTATTTTTAATTGATTAATGAAAATTAATTTATTAAAAATACTTTTAGGTATTTAAAAATTACCAAAAAATTCATGAAATGTTCTAAGACATTTAGAAACATTGTCCAACATTCAAATAAAATTTATTTTTTGATCTTGATGCATTTTGAGAATTTTTTCATTGATTTAAAATCATTTTTATGCATTAATTTGATCCAAAGTTCCAAAAATCATTTCTGCCTATCCATGAGGAGTTGGACATTGATTCTTTTTGCATTGCATTGTGTTTAGCATGTAGTTTGTGAGATTAAATGGCCATGATTTGATCTTTCATTTTCCATTTGTTTGGTGATTTTCTTGTTTAGGAACCCTAAAACCCTAGAAATCTTAAGAAAACCATAACTTGAACTTGGTTAGGAGTTGAAGCCTCTCCTTTGGACATTGGGTTAGTATAGGATTAGGGGTCCTTTGAGTGGCATTTTCAATTTTTTATCTTAGGGTTTGCTTCTGATTTTGACTTTTGTTTGATGTATTGTTCACAAACCCTAATTTGGGCTTCCATATGCATCCATCTTGCATTGTCTTGCATAACATGACTTGCCATGACATTCCATACTTCCATTTGATTCATTTGACATCATAAGACATATTGAAAGCATGTTTGATCATTGCATCATGTGTTTGCCATGTTATATGCCATATGTACTTCATAACTTTTCATGTATGTCCATGCTTCTTAACTTGCTTCATTTGCATTCATGAACTTGTATGATCATTTCCATGTGCTGCCTCATGTTTGTAGCATCTCATAGCATAATTAGCATCATATAAATGCTTCTGGTTTTGTTTCTCATCATGTCATCTCATCCCATTTTGCATTGCATTGCATTTCTTTTCTAACCTTTCAGGTGGTAAGTGACTTTGAGAAGTGAATTTGCCTTCACTTCTCATAACTTCTCTTCATCTCCTTTTTATGCATCCTTGCTGCATTTTTATATGTGTTTGGGTTTGAGCTTGCTCATTCTTCTTCTTCCCACTTTCTTTCTTCAAGTGACTTGACTTCTTGAATGAAGCAAGTTGCTTTGCTTCTCTTGATCCTTTCATCTGCTTCCTGGTGGTTCCATTGAAGATTCTTCTTGCAAACCTCACAAGCCTTAGGAACAACCAAGCATGACAATGATTAGGGTTTTGATTAGTCTCCCCTCTTAGTTTTACCTTTGTGTCTCTCTTGAGTCTTCTCTCCTCAACTCATAATCAGGGACTAAACCCTAAAGGCTTTAAGGCTTTGTGATGAAGCTTATGCCTGCATCCTTCTATTAGGATGGAGTGTATAACTTTAATCCTAAGTGTTAAACCCTTAATGTGTTTAAATCTCTTAATCAATACACTTAATAATCATCAAGACATCACACTTGTAACTTGGGCCTTGCATTAGGGTTCTATTTCTTCCTTAATTAGTTAAGAAGGACTAACCCTAGTGTTAATGGACAAGTCCCCCTCAAGTTGTCTTACAAACCCTAAAAAATCACTTCATCATCATACCATTAAATAAAATCCACTTAATAAAGGCTTTGCTTTGTCATGAGCTTAATCCCTAATCATGGATTAAGTTGAGGAGCTTTCCTCAGCTTAAACATCCTCATCTATTATCCTTCTATTAGGATGGTAATGAGTCTGTTTAATCCCTGATTATGGCTTAACCTCATTACTCAACACTAAACAAAAACACCAAAAACATCTAAATAATCACAAGTAGGTTAATGATCTTAACCCTACATCAAAGGTGATTAAGTGTGAGAATCTGACTTCACACTTAAGGTATTCTCATTACCCCTAATCAGAGGGAAGATGTGATGAGTTTACTAAATCCATTGGTTTAGGCTTAAGCTCATTAACTTATGACAAACTTTCAAAAGCAATAAAAGACTGAAAACTCAAAACAAACAATAATCGTCTCCTCCGGGATTCTTTTCTCATCTCATTCACTCACAAACGAGAACTTGCTTCTTCCGTCTAATGCAAGACAGTTTGCACCTGAGCCAGACAGGTCATACACTTGAGCATAGGCAAGTAAGCAGTTCACAAGTCAATTCATCCTTTCAGTCTCTTTGGGTCGAACTACGGTGTTCTGACTTCCTCATTGCACGAGAGGATACGTAGGCATAACTTAACAGTTATCGAACAAAAGTCTCTGTATATTCCCCCTCTTTCCAACATCATTCTCTTAGCCTCATGATCATGAGCATACTCTTTCCTTACACTGACACTTCACTTATGCATTTCACACTTCTTTTACACTGACACCTGTACATCTTTTTCCAGCTCTTTTATATACAGATTGCACTGACACTACCCCTTTAAAACACAAATCTTTTAAGCGTGGATCCCGTCGAGTACGGCGGACAATCTGGGTGCTAATACCTTCCCAGGTTGTAACCAACCCCCTTTCTCAGTCTCTCTGGTTCGCAACCGTCTTATCCATATCTTTCTAGGTCTATGCAGCATTGCCTTTCCTCCGGGATAAAAATGCCTAGCTGGCGACTCTTTTCATCTCCAGTGAGTTCACTGCTGTGTGTTCTCATTGTCCCTTTCGCCGACCGTTCGCGTCTGTACCCCATTTGACCCAGTTTCATTTGGTGGGAGCGACACTTCTCAAAAATGTACTTAACTGGATCCATCTTTGATATCAATAAAGTAGTGTGGGTCAACATATACTGCTTTAGTCGGCGAGCAGCCCACGCTAAAGCACAACAAGTTTTCTCGAGCAGTGAATAACGTTGTTCACAGTCGGTAAACTTTTTGCTTAGGTAGTAAATTGCATACTCTTTTCGACCAGACTCGTCATGCTGGCCCAGCACACACCCCATTGATTCTTCTAATACTGTCAAGTACATTATTAGAGGTCTTCCTTCAACTGGAGGCATAAGGATTGGAGGTTCTTGTAAGTACTCCTTGATTTTGTCAAAAGCCTTCTAGCAGTCTTCGTTCCACCTGACCGTTTGTTCTTTTCTTAACAGCTTGAACAAAGGCTCACAAGTTGCTGTAAGGTGAGATATGAACCTTGAAATGTAGTTCAATCTACCTAGGAACCCTCGAACTTCTTTCTCAGTTTTCGGTGCAGGCATTTCTTGAATGGCTTTAACCTTATCAGGGTCAACTTCAATCCCTTTCTCACTTACAATAAATCCCAGCAGCTTACCGGATCGCACCCCGAATGTGCATTTGTTGGGGTTTAACTTCAGTTGGTACTTCCTCAGACGCTTAAATAACATCAACAGATTCACCAGGTGGTCTTCTTCTGTGAGGGACTTGGCAATCATGTCATCCACATAACATTCAATTTCTTTATGGATCATGTCATGGAATAATGTTACCATAGCCCGTTGATAAGTGGCACCCGCATTCTTCAGTCCGAACGACATCACCTTATAACAGAACATGCCCCAGGGTGTGATGAAAGTTGTCTTCTCCATGTCTTCAGGTGACATCTTGATCTGATTGTATCCTGAAAATCCATCCATGAAGGAGAACACCGAGAACTGAGTCGTGTTGTCGACCAATACATCAATGTGAGGTAATGGGAAATCATCTTTTGGATTGGCTCTGTTCAGATCCCGGTAATCCACACACATCCTCACCTTGCCGTCTTTCTTAGGCACAGGTACAATATTAGCAACCCACGGCGGATAGCTGCTCACAGCAAGGAACCTGGCGTCCCACTGTTTCTGTACCTCTTCCTTTATCTTCATTGCCATATCTGGGCGAGTAGGGCGCAGCTTCTGTTTTACCGACAGGCAGTCTTCTTTCAAAGGCAGCTTGTGCGTGACAATATAGGTGTCCAACCCTGGCATATCCTGATAAGACCAAGCAAAAACATCCACGTACTCACGAAGCATATCAATCAGCTGTTCTTTCACTGAGTCTTGCAGGCAGGCCCCGATCTTAACTTCTTTCACATCTTCTTTCGTACCAAGATTAACCGTTTCAATCTCCTCCTGATGAGGAGTGATAACCTTCTCCTCTTGCCTTAACAACCTGGCGAGCTCTTCAGGTAGCTCATAATCTTCTTTAACCCCTTCATCAGCTTGATTGATTGGATTGTCAAAGTCATACAAAGTCATAGCAGTGTTGTTGTCGGTGCAATCTGAAAGGCACTCTCTGCAAGGGTTTAGATTGGTTTATTTTAGTGATCAATTTTAATCTTGTTTAGAAAAAAAGTGAAATGAAGTTATCATTTTGAAAACATTGCCATTTTATTTTTTGTACAAAAAGAAAAAATGAAAAACAGTGAGCGGAAAAGAGAAAGACTCATTTGCAAAAGATGTCCGATATTCGTTGATTAATCCATTTGCACAAAATTACAAGATGGCCCGATTACAAAATGAGTCTTGTCATCTTGGGCAAGATGCAAGACTTGATGCATGCTTTAAAATACAGGAAATAATAATTACTCTGCAGGAGTAACCCTTATAATTTCCTGGGAAGTCCAGTTAAGGACTTGGCTCCCCGGGACCCTTGGACGTATCCAGCTCTCCAGGTTGCGGTCGCTTTCCTCCTCGTCTTCCAAGTTGTTCACTGCATCCGGGGTGAGCATTCCCCCGCTGACAAAACTGGGCTTTTTAGCAGCCTCTGATTGATCTTGTTGAGTTGGTCTGTAACCCAACCCAAATCTGTCTTCTTTCTTCTCCACGGGCAACAGCTTGCCCCAGCCTTGGGCAGTACCTTCTTCAACAACCTTCCGGGCTTGCTGATACGACGTTATGGAGGTTCCCAGTACAACAGATGCTTCATTTATGTTCAGGGCCTCAAACCCTTGGCTCATGGTTTCATGGATTTCTCCATCCATTTCTATGTACTTATACGTAGCCAGATGGCTAACAAAGATGTCTTCTTCCCAACAGATGGTGATGATCTGGCCTTCCCACACGAATTTCAGCTTCTGGTGAAGGGTAGACGTAACAGCGCCAGCGGCATGGATCCAGGGTCTACCCAACAAACAGCTGTAGGCCGGCTGAATGTCTATCACATAGAAGGTAGTTTTGAAGGTTTGCGGGCCAATCATCACAGGCAGATCAATCTCTCCAAGCACTGATCTTTTAGAGCCATCAAATGCTCTCACCACCAAATTACTTGGACGCAGTGCCAAACCATCATACTCCAGCTTCACTAAGGATTTCTTTGGTAGAACATTGAGTGAAGACCCAGTGTCCACCAGTACATGAGATAGAACAGCACCCTTGCATTCCAAGGTGATATGCAAAGCCTTGTTGTGGTTACGTCCCTCTGTTGTTAAGTCAGTATTGGTGAAGCCCAGTCCATGACTGGTATTGACATTTGCCACCACAGTTTCTAGCTGATTAACGGTAATCTCCTCTGGCACGTATGCTGCGTGCAGGACTTTCAATAATGCATTCCTGTGAGCTTCAGAACACATCAACAGTGATAATATGGAGATTTTTGAGGGAGTTTGGTGAAGCTGATCCACCACCTTGTAATCACTTCTCTTTATGATTCTCATAAATTCGTCTACATCTTGTTCAAAGGATGACTTTTGAGTTTCTTTGACAGCCGACTCTTCAAATACCACACTCTTTCCTTTTGCTTTGGCAGCAGCTTCTGCTTCTACATTAGGTCTTTGTGTTTGTGAGGCAAAAAGGCGTCCACTTCTGGTGAAGCCTCCGCCTCCCCCAACATTATCAATCTGTGGAGAAGAGTTTGAAGAATCCAAAATGATTTTCTCCCCGTTGCAGTAGAGATCAGAGCCATAATGCCAAGGTATGGCATTACTGCTTTCATAAGGAACTGGTCCAGGCACCGTAATAGTAGCTGGACTGACTGCTGCAGAGGAGGGTACTGTAATGGTGTGGGGATCGTAGTAAATTGTGACTGGTGACCTGGCAGGAGGTGCCACTGTTTGTTGTTGAAAGTTGTTGTTTGGAGGAACATTTGATGGGTCGTAGTAGATGGTGACTACTGAGACATCTTCATTAATTTCTGTTGGCGTTGTAGAAGCTTCTGCTAATAAAAAGGATGCTGATGTTGTAGAACAAATGGTTGTTGAAATCTGATTTGTTGAAGTAATAGACGGAGCCGTTGATGATGATATTGATGAATCGGTAGGAATGATTGTTGCTGCTGTTGTAGAAGAATCAGGAATTGTTGTCAAAGGAATTGCTGGATTTGTAGGCGCCGTTGTTGAGATCTGAAGGATACCATCCTTGATAAGACCGTCTATGCCGCTTCTCAAATTATCACACCCGTTGACTGCAATGTTGCAATACCCACAACCGAGTTCACACCCGGGGAACACCTGGCACTCTAGAAGCTGAGCTTTAATTTCGACCAGAGGTGTTCGAATTTGTGCAACACTGGTGATCAAAGTAGATGGTTTGTCTTCCTCAATGGCATTAATCCTCGGCCCACCATGATTAGGCATGGGATTTCTGTTGACATTTGGAGGAGGTGCGAAGTTGAGGGCTTTAGAATCCACCAGATCTTGAACTTTCATTTGCAAAGCCCTGCATTTTTCCGTATTGTGGCCTGGTGCATTGGAATGGAAAGCACATCTGGCGTTGACATCATAATTTTTAGGGAGATTGGAGGGATCTGGTGGTGCCAATGTTCTTAACTCAACCAAGTTAAGCTTCAGGAGTTGTGGCAATAAGGCAGCATAAGGCATAGGGATAGGGTCAATCACCCTGTTTGCCTATGATGGTCTTTGCTGGAAGGGTCTTTGCTGTTGATTGCTATTGTTGTTGTTGTAGGTTCTCTGTGGCGGATACTGAACTTGCTGTTGATAATGGGGTTGTTGTTGTTGATATGCTGGTTGCTGAGGAATCGGAGCTGGAATAGTGACAGCTGCTATTGATCTGTGAACATACTGAGGTCTGCCTCTGCTGGCATGAATGGCATTTGTCTCACCGGTCCTTCGAGGTCCCACAAAAGGCTTCCTGGGATTACTGGACGAACTTGCACCATTATCAGAAATCTTGCCCATTTTTAGCAGACTTTCAATTCTTTCACCGGCTATGACTACGTCTGCGAAGCTGGTGGAAGAAAAGGCAGCCAGTCTATCAATGTATGTTCCTTGCAGGGTATTCATGAATATGTCGGCCATTTCCCTTTCCGACATGGGTGGTTGGACAGCAGCAGCAAGCTGTCTCCACCTTTGGGCATATTCCCTGAAGCTTTCTTTGGAGGATTGAGACATTCCCATTAGGAGGGTCCTGTTAGGAGCCATGTCTAGATTGTATTGGTATTGTCTGATGAAATCCTCAGCCAGGTCCTTCCAGCATCTGATAGTGACTCTGGTCAGGTGTGAGTACCACTCTCTTGAAGCCCCAGTCAAACTGTCTTCAAAATAGAACATCCACAGCTTTTCATCCATGGTATATGCTTTAAGTCTCCCCAGAAAAGACTGCAGGTGAGTTCGTGGAAAGGAAGTTCCATTGTATTTCTCGAAGCACGGAGGTTTGAATTTGTGGGGAATTCTCACCCCGTCTACTAACCCCATATCCATTACATCAAAACCCAAGGCGTTTTGAGACTCCAGAGATCTCAACTTCTCAGCAATTTCATCAAACCTCCTATCATAGACTTCATCTCCAGCTCCCATGACAGTAAATTGCTCCTCTTGGGGGTCTTCTTGTAAGATCCTCCCCCCAGTAGTATTTCCTTGTACATTACCCGGGATATTGACTTCCGGATCTAGATGAGGTCCAAATACAGGTGGATTAACATGAGGCTAACCCCTCTCATTGTTACTTGTTCCCCCAGTCCCAGGATGAGGTTCCTCGGGAGTTTGTCTTTCTACCAATGCCCTTAGCCTTTCTTGGGTCTGAGCCAAACCAGTCATCACAGTCATGAATTGGGCCATTTGGTTCCTCATCTCCACTCTTTCATTAGCCATCTGGGTTCGGACCTCGGTCAGGTCTTGCTGTACTTGCTCCATTATAATACCCGGAAGGTTGTTGCGAGTAGGATACCAGTGTGCACGGTTGACAGGGAACACTCTTCTGCGAGCAATATTTCCTGAAGTCAAAGCAAAGTTAGAAACAAACAAATGACAAAAACCTACAAAACAAAACAAAAGTTAGTATGCAATGCAGTATGCTTATTTATTTTCCAAGGTATCCGGCTTGGTTCTTGGTTTTGACCTTTCCAGACCTCGAGGAAGATGATTTGATGTTGCTTGAGAGAAGGAAATCCAATGAAACAAACTGACAAATATATTACAAATGGTGAATAATACATAGTCTGTTTTTTACAACACATGCCCCTGAAGGGTCAAAATACAACACAAAAGAAGAGTACATCAAATGAAAACAACAACAATCAAAAAGTCAGACATCTAGCCCAAACTCATCCTCCTTAACCTCCTTTAGAAGTGCCTCAGTCACTGGACCAGCTGGATGCTCTGTAATAGTCCTGATGAGGAGGTTTCTGGTGGCAATGGCAGTGGTCAGCTTCTTGTGCCTGTCCTGATCCTTTGATCTTTTCAAACCAGCCCTAAGCTTCAATTCTGAGATCTCCTTCTGGGCTGCCAGCAAAGCTTCCTGCTGTTTCTTTTCATTGGCCTCTAATTGTTCAATTCTGGCTTGAATCCTCTTATCTTTTTGTGTCCGGGCTTCAGTGATTTTGTCCCACCTAGCCTGACTTTCTTGTAGATAAAGTTCAGTCCTAGCCTTCTGAACCTTAGCCTCTTTACAAGCATTCTTCAATATTTGCTCCCCAGCTCTTGATTTCTTGATGTAGTCCTCTATTTTCTCAATCTTGGCCAGATGCTCCACCCTAAGCTTCTCCAACCTCTCAATGTCTAGACGACCATCACTCCTCTCCCAGAGGGTCTTCTTCAGAGCTTGAGACAGATTCTCATTCCTTTCCTTCAGTTTCTCAAATTCCTCCAGGCTGACAGTGGCTGCTGGCTGTACTGTAGAAGGTCCAGGTGTGTCCTCAATGGTAAAGGGCATTCCGGTAATCTGAGCTCTAGCATGGGACCATTCATAGTACTGGGCTGAAGCAACATTATTACACTTTCCAAGAATAGCCACCCCCTTTGTCTGGATGTTGTCCCAAGCCCAGGATGCTTGTCTGACAACAGCTAGGTTAGGTTTTATTTCACAATACAGGGTCTCAGCTAAATCTTGCACTCTAGGAGGGTGGACCAAAGCATAGCCCAGTTGTCTCTTAAACAGCAAAGGATTGTAGTTGATGCAACCCTTTACTCCTACCAGAGGTACATTTGGGTATTGCCCACAGCTAGTGATGATGTCCTTGCCCTTGGTGCTCTGGGTGCACCATCTGATGTCATCTGAAGTCAAAGCAATAAGTCTCTTAGCCCAATTCTTCTGTTGGTGAGGATTCAGGAAGGCATCTGTCTTAGGTAAGTGTTTGAGTAGCCAAGTGTGAAACAAAGGAGCACAGCACCTCACCAACTTCCCTCTCTGTTTCTCATTCCTCTGATGAATGGAATAATAGAAATCTCCCAGCAATGTGGGTACTGGGTTCCTCAGAAGGAAAAGATGAATGGCATTCTTGCTGATAAATTTGGGCTCATCTGCAAACAGTATAACCCCATATATGCTGAGGGCTAACAGTACACAGACTGCCCTCCATTCTCCCAAAGGGGCCTTCAGGATGGCCTGAGAGATCAAGAAATCTAAGTGTAAGCCAGGGATCCCAGCTTTTGTTGTCATGTTTTGCTCAATCAAAACAGGCTCCAGGTACAATGCTTTTGCTACCTTTCCATTGCTGGGAGAAGTCATCTCTGGGTTGAAGGGGACTCCACCCCTGACAGGTACTCCAATCAATGATGAAAACTCCTCCAGCAGAGGTCCTAGCTGAAAATTTTGGAATGTGAAGCATCTCAAAGGAGGGTCATAAAACTGTAGGCAGGTGTGGATCATGCTCCTCTGAGAAGGGTCTAGGTCCATAACCATATCAAGGATACCTCCATAATGTTCTCTGAATAATGGGATGTGGTCAGGTGTGATAAGTGACTGGACCTGCCTGATGCCAGTCAACACAGGCTCAAAGAAATGGTAAGATATGTTGCTCTTCCTGGGTGTAGTCATGACTGCTGATGAAGAGCTAAAGACAAGTGCTGATGAAGATCAATACTGGTACTAGAGATGAGCCACTGATAGGCTATTTCTAGTGATGAAGGCAGCTGAAGCAGACAACTGATGAAGACAGCTGAAGCAGATAACTGATGAAACAGAGGTCTATGTAGATGAAGGGGTCAAAACCAAGCCAGATAAAATGTGGATACCCTGAAAAACAAATGAACAAATGTTAAATGATGCAATGATGATGTATGCAAATGATATGCAAGGGTTTGTGATCAAGCTGGATCTGATTATCTGTCTTGATATATAAGGCCCATGTATGTCCAAGAAATCCAGATGGAGGTTCAGAAATCCAGTAACCAAGGTGGGGGACTCAAAATAAAGAGTCACATGTCCAGGGTTAAATCACAAGAACTGCCCAAAGTGAGGTACTCTTAATCAAACAAGTAACAAGGTATGATGTGGTCAAAGGTACCTGCAAACCTGTAAACAGCCCAACCCCCCTCACAGGTAGTGTTCTAAAACAAGGATCCTCAGACTTGGATCAGTTATGAGAAGTGTAAACACTTCTAACCCGGAGGTACAGTGTTTACAATAACCATAAAAGATCCTCCTCTAATTCACCTCAGTTTCTGAAGGTCATAATAAAGGTCATCCAGACTTAGCAGGCTTCCCAGATAGCCCTAGCACTACAGGAAATCTGTAGCACAGAGTTCTCAAGAAGAAACCCATGTCTGAACCGTGTTTCATATTCCCGCACCAGACCGAAATGGAATGGGAAAGAACATGAACCACTCTAGCCTAGGTGTCACTCAGGTCCTAGGTATAGGACCTTAAACTCTCAATAGAACCCCACCCACCAAGACAGAAGAACAGATCCAGCAATGATAATGACAGTATGAAATATGAAAAACTGTAAAGAAAGCAATAAATAAGGTTGTACATAAAGCAATAAATAAAGCAACTATATAAACACAATTAGCACATAACACCCAGTAAACACAAATCAAACAAGCGCTAGGAGGAACCCACAAAAAGAACCAGAAGCCCTGGTTACAGTATAAGGGTCCCCAGCAGAGTCGCCAAGTTGTCGCTCCCACCAAAATGACACCTGGTCAAATGGGGTACAGACGCGAATGGTCGGCGAAAGGGAGAGAGAACACACAAGGGTGAACTCAAGAGAAAAGAGTCGCCAACTAGGCATTTTTATCCCGGGGGAAAGGTAATGCTGCATAGACCTAGAAAGAAATGGATAAGACGGTTGCGAACCAAAGAGACTGAGAAAGGGGGTTGGTTACAACCTGGGAAGGTATTAGCACCCAGATTGTCCGCCGTACTCGACGGGATCCACGCTTAAGAGATTTGTGTTTTAAAGGGGTAGTGTCAGTGTAATAAATGTGAAGTGCATAAGAGAAGTGTCAGTGTAAGAATAAGAGTGAAATGCTCAAGACAATGAGGTTAAAGAATAAAGCTGAAAGAGGGGGGAATATACAGAGACTTTTGTTCGATAACTGTTAAGTTATGCCTACGTATCCTCTCGTGCAATGAGGAAGTCAGAACACCGTAGTTCGACTCAAAGAGACTGAAGGATAAATTGACTATGAACTGCTTGCTTGTCTATGCTCAAGTGTATGACCTGTCTGGCTCAGGTGCAAATTGTCTTGCATTAGACGGAAGAAGCGAGTTCTCGTTTGTGAATGAATAAGGTGAGAAAAGAATCCCGGAGGAGGCGATTATTGTTTGTTTTTGTGCTTTCAGTCTTTTATTGCTTTTGAAAGTTTGTCATAAATTAATGAGCTTAAGCCTAAACCAAGGGTTAGCAAACTCATCACATCCTCCCTCTGATCAGGGGTAATGAGAATACCTTAAGCATGAAGTAAACACCTCACACTTAACCACCATGATGCAGGATTAAGATCATTAACCTACTTGCATTTATTTAGATGTTTTTGGTGCTTTTGTTTAGTGTTAAGTAATGAGATTAAGCCATAATCAAAGATTTAATGGACTCATTACACCATCCTAATAGAAGGTAATAGATGAGAACATTTAAGCTGAGAAAGGCTCCTCAACTTAACCCATGATTAGGGATTAACCTCATGACAAAACAAAGCCTTTATTAAAGTGGATTTTAGTTAATGGTAAGATTAAGAAATGGATTTTATGGTTTGTAAGACAACTTGAGGGGGACTTGTCCATTAACACTAGGGTTAGTCCTTCTTAACCAATTAAGGAAGAATTAGAACCCTAATGCAAGGCCCAAGTTACAAGCTTGATGTCTTGGTGATTATTTAAGTGAATTGATTAGAGGATTTAAACACATTAAGGGTTTAACACTTAGGATTAAAGTTATGCACTCCATCCTAATAGAAGGATGCAGGCATAAGCTTAATCACAAAGCCTTAAAACCTTTAGGGTTTAGTCCTTGATTATGAGATGAGAAGAGATGACTCAAAGATGACACAAAAGTTAGCAAAAGGAATGCAATGCAATGAAAATGGGATGAAATGTCATGATGCAAACCAAATTCAGAAGCATAAACATGATGTTAATGATGCTAAGAGAAGATGCAAACACAAGGCAAGACATGAGAATGATCATACAAGGATATGGATGCAGATGAAGCATGCTTTGAACCATGGAAGTTCATGAAAGCTTATGAAATGCAAAGGACATATAACATGGCAAATGAAAGATGCAATGGTCAAACATGATTCTAACATGCCCTAAGATGTATTATGAATCATGTGAATGCACAAAATGTCATGGCAAGTTCTTAAATGCAATCAAATGAGAGATGGATGCAAAGGAAAGCACAAATTAGGGTTTACATACAACACACAATGCAAAAAATCAAAACCAGAAGCAAATGATGTGATAAAAAATTGAAAATGGGATCAAGGGAACCCTAACCCTACACAAGTTCACTTCCCAAAGGAGGGGACCTAACTCTAAACCTAGTGCAAGTTATGAATTTCACAAGTCAATTAGGGTTTTAAGGTACCTCACCATGAAAAATGCAAAACAAATTGAAAATGGAAGATCAATTCAAACCAAATTTATCCTATAAACTACATGCCATGAAGGATGCAATGCAAGAAGAACCATCATCAAGCTCTCAATGGTTAGGCAGAATGGATTTTTCCAAGTTTGAACAAAAATATTGCCTTAAAATGAATTTAATTCCAATGAAAATGATCAATATGCATCAAGAACCAAAACGAAATTTGCTTTGAGAGTTTGATAATGTTTCTAAATGTTTTAAAATACAATGTGAATTTTTTTGTGATTTTTAAATACCTAAATGCATTTTTAATTAATTAATTTTCATTAACTAATTAAAAATTTAAATTTAAATGATTTAAAAATGATTTTTAATGCAAAAAATAAAAATAAAAATATTTTTGGGTTCTGAAAATTAATGAAATGCTTGACAAAAATTTTCAGAATTTTTAAATGTTTTTTACTATTTTAAATAATTTGTGTAAATAAATGCAAATAAAATGAAAATTAAATTAAATAAAATGGAAAGGTATGCAAATCCAATGGCTGATGTTTAAATGGGATGCGTGGGAGTTGACTGGCGCCAGATCCAGTGGCCCAGATTCAAACTGGCTGGATTAAATTAAACTTAATTAATTAATTTGATTAATTAGGATTAGGGTTTTAATAAGAGATCTGGTCCATTCAAACGCGCGGGAGTCAACACAAGTCAAACAGATCCATGGTCTAAATTCAAACTGAGCCCTAAACGCATTTAATGAACTAATGACTTTCAGGTTGCCGGAAATGACCTCCGGTCATCTTCTCCGGCCACAACCCTCCCTGAAAATTGCTAACTTCTTCCCTAGGCTTCTAAAATCCAATCTCTCTGCCCAGAAATGATCCCCATACATCATACATCAAGAATCAACAAACAAACAACATTTAAAACACCTCAAAAGTGAGAATCGAATCCAAACAGTTCTAGGTCAAATAATTTCAGAACACGAATACATACTCATTTCTCAACCATTTTCAAAACAAAACACATCAACATGATCAGTGAAGCATAAAGAATCATTTAGTAACTTAAAAACAAGTTTCTGGAAAAATTGTTCTTGAGCTCACCTGAAATGGAGCTTTCAATCCAGGAGCTTTCTGACTGCTTCTTTGCTTCAAAATGGCTCCAATGAACCCCCTGAGAAGCTTGCAATGCTTGGTTGAAGTTTAATGTGGCTGGTTTAAGAGTTTGATGAAGTTCTGTTCAAGGGAAGTGAAAAATCGTGTTTCTGTTTGTGGGCTTTTCAGGGCAAATTGGTGGTTGGGAAATGATCAGAGGATCATATTGAGTGATTCTATGAAGTTTGTTTTGAGGTTTGAAGCTTGTATGGAGAGATTCGAATGAAAATGCATAAGAGGTTAGTTTTGAGGATGCTGACTTGTGGGAGAGATTAGGTTGTGTTGTTGTGTGAAATGGCTTGCTTGAGGTCCACATAACATGTTCTGATTGGGCAGAGAGTTGTTGTGGAGCAGTGTGATTGGTATGGCTCAAGTTGCAAAAAGTCAAGCAAGTTGTACTTGGAGGTACGGGCAAGTGGCAGGCTGGTTTAGGGGCATGGCTTGGTTCAGCTGAGATCATGGAATGCTTGTGGATCAGATTTTGTGAACTGAGGCAAGTGGATGAGAGGCTATGGAGCTTTTTGCAATTTTGGGGAAGTTTGGCCCTTTTGGAAATTCTTGAAGCATAAGTCATGAAAATGAACAATTCCTTGGTGCATTCTGATTTTTAGGTTATGGTTTATGTCTGTGTAATGCATAGAAGTCCATTTGAAGTCACATTTTGCCTTGACATGGGGTTTTGCAACTTTGCCTCTTTGGTGTAAAACATGAAATTATGTGATTTTTGCCAACTTTGACAAGCCATAACTTTTGATCCAAAATGAATTAGAATGAGTTATTGTACTTTTTGAAAAGGGAATGACCCATTCTACAACTTTCATGACCAAAGTTTCCCCATTTGAAGCATTTTTGAATCAAAAAGAGAAGGTTGAAAAACTTTCCCAAAATGGCAAGTTTTCATTACAAGTCACTTTCCCAAAAAGGCAACTTTGCAAATGGCTTGAAATTCTTCAATTTTGTGAACTTCTAACATCTTCTATGATCAAATAAAGATCATACACACTCAAAATGATGGAGAATGCCCTTTGGTTGGGTCACTGGGGGCCTCAGATGCCCTGATTTTGCACTGACTTGCTCAAGAAGTCATCCTTTGATTAGATGCCTTCCCCATGGAATTTCTTCATGAAAATTTATATGCATGATCCTTATGACATATAGAGACCAATAGAAACAAGAATGACAAAAAAATTGGAGTTATGGCCTTTGAAACCAAAACCCTAATTTCAGGTCATCTGTGCAGTTAAGCCTGGCTCTGCTTCCATGCCTTTCTCAGTTCTTGTGATTCTTTTACTTCCTTGACTTTGTGAGGATATAATATGATGCTTGAACATACATGGACCCCTTTGAAGTGATTGATGACCTTTGGAGTGGCTCAAGTAGCTCAGGGATGGCTCAGATCACAAACCCTAGATGCAGATGGCTTTGAATCAATGCAGTGATTCAAAAATGTGGTATGAGATGCTATGATTGAATCTATGCAAATGAAAAGATCACAAGCCATGGTGTGAGTGGGTGAGGGCAAATTTGGGGTGTTTACAGCTGCCCCTATTCAAGCATGAGTTAGCTGTGCAGGATGTAAGCAACGGCTTAACAGGCAAACAAGATAACTTGTGGTTGAATACCAAAGACAATACAAAATTTGCACTCACAGAATGAAGAAGAAGAGGGATATAGATTGTAAAAGAAAATAAATTATAATTATAAAGTGCGGGCGAAGGAGGACGACCGTCGAGCAGAGGACGACTGCTGGGGATGAAGCAATGACGGGGACGGCCGACATGCTGGGGATATAAGAGATTTTGATGGGGACGGCCATCAAGTAAAGCTGTAAGACTCTCTGGGATTATAGGTAGAGTGAATGATGGGGACAACCATCAGGTTCAAGGTATGAATGAAATAAATGATGAGGTACGGTCATCAGAGGTGAAGGACGATCACCTAGCAGGGGACGGCTGCTCTGTTGGAGATAAAGATGAGGGACAGTCATCTAAGGTGAAGGACGATCACCTGGAAGGGTACGGCTGCCGCAAGTATCACGACATAGGACGAATGCCGGATAAAAAGGTCGACGATGGGGACGGCCATCAGATAAGTATGATGAAGGACGATCATCAAGAGGTGAAGGACGATCACCTAGCAGGGTACGGCTGCTCTCGGGGTTTATCATGACATAGGACGAATGTCAGATAACAAGATCAATGATGGGGATGGCCATCGGATAAAATGATGAAGGACGATCATCAAGAGGTGAAGGACGATCACCTAGCAGAGGACGGCTGCTGAAAATATCACGACATAGGACGAATGTCGGGTAGGAAGGGGTTCTAGATGAATAGAGGCTCCTCTGGGAATGATGAAGGACGATCATCAAAAAGGTGAAGGACGATCACCTGGCAGGGGACGGCTGCCAAAAAGGTATCATGACATAGGACGAATGTCAGATAGAAAGAAAATAGTTTAACAAGTTTTGGCGGGGATTCTTCTGGGGAAGGGTAGACACAAACAAGTGTCTAAATTCAAGAGAGGAAGGTATAAGTGTTTGACACAGTGTATAGATTAAAGATGCGGACGAGCATCCTTAAGACTATGATACGGACGGGTATCAGTAGAAACAAACGCTTGACGCATGTTCAGAAATGATGATACGGACGAGTACCAACTGGTTAACAAAGAACACGGACGAGCGTCGAATCTGAGGGGATTTAAGTGGTATATACAAGATACGGACGGGTATCTGTATGAGTGAAAAGTGATGAGTGAGACACAGACGAGTGTTTAACTTGCTAGGGAGATGTGCGACACGGACGGGTGTCGAAAAAATGCATTATAAGCAAGTATTTGATTTACAAAGTGTTTAGGTAACTATGTTGGGGAAAAGTGACACGGACGGGTGTCACGGAATTGTATATAGATGTATCTGTGTTAGTGAGTGCAAAAGGGGACGCTTTGGGAGGCCTTTCCTTCTGATATACTCATCTTAGGCGGAGGATACAACGAGCTAAATTTAAGCTCGATCAGAAGAAAGTTAGAGCAACTGTTCGACTCCATCCACTACCAGTTGTCCTCCCTCGAGAGAGTACGGGGAAAGTCGCAGTCGATCACCTTCTGCAAGGAAGATATCTTGGGAGGATCCCCCAACGCCCATATTCCTTTGCTCATAAGGTTGAAAAGGGCTAATATTAATGTCTGTAGGATTCTTATCGACCAGGGAAGCTCTATCGACATCATGTATACATCTTTGTTTTGTGCTCTCTAGCTCGAACAAATGAACTTATACATGTACGTGTGTTCTGATCTTCAAGGATTCAACGGAGCTACGACCAGGCCTTGGGGGTACGTGGATCTCATAGTCACCTTCGGGGAGGGAGAAGCTTTCAAAATAATCAAGACTCACTTCCTAGTCTACGATTGTCCTTTTTTGTATCAATGCATCCTGGGTTGGCCTACTCTTGTGGAAATGATAATAGTAACATCAACGGTTCATCTCAAGATGAAGTGTTACACTAAAAAAGGGCATGTTGCAACCTTGCACGAGGATATCGAAGTTGTCAGAAGATATATCGAGGCTGCAACCAAGGGGCAAAGTGCCATCGACGTCGCACTAAAGACTAGCAAACGACTAAGAGATGAGGAGCTCCCTAGTGAAGAGAGCCAGCCAAAGAAAAAGCCAACGCATCAGATCCATTCCGTCGACCTTGATAGTCGCATCTCATAGGACACCTACGAGGACACATCTGTGAGCAGCTCACCCACCTTATATATTCTGTGCCCATTACCAGTAGGATAATTTGAGGTGATCTCCTTCAGAGACAACCCCGACAAGAGGGTAAGGATCGGTACTAGATTGCTCAGTGAAGTAAGGAAGCAGTTGAATACTTGTCTGTGCAAAAATGCAAATTTATTTTCCTTGAGTGCCGCCGACATGCCAGGGCTCGACCCATAAACTACTTTCCACCAGCTCACCATCAATCCTTCTGCTCGAGTTGTCACCAAGCGCAGACGCAAACATTTAGACGAGAAGGTAATGGCAGCTGAAAAACTTATAAAATACCTTTTATAGGATAAATTCATATTGGAAGCCGGGTATACAATGTGACTATCCAACATTGTATTGGTGAAAAAATCAAACGGAAAATGGAGGCATTGACTACACCAGTCTCAATAAGGATTGCTCGAAAAATGCTTATCCTTTTCCTAGTATAAATAAATTGGTAGATAATTCTGCAGGATTCAAACTCTTTTCCTTCATGGACACCTACTCAGGGTACAACCAAATCCCTGTGGCCGAAATGGACAAGAGGTTCACCGCTATCATGACCACGTCAGGCAACTATTACAATAACTTAATGCCCTTCGGTTTGAAAAACGTTGGGGCCACATACCAGCGCATGATGAATAAAGACTTCCAATCCGAGATTGGGGATATGCTCGAAGTATACATGGACGATATGATCATGAAATCCCAAGAGGAATCCTACCATACTTCCCATCTGCAAAAGGTCTTCGACCTGGCCAAAAAGTGCAAAATGAGATTTAACCCATAAAAATGCACATTTAGCGTAAAGGCGGGGACGTTCCTCATATTATACCTCACAGAAAGAGGGACCAAGGCTAAGTCCGGAAAATGTACACCCAACTCGAAGAAAATCATACAACCCTCAACAGGATGCTAACTTTGTTATCCTCTTTTGTGGGCAGATCTGCCTAACAGATTTCACCCTTCTTTAAGCTCCTCCGCAAAGAAGCGAGATTTGAATGGATAGAAGAGTGAGAGCAGGCCTTACGCCACCTCAAGAAGACCTTATCAGAACCCCCAGTTATCTCCATACCGAACGCCGAGGAGACCCCTTACCTGTATCTCTCCGTCACCAGTGAAGTAATCGGTGTTGCTCTCATCAGAGAAATTCCTGAAGGGCAAAGGCCCATATACTTTACGATCAAGTCCCTGGAAGGAATAGAACTTAGATGTCAGTTGATTGAAAAAGTTTTGTTGGCCCTCATCAACGCCACGAGGAGGCTAAGGAATTTTTGCCTGACCCACACCATAATTGTTCGGACGGACCAACCCAAAAAGCAGTTGTTAGGTCATCCAGACATGGCCGACAAAATGCTCAGGTGGTCGCTAGAACTTTTAGAGTTTGACATTCACTATGAAAGTATGAAATTCCTAAAATCCCAGGTTCTTCCCGACTTCATGTCCGAAATATCTCCCTCAACTTCCCAGACTAGCGAAACCCATAAATGGACTATCTACATCGACGGGGCATCCAACCCCACAGGCAGTGCTACATGAATCATCCTCGAAAACAAAGAAGGACTCCTAATTGAAGTATCTTTAATCATGTCCTTCCTAATGTCAAATAATAAAGTTAAGTATGAAGCATTCCTTGTAGGATTGCGACTAGCCAAGGAACTAGACACGAAGGAAGTCAAGATCTTCACTGATTCCCACCTCGTGACCTCCCAAGTAAAAGGTGAATATTAGGCCAAGAACGAAAATATGGTCAAATACTTAACTTTGGTACAAGAAAATATGGCACAATTCACCTCATGGGAAGTCCAACACATTCCCTGCGTAAGGAATTCACGTGGGGACGTATTATCAAAATTGGCAAGTACGAGAAAGAAGGGAGGTAATTGATTTGTAATACAAGAGACACTTCTGCGACCAAGTATCGAGAAGGCGGCCGAGTTGTTCAACGTCAACATTATCGGAGACAGTAACTGTTGGATGACTCTGAGCTATAACTACCTCACAACGAGAGAACTGCCCTCAGACAGCAAGGATGCCAGCATAACAAAACGTCGGACATGTTCATATGTTATGATCAATGAAAATCTTTACCGACGAGGATTTTCTATTCCTCTTTTAAAGTGTATTGGGAAGGATAAAGTCCTTGATGTCCTCTAGGAGATCCATTATGGTATTAATGCACAACACATAGGTGGAAGGTCCCTAGCCTGCAAGGCCTTGAGAGCAGGGTATTACTGGCCAACCATGCAAACGATGCCAAAGTGCATGCCAAAAAGTGTGACAAGTGCCAGCGCCATGGGGACATGCATTTAGCACCCCCTGACGAGCTAAAAACTATGTCATCACCATGCCCCTTCGCTCAATGGGGAATGGACATCTTTGTCCCTTTCACGATAGGTTCCTATCAGAACAATTACTTGATTGTGATCGTCGATTATTCACCAAATGGATTGAGGCCGAAGCTCTGGCAAAAATCACCGTATTCAACATACTTCGCTTTTATATAAGGAACATGCTTGCTCGATTCGGCCTCAAGCCCTTGTAACTAACAACGGAACACAATTCACGAATGGAAAATTACAAGACTTCGTCACCAACCTAGGCACCAAATAACAATTCACCTCCGTCAAGCATCCCCAAATCAACGGGCAAGCAGAAGCCGCAAAAAGGGTTATCCTGTGGGGTCTGATACAAAGGTTGGGTGAAGCAAAGAAAATATGGTTCGAGGAGCTCCGTAGCATACTCTGGGCCTACAGGACAACTCCACACTCGACCACCGAGGAGACTCCTTTCCGACTAGCATATGGAAAAAAAGTAGCTATCCACATGGAAATTAGAGAACCTTCCAGACGAACGGAAGCTCCTCTCGACGAGGATCTAAACGAAAAAGCCTTAAGGGAGGAACTAAATCTAGTCGAAGAAATACGATCAGGGGCAGCCCTTCGCGAAACTTCGTTAAAACAAAAGATAACACTGCGTCATGACGCTGAGGTTATTAAACGAGAATTCCAAGTGGGCAGCCTGATCCTTCACATAAATCAAAAGGACTCGCGCAAGGGCAAGTTGGTCTCCAATTGGGAAGGACTATACTGGGTCAAATCAAAAACAGGCACGGGGGCCTACTACCTCGAACATCTAAATGGAGAACCATTTTCTCGACCATGGAATGCTGAAAAGATTAAACAATATTACAATTAACATATCCTAATCAGTAAGGATTAACTGTTAGAGACCTCATCCCGCAACAAGGAGAAGTTTACTTTGCCAAAGGAATTTTCCCTAGTGTTGCTCCTGGGATTTTCATCCTAGTACAAACGCGGAAGTGGCACGAAAAAAGAAGAAGAGTCTCCAGCCAGGCATTTTATCCCAAGGAAAGGGAAAGGTAATGTTGCATAAACTTGGGGAAAGGAAAGAACGAGGTCTTGCGAACCAGAGAGAACAGATAAGGGAGTCGGTTATGTGAAAGGAAGGTATTACCACCTCTTCACGACCGTCGTACTCGACGGGATCTACGCTTTCTTGTAATGCTTAAAGGGTGTTGTGATCTGTTTCAACTGCTGCTAAACTGGAAGTGGAGAAAGAACAGGAACGAAAGGGAATGAGAAACAACATAGGGATAAGAATGAATTGTGCTGGAATGGGTCTTACCCACTGCCTACGTATCTCATCAGGTATGAGAATCAAAGCGACGTAGTTCCCCTAACCTAGGGTGGCAATTTTTTTGTTTGTGTTTTTTATGGTGGCATTACCAAAGTTCTAACTCAGGTGTTGCATGCTTGCTGAATTGAGTGTGTTATCGTCTTGTTATTGAACTGAAGAGATAAGTCAAAAGCATCTACAAAGGAGCGTGAGATAAGAAGAGAAGACATGTTTTCTGTTTATTGTCTTTTAAAAGAAGTGTTTTGATTGTTTTTGTTTGTCGGCCACTAAAAAAAATTCTTCGAATCTTGATACATCTTTGTAGCACTTTGACGAATAATCAACTTACTTTTATGACTCTCTTCAAGAATCATTCTCTTCATCTCCACATCATCAGGAATATAAACTCGATCATAGAATCTCAACACGCCTTGCGCATCTAACTTGATATCACTATTCTTAGACTAATCGATTCCAACCATCGAATCTACGAACTTCACGTCTAACTTCTGAGCCTCTCTGATATTGTCTAGAAAATCATTATTAATATTCAACATTCCCAACATAACACTCTTTGGTGTTACTTCGCAAACTAGACTCATATCTCTGAATTGTTCAATTAGTTTCAACTCTTTAACCATCATCATCGACATATGCAACATTTTCCGACTTAAAGCATCAGCTACAATGTTAGTTTAACCTGGATGATAGTTTAAACCAAAATCATAATCCTTTAAGAATTCCAACCACCTTCGTTGCATCATATTCAACTCCTTTTGATTAAACAAATACTTTAAACTCTTATGGTCACTAAACACTTCAAATCTAGAACCATAGAGATAATGCCTCCAAATCTTCAACAGAAAAACAATTATAGTGAGTTCTAAATCATGCGTAGGATAGTTCTTTTCATGAATTCTCAACTGTATCAACGCAAAAGCAAACACCTTATTATTCTGCATAATCACACCTCATAAACCCATCATAAAAGCATCACAATAAACCACAAACGGTTCCCATGCATTCGGTAATGTCAAAATCGGGCCCGACGTCAACCTCTTCTTCACTTCGGTAAAACTTTGTTTGCATTGAACATCCCACACAAAATCCTTACTCTTACAAGTCAACTTAGTCAATGGAAGTTCCAACTTAGAAAAACCTTCAATAAACCTCCTATAATAACCAACTAGTCCCAAGAAGCTTCTAATCTCAATAACCGAATTTGTAGTCTCCCACTGCAACACAACATCAACTTTAGATTGATCCACAACAATTCCACTTCCTGAAATGGCATGCCTAAGGAGAATAACTTCCTTCAACCAAAACACACACTTAGATAACTTCGCATACAACTTCTTCTCTTTCAAAACTTGCAATACTAGCTTCAAGTGTTATGCATCCTCTTCTTTCGACTTGGAGTAAATCAAAATGTCATCCATGAACACCACCACAAAACGATCTAAATAGGTATGAAAGATACGGTTCATGTATTCCATAAATACTTTCGGCGCATTAGTAACACTGAAAGGCATCATCGAATACTTGCAATGTCCATAACGTGTTCTGAACACCGTCTTCTGAATATCCTCATCTTTCACCTTAATATGATGATAGCCTGATCTCAAATTGATCTTGCTAAACACACAAGCACCTACCAAATGATTCATCAAATCATCTATTCTCTAAAGCGAATACTTGTTCTTAATCGTCACTTTATTCAACTACCTATAATGAACACAAAGTCTCATACTTCCATCTTTCTTCTTCACTAACAACACTGGAGCTCCCCATTGTGATACACTAGGTCTCATAAACTTCTTTTCAAGTAGCTCCTCTAATTGCTTCTTCAATTTCGATAATTCGGATGCAAACATCACGTACGGTGCCATAGACACAGGACTAGTATCAAGTACAAGATCAATCACAAGTTCAACTTCTCTCTCTGGAGGTACATCAAGAATTTCATCAGGGAAAACTTCAGGAAATTCTTGCACCACTTGCAACTCTTCAATCTTAGCTTTGATCTCAATAGACAACGTCGCTATTAACGAAAACATTTGAGCTTCTTCCTTCATCAACTGCTGCAACTCTCTAAATGACAACAAACCAACTCCTTCCTCTTCAGGAGTAGAAAACCTAACTGACTTACTATAACAATTGATATGAACATAGTTATACTCTAACCAGTTCATCCCCAAGATCACTTCCATTGCGATTAACGGCAAACACACCAAATCAACAACAAATTATCTATCAAAGATAGACAAAAGACACCTTAAACACACAAGAGAAGTAGTCACCAATTCCTTAGCCTAAATCTCGACGACTAGTTCTCCATTCATAGCAGACAACTTAAGACCCAATCTTTCAACACACTCAGCAACAATAAAACAATGTGTTGTACCAGTATCAATAATAGTAATTAAAGGAGTACTATTAATGAAACATGTACCTCAGATGAGTCTGTCCTCATTAGCTGTCTGAGTCCCGGCCAACGCGAACACCTTTTCCGTCTGCGCCTTCTTTGGCTTCTCACACTGACTTCCAATGTGTCCTTCTTCACCACATTTCAAGTAGACCATCTCCTTACGCTTGCATTCAGATATTGCATGCCCAATCTTACCACAACGAAAACACCTCTTAGCTTCAGCAGTACACACATTACTCTTGTGACCAGGTTTCCCATATTTGAAACAAACAATACCAACATGAGCATCTCCCTCACTAGTTCTCTTACCATCAGTCACTTCCTATTTACCTTTCCCAGTTGGAGCATCATAAGGCTTGCCAAGACTCTGATGGTGCTTGCCTTTCCTCTCATTAACGATCTTATAATGAGCATTGTTATACTCTTCATAGATACTACAACTATCAACCAAATCGGCGAAGACACGAATCTTCTGATATCCAACAACCTTATTAATCTTGGGACGCAACCCATTCTCAAACTTGATACACTTTGAAAATTCAGCATTCGCCTCATTTTAGTGCGGATAAAAGTTGGCCAACTCAAAAAACTTCGTAGCATAGTCACTAACCGACATGTTACCTTGCTTCAGATCGAGGAATTCAATCTCCTTCTTTCCACTGACATCCTCCGGGTAATACTTCCTTAGAAATTCCCTACGGAACACAACCCAAGTGATCTCCTCACATGCAGCATCCAATCTCTGACGAGTCTCTAGCCACCAGTCATCGGCTTCGACTGCCAACATATGAGTCCCATATCGAACCTTCTGCGCTGAAGTGTAGTCCATCACACGAAATATTCTCTCAATCTTTTTAAATCAAGCCAATGTTGCATCAGGATCATACTTAACCTTGAAGGTAGGTAGATTTTCTCTCTGAAAAGTCGCCAAACTACGATATCCAGCATTCTCACTAGCGTTCGGAAAATTCTGCACAGCCTGAGCCATTGCTCACCTAGCATCAGCCATCGGAGCATTGTTCCTTCCAGCCATCTCAACTTAATCACTACAACACAACACAAGTTAGAACTAGCTGACAATACTCAATTGTTAAATAACTACTTCTCGACAACTTGGCCAGACGGACTGACCTACTATGATACCACTAATGTAACACCCCAATTCTACCCGATAATTATTAACAAAAACAGGGTATAAAAACTTCAACAAATTAAATCGAGATGATACATTTCGAATTTAAAAACATCATTGCAACACCTGATAAGTCTTTAAACCAACTACTTTATTACTACACAGCAGATTCATCAAAACAACTTAAATTGTATTCAACTTCATAACAACTCAAAAGCAACAATTCTTTGATAAACAAATTAAAATTCAGAAAGTATAACCAAAGGCAACATCAACATAAAACAAGTGTTATCCCCCCCGAGTTCTACGTATCAGAGCGACAACACCGACTTGAATCTACTACAGTACTTCGGCCTACTCTGGATACCTGCAGGTTACCAACAGAGGGAAACATTCAAAAAGAAGGGGTGATATATCTAATAATATAATCAAGAATATGATAAATAGCATATTGAATTTGATTACAAAAATCACCAATTCACAACTTCACAAACAACTCAGGAACCAACACAAGATACAACATGACAACGTAATATGCAACTTGATATGTAACTTAGACAAATGTGATGCATGTGGTACCAACGGAGCAAAACTCCCAACTTATAATCATGCCAATTAATAGAGGCGTAAACACAATATAAAGCTTTCAACTTTACTTTTGTCAATCCAGGCCAACTTACCGAGCTACCAGCTTCAACTTGAATAATGATATGTTATGCGACTCAACTTGAGTATCAAACAATAACAACTATAATGACATAACGACAACTTTTGCCAAAGGCCTGCAATTCATAAACTTGCCATTTATAAGTTATTGCAACATACAACAAAACCATTAACTTTTCAACTTGCAGCAAACAACACAACACAAGTACAACAATTACACTACACTCTTATTTACAAGTTCCAACTAAACCGGTTAATCGACTATTTAATACACTCTATTATTACTTCTAATTACTAATTTATTACCATACTTCTATTAAATTCCTGCAACGTTGTCATTAGGCCAATTTACCAATACTGCTATCAACTACTACTATATTGGCATACAATTATTCTCCTGCCAAATTCACCATAGTACTACTACTTAAATTAGTCACAAGGTCCAAATTCAATTAATTAAATCTTGGTAATTATTTACTTAATTTATTAAGGTTTCTGGTTTAAAACAAATGTATTAGTAAGTCTGAATAACAAAAAACACATAACTACGAAACAAACTCCAAAACTACACTTAACCCGTGTGACCATTGTCACGCTTGTGTGACCCTCGTCACACTTGGAATTGTGACGATCATTCTAGGGATATGATGGACGTCACAAATCCCAGACGGACGTCGGACTTAAGGGACGATCGTCCCACAGCCAACATGTGTTCTCCTTCTCTGTTTCTGTCTTCTCCATCTCAGTAATTGTTCTCAGTCCAAAATTCCTTCTCCTATTATTTTACCAATCGAACGACACACATTTTAGCAAACAACACAACACTAACATAATTTTCTTAATCCTCTAAAACAACTTATACACCAAAACAACTTATTTACTACAAACAAATCATTAATCCACACAAACAACATTTGACAGCAACAAATTATGTAACCACAATCCCATACCAATTCCATCATATAATCCTGATTATAAGGTTAGAAGCCCACCCTTACCTTTGAATTGAAGGCAACTCTAACACTTTTTGATCGGAACCATAGCTTTTGCTTCTCCTATGCACTTCATGTAGCCACCTATTTTCCAAATTCTTGTTCTTCTTACTGATAACCTATTTTCCCCTAATTCCACTTAACTTGTGGTTTTTCTTTTAATTAATCTTAATCATTCTAATGGGCCTCAACCACACACACCCCACAATTACTACTTCTAATTACCAACAAGCCCATTTATTAAGCTAGCACAATTCCACTAATAACCCACAACTTAATTAATTCAACTTTGTCCAAATAATAACAATGCAACTTAAATCGACTTATTTAACTTTATTCAAACCAAATTAGCAACTCAACGAAAACCAACACCTAATGTACGACAATATTTAATTAAATAAATAATTAAATGATCAGGGCGTTACAACCAACATGGATAAATGCATGAAAATCATAAAAGTTAGAAGTGAATTTCGTTTATGAATGCATATGAATGTCATTGAATGACCATACAAGTCATGGATGCAAGTGTTCAAGAATTGGAAGCAAGAAGAAGTACACAAATAATGTTCAAGTTCAAACAAAGAAATCATACTTGTAATGCAAGTCAAAAATGAAAGATGAAAGATGAATATGGATAAGAATGAATTAAAGTTAGTATAATATGACATGTTTGATGATGTTAGGATGCAATAATGGACATAAAAAGATTCATACAAGTCATGTTGAAGCATATTGAAGAATATGAGCAAATTAGGTTAAAAACAAGTTCAAACAAGTATCAAATGTTTATGGACTTAAGAAATATGCAAAAATGAGATTACAAGTCATGCGAGATGAATGTAGATGATTCTATACAGTAGATAAACAAGTGAGGATGAATGTGGAATGATATATAAGTATGAATGCAAACAAGTGATCAAAGATGGACAAGTAATGGTGTACAAGTTCAAAGATAAATGCACAAACTTTACACAAACACAAGTCAATTGAATTCAAACCAAAAAGTGACCTATAATTATAATTAAGGACCTAAAAGTAACCTATAATATGTGAGCAAACATTACCTACAAGGGTGGCATAAATGCCTTCCTAACATATAGGGTTTAAGGGAAAGTAATCACACAATGGACATATAATGTAATAAGCATGGAAAAATAGAAAAATGATTCACAAAAATATGAAATTATATTCATATTATCGTGAAGTTAGTAGCTTACATTGAATAAAAGGAATTCACAAAATTATGCACTAAAGTGTCAAAATAATTCATTCCATGAGCAAGATAACAATGCATGATCGCCGAAAAACAACCTCACAAAATGGATTCAAAATGATACCAAAAGTTATGAAAAATATTCCCAAGGAGCACAAAAGTGTCATATGTTCCAGTGTTTAATTATGCACCAAGTATTAGTTTCACACATATTGGAAAAATTACTTTTTGGTCCCTTAAACTAAAATAATGTCTTTCGGGACAGCTTTGAATCAAAAATCCAAATTAATTAATAAAACCAACCAAATATGGAAACAAAAATTATAAAAAATAAAATAAGAGGATAAGGATCATTTATGAATTTTTATAGAATTTTATTACACCCGAAACTATTTTTAATAATTGTAATGAAACGAGCAAAAAAGTGTGGTTAAGGGAAATTGCGAGGAAAGTAAATCATATCATGCATAACTGAATCTCTAAGCTTCGATATCGTCACAAATTGTCATAAATAAAATATATCTAGTGCCTCATGTGGGAGGGATCAATATGAAACTTAAACTATATGATCCTAAGTCACATACAAACTAGAATGATGCATTAAAGTCGAGATTTCTTACTTGACCGAAGTGACGATTCTTCACATAAAAGACACCTAAAAACTTTGTGCAAGATCTTGTAATCTCCAATAATAAAAATAAATGATTATCTTTTATAATTATTTCATGAAGCCCCATCGTAACCGAAATCGATCCATATCGATCAAAAAAGCTCATGAGCGCTTACACAAAAAATAGTTCAAAACCATAATTACCATTAATCACCAAAATTCTAATTAAAATTGTCAAGAAATTAATCAATATGTTATTTCACAAAAAAAAATTAACAAATAAATAAATTAACAAATCTAACAAGGAAAATCATTAACAATTTCTAAAAGAAAATATAGAAAACAGGGGGTGTAATGCTGAATAACAGTGGTGCAAATAATAATAAACCCATGGGCTGAGCCCAAATCCTGAAGTCCTGATGCAGGGAGGGGGCGTGTTTAGGAAATTAAGGTGTGTGATTAGTATCTCTATGGCTGAAATCCCATTACATGCGCAAGGGAGGTGGATTCAGTGAAACAGAGGTGCAGAAAGAAAATCCATGGATTCCAAGGCCAAATCTTCGTAGGGGGTGAATGAGTGAACATGAGAGTATGACATGGAATTCCATGGTTGAAGAAAAACAAAAAGGCCCAATCCAATTGCCTTGATACCATAATAAACATCAGTACAAGAACTTACATTGTCTTCTTATTCACATACACTAGCCACGACTTCCTTTTCTCCACCTTCTTCAACAATGTATCGTCGCGACTCTCCCTCTTCATCTCAGACCCAGCCGCCAGGCTTCAAACATCATCTTCTCCTTCGATATGGCTCTTCATTCTCACTGCCAACCTGATGGGCTAAAGACGTACTCTAATATGTGTCTAGCGGTATCTTAACTGCAAGCGCACAGCCTATCGAAGTAATATTTAAGATTATCGATCCCACGGGGACTTTATGATTACTTAGTGCTAGAGGATTTACTAGTTTAGCTAAGGTGAATGGTTGTCACGATTTTTGGTTGTTTTTAAGGATTAAAGGCGGGAATTAAATTTTAGTTTAATAAAATAATAATAAGGCGGTCGGTATGTAATTATGTTAACTTAGGCGGGTCAATCTAACCTAGGCTTATAAAGATGGTTCACTTAATCTATTCTGTAGAGGTTACCAGTTTAAATATCTTTGACTCACACTCTCGTGGTCTTATCTCAGATCTTACCCCTAAAGCCCTATGCCTGCTCTCGCTAGCCCATAAGTGTTTAGAAATAATTTTTGGAAACTTAATAAGTTTAATTCATTTTAAAGCGCTCTCGCTGTGTTTAAATTAAATGCCTAACTTTAGCTATCTGGTTGAAATCTCACACTCTCGTGGTCTCGACCTAACCTATTACACTTTCCTTACTCTCGTAACAAAAAGATTGATTTTATTATAAAAAGTCACAGCCAGAATTTTAAGTTCTTAATTATTTTAAACCTAGAATTAATTTTACCGATTCAGTTAATTTTAATTACATACCGCCTAAAGTGTTTAGCTACTCATGATTGTTGTACCAGACAGATGCAGAGACAGAGAAATACAAAATAAAATACGCATTATAAAATAAATTCTTAACATTAATATAAATGCAAATTAAATACAAACCTGAATAACAAATATAATGTTAGACTCCTTCTTCCACAATCTGGCAAGCTCGGAGTACGGACCGGAATCAGAAATAAAAATTACTAAAAGAATTTCTGAAGGCTTTGAAAGAAATTAAATTATAACAATTTCCTAATGTTGGGAATTGTTATATGGTTTGGTTGGGATATAAAATTAAAGCAAGAACAAAACAATTTGCTGGAAATATAAAATGAACTAGGGTGCAGAGGAAATACGGCAGATCTTCCGCAAGAAAAATTAAAATAAAACTCTGTAAATTGTTCTTTGAAACTAAACTATTTATAGGAGACAATATTTGGGCTTGGCAGTTGGAATGATGCATGGGCTTCGTAGATGCTGAGAAAATCCAGGGAAGAGTTGAAATACTTGGTCTGCGGGAGAATAGGAAAATTGACTTCACGTAACACACACGTACATGACCAATTCTCAGCAAGTTAACCTAAATTCCCCTTGTCACGTTCGTGACAAGGGTGTCACGCTCGTCTCCCTTGTATTACGCGCGTCACGGTCGTGAGGGACTGGTGACGACTGTGACTGCTCCTTTTAGCGTGTCACTGTCGTGACTCCTAGGTGACGGTCGTGACAGTTACAAAAAATGCAGATTATGCAGAATTCCTCTTTTCTTCTTCTTTTCATGGTTGTTTTTGCTCATTTCACTTGTGGCTCATGATTTAGCTCTATAATTGATATACCTGCAAAATGACAAAGAAAACTCGAGGAATCGGGTGTTAAAACGACAAATGTGCGATAAAACGGCATTGAAACATAGCAATAAAACGATACTTTTTCTCGTTATCAAACTTCCCCAAACTTAAACCTTTGCTTTTCCTCAAGCAAATAGTCGGTTGAAAAATGATCGAACAGGTTTTCATCGACGCACACACATAACAAACCATACGAGGAATCGTTTTGTCAGATAAACCGGTACTAGAATAAAACACTAACGATACACTAGTGACACAAGCAACAAGCTAAGTCGTCGACTTCCCGTTAAACGAAACATTCGGTAATTGCGTTACGATTTCACCTAGAGTCTTTCGATCTTATTTCACCCGGTTTCATTCTAGCACAATCACATTAAGCCCTTTGCCTTAGCACGCACGTAGTGGAGTAGCCGGTTAGTGACTTTGATCCTTTATAAGCACGGGGTCTGGTACACGAATGTGGCAACCCTACATATATTATCCGATTTGGAGGTTGTGGGGGATCGAGCCGTAGCACGCCCTACCAAGTTCAGAACCAGGTACCTCTGAACCAACCCGCAATGGACTCCTTTTCATACTTCTCGTTTCTTTTATGCGACCGTGTACTTTGGTGCATTTTCTTTTCATTGGCATCGAGATATGAAGGATCATTATAGATTAGGCATCAAACACTTATATTCATCGGCTCCCCACGTGGTTTGTGTTCAGACGGTGCTGACTGCTAGTATAAACTACTAGGGGTTACTTTTGAACTGAAACTTAAGGTGTAGTCGTAACAATTATTGGAACGGAAAGCTTGAGTAGGAAGTCTAAGGTGTCAAGACTGTATCGATCTTGTTGAATCGTTCTCAGCTTCCTAACTATGATTTCGTAGGTAAGTCAGGTAATGCGAAGATAAAATTAAAAAAAATTTCGGTATGGCTAAATAAACGGGGAGAATTCGAAACTAAAGAAAATAGCACAAATATTACTCTGTTTCATTAAAATACGAAAAGGAAATACAACGGAATTGAAAGTGCGGAAAGGGAAATGCGGAAAAAGGAAAGGTATCTCTCCCACACTATATCAGACATTGTCCCCAATGTTGTGATATAATAGCGGGTAAAATACAATACAAACAACGGAAATGAAAAAACATAAACAAAAACTAAAACTAAGGCTGCTGATGACCACGGCCTCGGCTTCTGGTGTGGGAGCGTCTGGTCGGAGTCACTTCAGGGTCAGAACCGGTGCCGGTGAGAGCAGTGATATCAATGCGCAAAGACTCTAGCTTGCTAAAGATCTCTCTGAGCTTCTCATCAGTCGTCCTCTGGTTGGCGGCAACAGCTGAAAGTAGTGCATCATGTTGCTCTTTTTGCCTTCGCTCCAATGCGGCATTCATCTGGTTTTGCTGATGAATCGCACGGAGGAAGTCTTCAAGTGTGAATTCTTGTGCAGGTGGCTGTCGGGTGGAGGACTCAGGAATGTCCTGGACAGGCTCAGCTGCATCCATGGTGTCTTGCATCTCGTCCACTGGTGGATCGGCCTGCTCATCAATAATGGGGGCGTGGCCGGCAGCATCCGGTAAAGCAAATAGCCAGTTGGCTCGGTTGGACGGATCGATGCGGTCACGGCACGGCAAGATGATGTGGTGATAAACAGTGCCTTGGATAACAGGGCTGAACCTGCCATCCTCTCTCTGAGAAATCAAGTGGGCGGACCTGCAATAATTCTTTGTTAGGAACTCTGCAGCTCTGCGAGGCAAATTGATAATCAAGTCACCAAGCTCCAGCTGAAAGGCGAGGGTGGTGACAATCCCGCCTATGAAGAAGGGGGTTGCGCCTCTTTGCGCTATGGACTGGATATGGGACAACAGGAATGGGGCAGCATTGATGCGCTCGTCATTTAAGGCGTATTGCAAGAACAAGAGCTCATTGGAGTTCAGCTTGTGATTTCTCTCTCTTGCAAAAATGGTATTGCAGATGATGCGATGAAAGTATCGGATCGTCGGGTTATGGATATGCGTAGCATTCAGGCTCTGAAAGGCAGTGGCACGGGTGTTGGTGAAGTCGTGCCATAAGGTGAAAGCGGTTTCACTGAAGTTGTCCGGCATGCGGAGATGAGCATCGTCGCCGTGATCGAAACCTAGCAGTTCGGCGATCCTTGTTTGTGTAACTTCGAACTCGCGGCCGAGCATTCTGAACTTAGCAGCTCCGGTGAGTTGACTTTGTGAACCGGGAGGAGTGATATATTGAAACGAACTCAGAAATTCCAATGTCAGGAGCTCGAATGTAGGCTGGGGTTGACTGCACAAGTGCCACAAACCAACCTTCCGAAGCAGGAGCTTCACACCATTGAGCAGTCCCAACTCCCTCAAACAGTCAGTGTCGACATATCGAGTGGGTTGGACGCCACGGTTCTGAAACCTGATGAACTTTTGTCTCTGATTTTCTCCATGCTCACCATCTCTAAACTGAATTTCTTCCATTGCATGCAAGTACGGGAATGGGAGATGAGAGGTTTTTGAGTTTTGTGAGAAAAGTGAACAATGTGAAGAAATTGGTTCTGATTATAGTGAAAAATTGAATGTGAGAGGTTTGGAGTAAATGGAGAGGTTAATGGAATTTATTTAGGGTAATGGGAGGTTACGGGATTTGGAAGAGATAATGGGGGGTTTCTAAATTCTGTGGAAGTTGAAAACGAGGTGTCTGCGAAGAAGAACAGTTTTGTTTCTCAGAATTCCTATAACAGGGGTCGTCACGGTCGTGATGAGTGAGTGACGGTCGTGACGCGCTAATTAGCTTGTCACGATCATGAGAGGGTGATGACGACCATGAGGGATTAAAACTTAGAATATTTTCTTCACAGAATGCATTATCTCACACGTTCAATACAATTTTTTCTTTTTTTATGATCACTTCTCATTTAATTATAACACAAACAATATAAATAAATTATATCAACATAAATTAGCAAATTTCATCACACGAGAAATAAAAATATTAATCAATTTAAATATAACAGTAATGAATTGAAAGCATAGAAATTGATTAAATTGGAAAAATTGGTAAAACTAGAAGTGCTTTGCTTTTGATATAATTGAAGGGAAATTACATTAATAAAAATAAGGTACGAAAAATGTTTGCGAAATGTTAAACTAACTAGAAACGAAAACAGGAAGTAAAATAAGTTAGATCACTACAGCATTTTCAAAAGTGCTTCTTCAAATCTTCAATTGCAGAGTTCAGGTGGTAGAATTGCTCACACGTTATGTCAGTTAAACCTATAACGTCCAATCGCATGCTTTTAATCTCATCCTTAACAGTATTAATATCGGCTTGGTAAACTTCAAGAGTATTCATGATTTTCTTTAAGTTGTCAGCATATTCTACTTGATTCATTTCAGGGGTTTCAATCACTTCATTAGTGTGTGCAATGTCATGGTAACCGGGAGGTGTCTCAGGGTCACTTTCTACATCGGTCATTATATCATCCCTTATCTTGTAAGATTGAGGTGTTTCAGGAGTGGATGGATAGTCAGGAGGGGTAAGCTCATAAAGCCAATTATCTTTATTATGAACACTGACTCTAGCATGGTTTGGTAGTGTGAACAGGGTTACTACTTCATTCCTGATTAGGTACTCGAAAGGTGGTTGTCCTAAATTTCTTATGATATGGCGGTTAAAGCAAAAATTAAGATTCATAGGACGGATGGTACCTAAACGGTCACACTTGTGTAATTGGTATCTAAGTCCTAAGGCATCAGCAATCATGGTGACAAGACCTCCTACTAATATGGGTAAATCAGGTTCTTCTTGGATTCGGGTGAAGGTTTGCATCATGAAAGGTACACCATTAACTGGTTGTCCATTAGTCAGACATGACATAATGAATATCTCATCTTTAGATACTCCAGTAAGGTTCTCTTCTTTTCCAAAGAAGGTGTGGGCAAGGATCTTATGGAAATAGCGGATAGCAGGGTTATGTATCTCATCATTGTTCATGTTATTTGGCTCAGGATGGTAGTTTCCGGTTAAGGTTCCCCAAAAGAAGTCCAACTCAATGTCCATCAATTCTACCTGTGTGGTAGTAAAAGCAAAGGGTCCACTAGGGAATCCTAATAAGTCAGCTAGTTCTCTATGGTTAAAGTCATATTCTATTCTGAATAGGCGGAAACTGATAAATCCTTTCCTGAATCCAAAACTGTGCTCGGGTAAGTAAATTAAGGAGCTTAGGAACTCAAGGGTGAGCTCGCGGTAAGTCACAAACTTTTGTTTAATCAGTGCATTCTCCCATCCAAGTTGGTTAAACAAGTATAGGATGCTATCATGTATATCTAAGGTTTCCATAGTCAGATCATCCGGGTACAGAGTCAAATCCATTGGTCTCTGTGATAACTCTTCAAATTTCATTCTTTGGTTCCTACCTCTAAATTTGGTTTCCATAATGTTTCTCGGTTGGTTAGCCATAGTTAGTGTAAATATGGAGGAAACAAATCAGGGGGAGAAGGAAAGTGGAAAAGACTTTAGAAATTCTGTAAAGGTGATTTAAAAATTAAAATAAGGAAAAATAAGAAAATAAATGCATAAATAAAAGCAATAATAATAATGAAATAAAACAATAAAACAATAAAATGACAAAACAAATAATAAAATGATTAAATGATTAAATGATTAAATGATTAAATGGGTTGAATGGGTTGCCTCCCACTAAGCGTTGTTTTTACCGTCAAAAGCCTGACGTAATGCTTAGGTGTAGATTAATCAGGGAAATTAGTGGACAACTCTAAAAGCCTTAGACTATTTGCATAATCTATATTTTCAACTTTATGATAATGTTTTAAACGTTGTCCGTTTACTGTGAACGGTTCACTATTCCTACCTTTAATTTCTATCGCTCCGCTCGGGAACACTCTAGTTATTTCAAAGGGTCCTGACCATCTAGATTTTAGTTTTCCAGGAAAGAGCCTAAGTCTTGAATTAAAGAGGAGTACAACGTCTCCCACACTAAATTCTTTCCTAGATAGGCGTTTATCGTGCCATCGCTTAGTTCTTTCTTTATATATCTTAGCATTTTCATAAGCATCTAACCTTAACTCTTCTAATTCGTTAATATCGAGGATTCGCTTTTCTCCTGCAGCATTATACTTTATATTGAGAGTTTTGATCGCCCAATATGCTTTGTGTTCTAGTTCTACCAGGAGATGACAAGACTTTCCATATACTAATTTGAAAGGTGTAGTTCCTATGGGTGTCTTGTAGGCTGTCCTATAAGCCCATAAAGCTTCATTAAGTTTAGATGACCAATCTTTCCGAGATATGGCGACAGTCTTTTCTAAGATTTGTTTAATTTCTCTGTTCGAGACTTCGACCTGTCCACTTGTTTGTGGATGATATGGTGTTGCCACACGGTGTCTGACTCCATACTTAGATAGTAATTTGTCAAAGATTTTTGAAATGAAGTGCGAGCCACTGTCACTTATGACGAGTCTAGGCACACCAAATCTGGGAAAGATTATATTTTTGAAAAGCTTAATTACTACTCGTGTGTCATTTGTAGGAGAAGCTATAGCCTCAATCCATTTTGAAACGTAATCGACAGCTACGAGTATGTAATTATTACCGAAAGATGATGGGAATGGTCCCATGAAATCTATCCCCCAGACGTCAAAGACTTCTACTTCTAATATTCCTTTTTGAGGCATTTCATCTCTTCTTGAAATATTACCGGTGCGTTGACACCGATCGCAATTTATAACAGCGATGTGGACATCTTTCCATAAATTAGGCCAGAATAGGCCGGCTTGTAAGATTTTTGCACAAGTCTTGGAAGTGCTTGCATGTCCACCATAAGGAGATGAATGGCAATGAGCAATGACATCTTCTATTTCTTCTTCGGGAATACATCGACGAAAGATTCCATCGGGTCCTCTTTTGAACAATAATGGTTCATCCCAATAGTAATGTTTGAGATTGTGAAAGAATTTCTTTTTCTGTTGATAGGTTAAGTCAGGTGGAAGAGCTCCTGCAGCTAGATAGTTGACAATGTCAGCGTACCATGGCAGTCCTACAGTTGTTTGGATTGTTTCCACGGGTTCTGGTTCATCTATGTCTAACTGAACTGGGTCGCTTCCTATTTGTGCTATCAGCTGTTCATACGGAAAATCATCGTTAATCGGCACTTGTTCGGGTGTAATACCTTCTATTCTAGATAAATGGTCCGCTACGACGTTTTCAATACCTTTCTTATCTTTTATTTCAAGATCAAACTCTTGTAAGAGTAGAATCCATCTCAAGAGTCTTGGTTTAGCATATTTCTTAGTTAATAGATATCTGATAGCAGCGTGGTCTGTGTAAACGATTATTTTCGCTCCCACTAGGTAAGAACGAAATTTGTCAAGCGCAAAGACAACTGCTAATAATTCTTTTTCAGTAGTGGCGTAGTTCATCTGAGCAGAATCTAAGGTTCTACTGGCATAGTAAATCGCATGAAGTTTCTTGTCCTTCCTCTGGCCTAGAACTGCGCCTACAGCATAGTCACTCGCATCGCACATGATTTCGAAAGGTAATCTCCAGTCAGGGGGCTGCATGATTGGTGCGGTGATGTAACACGGTGGGAGAACTGACTTTTAGTTATGTTGCGGATAGCAAGAGTCGCCACCGACTTTTATTTTATCCAAGAGGAAAGGGTATAAAAGAACAGGAAAGACCTTAAGAGATATTTTTGGGTCCGGGGGGTAGGTTATGTAAAGGGAAGGTGTTAGCACCCTTTACATCCATGGTTATCCATGGGCTCTTAGTTACTTAGCTCACTTTTGAATTGTTTTTTTGAAAAGTGTAGTGTGTGAATAGAAAAATTTTCATAATAGTTAATAATGATCCATGTACGGATGCGTAAAAACTTGTTTTTGAAAATTTGTTTGAAATTGTGGAAAGTTTGAAAAGTTTTGAATGAAGTGAGCAAGTACATAAGAGGAACCTACCCTAAAGTTTAAGTCTTTCTTGTTCTTTATCCTTTAATTGGTAAGACTATCCCTACTATTAAGGAGTAGGTAGTCATTACCTTGGATGTAAGGGACATGTGAGGGACATCTGTTTTTATGAAGGCAACTGTGGGGTGTATTAAGCATTTAGGAGGGACTATCATCATTATTCGAAAAGGGACTTGATCTTTAAAGGCAACCATTAGGGACTTGATGATTTTTCTTTTAAGGGACTTGCTTTATACACCCCACTTGACCTTATGATTAGGCAACATTGAGGGATAGCCTTAGAAATGTGAGATGGCGATTAAAAATCGACTTACGTGTGTGAGTGTTCAATATTATTTATCTTATGATTAAAGTGATCTAAATTAATTTTTAAATAGAATACATGTTTTGCACTCCCTAAATTACTAACCATAAAAATTAAAATTAAATATTTATAAAAAAATTTACATCCCGGAGCAATTACATAATTATAATAATAGGCAAATTAAAAATAAATAGCAAAATATAAAAGTAAAATATAAATAATAAGCAAAAATAAAGAAATAAGCGATAATAAATAAATAGGGGTTAGTAATAATAATAATTAGAAATAGGGTTAGTAAAAATATTAAAAATAAATAAAGTTAGTGAAATGATAATAATAATAATAAATGAAATTAGAAATAATATGATTAGTAATAAAAATAAACAAGGTTAGAGAAATAATAATAAAAATATAAGACAATAATAAGCAAAAATAATAAATAATAATATGATTAGTAACAATAATTAAAATAAATAAAATTAGCCAAAATATTATAAGAATAAAAGATTAACGATTTTTTTTATATAGGCAATTATATTTACAAATTATTAAATTATTTTTAAATGTATTATAATTACAAAATTTAATTATTATAAATTCAATTTATTTCTAAACAATTATTTATTAAAAGATATTTATACATTATATGAAGAAAATAGGTTTTAAATATCATGGTCACAAAAATTAATCATATTTACAAAATTTAATTTTTATTAATCATTATATTTACAAAAATCATATTAAATAAATATACATTATAATTATATTAAGAATTAGAAAATAAAAATTATTTAGAAAATAACATTAGGTTTTACAAAATTAGGGTTTATTTTAATATACAAAAATTATTAATATTCATATTATGTTTATTTTTCTTTTATGAATAATAAGAAAATAACTAATTAAATAAATAAAACAGAAAAATTGGTAAAAAAGGAAACTTACCTTGGCTGGGTTTGAACCCAAGTCCTTATGCTTGCAAACATCAAAACGGACCACCAGGCTAGCCATGCTTTGGTGATAATAGAAGGGATCAGCTTTGTTTTGTGCCTTGTCTTGAAAAATTGTGAAAAATAATGAAAAGCAAAAAGGCCTGGGGTGGTGTTGAACCCAGGACCTTTGATCATTCACACGCACGCTTAACCGCCTGGTTGGGAGAGCCTACCTGATATCAATCCAGCAAACAATAATAATATGTAATACTCAACGCATTAATGGAAAAAAAACCAAAACATTTGCCGTGACCAGGATTCGATCACAGGTCCTGTTGCCAATACGCATACGCCTCCTTCCACTGGGACAACACAGCTGTTGTGATAACAAATTAACAAAATAACATAAAATATTTTAACACAATTTGAATTTTTCCTGGGCGCGCCATCAGCTTCATCTTCTTCCTCATGTCTTGCAAAATTTCCTGCGGATCCAGCTACAAGATTTCCTGCGAAAAACAAATCCCAGCAAAACCTACGAAACACAAACATGGATAAAACAGCAAGGTTTCATGAAATTGATTATGCCATTAAATTCCTAACAAGATTTCCAATCGTTCTACGTCCTCATAATCCATTTATATTGGCTGGATAATAAATCCCCAATTCTTGGCCGAAACCCTAAGTATGGTGAATCATGATTCAGGCTATGGAATTTCACCAAACGATCCAGAATCCATCTATAATCATCAACAAACAAGGTTATGTAAACAAAATCCAATAATATGCAGTGAATCATTGGAACCGAAAAAATTATATTCAAAGATAAGTAAGCCACGGATTAAGCATTATGGCACGATTTGGATGCGTATGAGTGATGATAATGCTTCAGTGATGTCCAAAGAACATCTCTATGTTCTTATTTTACCTTCAAATGCCCTGGATTGAAGAATCCGAATATGAGTTTTGGATGGTTTTTTTGAGCAATGAAACTTACACTTTTAGGCAGCCAATTCGTGAATGGGCAATGGCAATGAGTTTAGTACTTATATGTGAATGAATTAGGTTAAGAAAATTGAATTGTTGTGTGGAGATTTTGATTCAAAAAGATTGAAATTGATCATGTCTTAAAAGTCAAATATTTGTGTATTATGGCTTGCTATCTTTGGATCAATCTCATTATTTCCTTCCCTTTCAATTCCAATCATCAATTAAGACTTTCTAGAAGCCTAATCCACATAAAATCTCTTATTTTCATATTTTATTTTTATTTAAAATGATTTTTAATGATTTAAATCAAAATAAATAAAAACAAAATAATAAAAATTCTGAATTTTAGTCATTTGGGTCGTGCATGATGATAGTGTATGGATTGGATCATGATTTGCCAAGCCCATTTGAAAAGAATTGGTTTTAAACCTCCATTTTCACCATAAACCATCACAAAATTTCCCAACTTTGCAAGGGCACATCTCCCTCAATTTTAATGGTATGATGGTGTTCTTGGACATTTTGGAAAGCTTGAAGAGTCCTCTAAACAACCCCATTGGTTTCATGTCCATATCATTTACCAATCTCAAGTTATGCTCTTTTGAAGTTGTTGACTTTTTGTTGACTTTTGAAATGACCTATAATGTCTTAGCTCATATCTTCCAAATGAAGCATTTTTGGGCTTGACTTGCAAGATAAAAGTTGTAGAGAATTCAATTTCCTTCAAAATGAGCTTTGAGTGGAGATTTGGTGATGAAGTATGTGAAAGTTATGGCTGGTCAAAGTTCAGTTGACGTTTACTGAGGAAACCCTAATTTAGAAACTCCTGATTCTTGATGATCTGGAATCTCCTTGATGAATCATGATCAACCCTTGATCAAATGATGAATTTTACTTCATATACTTGATGTTGACAAAAAATCATGAAGTTTGACTTTGGTTTGACCACAGTTGACCTCAGTTTGACTTTTTAACTGCATTGACTGATTTTGACATATCTGATCATCTGACTGAGCAAACTTTTGAGAAAAGTCTTGAAACTTGTCATGGGGGTTCTTAAACACATATAAGATGCTATGAAGCTCACTTGAAGTCTTGGAAGTCCATTTAGCCTGATTAAAGTCAAAACCCTAGTTTTGGATGCACTGCTTAGGAGGTGCATTGTCTGAGGGAATTGTCAACTCTTTTGGCCAATTGTGAACTTTGTGAACCATCATAAAATGTCTTGTGAACTTCATGGGAGGTATGGTGAAGCTTGTGAACCTTGTGAACCTTCAAGAAGTAACTTGTAGACTTCATGAACCTCATGAAAGGTCTTGTAAATGTTGAGAAGCTTGTGAACCTTGTGAACCTTCAAGAAGTGACTTGTAGACTTCATGAACCTCATAAAAGGTTTTGAAAGCATTGTGGAACTTGTGAACCTTGTGAACCTTCATAAAGTAACTTGTAGACTTCATGAACCTCATGAAAGGTTTTGTAAATGTTGAGAAACTTGTGAACCTTGTGAACCTTCTTAGCACACAAAGTCTTGTATTGTGAGGGAAAATTTTGGGGTGCAACAGCTGCCCCTGTTCAATTTTCGGAAACCTGAGGGGTTAGATTGGTATGTTTGCCAGTCGTGACCTGGAAGGTTGAAGGGGATTGAACACAAAAGCCCAAAAATTTGCACTCACCAGTGCATAAAGTGGTACAGATGGCTAGTTGAATGTGATTGAGTGGGCTTAAAGATGCCACTTGGAGAAAAATTCTTCAGATACATGTCTTGGAGGATGAAGCAGTCCAAAATATGGAGGTACAATGGTAGCTGTCTGGAGGATAAAGCAATCCTGAGGTACGAGAAGCTGTCAGGAGGATAAAGCAATCCTGAGGTATTGATATTATGATTCCAGGAGGATGAAGCAATCCTGATGTACTAGGAGTTTTCAGGAGGATAAAGCAGTCCTGATGTATGAGAAGCTGTCAGGAGGATGAAGCAATCCTGAGGTAAAGAAGCTGTCAGGGGGATTTAGCAACCCTGAGGTAAAGAAGCTGTCAGGGGGATTTAGCAACCCTGAGGTAAAGAAGCTGTCAGGGGGATTTAGCAACCCTGAGGTATTTGATAATATGCTTTCAGGAGGATGAAGCAGTCCTGATGTAATGATGTGCTTTCAGGAGGATGGAGCAATCCTGATGTAATAGGAGTTTTCAGGAGGATAAAGCAGTCCTGAAATAATGATAATAGCTGTCAGGAGGATGAAGCAATCCTGAGGTAAAGAAGCTGTCAGGGGGATTTAGCAACCCTGAGGTATTTGATAATATGCTTTCAGGAGGATGAAGCAGTCCTGATGTAACAATGTATTCTCAAGAGGATGAAGCACTCTTGAGAGATGATAAGTCTTCAGGAGGATTAAGCATTCCTGATGTAATAGGAATTTTCAGGAGGATAAAGCAGTCCTGATGGATGATATGCTTTCAGGAGGATAAAGCAATCCTGATACTCGTAAGTTTATTTGCTGGATAATTAACCTGAAACAAGGTAGCATTTGTATAATAATATTAGTTTATGTATTATGTATGCATGTATGATATGATGCACTTAAGTAATGTATTATGTATCTATGGATATGTATATTATGGTATGATGTAAATGATGTATGTATGATATGATACTGTCGGAAGCGTCTGGATATCTTCATATAACAACTGCTGGCCAGGGAAAATAAATCCCGATTCGTTGCTGAAGAATATGAGGAACTCGTCCCTGTCTTGTTTGATGATGAGATATACATAACCTCCCGTATGCTGGGGATAGTAAGGATGGATATAACCTCCCGTCTGCTGGGGATAGTAAGGTATAGATAACCTCCCGTCTGCTGGGGATAGTAAGGTATAGATAACCTCCCGTCTGCTGGGGATAGTAAGGTATATATAACCTTCGTCTTTGTTTGATAGTGGAGTAGATACAACATCCCGTCTTCGTTCGTCGTACTCTTATTGGAAAGTAATTTCCCGTATATCTGTATGAGGATAAAAGAGATGGATATAAATTCCAGGGGAGATGAGACTTTATGAAGATGAACTTGCCCTACTGAGGGTTTTGTGATTGTCTTGTAAAGATGAACCGGCGAAGCTTCGTTGAAATCCTTCCCTCGTTCGTCCTTAGTAAATACTATTACTGCATTTTCATGCATTTCTGGTAAACATTAATCATATTAAAAGCATACATGCATTTCTGGTAAACATCAATCATATTCAAAAGCATACATACATTCAAATACAATCAATGGACGTTTCGCTTATGTGAATAGGGTAAAAGTAAATCTGGATTCAAAAGATGGAATTTATTTATATCAAAAAGTGATCCATACACGGGTAAATTTGTACAAAGAGACAGAAACCCTAGTAAGAGGATTTTGTCATAAAGTTTTTACAAAACAAAGAGAATTAGCTATGTGAGAAATAATCCTATTGAGTTTCAATTCTACTATTGCCATTATCTTCAAGTATCTCATCTTCTGCTGTTGAGACGAAAACAATTGGATTGAGCTTTATCTGTTCGAGCTTGAGTAAGTAGTACAACTGGTTGCAGTTTCATGGGTGATCCAAACGAGACATAGTCATACGCTTTAATCCCTAACTTTTTCCTGGATTGCCCTTTCAGGTTTTCAATCCACCGGGATACCCTTTTTTGCCCAAGCCGCCTTTTCAGGTTTTCGACTTGCCGGGTGTACATCTTTTCATATATATCCCTAATTTTTGCCCAAACCCTTTTGGTTTGCCGGGATGCCCTTATTTTTGCCTAGGCATGTCAACCTAGCGGGTCTCTTTTCATGCGTAGTATTTTTTAACTATGTCTGCGTTCACTGGCTGTGGGAAGTCTTCACCATCCATTGTAGTCAATATCATGGCACCTCCTGAGAACACTGTCTTGACTACAAATGGTCCTTCATATGTTGGAGTCCACTTGCCCCTAGGATCACCCTGTGGTAATATGATACGCTTGATTACCAAGTCACCAGCCTGATATACCTTTGGCTTAACCTTCTTGTTAAAAGCTTTGATCATTCGTTTCTGGTACATCTGGCCATGACAAACTGCTGCCAACCTCTTCTCATCAATCAAATTTATCTGGTCCAGTCGAGTCTGAATCCACTCATCTTCATCCAAGCCTACATCCTTCATAATTCTTAAGGAGGGAATCTGAACTTCAATGGGCAGAACTGCTTCCATACCATAGACTAAGGAGAATGGGGTTGCCCCTGTTGAAGTACGTATTGTAGTACGATAACCATGAAGAGCAAATGGTAACATCTCATGCCAATCTTTGTAAGTAACAGTCATCTTCTGTACAATCTTCTTGATGTTCTTATTAGCAGCTTCAACTGCCCCATTCATCTTTGGACGATACGGAGAAGAGTTGTGATGCTTAATCTTGAACTGCGTGCAGAGATCAGTAATCATAGTGTTGTTCAGATTAGAGCCATTGTCAGTGATAATCCTTTCAGGGATGCCATACCTACATATGAGGTTATTCTTAATGAATCGAGCCACCACATTCTTAGTAACAGATGCAAATGAAGCTGCCTCCACCCACTTCGTGAAGTAATCAATAGCAACCAGGATGAAACGATGCCCATTAGAAGCAGTAGGCTTGATCTCACCAATCATATCAATGCCCCACATGGCAAAAGGCCAAGGAGCAGTCAACACATTCAATGGTGATGGAGGTACATGGACTTTATCAGCATAAATTTGACACTTGTGACACGTTCTGGAGTGTTGATAGCAATCAGCTTCCATGGTAGACCAATAATATCCTGCTCTCAATATCTTCTTTGCCATAGTATGACCACTAGAATGAGTGCCAAAGATCCCATCATGCATATCTTCCATAATCTCAATTGCTTCCTTCTTATCCACACAACGAAGCAAAGTTGAATCATAATTGCGCTTGTACAGAATCCCATTACTCAAGAAGAACTTAGCAGAAAACCTTCTCAGAAACTTCTTGTCTTTGACAGATGCCCCTTCAGGGAACTCCTGATCTTCAAGATATCTTTTTACTTCATAGAACCAAGGCTTCTCCTCTGCCCTTTCAGTGTCAATCTCATTGCAATATGCAGGCTTCTCAAATCTATCAATAGTAATCTTGGGAGCTTCATCATCCCAACTGATCTCAAACATAGATGCCATGGTAGCTAATGCATCTGCCAACTGATTCTCTCTTCGTGGAATATGTCCAAAGGTAACCTCTTTGAAATGTGGGATCAAAGACAACACATGCTCTCTGTAAGGAATGAGGTTATCATGCTTAGTATCCCAATCTCCTTTAATCTGACTGACTACCAGGGCTGAATCCCCATACACATCAAGGAACTGAATCTTCATATCAATAGCAGCTTTAATACCCAGGATACATGCCTCATATTCAGCCATGTTATTGGTACAATAGAAACAAAGTCTGGCAGTAATCGGGGTATGACAACCTTCAGGGGAACTAATCACAACACCAACACCATTACCAAGTGCATTAGAGGCACCATCAAAAACCATAGTCCATCGGGATCCTTGTTCAGGTCCGTCATATTGTCCAGGTTCTTTGGTAATAATCATAATGTCTTCATCAGGGAACTCAAAACTCATTGACTAGTAATCATCTACTGCTTGATGAGCCAAATGATCTGCTACAACACTTCCCTTAATGGCCTTCTGAGTAGTATACTGTATATCATATTCTGTCAATATCATTTGCCATCTTGCAATTCTTTCGGAGAGAGCAGGTTTCTCAAATATGTACTTGATTGGATCCATCTTCGAAATCAACAAGGTAGTATGGGTCAACATATACTGTCTTAGTCGGCGAGCAGCCCATGCCAAAGCGCAGCAAGTTTTCTCGAGCAGTGAGTATCTTGTTTCACAGTCGGTAAACTTTTTGCTAAGGTAGTATATTGCCTGCTCTTTTCGACCAGACTCGTCATGTTGCCCCAACACACACCCCATTGAGTTGTCTAACACTGTTAAGTACATAATCAAGGGTCTTCCATCAACTGGTGGCATCAAAATTGGTGGTTCTAGTAGGTATCTCTTGATTTCATCAAAGGCAGTCTGGCACTCATCATTCCATTCCATCACCTGATCTTTCTTCAACAACTTGAAGATTGGCTCACAGATGGTAGTTAACTGGGAAATAAATCTTGCAATGTAGTTCAATCGTCCCAAGAAACCTCTAACCTCCTTCTCAGTACGGGGAGCTGGCATCTCTCGTATAGCTTTCACTTTTGCAGGATCCACTTCAATACCTTTTCCACTGACAATGAAACCCAGGAGCTTTCCAGATCTAACTCCAAAAGTACACTTGTTTGGATTCAATCTCAACTTGTATTTCTTCAACCTCTCAAACAACTTGTGCAGATGATCAAGATGTTGCTCTTCATTCTGAGACCTGGCTATCATATCATCCACATATACCTTTATCTCATGATGAATCATATCATGAAACAAAGCCACCATAGCACGCTGATATGTTGCCCCTGCATTCTTCAAACCAAATGGCATCACCTTATAGCAAAAAGTGCCCCACTGTGTCACAAATGTTGTCTTCTCCATGTCTTCAGGTGCCATCTTGATTTGATTGTAACCAGAGAAACCATCCATAAAAGAGAATACCTTATGCTGAGCAGTGTTATCTACCAGAATATCAATATGAGGAAGTGGAAAGTCATCTTTGGGGCTAGCTTTGTTCAAATATCTGTAGTCCACACACATACGTACCTTACCATCTTTCTTAGGAACTGGTACCACATTTGCAACCCATTGAGGATAAGAAGTTACTGCTAAGAACCCTGCATTGAACTGTTTCATTACCTCTGCCTTGATCTTTTCTGACATCTCAGGACGCATACGACGAACCTTCTGCTTCTTTGGGCGACAATCTTCTTTCACTGGCAAACGGTGAACCACAATGTCTGTGTCCAACCCTGGCATATCTTCATAAGACCAAGCAAAGATCTCCACATAGTCACGTAACATCTGAATCAATCTGCTCTTGACACTGTCCTCTAAATCAGCCCCTATCTTGACCTCTTTTCTGTTTTCTTCAGTTCCCAGATTCACAACTTCGACTGGCTCTTCATGTGGCTGTATAGCTTTCTCTTCTTGTTGTAACAACCTAGCAAGCTCTACAGGTATTTCACAATCGTCCTCATTTCCGTCTTCAGTTTGATAGATCGGATTCCCGAAATCATAATTGGCAATAGTAGAACTGTTATCAACAGGATCCAGAGTGGATGAGGATCTGCATTTTAGTGATGTGGGTGTGTGTAAGAACACATAGCTGATAAAGCAAAAATAAAAGGAAAGAAAAACAAGGAACACAATATTTACGAAAACGAAACGTCCACTGATTTTATTGAATGAAGCATGCAAATGAAATGACAGCCCGTAACAAGCACACCATTGTGCCCCGGGTAAGGCACATGGCTTGAAAGTTTTATTGTTCAAGAAATTACAAACTTAAAAACAACACAGTAATAGTATTTACTCCTGACTAAAGGAGATAGGGATAACATCTTCAGCTTTCCAATTATTGAGTCCAGCACCCACAGTAGGAAAAATCCAAGCATCCAAGTTGTAGTCTTCTTCATAGTCTTCCACAGCATTGATCTGATCCTTCGTAACCCCTTGATTGGTGATACGAACAGCCCGAGCACGACGAACAGCCTTCTGGGACTCTGCAGTGAAACCCAAACCAAACTTGTCAGACTTGTACGGAATATCAGGAAGCTGACCCCAAATAGTACAACCACCTTCATCCACCACAGCTCTAGCATCATTGAGGGAGGCCATTGCCATTGTTGGAGGTTTTCTGGTTACCACAGGAACTTTCTTTACAACAGGAGGAGCTACATAATCATTAACAACCCAGGGAACCACTTCAAATGTCTGACACGGAGTCTCAATGTATTCACCTTCCATTTCCAGATACTTGAAAGTGTTTACATGGCTGACAAAGTATTCTTCTTCTCCATAGACAGTAACAACCTTTCCATTCACCGGATATCTCAACTTTTGGTGCAATGTAGAGGTCACAGCACCTGCCCCATGGATCCAGGGACGACCAAGCAGACAAGAGTATGAAGGACGAATATCCATCACATAAAATGTAGCAGTAAACACCTGAGAGCCAACTTTGATTGGAAGATCAATTTCCCCATGCACTACTCTTCTAGAACCATCAAAAGCCTTTACCACAATATTACTGGGTTTCAGCACAGCATCTTCAGGACTCAGCTTATTCAGGACTTCTTTAGGCAACACATTCAGAGAGGAACCATTGTCTATCAGCACATGTGACAGGGTAGTGCCCCTGCATTCAATTGAAATATGCAAGGCCCTGTTATGATCCCTCTTGGCAGGGGTCAAATCAGCATCAGAAAATCCTAACCCATTATCATAGGTAAGGTGGGCAACACAATTCTCAAACTGGTCAACAGAAATAGCATTGGGTACATGTGCAGTCTTCAGAAACTTGATCAAAGACTTGGCATGAGCCTCAGAACACAGCAACAAGGACAACATAGAAATCTTTGAGGGAGTATGCCCCAGTTGATCCACAATATCATAATCACTCTTGCGAATGATTTTCAATACTTCTTCCATCTGCTTGGAGAGATCATCAGCAGCTGGCACATCAGTAGATACAGGCTCAATAACAGGACCTTTGCCCCGGGCATCAGTGGTGGAAGTAGCAGCAGGAGTAACTGCATTCTTAGAAGCAACTGGAGGAGAGAAGACCCTTCCACTACGAGTGATCTTGCTAGATCCAGCAATATTATCAATGTCAACAGGCACATCAGCTAAAGGCTCCTGCTTAACACCATGGATGTAAACATCAGACCCATAGTGCCAAGGCACAGCTTTGTCAGACGTATACGGAATAGGACCAGGAGTAGTAATGATCAGAGGAGCCACTCTGGCTTCAGCAACAACTTTCACGGGACCTTCAGCAGTAATTTTGATTGGACCCTGATGAGTGATTTTAATGGGACCCTTTGAAGTGATTCTTATTGGTACCTTGTCAACCATATCAACCTCTTCAATCTTCTTACCCCGAGTCAGATGATCCACCATACTTTCTACAGATGACGGAGTCTTCTCAAACACTATAGTATACTTATCCATGAGACGTTGAATTCCATCTCTCAAAATGAAGCAACTATCCGGCTTATAGGTACAATACAGACAATCTTCACGACAACCTGGAAAGATCCCAGCTTGTACTAACCTCTTTTTGATAACAGACAATGGTGTGTTCAACTCCATTACTGAGTAGACATGTAGATATTCATCAATGGCATTGACAGTCTTCTCGTGATTTGGCATTGGAGCAGTAATCACATTTGGGGTACCCGGAGGATCAAACTCAATTTCTCCAGCATCAATCATATCTTGAATTTTGTTCTTCAAGACCCAGCAGTTATTAGTATCATGTCCTTGACAGTTTGAATGATATGCACATCGTGCATTGGGATTGTACCTGGGAGAGGTAACATTAGGATTTTGAGGAGCCTCTTTCAAAGTAATAAGTTCAGCCTTCAACAAGTGTTGCAATGCGAGGAAGGTGAGAAATAAACCACCTAGAAAGCAAAGTTATGCAACACATCAGAGTTCCTCGTGCCCTTGTAGTACGGGTGTGAAGAGAATGCAGAATGTCTCCAAGCAATGTAGGTACTGGATTGTGACTCAGGAATATGTTGATGGCATGAATGTCTATGAACTGATCAGGATTGGGGAACAATACTAAGCCATAAATCAGCAAGGCTAAGATATCCTCAAAAGCATCATAGCTCATAGCCTTCATGAAAATTTGAGCCTTCTCTATCAACACCTTAGCAAGAATACCCTTAACTCCGCTTCTCGTTTCTAGAACAATGTCAGACTTCTTCAGATGTAGAGCTGCAACAATAACCTCAGGTTTAGGTTCTTTTTCCAAGCCTGTGAATGGTTTCTAATCAAGAACAGGTATGCCCAGAAGTTTAGAGAACTCTTCCATGGTTGGAACCAGCTGGTAGTCGGGGAATATGAAGCAATGGTGCTTAGGATCAAAGAACTGAAACAGGACACTCATCATGTCTTCATTGAATCCTGAGGTGACTAGATCCAATAGGTGACCATGTCTCTTAATGAACTGGGAATGATCAGACATTTGAGAAACAAACTCTTTGAGCTTAGCAGGTATGCACACAAAGTTGATCCTGATGGTGTTTCTACGAGCAGAAGCCATGACCTGCAACAAAGAACAAATATAAATCCTTTGGTCCTTGAAATGGTTAGTGAAAATGCTATGCTTATGATGCATGATGATGCTATGATGTTATGCTCAATCACAAACATGTGGCACACACAAACAAGTCACACAATAGACCTAGGTTTAAAGGCTTGCATGAGGTTCAAAGGTAAGTACCCTCCCCTGAAGTTAGATGGTTCATCCTGTCCTACAAAAGTAACCAGGTTCTAAGGGATCTCAATATCATTGATCCTTCACAAGGGTGGTTGTTCAGAAGGCAACTTACTTGCCAACCAAAACCCTCCAAGTTTAAGATCTCAATGAGCGTAGTATCGAGCGTCAACCAACCTCAGTCTGCACCAAAGCCGGTTACCTCACTACTTTCTAAAGGCCAAGATGAGTTAACTAGGGTTCTAAAAGTTAGTTAGTGCATTGACAACATATGGCAGCCTCATATTATCCTCAACTTGACTTAAGGAACATAAGCACCAACCAAGAAGTCACACTAACTATGGCCACCAGATCAACCGTATCGATATACGTCGTACAGTTTCCTTGGTCTATTGCCATTTACCTAAGGTACACTAGATCCGGATTAGGACCTTTCACACATAAGAGCACCCCAACAAGATAATATAAAGCAATCAAGGCAAACAATTTAAAGTGATCTAATTCCTAAGGGTACCCCTCTTTAATTTTAATCCCCAGCAGAGTCGCCAGTTCTGTAACACGGTGGGAGAACTGACTTTTAGTTATGTTGCGGATAGCAAGAGTCGCCACCGACTTTTATTTTATCCAAGAGGAAAGGGTATAAAAGAACAGGAAAGACCTTAAGAGATATTTTTGGGTCCGGGGGGTAGGTTATGTAAAGGGAAGGTGTTAGCACCCTTTACATCCATGGTTATCCATGGGCTCTTAGTTACTTAGCTCACTTTTGAATTGTTTTTTTGAAAAGTGTAGTGTGTGAATAGAAAAATTTTCATAATAGTTAATAATGATCCATGTACGGATGCGTAAAAACTTGTTTTTGAAAATTTGTTTGAAATTGTGGAAAGTTTGAAAAGTTTTGAATGAAGTGAGCAAGTACATAAGAGGAACCTACCCTAAAGTTTAAGTCTTTCTTGTTCTTTATCCTTTAATTGGTAAGACTATCCCTACTATTAAGGAGTAGGTAGTCATTACCTTGGATGTAAGGGACATGTGAGGGACATCTGTTTTTATGAAGGCAACTGTGGGGTGTATTAAGCATTTAGGAGGGACTATCATCATTATTCGAAAAGGGACTTGATCTTTAAAGGCAACCATTAGGGACTTGATAATTTTTCTTTTAAGGGACTTGCTTTATACACCCCACTTGACCTTATGATTAGGCAACATTGAGGGATAGCCTTAGAAATGTGAGATGGCGATTAAAAATCGACTTACGTGTGTGAGTGTTCAATATTATTTATCTTATGATTAAAGTGATCTAAATTAATTTTTAAATAGAATACATGTTTTGCACTCCCTAAATTACTAACCATAAAAATTAAAATTAAATATTTATAAAAAAATTTACATCCCGGAGCAATTACATAATTATAATAATAGGCAAATTAAAAATAAATAGCAAAATATAAAAGTAAAATATAAATAATAAGCAAAAATAAAGAAATAAGCGATAATAAATAAATAGGGGTTAGTAATAATAATAATTAGAAATAGGGTTAGTAAAAATATTAAAAATAAATAAAGTTAGTGAAATGATAATAATAATAATAAATGAAATTAGAAATAATATGATTAGTAATAAAAATAAACAAGGTTAGAGAAATAATAATAAAAATATAAGACAATAATAAGCAAAAATAATAAATAATAATATGATTAGTAACAATAATTAAAATAAATAAAATTAGCCAAAATATTATAAGAATAAAAGATTAACGATTTTTTTTTATATAGGCAATTATATTTACAAATTATTAAATTATTTTTAAATGTATTATAATTACAAAATTTAATTATTATAAATTCAATTTATTTCTAAACAATTATTTATTAAAAGATATTTATACATTATATGAAGAAAATAGGTTTTAAATATCATGGTCACAAAAATTAATCATATTTACAAAATTTAATTTTTATTAATCATTATATTTACAAAAATCATATTAAATAAATATACATTATAATTATATTAAGAATTAGAAAATAAAAATTATTTAGAAAATAACATTAGGTTTTACAAAATTAGGGTTTATTTTAATATACAAAAATTATTAATATTCATATTATGTTTATTTTTCTTTTATGAATAATAAGAAAATAACTAATTAAATAAATAAAACAGAAAAATTGGTAAAAAAGGAAACTTACCTTGGCTGGGTTTGAACCCAAGTCCTTATGCTTGCAAACATCAAAACGGACCACCAGGCTAGCCATGCTTTGGTGATAATAGAAGGGATCAGCTTTGTTTTGTGCCTTGTCTTGAAAAATTGTGAAAAATAATGAAAAGCAAAAAGGCCTGGGGTGGTGTTGAACCCAGGACCTTTGATCATTCACACGCACGCTTAACCGCCTGGCTGGGAGAGCCTACCTGATATCAATCCAGCAAACAATAATAATATGTAATACTCAACGCATTAATGAAAAAAAAATCAAAACATTTGCCGTGACCAGGATTCGATCACAGGTCCTGTTGCCAATACGCATACGCCTCCTTCCACTGGGACAACACAGCTGTTGTGATAACAAATTAACAAAATAACATAAAATATTTTAACACAATTTGAATTTTTCCTGGGCGCGCCATCAGCTTCATCTTCTTCCTCATGTCTTGCAAAATTTCCTGCGGATCCAGCTACAAGATTTCCTGCGAAAAACAAATCCCAGCAAAACCTACGAAACACAAACATGGATAAAACAGCAAGGTTTCATGAAATTGATTATGCCATTAAATTCCTAACAAGATTTCCAATCGTTCTACGTCCTCATAATCCATTTATATTGGCTGGATAATAAATCCCCAATTCTTGGCCGAAACCCTAACTATGGTGAATCATGATTCAGGCTATGGAATTTCACCAAACGATCCATAATCCATCTATAATCATCAACAAACAAGGTTATGTAAACAAAATCCAATAATATGCAGTGAATCATTGGAACCGAAAAAATTATATTCAAAGATAAGTAAGCCACGGATTAAGCATTATGGCACGATTTGGATGCGTATGAGTGATGATAATGCTTCAGTGATGTCCAAAGAACATCTCTATGTTCTTATTTTACCTTCAAATGCCCTGGATTGAAGAATCCGAATATGAGTTTTGGATGGTTTTTTTGAGCAATGAAACTTACACTTTTAGGCAGCCAATTCGTGAATGGGCAATGGCAATGAGTTTAGTACTTATATGTGAATGAATTAGGTTAAAAAAATTGAATTGTTGTGTGGAGATTTTGATTCAAAAAGATTGAAATTGATCATGTCTTAAAAGTCAAATATTTGTGTATTATGGCTTGCTATCTTTGGATCAATCTCATTATTTCCTTCCCTTTCAATTCCAATCATCAATTAAGACTTTCTAGAAGCCTAATCCACATAAAATCTCTTATTTTCATATTTTATTTTTATTTAAAATGATTTTTAATGATTTAAATCAAAATAAATAAAAACAAAATAATAAAAATTCTGAATTTTAGTCATTTGGGTCGTGCATGATGATAGTGTATGGATTGGATCATGATTTGCCAAGCCCATTTGAAAAGAATTGGTTTTAAACCTCCATTTTCACCATAAACCATCACAAAATTTCCCAACTTTGCAAGGGCACATCTCCCTCAATTTTAATGGTATGAGGGTGTTCTTGGACATTTTGGAAAGCTTGAAGAGTCCTCTAAACAACCCCATTGGTTTCATGTCCATATCATTTACCAATCTCAAGTTATGCTCTTTTGAAGTTGTTGACTTTTTGTTGACTTTTGAAATGACCTATAATGTCTTAGCTCATATCTTCCAAATGAAGCATTTTTGGGCTTGACTTGCAAGATAAAAGTTGTAGAGAATTCAATTTCCTTCAAAATGAGCTTTGAGTGGAGATTTGGTGATGAAGTATGTGAAAGTTATGGCTGGTCAAAGTTCAGTTGACGTTTACTGAGGAAACCCTAATTTAGAAACTCCTGATTCTTGATGATCTGGAATCTCCTTGATGAATCATGATCAACCCTTGATCAAATGATGAATTTTACTTCATATACTTGATGTTGACAAAAAATCATGAAGTTTGACTTTGGTTTGACCACAGTTGACCTCAGTTTGACTTTTTAACTGCATTGACTGATTTTGACATATCTGATCATCTGACTGAGCAAACTTTTGAGAAAAGTCTTGAAACTTGTCATGGGGGTTCTTAAACACATATAAGATGCTATGAAGCTCACTTGAAGTCTTGGAAGTCCATTTAGCCTGATTAAAGTCAAAACCCTAGTTTTGGATGCACTGCTTAGGAGGTGCATTGTCTGAGGGAATTGTCAACTCTTTTGGCCAATTGTGAACTTTGTGAACCATCATAAAATGTCTTGTGAACTTCATGGGAGGTATGGTGAACCTTGTGAACCTTGTGAACCTTCAAGAAGTAACTTGTAGACTTCATGAACCTCATGAAAGGTCTTGTAAATGTTGAGAAGCTTGTGAACCTTGTGAACCTTCAAGAAGTGACTTGTAGACTTCATGAACCTCATAAAAGGTTTTGAAAGCATTGTGGAACTTGTGAACCTTGTGAACCTTCATAAAGTAACTTGTAGACTTCATGAACCTCATGAAAGGTTTTGTAAATGTTGAGAAACTTGTGAACCTTGTGAACCTTCTTAGCACACAAAGTCTTGTATTGTGAGGGCAAATTTTGGGGTGCAACAGGTGATGAGGGTTGTTTTTAGAGTTTCGAATGCTTTAAGACAATCTTCATTGAATATGAACTCAGCGTCTTTCATTAATAAACCGGTAAGAGGTTTAGTGATCTTCGAGAAATCTTTGATGAATCGTCGGTAGAAACCGGCGTGTCCTAAAAAGCTTCGTATTTCTCGAACGGTTTTAGGGGGTTGAAGATCTTTTATGACTTCTATCTTAGCTTTATCAACTTCAATTCCCTTGTCAGATATAACGTGTCCTAGTACGATTCCTTCTCTGACCATAAAATGACATTTCTCCCAGTTAAGCATGAGGTTTACTTTTACACATCTTTCTAACACCATTTCTAAATTTGATAGACATCCTTCAAAACTTTGCCCGCATACAGAGAAGTCGTCCATGAACACTTCCATGATGTTGTCTATAAAATCTGCGAAGATTGACATCATACATATTTGAAAGGTTGCAGGAGCGTTGCATAATCCAAAGGGCATTCGTCTATAAGCGAACGTTCCATAAGGGCATGTGAATGTAGTCTTCTCTTGATCATCTGGGTGGATAGGGATTTGGAAAAATCCTGAGTAACCATCAAGATAACAGAAATATGAATGCTTGGCTAATCGTTCTAACATTTGATCTATAAAAGGTAGTGGGAAATGATATTTTCGAGTGGCTTTGTTTAGTTTACGATAATCGATGCACACTCTATGTCCTGTCACTACTCTTTGTGATATCGATTCTCCTTTAGCGTTTTTCACAACAGTGATACCTCCTTTCTTTGGTACTACATGTACTGGACTAACCCATTTACTATCAGAGATTGGATATATTATTCCAGCATCTAGTAATTTCTTAACTTCTTCCTTTACTACAGTGCTAAGGATTGGGTTAATTCTTCTTTGAGATTCTTTGGAGGTTTTGCAATCTTCTTCTAGCAGAATACGGTGCATACAGATTGAAGGGCATATTCCTTTGAGATCAGATATGTTATATCCTAATGCAGTTGGATATTTCTTTAAGACATCTAAAAGTTTCTTTGTTTCGATTGTTCCTAAACTGGAATTGATTATAACTGGTCTTGTACATTCAGTGTCCAAGAATTCGTATCTTAGGTTCTTAGGTAAAGTTTTTAACCCTAATGTAGGTTTATTCTTACTTGGCATGGGATCCGGTGTAAGTGCTAAACTTTCGCTTAGACTATCATCCTGATATGGGTCACGCCAATTATTATCTTCGAAAATCGGAGGGATTTGAATTTTCATAATTTCAGAATAGGTAGTTTCTTTCATTTCCATTTCTCTTACACATTCGTCAATTACGTCCAATAGATAGCATGTATCCTCTATAGCTGGTGATTGTAAGAATTATGTTAAAATAAATTCAACTTTCTCTTCACCTACTTCAAAGGTTAGCTTTCCTTTCTTTACGTCTATAATAGCTCCGGCGGTAGCTAAGAACGGTCTTCCTAGTATGATAGGTGTAGTGGAGTCTTCAGAGATGTCCATGATTATGAAATCAGTAGGAATATAGAATTGTCCTATACGTACTGGGACGTTTTCTAGTATGCCTACAGGATATTTAATAGAGCGATCGGCTAGTTGAACAGACATTTTAGTTGGTCTTAGGTCTCCCATGTCTAGCCTTTTGCAAATCGTTAAGGGCATAACACTGATACTGGCTCCTAAATCGCATAGAGCTTTGTCAATGACGAATTTTCCTATTACATAGGGTATAGAGAAACTTCCTGGATCTTTTAGCTTAGGAGGCATATTATTCTGAATTATTGCGCTACACTCAGCAGTAAGTGTAACGGTTCCGTTATCCTCTATCTTTTTCTTATTGGATAAGATTTCCTTTAAAAACTTAGCATACGAGGGCATTTGAGTGATAGCTTCTGTAAATGGAATAGTAATATTCAACTGTTTTAGAAGTTCAACAAATTTTTTAAACTGGCCCATCGTCTTGGAATTGGTTAATCTCTGAGGGTACGGAATTGGTGGTTTATAGGGTGGTGGAGGCACATAAGGCTTTTCTTTCTCCACTGCCTCTTGATTATCATCTTCCTTTTCTTCTGGATCATTCACCATTTCAGTCAGTTTATCCGGTTTTTGTTACATGGATGGATTGTCAAGTCTTGGATCGGTAGGTCCGTCAAGTTCCTTGCCACTTCTTAATATCACCGCATTGGCCTGTCCTTTCGGATTAGGTTGAGGTTGTCCAGGAAATACTCCAGCTGGTGCAGCGGTAGGTGTTTGTTGTTGAGCTACTTGTGAAATCTGAGTTTCAAGCATTTTGTTATGTGTAGCTAATGCATCTACTTTGCTCACTAATTGCTTAATCTGCTCACTAGTGTGTATGTTTTGGTTCAAGAAGTCCTTGTTTGTTTGAGATTGGTTAGCTATGAAGTTCTCCATCATCAACTCAAGGTTCGATTCTCTAGGGACATTAGGAGCAGTCTTTTGATATCCTGGTGGTGTAGCTGGTGCTTGACCTGGTGCGTATAAAGCATTGTTGTTCTTATAGGAGAAGTTCAGATGATTCTTCCAACCTGGGTTGTATGTGTTTGAGTACGGGTTTCCTTGAGCATAATTCAATTGATCTGTGGGAATTCCTGTTAATAGTTGACATTCAGGGACATCATGTCCTGGAACTCCACATAACTCACAGTTAGGTGTTACTGCAGCCACGGTGGATGTTGGTGTTATGTCCAAGTTGTCGATCTTTTGGTTTAGTTGGTCAAACTTTGCATTGACTTGGTCCATACTACTTACTTCGTACATACCTCCTTTTGTTGGTTTCTCAGTTGCGACTCTCTCGCTTCCCCATTGGTAATGGTTTTGAGCCATACTCTCGATAAGTGCATAAGCATCGTTATATTCCTTGTCCATTAGTGCACCGCCTGCGGCAGCGTCAATTGTCATTCTCGTATTGTACAAGAGTCCATTGTAGAAGGTATGGATGACCATCCATTCTACTAATCCGTGATGTGGACAAAGTCTCAGCATATCTTTATAGCGTTCCCAAGCTTCGAAAAGTGATTCGTTTTCCTTTTTCTTAAATCCGTTGATCTGAGCTCTTAGCATAGCTGTCTTGCTAGGTGGGAAATATCTGGTGAAGAAAACTCTCTTTAGTTCTTCCCACGTAGTTACTGAATTCGAGGGTAGAGATTGAAGCCAGGCTCTTGCTCTGTCTCGAAGTGAAAAAGGAAAAAGACGTAGTCTGATAGCTTCTTGGGTAACTCCATTGGCTTTTACGGTATCTGCGTACTGCACAAATATCGAAAGATGAAGGTTCGGATCCTCGGTAGGATTTCCGGCGAATTGATTTTGTTGCACGGCTGATATCAGCGAAGGTTTCAGTTCGAAATCGTTTCGGTTGATAGCCGGTGCGGCAATGCAGGAATGCGGTTCAGCTTGCGAAGGACTAGCGTAATATTTGAGTGGGTGATTTGGTTCTTCAGCCATCTCTGCGTCCTTTGATGTTCCGACTGGTTTAGGTGGATCTAATTGAAGATCTGGAATGTTGTAATTTTGTTCGTAATCGAATATTCGTCTTCTTACGTGTAAGAAGCGTTCCGATTCTGGGATTAGAGGTTGCAAGTCTTCGCCTTGAGAGCGAGTACTTGGCATACACTCGGGAAATTAGATTAAGAAAAGAAAATAGTTGTTACCTTAGTCTAGACAATGCTACTCTAAAGTGCACTAGTAACTAAATTAAGGTCCCCGGCAACGGCGCCAAAAACTTGATGGGCTAAAGACGTACTCTAATATGTGTCTAGCGGTATCTTAACTGCAAGCGCACAGTCTATCGAAGTAATATTTAAGATTATCGATCCCACAGGGACTTTATGATTACTTAGTGCTAGAGGATTTACTAGTTTAGCTAAGGTGAATGGTTGTCACGATTTTTGGTTGTTTTTAAGGATTAAAGGCGGGAATTAAATTTTAGTTTAATAAAATAATAATAAGGCGGTCGGTATGTAATTATGTTAACTTAGGCGGGTCAATCTAACCTAGGCTTATAAAGATGGTTCACTTAATCTATTCTGTAGAGGTTACCAGTTTAAATATCTTTGACTCACACTCTCGTGGTCTTATCTCAGATCTTACCCCTAAAGCCCTATGCCTGCTCTCGCTAGCCCATAAGTGTTTAGAAATAATTTTTGGAAACTTAATAAGTTTAATTCATTTTAAAGTGCTCTCGCTGTGTTTAAATTAAATGCCTAACTTTAGCTATCTGGTTGAAATCTCACACTCTCGTGGTCTCGACCTAACCTATTACACTTTCCTTACTCTCGTAACAAAAAGATTGATTTTATTATAAAAAGTCACAGCCAGAATTTTAAGTTCTTAATTATTTTAAACCTAGAATTAATTTTACCGATTCAGTTAATTTTAATTACATACCGCCTAAAGTGTTTAGCTACTCATGATTGTTGTACCAGACAGATGCAGAGACAGAGAAATACAAAATAAAATACGCATTATAAAATAAATTCTTAACATTAATATAAATGCAAATTAAATAAAAACCTGAATAACAAATATAATGTTAGACTCCTTCTTCCACAATCTGGCAAGCTCGGAGTACGGACCGGAATCGGAAATAAAAATTACTAAAAGAATTTCTGAAGGCTTTGAAAGAAATTAAATTATAACAATTTCCTAATGTTGGGAATTGTTATATGGTTTGGTTGGGATATAAAATTAAAGCAAGAACAAAACAAATTGCTGGAAATATAAAATGAACTAGGGTGCAGAGGAAATACGGCAGAGCTTCCGCAAGAAAAATTAAAATAAAACTCTGTAAATTGTTCTTTGAAACTAAACTATTTATAGGAGACAATATTTGGGCTTGGCAATTGGAATGATGCATGGGCTTCGTAGATGCTGAGAAAATCCAGGGAAGAGTTGAAATACTTGGTCTGCGGGAGAATAGGAAAATTGACTTCACGTAACACACACGTACATGACCAATTCTCAGCAAGTTAACCTAAATTCCCCTTGTCACATTCGTGACAAGGGTGTCACGCTCGTCTCCCTTGTATTACGCGCGTCACGGTCGTGAGGGACTGGTGACGACCGTGACTGCTCCTTTTAGCGTGTCACGGCCGTGACTCCTAGGTGACGGTCGTGACAGTTACAAAAAATGCAGATTATGCAGAATTCCTCTTTTCTTCTTCTTTTCATGGTTGTTTTTGCTCATTTCACTTATGGCTCATGATTTAGCTCTATAATTGATATACCTGCAAAATGACAAAGAAAACTCGAGGAATCGGGTGTTAAAACGACAAATGTGCGATAAAACGGCATTGAAACATAGCAATAAAACGATACTTTTTCTCGTTATCACAACCCCTTCTTCTTTCATCAATAAAAGCAACACGTTCCTCATCTCCTTTTTACGGTGAACCGGAAACAAATCGCTCAGTAGTGCCGACGTTCACTCCTATCTCAAGATGCGCTTCCCGACGCCATTCAATATCTCCCCCATAACATCGCGGATCCAATGAACATCTCTGCCACAGTGTTTGTCAATCTCGCCTTTGCTCTCATATCACCACGAGCCACAATCCAAGCATGAAAGAAACAAACGACGAACCACCGTAAAACCTTTAGCGATGCGACCATCATCGTGTAATACACCAAAATTTGCCCTCTCATTTTCATGGCATTTAGAATGCCGCATTGCATATCCGCCCATACACTGCATAAATAAAATGATAAAAATAAAATAATTCATACAACATTGGTTAGTGTGCAAGGCATGTGATCATGGTTTTACTCAGTGGCAAGATCAAATATCAGAATTCAAGGTTGAAGCTGGCTCAGAACAGACGGTGGAGATGCATCCTGAGGGTTTCCCAAAAAAAGGAGGGAAATTTGAGTTTTTCATCCGTTAACCGGTTAACGCCAGGGGTTAACCGGTTAACGCTGGCGAAATTTGGGCAAATATTTCAAAAGTTAGTTGGTGCTTCCCTTTTCCTTCCACTTCCCACTTTTTTTTGTGTTTCTACCAATTTCTAGAACATTCCACATCCTTCTCAAGGAATATTCCCAGAATATTCCAAGGAATATTCCAATAATATGCCAAGGAATATTTTAGGAATATTCCCATCCAACCTTTAGCTTAGGACCCAAGCCTTGTGCCCTAACTTAACCCTAACTTCAAGCCTAATGTTTATATAAACCCTATTCACCAAGAAAAAAGGTGTTGGTCATTTTCTTCTTCACAAAAATTCATCATGCTCATTACCTCAATTCTCTCACTTTCTTCCATTTTCCCAAACTCACCAAAGATTCACATTGAAACTCGAAAGATCGGAAGCTTAGCCTTCATCTTCTTCATCAGTTCAGCAGATAATCGAAGATTTGACATAGTTATGGTGTTTATTTCACCGTTCGGAAGTGTTTCGGATCTATTGCATTTATTTTGCACTCTCACGGATCGAAGCTTGGAACCTCTGGTATTCTCTTCGTTTGTGCATCGATCAACTCGGAACAATCACCAAAGCAAGCCTCCGCTTTGTAGGTTGGTGGATCCAAAACCGTTTCTTGATTTAATTTATTTCTCTTCATCTCTCCATAAGGCATTCTTTGATTCGTGTTTTGCTTTTGTGATGTATTATTCGGTTTAATTGTTAGTAGCTAGAATTGTAGCTTGTTCTTGGTGATAATAGGTGTTGGAAGGCTATATGTAGGTAGAAATTTTGTGCTAATATGTTCATGGTTGTATTAGGAGCTTTTGGAAGTAGATGGATAGCTAGAAGTGCTTTTTTCCTCACTGCTTTTGCATTCTGGTTCAATGTTAACCGGTTAACACCAAGGGTTAACCGGTTAACACGTTGTGTTTGCCCTTGATTAATTGACTTTTGAAGCCGTTAACCGGTTAACCCTGGGTGTTAACCGGTTAACGTTGTACTGATTTCAACATTTATGTTGTTTCCTTGCTTGTTTGTGCATCACTAATTCTTTTATCATCATAGGTTGATAGATCTTTATTTTAGGAAATTTTTAGGAGCTGATTTAGTGCAAGTGCGCATAGCTTTGGTAGCTTTCGACATGCATTTCGTTAGTTTCTGATTTTGTGCATAAATGTCGCATGCATGTTCATAGCTTTGATAGGCTCATTATTTGCATGATTTAGAATCACTCATAGCATGTTAATAAATGTGTACACTTCTGTTTTGCTTCGCATTTGAAATTCGTTCATGTTTTAGGTTCAATCTTATGCATATTGAAAACTTGCATAATGTTGAAGTCACATAAATCATCTAGTTTGCATCATTTAATTGCATGATGATAGGTTGTATTCCATTGTTAATAATCCATTGCAGGTTATTGCATTAATTTGGCATGATCATTGCATTCCATTGAGTGCATCAACATTCATGTTTTGTGCATTTGAAAATAATGAAAATCTGCCTAGTTTTCATAGTTGTATTTTGAAGCAGGAGCTGTAAAAACATGTTGCATTCATTCTGTTTTTGGTATTTTACACATGTTTGCATGCTGGTTGGTAGCTGTAATAGGCTGTTTTTATTTTGCATTGCATTTAGTAGCTGTTTGTCATGTAGTAAGTTATAGTAGCTGCTGGATTTTGGCTTTGCCTAGTTTTTAGGGTCCTTGGACTTAAGATTGAGTCTAGTTAGGCCATAGAGGTATTAGGATATGTTTGGTACATGTTTACTTTCATTCCTTTTATCTCTTTTGCTTTATCCTACTAATCTTTGTTTTATAGGGAGGTGGAGGTAAGTTTATTCACAACTTCTTCCTTGTAATTTCTTTACGCTTTATAAGTGTGCTTGCCTTAGCATTTTGTGCTTAGTTTGTACAACTTCATGCTAAATCCCCTTAAGAAACAACTTAGCTTCCTTCGGAATTAAGTTGCTTTCTAGTTTCCCTTTTCTTTTCCTTTTCTCATTAGGATTAGAAAGCCGTACTAACCTAGGTTCATCCATGCATGACAACACTTAAGATTACTAATCTCCCTTTAGACTTTTACCTGTGGTTTTCTTTTCTTTCTTTCTCATCTCAAAGAAAAGTAAGAAACACCTAATAAAGGTTGAGCTTCTCTTACTCCATGAGACTTTACCGTGGGTTACTTATGTTCGTCCCATTCCGGGGCGAGGTGTAAGGCATCTTCCATGATGAACAAGTCTTAGTATGAGAATGTTTCACAAACAATAAACTCAGAAAACACTTCTTTAAAAGACAGTTCACAAACAATACTCGTCTTTTCCTTCGGGAATTCTCTTCTCACCTCACTCACTCTCAACGCGAACTTGCTTCGACTTGCCTCATTTGCAAGACGGTTACGCACTCGTTCAAGGCGAGCATGTAACACCTAAGCATAGGCATATGCATTTCAGCTATAAAAATCACAAACAAGTTTCCGCCTTAGTTAGGCAAACTAAGTCGACTCTGATTCTCATTTCCCATGAGATACGTAGGCAGCGGGATAGGGCTCGTTCGAGCACATTCTTTATTTTCCCTACATTTCCCCTTTTTGATTTCTTTTCCAGTTCCTTTTCTCATTCCAGTTAGCAGTTCTTTTGTCTAGCAACATCTTATTTCTTTTATCCTTTGAATCAAACAAACAAGCATGGATCCCGTCGGGTACGGCAGATGGTCTAGGGTGCCCATACATTCCCAGGTCGTAACCGACTCCCGAACCTAGATCTTTGGTTCGCAGAACCTTGTCCTTTCCTTTCTCTTCGGTTTGTGCAGCATTACCTTTCCTATTCATTCGGGATAAAAATGCCTGGCTGGAGACTTTACCTTTTCCACTCCACTTTCATGTTTGTACTAAGATGAAAATCTAGGGAGCGACAACAGGCAACTCTACTAAGGATCGAACCCAGAATCTCTGGTTTCCCCTTTGAGAGTCTCTCCCAGCACCTGTTTGTTTCTGTTTCTTTGGGTGTTTACATGTGTGATGATGTGTGTGAAATTCTGGGATCAGGTACGTGATGTCGAATGAGATGTTTAAACACTTGAAGACTTAAACAAAAACTTAAAGTGCAGGTAAAGTAAAGAACACAGGAAATTGTTAACGCAGTTCAGTGTATCTCCACACTTACATCTGGGGGCTACCAAGCCAGGAAGGAAATCCAATATAAGTAATATTAATTCTGGACTTAAACCACTCAGTTTAATCCTTCACTTAATATCTACCCAAGGCAATTTCTACCTAAGACACAACTTAGATATGAGTACCAACTCACTCCCCCTCAATCACATAGTGATTTGTTTACAAGTTTAAAAAAATTGAAGTCACACTTCAAACACAACAGCTTGATTTTACTTCACAGTTTCAATCAAGACACAATACACATTTTATGCTTAAAAGCTCATAAAGTGATACACAACTAAAACCTACTATTAAAACACAAACACCCTATTTAGTCTTCTTACTTTCGTACTCTATTCTGAGAGTTTCTGTTGCTTAAATAGATGCTTGGATTTTGGGCTTTCTGTAGATTATCCAGTCCTGATATGCATGTTGTCATCACCTTGAATTAGGGTTTGTTACTTCCTTGATTCTAGGTGAGGTAGTTATTCTGTTATACTGAAATCAGATAACTAAGCTCCCTACAGATGCGCCTTGCATTGTTTATTCATTCACAATTAATTCCAGATAAATCCCCTGAATTTACTCAGTTCTGTTTCGCATCTTTTAAGTCTGGTAGCAGGTTTGAGATGTCACAACATCTGGTGTGACATCCTGATGTCTGAACTTAATTCATTAACTTATACAATGTCACAACATCTGGTGTGACATCCTGAACTAAGTTCATTAACTTATACTCTGTTTGATAATGTCACAACATCTGGTGTGACATCCTGAACTAAGTTCAACACTTCTTGTTGGTCAAAAATTCTGCCAATTCTAAACATCTACAAACTCCACCTTTTGCTAATATTTGGCTAACACAATCTTCTGGATTAATCAGAGTGCAGCAGAGTTTATTTATCAGAGTGCAGCAGTTCTTTTCTGTTGAATCAGTGAGAGTTCAGTACACTTTACTCCCCCTCAAACCTGTATATATTCTGACTTGTTCAACAGAATTTTCTATTAAAAAAACTTAGTTCAGAAGCAGACATTAAACAGACAAACAACATTTTTCATTAATCAGGCAAACTGCAACAGACATTGTTGTTGATCAGTACACATCTCTTTCTCCCCCTTGTTAGACAGAAATTGGGGCCAAATTTTACATAAGCATAGATATAAACAAAATTACAAAACCAAAATACAATGCTGATACAGGTAGTACATTCCTCACACATTTTTCACTCAGAGTCATCATATTCAGTATCTTCTTCTTCTTCAGATTCATCATCAGATTCATCATCAGATTTTGCAGCATTCTGAACAACCTCTTCCAGCTCCAGCCTTTGAATAATTTCCTCAAGATTTTGCTTCCTGGCATCCATCTCTTTGCAAGTGTTCTTGAGTTCAGCAATCAAAGCAGCTTTTGATATGGGAGTCTTTGCTTTTGAAGGTCCAGCAGATGTCCCACTGGGAGCTTCAACATCAGCAACATGATGGCTCAAGAATAATTTGTAGTGGAAGGCCAGAGGACTTTCTCTCTTGCAGACTGAATCCTTCTCAGTGAGAATGCCTGGATACTGGTTGAGGATGATTCCACATAGCAGAGATGGAAAAGCAATGGGAAGCTTTGTTGCTGATGTTCCTGCATGCTTCAGTGTTTGATCAAATATGTAAGCCCCAAAGTCCAACTTTGTTTGGGTGCCCACAGCATAGATGAATCTTCCCAATCCAGTAGCTATTGAAGAGGTATGGTTGGTAGGGACCCAGTTGACAGTACCAATCCTATGCAGCATTGCATACTTCCTTGTTAGCAAGCTAACAGAAAGTTTGCCCTTGACTGGCCAAGTTTTGACCTGATTGGCAGTGATGACCTTGCAAATTTGATTGTCAGTCTTCCCCAGCTCATTAGGCCCATCAGATTCTCTCCCTAGGTAATGATTGTTAACCCTAGGAGAGAATTCCACACATCTCCCTCTTACATAGACTTTTCTGAATTCTTCTGACTTTCCATCAGCACAGTCTTCTTGCAGATTGACAATGAACTCCTTGACAAGCAGCTCATAGCAGGGTGAAAAATTTGAAACTGTTTTGAATAACCCAGCAGATGATATTAGGTCTATTACCTCAGTGCACTCCAGTGCATTGCTGCCCAGCTCTCTTTCCAGTGCCACCCTTCTTTGGTAGACATATTTACATCTGCTCACACTTGACACATGATGGAATGACACATTGTCTAGAGGAGCTTCTGGAACAGCAGAGGTAGACCTTGAAGGTGCTGGTTTCTTCTTTGGTTGGGATGTTGGGACATCCTCTTCAACATCTGAATCAGGTGGAGTTACAGCTTTCCTCTTTTGGGTACTCACCTTGCTCCATTGTTTAGTAGGTCCAAATACCACTTTGGCCTTGTCTTTCTTTGGAGTAGGCTGTTTCTTTTCAGGAGTTGCATGTCCTGCAGTCTTCTTCTCCTTCCTAGCCCTAAGCCTTTTGGCTATGCTAGGGTCCACAGATGCAATGATCTCTGTGTCAAAGTCATCATCTACGGCTTCAACAGAAGGAGGTTGGGAAGTCTCCTCTTCAGCAGGTGGATCAACAGAAGCTTGGTCATCAGTGGCTTCATCATCATCATCATTTGAGGCCTTGTTCTGGTCCTCAGATGTTTCAACATCTATTGGGACATCCTGTTGAGCAGGAGTGTCCTCTTCAGCCTGATTTCTCTGTTCCTCTTGTGGAGAAGGCATGGTGTTCAGGGGAACAGATACCCCACGCACTACTCTTTGTTCAGATAAAATCCTATTCACAAGATGCTTGATGGATGCATCTACATATTCAGAGGCTTTGGGGGTGGTGTTTGAGGATGAAGGAATCCCTTTGCTTTTGCTGAACACAGGTTCCTTTGCTCTTCTCACATTTGGAGTTCTAGGCTTTTGAGCAAGAGGAACACTTCCTCTGATTTCGTCTATGGGAGTAGTATCCATTGGTACCATAGAGATTGGGGTTGCATGCACCACATCTTCTTGGTTGAGATTCTCATCCATGATGTTAGGGTTTTGATGTTGAGACATTTTCGAATGTGGTGGAAGAAGAGTTTAGGTTTGATTGATTTTGATGAGCTCAGAAAATCAGCTTTAGCATGCAATTTGTTTTGAGAAGTTAATGAGGAGATGAAGAGCTGAGAGCAAGCTTGAGCTTTTATAATTTTCGTTACTGATGGAATTTTAAAGAGTGGAATACACAGAGTTATTGACCAGACTGGTGTTGCCATCTGGTGATCATGCCACACGATGCTATAGGACATGTTGGCACTTCTCCGTAACTGCTATATTTCACATAAGCAGATTCCCAATTTACCCCTTAGGTTTTCAAATTGGGTAGCATCCAAAGCTTTAGTAAATATATCAGCCAATTGCAGATCTGTGGCTACATGTTCTAATGAGATCACCTTCTCTTCTACAAGATCTCTGATGAAATGATGCCTGATATCAATGTGCTTGGTCCTGCTGTGTTGGATAGGATTCTTTGATATGTTAATAACACTTAAATTGTCACAGTACAATGTCATGACATCTTGTGGGACATTGTATTTTGTGAGCATTTGCTTCATCCAAACCAATTGTGAACAACTGCTACCAGCTGCAATATATTCAGCTTCAGCAGTGGATAAGGATACACAATTTTGTTTCTTACTGAACCAAGAAATCAAATTGTTTCCTAGAAAGAAGCATCCTCCTGATGTGCTCTTTCTATCATCAGCACTTCCAGCCCAGTCAGCATCACAGAAGCCAGTAAGAATTGGTTCACATCCATGAGAATACATTATGCCATAGTCACAAGTACCATTGACATATTTCAAAATCCTCTTAACCTGGTTTAGATGACTTACTTTTGGCTCAGCTTGATATCTTGCACATACACCTACTGCAAAAGCTATATCTGGTCTGCTAGCAGTCAGATATAATAGGCTTCCAATCATGCTTCTGTATAAGCTTTGGTCCACCTTCTCACCCTTGTCATCCTTTGTCAGCTTTAAATGAGTGGGGGCAGGTGTTCTTTTGTGACTTGCACTGTCCATCCGAAACTTCTTGACAGTGTTCTTTGCATACTTGCTTTGGGATATGAACATGGAGTCATCCATCTGCTTGATTTGCAGTCCAAGAAAATAGGTTAGTTCTCCTACTAGGCTCATCTCAAATTCAGATTCCATTTGAGAGACAAAATGTTTAACCATCCTGTCTGACATCCCACCAAAGACTATGTCATCTACATATATTTGAGCAATCATAACATTTCCTTCTTCATCCTTCACAAACAAGGTTTTGTCTATTCCACCTTTCTTGTACCCTTGTTTTATGAGAAAAGTAGCCAGTCTCTCATACCATGCTCTTGGGGCTTGCTTCAGACCATAAAGAGCCTTCCTTAGTTTGTATACATGATTTGGACAGCTTGGATCAACAAATCCCTTAGGCTGCTCCACATATACCTCCTCATTAAGATACCCATTTAGAAAGGCACTTTTAACATCCATTTGAAATAGCTTGAACTTCAGGATACAAGCAATTCCTAGAAGTAGTCTGATTGATTCAAGCCTTGCTACTGGTGCAAAGGTTTCATCAAAGTCTACTCCCTCAATTTGTGTGTATCCTTGAGCTACAAGTCTAGCCTTGTTCTTTGTAACAACTCCCTGCTCATTTGACTTGTTCTTATACACCCATTTAGTGCCAATCACATTTATGTCATCAGGTCTAGGAACAAGATCCCACACTTCATTCCTTGTGAACTGGCCTAATTCTTCTTGCATAGCAGAAATCCAGTACTCATCATTAAGGGCTTCCTTGATGTTTTTAGGTTCTATTTTTGAAACAAAACAAGAACCTGAAATCATCTTTCTTGATCTAGTGATTACACCACTGTTGGGATCACCAATTATCAGATCTTTAGGATGATCCTTCTGGATTCTGATGGAGGGAGGTTTGCTGGATTGTTCTGTCCTTGCCTCAGTTAGAGTGAAGTCAGGATTATCACTCTTTATTTCAACTTCAGTCTGACTGTCAACAGATGTTCCAACATCATCTGCAACATCTGCAGGGGCATCATCAACGATCACATTTATTGACTCCATTATAACCTTGGTCCTGGAGTTAAATACTATATAGGCTCTGCTATTTATGGAGTATCCCAGGAAAATCCCTTCATCACTTTTAGGATCCATCTTTCTTCTTTGATCCCTATCAGCCAGAATGTAACAATTACTTCCAAACACATGGAAGTACTTAACTGTAGGTTTTCTGCCCTTCCAGACTTCATAGATGGTGGACAAGGTTCCTTTTCTTAGAGTGACTCTGTTGTGAATGTAACAAGCTGTGTTCATAGCTTCAGCCCAGAAGTACAATGGTAACTTTTTAGCATGGATCATAGCTCTTGCTGACTCTTGGATAGTTATGTTCTTCCTCTCAACAATCCCATTCTGTTGAGGGGTGATAGGAGAAGAATACTCATGATTGATTCCTTCTGAAGAACAGAAATCTGAGAATTTTTTATTCTCAAACTCCTTTCCATGGTCACTTCTTATTCTGACCACACAGCTTGCTTTTTCTCTTTGTATTCTTTGGCACAAATCTTTGAATACATCAAACACATCAGACTTTTCTTTGATGAAATTTATCCATGTATATCTTGAAAAGTCATCAACAACTACATAGGCATACCTTTTTCCCCCAAGACTCTCAACCTGCATTGGTCCCATAAGATCCATATGCAATAATTCCAAAACATTGGAAGTTGTCAGATGTTGGAGCTTTGGATGGGACATCTTGGTTTGCTTGCCTATTTGACATTCACCACATACTTTGCCTTCATCAATCTTCAGTCTTGGAATACCTCTTACAGCCTCCACAGATATGATCTTCTTTATTCCTCTGAGATGAAGATGACCCAGCCTTTGGTGCCATAGCTTCACTTCTTCTTCTTTGGCTAAGGAGCAAGTTGAAGTGAGACTGAAATCTTGAGGTTCCCACATATAACAGTTGTCTTTAGATCTGGCTCCTCTCATGACAACCTTCTGTTCTTTATCAGACACTATACATTCAGTTTTGGTAAAGTTTACACTGTAACCTTGATCACATAATTGACTTATGTTGATCAAGTTAGCAGTCAATCCTTTTACCAGCAGCACATCATCTAGTCTTGGTACATCTGGGCAGTCCAAAGTCCCAACTCCCTTGATTTCTCCTTTAGCTCCATCTCCAAAGGTTACATATCTGGATGAGTGTGACTTTAAGTCTACCAGCAGATTCTTCAATCCATTCATGTGCCTTGAGCATCCATTATCAAAGTACCAGTCTTCCTTAGCTGATACTCTGAGAGATGTATGAGCTATATAGGCAACAACCTTCTTTGACCATTTTTGCCTGTTGTGAGGTTTCCTTTGATTCCTCGGCCCTGTGTAGTGTCTATCTTTAGAGCTCCAAGGTTGTTTGTTGAACTTGTTCTTGGGCATGTATTTGTAGTTTTGATCAGCATGAAGACTAGCTTTATGTACCCATACTTTCTTGATGACCTCTGTCTTCTGCTTAGGGGGTTGCTGATGTCTTTGATTTTGATGTCCATGCAGCACTTTCTTGGTGACTTCTGTCTTTTGCTTAGGGGGTTGCTGATACTTCTGATTTGGATGTCCATGCAGCTTGTAGCAAAAAGGTTTGATGTGACCAAACCTTCCACAATGATGGCATCTCCATCTTTGATACTTCTTTTTCATCATGTTCTTTTCTTGATGTTGGGACATCTGTTGGGACATCTTGTTTGACTTTTTGGGATTTGAAGTTGTTTTGCTGGTGCTAGCCTCAAACTTTTGATCTTTATTAAATCCTAGCCCAGTTCTATCCCCTGAGTGCTTGTTGTTGTTGAGAATGACATCCAGTGTGTTTGAGCTACTGTTCAGCATTCTGACAGATTTGGACATATGCTCCAACTTGGAGTTGAGAAGACTTACTTCACTTTTCAAAGTGTCAAAGATTTCTAGATTACTTGTCTTTTCAACCTTTAATGCCTCAATCTGCTTCTTCTGCTTTATATTCTCCATGCATACTTCAGTGCTCCTTTTACACAGCTCTTTGTATGATTCTTCAAGCTCTTCAAAAGTCAGCTCCTCATCACTGGATCCCCCTTCAGATTCACATACTCCAGCTAGAGCAGTGATGTGCTTTGCAGATTCTTCTTCTGATTCACATCCTGAGTCTTCATCTGACCAGGTCACAGAGAGACCTTTCTTCTGCTTCTTTAGATAGGTAGGGCATTCATTTCTGATGTGTCCATATCCTTCACATCCATGACATTGAATCCCTTTTCCTTGGTTGGTCTTTTCATCATAATTTGACCTTCTATTAGCATCATAAGGTCTTTTATTCTCAGAAGAGTTTGAGTTTCTTCCACTTGGTCTGGATCTGCTATCCATTCTTTTGAGAATCTTGTTGAATTGTCTTCCAAGCATAGCAATTGTTTCTGATAAATTTTCTTCAGGGTCTGCTTCATGATTTTCTTCTTCTTTATCAGTATTTGAAACCAAGGCTATGCTTTTGTTCTTCTTCACAATTGTATCATTCATTCACATCTCAAATGTTTGAAGGGAACCAATGAGCTCTTCAACCTTCATTGTGCATATCTTCTGAGCTTCTTCTATTGCAGTAACCTTCATGTCAAATCTTTTTGGTAAAGATCTGAGAATCTTTCTTACTAGCTTTTCATCACTCATCTTCTCTCCCAAAGCACCAGAAGTATTAGCTATTTCCAAGATGTTCGTGTAAAACTCATGAATTGTCTCATCTTCCTTCATTCTCAAGTTCTCAAACTTGGTGGTGAGAAGTTGAAGTCTTGACATCTTCACCTTTGATGTTCCTTCATGAGTGGTTTTGAGAGTGTCCCAAACATCTTTGGCCAGCTCACAGTGATAAACAAGTCTGAATATGTTCCTATCAATGCCATTGAATAAGGCATTTAAGGCTTTGGAATTTCCAAGTGCTGAATCTTCTTCCTCCTTGCTCCATTCTTCTTCAGGCTTCAACACTTTTGCCCCATCCTTGTTATCTTGGACAGGGTGCTCCCATCCTTTGTTGACTGCTTTCCAAGCCCAATTATCAAGTGATTTTAAGAATGCTACCATTCTTGGCTTCCAATAGTCATAGTTGGATCCATCCAATATAGGTGGTTTATTCACAGATCCTACATCTCTGTCCATGTTCCCAAAATTTCCAGTCCCTAGATCTCACCCAGTTAAACAGGCAGGGTGCCTGCTCTGATACCAATTGAAATTCTGGGATCAGGTACGTGATGTCGAATGAGATGTTTAAACACTTGAAGACTTAAACAAAAACTTAAAGTGCAGGTAAAGTAAACAACACAGGAAATTGTTAACCCAGTTCAGTGTATCTTCACACTTACATCTGGGGGCTACCAAGCCAGGAAGGAAATCCAATATAAGTAATATTAATTCTGGACTTAAACCACTCAGTTTAATCTTTCACTTAATATCTACCGAAGGCAATTTCTACCTAAGACACAACTTAGATATGAGTACCAACTCACTCCCCCTCAATCACACAGTGATTTGTTTACAAGTTTAATAAAATTGAAGTCACACTTCAAACACAACAGCTTGATTTTACTTCACAGTTTCAATCAAGACACAATACACTTTTTTTGCTTAAAAGCTCATAAAGTGATACACAACTAAAACCTGCTATTAAAACACAAACACCTTATTTAGTCTTCTTACTTTCGTACTCTATTCTGAGAGTTTCTGTTGCTTAAATAGATGCTTGGATTTTGGGCTTTCTGTAGATTATCCAGTCCTGATATGCATGCTGTCATCACCTTGAATTAGGGTTTGTTACTTCCTTGATTCTAGGTGAGGTAGTTATTCTGTTATACTGAAATCAGATAACTAAGCTCCCTACATGTGCGCCTTGCATTGTTTATTCATTCACAATTAATTCCAGATAAATCCCCTGAATTTACTCAGTTCTGTTTCGCATCTTTTAAGTCTGGTAGCAGGTTTGAGATGTCACAATATCTGGTGTGACATCCTGGTGTCTGAACTTAATTCATTAACTTATACAATGTCACAACATCTGGTGTGACATCCTGAACTAAGTTCATTAACTTATACTCTGTTTGATAATGTCACAACATCTGGTGTGACATCCTGAACTAAGTTCAACACTTCTTGTTGGTCAAAAATTCTGCCAATTCTAAACATCTACAGTGTGCTTTAGTTTAGCTTTACGGTTTTCATTTACAGCTTTACTTTACAACATTTATTTACCGCTTTCAGTATTTATTTTCCATGCATCATATATATTGGACTGTGCTGGTTTGGTTTTTTCGGTGGGTTGCGGCTACTGTGAGATAAGCCAAATACCCGGCTTGAGTGCACTCTAGGACTAGCATGGATAGACATTGTACTCGCATGGTATCATGATGAGTGGCGGTGTGTTCCACACCCAGACTATGACCGTCTTGGAACTATTTTGTGTGGGGATTTCCTCCATTTCAGGGTACGACCTCGATAGTTATGTGCATCTAGTGACCGATTATTAAAGACCTTAGTGGAAACAACCCTTTCTAGTGATGACAGTGGCAGACCATATTTGTTAGCAAACCCACTCGTATCCGAGGGTCAATTGGGAACTCGCATAGGATGGCCATGTTCTCTCATAGGAACCCAGTTAAAGCAAATTGTTCGTATGACGATAGCACTGTATCCAAGGGCTGAGCATACTAATTTTCTCGATTCAGTTCTTGAAGCTGGGAATTATGAGGGATGCTTGTTTCCTTAGACTCAGCTGAGACCTCCCTGGGTAGTACATAATGCCTAACGGATTCCCTGATTTGGTCATGAGCCATTTCTCGGAAATGGTGAACATATTATTGCTATTCGGCTTTGAGAGTCCGTGATGTTGACCCGAGTAGCACACCCGTGAGATGGGAGGGGTTTACAGGTTTGCAGGAACCCTAAAACTTCTAACATACCCATTTTTCCAGAATTGTCCAATATTATGATCTGGTTCTATGGTTCTTTGGTTCTGAGAACTGGGATTTATGTTCATAAAAATTGTTATCGTGATTGCCGTTATGACCCTACACGGACACTTGAGAATCTGCTCAACACCAACATCAGACCATTAATCACATGGTTGTTGCATACATGCCATCATAGCATCTCAGCATACATGTTCAGTTATTTCTGAGGATCCCATATCTGAATTGTTTTTTCTTCTGTATTAACATGTGAATCAAAGCAAATAGATTCCCCGGAAGTAACTGAACATGGCATCTTAGCATCTCATAGCATTTTCATGGCATTTAAGTTTCGCATCCAGGGCTCATCCGTTCTTTGTTCACAATCTACAGTTGAGATTACAGCTCTTGTATCAGACTTGAAGCAACTTTTGGACAGATCATGGACCCTGGAGATCAAAGTCAGTTTGCAAGTGTTGGGTTGACGAGAGATCAGTGGGATCAACTTGTAGAGGCTATGACAATCTTGGCAAGGCAAGATGGCCACCATTTTGCTCAAGCTCAGCCTGCACAGATCCCTGTTGAGAACATAGATGTTCAAGAGCGTTTGGTCGCCCGGAGTGGACATTATTCTTTTGTTGATGTCGTAGACTATCACAGTTTTTCTTTCACTATGTCAAGTCCCCAAGAGGCAAACCTTGTAGTGAGAATCCAAGATCCACGAGTTGTTGAGAGGGAAGAAATATTTGGTGGTTTGAGGGAAAGGTTTAAAGCCCTTGAAAGTCGTTATGTCGTTGATCTAAGTGTTGCGGACATGTGTCTGGTACATGGTCTGGTAATACCTCCAGAGTTCAAAGTAGCGAAGTTTGAAAAGTACAAAGGGGATAGTTGTGCAAGGCAGCATTAGGTGAGGTTTTGCAGAAGGATGACTTCATATGAGAATGATGACAAATTGATGATTCACTGCTTTCAATATAATCTGAATGAGGCATCATCAAGTTGGTACATGTAGTTAGAGAGTAGTCATATCCAGTCATGTTCAGACTTAGCCAGTGCCTTTCTGAAACAGTATGACTACAATCTTGACAGGGCTCCTAGCCGCATGGATTTGAAAGGTTTATCCCAAGAGGATGGTGAATCTTTCAGAGAGTATTCCCAGAGGTGGAGAGACGTAGATGCTCGTGTTCAACCTCCGCTATTGGGCATAGAATTAGGTGAGCTTTTCTTAGATACCTTGCAAGGACCGTACTTGAAGAAGATGGGTGTCAGTGGAACGTCAAGTTTCCCTAACTTGATAATAGCTGGGAAACGCATTGAGAGTTTTCTCAAAAGAGGAAAGATGCAAGGTAGTTGGGAGGTCCCAACTGATGAGAATGATTCTTTTGTTAGTTCCCAAGAAAGGATGTAATTGATGAAATCTGGGAAGCTCTGCAAACTCCATTGACTTATCAATAGTACCCATGCATCACAACTACTCAGAGTCAGGAATCTTATGAATTTGTATGTCAAATGTTAATTAATAGTGAACCTCCCTGGTATCAACAAAAACCATGCCCACATAAGCATACTCCGCAAAGGTGTTGTTACTACACCAAGAGGCCAAAAAGGTATTTTGATCCATTGCCAGTGCCATACAGTCAGATACTTCCACTCTTGATCAATAGTGGATTGATAGTACCGAAGAAACCAGGTCCGGTGCCTTTTCCATACCCACTAAGTTTTGATATCAATGTTTGATGTGGTTTCCATGGCAATGCACCAGGACATTCAGTTGAAGAATGTAGATCACTTAAGGATAAGGTCCAGGATTTGACTGCGTCTAGGTTGATTTCAGTGACGCCTCAGGGTATTCAAATAAACAATTCTTCGCTTAATCATGAAGGTTCATCAGCTCATATTATGGAGGAAATTATTGAAGATAGGTGTGAAGATGATTCTCAATTCGATTTTGAATATCAGTTCTGAGGACGGTTAGCTCGAGAATGAATCAAGAATGGAAAACTCCGCTACCCAACATCAGCAAATGTTTAGTTTATGTACTGCATTTTCATCCCTGTTAAGGGGATATACGTCACTCTGATTCTTCATTTGTCATGGGTCAATGGAGATACGTAGGCAAAAGATCGTCAGGTCTTTCCGAGCAACCTTTTGGGGCAACTTTAGTCCCCAACTTTACTTTTTCCTCCAGACGTCTCGTGTCATAATAACTGGAAGGAAAGGTATGATTTCCATGTCAGACATGCGACCATTTACTTGAAGATTACAAGTCCATGAAAAAGTTGTTGATTACGGAAAGTCGCCAAGACTGATAAGTCCAGACGGAGTCAAGTCTCCTCAACCACGGTAATATTCAGTTTCTTCATTGTATTTCTAGTTGTAGTTTCTTTTGTTTGTTTAAACATTTGTATGCATGCATGAAACATGTTTGTTTTTTAATGTTAATCATAATGAAATGCACATGTTTATCTTGAAGTAATTCATTTGTATTCACTCATAATTTTGTGAATGTACATTGCAATACCAATTGTGATGCTTAAACTCTTGAGGGGGGTGACGAAGTGAAAACGCAAAAATTTATAATTGTGTGCTCTTGAATAAGACCTTGTTGACGATGTACATGCATTATTTCAAATCCTAAACACTTGAGATATAAGAGAGATAGACCCTCGCCAACCCCTTCGAGCCTTGAAGTATGAGTTCTTTCTGCACGAAAAAACCCTCGCATGTAACCCAGGGGCAGGGTAGGTGTCAGCTAGTTGGACCGAGCATTCATACTTTCATAAAGGGGTGTATCTGATGATCCATTAAATTTCATTGTACCAAATCAATAGGTCCAAAGACTAGAAACAACAATGGTTATCCCAATCAAGAGGTCCAAATATCGGAAACCACAATGGTTATCTCTCAACAACCAAGAAGTGAGACAGTCACAACCCTATCAAAGTAACCAAGAAAAACAGTGTCACGCGATTTGTTCAAAAAAGGAATCGAAAAAAATGAAAACAAAGCCCGCTAAGTTGAAACTTGAAAACAAGCGACTTAGGCAAAAATTAGGGTATCTCGCTGGACTTTGCACTCAAAGATGCACAAGAATCTGTCCAGGAAGAATTTAGGCATAAGTAAAATAATGAAAGGAGAAAAATGCAAAAATGATTACACAAGAAAGATACTTAAGCAAGAACAAAGTCGTGTGGCACAGACATGAAAGACAAAGGGGTGACTGACTTCAAACAACAACTTGAGTGGTGCTTGAACCGTTAGCAGAAATGGTTGCTCAACCATCACGAAACCCTTATGAAAGGTGAGCGCTTGTGAAGATAAGTTGAACATAGGAATGGAGGACATCACGAAGAAGGGTGGGAAAATATAGACTTCGGGCATATATCCTTTGTTTCTATAACCATGAACCAGACTACGATACAACCCTCAAAAGTCCTAAGTAAAACAGGGTTATTTTGAGAGCGTACTACCACGAAACTGCGTTCCTGACTCTTGTGAATGGTGCTAAAAGACCTTTGTTAGTATTTCATGTGTATGCTTTCTTTTATTCAAAAATAATGTCGCATCTTAACCAGTGATTCACTCACGAAGGTTTGCGACACCTTTTCAATAAAGACTTCAAGATTAACATGTGTGTGGCATTCGAATTTTCATTCTTAGGATAAACATTTTCTGTTTGCATACATTTGTTTGACATCACAAGAAGTTCACATACGTAAATTTAGTCCAGAAGCTTAATCTTGCCAAGTTGATAAGTCTGAAACTTCTGAAGGACAATCACATCGAGGTACACTTTTCTGAGAAAGATCCATTGAGTAAGGACTTTCCCAACCAGTCGTGGTAAGAGCCAACTAATTTGGGGCAATCACTTCGAGATCCAATCTCTCAAAGAGCCATTTGTCTGAGGCATTCATTCAAATTTCAGTCAAACTGGAGCAATCACTTCGAGATTTAAATCTCCCACAGAGCAGTTAGCCTAGGTGTGTTCTCCAAAGCTAGGCTCGTACTGGGGCAGTCCATCCCAAGAGTAGCACTCTCTACAAACGGCTAATCAATCTAGCCTTGGTTCAGAATACTGGGCCAGAACATTTCATGATATTGCGAGATCTTTGGGAAAAATTCCTTCACGAATCATACAGTTTGGGTTGGTTACGTCGAGATCTACAAGAGTTTGAAAACACTGAAGCATTTCGGATGCTAGGTTTTCTGTAAAATCCTCTTGAGGCAACCTTACAATATGCAAGGCGGTTCTCAGAATGAACGTCTAGTGATTGATCCCAATGGGATACGGAAATTGTGTCTCCCTGATCAGAGAATTTCTCCTCAGTCATTATGGTCTCTTCATCGGATCATCTTTCACGATTAAAGTACAATAGTTATTGGCATCTTCAAGGTTAAAGTCTAATCTTTGTTGGCATCTCCTCAACAAGGGCCATTTGCATCCACATATGTCCAACTTCTCACTTCAAGCTGAACGTGGAAATCTTTGTTTCGGTTCTGCTTGGCCATCGAGTCAATGTCGTCAATCTTACTTTCTCAAACCTCAAGTCGATGATGTTGCCTTATTTCCTCTACCCTCAATTCGATCATGTTGCCTTATTTCCTCGACCCTCGAGTCGATGATGTTGTCGTATTTCCTCGACCCTCAGGTCGATGATGTTGCCTTATTTCCTTGACCCTCAAGTCGATGTGGTTGCCTTATCTCCTCGACCCTTGAGTCGATGTTGGCGCTTTATTCTCCGACCCTTGATTCGATATTGTTACTTTGTTTCTTTCTTGCTTCGACCTTTGAGTCAATATCATTTCTTTCAATGCCTCGGCCCTTGAGTCGATATCATAGTCTTCACTTCTTCAACCTTTGGGTTGATACCCAGTTGAGTCCGTCATAAAAACAAAAATCAGTTAATCGTATCACCCTAGCTCGGTCGTACTTGGTTCACTTCTGCCTGGGGCATTCGGGCATGTCCTTTTGCTTACTGGTAACAGTCTCACACTGAGCTCAAGAGCGAGATTGAGGTTTCTTCAGGAGTATGGGACATTCTTCCTTTTTGAAATTGATAGACCTATCCAGGGTTCAAAACACGGGGCAAAATATCTCTTAGTGGTATGAGGTATTTCATGAATCCTCGCGAGGCAAATTCTTTCTTGGATGATGCAGTCTAGGGAAGTTATTTCGATATTCGACGAATCTCTCCAAGAGTTTGAAGACACTGAGGCATTTCGAATGCCAGGTTTTCTGTAAAATCCTCTTAAGATTATTTCTACCGATAGACCATAGTCTGAGGCGAGTTGAAGATTGCAAGGAACCATTGTTCATCCATGATCAGTAGGCACATGACCAACCTAGAGGCTGAAAACAAGGTCATTACCAGCACAGAACTTCAGGAAGCTTTCCTCAGCAAATCATTGAGCAAAATTCCTCAGCAAGTCTCATCAGCCCATCCCTTCTCCAGCAGAGCCGTAGGAAGTAGGGTACTTTCCGAGCAGAAGGATACCACTATCTCTCATCCCAAGCATGAGATGCCTGATACAATTTACCTTTAATCCCTAGCAGAGGGAGATTTAAAGCTTTTATCTTCAACCGGAAGCCTCCCTAGTGGTGTTCTCCATCATCCGCAGAAGAGTCGGAGATTGGAACCTTCCCCAGCGAAGCAACAAGGCTGATGATGTCCTCCCCAAGCAGAGGATTTCCTTCAACGAAGAAGTATTCCCTACCATAGTTTCCTTATCTCCAGCAGTACATGGAGGGGGTTCATTCCCCAGCAGAGGTGAAAGTAGGGAGGAACCTGGTGGTTCTCCTTCCTACACAACATCGTTCGCAATTTTCCCCAGTGAGGTTGCTAACCAAAGTCCTATTCTCATTAGTATCTCTTCCCCAAGCAGAAGAATGTGTAACTGAGAGATTCCCCAACAAATTTCATCCTCAGCACAATACCAACACATCTGATTCCCCAACCGAGTCAAAAGGACATCACTTCCCTAGCAGAGTTCAACGGGTAGCGTACCTCTTAAATCAAGTTCATATCCAACAGGGTCTTGGCTCTCCAATCTTAAAGTCCAATTTATTTTTGGAAATGAAGGAAATTCAGAGTCAGTGTATCATTAACACTATCCCCCGAAGAGTTGCTTTTCCCCACATGGATTCATCGAATCAATGAAGTGATTATGTCTTCCCCCAGGCAAGCTACCTGGGATACTTGTTATCTCCTTATCATAAGATTCCTTTGCATTTTCATCTAGTAATCATCATTACATTTTCATCCTCAAAGGCATAGCATTTCCGTTGTTACGGAGCATTACACCATGGAAAAATTCAAACATATGCATATGAAGCATAAGCCAGTTTTGGTACCTTGCAAAAGCTTGAAACATCGCATCTACAATCAGACTAAAATATCCCCGGAGAGAGTGCCAAGTTCTTTCCTTAACATTATTACTCTTACAAGTCAATGCTTGTTCTCCCTATTCGAGTTATCATCCAAGTTATGATAGTCTCTTTTCAAGCTCACTCACGGTGTGTCTTGTTTGTTTTATCTCCCAAGTGGGATAAACGTTTGTCGATTCCACCAAGTTCGGTTTCGTTCCTTCGAGTTATTATCCAAGTTATGATATTTTCTTTTCATGCTCACTCACGGTGTGTCTTGTTTCTTTTATCTCCCAAGTGGGATAAACGTTTGTCAATTCCGCCACGTTCAGTTTCGTTCCTTCGAGTTATCATCCAAGTTATGATAATCTCTTTTCAAGCTCACTCACGATGTGTCTTGTTCGCTTTATCTCCCAAGTGGGATGAAGGTTTGTCGATTCCGCCAAGTTCGGTTTCGTTCTTTCGATTTATCATCCAAGTTATGATATTCTCTTTTCAAGCTCACTCACGGTGTGTCTTGTTCGTTTTATCTCCCAAGTGGGATAAACATTTGTCGATTCCTCCAATTTAGGTTTCGTACCTTCGAGTTATCATCCAAGTTGTGATAATCTCTTTTCAAGCTCACTCACGGTGTGTCTTGTTTGCTTTATCTCCCAAATAGGATGAACGTTTGTCGATTCCGCCAAGTTTGCTTTCGTTCCTTCGAGTTATCATCCAAGTTATGATATTCTCTTTTCAAGCTCACTCACGGTGTGTCTTGTTCGCTTTATCTCCTAAGTGGGATAAAGGTTTGTCGATTCCGCCAAGTTCGGTTTCGTTCCTTCGAGTTATCATCCAAGTTATGATAGTCTCTTTTCAAGCTCACTCACGATGTCTGGTTCGCTTTATCTCCCAAGTGGGATGAATGTTTTTCAATTTTGCCAAGTTTGGTTCGTTCCTTCGAGTTATCATCCAAATTATGATATTCTCTTTTCAAGCTCACTCATAGTATGTCTTGTTCGCCTTATCTCCCAAGTGGGATGAATGTTTTTCGATTCCGCCAAGTTCGATTTCATTCCTTTAAGCTATCATCCAAGTTATGATAGTCTTTTCACAAGCTCATTCACAGTGCGTCTGGTGTGAGTAGTCATCCAAGAATGACATTCTTCCCCAACATATTTTATTCCCCACATAGTACAAATTTTCCGGTTTATTCGGGTATTCAATCCCTCCATACGTTGAACATCTGAAAGCCATTGCTATCATCCGTTCAGGTCTATAGTTTATTGAATAGGGGCAGCTATAATACCCCTAAATTTTCCCTCTCATTTTCTTGGAATTTAGCACATCGCATTGCATATCCGCCCATACACTGCATAAATAAAATGATAAAAATAAAATAATTCATACAACATTGGTTAATGTGCAAGGCATGTTATCAGGGCTTTACTCAGTGGCAAGATGAAATATTAGAATTCAAGGGTGAAGCTGGCCCAAAACGGACGGTGGATATGCATCCTGGGGGTTTCCCACCAAAAGGAGGGAAATTTGAATTTTTCATCCATTAATCGGTTAACACCAGGGGTTAACCAGTTAATGCTTGCAAAATTTGGGCAAAAATTTCAAAAGTTAATTGGTGCTTCCTTTTTCCTTCCACTTCCCACTTTGTTTTGTGTTTCTACCAATTTCTAGAACATTCCACATCCTTCTTAAGGAATATTCCTAGTATATGCCAATGAAATATTCTAGGAATATTCTCATCCAACCCTTAGCTTAGGACCCAAGCCTTGTACCCTAACCTAACCCTAACTCCAAGCCTAATGTCTATATAAATCCTATTCACCAAGCAAAAAGGGTTGGCCATTTCTTTTTCACAAAAATTCATCATTCACATTACCTCAATTCTCTCACTTTCTTCCATTTTCCTAAACTCATCAAAGCTTCACCATCAAGATCTTCCAAGTTTCACATTTAAACTCGAAAGATCGGAAGCTTAGCCTTCATCTTCTTCATTGGTTCGGTGGATAATTGAAGATTCGGCACGGTTACGGTGTTTATTTCACCATTCGGAAGCGTTTCGGATCGATTGCATTTATTTTGCACTCTCGCAGATCAAAGCTTGGAACCTCCGGTATTCTCTCCGTTTGTGCATCGATCAACTCGCAACAATCACCAAAGCAAGCCTCCGCTTTGTAGGTTGGTGGATCGAAATCGTTTCTTGATTTAATTTATTTCTCTTCATCTCGCCATAAGGCATTCTTTGATTTGTTGTTTGCTTTTGTGATGCATTATTCGATTTAATTGTTTGTAGCTAGAATTGTAGCTTGTTCTTGGTGCTAATAGGTGTTGGAAGGCTATATGTAGGTAGCAATTTCCTGCTAATATGTTCATGGTTGTATTAGGAGCTTTTGGAAGTAGGTTGATAGCTAGAAGTGCTTTTTTCCTCACTTTTTTGCATTCTAGTTCAGTGTTAACCGTTTAAAACCCAGGGTTAACCGGTTAACACATTGTTTTTGCCCCTGATTAATTGACTTTTGAAGCCATTAACCGGTTAACCCTGGCCGTTAACTAGTTAGCATTGTACTGATTTCAACTTTTATGGTGTTTCCTTGTTTGTTTGTGCATCACTCATTTTTTTATCATCATAGGTTGATAGATCTTGATTTTAGGGAATTTTTAGGAGCTGATTTAGTGCAAGTGCGCGTAGCTTTGGTAGCTTTCGACATGTATTTCGTTAGTTTCCGATTTTGTGCATAAACGTCGCATACATGTTCATAGCTTTGATAGGCTCATTTTTTGCATGGTTTAGAATCACTCATAGCATGTTAATAAATGTGTACACTTCTGTTTTGCATCGCATTTGAAATTAGTTCATATTTTGGGTTCAATTATGTGCATATTGGAAACTTGCATAATGTTGAAGTCACATAAATCATCCAGTTTGCATCATTTAATTGCATGATTATAGGTTGCATTCCATTGTTAATAATCCATTGCAGGTTGTTGCATTAATTTGGCATAACCATTGCATTCCATTGAGTGCATCAACATTCATGTTTTGTGCATTTGAAAATAATGAAAATATGCCTAGTTTTCATAGCTGTATTTTGAAGCAGGAGCTATAAAAACATGTTGCATTCATTCTGTTTTTGGTCTTTTATACCTGTTTTCATGTTGGTTGGTAACTGTAATAAGCTGTTTGTATTATGCATTGCATTTAGTAGCTGTTTGTGCTGTAGTAATTTGTAGTAGCTGCTAGATTTTGGCTTTGCCTAGTTTTTAGGGTCCTTAGACTTAAGATTGAGTCTAGTTAGGTAATAGAGGTATTAGGATATGTTTGATACATATTTACTATCATTCCTTTTATCGCTTTTGTAGGGAGGTAGAGGTAAGTTTATCTAAAACTTCTTCCTTGTAATTTCTTTACACTTTCTAAGTATGTTTTCCTTAGCCTTTTGTGCTTAGTTTGTACAACTTCATGCTAAATCCCCTTTAGAAACAACTTAACTTCCTTCAGAAGTAAGTTGCTTTCTAGTTTCCCTTTTCTTTTCCTTTCCTCATTAGGATTAGAAAGTCGCACTAACCTAGGTTCATCCATGCATGACAACACTTAGGATTACTAGTCTCCCTTTAGACTTTTACCTTTGGTTCACTTTGCTTTCTTTCTCATCTCAAAGAAAAGTAAAAAAACACCTTATAAAGGTTGAGTTTCTCGTACGCCATGAGACTTTGTCGTGGGTTACTTATGCACGTCCCATTTCGGGGCGAGGTGTAAGGCATCTACCACAATGAACAAGTCTTAGTATGAGAATGTTTTACAAACAACAAACTTAAAAAAACTTCTTTAAAAGATAGTTCAAAAACAATACTCGTCTTTTCCTTCGGTAATTCTCTTCTCACCTCACTCACTCTCAATGTGAACTTGCTACGACTTGCCTCATTTGCAAGACGGTTACACACTCGTTCAAGGCGAGCCTACAACACTTCAGCATAGGCATAAGCAGTTCAGCTATAAAAAAACACAAATAAGTTTCCGCCTTAGTTAGGCGAACTACGTCGACTCTGATTCTCATTTCCCATGAGATACGTAGGCAGAGGGGTAGGGCCTGTTCGAGCATATTCTTTATTTTCCCTACATTTTCCCCTCTTCGATTTATTTTCCAATTCCTTTTCTCATTCCATTAGCATTTCTTTTGTTTAGCAGCATCTTATTTCTTTTACCCTTTGAAACAAACAAACAAGTGTGGATCCCGTCGGGTACGGCGGACAGTCTGGGGTGCTAATACCTTCCCCGGTCATAACTGACTCCCGAACTCAGATCTTTGGTTCGCATGACCTTGTCCTTTTCTTTCTCTTCGGTTTGTGCAGCATTACCTTTCCCATTCATTTGGAATAAAAATGTCTGGCTGGCGACTCTACCTTTTCCACGCCACTTTCGCGTTTGTACTAGGATGAAAATCCCGGGATCGACATATCGAAGATGCAAATTCAAATTCAAACTCTCAATCTTGCTTTCCTTGAATCCGCGAGATGACCGACCGAGAAAGACGTGTTTCCTAGGTATGAAATTCACATGTTTTTCTTCTTCTTTCTTTGAGTCTGAGTTGTTGTGGTTAATAGCTCCCTCTTCTATTTCTGCTTTCTGACTTTGTTGCAGGATCAAATTCTTGAATTGGTTTTTTGTTGATTCGTGAGTTAAGTTGTTGTTGAGTTCTTGTGAGATTAATGTGTGAACTGCTTTTGTCTTGCAGAGAGGAATATCAATTGATAATGATGATCGTTGATGGAGGTTCGGATCCTTTTTGGCGAAATTGCGGCAGGTTGAATATAGGTGATGAAGGTGAAGAGGTGAAGGATGAAGAAGAAGAGTGAAGATTGAAGATGTGGAGTGTAAGTGAATTTCTATTGGAGAATTCCTTTAGTTTTATTTTCTCTTCAGCTCAGTAACTGATTTTTCTGTTATAATATATTTTTCCTCCTGAATGAGTTTTTTGTTTCAGTTATTGTAATTTGAATTTTTTTATGAATTGAGAGGGTGAGCTGAGAGATATGGTGTAGAAGGATATTCGTTTTCTATTCACTGTAATTCATATTTTTTCCTCATTTTCTGTTATGGATTTCCCTTGATTTTATGGAGCTCTTTATTTTTGAAGCAACTTATTCACAATCTACAACAACTTTTCCACCCTGTAAACTTCCTGAGCTAGCATACATACAGAACTCAAAATCTCCTTTATAAATTTCTCTTATCAGCTGCCACGGTGGGTAACAAGTAGATAGCAAAAAAATAACAATAATTGATAATTAAATAGTAATAAATATATTTGGATGGGCATCAAAATGAACTTTACATGATATGTTATTTGGATGTGTTATGTATAAGAGATGGATATTCAATTGGATATTTGGAAATTGGTTATTGGGCTTTTGGAATTGGATCATGAACCTTTTGATTACCTTATTTTGAAAATGGATGATGGGGATTAAATTGGTTTATCGGTTTTGAAGTAAAAACGGCTAAAAAGTGGATAGTTGGTTAATTGGATTTTCACAATAATACTAAATTTTTGTGAGATAAAAATGGGTAATGGCTATGGTTTTAATGAAAATGAATAATGATGAAATGGACTAAATGAATTGGGCATGAAAATTGGATAAATAGGAAACAAATAATCGGGAAAATGGATATAAAATGTGGATTTCAATCCAGAACCAAAATGACACCATTCTTAGCCAATTGAATGATTTGTAATGGCAACCATGACTATTTAAATTAACTTTGCTCGGATATTCAATAGATGTTTAGGAAGATAAGTCCATATAAGACCATAATGAACTGATAATATCTGAACATAAACATCTGGACCAAACAACATGATGAGTTCCTCCCAAAATGACTTGACCTTAACAATCAACAAGATATTCGTGCTTTGAATCCTTGACCACGCATGAAGTCTTGTAACTAACTGAAGAAGAAATCCTCAATAACCATGAATCAAAGCATTAGTTCTACACTTAGGTGTTGTGCACTAAGGCTTAATAAATCCTGAAGAAAATGACAATGTAACATGATAAACTCTGACAAGCATATACTCATAACATGAGAGTTCATCCTTCGTCTCAATCTCGAGTGTACTAGCCAGATAGATCACCTCTGAATATGGAAACTCTAATTGTAAAGAAAATGATTTGATCCCATGTCTTAGGAGTTCAATGATATATGATTGTGAATGTTATGACCTAATATGAAATGCAAATGAATTAGAAGCAAAGTCAGTTAAGGTAATAAATCAGAGGGAAATTTTGGGGTGTTACACCTGGTATAAGTACAATCCTCAAACAAAACGAAGGCAAGTTTCTGCTCATGGGACGAGCAGATTCTATGTCCAACAGGGATACCTCAATCGAGCTTCACCGTTGTCATAACAACGTGGCAGGACTTGTAGTTCGCAATGAGAAAAGTCCAAGCCTTGTGGGATCAAGACCTTGATCAAGATCCTAGTCCCTTTGAATAGAAAATATCTATTTCCCTTCCTCGACAATTATATACACTAGTCGGGCATCTTAAACAAGTCGAGCAAACTTCTATACTAAACAACAAACTCATATTTATTTTAAGCAAATAAGATCAGAAGCATACACGTGCACACAAAAAATTATATTAAAAAGTCGACCACCAAGTTGAAAATTGTCTTAACATTACATGAAAGGAGCCAAGCCCCATAGTCAAAATACATCAAAACGGCTCACAGGACGACAAAATACTATGGTGCACAAGTCAATAAACAAACTACTCTTTAACCTCGGGAGGGCTCACATCTTCGTCAGCCACTTGGTGCAGAGGACTAATACCATTGACGACCAACAATACGTCGTGATTCTTCACCTAAATTTCCTCCACGGCGTTGTTAAACCCATAAGATGCCATGGCCAAATTATCCTACTCCAATAGACGAATACGGGAAATCAGATCCTCCTGAATCTTTAGAAACTTCTCATCCTCTGTCTCATCTTCCTCAGAAGTCGTTGCACCCTCCATCTTGGCGACCTTGGCCTTTAGTCGTTCATTCTCTTCCCGGGTCACATTACGCTCGAGCTTCATGTCATTATAATGCTTAAGAATCTCGACTTTGTTCTTCTACTTGGTCTAGAGGGCTAAATATTTGTCATGTAGGGAAGCATTCTCTGTTATAGCTCGACGTTGGTCTTCTTGAGCTTCTTATACTCCTTCATGGGGCAGGTATCGGCGTCAAGAGCTAGAGCAGCCTCCAACACCCTAATCACCCCAGCAGCATCCTGACAGAGCTGCTTCCTCCTAGCGACAGGGTCTTGAAACAAGATGGTTGCTACATCCAATTCAGGAATGACCACGGACTCCCCGTCATCGAAGATCTTTGTATGTAGATAGCAGAGAGGCAAATCAAATTTTCCTCCCGAGACTATGGTCGTGGTTGCAGCCTGGATGGAGTTCATATTATCAATTTTCCTCTTCTTGTTATTGTCGAGAGGAGAGTTGTCAACAAAAGTGCTTCCCGGTGAAGCAGAGGAATACCCCATATACTTATCCATCATGGTCTGCTCTTTGATGATCTCCACTCTGGACTTAGGTCCCCTTTTAAATTTATATTTTGAGCCTTGACCAAGCGCTCATGCATCTCTGCCATTTTACCTACACGACAAAAAGAAAAGAGATTAAATGTGACCTATGAGAAAACACTTGAGAAACAGTAATGAACACTCCACCTAGGAGCACCAATACCACCGAGTCATCCAGGAAGCTGAGGAGGGCCTTTGTATTAATCAATTCGGGTGACACTACGGGCAACCTGTCTGGAGTCATGAACATGTGATCGTCACTTTCCACCATGTGATCGTCACTTCTCCTCTCCATCCACGACCTCCTTGAAGTAGAGGGAGTCCTTAGCTTCCTGCGATCAGGGTTTGATGACATAAAATTGTTCCTTGAAATTGTGAACGAACTTCAGGTATACTTTAAGTAGTCTGTTCGACTTCTTGATAGACATTCAGTTGTGTCAACCATCTAGCGACTATCTTTGAAGGTGGAAGACCCTAAAATACATAGTCATTGTTATGTCGATCTCCAAGTATCGACACACCAGCTCAAAGCCCCTTATGAACACTGACGCATTAGGATGAAGCTAAGGAGCGCGAGCGTAAGATAAGGAAAGATCTCCTCCTAAAAATGGGAGAATGGCATGCGATATCTGGCTTCTCGGAATGTGAATTTGTACATGGGGAACCTTGGTCCTTGATAACATGAGCATATCATATGCTCAAGCTTGGGAGAAAAATCCCTATAGTTAACGGGTCCCCCTTCTTGTAATGGTCGATCACGCTGAACGCCTCAGAGTCGTCGATGGAAAAGAGCGAGGTCATTTCCTAAGGTTCCGACGTGATCCATAGCTGATTAGACACGGGGATATCAGCAGCCCCCGCCCCATCACCCTGAGCGATGTTCTCCTATAATATTTGATTGATGTCTCTGTTGGCCGTTTCCCCTAAAAAACATTGGAAAACAAGTGAATTTGACAAAATCAAATTCACCCATCCATCGCATTTCAAGTTAAAGCTGAGGACGTATCCTTGACTCAACTCCTTGTCCATAGAAAAATGTTACGAGCAACTAACCTCGTCTAGGACGTGATCACCCTCGCAGGAGAAACTCTCCTTGACTATAAACTACAACTTCCTAATAGGGAAGATCCCATACATGCATAATTATCCCCCAACGAAGGCCTAAAACCTGAATACAAACACTAAATGTTCCTAGAAAAGGACCTACAAAGATCTAACAATTTTTTCTACTCTAACCCTAATGTTCATATTCATATTCATACGTTCTTCAGGATCTTCATAGGATTCCCAGAAAATTCATGTGTTCTTCGAAGAACACATGAACTTCATCTAGAAATTCACAAAGATCCATGAACTTCATCATATTTGTAGAAAATATGGAGGTTGAAGATGAAGGTTTACCTGAATCCATTGAAGACGATGAAGTTGGAAGGCTGAGAAAAGGAGACTGGACGGCGGTGAAGGAAACTCCAGTAAGGGCAGAAGTTACGTAGCAAAAATATAGTGAAGGGAGGAATTCGCGTGAAGTATGTAAATGAGCTTATATGTTCCCCCTTTTATAAAAAATTTGCTTGCATGGAGAAGCGCAAAGGGCAAAGCCATCATTACCTAACCCTATATTCCCTAGGCCTTAGCAAAATACTTATTGCGCCATTACATGTGTCAAAAATTTACAAAGTGATTTGTTTTCTCAAGAAAAACTCTGTGTACTCCAAAGGCAACTCCCAAACTTCCCTATATGCATCTGCTTAACGGTAAAAACATTCATTAAAGCGACATTGTACTCGTAAATAACTAACATCTGCTTGTCGACCATAACTTGTGTCCATGCAACACAGTAGTTGGCAGCATGTAGTCCATAACAACCCTCTTCTCCTCGACAATTTACGTTAGCTTAAGTCATTTCCCTATAGACAAGCACAATGACTTGGGAGGTTCTTGTTCTGGAATGGACTGGAAGTTTCCCTACAACTGGGCAAGACCCAATCCAGTCTAGCTATAGGGATAAGTCCAATAAGCAATCTGGGACAATATAGTCATTGGGAGAATTTAGTCGTTGGAGTTATAGTCATTGGGGATCTCCCCTTCATACGCTTGGCAGTTCACACGACCAACTTCCCCTCTAAAACTCACGGGAATAGCTGGACCAAGTCATGGATCACGCATCCACATATTTTGGCCACATAGACTCTTATAAATACTCTCCCCTTTGGAGGGTTAGTTATTCAATTCAATATATTCACTCTCACCTAACACTTTTTTCTTTGCTTCCACTCTCTCACTTAAACTTACTTGAGCATTAGAGTACCTTGTAGGTACACCCCCCTCTCTCCTACAACTATTGTTGTTGCGCTATGCTGAAGGCCGCGATGATCGGTTTGGACTGATCAAAACAGAAAGAAAAGTTTTTTCTCTCACTTTAGATAAAGCCTCTTCAAATGATAACATACAAAACTATTGGAAAGAGCACTAGGATTGCCAAGTAGGTTGTTGCTTAGTAGAGAGTTAATTCACGTTAGATGTTGTGCTTACATCTTGAATCTTATTGTTAAAGATGGATTGAAGGTAGAAAGTGATGCATTGCATAAAATTTAACAAAGTGTGCAGTATGTGAGGGCATCGGAAAGTAGAACAATTCAGTTTTTTCATTGTGTTAAAAATGTTTATGTAATTGATACATCAATTGGATTGAGGATTGATACCCTCACTAGATGGAACTCCACTTATATCATACTTGATGGTGATATTAATTATCAGCGTGCATTTTATAGCTTATGTTTGTGTGATCCAAATTATAAATTGTATCCAAGTATTATTGAATGGAGAAAAGTGGAAGTAATGTGTGAATTATTGAAGTCATTTTATAATATTACCAATTTCATATCTGGATATTCTTACTCAACATTAATTTTTATATAAGAAAAATATAGAAGATAAAATGACTTTTGAAGTCAAATTTGACAAGTTAAGATTTTGTGATCAAGAGTATGACTATAAAAATGAGAGAGAAGTTTGACAAGTATTGGAGTGAATATATTACAGTTTTCGTAGTCATTGTTCTAATGAAAGTCATTCACAATAGTTACATTTTTCTTCTAGAGGAAGAAACTTAAATTTGCCTCAGTCATTGTATGTATGTGAAGTAAGTTTCTTTTATCAACTTTTAACAATTTCATAATTTCATTGCCACTCATTCAATTTCATGTCCCGATCTTGCAAATATGGCTTATGATATACTAGGCATTCTAATAACCAGTGTGGCATCAGAATCTACTACTAACATTGGTGATCGTGTTTTGAATAAGTATATAAGCTCTTTGAAAGATGACATAACTCAAGCTCTCATTTGCGCACGTAGTTAGCTGCATGGTTTTGTTGGTGTGAAATTTAATGTTAGAATATTTACTTATAGATTTTAAAATGGGATAATGTGTGTGCGTGTGTGTGCAAGTGTGTGTGTGTGTGTGTGTGTGTGTGTGTGTGTGTGTAAGTGTGTATGTGTGTGTGTATGTGTATGTGTTCCATAGGAAGAACCAACCAATTAGAAGAACGACCAACTTTTATATTAGCATATTCCACAGCTAGCTCCAATGGACTTTTACGCCGTTGAGGCACATCGATGGCCTAGAGTCATGGATCAAATTCATAGTTTAATCCTGAAGATAGGCTAGTCGACTCACGAAAAACTCTTTGAAATGATTTACTCTAGGCGGAACCGTCGTTAAATACCCCATAGGATAAAAATCCATAGTGGCCAAAATAGGACGAAAGCCTTACTAAAAGTTATGTTTTATCTTGTCAAACTCGGGTATAAAGCTTTCCCTCAAACAGAAATGAAAAAACTCACGAAAGTTAAGATGAAGATATGAAATAATAAATAAATAAAATAAATAAATAAATAAATAAAGCAATGACAAGGAATAAAAATAAAATATAAAACAAAAAAACAAACAAATTAAATAACTCTGGAACTAAAGGGTAGGCTTAATTCTCTTTAGGGAAAATGTCCCTAGCAGAGTCATCAGTTGTTGCATCTCATAAAATACGTCCTCGCGAAGGTAATAGGCTTATAGCCCAGTCTAGGATAATTTACACTCATTATTTAACATTAAACATAATATCCATATCATAATTAGTATTATTTAACATTAAACTTAATATTAACATATAATTAGTATTTATGATCTAAAAAAATTACGATGTATGAATAGAGTGAATTTTAGGTGATAGGAAAAAGATTAAATCAAACTTTAGCATACTGATAAGTTCAACAATTTGTTAGACAGTGATTCTGAATAAATGTATATAATGAGCCCATTTGTTTTGTTTTTCTAAATGATTTTTATAGTGTAACAATCGCGTAAAGGGGATATCCCCAACAACTATAACTCCAACAAATAGATTCTCACAACGGCTATATTGTCCCAGATTGCTTATTGGGCTTATGCCCATAACTGGACTGGATTGGGCCTTGCCCAACTGTAGGGCATCTTTCAGTCCATTCCAGAGCAGGAGCCTCCCAAGTCATTCTGCTTGTCTAAATGGAAGTGACTTAAGGTAGCACAAATTGTCGAGGAGAAGACGACTGTTGTGGACAACATGCTTCCAACTACTGTGTTGCGGGGACACAATTGTATGGTCGACAAGCGAATGTTAGTTGTTTACGAGGACATGATCACTTTAAGGAATGTTTTTACCGTCTAGCAGATTCATACGGGGATGCTTGGGAGTTGCCTTTGGAATACGCAGAGTTTGTCTTGAGAAGACAAATCGCTAGGTAACTTTTTGACACGTGTGACGGTGCAATAAGTATTTTTCTAAGGCCTAAGGTATCTAGGTTTAGATACTAATGACTTTGCCCTTTGTTCTTCTCCAAGCGAGCAAAAGTCTTAAAATGGGGAATATAAGCTCATTTACATACTTCACACAAATTCCTCCCATCACCGTATTTTTGCTCTACAACTTCTACCCTTACCGGAGTTTCCTTCGCCATCATCCAATCTCCTTCCTCGCCCGTCCAATTTCATCATCTTCAATGGATTCAAGTAAACCTTCATCTTCAACCTCCATATTTTCTGAAAATATGATGAAGTTCATGGATCTTCATGAATTTTTGGTTGAAGTTCATGTGTTCTTTGAAGAACACATGAATTTTCTTAAAATCCTATGAAGATCCTGAAGAACGTATGAATATAAAGATGAACATTAGGGTTAGAGTAGAAGAAAATTGTTAGATATTTGTAGGTCCTTTTCTAGGAACATTTAGTGTTTGTAGTCAGGAATTAGGCCTTTTTGGGAAAATTATGCATGTGGAGGATCTTCCCCATTAGAAAGTTGTAGTTTATAGTCGAGGAGAGTTTCTCCCATGAGGGTGATCTCGTCCTAGCCTAGGTTAGTTGCTCGCAACTTTGTTTAATGGACAAGGGGTTGAGTCGAGGATACATCCTTGACTTTCACATCGCCCTTTCACTTGATTTGTAGTGGAATGGTGGATTTGATTTCGTCAAATTCACTTGTTTTCCTCTGCTTTTCAGGTGAAACAGACAACAGAGACGCTGATCAAATATTAGAGGAGAACGTCGCCCAGGATGATGAGGTAAGGGCTGTTGATATCCCCTTCGTGGATCGGCCGTGGAACATGTCGGAACCTTAGGAAACAGGTTCACTCTTTGCCATTGAAGACTCCGATACGTTCAGCGTGATCGACCATTACAAGAAGGGGGGCCCCGTTAACTAGAGGGATTTTTCTCCAAAGCCCGAGCATAGGATATTCTCTCGTTATCAAGGGTTAAGGTTCCCCATGTACGAATTCGCATTTTGGGAAGCCGGATATCGCCTGCCCTTCACCGACATTCAGGAGGCGAACTTTACTCGTCTCTCAGCTTCATCCCAACATGTTGGTGTTCATCAGGGCCTTTTAGCTGGTGTGTCGATACTTGGAGATCGACACAACATTGACTTTTTTTTAGAGTCTTCCACCTTCAAAGACAGTCGCTAGATGGTCGACATAGTTTGGTGTCTTTCAAGAAGTCGAGCAGGTTGTTTAAAGCATAATTGGAGTCTGTTTGCAATTTTAAGGAACAATTATGTGTCATCAAACTCTGCATATCAGAAGCTCGTGCAATTCCTTATGGGCTTTTGCCCAGCCATGCTAGTGTATAGTAACGATCACGTGCTCGTGACTCTAGACGGGGTGCCCCCGGTGTCGCCCTGATTGATTAATATGAAGACCCTCATCAACTTCCTGGATGGCTCGACGTTATTGGTACTCCTAGAGGGAGTGTTCATTAGTGTTGCTCAAGTGTTTTCTGTAGGTCGTGTTTAACATCTTTTCCTTTTGTCGTGCAGGTAAAATGACGAGTATGCGTAAGCGCTTGGTTAAGGCTCAAAATAAAAAATTAAAAAGGGGACCTAAGTCCATAGTGGAGGTCGTCAAGGAACATGCCACAATGGATAAGTATTTAGGGTCTTCATCTGCTTCATCGGGTAGCACTTCTGCTGATAACTCTCCTCTCGACAAGAACAAGAAGAGAAAAATTGATAATATGGACTCCACCCCGACTGAAAGCATGACTATTTGTGTATTAAGTGTTGTTAGATGTTGTTTTTTCGAGTGTGTTGTTAAGTTGTTTAAGTCGGTACTATGATGGTTAAATCATGTTTGGGTTGGTCGATTTAATTAAGTCGAGATAATAATAGAATTATTAATAAAATAATATTAGTAAGTGGGCTTAATGGTAGTGTGAGAGAAGTAAAGGTGGGGGTGCTATTTTAGGCCCATTAGTAATTTGGTTAATTAGTGAAATTATAGTATTACTAAATTGAAAACCTAATTAGAAGAGTTAATCATAATTTTGAGGAAGAACAATTCTTGAGGAAGAACAAGTCTTGAGGAAGAACAAGGAGGCTAGGTTTTGGATTTTCGTAGATAATTTTGTTGTGAATTCGAGCTTCCTTCAATCCAAGGTAAGGGTGGGGTTCGAATTCTATAAATGAGATTAGGATGATTCGTATGTAGGTTAGGTATTTCATATGATTGTTGCCGTGTTTTGTGTATGATATGTTGTTGTTGATTTTCGTATGGATTTGTCATGAAGAATATGCTTTGATTATTGTGTTGATTGTCATAAACTTGTTCATGTTGTTGTATTTTGTTATTGTTGTTGGACTGGTTATGTTGTAGAAAATTCATGTAAAAAGGAGATTTAGGACTCATAATCAAACGTAGTAATTGATAGACGAGGTGTATACAAAAGATTTGAGGTCTAAAATCAATGTAGAAACCCAATAAGGCTTGAATTAAGGGTTGAAGTTGTGAAACTCGTAGAAGAAGTGGGATTGGTGTGAAGAATTGTGAATCACGTAGTAGATCTGGTGATATGCGTAACAGGAGAAGCCTTACGCATAACACATAACTGTTACACAGGCACTACGTGTAAGGGAAGGATTGTGATACAACCCTCTGGCCATTTACATAGGCTACACGTAGGGAGTACATGCACTACGTGTAATGGCAAGGGTTACGCATAATGGGTGACATAAAAAGAAGATTGACACGTGTAACAATAGGTATATACGCGTATGGGCAGAATGGTGTGCAAAAAATGCAAATTCTGACAATTCGTCATGTTCTTGCATCCGAGTTAAACTGAGTTGATTCTAGAAATTAATTAGAGATAAAATAAGTTGATTCTAATAGAGTAGAAGACTAAAATAATTAATTAGAGATGTAATTAATTAAGTTGCAATTGATTGTTTTTCGTGTTGTAGTCGTGTGAAGTCGATATAAGTTGTGTTGTCCCGATTTTGGGAAATATTAAGTTGCAAGTCGATTGACCAATGCTGATATACGTTGTTATGTTGTTAATTTGTTGTTTATGTTGTTGTATGCCATTCTTAAGTCGCATACATTTTCATATTTTCAAGTTGAGCGGATGCTCAAATCAAGTTTGCCCGGATTGGCAAATAAGTTGTTGTTGCCTCGATAAACTGGCAAGATTTTAAGTTGGGAGATTTACTCCAAATGGTACCACATGCATATACATGAGTTGAGTCACATTTAAGTCGCGTTATACATATTTTGTTAATCATTGTTGACTGATGTTGTATGTTGATGTTGCTTGTTGTGTGAAGTGGTGTGATTGTATGATTTCTCGTTTATGTATTAATTATCATACTCTTGTTTATATTATTTGATATCTCACCCCTTCTGTTTGAATGTTTCCCTTACGTTGGTAACATGCAGGTAATCAAGAGTCGAGTACTTAGTAGCTTCGAGTTGGTGTTTCTCGCTCTGATACGTAGCACTTCAGGGGGATGAACGCATGTCTTTTCATTTCTGTTGAATTATACTTAGTTGATGAATTTGATTAAGTTGTTTATTTTGAAAATCATGTTGAAGTAGTTTAATGTTGTAAACGAACGGTGTTGTTTTAAAGTTGTAATTTTGATGAATTTGTTGTGTAGGTTTTGAAGTATTATTATTAATGAAGCATATGTTGATTGGTTTTAAAGTTGAAAATGTTTGTGGAGAATATTTTATAACTCTTATATTAATTTTCAAGTCGGGTAGAAATGGGGTGTTACATTAGTGGTGTCAAAGCAGATTGATATGTTCGATCAAGTTTTCGAGTCATAGTTTGTTTAACAATCGAGTATTGTTAAGTGGTTCTAACTCTTGTTGTGTTATAGTGTTAAGTTGAGATAGCTGGAAGAAACGATGATGCAATGGTTGTTGCTATGCAAGCAATGGCTCAAGCTGTGCAGAACTTACCGAATGCTGGCGGGAATGAGGAGTCTCGTACTTTAGCGACTTTTCAGTGAGGGAATTTGCCTACCTTCAAGGGAAAGTATGACCCTGATGCAACATTGGCTTGGTTGAAGGAAATTGAGAGAATTTTTCGTGTGATGGATTACACTCTAGCGCAGAAGGTTCATTATGGAACCCACATGGTTGCAGTTGTGGCTGATGATTGGTGGTTAAAAACTAGAGAAAGGTTGGAAGTTGCGGGTGAGGAGATCACTTGGGTTGTATTTCGTAGAGAGTTTATGAGGAAGTATTGTCATGAAGATGTGTGTGGTAAGAAGGTGATTGAATTCATTGCGCTGAAGCAGGGAAATATGTCGGTGTCTGATTATGCTGCAAAGTTTACAGAGCTGTCGAAGTTTTACCTGCACCATGATGCGGCAACTGCTGAATTCTCAAAGTGCATCAAGTTTGAGAATGGGTTACACTCCGAGATTAAGAAGGATGTTGGGTATCAGAAGATTCGTGTTTTTGCTGATTTGGTTGATAGTTGCAGGATCTTCGAAGAAGATAACAATGCTCACTGCAAGATTGCTACTGATAGGAGAAGCAAGAATCAGCAGAACCGTGGCAAGCCTTATGATACTTCAGCTGGTACGGGTAAGCAGAAAGTTGCTTCATGTCAGAGAACTAGTGGGGGAGATACTCCTGCTGGTATTGTTTGTTTCAAGTGTGTGCAGGCTGAACACAAGAGCAATGTGTGTACTACCGAGGTGAAGCATTGTTTCCATTGTGGAAAAGTTGGGCATGGAATATCTGATTGCACGCATAAAGAAATGATATGTTTTAACTGTGGTGAAGAAGGGCACATTGGGAGCCAGTGTCAGGAGCCAAAGAAAGAAAAGTATGGAGGAAAAGTCTTACATAGTGGTTTTACTGCCAAATTTGTCGAATTTGCATGATGTGTTCCACGTGTCGCAACTCCGGGAGTATATTGTAGATCTTACTCATGTGATTAGTATGGATGATGTGCAAGTACGGGATAATCTCACTGTGGAAACAATGCCGGTACGAATTGAGGATCGTGAAATGAAGACTTTAAGAGGCAAAGAGATTGCTTTGGTGAAGGTTGTCTGGTTGGGAAATTCCAGAGAAAGTATGACTTGGGAGTTGGAAAGAAAGATGCAAGAATCTTATCCTGAGTTGTTTGAGCAAGGTAAGATTTTCGAGGACAAAAATGTTCTAAGTGGGGGAGAGTTATAACGTCCGTATTTAATTAATTAATTAAATTAAATATTATCGGGTATTTTTCCCGATTATTTGCTGATTAAGTGTTGTTAGATGTTGTTTTGTCGAGTGTGTTGTTAAGTTGTTTAAGTCAGTATTAAGTTGATGGTTAAGTCGTGTTTGGGTTAGTCGAGTTAATTAAGTCGAGATAATAATATAATTATTAATGAAATAATATTAGTAAGTGGGCTTAATGGTAGAGTCAGAGAAGTAAAAGTGAGGGGTGTTATTATAGGCCCATTAATAATTTGGTTAATTGGTAAAATTATAGTATTACTAAACTGAAAAACCTAATTAGAAGAGTTAATCATAATTTTGAGGAAGAACAAGTCTTGAGGAAGAACAAAGAGGCTAGGTTTTGGATTTTTGTAGAGAATTTTGCTGTGAATCGAGCTGCCTTGAATCCAAGGTAAGGGTGGGGTTCGAATTCTATAAATGGGATTAGGATGATTCATATGTAGGATGGGTATTCCGTATAATTGTTGTTGTGTTTTGTGTATGATATATTGTTGTTGATTTTCTTATGGATTTGTCATGAATAATATGCTATGATTGTTGTGTTGATTGTCATAAACTTATTCATGTTGTTGTATTTTGTTGTTGTTGGACTGGTTTTGTTACAGAAAATTCGTGTAGAAAGGAGATTTAGGACTCATAATTGAACATAGTAATTGATAGATAAGGTGTATACAAAAGATTTGAGGTCTAAAATCAATGTAGAAACCCAATTAGGCTTGAATTGAGGACTGAAGTTGTAAAACTCGTAGCAGAAGTGGTACTGGTGTGAAGAATTGTGAATCACATAGTAGATCTGGTGATACGCGTAATAGGAGAAGCCTTTCGCGTAACACATGACTGTTACTCAAACATTACATGTAAGGGAATGTTTGTGATACGTCCCTCTGGCCATTTACGTAGGCTACGTGTAGGGAGTACAGGCACTACGTGTAATGGCAAGGGTTACGTGTAATGGATGGCGTAGAAAGAAGAGTGATACGAGTAACAATAGGTCTATACACGTATGGGCAGAATGGTGTGCGGAAAATACAAATTCTGGCGATTCGTCCTGTTTTCGCATCCGAGTCGAACTGAGTTGATTCTATAAATTAATTAGAGATAAAATAAGTTGATTCTAATAGATTAGAAGACTAAAATAATTAATTATAGATGTAAGAAATTATGTCATAATTGGTTGTTTTTCGTGTTGTAGTCGTGTGACGTCGATATAAGTTGTGTTGTCCCGATTTTGGGAAATATTAAGTTGCAGGTTGATTGACCAATGTTGATATACATTGTTATGTTGATAAGTTGTTGTTGTTGTTGTATGGTATTCATAAGTCGCATACATTTGCATATTTTCAAGTTGGAGCGGATGCTCAAATCAAGTTGGTCTGGACTGGCAAATAAGTTATTGTTGCCTCGATAAACTAGCAAGATTTTAAGTTGGAAGTTTTACTCCAAATGGTACCACATGCATATACATGAGTTGAGTCGCATTTAAGTTGCATTATACCTATGTTGTTAATCATTGTTGACTGAATTTGTATGTTGATGTTGCTTGTTGTAGAAATGGCGTGATTGTATGATTTCTCGTTTACATATTAATTATCATACTCTTGTTTATATTATTCGATATCTCACCCCTTCTGTTTGAATGTTGCCCTTACATTGGTAACGTGCATGTAATCAAGAGTCGAGTACTTAGTAGCTTTTAGTTGGTGTTTGTCGTTCTGATACGTAGCACTTTAGGGGGATGAACACATGTCTTGTCTTTTGTGTTGAATTATACTTAGTTGATGAATTTGATTAAGTTGTTTATTTTGAAAACCACATTGAAGTAATTTAATGTTGAAAATAAACGGTGTTGTTTTAAAGTTGTAATTTTGATAAATTCGTTGTGTAGTTTTTAAAGTATTATTATTAATGAAGCATATGTTGATTGGTTTTAAAGTTGAAAAATGTGATATCCCATGTTTGTGGAGAATATTTTATAACTCTGATATTAATTTTCAAGTCGGGTAGAAATGGGGTGTTATAGCTGCGATGGAATCGACAATACTTGCTCGTGTTGGTATTGCTCTTAGAGGTTGTTGGCTTTGGGAAGCGGACTCCTCCATGTTTAAACTATGTATTGATACATTCAGAGAGGATGCGCTCGTACGAAGCCTTTAGCAGTGTTTACTCTATGAATCGACCAACATGCCCTTTGTTGTTGCGCGAACGATCATCTCGTCGCCTCTCATGCTGAGGAGCTTCTGACTCGTCTTTCATCTTGGGGGACCTTGAGTTCTCTTGGTTCCTGGAATCCCTATTTTATAGGCTACCTCTTTTTCCTCGTATTGAATGTAAGCTTATGTGTAACACCATTACTCCCCACATTATACGGAAAATTAATCATTTAAATCAGAGTAAAACCACAAAGGGTGTCACATTTACTTCAAACAGCCTTTAAATACAACTGTGTCATGTCCCGTAACACGGATTACATCAAATATTTTCAAATAAAACATTTACTATGCAGCGGAAAACATAAACTTCATTATATCATCATAAAGTTCCAACAAATCAACATGCATTCAAAACCTTTATCATTTCATCATAAACAAATTCAAATCAACTTGATGCATAATAAAACAAAACGAATGCAATGCTTCAAAATAATTCTCGACCCGATGTTACATGACAGAGAGCAAGACACAACTCTTACTTATAACGAAAACAACTAAATGTGAAAGACTTCAACTCGACTTCATGCACCAAAGCTATCCTTTTTGAGTATCTGCGTGTTACCCACATGAAGGCAACATTACAGTAGGCAGGGTGAGTAATCATAAATCAATATAAATAATGCAAGTAAAGATAAGCAAGTAATCATTCATCATACAACATCACATCATGATATAACCCAAGCTCTTACACAACTCATCAAAACATCAAGTCAATGAATGTTTCATGCTATGCCACCAAAAATGAAATGCAAACTTCAATAATGCATGTGGTACTGATTTCAACATGTGATGGACATTGGGCCATCTACCCTCCACAATGAAGCACAACATAAATAACATCACCCTGAATCCATACAATGGGATTCGAAGCCTCAAATCAACATAGGTATGTCATGAAGCAAGATGCAACAACATCATCATATCAACATGTTAAACCAACAATTACATCAACATTCATGAATAATTCTTCGTAAATATTCAACATACCCCTCAACATGTCATTTACACATCATTAAACATAATGAACATTTTTCACATAGTATTCCTCATCAAACATAATCAACTAGCTTCTAAAACATCAAGATAACACGTTTCCACAAGTATAATATATCATAACATCATTACATTATATCTACGTATTCTTCCCTAATTTTCTACAATTAAAACAATAGTCTTCAGCTTCCAGGACGCGATAAGCGCCCTGGAATCCGCACTAAACACGCTGCTCTCGGCTTCGAAGAGACAAAAATTCTCCAAAGTAGGCTCTGCAATTCTGGCAGAAAAACCCTGCGATAATAGCATCACACTTACCATAAAATCTACATCAAAACCCATCCAATTTGTACATTTAACCACATAATTCCTCATCAAATCATTTATCTAATACACATACAATATTATCAACAAACCTCAACCATCAATTCACAAAAACTCATCAAAATACTAGGTTTCTACCCAAAACCCCAAATACCCACATATCTCAACCATACATCGAATACATTGAAAAGTGATACTCCCCATACCTTAGATTATCGCTTTCTAATCGTCTTCCCTCGAAATCACTGAAGATTCTCTAGCCCTAGCCTCTTCTCCTTGTTCTTCAGACCTTTTCTCCAAAATTGTTATGATACCTCAAACTCTTCTCACTACTCAGTATAACACATACCTCTAATACTCATTCTCCATAATACCCTCAACTTAACTTCCACAATTACCAACATGCCCTTAAGAACTCTAATTATTTTATTTAATTAAATAATAATAATTTGGAATAATCTAATATAATTACCCTTACTATTAATATTTTATTAATATAATTTAATTAATCTCATCAACGAACACAACAACAATCCACCAAACACCAAATAATCGACAACAACAAGTTACAACATTTAATCACGAAATCGGAGCATTGCAACTCTCCCCCACTTAGGAAATTTTCGTCCTAAAAAATGTACCTGAAGCAAACAGAGTCAGATACGACTCCTTCATATGATCTTCATGTTCCCAAGTCCAACTTTCACCAGCTGGTCCACCCTACAATACCTTTAAAAAGGCGATCTCCTTCCCTCATGGGTAAAGTCTCAATGGTTAGGTTATCTCTTACATGTATAGCATCCATCTGAATCACATGTGACGAATAACACACATACTTCCTCAATTGTGACACATGAAACATATCATGCAAATTCGCCAGCAATGGTGGTAACGCAATCTGATATGTTACCTCTCTGATCCTTTGCAAGATTTGATACGGACCAATAAAACACGGAGTGAGCTTTCTAGACTTCAAAGCTTTCCCGACACCAGTCACCAGAGTAACTCTCAAGAACACATGATCTCCATCCTGGAACTTAAGTTCCTACCTTGTCTTATATCATCTTAATCTTCTCGGTTGAATCTTGTACTATCTTAGGTCCGAGTACAACACTTTCTCCTGATTCGTAACAACACAATAGAGTTCAACAATACTTACCATACAATGCCTCATACGGTGCCATGTCAATACTGACATGAAAACTGTTGTTGTAGGTAAACTCATTCAATGGAAAATGACTGTCCCAAGCTCCTCATTGGTCTAACACGCATGCCCTAAACAAATCCCTTAAAGATTGGATAGTCCTCTCTGTTTGGTCGTTCTTCTGTGGATGATATGCAAAACTCATCCTCAACTTCGTACCCAACACGTCTTATAAACTCTTCCAAAACCTTGACGTAAATTGTGAATCTCTATCAGATACAATACTCGACGGTATTCCATGTAACTTCATAATTTCCTCAATTTACATCTCAGCTAACTTCTTCATAGAATGATTAATCTTCATTGGCAAAAAATGAGTCGGCTTAGTCAACCTATCCACAATCACCTAAATCGAATAATTTCCTTTCGTAGTCTTCGGCAAACCCGACACAAAATCCATGGAAATGTTATCCCATTTCCATTCTGGAATATTCAACGGTTGCATCATTCCATACAGTTTATGATGTTCTGCCTTTGACTTATGAAAAACCAAAAATGAATACACAAATGTAACAATATCCCTCTTCATACCCAACAACTAAAACAATTTCTGTAAATCTTGATTCATCTTCGTAGCATTGGGATGAATACTCATCCTACTACGATGTCCTTCCTCTAAAATACTCTGCTTAATTTCCTGAACATCTAGAACACACACACTTTATCTCGGAACCTTATTACACCATTCTCATCAATTCGGAATTCACCTCCATTACCTTGGTTAATCAAAGTCAACTGATCAACTAACTTCAAATCATATTATTGTCCTACTCGGATCCTCTCCACGGTATCACTAGTTAATTTCAACATTCCAAAATTTCACACTATCAGAAGTAGTCTCACACAATAAACTCATCCATATATTCATGAAAAATATGATTCATGTACTCCACAAACACGCCAGGTGCATTGAATACACCGAATGACATCACAATATATTCATAGTGACCATATCTTATCCTGAAAGCCGTCTTCGGAATATCATCTGGCTTAACTCGAATCTGATGATAACCATACCTCAAATCAATCTTGCTAAACACAAAAGCCCCTACCAACTAATCCAACAAATCGTCGATCCTTGGAAGTTGATACTTATTCTAAATATTCACCTTATTCAACTGTCGATAATCGACACACAACCTCATACTGTCATCTTTCTTCTTCACTAATAACACCGGAGAACCCCACAGAGAAACACTTGGTCGGACAAACTTCTTCTCAAGTAACTCCTCTAGTTGTTTCTTCAACTCATGAAATTCGAAAGCTGACATCCGATAAGGAGTCATCGACACGGGACTAGTACCTGGTACCAAATCCACTGCAAAATCTGCTTCACGTTCTGGAGGCAAATTAATTATGTCGTCCAGAAACACTGTCGCTCCTCGGACTTTTGTCCCGGTGCAAACGCGAACTGTCAGCGAGAACGGTCGGATGGTGAAGGCTGAATAGAGTCGCCAGCTAGGCATTTTTATCCCGAAGGAAAGGTAATGCTGCATAAACTTAGAAAGAAGTGGATAAGACAGTTGCGAACCAAAGAGACTGGGTAAGGGGGTCGGTTACGACCTGGGAAGGTATTAGCACCCAGATCGTCCGTTGTACTCGACGGGATCCACGCTTACCTGATTGTGTTTAAAAAGGGGAAGTATACGTGTTAACTATACATAAAAGAGATGGATGTACAAAGCGACACTGCAAAAAGAACAGGAGTTCAAATTGAGGCTAAGAAAAGAAAGCTAGAAAGAGAAGAGGGGGGAGACCTGGGGACTTTTGTTCGATAAACGTTAAGTTATGCCTACGTATCCTCTCGTGCAATGAGGAAGTCATAACACCGTAGTTCGAATCAAAGAGACTTGGTGTTTTGGCGTGAACTGCTTGCTTGTCTATGCTCAAGTGTATGACTCGTCTGGCTCGAGTGCTAACTGTCTTGCATTAGACGGAAGAAGCGAGTTCTCGTTTTCAAAGTGAGTGTGATGAGAAAAGAATCTCGGAGGAGACATTTATTGTGTGTTTTGTGTTTTCAGTTTTTTATTTGTTTTTGGTGTTTTGCGTAAGATAATGAGCTTAAGCCTTAATCAAGGATCGTAAACTCATTATATCACCCCTCGATTAGGGATAATGAGTCTACTCAAGTGTGAGATGAATATCTCAACTTAATTACCCTAATGATATAGGATTAAGATCATTAACCTACTTGTAATTATTAAGTGTTTTTTTGGATTTTTCTTTTGTGTTAAGTAATGAGTTTAATCTCTAATCAGGGATTAATGAACTCATTACACCATCCTAAGAGAAGGATGATAGATGAAGACACTTAAGATGAGGAAGATACCTCAACTTAATCCATGGTCAGGGATTAAAATCATTATATAACAAAACCTTTATTAAAGTGGATTTTAATTAGAGATTAGATTAAGAAGTGAATTTTATGTTTGTAAGACTAAACCTGGGGGGACTTGTCCATTAAACACTAGGGTTAGTGCCTCTGACCCAAAGGCAGAGATGTAACCCTAATATAAGGCCCAAGTTACAAGCTTAAGTCTTGATAGTTATTAGGTGTTTTGATTAGAAGGTGAAAACAAATTAAAGGTTTAACACTAAGTATTACAATTATACACTCCATCCTAAGATAAGGATACAGGTATAACCCTAATACAGAGCCCCAAAACTTTAACTGTTTAGCCTTTGTTATTGAGATGAGAAGTAGAGACTCAAGGAGACTCAAAAGGTAAAAAATTAAGGGGGGACTATTCACAACCCTAAAGTTATCATGCTTGGTAGTTCCTATGGTTTGTGAGGCATAAAGAAAGTCTTCAGATTTGCCACCAAGGAAGGAGAAGCATATGAAAAAGGAAGGAGATAGAAGAATAGGTTACTTACTTCCTGAAGAAGTTAAGTAACCTAAGAATGGGATAGGAGCAAGAGAGAAACACAAGTGAATCAAAATCACTTCAAAGACAAGTAAAGATTCATATGAAAGGATAAGAAGAGGTTGGATGTGGATTCACATCCACATCCAGATCAACTTACCTGTAGCACCTGAAAGGGTTAGTATGAATGCATAAGGTATGAAATAAGATGAAATGAAACAAATGAAGGTGAAATGATCCAAACCAGAAGAGAACACATTATGAAAATGTGTTATGAAAAGATGCAAAGTCATGTACAATGCATATGTATGATCATACAAGTGTTGGATGCAAAAACAAACATGTTAGAAGCTTGAAAATACATGAACATACATAAGATGTAATGCCCACAAAGCATACCAAATGAATGTAAAAATGATCAAACAATGTTCTCACATGACCTAAGGTATCTAAGATGACATACAAATGCATGAGATGTCATGACAAGTTCATATGATAAAGATATGCAAAGATGAATGCAAGTATACATGGCAAATTAGGGTTTTAAGAATGCATGAGATGTCCATGATCAAAACAGAAGCAAAACATATGATAAAAATTTGAAATTGCAACCAAACAAACCCTAAACATACACAAGAACACTCCCCAAAGATGAAGGTCAGAAGCTGTACCAAAGTCAAGTTATGGTTTTTCTAAGTTAGGCTAGGGTTTTGGGTACCTTTCAAGGAAAAATGCATATCAAATTGAAAATGAAATTAAAAAATATGATTTAAATATCCTAGATACTAGATGCAACATATAAAAGAATGCAAAAAAGAACCAAGTACAAACTCATTTTCATTACTCATAAGTGAAATTTAGAAGTTAGGTTGTGAAAAAGGGGATTTTGAAAACCCTAATTCAAATTTAATTCTCAAAATAGAATCAAAACCTAAAATAAATGAGTGAAATGAGTTTTTAAATTGATTATAATGTTCAAGGATGCTTCATGATTTTTTTGGTTATTTTTAAATACCTAAGAGTATTTTTAATTAATTAAAATGAATTAATTAATTAAATAATACAATTAAATGATTTAAAAATATTTTTTAATGCAAAAAATGAAAATAAAAATGTTTTTGGGTTTTTTAAATTAATTAGAATGAAAGTGTAAAAAATCAGAATTTTTGAAAGTGTTTTGCTATTTTTAATAAATAAAAGAAAACAAAATGAAATAAATAAAAATAAAATGAAAAGTAATCCAAATGAAAGGCTCAGATTGCATGGAAGCAAGATCAAGGGCTACGGGTGCAAGTCAGCTTGACTGGGGGTATGTAGATCCTAGGGTTCAGATTAAAACTTGCTAAACACGCGCAATCCAATGGCTCCTATTTAATCTGAGCTAATTAATTATAATTTGTTTTAATTAATTAAAATTAGGGTTAATGAATTATCTGGACAGTCCATTTCCTAATTTAATCAAGATCCAATGGCCTACATTTAATCTGGAAACCCTAATCACCCTCAAACCCTATTCATTTTCAGATGACCGGAACAGTGCTCCGGTCATCTTCTCCGGCGAGTCCAAACACACAACTTCTTCCCTAGGCAACTACAAGACCTCTAACCTGCCCATAATCCATCCCCACACTCCAAGAAACTCAAATCAATCATCAAACACAATTTATAACACAAGAACAAGCTGAATCGAAGAAAATCAAAAACACAGGCAAAATTTCAGAAGCACATAACATGATCATTTCTTCATCATTTTCAATTCTAAAGACATCTATGTGATCCCTAGAGCATGCATTTTCATTCTATGACAAGAAATTAAAGCTTTGAGAAAAAAGTTTTTGAGTATACCTGAGCTGGTGACTGATGGGCTAAAGACGTACTCTAATATGTGTCTAGCGGTATCTTAACTGCAAGCGCACAGCCTATCGAAGTAATATTTAAGATTATCGATCCCACAAGGACTTTATGATTACTTAGTGCTAGAGGATTTACTAGTTTAGCTAAGGTGAATGGTTGTCACGTTTTTTGGTTGTTTTTAAGGATTAAAGGCGGGAATTAAATTTAAGTTTTAATAAAATAATAATAAGGCGGTCGGTATGTAATTATGTTAACTTAGGCGGGTCAATCTAACCTAGGCTTATAAAGATGGTTCACTTAATCTATTATGTAAAGGTTACCAGTTTAAATATCTTTGACTCACACTCTCGTGGTCTTATCTCAGATCTTACCCCTAAAGCCCTATGCCTGCTCTCGCTAGCCCATAAGTGTTTAGAAATAATTTTTGGAAACTTAATAAGTCTAATTCATTTTAAAGCGCTCTCGCTGTGTTTAAATTAAATGCCTAACTTTATCTATCTGGTTGAAATCTCACACTCTCGTGGTCTCGACCTAACCTATTACACTTTCCTTACTCTCGTAACAAAAAGATTGATTTTATTATAAAAAGCTACAGCCAGAATTTTAAGTTCTTAATTATTTTAAACCTAGAATTAATTTTACTGATTCAGTTGATTTTAATTACATACCACCTAAAGTGCTTAGCTACTCATGATTGTTGTACCAGACAGATGCAGAAACAGAGAAATATAAAATAAAATATGCATAACAGAAAAATAAATTCTTAACATTAATATAAATGCAATTTAAATAAAAACCTGAATAACAGATATAATGTTAGACTCTTTCTTCCACAATCTGGCAAGCTCGGAGTACGGGCCGGAATCGGAAATAAAAATACTAAAAGAATTTCTGAAGGCTTTGAAAGAAAATTGAATTATAACAATTTCCTAATGTTGGAAATTGTTATATGATTTGGTTGGGATATAAAATTAAAGCAAGAACAAATAAATGCTGAAAAGAATAAAATAAACTAGGGTGCAGAGGAAAATACGGCAGAGCTTCCGCAAGAAAAATTAAATTAAAACTCTGTAAATTGTTCTTTGAAACTAAACTATTTATAGGAAACAATTTGGGCTTGGCAGTTGGAAATGATGCATGGGCCTCGTAGATGCTGCTGAGAAAATCCAGGGAATAGTTGAAATACTTGGTCTGCGGAAGAATAGGAAAGTTGACCTCACGTAGCACACGACCAATTCTCAGCAAGTTAACCTAAATTCCCCTTGTCACGTTCGTGACAAGGGTGTCACGCTCGTCTCCCTTGTCTTACGCGCGTCACGGTCGTGAGGGACTGGTGACGACCGTGACTGCTCCTTTTAGCGTGTCACGGTCGTGACTCCTAGGTGACGGTCGTGACTGTTACAAAAAGTGCAGATTATGCAGAATTCCTCTTTTCTTCTTCTTTTCATGGTTTTTTTTTCTCATTTCACTTGTGGCTCATGATTTAGCTCCATAATTGATATACCTGCAAAATGACAAAGAAAACTCGAGGAATCGGGTGTTAAAACGACAAATGTGCGATAAAACGGCATTGAAACATAGCAATAAAACGATACTTTTTCTCGTTATCAGTGACCTGCAAATATGAGCTTTCAGAGCCTCCCTCTTGTGCAAATGGCCTCCTTTGAACCTCCTGAGGCTAATGGAATGCTTGGAATGCTTTGAAAGTGGCTGGTTTGAGAGGTCCAGTTCTGATATGGCAGAAATGAAGGTTTTGATGTGTGATGTTTCAGGCCATTTTAATGGTTGAATCTTGTTCTATGAATGATGTGTGGTTGATTGGTGAAGGAATTTTTGAAGTTTGATGGATGGATTGGGAGAATCGAAGAGAGGAAGTTTTTGGGGATTTTTGTGCAAACTGAGTGCATGTTTGCTCTGAGTTCTTGTGAGCCCTCTTTTATGATCCTTAGGCTTTGCATAAACAAATGGAATGAGTCAGAAGAGTTGTTATGCACTGTGGAATTGGTATGGTTCAATTGGCCAAAAAGTCAAATGTTGTGTACTTGAGGTATGGGCCATGGCAGAACTGATTAGAAGGCTTGAGCTGCTTCAGCTGGCTTCAAGGAGAACCCTAGGATCAGTTGTTATGAGCTGTATGGCTAGGATCAAGAGTTTGCATATGTTTTTCAATTTTGCAACTTTGTGATTTCTTGAGAAACAAGTCATGAAATCCCTTGGTTCAAAGCTCAAATATGACTTTGAGATGTTGTTTGATCATGCCATGATGTATTTGAGTGGATTAGAAGTAATATAGAGGCCTGAAATTCACTTTTGCACATTTCCCTTTTTGGCCTAAACTTGAAAATTACAAGATTTTTCCCAACTTTGACTTGCCATATCTTGAGTTCTAGGGTGAATCAAGAGAAGTTTTTGTACTTTTTGAAAATGGGAAGATCCAATCTACAACTTTCATGTATAACAAAATTTCATTTGAAACATTTTTGATCAAGAAAGAGGAGGTTGAAAATCTTTCCCAAAATGGAAAGTTTGCATTTCAAGTAATATCCATTTTTGGCAACTTTTGACTTGGCTCAAAATTCTTCAATATTGTGATCATCCAACCTCTCCTAAGACCAAATAAAGTTCATAGGATCTCAAAATGATGGAAATGAACCTTTGGAACCCTTGGTTGAGGCCTCAGATGCCCTAATCCTGACTTTTCTTGCACAACAAGTTACAGCTTGATCAGATGACTTCCTCAGTGAATTTTTGCATCAAATTTTATACACAGCATTCTTAATTCGGTTTGCAGCATTGCGGTTCTGATTCTTTAAAGGTTTGCCCGTAGGCTTCAGAACCGCACTGAATCTCTTTTTGTTGTTAGAAACAACTAAGACTTCATCTTTCTGATCTTGTTTCCGAGCTTCCTCTTCAATTCGGAGACGAGTAATCAGACTCTCGATTGAAAATTCTTTTGTTTTGTGGCGAAGTAAATTTTTGAAATCTTTCCAACCAGAGGGCAGTTTGTCAATGATAACAGCAATTTGAAATTGTTTATTGAGGGGCATACCTTCTGTAATAATTTCATGAGCAATTTTCTGAATTTCGTGGCTTTGAGCTTCCACAGACTTTTCATCCACCATCTTGTTGTTCAAATAGCGGCAGACAGCATATTTCTTCGCACCTGCTTCTTCAGTATCATATTTCCTTTGCAGAGCCTCCCAAACCTATTTAGCGGTCTTGTAGCTACTGTAGTAGTTGTATAGGTCATCAGCAAGACCGTTCAGAATGTGATTTTTGCACAAATAATCATTCTCGTGCCATAGGGCGATTTCTTTCCAGAGCTGTAAGTCATCTGCTGCATCCTTAGCTTTTGCAGCATCTGATTCAGGCGTTTATGAAGTCCCGTCTGATTCTGCAAGTGACTTACCATTAGGTAGTTCAGCAGATCCAGAAAGGACAACTGGGATATCCTCAGTCAGAACGTGGGCAACCTTTTTCAATGTTAAGAAAAATTTCATCTTAGCCTGCCAACGTTTGAAATTGGATCCCTCAAACTTAAACGGTTTGTCAGAAACAGAAGCGACCGCAGTAGTATCGATAATTTCCTCAGTTGCTATGGCAGTTATGAAAACGTCTTAAAATTGTTACTTTCGGTTTTGAAAAATTCAAAATGGCACAGAGAAATTATCGGGACGATTCGCGTACTAGGTCGCTTTCTTTAAGACGTTTCGTTGTACTGCCAAAAGTATACAATGCAGTCGAATTTACAACGACGTCTCCAGGATAAAACAGCCCGTCGAAATACGATTTATCAGTTGCAGGCTGATAAATCGATCTAGAAATTACACCTTTAGATGGTTATGAAATCAGTCGTAGTATCTGGTTAAAAAGGCAGTCAAGAAAAAGAAAAATAATTTAGATGAAGAGAGCAAAGAGAGAAGGAGAGAAATCAATATTTCGGTGCAACCACAAATGAAGTGCAAATCTGTATTTATAGGCAGCGAATTCAAGTGGGTGGAGCAGATCGTGGAGAGAAACGTGGGAGAGTGGATCGGCCCTTGGCAATTTGGAATTAATTAATATTCTACTAAATAATTAAATAAAATTATTTAATTTCTACCAAATTTATTAATTAATTATTGTTAAATTCGGGTTCAAAAAATTAATTCATTTAGACCGAACCGAACCGGCCGGCCGGACGGCGCGCATGTTTAGATGCTCATGGGTGTGTCCTCACTCCTTTTACAAAATTCGGTGCCCCTTGGGGCCCAATCCCAATTGTTCATGTTGGATTATATAAACACTACTAATATTTGTATTCCCTCCTATGTGGGACTAAAATGAATCTTTTCGAATTCATTTCCATATTAGTTCTACTTTGTGTGCATTTATTGTCCATTTAATGTCAATAAATCATTTCAACTCCTATTCCAAATTAACATCATTCCAACAGTTTAGATTTTAAAATATAGTAAAAACATATTTTATTTTAGTGTTGAATTGATAAAAATAAAGGAGTAGGATTTGGTATCATGATATATTGATATCAATTAATCATATATATATATATATATATATATATATATATATATATATATATATATATATATATATATATATATATATATATATATATATATATATATATATATATATATATATATATAAAGTTTAAGGGAGATGTAATGACAATATATAAAAATTGTAAAAAGATTTTATACTATCATCCAATCCAATGTGAGTGAATACATATGAATTTTACTTAACAACATTTACAATAAGTTGCACTATGGTAAATGTTAAAAAAAAAAATTAAAAAAAAATTTTTTTTAATTAAAATAGAATTTATTTTATCAAACTCGTGATGGATTGGAATGGATACCACAAAAATGTTTGTAACACATATTTCTTCCTAAAAAAATATAATAAATATTTAGATTTCTTCCTAAAAACTAATTAATGAAGTTGAGTTGAAAATCTTGATCCAACTTAAATAACGAGTTAAATAGATCAAAAACTTTAATCAACTTCACTAGTTAGTTTGTCCCCTATCTATATAAAATAGATAACACATTCCCCTCCAGAAGGTTTATGCAACCTGCACACCAATACATACCTAACTATTATACTATAGAAAATGATAGCTATGCACACCTTGACAGATGAGGTTCAATTCATTTAGACATGTAACATCGAGGCTGTATATTTATTCAAGTGGATTAATTATTGTAACTATGTCATTATCGTAGTTGAGACTAAAAGTGACGGAAACTCTTTTTTTTTTAAGTGGGTTGTACTTTAATATAATTTAGCTTTGTGTACCAAAGACTCATCAAATGAAACTTAAAAAATAAATAACTATTATTATATTTATTTGCATTTGCTTGCACAATATGAAGTTATGAACGTTAACCGTTCAATTACAGCAATTGCATGGCCTTTGCGAAGCGTCCATTTCAGAATTATCATTTTGGATTAAGCGGCAACTAAGGCAGATAAAAATGTTTTAGAATTTGTTTTACTTTTCATGGAGGATTTGCATCGGTTAATGCCGCACTTAGTAAACTCCACCCAAGAAAATATCACTAATACAACAAAAAACATCATGTAGCTACGCTATGCACATTCATATGCATACTTTCACCAAGTTAACAAAATTGAGGTGTTATATTTACATACATAAATTTTGGAACATTTCTTAATACATCTCGTTGGTTTCTATGCCACCTTCTAAATTTCTTTTTATATCTCCAGTTTTCGAATAGTATATATATATATATATATATATATATATATATATATATATATATATATATATATATATATATATATATATATATATATATATATATATATATATATATATATATATATATATATATATATATATATATATATATATATATATATATATATATATATATATATATATAATCCGGAAAAAATACAACACAAAATTGTAAAAACAAAAATAATAATAATAATAATAATGATAATAATGATAATAGAATATATCTAACAATAAAAATAATAAGGATCTTGTCCATGGCAAGTCTGTCACCAGAGCCCTCGGGGAGGTGATCGTCCGCAATGGCATCCCGCAATATATTCTCTATCTCATGGCAGCGAGGTAGGAGATCCTACGCATGGTCCTGCTGAGACTATTGTTCCTCCAAATATCTCCTGATGAGCAGGTCTGTGCGGCGATCCCTCAGTAGTGGGGTGTAAGACTCTATAGAACCAGGAGATGTACTCTGCAACAACGCTCCAGTATCTAGGGGTCATGGTCGTCCAAGCCTCTTCCAGTACCAAGTGGTTCTGGAAGTTAGCATATCTCTCACATATCTCCCTACAGACGCATCAAATGATGCCTCATCAAACAGGCACATCACTCAGTGCTCGACATAGGCGTCATAAACAATATCACTACGCCAAAAATGTTTTTTAACAGCGCATCTTAGACAGCGCTTTTAAGAGAAAGCGCCGTCTAAGGTTAAAATTAAAATAAAACACGGAAAATGTTCCAAAAAAATAATGAAAGCGCTGTCTAAGACCCCCCCCCCCCCCCTAGACAGCGCTTATAGAAAGCGCTTTTAAATATTCACCTTAGTCAGCGCTTTTGATAAAGCGTTGTTTAAAGTTTTTAAATTTAAAAAAAAATAAAACCATAAGCGCTGTCTAAGGGGGGGGGGGGTTTAGAAAGCGCTTTTGGAAAGCGCTGTCTAAGGCATACCTTAGAAAGCGCTTTTCCCAAAAGCGCTGTCTAAGGTCTTATTAAAATTAAATTTCAGACTTCTATTTTCGTTCTCTGTTCTTTTTGTTTTCCCTCCTGCGAACTCCAGCGAACCCTAACAGCGAAAGCGAAATCGCATACATCGTTTCAGTCATTGAAAGTGTTTGAATCGTTCATTCTTCATTGTGGTATGTTCTTCATTTCTTCACTTTTCATTCATTCGGTTTCAGTTCTTCATTCATTCATTCATTCGCGGTTTCAGTTCTTCATTTCTTCAGTTCTTCGTTTTCAGGCATTGCAAGTGTTTGAAGAATCGTTCATTTCTGAAAGTGTTTGAAGAATCGTTCATTACGGTATGTGTTTCAGTTTTGATGTTTTTAGGGAAATATCAGTTTTGATGTTTTTAGGGAAAATCAGTATTTTTCATGCTATGTTTTTGGTTTAAGTTTTGATGTTTTTGGTTTACACAGTGGTTTTCTCATTATCAACATCACAGTTACAATTACCAAACATTTTTGTTTCTATGAGAGTTGTTGGTGTCTTGAGTCTTGTTTGATGTTCTTAGGAATGGAGTGAAGGTGGCATGATAAAGTGAACATGTAGATTAGTATTATTAAGACTAATTAAATTGAATTGTGTAGCTAGGTTCACGTGATGAGTTTGGTTTAAGATGTATGATATATATATAGGTGATGAGTTTGGTTTAAGATGAGTTTGGTTTAAGATTAGGCCAATATGTGAAAGTAGGTTTTCGTGAGAAAATATGGATGATATATATATATATATATATATATATATATATATATATATATATATATATATATATATATATATATATATATATATATATATATATATTAAAGTAGTTCCTCATGGATGGAAGGGAATGAGAAATGCTTCAATTTGGTGGAAAGATTTCATTAATTTAGTTTTTCTTTGAATTGATGAAAAGATTCGAGTGAGATAATATGAGATGGAAAATAGTGATATTTTATTGTTTACTTTAGTTATGAAAATGATACTACCTTAGTTATGTATTTTCGTCTGGATTGATTGTTTACTTTAATAAGTAGGAAAACCATGGATAAAACATGGATCTGTGCCGATCGAATGACCAAAGAGTACGAGAGTGGGGTTGCGGAATTCGTTAAGTATGTTGTTCAACACGCTGAAAACCCCAGACGAATGCATTGTCCTTGCTTGCGTTGTTGTTATATTGGTAAGGTTGACGCACATGGATTGAAATCGCATTTGCTGAGGCATGGAATTGATCAAAGTTATCAGTGTTGGATATTTCATGGTGAGAAAATTAACGAGAATGTTGAATCGAGTGGAAAAAGTAATACGACCTATGCTTCATACGACAAAGACACGGAAACATATGATTGTGATCGAGTTGAAGAGATTGTAGAAGCACTGGAAGAAGATCTTCATGATTGTCCTGAAATGTTTGAGAGGATGGTAAGCGATGCAGAGAAACCGTTGTACAAAGGTTGCACTAAATTCTCAAGACTTTCTGCGGTATTAAAGTTGTACAACTTAAAGGCGGGCAATGGATGGTCGGATAAAAGTTTCACAGAGTTGTTGGCCCTTATGAGAGAAATGCTACCGGATGATAATGTTCTTCCTAATCGAACCTATGAGGCAAAAAAAATGTTGTGCTCTATTGGCATGAGCTATGATAAGATACATGCTTGTCCTAACGATTGCATTTTGTTTCGTAATGAATATGCAATGTTAACTGAGTGCCCTAAATGCGGTTTGTCTCGATATAAGAAAAGATTATCTCCCGCAAAAGTCTTATGGTATTTTCCGATAATTCCGAGATTTAGGCGCATGTTTCGTAGTGAAACCGATGCAAGACATCTTACTTGGCATGCAGATGAAAGAATTACTGATGGAAAGTATCGGCATCCGGCTGATTCACCACAGTGGTCGAAGATTGATAATGATTATCCTGAGTTTGGATCAGAAGCAAGAAACCTTCGATTGGCATTATCTACTGATGGAATGAACCCACATGGTCTTCAAAGTATTTCACATACCACATGGCCTGTGATTCTTATGATTTATAACCTACCTCCGTGGCTATGTATGAAGCGTAAGTACATGATGTTATCTATGTTAATCTCTGGGCCTAAACAACCAGGTAATGACATAGACGTATACTTGACACCTCTGATCGAAGATTTAAAGATTTTGTGGGAGAACGGTGTGGAGGTTTATGATGGATATAGGAAAGAAAGTTTCAATTTGAGGGCGATGTTGTTTGGCACAATTAATGATTTTCCAGCATACGGGAATCTATCTGGGTATAGCATTAAAGGTCAACGTGCGTGTCCTGTTTGTGAAGACGGAACCGATACGATTCGATTGGAACTTTGCCAGAAGAATGTGTTTCTCGGTCATCGTAGATTCTTACATTCTAAACATCACTACCGTGGGTGGAGAAAAGCATTCAATGGAGACACCGAACATCGTAGAGCTCCACCCGCATTGTCAGGTGAACAAGTTTTTGAAAAGGTGAAAGATGTGCGTACTGAGTTTGGCAAGCCTTTTGCACATAAGATTGTGAAAGGTGGGTGGAAGAAAAGGTCGATATTTTTTGAATTTCCATATTGGAAGTCTTTGTACGTGAGACATTTTCTCGATGTTATGCATATTGAAAAAAACGTATTTGAAAGTGTTATCGGTACATTACTCAATATAAAAGGCAAGTCTAAGGATGGCCTTAAAGCAAGGGAGGACATGTTAAAAATGGGAATGAGAACTGAATTAGCACCCGTGAAGAAAGGAAGACGAACATATCTACCACCTGCTGCTTTTACTTTATCTAGAAAGGAGGAAAAAAAATTGTGTAAGTCTCTGAGTGAAGTTAAGGTTCCAGAAGGATACTCATCTGATATCAGAAGACTTGTTTCTATGAAAGACCTCAAGTTGAAGAATTTGAAGACACATGATTGCCATGTTATAATGGAACATTTTCTACCGATAGGTATACATTCTATTTTGCCAGAAAAAGTTAGAAGTTCCATAACTAAATTGTGTTTTTTCTTTAGGTCAATTTGTAGTAAGGTGATCGATCCCGAGATCTTACCAACACTACAAAAAGAGATTGTAATTACCTTGTGTGAGCTTGAAATGTATTTTCCTCCGTCTTTTTTTGACATAATGGTTCATTTAGTTGTTCATCTTGTGAAAGAGACACAGTTGTGTGGACCAGCTTATATGAGATGGATGTACCCTGCTGAACGGTATATGAAAATATTAAAAGGGTACGTGAAATCCCGAAGTCGACCAGAGGGTTGTATTGTTGAACGATACATTGTTGAAGAAGCTGTTGAGTTTTGTACTGAATATTTGTCTAACGTTCAATCGATTGGACTCCCCAGAGCTCAGATTTTCGACAAAATGGAAGGTAAAAAATTAATTGGGAATAAAATTGTGACAATATCAAGGGATGAACGAGATCAAGTTCATTTGTATGTTCTGCACAATAATAATGAGGTTGAGCCATATGTTGAAATGCACAAGGATGTACTCCGAAGGTTAAATCCGAACAGAAATGAAAATTGGATAGTTATAGAGCACAATCAAAGTTTCATACAATGGTTGAAGGATCATATTTATTTGAAGCGCTCTTCAGATCCTTCTTCGGCAACAGAAAGGTTGAGATGTTTGGCATATGGTCCAAGTTTGCATGTGTTTTCTCATAGCGCATATTCAATTAATGGATACACATTTTATACCAAAGAATAAGATGATAAGAGTACTATGAAAAATAGTGGTGTCACCGTGCTAGCTGAAGCAATGCATATATCAAGTATGAAGGACTTAAACCCCAAATATGCAAATTTGTCATATTTTGGAGTTATTGAGCACATTTGGGTGTTTGATTACGAGAAGTTTCAGATTCCCATCTTTGGTTGCAAGTGGGTGAATAGTAGTGGCATACGAATGGATAAGTCTGGATTTTTGCAAGTTGATCTTACTAGGGTGGGGTACAAAGATGAACCTTTTATTCTAGCATCTCAAGCTAAACAAGTGTTCTATGTGAATGACCCGAAGAGTACAAAATGGTCTATAGTGCTTTTCTCTAACAAAGTGACTGATGATAGCGGTGTCGATCAATGTGATATTGATGTTGAGAATGAGTCATGCATTAGACGGAATGAGTTGAATAGAAATGATGAAGTTGAGGATCTTATACCGGATGAGTCATATATAAGAAACGATCATAATGAGGGAATTTGGATCAATTCATCCGTACGCATTGCTAAGAAACAAGTGATTAATATTCCAACAAAGAAAAGAAAGAGATGTTAGTGACTTAGGTAAATTATCCATGGTTTCTTTATTTATTTTTTTCAATTGTTTTGATTATAAGTTATATGTGATAATGCATGATTTCATTATATTTTTGTTTTCAATTGCTTTGATTATAAGTTATATCTGATAATGCATGATTTCTTTATTTTTTTTGTTTTCAATTGCTTTGATTATAAGTTATATCTGATAATGCATGATTTCGTTATATTTTTGTTTTCAACTGCTTTGATTATAAGTTATATCTGGTAATGCCTGATTTCTTTATTTTTTTGTTTTCAATTGCTTTGATTATAAGTTATATTTGATATTTGATGGTTTCCTTGGTTTATTACAAGTTAGACATGGCTGATGACCAACATGAGGAAGTTAGTAAAAAAGTATCCGCGGAAGAAGAAATTCGAAGAGGCATCACAGTAATGAGAAGGGTGGTCCAAGGAAGATCTCGAGGCATCATACTAGATGTCTATTGGAGCAACCAGGGACAGCTTATAGAACCTAATGGGCATACCTTAACTAGTTTTATCGGTGCACTAGTAAGGAATGAAATTCCCATTACATGTGATGATTGGAGAAACAAAGAGCTGAATGAGTCCAAAGAAAAAATTTGGAGTGAGATAAAGGTACAATCATTTGGCCCTTAATTATCCTGAGTTTTCAATTATGTTTTTTCAAGGATCGATACTAACTATCAATCTGTATGTTTTTCTTAGCGATGTTTTAACATCGAAGAAGAAAGAAGAGGTTTTTGTATGAAATTGGCCGGAAAGCTTCTAAGAGGGTTTCAGACATTTTTATCATCCAAGTTCCTTAAGGATGCGGATGGTAATTTTGTGGATGCGGAGCTTCCTAAAAAATATGAAAGTTTGATATCGGCTGAAGAATGGGAAGCTTTCAAATCCAAAAGACAAGACCCGGTTTTTCAAAGAATAAGTGCTACAAATCGGGAAAGAGCATCAAGTCCCGCATATTCGTACCGAAAAGGACGTGTCGGATATGGACGCTTAGAACAATCCATGGTAAGTATTTATAAATTGCGATAACAAATTTGTTCATCATATATTAGTTTTATCTGATCAAATTGTATGACTTAATGTGTAGCTGCAGAAGGAGGAAAGTTCAGAAACATCTCTTCCTGCACATGTTTTGTGGAAGGAAGCCCGTGTGGGCAAATCTGGAGTTCCTCAAGAAGAAGTTTTACACGTATACCAGAAATGTGTAAGTATAACATTTTTTCATTAATTGAATAACATTTTTATACACAAATATTTGACAAGTATACGGTATTCATCTGATTTTTCAGGAGGAGCTATCTCAGTCTTTATCTCCCGATGATTCTAGGAGCATACTTAGTCGGGCATTAGATGTCCCTGAGTATTCTGGTCGGGTGAGGGGTAAGGGATTTGGAGTCACTCTGACTTCCCTGAGTATTAAAAAAGCAAAGGCTCCTAGTAATCGGGAGCTTCATGCAAGAATGGAAGCCATGCAAGCTGAGCTTGATGCATTGAGGAGAGAAAGAGAGGCTAGCGCCTCAACAGTATACAGAGATGCTTCAGACAAAGACAGTATCAACTGTACCTTTCAGCCGAACATTCCAGAGGTAATTACATATAATTGTCTTAAATTGAACTATTTGCTTAAATTATGTATTTGACATATATACACATTAACGATTTCTTGTTATTATTGGTTTTAGGGCATTTCCCATTGTCAGTTGTATTTGTCGTCACCATACTATCGGATGGTTGGCAAGGGAAAAGTGCATAACGTTAGCGGAGTATTACTCCACACTAGAGAGCTCCCTGCTGGATGTTTGAATGTATCAGTTGATATTGCAGTTGAGCCGAATGCAGCATTACCATATCCTAGCGATGATTCGGATGCAACAACGGTGCACGAAGCAGTAGGTTCGTTTGTTGCATGGCCGACAAACCTCATATGCGTAGGATATGAGGTATGCTTAAAACTTATGTTAACTTCCTTGGTATATTCAAAGTTTAAAATTTATGCTTAAAATTTTACTTACATATTTTCCTTGGTTATGTTAAATAGACTCCCACAAAATCCAAATCAAAAGATAATGCGATTCCACGGCATACCGAGTCCACGGTTTCAAGAAAAGAGGTAATATACAATTATATGACATATATTCATGGAAGTTGTTACATTCTTAATTTGATCTAACTATTTATATGACATGTAGCTTCAAGAAAATGAGGTTAGCAATGCCTCCGCACAACAAAAAAAGGAGGTTAGCAACGCCTCCGCACGGGTAAAAAGTTCTGGTGCTAAGAAGACCGTAGCTAGGAAAAAATCTACCACCAAGTATAGGTCGTGCCTCAGGACATTTCTAGAGATGACCGATATACCGACCGGAGGTGTTCGGACTGTACATATGGAGGTAGGGATTTTCGGCTTTGATTACGACCAAATGATTGGTAATGAGGACTTCATGCAAGTTTTTGGTCGTGAAGAAATCGGCGTCACCGTTGTCAATACATATGTTAGGTAAATCCGGACTACTTTGTTTTATTAATTAAACAACTTATGTTAATGATGTTTACTTTATGTTAATGATGTTTTTATATTAGGTATTTGTATGACAAATTGATGCGCCCCAATGGTTTGGACGTGTCATTCGGATTCTTAGCACCCGCGACCGTCAACTATGGTTTAATCTTAAGTAGACCGGATACCGTGACGGAGTACGTTCTTCGGATCCTCATGGACAATAAAGATGCGGAGAAGTTGTTTTTTATACCGTTTAATACCGGGTTAGCATTTCATTCTAAATTCATCTATTATAATTATTTTCCAAGTTACCATCTAACATTTGCCTAATCATTACAGTGGACATTGGTTGTTGCTCGCAATCAATGCTATCCGAGAAATTGTGTATTATCTTGACTCGTTAGGAAATGATTGGACAACATACCCGGATATGAAGGTCCTAATTGACACGTAAGTGAGAATGTTCAAAAATTTTCTTAGTTTATGTGAATTGTTCTAATTGCTTCATTTTTATTTTATTAGCGTCCTACAAGCTTTTCGGGCCCAACGAGTTATCCAAACCTCAAGGAGGGGCGCCAACTCCATTACATGGATTAAAGTGGCGGTATATTTTTAATTACCACGTTTTTTATTATATTAGTGATGACACTTGATAAAACTTAGGATTTATAATCCATATTTTTTTTTCATATGTAGTGTCCTCGTCAACGTAATCAAATAGATTGCGGGTATTTCATGTTGAGGTTTATGCGAGATACTCTTGTTTTGGGCCGATTAAAGATTCCCACCGATGTATGTATTTCTAACTTATGAGTTATTTTTATATTTACACATATCTCATATAATTAAATAGTTGGAATTAATTCAAAATATGTTATATTATTATGTAGTACTTTGATGAATTCAAGTGTGCATCTTATACAAAGGATCAAGTGGACGAAATCAAAGAGGAGTGGTGTCAATTCATGATAGAGCTCAAAGTTTGTTCATAAATTTGTGTAATTAATATGTACATTTGTAGTATATGTAATGACTTGTAAATGTGTACATAAATTTGTATATATTTTGATACATTTAAGGCAAAATTGGTTTGAATTGGTATATATATATAATTGTTAGCCAAAAATTGTGATAATTGGTATATATATAATTTGTATGTAATGATTTGCATATATAAAATGTGATAATTTTCTGCCAAAATCTGGTTGAAAACAGGTAGAAATTCTGGTTTATAAACCTGGAAAAAATGTGGTTTCAAACAAAACCTTCAAAAAATTTCGTATACCTTAGACAGCGCTTTTGTAAAAAGCGCTGTCTAAGGGGGGGATTAGAAAGCGCTTTAGGCAAAAGCGTTGTCTAAGGGGGGCTTAGACAGCGCTTTTTGAAAAGCGCTGTCTAAGGTATACCTAAAAAAATTAAAATAGGAGGGGCTTAGAAAGCGCTTTTGGCCAAAGCGTTGTCTAAGGGGGGGGGGCTTAGACAGCGCTTTTCAAAAGCGCTGTCTAAGGTATACCTAAAAAATTTAAAATAAGAGGGTCTTATAAAGCGCTTTTGGCCAAAGCGCTGTCTAAGGGTGGGGGCTTAGACAGCGCTTTTAAGATTTAAAAAAGCGCTGTCTAAACCTTTAGCAGCGGAGGTTTAGACAGCGCTTTAAAGCGCTGTCTAAGGCTAAAAAAAACGCTGTCTAAGGTCTTGTTTGTTGTAGTGTATCCTCAGCAGCCATCTGATCAAGATAAACTATATATAAATCGGATGACTGGTTCCCTCTGAGCAAGACAAAGGCAACAACATGCGGCATCTCCTCAGTGTACTCCAAGACACTCCCCAACCAGTAATCTTAGGGAAGTGATGTAATCTCCATGTCTGAAATGGGAAACATAACATCAGTGTTAAACATTATAATGAGTATAGAAATAAAAGAAATGAAAAGAAAAAAAAAAGACTTAGAATATAAGATTGTTACCACATATAACGTGCAATTGCCTGCCTCCGAGACGAAGAAGCAACGATTGTGGTGGGAGTGGCCTGTGACGTGGAAGGTTGTGTTGTAGGATGTCCCTCAGCTGTGGTGGGAGTGGTATGTGATGTGGAAGGTGTAAGATGTCCCTCAACTGTAGGGGCCGCAAGGACATCCTTTGTGCCAGATGTCTTGGCTCTAGCTTGTGTCCGCTCACGTCGAACGGATGCATGTTTCACTGGTCGACCGTGTATCATATGATCCTCTCTATCAACCATGTATTCTGTAAAGCATAATAAATAAACTAGAATTATATAAATATAATAAATAAAAAAAGAAAAAACCAAAAAGAAAAAAAAAACCAAGTTGTTTTCGGATGTGGACATTCGAAAGTACTCAGAATTTATAATGTATTTTTCTCAGATGTGCACATCAGGAAGAAACCAATGTTGGAAACTTCCGGATCTACACATCCAGTACGTATTTTCAGTTTGAAAAACGCAGCCATGGTTGTTGTACCATAGAGAAGGGCATTTTAATGCCCAGATCGTTCGTTTCAAGTAGCAAACAATACCTACATTGTCTCTAAACTATGTTTTTCATACAACCTAACAATTTCTACACTTAAATGGCTACTCTAAATCGATTACTCATAAATAACTCTGAAACTCTAAAATTCGAAAACTTACCATTTAAACTAAGATACAGAGGTTGTGGAGTGTATTGATCGTTGTAGAAGTTGTTTTGCGCCAAACACGAGTGAAAAATGTCGAGATTTGAGGAAATGAGAAATTGAGAGTTTGAGGGATTTTGAGAGAGTTGGAATGTGAAAAGTGAGGGGGGAAGCTCTGGCGCAAATTATTATAAGAAATACTTCTGGATGTGCACATTTGAACGTCTTCCTGATATGTACATCCGGAATAAATCAATATTTTTATAAAAAAGTGATGTGTCCTGATGTGCACATCCAGAAATAGGGGGTAAAAAACTAATTTCACGCGGTATCTAAGTAACTCATGGGGTGCATTAAGAAATCCTCAAAATTTGGATTGTATGTATCTGATAGCCTGGTCATGAAGAGAGTCTCACATTGAGTTGTCAACAATCACACCAATTTGTAACCTCAAATATATGAGTTATTTTACTTGAATGAGGTATAATCTTCATTTTAGCAACAAAACAAGTCACTACAAATCATTTGGGACAAGAAAACATTTTTCAAAAGATGTCAGGTCTCGCTAAGTGGGCATCGCGCTCGCTAACCGAGTTGGTATCGGGTTGCGGGATTCTCAAAATTTCATTTGCTCGTTAAGCGAGATGGCGATTTTGGACCAAAAAAAACCCTACGATCTCAACACGACTCAGTTGCGACAAAATCCCTCAAAAATCATCATTTGACAGTAGAAAAATACAGATTTCAATTCTACATTCTACTATCATCATATAATCATCGACTACATCATCTAACAACAATAATTCGTCAAATTCTTCCAATAATCTTCCTAACCCTAAGGTTTCCCTCAAAATCCCCTTTCTCATAAGACATATCCCTACATTATAGATATCGAATAGAAATTACTCCCCATACCATAGCCAATTGAGCTCTTCGATCGCTTCTTGAACAATTCTCAACCTTAGCCTCCTTGTTCTTCAGAGCAACTTCCTCAATCTTCACAAAATACGCGTTATGAGAAAACTCTCTCTATTCCTTTCTTATAACCTTCTCAAATGACAATACTACCCCTAAGACATCCGACTCTTTATTTTATTTTTAACAATAATATTTAAATAATATTCAATAATTATTCTAATATAACTATTTAAATAAAACAATTTCACTACAACACCACAAAATACCACCAAATTGTCAAATTATCATAATAAAATTAAATAAATAATTAAATTATGAAATTGGGGTATTACACACTCATGCATGTGCGCACACACATACACACATACATGCGCACACACAAAATTAATTTTCAAACTCTTTGATAAACTTAAAAACCTTTTTTACTAAAGCATAATATATGATGGTGTATTAATAATCAATTACGAAATGTTTTTCTCCCTCTAATCGATTATTGATTGAGCATAGTCTATACGGATCACATCTGAGCAAACATTTCCTCAAATGCCTTTGCATAATCGATTACATCATTTCCATAATCGATTATGAGCCAGTTTTTTGCTTTTTCCAAAGCTTCTTCTGTTATGAATCTTATTAATTGTTCTATTATAAAGAAGTATTGTGCTAATATGAAAACACACAAACAATCTAAAAAAAATTATTTTCTTCTTTTCTCACTCTATTTTCATAATTTTCATAAACTTTAGAAATATTTTGAGTGTTGAGAGAGAAATCATTATTTAGTAACCTGTATAACGAATGATGTCATTCTTATCTATATTATAAAATCAAGTGTTGTTCTCTAAAATATTATATTTGAAAAATGTTGATGTCATATAAAAAAGCATTTTGTAGAAATATATTTATATTTAAAGAACTGTTTGGTTGAGCTGTGCATATTCTTACCTGACCATAATATTAGATCCTGCTAAATATTAAACCTTATAAGATAAATAATGAATGGTTTGGAATCGTTCAATATAAAAATATATTTATAAAATATAAAATTTTGACATAATAATTACTTTACAAATATATTTGGAATAAACTACCTAGTTCTAATTTAACATAAGGGGGAGTGCAATTGTTATGTTATAGAATATAAACTACTTTTAAAGTTTTAATCACATTAAAATAATTTTTAACATACATTGATATAATAAAATAAGTCACACTCAATAAATATAATAAAATATATATTGTTAAATGCGAAATCCTAAAGGGAGTATGTGACGAATTAAATAAAATAGAACCTTATGTGCCCACAAATTAATGGCACAGGACCAATGGTTTGGCCAAGTTCTATGATATCTTTGTCCCATTTTTTTTCTAGTTAATGGTCAAACTTGACATGTGGTTTTGCTAGTTAGGATGAATTCTTAAAGCCATTGTGTTTTGTATACACTTACAACTCTTTTACACAATTTTTTAATTAGTTAAGATTTAAATTAGTCTCACTAAATCAAGTAAATTCTGCATAAATTTAGTAAAATCAATTTAAACTTTTGCTGAGTAGAGTAAAAAGAGTGTATCATAAGCATAATTTCTTCAATACACAAACACAATAAAAATAAAAGTAAATGTTCTAGACTGGGCCGATGCAATCCATGTCGGGCAGAGGTCCAATCTGTCGGGCATATGCCCACAGCCTGATCCAAAGGACTCTTATTCTGGACTGGACCAACATAGCACGTGTCGGAGAGGCCCAGTACGTCGGGCAGGCCCATGACCTACCGCATGGGGACGTGGGGAAAGTGTCTCCCCCACGTGCTTCATTCAGTCAACTGCCCCGTTATTTTTTCCTAGTATTACGGGACAGTTGGACCAAGGACAAGACCACACGCTAGGTCTTATCTGCTCCTACGCAATCCTTGACAGTTCTTCCTTGGATAATCCAGTCCATGAGAAGAATTTTGACCCAACGTGGGGGCACACTATAAATACCCTCTATTACTAAAGGGTCAAACATTCTATTCTATTCTACTCTTACCTATTATGTACTTGTACTTCGTATACATTTTCTCACTTTGGCATCGAAGTATCTTGCAGGTACACCCCCCAGTTCACCACCGTAGTTGTTCATCCCTAGAAGGTTCCTCCTGGTAAGGACAAATCAGTGGCGCCATTTGTGGGAACATAAAGGTTTTCTCCGTCTTTTGAAACAGAAGACAAAAACTTCACCTCGTCTCTCCAACCATCCAGCATGACCAGGGAGCACAGCGACAACCGCGTCCATGACCTCGTCGACTACACCACCGGTGGGGACGAAGACCAACCTATCACCCATGAGTCTGACATAAGAGACTGACAACCGACCAACCCCTTTCCTGAACCAGAGGCCAATAACGCTCCTCAGCCTCAACTTACGGCTTCCTTACAACCCATCCTGATACCAGTCGAAGGAGATGTCACGATCACAGTCATGGTGAACGAGCATAACCAGAGGAACCTCATGCTATTTCAATAGCATGAGAGAATCATTGCACTAGAGACGGAGCGTCGTGCCGACTCTCCTCGACCGAGGCCCCTCCAATCACGCAGTCCCACACCCCGCAGGCGCGGGCGTGGACCTCAGCTGGAGAGACCTCAGCCAGAAGCCACCAAGAAACGTGGGTGCTCCCCTCCTCGCCAGGGATGACGCTCCCCTGAGCCCAAGAAGAACAAAGCCAGAGGGCTCCCCGAGTAGCCCAACGGCCAGCCAAGGATATCTCATCGTCGAGACCAAATCCCCAGGAATGAAGACTACTCACCCCTGAGGAGCGACGAGGACAACCCTCAGTTTCCACTTTCTTAGGCCATCATGGAGAATCCACTCCCGGCGGGCATGGAGAAGCCCCTCACTTTGCGACGTACGATGGGACAACCGACCTCGATGATCACGTCGACAACATCAACGCCATGCCAGACTACCGCAACGACATCGGGGGAAATGTCAAATGTAGGTTGTTCTCCATGAAACATAAAAAGGGAGCCATATCATGGTACAAAACTATGGCCCACGAATCCATCATGTCCTGGAAAAGCATGAGATCTGCGTTCACGAGGCACATCACGACCTCTAGAAACCACCCTAAAACAAAGGCTACGCTTGAAGCCATTATACAGGGGGAAAATAAAACATTACGCTCGTACATCGAGCGACTCAACCAAGAGGCCGTCGAGGTGGATACAACCGACTATATGAAGAAGTACCTCCTCGAGAAGGGACTCCTCCACGGCAGCAAGCTCAACCAGGCAGTAGAGATCGAGCCTCCATGCACCCTCGACGAACTCTTGCACAAAGCCCAAGCGTACATCAGGTACGGAGAGAAACAAGTCGCCCACGGTGTCAGGAGAAATCGCAGTCAAGACGATACCAAAAACTCTAAACGTGGGGACTATACTGCTCTTCGCTGCACCGGAGAAAAGCGGAGAGATGACAAGCCTCGCGAAGTTCGCGAAGGAAGAGGGCCAGTTGGGCGCTTCTCCGAATACACATTGCTGACCGCTCCCTACAAGCGCATCCTCGCCGAATGCATCAATTCGAAATTCAAATAGGGTAGGGTAAGGTTCCCCAAACCCCACACCGACAAATCCAAGTATTGTCGCTTCTGCAAAAGCCACGAGCACATGACCGAAGATTGTGTTCATTTAAAAGACACAATTGAGATAATGATTAAGGAAGGCCACCTCAAGATGTACACCAAGAGGAACGATACACCCCGACACGAGGACCAAGGTTCAAAGAGAAGATGTGAGGACACCCCGTCTGACGACTCTCCTTTTCATATAGCCCTTTGTGTATCCCATCCCTGACATCCACACAAAAGGATACCTCACTGCTCACAGCCCTTGCAAAAAATTCCCAATAGCCTTAGTAATATTCAGGGCAGGGTGAACAATGAGAACGTCGCGATTTCTATGAAACAAAATTTTGACGAGCTCCTACTGACCGCATCCGACCAACTGGAAACATTGACCAAGTCTCGGGGGAAAATTCAACCCCATTTCCTAATTCCTCGAGGAACTCCTTGGCGGATCACCTAACTCGAGCATTCCCCTGCTGATAAGGGAAAAAATGGCACACTTCGATGTTCGTCGCATTCTGGTCGACCAAGGAAGCTTTGTGGATATCATGTACGCCCAATTGTTCAAAACCCTCAAGCTCGACAAAACAAAAATGTCCCCGTATGTCGGATCCTACCTTCAGGGATTCAACGGGGATACCACGAGGCTGTGGGGATACGTAGAGCTACTCGTTCGGTTCGGAGAAAACAAGATGGCCAGAGAAATCAAAGTCCAATTCTTGGTGATTGAGTGACATTCCCTGTACAATTACATTCTTGGCCGACCAACCCTGGCAAAGCTGGCTGCATTGCCCTCGACGGTCCACTTGAAGATGAAATACTACACCAAGCTGGGCCGCATAGTCACAGTGCACGGGGATATAGAGGCAGCTAGAAGATGCTTCGATGCAGCAGTCAAAGGACAAGTTGTGATCAACACCTCTAAAGGCAACAAGAAGCCCCAGGTCAAGGAGCAGTGACCTTCTCCATGAATCAATTCCATTGACCTCGACAGTCGTCTCGGCGAAGATGACACTGAAGACTAGGCCCCCACCAACGGACAAGCTCTAGCCCACCCAGTACGCCTGATCCCCGACGGCAAATTCGAGCTCGTCCCTCTAGGAGATGACCCCGACAGACGTGTGAAGATTGACACCAGTCTACCGTTGACAACAAAGGAACAACTCGCAACCTGCCTCAGAGAGAACGCAAACTTGTTCGCATGGAGCGCTATTGAGATGTCCGGTCTTGACCCCAAGGTCGCTTGCCATCAATTAGCCATAGATCCAGCCATTAGGGTCGTAGCACAACATAGGCGCAAGCATTCTCCCAAGAAAGCAGAGGTTGTCGAACAGGCTGTAAAAGACATCTTGGAGGAAAATTTTATTTCTGAAGCCCAGTACACAACCTGGATTTCTAATGTAGTCCTTGTTAAGAAAAATAATGGAAAATGGTGAATGTGCATTGATTATACCGATCTTAATAGGGCATATACCAAAGATGATTTCCCTTTACCTAACATTGATAAATTGGTAGACAATTCTGCAGATTTTAAACTCATATCCTTCATGGATGCTTATAGCAGGTACAACAAAATCCCCGTGTTAGACACAAACAAGCAACACACGGCCTTCAAGATCCTGACGGGCAATTACTTCTATAACGTTATGCCCTTTGAGCTGAAGAAGGTCGGAGCTATATACCAGCGCATGATAAACAAAGTCTTCTGAGGAGAGATCAGGGACATGCTCGAGGTCTACATAGACGACATGATCGTAAAATCTCACGAGCAGCTTGACCATGCCCAGCACCTCAGGAAGGTCTTCGAGCAGGAAAGGAGGTGCAAAATGAGGTTCAACCCAGAGAAATGCACCTTTGGCGTGCGGGCAGGAAAAATCCTCGGCTTCTACCTCACTGAACGAGGAATCGGAGCCAACCCCGACAAATGTCGGACATTTTCAGAATTATCAACACCAAATTCGAAGAAATACATCCAGTCCCTCAATGGGATGCTCGCCTCTCTATCTCGTTTCGTCGCCAAATCCGCACAACATGCACTTCCTTTTTTTAAATTACTACGGAAAGAAGACACCTTAGAATGAACCGAAGAATGAGAACAAGCATTGCTCCACCTTAAGAAGGCACTCTCTGAATCACCGCTGCTATCACGACCTCGGGAAAGGGAAATATTGTACCTATACCTGTCTGTGGCTACCGAGGCGATCAGCGCAACCCTTATCCGTGAAACAACTGATGGGAAGAAACCTATCTACTTCACGAGCAAGGCCTTACGAGGCCCTGAGCTCATATATCAGCAGATCGAAAAGGTTGTCTTAGCTCTAATAAACGCAACAAGGAGATTACGACACTACTTCCTAGTCCATACCATTAAAGTCCGGACAGATGAACACATAAAACAGCTGCTCGGAAGACCCGATATGGCCGAAGGGATGTTAAAATGGTCCCTGGAACTGATAGAGTTCGACATTTAATACGAAAGCAAGAAATCCTTAAAGGCGCAGGTCCTGGCCGACTTCGTCACCGAGATGACATATCAACCAATCCCGACTAGCAACGCCCACAAATGGACGATATTTGTGGACGGATCCTCCAGCTCGACGGGAAGCGGCACAAGTATCATCCTCGAAAACAAAGATGGCATCTAGATTGAAGTATCACTAGCTTTGGCCTTCCCGACTTCCAACAACCATGCTTAATACGAAGCATTCTTGGCAGGCCTACAATTGGCCGAGGACTTAGGGGCAAAAGAAATAAAAATTTCCACTGACTCTCAGCTCGTAGCATCCCAGGTACGAGGAGAGAATCAGGCTAAGAACGACAACCTCATCGAGTACTTAGCCCTCGTCAAAGCAAAATTAGAAAAGTTCAACTCTTGGGAAGTACAACATGTATCGCGTGAGCACAATACGCGAGCGGACGTCTTGTCAAAACTGGAGAGCACACAAAAGAAGGGTGGGAACAAATTTGTGATTCAAGAAATCCCCATGCGACCGAACATCGAGAAACCGTTTACGCTGCTCGACATGAACGCCATCGGTGATACCCACTATTGGATGACCCCATTTACAATTATCTTACGGAGGACGAACTGTCTGTCGACCCAAAGGAGGTTTCCACAACCAAAAGAAGGGCATGCTCCAACGTTCTTGTCGAGGGAAAACTCTACCGACGAGCATTCTCCATTCCACTACTCAAGTGCGTCGACGAAGAAAATATTCCTGAAATCCTGGGAGAAATCCATGAAGGAATTAACGCCCAACATCTCAGAGGAAAATCCCTAGCATGAAAAGCACTCCGAGCGGGTTACTACTAGTCGACAATGCAGCACAACACGAAAGAACACAAAGACATGCACTTAGCTCCCCCCAGTGAGCTGAAGACCTTGCCATCCCCGTGGTATTTCACCTGGTGGGGGATACACATATTCGGACCCTTCGTGACCGGATCCTATTAAAAAAATTACCTCATTGTCGGCGTAGACTACTTCACAAAGTGGATCGAAGCCGAAGACCTCACTAAAATCACAGTGCAAAATATACTTTGTTTCTTCAAAAGAAATATCCTCGCTCGGTTCGGCATACCCCAAGTCCTAGTCACAGACAACGGAACACAGTTCACAGACAGAAGGTTCCAATATTTCGTCGCTAACCTAGGCACAAAACATCACTTCACATTCGTCGAGCATCCCTAGACTAACGGCCAAGCAGAGGCGGCCAACAAGGTAATCTTAAGGGGCTTGAAGCGAAAACTAGGAGAAGCAAAGAAAGCTTGGGTTGAAGAGAAACATAACGTACTTTGGGCCTACCGCAAAAACTCACATTCAACAACTAGGGATACCCCATTCCGGCTAACCTATGGAACTTAGGCGATCATCCCAATAGAAACTTGAGAACCCTCGAGGCGAACAGAAGCGCCCCTCGACGAGGAGCTTAATGACGAAGCCTTACGAGTAGAACTCGACCTCGTCGAGGAAATAAGATCCAAGACGGATCTTCGAGAAGCTTCACTAAAATAAAAAGTGGCTCTATGCCACGACGCAAGATTCATTAAAAGAGAATTCCATGTCAGTAGCCTCGTCCTCCGGCAGAATCAGAAGAATCCACGAGAAGGCAAGTTGGCGGAAATTTGGGAAGACCCATATCGAGTCTGAGCCAAGACAGATAGCAGAGCATACTACCTCGAAAACCTACAAGGAGAAGAACTTTCTTGACCCTGGAACAATGAACAACTTAAGAAATATTACATCTAGACAACAGCGCAGCCACGAGAGCATGGAAGGTACGACCATGATTCTCCATTTCAATCAAAAAGAGTGTCTACATCCTAGAGAGACGAGCACGACCCTCCTCAATAGAGGATACTTCAAACGAACTCCCATGTCGCAGTACCACGTTGGCATGACACCCAGCTCGCGATAGGAAACCTCAAGCCACGAGATAAAGGCCTCGATTGCGGCCCTCATCCCGTCGATCTGCAGTAATAAAACCTGCAACCTCGCTGATTCCCTAAACCGAAGAGTCCATCAAGTCGAGCAACAACAGTTCATATATACAATTAACTTAACAAAAAACACTTGACAAAAATCATTTCATTTTCTAAGTCGACCAAAAACTGGCGGACACGTAGGGTACAAAGGGGGGATTACACCCGAATACAAATAAAGTGAATGGCACGTAGGCCAATAAAACAACAATGGCACGCAAGCCAGCAAAACAACAATGGCACGCAGGCCGACCAAATAACCATGGCACGCAGGCCAGGCCTACTAATTATCCTCGCCCTCTTCCTATTCTTCTTCGGCTGAATCCTCGACCGGAAAGACGATCATCCCATCAACCACATCGTAGTTGAAAGCAGTCCCTTTAGTCACGAGGTCCACCCCAGGGTTGACAACCTTTAGTTGCTCGACAACATTTTCAAAACCCACCTTAATGGTTCCAACACAATCGCTCTCAAGCTGCCGGATCTGAGCAATCAAGTCGACTTGGGTCTCCAAGGCCTTATCCTCATCACCTTCCTCGTCTGCAGGGGCGACTAGCCTCTCCAACTCCGCCACCCTCGAGCATAGACGCTGGTTGTCCTCGACAGCCTCCTTGAACTCAGTCTCTTTATCCTTGAGCTTTTTGTTCTCGTCCAACAGGTCGTCTCGCTCGAGCGTAACCTCCCCCAACTCGATATTAACCCCTCTTGAAGTTGATAATTCTCTTTGTAGTTGAAGAAGTTATAGGAGAGTTGTTCCTTCTTAATCTTTGCCGATTTCAGTGCCTCTTTTACGATCTCCAGCTCAGACCACAAGCAAGTGTTATCAGACAAGACTAAGGTCGTCTCAATGACCCTGATCACAATGGCGATATCTTGAGACAAATTCGCCCATTTGGTCGCCTTGTCCAGAACAAGGATTACTTAACTTCAGCATTCAACACCCCAATGGAACCTTCAACGCTAAAAAACTCTCGTTGAAGATGGCGGGAGGGTAGGAGATAAGTCCCTTGGTTCTAGGATAGGTCATTGCCCATAGCAGCACCGAAAGGAGAACCCTAACCACACTTGCGTTTAGCAGGAGGAGATCTTTTCTAAGAGGGCAGGCTGATAGGCGTCACCATGATAGGAGAAGGAGGGGGAGGTGTGTCCTCGAGCCACCAGCCGCATCGTCAGCAATGAATTGGTGGATGCATCTCTTAGCCGACCTCTTCGAAGCCTTGCTCGTTCCTTTGTTCGACAGCTTCAGGACACGGTCTTTGAGACTAGGCATGGCAGCTGTAAAAAGAAACACAAGTTACTATCAAATAAAACGGTCTAAGACAAAAGAACGACAAATATAAACTACCTAAAAGACAGAGGGACTCCTCTTCCGTCCTACACCCGAGCATGACCTTGGTGTTGATTAGTCAAGTTTCAAAGAGAGTTTCCCTGTCGTCATACAAGACGAGATTGTCCAGCCGATCCACGCAGAGGGAAGGGGTAAAACTCTGGACGTAAGTGACCAATTTCTTGTAGGTCGCCCTGTCCTCGGGCCCCAAATTATCCAGCTTTACAAAAACTTGATATGTGCCACGATTGAAATGAGTCTGCTGCCACTCAAGCGGGATGGTCGACATGAGATGCTCTTTACCTTGGGTGTCACGTTGCTCGACATAGATAATGTGCAAAGCCCATGAGGTAACAGGCTTCACCGTATACCATTTGTCCTTGAAATTTCTGACCGAGTCAACATAAGTTTTAAACAACCTCCTCGACTACTTAAACAAGACCCAACTATGTCACCTGTTCACACTCGACCGCTGCAGATTGAAAACACAAAAGAATAGGGGCAAAGTGCAATCAGCTTCAAGGTACTGGAACACCAGTTAGAACGCCCGAACAAACGCGATGGCATTGGGTGCAGTTGGGAGGGGGCCAAATCAAGCCATCTGAATATGCCTGCGTGGAAACTAGTGAAAGGAAGACAGAGCCAAGCTTCTCTAAAAAAGAATTTCTACATAAGGAAGCGTGTTTCCCGAAAAACCGAGCAAATTTGTTGCTCGGAGAGAGGGCGTAACATTCCAAGTTCGGAGGAGCCCCCGGGGCCAAGTCCTCAATGAATGTATGGGTGGTACAGTGATCTTGCACGAAGTATGAACCCGTTTTCATGGGTTTCTCCCCGACCCAAGACAAATCAGGCGCCCTGGGAGTAGTGGACCTACTTCTACCTGTCGCTCCCACCAAATGAAGCTAGGTCAAATGGGGTACAGACGCGAACGGTCGGCGAAAAGAGGAAGAGAACACACAAGGGTGAACTCAAGAGAAACGAGTCGCCAGCTAGTCATTTTTATCCCGGAGGAAAGGTAATGCTGCATAAACCTAAGAAAAGAGGGATAAGACGGTTGCGAACCAGAGAGACTGAGAAAGGGGGTTGGTTACAACCTGGGAAGGTATTAGCACCCAGATTGTCCGTCGTACTCGACGGGATCCACGCTTAAAAGATTTGTGTTTTAAAGGGGTAGTGTCAGTGTAATCTGTGTATCAAAGCTGGAAAGAATGCAAGTGTCAGTGTAAAAGAAATGGTGAAGTGTATAAGAGAAGTGTCGGTGTAAGAACAAGAATGAAATGCCCAAGACTATGAGGCTAAAAGAATAATACTGGAGGAGGGGGAATATACAGAGACTTTTGTTCGATAACTGTTAAGTTATGCCTACGTATCCTCTCGTGCAATGAGGAAGTCAGAACACCGTAGTTCGACTCAAAGAGACTGAAAGATAAATTGACTTGTGAACTGCTTATTTGCCTATGCTCAAGTGTATGACTTGTCTGGCTCAGGTGCAAATTGTCTTGCATTAGACGGAAGAAGCAAGTTCTCGTTTGTGAGTGAATAAGGTGAGAAAAGAATTCCGGAGGAGACGATTATTGTTTGTTTTTGTGTTTTCAATCTTTTATTGCTTTTTGTGTTTGTCATAAGATAATGAGCTTAAGCCTAAACCAAGGGTTAACAAACTCATCACATCCTCCCTTTGATTAGGGGTAATGAGAATACCTTAATCATGAAGTAAGCACCTCACACTTAACCACCATGATGTAGGATTAAGATCATTAACCTACTTGCATTTATTTAGATGTTTTTGGTGTTTTTGTTTAGTGTTAAGTAATGAGTTTAAGCCATAATCAAGGATTTAATGGACTCATTACACCATCCTAATAGAAGGATAATAGATGAGAACATTTAAGCTGGGGAAGACTCCTCAACTTAATCCATGATTAGGGATTAACCTCATGACAAAACAAAGCCTTTATTAAATGGATTTTAGTTAGTGATAAGATGAAGAAGTGATTTTTACGGTTTGTAAGACAACTTGATGGGGACTTGTCCATTAACACTAGGGTTAGTCCTTCTTAACCAATTAAGGAAGAATTAGAACCCTAATGCAAGGCCCAAGTTACAAGCTCGGTGTCTTAGTGATTATTATGATGGATTGATTAAAGGATTTAAACACATTAAGGGTTCAACACTTAGGATTAAAGTTATACACTCCATCCTAATAGAAGGATGCAGGCATAAGCTTAATCACAAAGCCTTAAAACCTTTAGGGTTTAGTCCTTGATTATGAGATGAGAGGAGAAGACTCAAAGATGACACAAAGGTAAAACTAAATGGGGGGACTAATTAAACCCTAATTGTGATCATGCTTGGTTGTTCCTAGGGTTAATGAGGCTTAATAGAGAAAGATCTTCAAAGGCCACCAAGGAGGAACAAGATAGAAAGAGGAAGAAGAAAGGAGAAGCAAGACAACTTGCTTCACTTAAGAAGACAAGTTGCTTGAAGGAAGAAAGTAAGAAAGAGCATGAATGATCAATCTCACTCAAAGGCAAGATAAAATGCAGCAATGATGCATAAGAGAGATGAAAAGAGATTGTGAGAAGTGAAGGCAAATTCACTTCTCAAAACAACTTACCACCTGAAAAGTTAGCAAAAGAAATGAAATGCAATGAAAATGAGATGAAATGTCATGATGCAAACCAAAGTCAGAAGCATAAACATGATGTTAATGATGCTAAGAGATGATGCAAACACATGACAAGAGATGAGAGTGATCAACAAGCATAAGGATGCAAATGAGGCATGCTTTGAACCATAAAGATTCAAGAATGTTTATGAAGTGAAATGAACACATAACATGGCAAAGGAATGATGCAATGATCAATCATGGTTCTAATATGTCCTAAGATGCTTTATGAATCATTTGGATGCACAAGATGTCATGGCAAGCTCTTAAATGCAAGCAAAGATGAGGTGGATGCAAAGGAAAGCACAAATTAGGGTTTACATGCAACATACAATGCAAAAATTCAAAACCAGAAGCAAATGATATGATAAAAAATTGAAAATGGGACCAAGGGAACCCTAACCCTACACAAGTTCACTGCCCAAAGGAGGGGATCTAACTCTTAACCTAGTGCAAGTTATGAATTTCTCAAGTCAATTAGGGTTTTGGGATACCTCACAATGAAAAATACAAAACAAATTGAAAATGAAATATGAATTCAAACCAATTTTACCCTAGAAACTACATGATGTGAAGGATGCAATGCAAGAAGAACCATCATCAAACTCCTCATGGTTAGGCAGAATGAATTTTTCTAAGTTTGAACAAAAATATTGCCTTTAAATGAATTTAATTCCAATGAAAAATATTGCCTTTAAATGAATGTTTCTAAATGTTTTAAAATGCAATGTGAATTTTTTGGTGATTTTTAAATACCTAAATGCATTTTTAATTAATTAATCTTCATTAAATTATTAAAAATAAACATTTAAATGATTTAAAAATGATTTTTAATGCAAAAAATAAAAATAAAAATATTTTTGGGTTCTGAAAATTAATGAAATGTTTGACAAAAAATTTCAGAATTTTTCAATGTGTTTTACTATTTTTAATAAAATGGACAAAACAAATGAATAAAAAAGAAAATAAAATGAAATTAAATGAAAAGTACACAGATCCAAGAGTCAGGATTCAAATGGGATGCGCGGGAGTTGACTGGCGCGTGATCTGATGGCTGAGATTCAAACTGACCAAATTTAAATTAAACTCAATTAATTAATTTAATAAATTAGGATTAGGGTTTTAATGAAAGATCTGGTCCATTCGTTTGCGCGTGGGTCAACCATAGTCAACAAGATCTATGGCTCACATTCAAACTGAGCCCTAATCATCATTAATGCACTAATGACTTTCAGGTGGCCGGAAATGACCTTCGGTCATCTTCTCCGGCCACACCTCCCCTGAGATTTTGCTATCTCTCTCCCTAAGCTTCTACAACCTAATTTTTCTGCCCATAAATGATCCCCATACACCATACATTAAGAATCAACAAACAAACAACATTTAAAACACGTCAAAAGTGAGAATCGAATCAAAACAGTTCTAGGTCAAAAAATTTCAGAACATGAATACATACTCATTTCTCCACCATTTTCAAAACAAAACACATCAGCATGATCAGTGAAGCATAAAGAATCATTTAGGAACTTAAAAATGCATTTCTAGAAAAAATGTTCTTGAACTCACCTGAACTGGACCTTTGATCTTTGGAACTTTCTGGCTGCTTCTTTGGTCCAAGATGCCTTTAATGAACCCCCTGAGAAGCTTGCAATGCTTGTTTGGAATTTCTTATGGCTGGTTTAAGAGATTGAGGAAGTTTTGTTCAAGGGAAGTGAAAAATCGTGTTTCTGTTTGGGAGGGTTTCAGGATCAAATGATGGTTGGGAAATGATCAGAGGATCATGGTGAGTGGTTCTATGAAATTTGTTTTGAGGTTTTTGGCTTGTGTATTGAGTTTCGAAAGAAAATGCACAAAGAGGGAGTTTGGAGAATGCTGACTTGTGGGAGGTTTCAGGTTGTGTTGTGTGTTGTGTTGAGTTCCATTTTGTCCATGTATCAAGTTTGGATAGGTCAGAGAGTTGTTGCTGGCCTAGCTTGATTGGTATGGCTCAACTTGCATAAAGTCAACTTTTTGTGTAAGAGAAGGTATGGGCTGGTTCAGTCATGGTACAAGGGCATGTCTGCTGAAGCTTGATTCAAGGCTGACCATGGAAATGAATTTGAGGCCAATTTGCAAGTGGATCAAAGCTTATGTGTGGTTTTGCAATTTTGTGATCTTTTGGCCCTTTTGAAGTTTCTTAATGTACAAGTCATGAAACTTAACAATTCTTTGGTGCATTCTGAATTTTAGGTCATGGTTTATGTTTGTGTAATGCATAGAAGTCAATTTGAAGTCACATATTGCCTTGGCATGAGGTTTTGCAACTTTCCCTCTTTGGTACAAAAGTGACAAAGAAGTGATTTTGCCCAACTTTGACAAGCCATAAATTTTGATCCAAAATGAATTAGAATGAGTTCTTGTACTTTTTGAAAATGGGAGGATCCATTCTACAACTTTCATGACCAAAGTTTTCTCATTTGAAGCATTTTTGAATCAATAAGAGGAGGTTGAAAAACTTTCCCAAAATGGCAAGTTTCCATTACAAGTCACTTTCCCAAAAAGGCAATTTTGCAAATGGCTTGAAATTTTCCAATTTTGTGAACTTCTAACACCTTCTATGATTAAATAAAGATCATACACATTCAAAATGATGGATAACACCCTTTGGTTGGGTCATTGGGGGCCTCAGATGCCCTGATTTTGCACTGACTTGCTCAAGAAGTCATCCCTTGATCAGATGCCTTCCTCATGGAATTTCTTCATGAAAATTGATATGCATGATCCTTGTACCATATAGAGACCAATAGAAACAAGAATGAGCAAAAAAATTGGAGTTATGTCCTTTGAAACCAAAACCCTAATTCTAGGTCATCTGTGCAGTTAAACCTGGCTCTGCTTCCATGCCTTTCTCAGTTCTTGTGATTCTTTGACTTCTTTGATCTTGAGAGGATATAATATGATGCTTGAACATACATGGACCCCTTTGAAGTGATTTAAGACCTTTGGAGTGGCTCAAATGGCTCAAATGGCTCAGGGATGGCTCAGATCACAAACCCTAGATGCAGATGACTTTGAAACAATGCAGTGAAGCAAAAGTGCAATATGAGATGCTATGAATGATCTTATGCACATGAAAAGATCACAAGCCATGGTGTGAATGGGCGAGGGAAAATTTGGGGTGTTTACACTACCCACGTCACGTTCTTGGTCGTCCACTTCCTCCTCGTCTACCTTTACGTCGATGTCATCCACATTGATATCCTCAACTCTTATGTGCGGATCCATGTTACCTAAAACGCATAGGAAATTGGTGAATTCGATGTCACATCAAATCCACCCTTCCATCGCAATTCAAGTGAAAGGGCGAGGACCAGAGTCAGGAAATTAATCGCCCGGCGCACTCATCCTAAATTCAAAGGGCACCCGACATATTCATCTTAAATTTAAGGGGAGATCAACATATTTATCTTAAATTCAAAGGATGCCCAGAGTATTCATCCTAAATTAAAAGGATGCCTGGAGTATTCATCCTAAATTCAAGGGTTCCCGGAGTATTCATCCTAAATTCAAAGGGTGCCCGGGACATTCATCATAATTCCCTTAATTTGCACCCAAGGAGAACTCTCCTTGACAGTGAATTTACTGAGGAGAGCCCTTTCCGACCTCGCTGGTGGATGAAACTACCAGAAAAAATGCAATTAAAACATATTAATTACCAGAATGGGAGAGAACTACCTACTTGACATGGTTCGCCGGCGAAGGTATGATAGTTGTTGTAACGGCTGCGGTGAGTTTGCCTGTAGGAATCTTAGAGCGTCCGGCCAACTTCTGAGGAGATGTGAGAAGTAAGAATGAGGGGAAACCCTCACTTACAACCCTTTTATAAGGCCCGTTCGGAAGGTGTGCCTAGCAATCATTACCTAAGGCCCGTTCGGAAGGTGTGCCTAGCAATCATTAAACCTGGCTCTGCTTCCATGCCTTTCTCAGTTCTTGTGATTCTTTGACTTCTTTGATCTTGAGAGGATATAATATGATGCTTGAACATACATGGACCCCTTTGAAGTGATTGAAGACCTTTGGAGTGGCTCAAATGGCTCAGGGATGGCTCAGATCACAAACCCTAGATGCAGATGACTTTGAAACAATGCAGTGAAGCAAAAGTGCAATATGAGATGCTATGAATGATCTTATGCACATGAAAAGATCACAAGCCATGGTGTGAATGGGCGAGGGCAAATTTGGGGTGTTTACAGCTGCCCCTATTCAAGCATGAGTTAGCTGTGCAGGATGTAAGCGACGGCTTATCAGGCCAACAAGATAACTTGTGGTTGAATACCAAAGACAGTCCAAAATTTGCACTCACAGAATGAAGAAGAAAAGGGATATAGATTGTAAAAGAAAATAAAGTATAATTATAAAGTGCGGGTGACGGAGGACGACCGTCGAGCAGAGGACGACTGCTGGGGATAACGCAATGACGGGGACGGCCGACATGCTGGGGATAATGCAGGAAATAAAGAAACGACGGGGACGGCCGACAAGCTGGGGATATAAGAGATGGTGATGGGGACGGCCATCGGGTAAAGCTATAAGACTCTCTGGGGGTTATAGGTAAATGATGGGGATGACCATCAAGTTCAAAGCATAAATGAAATAATGATTAGGTACGGTCATCAAAGGTGAAGGACGATCACCTGGCAGGGTGCGGCTGCTCCGTTGGGGATAAGATGAGGGACGGTCATCTAAGGTGAAGGACGGTCACCTTGGCAAGGTACGGTTGCCGAAAGCATCGCGACATAGGACGAATGTCGGATAGAAAAGTCGACGATAGGGACGGCCATCGGATAAACATGATGAAGGACGATCATCAAGAGGTGAAGGACGATCACCTAGCAGGGTACGACTGCTCTCAGGGTTTATCATGACATAGGACGAATGCCAGATAACAAGGTCAACGATGGGGACGACCATCGGATAGAATGATGAAGGACGATCATCAAGAAGTGAAGGACGATCACCTAGCAGGGGACGGCTGCTGAAAATATCACGACATAGGACGAATGTCGGACAGAAAGAAAATAGTTTAACAAGTTTTGTCGGGGACTCTTCTGGGGAAGGGTAGACACAGACGAGTGTCTAAATTCAAGAGATGAAGGTATAAGTGTTTGACACCGTGTATAGATTAAAGATGCGGACGAGCATCCTTAAGACTATGATACGGACGAGTATCAGTAGAAACAAACGCTTGACGCATGTTCAGAGATGATGATACGGGCGGATACCAACTGGTTAACAAAGAACATGGACGAGTGTTGGATCTGAGGGGATTTAAGTGGTATATACAAGATACGGACGAGTATCTGCATGAGTGAGACACAGACGAGTGTTTAACTTGCTAGGGAGAACACGACACAGACGAGTGTCGGAAAAAGTGTATTATGAACAAGTATTTGATTTACAGAGTGTTCAGGTAACTATGTTGGGGAAGGTGACACGGACGGGTGTCGAGGAATTGTATATATATATATGTATCTGTGAGTGCAAAGGGGACGCTTTGGCTTTCTGCTGGGAATTTGAGAGGTATTTTGTATTTTGTTGATGAAATGTCAGTATTTACAGGTGCTTGATTCAAAACATGACTTGTAATTATGCAATATGTTTTATTTTTGCCGCAATGCTCCGCATAAGACGGAATGCTACGCTCTGGGGGGAAAATATGATGTGAATGCTATGATTATGCAAAGATACCAATTCGGGATTCGGATCCCGTTGCTGCAGAGATCACTGGTTGATCTGCTTGAAGTGGGTATCCCAGCTGGGGATGAGATCCTTAATAGATCTGGCATATCCGACTCTGCATGGGGAAATAGATCACTGATAGACCTATCTCAGTAATAAGGGACCCAGCTGGGGTTTGTAGAAGCTTTCGTCACTCCGTTGTGAGATCTTCAGGCGTTGCTCTTCTGGATAGAGGCTGAAACTCTGTGGGGAGATGGTTCCCGGTCTTTGCACTTGGCTGGGGAGGAATGATGACTGGCAACTCAGCTGGGGAGAAAGCACCTCCGGTGTTAATCGGAAGATAGGTTGAGTAGATAATGATTAGGCAGCTTGCTGAGGAGAAGCTTTCATGCCCCATGTTGCGCTTTGGATACCTGCAGTCCTGAAAAGACAAAGAAACACACAAGTACCCCGAGGTATCCCTTACTAGATTCCATCATAGGAGTTTAGACACTCCTAGGAGCAAATATATTTCCTGTAAGCACGTATTTTAGAAGGGAAGCATTTGTATTTATGCAAACAATATCTTAAAGACATCGGACATTTTTGCAAATGAAAACAAAATGTACGAGACAAAATCTGACTGAAAATCTGATTTTATTAATTCGTGTGCCCTGAATTGGCAAGATACAGTCAAGGAAACGGATCCCCTGAAATGAGGAAATCGTTACAAATTGGGAAACAAAAAGGTGCTGGCAATGTTGGCGACGCTTCGAGGAGCTTTCCTTTTACTATGACTTGTATGACATTTGACCTTATTCTCATCTTGCTTTCTGAGGGAGGCTGATTCTGACCAATGCTTTATCCTTTCGAAGCTTGCCATGTTGTAAGTGATACAGACGAATTCAGAATGCAGTTGTTCGCTTATTCCCTCATTTTGCGTGGATCGCCCTTTCAGGTTTTCAATCCACCGGGATACCCATTTTTGCCTGAGTTGTCCAAGGTGGCTTTTCAACTCAGCGGGTGTACATTTCTTTATTTATTTTCCCTTATTTTTTCCCGAGTCTTTTATTTTGTCTCTGACTCGCCGGGGTGCCCTATTTTTGCCTGGACTTACATTCTGTTTTTATGTCCAGCGGGTCATTTTTACGCGAAGTATTTTTTAACTGCATCTGAATTTACAGGGGACAGGAAGTCTTCACCATCCATAGTACTGAGCATCAGTGCTCCGCCAGAGAAAACTTTCTTTATTATGAATGGACCATCATAATTCGGAGTCCACGTGCCCCTGTGGTCTGTATGAGGAGGAAGGAGTCTTTTCAGCACAAGATCGCCTACTTGGTATTCTCGGAGCCTGACTTTTTGATCGAAGGCTTTCTTCATTCTTTTCTGATACAGCTGCCCATGACAAATTGCAGCCAATCTCTTCTCTTCAATCAGATTCAGCTGTTCGTATCGGGATCGGACCCACTCTGCTTCGTTCAACTTAACATCCATCAGTACCCGCAGGGAGGGTAATTCAACTTCAACAGGTAGGACTGCCTCCATACCATACACAAGCTGATACGGTGTTGCCCCAGTGGATGTTCTGATTGACGTACGGTACCCATGCAAGGCAAATGGTAGCATTTCATGCCAATCTTTGTAGGTAACCACCATCTTTTGCACAATCTTCTTGATATTCTTCTTAGCTGCCTCCACAGCGCCATTCATCTTGGGCCTGTAAGGAGAAGAATTGTGGTGTTGGATCTTGAAGTCCCGGCATAGTTCTGCCATCATTTTGTTGTTCAAGTTGGAACCATTATCAGTAATGATTCGCTCGGGCACTCCATACCAGCAGATGATGTCTCTTTTTAGAAATCGGGCTACCACCTGCCTTGTAACATTTGCATAGGAAGCCGCTTCAACCCATTTGGTAAAATTGTCAATGGCCACCAGGATGAATCTGTGGCCATTTGAAGCAGTCGGTTCAATTTTGCCAATCATATCAATGCCCCACATGGCAAAGGGCCAAGGTGAAGACATCACATTTAAAGGATTAGGAGGCACATGCACTTTATCCGCATAGATCTGACACTTATGGCATTTTCTGGCATAGGCACAACAGTCTGCATCCATTGTGATCCAGTAATAGCCTGATCTTAGCAACTTTTTAGCCATTGCATGCACTCCTGCATGGGTACCAAAGGATCCTTCGTGCACTTCGTGCATTAACAAGTCGGCTTCTGTCTTATCAACGCATCTGAGGAGTACCATATCAAAGTTTCTCTTGTACAAGGAACCGTCAGTGTTCAGGAAGAAACTACCAGCTAGCCTTCTTAATGTCTTCTTATCATTGGAAGATGCCCCAGGTGGGTATGTTTGATCCTCCAAGAAGCATTTAATGTCATGGAACCAAGGCTTATCATCTTTGACAACATCTGCTGAGAACACATATGCTGGTCTGTCAAGTCTGGATACTGCGATTCGAGGCACAAAGTTGGCAGCTTGAACTTTGATCATGGATGAAATGGTAGCTAGAGCATCTACAAACTGATTTTCGTCTCGTGGGATATACTCAAGCTTGACTATTGTGAAGAAAGTCAATAACCTCCTTGTATAATCCCGATAAGGTATCAGATGGTCTTGGTGCGTATACCATTTGCCGTTGGTTTGATTGATTACCAGAGCTGAATCTCCGAATACAGTCAAAGTCTTGATCCTGAGGTCAATGGCTTCCTCAAGACCCATAATACAAGCTTCGTATTCAGCTTCGTTGTTAGTGCAGTTAAAGGTGAGTTTTTCCGAGAAAGGCATTTGAACTCCTTTAGGTGTAATGAGTACTGCACCAACACCACGACCATTCATATTAACAGCCCCATCAAACATCATAGTCCATTCTTCCTCTGGGTCAGGCCCTTCAGTGTGAACAGGCTCTTCATGATCTTTTGCTTTTATGAACATGATGTCTTCATCAGGGAAGTCAAATCTCATAGGCTGGTAGTCATCAATGGGTTGCTCAGCAAGGTAATCAGACAACACACTGCCCTTGATGGCTTTTTGAGATGTGTATTGAATATCATATTCTATGAGGATCATTTTCCATCTTGCAACCCGTCCGGTAAGTGATGGCTTCTCAAAAATGTACTTAACTAGGTCCATCTTTGATATCAATAGAGTAGTGTGGGTCAACATATACTGCCTTAGTCGATGAGCAGCCCACGCTAAAGCATAGCAAGTTTTCTCGAGCAGTGAATAACGTTGTTCACAGTCGGTAAACTTTTTGCTTAGGTAGTATATTGCATACTCTTTTCGACCAGACTCGTCATGCTGGCCCAGTACACACCCCATTGACTCTTCTAATACTGTCAAGTACATTATTAGAGGTCTTCCTTCAACTGGAGGCATAAGGATTGGAGGCTCCTGTAGGTATTCCTTGATTTTGTCAAAAGCCCTCTGGCAGTCTTCGTTCCACCTGACCGTTTGCTCTTTTCTTAACAACTTGAACAAAGGCTCACAGGTTGCTGTAAGATGAGATATAAACCTTGAGATGTAGTTCAATCTACCTAGGAACCCCCAAACTTCTTTTTCAGACTTTGGTGCAGGCATTTCTTGAATGGCTTTGACTTTATTAGGGTCAACCTCAAACCCTTTCTCACTTACAATAAATCCCAGCAGCTTACCAGATCGCACCCCGAATGTGCATTTGTTGGGGTTTAACTTCAGTTGGTACTTCCTTAGACGCTTGAATAACTTCAATAGATTTACTAGGTGGTCTTCTTCTGTGAGGGACTTGGCAATCATGTCATCCACATAACATTCAATTTCTTTGTGGATCATGTCATGGAATAATGTTACCATAGCTCGTTGATAGGTTGCACCCGCGTTCTTCAGTCCGAATGGCATCACCTTATAACAGAATGTGCCCCAGGGTGTGATGAAAGTTGTCTTCTCCATGTCTTCAGGTGACATCTTGATCTGATTGTATCCCGAAAATCCGTCCATGAAGGAGAACACCGAGAACTGAGCCGTATTATCAACCAATACATCAATGTGAGGTAAAGGGAAGTCATCTTTCGGGCTGGCTCTGTTCAGATCCTGGTAGTCCACACACATCCTCACCTTGCCGTCTTTCTTAGGCACAGGTACAATATTAGCAACCCATGGCGGATAGCTAGTCACAGCAAGGAACCCGACATCCCACTGTTTTTGTACCTCTTCTTTTATCTTCATTGCCATATTTGGACGAGTACGGCGCAGTTTCTGTTTTACCGGCGGGCAGTCTTCTTTCAAAGGCAGCTTGTGCATGACAATATCGGTGTCCAACCCTGGCATATCCTGATAAGACCAAGTGAAAACATCCACATACTCCCAAAGCATATCAATCAGTTGCTTTTTCACTGAGTCTTGTAGGCAGGCCCCGATCTTGACTTCTTTCACGTCTTCTTCTGTACCAAGATTAGTCGTTTCAATCTCCTCCTGATGAGGAGTGATAACCTTCTCCTCTTGCCTTAACAACCTGGCTAGCTCTTCAGGTAGCTCATAATCTTCTTCAACCCCTTCATCAGCTTGATTGATTGGATTGTCAAAGTCATACGAAGTCATAGCAGTGTTGTTGTCGGTGCAATCTGAAAGGCACTCTCTGCAAGGGTTTAGATTGTTTATTTTAGTGATCAGTTTTAATCTTGTTTAGAAAAAGTGAAAATGAAGTTATTTATTTTGAAAACATTGCCATTTTATTTTTGTACAAAAAGAAAAATGAAAAGACAGTGAGCGAAAAAGAGACTCGTTTGCAAAAGATGTCTGATATTCATTGATTAATCCATTTGCACAAAATTACAAGATGGCCCGATTACAAAATGAGTCTTGACATCTTGGGCAAGATGCAAGACTTGATGCATGCTTATAAAATACAGGAAATAATAATTACTCTGCAGGAGTAACCCTTATAATTTCCTGGGAAGACCAGTTAAGGACTTGGCTCCCCGGGATCCTTGGACGTATCCAGCTCTCCAGGTTGCGGTCGCTTTCCTCCTCGTCTTCCAAGTTGTTCACTGCATCCGGGGTGAGCATTCCCCCGCTGACAAAACTGGGCTCTTTTGCAGCCTCCGATTGATCTTGTTGAGTTGGTTTGTAACCCAACCCAAATCTGTCCTCCTTCTTTTCCATGGGCAGCAGCTTGCCCCAGCCTTGGGCAGTACCCTCTTCAACAACCTTTCGGGCTTGCTGATATGACGTTATGGAGGTTCCAGTACAGCAGATGCTTCATTAATATTCAGGGCCTCAAACCCTTGGCTCATAGTTTCATGGATTTCTCCATCCATTTCTATGTACTTGTACGTAGCCAGATGGCTAACAAAGATGTCTTCTTCCCCACAGATGGTGATGATCTGGCCTTCCCACTCAAATTTCAGCTTCTAGTGAAGGGTAGACGTAACAGCGCCAGCAGCGTGGATCCAGGGTCTACCCAACAAACTGCTATAGGCCGGCTGAATGTCCATCACATAGAAGGTAGTTTTGAAGGTCTGCGGGCCAATCATCACAGGCAGGTCAATCTCCCCAAGCACTGATCTTTTAGAGCCATCAAATGCTCTCACCACCAAATTACTCGGACGCAATGCCAAGCCATCATACTCTAGCTTCACCAAAGCTTTCTTTGGTAGAACATTGAGTGAGGACCCAGTGTCTACCAGCACATGAGATAGAACAGCACCCTTGCATTCCAAGGTGATATGTAAAGCCTTGTTGTGGTTACGTCCCTCTGTTGTTAAGTCAGCATTGGTAAAGCCCAGTCCATGACTGGTGTTGACATTTGCTACCACAGTTTCTAGCTGATTAACGGTAATCTCCTCTGGCACGTATGTTGTGTGCAGGACTTTCAATAATGCATTCCTGTGAGCTTCAGAACACATCAACAGTGATAATATGGAGATTTTTGAGGGTGTTTGGTGAAGCTGATCCACCACCTTGTAATCACTTCTCTTTATGATTCTCATAAACTCGTATACATCTTGTTCAAAAGATGTCTTCTGAGTTTCTTTGGCAGCCGGCTCTTCAAGTACCACACTCTTTCCTTTTGCTTTGGCAACAGCTTCTGCTTCAATATTAGGTCTCTGAGTTTGTGAGGCAAAAAGGCGTCCGCTTCTGGTGAAGCCTCCGCCTCCCCCAACATTATCAATCTGTGGAGAAGAGGTTGAAGAATCCAGAGTGATTTTCTCCCTGTTGCAGTAGAGATCAGAGCCATAATGCCAAGGTATGGCATTATTGCTTTCATATGGAACGGGTTCAGGCACCGTAATAGTAACTGGACTGACTGCCGCAGAGGAGGGAACTGAAATGGTGTGCGGATCATAGTAAATTGTGACTGGTGACCTGGCAGGAGGTGCCACTGTTTGTTGTTGGAAATTGTTACTGGGAGGAACATTTGATGGATCATAGTAGATGGTGACTGCTGAGACATCTTCGTTAATTTCTGCTGGCGTTGTAGAAGATTCTGCTGATAAAAAGGATGTTGATGTTGTAGAAGAAATGGTTGTTGAAACTTGACTCGTTGAAGTGATGGACGGAGTGATTGCTGATGATATTGATGAATCGGTAGGAATGATTGTTGTTGCTGTTGTAGAAGAATCAGGAATTGTTGTCAAAGGAATTGCTGGATTTGTAGGCGCCGTTGTTGAGATCTGAAGTATACCATCTTTGATAAGACCATCTATGCCGCTCCTCAGATTATCACACCCGTTGACTGCAATGTTGCAATAACCACAACCGAGCTCACACCCGGGGAACACCTGGAACTCTATAAGCTGAGCTTTAATTTCGACCAAAGGTGTCCGAATTTGTGCAACACTGGTGATCAAAGTAGATGGTTTGTCTTCCTCAATGACATTAATCCTCGGCCCGCCATGATTAGGCATAGGATTCTTGTTGACATTTGGAGGGGGTGCAAAGTTGAGGGCTTTAGAATCCACCAGGTCTTGCACTTTCATTTGCAAGGCCCTGCATTTTTCCGTATTGTGGTCAGGTGCATTGTAGTGGAAAGCACACCTGGCGTTGACATCATAATTCCTTGGGAGATTGGAGGGATCTGGTGGTGCCAATGTCCTTAACTCAACCAAGTTAAGCTTCAGGAGTTGTGGCAATAAGGCAGCATAAGGCATAGGGATAGGGTCAATCACCCTGTTTGCCTGTGATGGTCTTTATTGAAAGGGTCTTTGTTGTTGATTGTTGTTGTTGTTGTTGTAGGTTCTCTGTGGAGGGTACTGGACTTGCTGTTGATAATGTGGTTGTTGTGGTTGTTGATATGCTGATTGCTGAGGAATCGGAGCTGGAATAGTGACAGCTGCTACTGATCTGTGGACATACTGAGGTCTGCCCCTGCTAGCATGAATGGCATTTGTCCCACCGGTCCTTCGAGGTCCCACAAAAGGCTTCCTGGGATTACTGGACAAACTTGCACCATTATCAGAAATTTTGCCATTTTTAGCAGACTTTCAATCCTTTCACTGGCTATAACTACGTCTGCAAAGCTGGTAGAAGAAAAGGCAGCCAATCTATCAATGTATGTCCCTTGCAAAGTATTCATGAACATGTCGGCCATTTCTCTTTCCGACATGGGTGGTTGGACAGCAGCAGCAAGCTGTCTCCACCTCTGGGCATATTCCCTGAAGCTTTCTCTGGAAGATTAAGACATTCCCATCAGAAGGGTCCTGTTAGGAGCCATGTCCAGATTGTATTGATACTGCCTGATGAAAGCTTCAGCTAAGTCCTTCCAGCATCTGATAGTAGCTCTGGTCAGGTGTGAATACCACTCCCTTGAAGCCCCAGTCAAGTTGTCTTCAAAGTAGAACATCCACAGCTTTTCGTCCATGGTATATGCTTTAAGTCTCCCCAGAAAAGACTGCAGGTGAGTTCGTGGACAGGAGGTTCCATTGTATTTCTCGAAGCACGGAGGTTTGAACTTGTGGGGAATTCTTACCCCATCCACTAACCCCATATCCATTACATTGAAACCCAAAGAGTTTTGAGACTCCAAAGATCTCAACTTCTCAACAAATTCATCGAACCTTCGGTCATAGACTTCATCTCCAGCTCCCATGACAGTAAATTTCTCTTCTTGGGGGTCTTCTTGTAAGATCCTCCCCCCAGTAGTATTTCCTTGCACATTACCCGGGATATTGACTTCCGGATCTAGATGAGGTCCAAATACAGGTGGATTAACATGAGGCTGTCCCCTCTCATTGTTACTTGTTCCTCCAGTTCCGGGATGAGGTTCCTCGGGAGTTTGTCTTTCTACCAATGCCCTTAACCTCTCTTGGCTCTGAGCCAAACCAGTCATCACAGTCATGAATTGGGCCATTTGGTTCCTCATCTCCACTCTTTCATTAGCCATCTGGGTTCTGACCTCAGTCAGGTCTTGCTGTACTTGCTCCATTAGGATACCCGGAAGGTTGTTGCGAGTAGGATACCGGTGTGCACGGTTGACAGGGAACACTCTTTCTGCGAGCAATATTTCCTGAACCACAACAGAGTTAGAAACAAACAAAATAATAACAAAACCTACAAAATAAAACAAAAGTAAGTATGCAATGCAGTATGCTTATTTGTTTTCCAAGGTATCCGGCTTGGTTCTTAGTTTTGACCTTTCCAGACCTCGAGGAAGATGCTTTGATGTTGTTGAGAATAGAAAACCCAAATGAAAACAAACTAAAATATATTACAAATGATGAATAATACATAGTCTGTTTTTACAACATATGCCCCTGAAGGGTCAAAATACAACACAAAAGAAAAGTACATCAAATGAAAATAACAACAATCAAAAAGTTAGACATCTAGTCCAAACTCATCCTCCTTAACCTCCTTCAAGAGTGCCTCAGTCACTGGATCAGCTGGATGCTCTGTAATAGTCCTGATGAGGAGGTTTCTAGTGGCAATGGCCGTGGTCAGCTTCTTGTGCCTGTCCTGATCCTTTGATCTCTTCAATCCAGCCCTAAGCTTTAAGTCTGAAATCTCCTTCTGGGCTGCCAGCAAAGCTTCTTGTTGCTTCTTTTCATTGGCCTCTAACTGTTCAATCTTGGCCTGAGTTCTCTGATCTTCCTGAGTACGGGCTTCAGTGATCCTGACCCACCTAGCCTGACTCTCTTGCAGATAGAGCTCAGTCTTAGCCTTCTGAAGCTTGGCCTCTTTACAGGCATTCTTCAGTATTTGCTCCCTAACTCTTGCTTTTCTGATGTAGTCCTCTGTTTTCTCAATCTTGGCCAGATGCTCCACCCTAAGCTTCTCCAACCTTTCAATGTCCAGACGACCATCACTCCTCTCTCAGAGGGTCTTCTTCAGAGCTTGAGACAGATTCTCATTCCTTTCCTTCAGCTTCTCAAATTCTTCCAGGCTGACAGTGGCTGCTGGCTGTACTGTAGAAGGTCCAGGTGTATCCTCAAAGGTGAAGGGCATTCCAGTAATCTGAGCTCTAGCATGAGACCAGTCATAGTACTAAGCTGAAGCAACATTATTGCACCTTCCAAGAATAGTCATCCCTTTTGTCTGGATGTTGTCCCAAGCCCAGTATGCTTGTCTGACAGCAGCTAGATCAGGCTTTATCTCACAATACAGGGTCTCAGCTAAATCTTGCATTCTAGGAGGGTGAACCAAAGCATAGCCCAGTTGTCTCTTAAACAACAAAGGATTGTAGTTGATGCAACCCTTTACTCCTATCAGAGGTACATTTGGGTATTGCCCACAGCTAGTGATGATGTCCTTGCCTTTGGTGCTCTGGGTGCACCATCTGATGTCATCTGAAGTCAAAGCAATGAGCCTCTTGGCCCAATTCTTCTGTTGGTGGGGATTCAGGAATGCATCTGTCTTAGGCAGGTGTCTGAGCAGCCAGGTGTGAAACAAAGGAGCACATAATCTCACTAATTTCCCCCTTTGTTTCTTATTCCTCTGATGGATGGAATAGTAGAAATCTCCCAACAATGTGGGTACTGGGTTCCTCAGAAGGAAAAGGTGAATGGCATTCTTGCTGATAAATTTGGGCTCATCTGCAAACAGTATCACCCTATATATGCTGAGGGCTAACAATGCACAAACTGCCCTCCATTCTCCCAAAGAGGCCTTCAGGATGGCCTGAGAAATCAAGAAATCCAAGTGAAAACCAGGGACCCCAGCCTTTGTTGTCATATTCTGCCCAATCAAAGTAGACTCCAGGTACAGTGCCTTTGCCACTTCTCCATTGCTGGGAGAAGTCATCTCTGGGTTGAAAGGGACTCCACCCCTGACAGGTACTCCAATCAATGATGAAAACTCCTCCAGCAGAGGTCCTAGCTGAAAGTCTGGGAATGTGAAGCATCTCAAAGGAGGGTCATAAAACTGTAGGCAGGTGTGGATCATGCTCCTCTGAGAAGGGTCCAGGTCCATAACCATATCAAGGATACCTCCATAATGCTCTCTGAATAATGGGATGTGGTCAGGGGTGATAAGTGACTGGACCTGCCTGATACCAGTCAACACAGGCTCAAAGAAATGATATGATATGTTGCTCTTCCTGGGTGTAGCCATGACTGCTGATGAAGAGCTGAAGACAAGTGCTGATGAAGATCAAGACTGGTACTGGAGAAGAGCCACTGATAGGCTAGTGCTGGTGATGAAGGCAGCTAAAGCAAACAACTGATGAAGATAGCTGAAGCAGATGACTGATGAAACAGAGGTCTATGCAGATGAAAGGGGTCAAAACCAAGCCAGATATAATGTGGATACCCTGAAAAACAAATAAACAAATGTTAAATGATGCAAATGATGAGTATGCAAATGATATGCAAGGGTTTGTGATCAAGCTGGATCTGATTATCTGTCTTGATATAAAGCCCATGTATGTTCAAGAAGTCCAGATGGAGGTTCAGAAATCCAGTAACCAAGGTGGGGGACTCAAATAAAGAGCCACATATCCAGGGTTAAATCACAAGAACTGCCCAAAATGGGGTACTCTTAATCAACACAAGTAACAGGGTATGATATGGCCAAGGGTACCTGCAAACCTACAAACAGCCCAACCCCCTCACAGGTAGTGTTCTAAAACAAGGATCCTCAGACTTGGATCAGTTATGAGAAGTGTAAACACTTCTAACCTGGAGGTACAGTGTTTACAATAACCATAAAAGATCCTCCTCTAATTCACCTCAGTTTCTGAAGGTCATAATAAAGGTCATCCAGACTTAGAAGACTTCCCAGATAGCCCTAACACTACAGGAAATCTGTAGCACAAAGTTCTCAAGAAGAAACCCACATCTGAACCGTGTTTCATATTCCTGCACCAGACCGAAATGGAATGGGAAAGAACATGAACCACTCTAGCCTAGGTGTCACTCAGGTACCAGGTATAGGACCTCAAACTCTCAATAGAACCCCAGTAAACACAAATCAAACAAGCGCTAGGAGGAACCCACAAGAAGAACCAGAAGCCCTGGTTACAGTATAAGGGTCCCCAGCAGAGTCGCCAAGTTGTCGCTCCCACCAAATGAGGCTAGGTCAAATGGGGTACAAACGCGAACGGTCGGCGAAAAGAGGAAGAGAACACACAAGGGTGAACTCAAGAGAAAAGAGTCGCCAGCTAGGCATTTTTATCCCGGAGGAAAGGTAATGCTGCATAAACCTAAGAAAAGAGGGATAAGACGGTTGCGAACCAGAGAGACTGAGAAAGGGGGTTGGTTACAACCTGGGAAGGTATTAGCACCCAGATTGTCCGTCGTACTCGACGGGATCCACGCTTAAAAGATTTGTGTTTTAAAGGGGTAGTGTCAGTGTAATTTGTGTATCAAAGCTGGAAAGAATGCAAGTGTCAGTGTAAAAGAAATGGTGAAGTGTATAAGAGAAGTATCAGTGTAAGAACAAGAATGAAATGTCCAAGACTAAGAGGCTAAAAGAATAATACTGGAGGAGGGGGAATATATAGAGACTTTTGTTCGATAACTGTTAAGTTATGCCTACGTATCCTATCGTGCAATGAGGAAGTTAGTACACCGTAGTTCGACTCAAAGAGACTGAAAGATAAATTGACTTGTGAACTGCTTATTTGCCTATGCTCAAGTGTATGACCTGTCTGGCTCAGGTGCAAATTGTCTTGCATTAGACGGAAGAAGCAAGTTCTCGTTTGTGAGTGAATATGGTGAGAAAAGAATTCCGGAAGAGACGATTATTGTTTGTTTTTGTGTTTTCAATCTTTTATTGCTTTTTGTGTTTGTCATAAGATAATGAGCTTAAGCCTAAACCAAGGGTTAACAAACTCATCACATCCTCCCTTTGATTAGGGGTAATGAGAATACCTTAATCATGAAGTAAGCACCTCACACTTAACCACCATGATGTAGGATTAAGATCATTAACCTACTTGCATTTATTTAGATGTTTTTGGTGTTTTTGTTTAGTGTTAAGTAATGAGTTTAAGCCATAATCAAGGATTTAATGGACTCATTGCACCATCCTAATAGAAGGATAATAGATGAGAACATTTAAGCTGAGGAAGACTCCTCAACTTAATCCATGATTAGGGATTAACCTCATGACAAAACAAAGCCTTTATTAAATGGATTTTAGTTAGTGATAAGTTGAAGAAGTGATTTTTATGGTTTTTAAGACAACTTGAGGGGGACTTGTCCATTAACACTAGGGTTAGTCCTTCTTAACCAATTAAGGAAGAATTAGAACCCTAATGCAAGGCCCAAGTTACAAGCTTGGTGTCTTAGTGATTATTATGATGGATTGATTAAAGGATTTAAACACATTAAGGGTTCAACACTTAGGATTAAAGTTATACACTCCATCCTAATAGAAGGATGCATGCATAAGCTTAATCACAAAGCCTTAAAACCTTTAGGGTTTAGTCCTTGATTATGAGATGAGAGGAGAAGACTCAAAGATGACACAAAGGTAAAACTAAATGGGGGGACTAATTAAACCCTAATTGTGATCATGCTTGGTTGTTCCTAGGGTTAATGAGGCTTAAGAGAGAAAGATCTTCAAAGGCCACCAAGGAGGAACAAGATAGAAAGAGGAAGAAGAAAGGAGAAGCAAGACAACTTGCTTCACTTAAGAAGACAAGTTTCTTGAAGGAAGAAAGTAAGAAAGAGCATGAATGAGCAAGCTCACTCAAAGGCAAGATAAAATGCAGCAATGATGTATAAGAGAGATGAAAAGAGATTGTGAGAAGTGAAGGCAAATTCACTTCTCAAAACAACTTACCACCTGAAAAGTTAGCAAAAGAAATGAAATGCAATGAAAATGAGATGAAATGTCATGATGCAAACCAAAGTCAGAAGCATAAACATGATGTTAATGATGCTAAGAGATGATGCAAACACATGACAAGAGATGAGAGTGATCAACAAGCATAAGGATGCAAATGAGGCATGCTTTGAACCATAAAGATTCAAGAATGTTTATGAAGTGAAATGAACACATAACATGGCAAAGGAATGATGCAATGATCAATCATGGTTCTAATATGTCCTAAGATGCTTTATGAATCATTTGGATGCACAAGATGTCATGGCAAGCTCTTAAATGCAAGCAAAGATGAGGTGGATGCAAAGGAAAGCACAAATTAGGGTTTACATGCAACATACAATGCAAAAATTCAAAACCAGAAGCAAATGATATGATAAAAAATTGAAAATGGGACCAAGGGAACCCTAACCCTACACAAGTTCACTGCCCAAAGGAGGGGATCTAACTCTTAACCTAGTGCAAGTTATGAATTTCTCAAGTCAATTAGGGTTTTGGGATACCTCACAATGAAAAATACAAAACAAATTGAAAATGAAATATGAATTCAAACCAATTTTACCCTAGAAACTACATGATGTGAAGGATGCAATGCAAGAAGAACCATCATCAAACTCCTCATGGTTAGGCAGAATGAATTTTTCTAAGTTTGAACAAAAATATTGCCTTTAAATGAATTTAATTCCAATGAAAAATGTCAAAATAGTTCAAGAACCAAAAATAAATTTGTTTTGAGGGTTTGATAATGTTTCTAAATGTTTTAAAATGCAATGTGAATTTTTTGGTGATTTTTAAATACCTAAATGCATTTTTAATTAATTAATCTTCATTAACTTATTAAAAATAAACATTTAAATGATTTAAAAATGATTTTTAATGTAAAAAATAAAAATAAAAATATTTTTGGGTTCTGAAAATTAATGAAATGTTTGACAAAAATTTTCAAAATTTTTCAATGTATTTTACTATTTTTAATAAAATGGACAAAACAAATGAATAAAAAAGAAAATAAAATGAAATTAAATGAAAAGTACACAGATCCAAGAGTCAGGATTCAAATGGGATGCGCGGGAGTTGACTGGCGCGTGATCTGATGGCTGAGATTCAAACTGACCAAATTTAAATTAAACTCAATTAATTAATTTAATAAATTAGGATTAGGGTTTTAATGAAAGATCTGGTCCATTCGTTTGCGCGCGGGTCAACCCTAGTCAACAAGATCTATGGCTCACATTCAAACTGAGCCCTAATCATCATTAATGCACTAATGACTTTCAGGTGGCCAGAAATGACCTTCGGTCATCTTCTCCGGCCACACCTCCCCTGACATTTTGCTATCTCTCTCCCTAAGCTTCTACAACCTAATTTTTCTGCCCATAAATGATCCCCATACACCATACATTAAGAATCAACAAACAAACAACATTTAAAACACGTCAAAAGTGAGAATCGAATCAAAACAGTTCTAGGTCAAAAAATTTCAGAACATGAATACATACTCATTTCTCCACCATTTTCAAAACAAAACACATCAGCATGATCAGTGAAGCATAAAGAATCATTTAGGAACTTAAAAATGCATTTCTAGAAAAAATGTTCTTGAACTCACCTGAACTGGACCTTTGATCTTTGGAACTTTCTGGCTGCTTCTTTGGTCCAAGATGCCTTTAATGAACCCCCTGAGAAGCTTGCAATGCTTGTTTGGAATTTCTTATGGCTGGTTTAAGAGATTGAGGAAGTTTTGTTCAAGGGAAGTGAAAAATCGTGTTTCTTTTTGGGAGGGTTTCAGGATCAAATGATGGTTGGGAAATGATCAGAGGATCATGGTGAGTGGTTCTATGAAATTTGTTTTGAGGTTTTTGGCTTGTGTATTGAGTTTCGAAAGAAAATGCACAAAGAGGGAGTTTGGAGAATGATGACTTGTGGGAGGTTTCAGGCTGTGTTGTGTGTTGTGTTGAGTTCCATTTTGTCCATGTATCAAGTTTGGATAGGTCAGAGAGTTGTTGCTGGCCTAGCTTGATTGGTATGGCTCAACTTGCATAAAGTCAACTTTTTGTGTAAGAGAAGGTATGGGCTGGTTCAGTCATGGTACAAGGGCATGTCTGCTGCAGCTTGATTCAAGGCTGACCATGGAAATGAATTTGAGGCCAATTTGCAAGTGGATCAAAGCTTATGTGTGGTTTTGCAATTTTGTGATCTTTTGGCCCTTTTGAAGTTTCTTAATGTACAAGTCATGAAACTTAACAATTCTTTGGTGCATTCTGAATTTTAGGTCATGGTTTATGTTTGTGTAATGCATAGAAGTCAATTTGAAGTCACATATTGCCTTGGCATGAGGTTTTGCAACTTTCCCTCTTTGGTACAAAAGTGACAAAGAAGTGATTTTGCCCAACTTTGACAAGCCATAAATTTTGATCCAAAATGAATTAGAATGATTTCTTGTACTTTTTGAAAATGGGAGGATCCATTCTACAACTTTCATGACCAAAGTTTTCTCATTTGAAGCATTTTTGAATCAATAAGAAGAGGTTGAAAAACTTTCCCAAAATGGCAAGTTTCCATTACAAGTCACTTTCCCAAAAAGGCAATTTTGCAAATGGCTTGAAATTTTCCAATTTTGTGAACTTCTAACACCTTCTATGATTAAATAAAGATCATACACATTCAAAATGATGGATAACACCCTTTGGTTGGGTCATTGGGGGCCTCAGATGCCCTGATTTTGCACTGACTTGCTCAAGAAGTCATCCCTTGATCAGATGCCTTCCTCATGGAATTTCTTCATGAAAATTGATATGAATGATCCTTGTACCATATAGAGACCAATAGAAACAAGAATGACCAAAAAATTTGGAGTTATGGCCTTTGAAACCAAAACCCTAATTCTAGGTCATCTGTGCAGTTAAACCTGGCTCTGCTTCCATGCCTTTCTCAGTTCTTGTGATTCTTTGACTTATTTGATCTTGAGAGGATATAATATGATGCTTGAACATACATGGACCCCTTTGAAGTGATTGAATACCTTTGGAGTGGCTCAAATGGCTCAGGGATGGCTCAGATTACAAACCCTAGATGCAGATGACTTTGAAACAATGCAGTGAAGCAAAAGTGCAATATGAGATGCTATGAATGATCTTATGCACATGAAAAGATCACAAGCCATGGTGTGAATGGGCGAGGGCAAATTTGGGGTGTTTACATTACCCACGTCACGTTCTTGGTCGTCCACTTCCTCCTCGTCTACCTTTACGTCGATGTCATCCACATTGATATCCTCAACTCTTATGTGCGGATCCATGTTACCTAAAACGCATAGGAAATTGGTGAATTCGATGTCACATCAAATCCACCCTTCCATCGCAATTCAAGTGAAAGGGCGAGGACCAGAGTCAGGAAATTAATCGCCCGGCGCACTCATCCTAAATTCAAAGGGCACCCGACATATTCATCTTAAATTTAAGGGGAGATCAACATATTTATCTTAAATTCAAAGGATGCCCAGAGTATTCATCCTAAATTAAAAGGATGCCTGGAGTATTCATCCTAAATTCAAGGGTGCCCGGAGTATTCATCCTAAATTCAAAGGGTGCCCGGGACATTCATCATAATTCCCTTAATTTGCACCCAAGGAGGACTCTCCTTGACAGTGAATTTACTGAGGAGAGCCCTCTCCGACCTCGCTGGTGGATGAAACTACCAGAAAAAATGCAATTAAAACATATTAATTACCAGAATGGGAGAGAACTACCTACTTGACATGGTTCGCCGGCGGAGGTATGACAGTTGTTGTAACGGCTGCGGTGAGTTTGCCTGTAGGAATCTTAGAGCGTCCGGCCAACTTCTGAGGAGATGTGAGAAGTAAGAATGAGGGGAAACCCTCACTTACAACCCTTTTATAAGGCCCGTTCGGAAGGTGTGCCTAGCAATCATTACCTAGGCTGCCTAGATTCCTTAGGCAGTCGTAGGCATTTAATGCACCGTCACACATAAATCGAAGCGACACATTAAATTCCATAATGATAAGGAACGAAAAGCCAGATACGTCACCCTTGGAAACTCCAAAGGACGTCAAGCCATCGGGCACACACATCCTCGACACCACAAAAACGTATAGGACGTCGTGTGTGACTATCTCGAATAGGTAATCCTCCTTGACGAGTCGAAACCAACAGAGGCCTTGTCCGCACTACCTGGAGCATGCCAAAGAGCACGGACAGACATCCTCGACATTATCGGTCTTGTTACCCGCAACCTGTATGCCCGACCATACTTACCCTTAATTCATCACTCCACACAAGATTTGCAACTTGGGGGGCTCGTGTTTTGGACTGGGCCGACGTTATCCATGTCGGGCAGAGGCCCAATCCGTCGAGCATAGGCCCACAACCTGATCCAAAGGGCTCCTGTTCTGGACTGGGCCAACATAGCACATTTCAGAAAGAGGCCCAGTACGTCAGGCAGGCCCTTGACCTACCGCATGGGGACGCGGGGAAAGCGTCTCCCCCATGTGCCTCATTCAGTCAACTGCCCCATTATTTTCTCCTAGTATTACGGGACAGTTGGACCAAGGGCAAGACCACACATTAGGTCTTATCTGCTCCTACGCAATCCTTGGCAGATCTTCCTTGGGCCTAGATAATCCAGCCCATGAGAAGAATCTTATCCCAGCGCTAGGGGCACACTATAAATACCCTTTTTTACTATAGGGTTAGATATTCTATTTTATTATACTCTTACTGTAGATGTTGTAGATTAGCAGCAATTTTTGGTAAAACAAGTTTTGTGTTTCTAATGTCATGATTGATGTCATGACATGTTGTTTAAGAAATCTGCAGGTGTGAAGTTTCAGTGTGCTGCTGTTTTATTAGGATGTCAAGACTGATGTCATAAGATCGATGTCTGGTTTTCAGTCCTGAATTGTTCTATTATTTCTGCGCGTGTTTTCAGTGATTCTGTTGTGTGTTTTAGTTGAGATTTATAAGGCGTTGTATTTGGAAGGTTTTTATTCAGCATGATTTATTTTTTGAGGAATGCTTTATATGGTTTCTATTTTTTTCCTTAAACTATGGGAATTAGTTGTATTAGGTTAAAACTTATTCTAAGTTGCAACATGCCCATGCCCACATTCTTGTTTCTATTTAAAGGTTGCGAACCTTTACTTGAAGATACAGAAAAAAAAGCGTTGAAGTGTGTTACTTGTACTAGGGTTTTTAAGTGTTCTTAGTTTTCTTGTGAGCCAGACAATTGTCATGTTGATAATTGTATTGGACTAGGTTTTGTTGAGTTGTAAGTTGTCCACTCAAAGCTTTTAAGCAAGAGTGATTTGTTCTTGACTAAAGCTTGTAATCAAGGTCAAGGTTTGTCTTTGAAGTGTGTCTTTTACTGTTTGATGTTTGAATGTTATCACTGTTGTGATTGAGGGGGAGTGAGAAATGTCTCATATCTGAGTGTTGCTTAGATAAGAAGTTGCATTGAGCAGGGATTAAGTGAAAGGTGTAAACTGTTGGATTTAACTCTGAATTGATACTCCTTATAGTGGCTTTCCTCCTGGCTTGGTAGCCACCAGATGTAGGTGTGTTGCACCGAACTGGGTTAACAATTGTTTGTGTCTTTTACAATTGTTTTGTGATTATTTTACTTGTTCATATTTAAATCTTTCAGATATTAGTGTTGTAACATATTATTTGACATCTCATATCTGGTTCCAGAATTTCAATTGGCATCAGAGCAGGCACCTTGCTAGCTCTTTTGGGTGAGATATATGTGCAGTATATTCTGATACTATGGACAAGGATAGAGGATTCATGAACAGACCATCCATTCTGGATGGATATAACTATGATTACTGGAAACCTCGTATGGTAGCCTTCTTGAAATATCTAGATAGGAAGGCATGAAAAGTTGCAGACAAAGGATGGGAACATCCTGTCATTGTTGGAAAAGATGGAACAAAGAATTTTAAACCTGAGGAAGAATGTAGCAAAGAGGAGGATGGGTTGGCTTTGGGCAACTCTAAAGCCTTAAATGCTTTGTTCAATGGAATTGATAGAAATGTATTCAGGCTGGTGCACCATTTTGAATTGACCAAGGATGTTTGGGATACCCTCAAAGCCACTCATGAAGGAACTTCCAAGGTCAAGATGTCAAGACTTCAGTTCATCACTACAAAATTTGAAAATCTGAGAATGAGACTATTCATGACTTTCACATGAATATTCGTGAGATTTCCAACACTTCAGGACCTTTAGGAGAAAAAATGTCGGATGAAAAGCTTGTGAGGAAAATACTCAGATCTCTGCCCAAGAGATTTGCTTTGAAGGTTACTGCTATAGAGGAAGCATATGACATCTGCAATATGAAGGTAGATGATCTCATTGGATCCCTTCAAACATTTGAAATGGGAATTAGTGACATCTCTAAAAAGAAGAATAAGAGCATAACCTTTGTGTCTAATGCTGAAGAGGGAACATAAGAATGTGAGATGGAAACTAAGGAAAGCCTGACAGAAGCTCTAGCTATGTTTGGAAGATAGTTCAACAGAGTTATGAAGAAGATGAATGTGAAATCAAGATCTAATGTCAAGAAAACCTCATTTAACATTAGTAGATCATATGACTCTAGAAGAAATTTTTTTTTTAAGAAAAGCCCAATCAAAGCAAAGGGGTTTAATGTCATGGATGTAAGGGTTTCGGTCACATTAGAGTTGAATGTCATACTTATCTTAAGAAACAAAATAAGGGACTATTTGTTTCATGGTCTGATAGAGATTTTGAAAGTGATTTTGAGGAGGAATCAGCTAAACACATCACTATTTTGACAGGGACGTGTGTTTCTGATGATGACTTTAGTGGGGATGAATTAACCTTTGATGAACTTGCAGCATATTATAGAAAGTTATGTCTCAGAAGTGCTCAAGTGGTTCAAGAAGGAGAGAAGCAGAAGAAGCTCATAATAAAATTGGAGGCTGAAAAGAAAGAGCATCTGAAAACAATCTCCAACTTAAACAATGAAATCATCATGATGAATTCCAAGCTTGATCAAATGACCAAGTCCATCAGAATGTTGAACAGTGGATCTGAAACACTGGATGAGATTCTTCAAATTGGGAAGAATGCAGGATACTTGTCTGGTTTAGGCTTTAATGGTACAAGGAACACTTATTCAAGTAGCAGCCAACCTGAACTCAAGTATGATGTGTCAAATCAGATGTCAAAACCCATGTCTCAATATCATGGTAAAGGAAGATCAAATCATCAAAGAAGAATATTTCAAAGATGGAGATGTCATTATTGTGGCAGATTTGATCACATAAAACCTTTCTGTTTTAGACTATATGGATATCCTGATCATAACCCTCAGCCCAAACCTAAACAAAACATGATCATTAAGAAACAACAATGGTTTCCTAAGGATGTTGTCTTGATAGCTCATACTTCTCTTAGAGTATCAGCTAAAGAGGATTGGTATTTTTACAGTGGTTGCTCTAGGCATATGACTGGAATAAAGAATTTGTTGGTTGACATCAAACCTCATTTTACCAGCTATGTGACCTTTGATGATGGAGCAAAAGGAGAAATCAAAGGTGATGGAAAACTGGAGTGTTCAGGAGTTCCAAACCTTGAAGGTGTCTTACTTGTGAAAGTATTGACTGATAATCTTATCAGCATCAGTAAATTATGTGATCAAGGGTTTAATGTCAACTTCACCAAATCTGAGTGTATGGTTTACAAATGAAGAAAAGGAAGTGATCATGAGGGGAGTCAGGTCTAGGGATAATTGTTACCTATGGGTTAATCAAGATCCTAGTTACTCATTTGTGTGTTCTATATCCAAAGAAGATGAAGTAAAACGGTGGCATAAAAAATTGGGCCATCTTCATCTAAGAGGGATGAAAAGGATTATCTATGTGGATGTTGTAAAAGGAATTCCAAAGATACAAATTGATGAAGGAAGAATGTGTGGTGAATGTCGGGTTGGCAATCAAACCAAGATGTCACGTATGAAGATTCGACATCTTACTACTTCTAAAGTTTTGGAGCTGTTGCACATGGACTTGATGGGTCTCATGCAGATGGAAAGCCTTGGTGGGAAGAGATATGCTTATGTGGTGGTGGATGACTACTAAAAATTCACTTGGGTAAATTTTATCAGAGAGAAATCTGATGTTTTTTATGTTTTCAAGGATCTTTGTCAAAGACTTCAGAGGGAAAAAGAAAGTTGTGTTGTCAAAATTAGAAGTGATTATGGGAAGAAATTTGAGAACCACAAATTTTATGAATTTTGCTCCTCTGAAGGAATCAACCATGAATTTTCATCTCCCATTACTCCTCAGTAAAATGAAGTTGTGGAAAGGGAGAACAAAACCCTTCAAGAATCAGCTAGAGTTGTAATTCATGCCAAGAGTCTTCCCATGCATTTATAGGCTGAAGCTATGAATACTGCTTGCTATGTTCATAATAGAGTCACCTTGAGAAAGGGAACCCCCACTACCTTGTATGAGATCCGGAAGGGAAGAAAACCTACTGTCAAATATTTTCATGTGTTTGGAAGTAAGTGTTACATTATGGCAGATAGAGAATAAAGAAGGAAGATGGACCCAAAAAGTGATAAAGGCATATTTTTGGGATACTCTACTAACAACAGACCATATAGAGTCTTCAACTCTAGAACAAGAGTCATGATGGAATCCATAAATGTGGTTGTTGATGATCTGCATAAAGAAGCTAATGTCACATATGATGTTGGAACATTCTTTGATACACCAGCTAAAGCTTCTGATAAAGAGGCTGATCCCAATCCAGCTATCACAAAATCTAAGCTAGAACCAACAAACAAGGGACCCTCCATCAGAATCCAGAAAGATCATCCTAAAGATCTTATTATAGGTGATCCTAACAATGGAGTTACTACTAGATCAAGGAAAATTGTCTCAAACTCTTGTTTTGTGTCAAAGGTTGAACCTAAGAATATTAAGGAAGCCTTGATTGATGAGTTTTGGATTAATGCCATGCAAGAGGAGTTAGGACAGTTTAAAAGGAATGAAGTGTGGGAACTTATTCCAAGACCTGAAGGAACCAATGTTATTGGTACTAAATGAGTCTACAAGAATAAATCAAATGAATAAGGAGTGGTGACCAGGAATAAAGCCAAACTAGTTGCTCAAGGATACACACAAGTTGAAGGGGTTAATTTTGATGAGACTTTTGCTCCTATTTCTAAACTTGAATCAATAAGATTTCTATTGGGAGTTGCTTACATTATGAAGTTCAAACTGTTCCAAATGGATGTGAAAAGTGCCTTTTTAAATGGATACTTGAATGAGGAAGTTTATGTGGAAAATCCTAAAAGCTTTGTTGATCTAAACTTCCTAGATCATGTTTACAAGTTGAGAAAGGCTCTTTACGGGTTGAAACAAGCTCTTAGGGCTTGGTATGAGAGATTGACAGAGTTTCTCATTAACAATGGATACAAGAAAAAGGAATAGATAAGACTCTATTTGTTAAAGATGAAGGAGGAAAGATAATGATTGCTCAAATTTATGTGGATGATATAGTGTTTGGTGGGATGTCAGATATGATGGTTAAACATTTTGTCAGACAAATGCAATATGAATTTGAAATGAGTCTTGTTGGAGAATTAACTTGTTTCCTTGGTTTACAAGTGAAACAGATGGAAGATTCCATTTTTCTCTCTCAAAGCAAGTATGTCAGGAACATAGTCAAGAAGTTTGGAATAGAGAATATCAACCACAAAAGAACACTTACTCCCACTCATCTGAAGTTGTCTAAAGATGAAAAGGGTATAAGTGTTGATTAAAGTTTGTATAGAAGCATGATAGAAAGCCTGTTGTATCTCACAGCTAGCAGACTTGATATTGCTTTTGTTGTTGGAGTGTGTGCTAGATATCAAGCAGAACCCAAAGTCAGTCACATAAATCAAGTCAAGAGGATTCTATAATATGTGAATGGAACTTGTGACTATGGTATGTTGTACTCTCATGGTTGTGATCCCATCTTATCTGGATATTATGATGTCGATTAGGCTGGAAGTGCTGATGATAGAAAGAGTACATCTAGATGGTGCTTCTTCATAGGGAACAATCTCATATCCTGGTTCATCAAGAAGAAAAATTGTGTCTCCTTGTCTACTACATAGGCTGGTACATAGCAACTGGTAGCAGTTGTTCTCAGTTGGTTTGGATGAATATGATGTTGACTGAGTATAATGTCACACAAGATGTCATGACATTATATTGTGACAACCTGAGTGCCATCAATATATCCAAGAATCCTATTCAGCGTAACAGGACCAAACATATTGATATTAGACATCATTTCACAAGAGATCTTGTTGAAGATAAAGTGATCACACTAGAGCATATTGCCACTGAGCTGCAGTTGACTGATATATTTACAAAAGCTTTGGATGCAAATCAGTTTGAAAACCTAATAGGTAAATTAGGAATATGTCTTTATGAGGGCTTATAGCAATTACTGGCATATGGGAACATCCTTAAGGACATTTTATATTTTTAAGATTTAAAATTAATGTTGTGGAGGAGTATCATTTTATCTGCAATATTTGATTCTCTCATTAATTTTCCTACTAAAGTGCAATCTTTTCAAAAGTTCCCTATTACTATCCAAACACGCTACTGCATCACTATTCTTAGTCTCAACCACTCCTTCATCTTCCATATTTTTCCAAGACATCTCCTTTCCCCCATATTGCGTATTTCAAATCATTTAAACATGTCTCAACATCACGCTACTTCTCCTTCAAAGAAGTTTTCTCCTAAGACTGGCTCTGTCTCCTCTCCTAGGGTTCAACCCATAAATCTCTGTGCTGATGTGCTTGACATTTCTCCTCTGAATATAATGGTTCCTGATGTTTCTAAGCCTCAAAAACCTAGAACTCCACATGCAAGAAGACCTAAAGAAAGCTCTGCATGTCCTATTCCCAAATCTTCTTATGCTACTTCATCTGATGCGAGGGCAAGAAAGGGATCTATTTATGTTGATCAAGCTATTAAGAAACTTATTACGAGGATATTGAATGAAGATCATGCTATAACGGGGGTATCTATTCATTTGGCTTAACTACCTGCTCCTCAGAGTAGTTAGAAGGACCAAGAAGATGATGGTGCAAATGTGGAAACTAAACAAAATGATGAAAAGGATGTTGGAACCAAAGAAGGCTATTTCGGAAGATGTTATTGATCTTGATTATATTTCTGAAAATGATCTCATTGCCAAAGTTAACCCTGGTATAGCCAAGAGGCTCATATCAAGGAAAGGTAAGAAGGTTTTTGAACAGAGTTCTCCTATGAGTAAGGCTGCTATAGGACAAGGTCCCTCCAAGAACACTCCTAGGAAGATTGTTGTTGTCCCCCCAAAAGGATGAAGCAAAGTAGTCACCAAGAAAAGGAAGGCTAGAATTCATTCTGATTCAGAGGCTGATGTTGAAAGTGATGTCCCAAACATCAATCCAAGAAAGAAGCCCACCACCAGTAAAATTGCTACTAGAGTGTCTAATGCACCTCTAGACAATATTTCTTTCCATTATATTACAAGTGTAAACAAGTGGAAGTATGTTTACCAAAGGAGACTGGCTTTGGAAAAGGATCTGACTTGCTTTACTCTTGAGTGTAATGAGGTAATGGATCTTATCTAGTTTGTTGGTTTGTTGTTATCGGGTTTTCTAAGTGCTATGAAATCCTTGTAAAGGATTTTATTGTGAATCTATCTGAAGATTGTGCTGATGGTAAATCCAAACACTTCAGAAAAATATTTGTGATAGGAAAGTGTGTTAATTTCTCCCCCAATATGATCAATACCTATTTAGGAAGGGATGTTGCATGCCAACCAGAGTTGGAGGTTACTGATAACCAAGTTTGCAAAGTCATCACTACAAATCAGGTTAAGGCTTGACCAATGAAGGGAAAATTATCTGCTAGCATGCTCAGTGTGAAGTATGCCATGCTTCATAGAATTGATGCAACAAATTGGGTGCCAACAAATCATACCTCCAACATTTCTACGGGGCTGGGTAGATTTATTTATGCTATAGGAACTAAAACAAAGTTTGATTATGGGAACTATATTTTTCATCAAACCATGAAGCATGCATGAACATTGGTTGTCAAATTACCAATAGTTTTACCCTCTCTTATTTGTGGTATTATATTAAATCAGTACCCTGCCATTCTGACTAATTCTGACACTGTTTGCAAAAGAGAAAGTGTTATTTCCTTTCATTACAAGTTGTTTCAGGGAACTCATTTCCCTGACATTGCTATAACATATGTTGGGACATCCACTAACAACAAATCTATCAACAATGCTACTATTATTGCTAAGCTCAAGGAGGCCTGTAAAGAGCTGGATGCAAGAAAAAAGAGATTTGAGAACACGATCAGTATGCTTGAAAATTACGTGATTGATGATGAGCAAGAAGAGGATGAAGTTGAGAAACCTAGTGATGGTGTTGAAGCAGGTTGTGAGCAGAGTAATGAAAGTCCTAGTGGCTCAGATGGTGTTCGTGACTGTGAGGAAGAGGATGCTAGTGTTGAAGATGGCTCTGGTCAATCTAGTTCTGATGAGGATTAAGTTGTGTTTGGATTTCTGGTGGATCTTCTGTTGAAGATATTTTTTTGTTTTCTTTTTGATATCTATGGTCCTTGAAGTCTTGGTGTAACTTCTGTTCTTTTTGGTTTTCTGGATTTCTGGTGTAACTTTTGTTGTTGGTTTTACTGCTCTTTATGAGCTTGTGTACTGGCACTTCTATTGGATTTATTCTAGTTTAATGCTTTGACTCCATTTATGGCTAAAAAGGGGGAGATAGATATAAGATAGATTTGTTTTTGCTGATGTGCTCTAGCTAAGTATGCAGGTTTGTTCTACAGGTTGTGGTGGGGGAGATTGTTAATCTCTCTGTTCTGGTTTGTTCAATAGGTTGTGTTGAGGGGAAAAATTTTAATCTCTCTGTTCTGGTGTACCTCTTGTGCTATTTGTGCTATCTTTCTACTGGCTGATTTGTTAGGTGCTTGCATTGGATATGGATTAAGTGAAGGGTGTAAACTGTTGGGTTTAACTCTGAATTGATACTACTTATAGTGGATTTCATCCTGGCTTGGTAGCCTCCAGATGTAGGTGTGTTGCACCGAACTGGGTTAACAATTGTTTGTGTCTTTTACAATTGTTTTGTGATTATTTAACTTGTTCATATTTAAATCAGTCAGATATTAGTGTCGTAACATCTCATTCGACATTGTCATATTTGGTTCCAGAATTTCACTTACCTATTATGTACTTGTACTTCGCATACACTTTCTCACCTTGGCATCGAAGTACATTGCAGGTACACCCCCCAATTCACCACCGTAGCTGTTCATCACTGAAAGGTTCCTCCTGGCCAGGTCAGTTCAGTAAATTTTTGTTAAAAATGATATTCTCATCAAAATCATGAAAAATATAAAGTTTTTGATTAAATTTAATTAGTAGTAGTAGTAGTAGTAGTAGTAGTAGTAGTAGTAGTAGTAGTAGTGGTAGTAGTGGTAGTAGTAGTGGTAGTAGTAGTAGTAGTGGTGGTAGTAGTGGTAGTAGTGGTGGTAGTAGTGGTAGTAGTAGTGGTAGTAGTGGTAGTAGTGGTAGTGGTGGTAGTGGTAGTGGTGGTAGTGGTGGTGGTGGTAGTGGTGGTAGTGGTGGTGGTGGTAGTGGTGGTGGTGGTAGTGGTGGTAGTGGTGGTAGTGGTGGTAGTGGTGGTAGTGGTGGTAGTGGTAGTAGTAGTAGTAGTAGTAGTAGTAGTAGTGGTGGTAGTAGTAGTAGTAGTAGTGGTGGTAGTAGTAGTCGTAGTAGTGGTGGTAGTCGTGGTAGTAGTAGTAGTAGTAGTAGTAGTCGTAGTAGTGGTGGTAGTGGTGGTAGTAGTAGTAGTAGTCGTAGTCGTAGTAGTAGTCGTAGTAGTAGTCGTAGTAGTAGTCGTAGTCGTAGTAGTAGTAGTAGTAGTAGTAGTAGTAGTAGTAGTAGTAGTAGTAGTAGTAGTAGTAGTAGTAGTAGTAGTAGTAGTAGTAGTAGTAGTAGTAGTAGTAGTAGTAGTAGTAGTAGTAGTAGTAGTAGTAGTAGTAGTAGTAGTAGTAGTAGTAGTAGTAGTAGTAGTAGTAGTAGTAGTAGTAGTAGTAGTAGTAGTAGTAGTAGTAGTAGTAGTAGTAGTAGTAGTAGTAGTAGTAGTAGTAGTAGTAGTAGTAGTAGTAGTAGTAGTAGTAGTAGTAGTAGTAGTAGTAGTAGTAGTAGTAGTAGTAGTAGTAGTAGTAGTAGTAGTAGTAGTAGTAGTAGTAGTAGTAGTAGTAGTAGTAGTAGTAGTAGTAGTAGTAGTAGTAGTAGTAGTAGTAGTAGTAGTAGTAGTAGTAGTAGTAGTAGTAGTAGTAGTAGTAGTAGTAGTAGTAGTAGTAGTAGTAGTAGTAGTAGTAGTAGTAGTAGTAGTAGTAGTAGTAGTAGTAGTAGTAGTAGTAGTAGTAGTAGTAGTAGTAGTAGTAGTAGTAGTAGTAGTAGTAGTAGTAGTAGTAGTAGTAGTAGTAGTAGTAGTAGTAGTAGTAGTAGTAGTAGTAGTAGTAGTAGTAGTAGTAGTAGTAGTAGTAGTAGTAGTAGTAGTAGTAGTAGTAGTAGTAGTAGTAGTAGTAGTAGTAGTAGTAGTAGTAGTAGTAGTAGTAGTAGTAGTAGTAGTAGTAGTAGTAGTAGTAGTAGTAGTAGTAGTAGTAGTAGTAGTAGTAGTAGTAGTAGTAGTAGTAGTAGTAGTAGTAGTAGTAGTAGTAGTAGTAGTAGTAGTAGTAGTAGTAGTAGTAGTAGTAGTAGTAGTAGTAGTAGTAGTAGTAGTAGTAGTAGTAGTAGTAGTAGTAGTAGTAGTAGTAGTAGTAGTAGTAGTAGTAGTATATATCTTCACTAATTATTATTTTTTAAATAACGGGTACTGATATGACACATACTTATATTAAACTATTAATTTAAATGTTGAATAATAACATGAACAAATATCATGTGTTCACACGAGTTACTGATTAAAATATTGAATATTAATATAAACATGAATGTTATTGATTTGATCAAACTATTGAATATTATTCGAAACATAAAGTTGCTAATCAAAATATTGAGTATTAAGATAATCAGGAAGTTATTAATCAAAATATTGACTATTAACGAGAATATTAAATTACTGATCAAAATATTAAATATATTAAATTACTGATCAAAATATTAAATATTAACATGAAGTTACTGATATAAATATTAAACAATAACAGAAACATAAATTTACTAATTAAAATATTGGTACCCGAGGGAATTGATTCTATCTATTTTTAAATATATATTATTATTTTTTATTTACTAATTTTTATTAATTAATTAATTAGATACTTTTTATTTTCAAATTTTAAATATAAACAAATAAATTCTTAAAACAAATACATTCTAATAACACATACGAGTCACCGATGTGTACCCCAGGGTATCATACTAGTTTAGGAGAAGGGTAGCATTTTTAGGAGCAACTCAAATGCTTTTGGACCCACGACACAAACCCCCTAAAATAACAATAAAAAAACTCATCAAGTAACATAAAACAATACTATTTTAAATTAAAATAGAATTAAAAAAAAAAAAAAAGCAGGCCATAATTTTGGAAGGTTTGATAGAAAGTGACAAATAGAAACGTTTTCAAAAGGATTTCACGATAAAAGGCGTAGAGAAAGAAAGAAAGAGAGAAAGGTGTGAAGAAGAGTAGAGAGGAGGATGCAAATTACATGAGAAACCAACACAAACCCTCCTCATTCACCTCTCTTTTCTAATGGAAGAAACCTTTCTCGTTTTCCACTGGACCCTTATCAGATCTCTCTTGGCCATCCTTCAATGGTGGACTTTCAATGTCACCGTTATCATCGTCAACAAGTGGATCTTCCAGGTTCTTTTTTCTCCTCTTCCTTTTTTCCATTTTTATTAACTATCCTGCCTTTTAGTCATTGGTTAGGTGGTTAGGTAGAGGGAGAGGACTTTTGTATTTGTTGATTGCTATTTTTGTTCTTGCCTTTTAATTCATAGAATTTTAGTTATTGCAGAAAATTCTGTGTTTGGATATTATTCTGTTATTTAAGTAGTTTATAAATAATTTTTTTCCCCCAAAATCAGCTAGAGCTGTTATGGTTCAAGAGTTGTGTTTTTGTTACTGATCTACATACTTCTTTTGTGCTACATGTTGTACGGTGCTTGGGAAACTGAATATGAATTTTCTTTGATTTGAATAATTGAATTTGATTTTCACTCTGGGCGAGTTTGAAATTTGGTTTGAAATCTCGGATTTTCGAGGTTAAATCTATCTTGGATTTCATCGAATCAAGCAGAACTGTCTAACCAAAATATGCATAGAAAATTACTTTAAGTAAGTGTTATAAACTATGGTAGAGTTTAAGTAAGTGTGGATGTGATTGTAAAATGAATTAAAAATGATATTGGTCAATGTAGTCAGTCAAGCACGAGATTATAAGTAGGACCGGTCTGCTTGTGAAAGATCGTAAAATTCGGATCGTTAGCACGGCATGTAGGATTCTAACGAAGGGAAAAATGGTAATTTCATACATATACATATGCACACAAAAAAGCCCCAACAAGTTTTTTTTTACGATCTTGCTTCAAAAAGCTCGATCTTGACCACGACAACGATGAAAACGATCTTTCTCTTAACGTAGCACTCTCAGGCATCCTTAGCACATAAGTTCATATGATCTTACAATTCAGCACTCAATCTGGACTACATAGATCTAGCAGATCAGATGTGTTCTTAATTTATAAACAAATAAATATGGCATCAAATTTTCAGTTGTTCTAGAAATGTTTCGTTTTTTCTTGTGAGATTGGGCTTTAGTGTATTCCTGGTTCCTTGAAGTCGGATCTATATTTAGAAAGGAGTTATATTAGTTAAAAATTTTAAGGAGAAAGGAAGAGGGGTGTTATATTTAAAGGTTTCTTTAATGATGGTGTTAAAGTCTAGAAACAAATTATTAGGACCTAAGTGTTTCTAATCACAATATTGTTTCGATCTTCTATGTTTTTGTTCCATTTATAGTGAAGAAAGGTTTATCAATCTTTACAACTTCTTGCACAATCCACATTGGAATTTAGAACTCCTCAATCCTCACCTTAAACATCCAATCATCGTTAGTCATAGTAAAGATTTGTATGGAAGTATGGATTATGGCAAATATTTTATTTTATTTTCTATTTGCAGAAATTGGATTTCAAGTTTCCCCTATCAGTATCCTGTGTCCACTTCATCTGCTCAGCCATTGGAGCATATGTGGTAATTAAGGTGCTGAAGCTTAAACCGTTGATAACTGTTGACCCTGAAGATCGCTGGAAAAGAATTTTACCTATGTCATTTGTGTTCTGTATTAACATAGTGCTGGGTAATGTGAGTCTACGATACATCCCAGTTTCTTTTATGCAGACAATTAAGTCATTCACACCTGCAACCACAGGTAAGGTTCCATCGTCAGTTTTTTAGATTCCTGCCACATTTTTGCTACCACGTTATGTTCAATCTTCAGGATATTTTCATCTGAACTTGGTGAACTTGCACAGTTGTTTTGCAATGGCTAGTCTGGAGGAAGTATTTTGACTGGCGTATTTGGGCTTCTCTTATACCCATTGTTGGAGGGATTCTTCTCACATCTGTAACAGAAATGAGCTTTAATATGTTTGGATTTTGTGCTGCCTTACTAGGCTGTTTGGCTACATCTACAAAAACCATCCTTGCAGAATCTCTTTTGCACGGATACAAGTTTGACAGGTACTATCTTTATGCTAGAAATTTCTATTGTTTGCAACTGTTTACTTTGGCCTTCTTTCTTTTGTTTCTTTATTTTTCTGTCTGGAATTATGGATTTTCCCATACGTACAGACTATCCACTTCCAAGCCATTTGTGTCTGTACGACCTATTCCTTATAATGGACAACAGGCTTTGAAATCCTATATTATTTTTATTAGTCCATTTTTTATTATCTTGTCTCCAATATAGACTAGGAAGTACTCTATATTGGAGCTTTAGGAGTTAGGACATCTATGGGTGCTGCCAAATTTGATTGCAGCAAGCCTGCAAATGTTGTCACTAATCAGCACCTTTCAAGCATAACAACCAAAGTCTTTTAAGCTATGATTCAAAATTTACTGAACTTAGCCTCCCACAAAAGTGGCTTGCACATGAGTGGGTTTGTTGTGCAGTGTTAAAATATTTAATTTAGAATGCCCATGATATAGGGTAATTGGAGAGGTCCAATTATCGGGTCAGCAACAAAAGGGCCTACTATATGGAAGGTTTGTTCTGGAAGGAATTACAGGGGCCCTATATTGTGTTAAGTAACTGAGGTGGGAGGTGGTTAGCATTGGAGGGAAATGATTTACTTGGGAAAGGAGAACTTAAGAGAGGTATACGCATAGAGAGAAGGAAACTTGTTTGGTCAATTAGGCAGAGAATATTTTATGAGGAGCTTAGGCTCCGATCTTTTCTTGTCAGCTTTGCTTTAATTTAATGAACATCTCTTTGCGCTGGTGCCGTCTTGGGTGAGCTACCGATAACAATGCCTCACTAGTGTGCCAATTTGAAATTATGCAATACTCATTCTTTCATTTATTATTTGTTTCTCCCATGCCCATCCTTCACATGTCTAGATTTTGTCGAGAACCTTTGCATCCCCATCAACCTTCCCTTTAATTGCTATCTCCCAACAATCAACTCCAATTCTCCTGTGTGATTGTCTAATCCCAACTACCCCCTGATCCACCAATATCTAACTGGTTATCCTCCCTAGCACAAAGGCGGCATCTCAACATCATGTCTCACATGTCCAATTCATAAGTGCTTGCCGTCTTGCCAGCACCTTTTATTGGAGCAGCCGTGATGGAAGCCTAGTCCTTTTCACAATGGCCCTCAATGTCTAGTCCTTTGAAGTTGTTCAGTTTGTTTGAAACACAATGTGTACAAAAGAGAACATTATGTTCAACAAAATATCCCTCAAACCCACTATTAATTGAAAATATATGATTACAAGAGTTTTCCGTCTATAATCCCCAGGATAGAGCTCCTTCAGATAATGGACATTCCTCTTGTCAGTTACGACCAAAAGATACAAAGAGTACCAGTGAATCTCCACTCTAGCCCCACTCCTCTCTTTATATCCTCCCTCCTAACAAATTTACTACATCAGCCTTAACCTCTAATTTTCAGGGTTTCAGGCTCAGTAGTGCTTCGATTGTTAGTGTGCACGTTATTGCACTAACCATTGCAACAGTTGTGTATTGAGGATGAGGTTCTTTATTTAGAAACGACAGTCTCTCATCATGCCGGAAAAAATAGATGTGGATAACTCAGAACATTGGGGATTGGGCTGTAATTCAAAAAAATATCTGTCTAAAACCATATTTGTTAATTTTATAATTGATATATCCAATAATATTTAGGTGAACACTCCGGTATCCTTGAATTTAGTTGGGTACCGGTACCTTTAACCAATCAAAAATTATGATTCAATGCCATGTCATTTTATTGTATTATTTTATTTTAAAATAAATTAAAATATTCTCACAATTTATACTAGAGGTAGCGGTACCCAATTACTTATCATGGGTACCTAAGAATTTACCTAATATTTAATAATGGGCCACTGGCGAGGCACCTAGGATGGTACCTCACCTGTTCAACCAGAACTATATTCTGGCTTCTATATGTAATGAGTGTAAATTTGTAATCATTGGCGATCAATATTTGTGTTGCACGTTAATACTTTAATAGAGGAATGATTTGTAGTATAGACAATACATAATTGCACATGCATCTTAATTGGAATAATATTGGCCATTAAATTAAAAAGATGTTTTTCTTATAAAAACCAGGCTGGTTTATTCTTCACATATTTGTTTGAAATAATTCATTTCTATCTTGATGTTGCTGGGTATAAACTTTTGCAACTTGTGTTAGAACATGGGCGGCCATATATTTATGAAGAAAATGAACTTTTGCAAATTACATGTCTTTTTCATGTTTACATTAGATAACATCACTAACAATTCTAGATGCGTGCATCGAATCAAATGTCCCAGTCTATCATATATATTATGCTTTTTGGATCCCTGTGTCCTTTTCTTTTCACCAAACTATGTGTTAAATACTCTTTTAATTCATTGATCAAAGATTTTTATTCAGTTCATCTTTAATTCTCTGCATCCTAGATTTTTCTGATTACATCTCTATTCTTCGCATTTGTCTTAGCCATGCGTTACTTTGTTCTACCCCCATGCACATATTGGATTATATAAATTGCTTTGCCATGATTTTTCTGCAGTACACACTAATTTTTCTTTTCATGTTATCTTTAGTATAAACACGGTTTATTACATGGCACCTTATGCAACCATGATCTTGGTGCTTCCTGCCATGTTACTTGAAGGCAATGGAGTTCTGGAATGGCTTAATACTCATCCATATCCTTGGTCAGCCCTCATCATCATTTTCAGTTCTGGGGTTTTGGCTTTCTGTCTTAACTTCTCCATTTTTTATGTGATCCACTCCACCACTGCTGTAACATTTAACGTTGCTGGGAATCTTAAGGTGAAATCTATAACACAATGGTTCAAGCCACTAACTATATTTTTCAGTCTTTTAACTTTCAATTAAGTTATTTTGCATTCACTAAATTAACCCGAAACATGTACATTCTGCAGGTTGCTGTTGCTGTCCTTGTTTCTTGGCTGATATTTAGGAACCCAATTTCATATTTCAATGCCGTTGGGTGTGCCGTGACTCTTGTGGGTTGTACATTCTACGGTTATGTCAGGCACTTGCTCTCCCAACAGCCACCAGTTCCAGGAACTCCTCGGACACCAAGAACCCCTCGGAGTAAGATGGAGTTGCTTCCACTTGTAAATGATAAATTAGAAAATAAGTTCTAATAGTAATTGGCTTAGCTACATATATGAGTTCTCCTCTGTCATTTGGAAGGCAGATATAGCAATAGGTCTAAAAATATGAAAGTGACTTTGGTTATTTATTGTGTTAGATTACCTCCAAAATATTTAATACAAGATTCTTTCTTGTTTCTGTAGTCCTGAATCTTTGTGAGTTGTTTTTTTTCTAGCATAGAGTTGTATGTAGCCCATGGGCGATGATTGTTAAGTTATTGTTATTTTGTAATAGCAAATGAGTTGGACTATACATACCTAATAGTAATTTGTCTATTAGTGTTTCTAATGAATTGGACTTAACATACCTAACAGTAATTTGTCTATTAGTGTTTCTGATGCATGTGATTCAAACAAATATAGTTTTAACATTATGTGCAAGATATTTATTTCTGTGTTTGTAGTTCAATTACCAGTGCTGTGCTACAATCAATGACAAACATACTTAACAGTACTTCAAACAGGACTTGACCATCAACTCCAAAATTTTCTGTTTCTATTTCAATGCTTCTTATCAGTGTGCTATTTGTCCACTAGTGTTTCAAATGCATGTGATTTGCAACAAAGATAGCATTAGCATTAAATCAATGAAGGTTACTTTTTATAAAAACTTTGAAGAGATCTTCAGCCAGAGCCAGAATAATCAACCCAAAATATGGATGAAAGTATTGTTCACAAACATGAACCAGTTAGTGATTTTCAAACATGAAGTTGGGTACCAATTACCATGATGCCTAAAAATGACAAGACTTATTACATTAGTAAAGTTACCATACAAAAGTCAGAATTAGTTACATAGTGAGATAGATTATAGATGACAATAGAAATATGAAGGTTAATTTATTTCCCCATTTACCCTTCTAATGAGATCTAAACTATAATCTAAGCCAAAAGCCAGAAGTTCTTCTGCCACCTGGTGCTGATAAGGTAGCCATTATTGCCCTGGCTTCTCTTCCTTACTCCTATTGTCAAGCACTCTGCATTATTGATACAATACTCCACAAACTCTTCTGTGCTACTGCAGCTGCCACTTCCACACAGACTGTAAAAAGTAATGAACAGAATCCATATATGAGTAACAAGAGAAATTTTGAAAGTATGATGACAAAAATTTGCAAATTGTTGGTGTTTGGATTTTAGTACTCTTTCTTACCAGCTTAAGAGGGAAGGTGGCTTCTTTTGGCCTAATACCAGGATAGAGACTTCCAATTTCTTGACCTGGCTCATCACTGTGTCAAGTTTTGGTCCTTGAATTACAAGTGCTTCCACTTCCACCTATGTAACATTATCAAAAACCTTAATTTAAGGAGAAGACATAAAAGGAAAAAGACATGTTAAAACTTAAAAAGAAAAGCTGAAAATAAACACTAGGGACCAGTGCATGCATCTCAAAGTTCAGACACAAGCTAATTCCATCTAAAGAATAGAAAAGTGAGTATCCTAATTCATACTTAATTAACTCCAACAACATTGAAAATTCACATAATTTTTTGAGTCAAGATTTAAAAAGTAAAATGAAACAGAAAAAGAGCAAAATCTAAAAAACTAAAGAAAGTTATTACCTCTGGCTTGCAATCTTTGCAAAGTGAGCCAAGATGATTAACAAGATAAGTAGAAGAATAAGAGTCAGAATGAGCCATTTGAGGAGAAACAATATGAAGCAAAGTGAACAAATCACCCTTATTAACAACATGAGTAAGTGCCCAAATCATAGCATGTTTAGAATGTGAAGATCCATCGACAACAACCATAACTCTTTTCCTCACCATCATGCCACTAGTCTCATCATTTCCATACATGTTTATGTTAAACCCTTCCATTTGGTTCAAATTAGTTTCAAAATCACTACAAGTGACTCCCAAACTGTTGTTATAGGTGTTTTTTCCACTCCACCTGCTGGATGTTGATTTCCAAGTCTCCTTAGCACTTAACTGTCTCAAAAATGAAGATGAAGAAGTTGGCATTATGAAGTGAAATATGAGACCTTTTTATGTAACCACAATAATTGCTAGTTGAATAGGCGAAAATGAGAGAGAGTAGGATGCTAGAGTGTAGCAGAGGCTTTGTTTACTAAGCTGGGAAAACAGACCTGCTACAGGAAAGAAGAGAGAGAAAGTGATGGCATGTGGGGGTGGGGGGAGACGTAATGCAAATTATACAAAGTTGTTGTGAGAGGTTTTATTTTTTGTGCAGATTAAAGTGTCACGGGAATCTGTGGTCTGTTTTGTGCATGATGAAAAACTAGACATTTATGAAACCTCTTTCATCCATTTAAGATTCCTTTGTACATGTTTTGTCTTTCTAGTAATGTTTGGTCATTATGTAATCTCACTCATAATATTGATATAAACCATAACATATGATGGCTTAATTAGCCCATGTCACGTAATGCACGTGATGTCAAGTGGTCCATCAATAAAGAGTAATGTCATTAGTGTTTCTCTCTCCATGCTTTGGTTCATGCGCATGGATCTAAATTTTCAACCTTTGGATACATACCATCATGTTGCATTTCAGTACTATGCTGCAAGTTGCGACTCTTGTTACCGTCGTTGCAGTTTGAATTAATATTAATTTTTTCTTAATCATAAAAACTAAACGGACCTGGTCTATTTGGCATGTCCGTTTTAACAGTATTTTAATACGAGTCGGGACAAGGGTTTAGTAAATAGTAATCAATCAATCAATGTTCAAATAGAGCTAGCGTAAGGGAAACATCTATAACATATTTAAGAATACGAAGTATTAGTTGTTCTGAAATTAATTAATAATTAACAATGTAAAAAGAAAATGCAAGTTTTAACTCCATGGTTCTTGTTTTCTGTTGAAGAAGGTTATGACTTTAAAGTTTTCACCATTTTAGAAAGCTCGGTGAGACAACCTCACCGTCCCAAATTTAAATTAAATTTATTGCACCTATTTTTTTATTTTAAATAAAATAAAATAAGATTTCTTTACTTCTCATTCATTCATTTGTTTCAGAAATCTGACAGGGGAGTAAAGAATCTGGACCTGACAATTACTATTAAAATAACAATACATTATTAAAATAAACGTAAAGTTTCTGATAGATTAATTGGTGCGTAGTGATTGATGCTAGATTCACGAAGGAGAACCGTAATTGGATCTCCACAATTATAATCGAAATGAAATTCCAAAATCAGATTAAACTGTTTAGTAAATCGGATATCGGTGGTAGGAAAAAAAATAAAAAAGTTATAGTTGAGTGGATTATGAGAATTAAAAGCCTCGTGAATTGGGTTTTTGTTGTTTTGTTTGGTATAGGGTAAGTGAGTGGTAAGCAGTGATGAGTGATGAGCAGAATTCAGAAAATTGTACTTCCAAATTATTGCTCCCGCGTACCTCGCTGAAACAACTCAAGCACTCAACTTCTATTCAATTACCATCTTCGCCTTCTCCACTTGTATTATTTACCATATCACATGCTATCAATTTTCATTCAAACAAGTATAAATTGTTGGTTGGTGATTGGAATTGATGAACCAATTTGGATTCAAATCATTTAAGAGAGATGGATGATTCCAGTTGGGTTGGGACCGATGCCAAGTGGCACCCATATTCAAAACATGTACATTTCTCCATAAATCTACATTTACTATAAGTGTGGTTGATTATGCGGATTGATTTGAATAAATTGATTATATATAACCGTACGTCGAAGATAAAGTGATTTAAATTCGAAGATAAAGTGATTTATATTTGATTAAATTTATGTAAAGTGAATTGAATAATAAATTTTAATATAAAAAACATATGTTTGAATTCAAAAATTACAAATTATAATTTCAATTTTAAATATATAATCAATTATATTTTAGAAGAGTTAAACACCACTTCAATATCATTCCAAAATTAATGTAAGAATTGTTTTTGACACTTCTAAAAGTTAAACCAAACATACACTAAGTGATGTTTCTTTATATTTTTTATAAATGATGCGTGGATATTCTGTTAGAATTAATTCAAAATTTATGAGAATTTTGACCCTTTTTTTATGAATAAGAAAGGTTCTTGCAGAATAATTAACAAAGAAAAGAAGAAAATAGAAAAAGAAAAGAAATTGGGGTTCTAAGAGAACTTTGGAGAAGAATGTTGTTACCCACAAACTGTGAGATTTTTTCTTTCTATTCACTTTCAATTGCAAATTGTGAATTACAATATGTTGATAGATTGCAAAATATAAGGGTTGTTCCCTATTTATAGAATTAGATTTGCTTACATCCCAAGCAAAAGCCCAAAACTATAAAAGTTCAAAATAACTATTTTGGAACTAAATCAAATATGTGTGAAACAACTATTTCGACACATCCTTCCTTATGTCGAGCAACCTGTTTCGACATAAGGAATCACAGTTTCAACACACCACCTAATTCATTGTGTCTAAGTTATCTATATTCATCATAGACCTTAGCTTCCTGAACACATCGACGTGCATTCCCTTCGTCATGATATCTGCAATCTGATTCTCAATTCTGCAGTGCTCCAGGTTCATCTTCCCTTCTGCTACTTACTCTCGAAGATAATGGAACCCTATTTCGATGTGTTTGCTTCGACCATGTGCTATCGGATTCTTCGACGGATTGATAGCTGACATGCTGTCGATCTTCATGGTGATTGCTCCATGACTCTTCGTGGTAATCTCTTCGACCAGATTCACCATCCATGTTGCTTGACATGCACAAACAGAAGCACTTATGTACTTTGTTTCACATGATGGCAATGCCACTACTGCCTCCTTTCTCGATGCATCATCAAACCTCTACCACTCTTGTAATATTCGATGCCAAGGAAATATGAGAGATTTCCCAAGTCTAACATTTCAAACTCTTCACTCAGGTCACGTTTGAAATCTTCGATCTCCTACTTGCAACTTCTTGTTATCAACAAATCATCGACATAGAGACATAGTATAAGCAATTTGCCATTGCTTCTTCTTACATATACTTCATGTTCAGTTGTCCACTTCATAAATTCCTTCTCCCTTAGAAAGTCATCTATCTTCTTGTTCCAAGCTTTTGGAGCTTGCTTAAGTTCATACATGGCTTTATGAAGCTTGTACACTTTTCTTTCGTCACCTTGTTTCACAAACTCAGTTGGTTATGCAACATAGACTTATTCATCTAAGGAGCCATCGAAGAATGCACACTTCACATCCATCTGACATGTATGTCAATTGTTAATATTCACTAGACCAAAAACCAATCTGATTGTTTTGATCCTAGCAACAGGTGTAAATACTTCATCGAAGTCGATTCCATCCTTCTAAAGAAATCCTTTCTCCACAAGTCTCGCCTTGTGTCGAGTCACTTCCCCTCTGGGATTCAGCTTCACCTTGTATACCCACTTCACATCAATTGCCTTTTTGCGTTGAGGCAATTCGACAAGTAACCAAGTGTTGTTGACTTCGATGGACTTCATCTCCTCATTCATTGATTTCACTCACTTTGAATCTTTCAATGCCTCAATTGCATTGACAGGTTTGACATCTGCATAGAAATCATAGTGTACCAGCTCACCTTCTTCATCGACCACATCATCTGATGTAAACACACATTCTTACAACCTTGCAGACATGTGTCTTGTTTGTTGAGATTTGCTTGGGTCTGCTTCACCTCTAACATATTCTCGTCGAACATCTCTTTCGACTTCAATAATTGGTTCTTCATGTAAGATTCCAATTGAATCTTTCTTGACATTTTCAGTCCAATCTCATTCTTTAAGCGCATTTATGATCATGTCCCTTCCATGTTGATCACTACTTGTTTGTTCATTGGGTCGAACAACTTGTAACCTCTAGTTGAATGATATCCTATCAGAATCATTTTACTGGACTTGTCATCAAGTTTTCTTCTCAACTGATCTGGCACATGTCTATGTGCTATAGATCCAAACACCTTCAGATGACTCAAGCTAGGCTTGATACTAGACCAACACTCTTCTAGCGTAACTCCTTCTAGCTTCTTCATCGGACACCTGTTCAAAATATACGTTGCAGTCGACACAGCTTCTCCCCATAGTTCTTTGGGTAAATGCTTGCCATTCAACATAATTCTCACCATGTTCATGATGGTTTGATTATTCCTTTATGCAATTCCATTATGCTGTGGAGTGTAGGGTGGCACCACCTTATGCACAATCCATTCTTTCACACATAATGCATCGAAATATTTCGACACATATTCTCCACCACCACCAGTCCTCAAAATCTTGAGCTTTCGATCACTTTGTCTTTCGACCATTGATTTAAACTTGGCAAATACCTCGATCACTTCACTTTTATTCTTGATCATGTAAGTCCGTAATTTTCGACTGAAACCATCTATGAAACTGAAAAAGTATTTGTTACCTCCAATCGAATCCACCTAGATAGGACCACATACATCAGAGTATATGACTTCAAGAATTGCCTTCGACCTGCTTCCTGCATCTTTGTTGAAGATATTCTTGTGTTGTTTTGACTGAACACATTCTTCACACACTTCATTTAGAATGTCAGTTTCTGGCAATCCTGAAACCATATTTCTTCTCTTCAAATTTCTGATGTCTTTAAAATTCAGACGACCAAGTTTATAGTGCCATAACCATTCATCTTTGTTGGTTGCACTTGCAAGGTACTTATGTTCCATCATATTTAGTTCGATCTTGAAGGTTCTATTATGAGACATTGGAGCCTTCAAGATCAACCTACCACCTACTTCGACGACTCTCATCACCTTGTCTTCAACCGACACCCTGTAGTTCTTTTTGACCAACTGTCTTATACTGAGCAAATTTCTCTTCATGCCTGGTATGTACAAAATGTTGGAAATTACGGACCTTTTGATATCCTTTATATTAATCAGAACATCACCAATACCTTCTGATCTGACCTAATCAGGAGGAACCTTCTAGTGATGACAGCTACGATGGTAAACTGGGGGGGTGTACCTGCAGGGTACTCCGATACCAAAGTAAGAAAAGGGTTATATAGTGCAAGTATAGAAAGTAGTAAGTAGTTAGAATACCTGACCTTCTAGTGAAAGAGCGTATTTATAATGTGCCTCCAACGCTGGGCCAAGATTTTTCTCATTGGCTTGATCAGCTAGGCCCAAGGAAGAACTGCCAAGGATTGTAGGAGCGGATAAGACCTAGCATGTGGTCTCAACCTTGGTTCAACTGTCCCTTGATATCAGGAGATAAAAAAGGGCAGTTAGGAAACTGGAACGCGTGGGGGAGACACTCTCCACCATGTCCCCATGTATTGGGTTGTGCCCGATGGACTGGGCATCTTCCCGACATATACTGTGTTGACCCAGTCTATAACAGGAGCTCCCCAAGTCGTAACTCCGGTGCGGAGTGAGGACTTAAGGATAAGTATGGTCGGGAAGGCGGTTTTCCGGTGATAAGACTGATGGATATCAAGAACATTTTCCCGTGTCCATTGGAAATTTTTCAAAGGCGGCGCTGGCAAGACCTCTATTGGAGTTTCAGTTTGTCGAGGAGGATTACATGCTCAAGGATAGTCGTGCACGAGGCTTCTTTTGCGTTTTTACGATGTCGAGGATGTACGTGCTCGTTATTTCGAAGAGCGTAGTTTGGTGGCCTTTGGAGTTCTGAATGGTAATGTGTTTGTCTCTTCACTTCTCATCATGATGGCATTTAATGAGCATCACTTTGTTTTACGTGTGACGGTGCATTAAATTCCTATGATTTCCTGGGGGAATCTAGGCAACCTAGGTAATGATGGATGAGCATGTCTTCCCGTATGGGGGCCTATAAAAGAGTTAGAGGTGAAGGTTTTCCCTCACTTCTCTTTTTCATTTCTCAAGTTTCCTCATAAGTTCATCGGATGCTCTCAAGCCCTTGTCGAAAAACACATTGTCGTCATCATTGCAACTGTATTACTTCTCCGTCGGCGAACATGTCAAGTAAGTTCTCTTTCTTCCTGGTAATAGTAGGTTTAATCTATTTTCTTCCTGGTGGTTTCTTCCATCGGAGTAGCCGAGGAGGCCCCTCCTCGGCAAATCATACGAATTTGCCGATGGAAATTCCCTAAAAGACTGTCGAGGAGGACCCTCCCTGGGTGTTGATTAAGGGAATTCTGATGAATGTCTCGGACATTCTTTGAATTTGCGATGAATGTCCCGAGCATTCTTATAAATTTTTTATGAAGGTCCTGGGCATTCTTAAGAATTTCTGATGAATGTGTCGGGCGCTTCTTTCCCGGGATCTAACCCTCGCCCCTTCACTTGAACTGTGGTGGAAGGGTGGATTTGATGCAACGTTGAATCACCAATTTCCTCTGTTTTTCAGGTAACATGGACCCGTAAAGAAGAGTCGAGGATGTCCATGTGGATGAAATTGACATAAAGGTGGACGAGAAGGATGTGGACGAACAAGAACAGGATGTGGGCAGAAGCAGGCCTGCTGCTTCCGGGGAGCCCGATTTATCTTGGGTCGGGGAAGAACCGCTGGAAACGAGTTCCCGCTTCGTGCTTGATTCTCGCACCGTGTATACAACCGTGGAGGACTTGGCCTCGGGCCCCCTCAGAACTAGGAGTGTTACACCCTTCTACCCGAATAGAGAATTTGCTCGGTTTTTCGGGGAACGCACTTCCCTGTGTATAAATTCACTTTTAGATAGGCGAGGCTCAGTCTTCTTTTCACTAACATCCAGGCGGGCGTCTTCAGATGGCTCGACTTGGCCCCCTCCTAGCTATATCTAAACACCATCGCGTTTGTTTGGGCGTTCGAACTGGTGTGTCAACATCTCAAAATCGGTTACACACTGCCTCTCTTCTTCCGGGTTTTCCATTTGCAACGGACTAGTGTGAACGGGCAGCACAGCTAGGTTTCGTTTAAGCAACCGAGGAGGCTGTTTAAAACTTACGTTGATTATGTGCTAAATTTCAAAGATAGGTGGTACACGCTAAAGCCTCTCACCGCGCGGGCTTTGCATAACATATATGTTGAGCAACTAGATGCCCAAGGCAAAGAGCGTCTTGTTTCGACCATCCAGCTCGAGTGGCAGCGGACACATTTCAATCGTGGCACGAACCAGATTTTTGTGAAGCCAGAAAATCTGGGGGCCGAGGACACGGTGGCCCATAAAAACTTAATAGCTTATGTGGATAGCTTTACCCCTTTTCTTTGTGTGGATTGGCTGGATAATCCCGTCTTGTCTGACAACGGGGAGCGCCTTTTTGAAACTCGGTTAATAAACACCAAGGTGGTGCTCGAGTGTACAACGGACGAGAAGTCCCTACGTCTTTTAAGTAGTATTGTGTTCGTCTTTATTTTGTCTCGTATGTTTTACTCAATAACTAACTTATGCTTTTTATGTGCAAATGTCATGCCTAGACTCAAAGACCGTGTATTGAAACTATCAAAAAAGGATACGAGGAAAGCTTCAAAGAAGGTCGCTAAGGGTTGTATCCTCCAAGTGGTCACTGAGAACGTGGTCGGTGGTTCGGGGACTCCCACTCCTCCTTATATCTCTCCTCTTGTCGCAGGGATGCCCGTAAGCCCGCCATCTGAACATCTGTCTCCCCATGCGAAACGCCAGCGCAACGAAGGCTCACCGAACATGCCCGAAGATCAAGGGATGTATTGTCGGGGTATCAGATGTCCCAAGGAAATCTTAGGCCTGGATAAGGCGACCAGAGAGGCGAACTTGTCTCAAGACATCATTGTGGTGATCAGTTTATGGAGACTGCCTTGGTCTTGTCTGACAATACGTGCCTGATATCTGAGTTGGAGTATGTCAAAGAGAAGTTGAAGTCGTCGAGGATCCAAGGGGAGAAGCTCGCAAACGACCTCTTTGATTACAAGGAGATCCATGAGGGGTTAATGATCGAGCTGTGGGAGGTTAGGCTCGAGCAGGATAGCCTGGTAGATGAGAACAAAAAGCTTAAGTACAAAGAGGATGAGTTCGACGAGGATGTTGAGGAGAACAAGCGCATATGCTTAAGGGTGGCAGAGTTGGAGAGCCTGGTCACCCTCGCAGAGGAGGAAGGTGAGGATGACAAGGCCCTAAGGACCTCGGGCTGACTTGATCGCTCGGATTCGGGTGCTCGAGAGCGACTACGGTCAAACCTTTAAGTTGAGTTTTGACAATGTCGTGAAGCAGCTTAAGGTCGTCAACCCTGGGGTAGACCCCGTAGCTAAAGGGATGACTTTCAACTATGATGTAGCCGAGGGGAAAATCGTATGCCCCTTGGAGTATTCAACTGAGGAGGAAGAGGAAGAGAAATAGTACCCCGGACTGCGCTCCGTAGTCATTTTGTCGGCCTTCGCACCATAGTCATTTTGTCGGCATGCGTGTCATTTACTTTTGTTTGTACTTGGGCGCAACTCCCCCCCCCCCCCCTTTGTACTTTTTGTGCCAGTCAGTTTTGATCGGCTAATTAAATGAAATGAGTTTTGCTATTTTGTATTGTTAATTTATTGTTGAACTTTTATTGCTCGACTTGTTAGTTTAGGGAACCGGCGAGGTTGCGGGTTATACGTTCGCGGATTAGCGGAACGAGGACCACGATCAAGGTCCTGATCCTGCGGCTTGAACCTCTCATCGCGAGCTGGGTGTCCAACTGACTTGGTACTACGACAAGGGAGTTCGTTTGAAATATCCTCTATCAATGAGGGTCGTATCCGTCTCCTTGGAATGTGGGACCTCCTTTCGATCGAGATGGAGAGTCATGGTCGTACCTCTCATGCTCTTGTGGTTGTGTTGTTGCCCTCAGTGGGGTCGTGCGGGCTAGCAATAATATTGACTAAGTTTTTTGGCGTTCCAGGGTCTAGCAAGTTCTTCATCTTATAGGTTTTCAAGATAGTATGCTTTGTTGTCCGTCTTGGCTCGGATATGATATGGACCTTCCCAGTTTGCGGCCAACTTGCCTTCTCGTGGGCTCTTTTGATTCCGTCGAGGGATAAGGTGGCCGGTCTGAATTCTCGTTTAATGACCTTTACATCATGGCGTAGAGCCCCTTTTTATTTTAGGGATGCCTCTCGAAGAGTTGCCTCGGACCATATTTCCTCGACAAGGTCGAGTTCTGCTCAGAGGGCTTCGTCGTTCTGCTCCTCGTCTAGGGACGCTTCTGTTCACCTCGAGGGTTATCTAATTTCTACTAGCATGACCGCCTCAGTTCCATAGCCAGAATGAGGTTTCCCCGATAGTTAAGTGTGGGGCCGTGCGGTAGGCCCAAAGGACATTATGCAACTCTTCGATCCAAGCTCTTTTTTCTTCACCTAGTCTGCATTTCATACCCCTTAGGATCACCCTGTTGGCCGCATCTGCTTGGTCGTTAGTCTGGGGGTGTTCGATGGATGTGAAATGTAGTTTTGTACCTAGGTTGGTGACGAAATAATGGAATCTTCTGTCCGTGAACTGCGTCCCGTTATTTGTGACGAGTCCTTGGGGTATGCCGAATCGGGCGAGGATGTTTCTTTTAAAGAAACGGAGTATATTCTGCGATGTGATTTTAGCAGGAGCTTCGACCTCGATCTACTTCGTGAAGTAGTCGACGTTAACGATGAGGTATTTTTTCTAATAAGATTCGGTCACAAAGGGTCCGAATATGTCCACCCCCCACCATGTGAAGGGCCATGGGGATGACAAGGTCTTGAGCTTGTTGGGAGGATCCAGGTGCATATCCCCGTGTCTCTGACATCTGTCCCACTTATTAACGTGTTCTTTTGCATCGTGTTGCATCGTCGACCAGTAGTAGCCTGCTCATAGAACCTTCTATGCTAGGGATTTCCCTCCGAGATATTGGGCGTTAATTCCCTCGTGGATTTCTCCCAGGATGTCGGGGATCTTTTCTTTGTCAACGCACTTGAGTAGTGGAATGGAGAATCCTCTCTGGTAGAGTTTGCCTTCGACAAGAACGTAGGAACACACTCTTCTTTTGGTCATCGCATCCTCTTTTGGGTCGACAAGTAGTTCGTCTCTCGTAAGATAGTTGTAAATCGGGGTCATCCAACAGTGGGCATCATCGATGGCGTTTACATCGAGCGGTGTAGATGGTTTTTCAATGCTCGGGCGTGGGAGGATCTCCTAAATCACTGACTTATTTTCTCCCTTCTCGCGCGGCACATGTTGGACTTCCCAAGAGTCTAATTTTTCTAATTTTTCCTTGACAATGGCTAGGTACTCGATGAGGTTATCATTCTTAGCCTAATATCTCCTCGTAACTAGGATGTGATGAGCTGAGAATCGGTGGAGATTTTTACTTCTTTTCCCCCTAGGTCCTCGGCTAGCCGTAGCCTGCTAGGAATGCCTAGTATTCCGCCTTGTTGTTCGACATCGGGAAATCCAGGGCCAATGATACTTCAATCAAGATGCCATATTTGTTTTCGAGGATGATACCTGCCCCGCTTCCCGTCGAGATGGAGGCCCCGTCCACAAAGATTGTCCATTTATGGGTACCGCTAGTCGGGGTAGATTGGTAAGTCATATCGGCAGCGAAGTCGACCAGGACTTGCTCCTTCAGGTATTTTCTACTTTCGTATTGAGTGTCAAACTCCGAGAGTTCCAAGGACCATTTTAACATCTTGTCGGCCATATCGGAACGCCCGAGCAGTTGTTTTATGGGTTGATCTGTTCGGACTTTAATTGTATGGGAGAAGAAGTAATGTAGTAATCTTCTTATTGCGTTTATCAGGGCTAAGGCAACCTTCTCGATTTGTTGGTATCGGAGCTCGGGGCCTTGTGGGCCTTACTCGTGAAGTAGATTGGTTTCTGCCTGTCGTTCGTTTTGCGGATGAGGGTCGCGTTGACCGTCTTGGTTGTTACGAACAAGTATAGGTATAGGGTCTCCTTTTCTTATGGTCGCGATACCACCGGTGTCTCGAAGAGTGCCCTCTTAAGGTGAAGCAATGCTTGTTCGCACTCCTCGGTCCATTCGAATACAACTTCTTTTCGTAGTATTTTGAAGAAAGGAAGTGAGTGTTGTGCGGATTTTACGACGAAGCGGGATAGCGAGGCGAGCATTCCGTTGAAGGACTTGATGGACTTATTCGACTTTGGTGCCAGGAATTACAAAAAATCCCGACATTTGTCGGGGTTGGCCTCAATCCCTCGTTTGGTGAGGTAGAAGCCGAGGAATTTCCCCGCTCGTACGCCGAAGGTGCATTTCTCGGGGTGAAACCTTATTTGGAATTTTTTTGCCTGCTCGAAGAACTTCCGGAGGTGATGTGCGTGGTCAAGCTTCTTGTGGGATTTCATGATCATGTCGTCCATGTAGACCTTGAGCATGTCTCTGATCTCTCCCCGGAAAAAAAAATCATTATGCGCTGGTATGTACTCCAACATTCTTCAGACTGAAGGGCATTACATTATAGAAGTAGTTGTTCATCGGGGTCATGAAGGTCGTGTGTTGCTTATTTGTGTCCGACATGGGGATATAATTGTATCTGTTGTATGCATCCATGAAGGACAAGAGTTTGAAACCTGTAGAATTGTCTACCGATTTATCAATGTTAGGTAAAGGGAAAGCATCTTTGGGACATGCCCTATTAAGAACGGTATAATAAACGCACATTCGCCATTTTCCATTATTTTTCTTAACAAGGACTACATTAGAGAGTCAGGTTGTGTACTGGGCTTCAGAAATAAAATTTTCCTCTATGAGGTCTTTACAGCCTGCTCGGAAGCCTTCGCTTTCTCGGGAGACTTCTTGCGCCTATGTTGTGCTATGACTCTATTGGCCGAATCTTTGGCTAGTTGATGGCAGGCGACCTCTGGGTTGAGTTTGGGCATTCCGACGGTGTTTCATGCGAACAGATCTGCATTCTCTCTGAGGCAGGTTGCGAGTTGTTCTCTTGTCATCGACGGGAGACCGGCGCCAATTTTCACGCTTCTGTCGGGGTCATCTCCTAGAGGGATGAGCTCGAAATCATTGTTGGGGATCATGCAAACTGAATGGACTAAAGTCTGCCCATTGGCGGGGGTCTGGTCTTTAGTGTCACCTTCACCTAGTCTGCTGTCGAGGTTGATGAAATTGATTCGCGGATAGGTTGTCGCTCTTCGAACTAGGGTTTCTTGCTCCCTTTTGAGGCGTTGATCACGACTTGTCCTTTAACTGCTGCGTCAAAGCATCTTCGGGATGCCTCTATGTCCCCGTGCAATGTGACTACGCGGCCAAGCTTGGTGTAGTATTTCATCTTCAAGTGGACCATCGAGGGCACTGTGATGCGTGTTTTTCGCAAGAGTACGAACGCGTCAGAGTAATATAAAAGATTATTGAATTCGCAGAGACCAAATGTCAATCTATCGTTATCTGTTGTTATGGTGTGTATCTAAGGCAATTGAAAATAATAGTTTTAAGGAGTGCACAAGGATAAATAAAATAATAAATTTAAATTAATTGATAAAGACAGGTTCAAATGCAATTCACATAATCAATTGATAATCAAGTACTTGCTAATAGAACTACTTATGGGCAATGTTTTCTACTTTCAAAAGAACTAATTTAACGGGAACTGTCGCTTTCGCGTAATCAGAACCGAGTTGTACTCCCTAATCAAACCCTCATATTGTCACGGATAAAAAGGCGCGCAATATGTTAGAGTAGTAAACCTATTTTTAAGAAATATAGTATCTTAACTAAGTTGAAAAGTATTTTGACCTGAATTTTCTAACAAAAAGAGGTTCTTACGAACCAGACTCTAAACTTCTTAACGCGTCCGAATATAGTTTTAAAATCTCTTTTCTTTTTAATTTAAAAACTCCTAATGAACTAAACAAAGTTCTTTCATTGTTTTTGAAATAGTTAAAAACAATTAAGTTTAAATAGACATAGGACGACTTTTGATCTTACCCAACAGAACTTTAAAGAACAAGAAAACTTATATTGAAAGTCAAAATAGCCCTTAAGTGTTTCTACAAACAATTGTACAGATTACCGGTTATATTACGATCCTTACATTCTAACCTTTATAAAATTAGCTAGACATGGTAAAGTAAAAGTTCATTTTAATATATTTCATAAAAGATATTTAGTGTGAGTGCGGAAAATAAATTAAGTAAAGTGCGAGTGCGGGAAAATAAATAAAAGTAAGGCAGTGCAGGAAAGTAAATAAAAGTAAGGCAATGCGAGAAATAAATAAAAGTAAAGCAGTGCGGGAATTAAATAAAAGTAAAGAAGTGCGGAAATTAAATACAAAGTAAAGCAGTGCAGAAAGTAAAATATGAACTGGAATTAAAATGGTGGCAGGATTAACTTCCTTCCAAAGTGCTCCAAGACTCGATCACACAGACGTATATAGACTCGATCACTCGATTATAGCAACACTCTGATGTGAAGCGGTTACTACTTTTACAACAGATATATGCCTAAGAATACTAATTCTGGATGAAGAAAAACGAAATACTAAAGTCCTATTTATAGGTGAGGAAATGATATGAAAAGACATGGATGCCCCTGCATTCAAATTTGGGAGGGAAACCTTTTTGGCCTTGTGGCACCCGCCATACCCTCATGGCGCCCGCCATGAGTGCAAAATGGTTGGAGATAGTGGATATCATGGGGGAAATGGTAGTTGAGAGAAGGTGGAGACGTGTCCACGTCATGGCTGACCCCATGGCACCAGCCACAGTGGGTGTCATAAGTGCAAAATGCTGAATTACTTGATTTTTGCTCTTTTCAGCTCCTTTTCTCGCTCGAGGCTCCGACTAAACTAAAAACCTGAAAACAAAGAAAAACATAGCAATAACATAACAAAATAGCAATAAAAAACTTAGAATGCATGCGAAATCGGAGTCAGAAACATGGTGAAATTCAGTGTTATCACACTGCGGTTAGCTCGGCTAGAGTTGGTCGTCCAAGAGTGCAGTTGTACAGTGAAGGGCATTCAATCACCAAGAAATCGATTTTTACTTCTTTGGCCGTCTCATTTTCTCCAAACAAGACGATGAGCTTTACATATCCACATGGCTTCGTGGTAGCCCCGTTGAAACTCTGAAGGTCAGATCCGACGTATGAGGACTAGTTTGTTTTGTTGAGCCTGGGGTCTTGAACACGTGGGCATACATGATGTCGAAGGAGCTACCCTGGTAGACCATGATGTGGCGGATGACGAAGCAGGTCATTTTCGCTCTTATCAGCAATGGGATGCTCGATTTTGGAGATCCTTCGGGAAGCTCCTCGGGGTAGAAGGAGATGGGGTTAGACTTCCCTCGATATTTGGTCAGAGTTTCCAGTTGGTCCGGCGTGGTTAGTAGGAGCTCATCGAATTTCCTTTTTACAGTAATCACGGCGTTTTCATTGTTCAACTCGCCCCCGGAGATAACTAATGTTGTTGGGAAGTTTTCCTTGGGGCTATGGGTAGTTAGATACCCTTCCGCATGTGTGCAGGGGAGGGGGAAGTCTTCAAGACGAGATATGCAAAGGGCCACGGGTAAGAGAGAATCATTGGACGGAGTGTCCTCGCGGATTCTCTTTTTCCCTAGTCCTCGTGTTGCGACGGTTCGCTCCTCTTGGTGTAATGTTTGAGGTGACCCTCTTTGATCAGTATTTCGATGGCGTCTTTCAGGTGGACGCAATCTTCGGTCACGTGTCTGTGGCTTCTGTGGAAGCGGAAGTACTTGGATTTTTCGGTGTGGGGCTTGGGCATTGTTGGTTTGGGGAACCTTACCCTTCCCTGCTTGAACTCCAAATTGACGCATTCAGCGAGGATACACTCTCGGGGAGTGGTCAGCAGCGTGTATTCGGAGAAGCCCATGATTGACCTTCTTCCCTCACGAACCTCTCAAGGATTGTCGTCTTTCCGTCTCTCCCCGGTGCGGCAAGGAGCAACATAGTCTTCTTGTTTGAGGTTTTTGGTGTTGTCCTGACTATGATTGTTCCTGACTTTATGAGCGACTTGTTTTTCTTCATACATGATGTACACTTGAGCTTTGTGCAGAAGCTCGTCTAGAGAGCGGGGAGGCTCGATCCCCACTGCCCTATTGAGTTCACTTCTAGGGAGGAGTCCTTTTTTGAGGAGGTACTTCTTCATATAGTAGATTGTGTCCACCTCAACGGCCTTTTGGTTAAATTCCTCGATGTAAGAGCGCAACATTTCATTTTTCCCCTGAATGATGGCCTCAAGGGTAGCCTCTGTTTTAGGGTGGCGTCGAGAGACTGTGAAATTCCTCGTGACTGCTGACCTTAGGCTTCTCTGGGAGAGGATTGATTTAGGGGCCAGGCTTTTGTACCATGGCGTGGCTCCCTTTTTGAGGGTCGTAGAGAACAGCCTACATTTGACATTCCCCCGATGTCATTGCGGTAGTCTAGCATGAAGTTGGTGTTGTCGACGTGATCGTCGGGGTCAGTCGTACGTCGTAAGGTTATGGGGATTCTCCATGCCTGCTGGGAGTTGAGTCTCCATGATAGCCCGAGAGAGTGGACAATGAGGGTCATCCTCGTCGCTCCTCGGGGGTGAATAGTCCTTGTTCCCAGGACTTTGGTCTCGGAGGGGAGATACCCTTGGTTGGTTGTTGAATTATTTAGGGCGTCCTCTGGCTTTATTCTTCTTTGGCTTCAGGAGCATTGTCCCCGGTGAGGAGGGGAACGCCCGCGCTTTTTGGTGGCTTTCGGCTGAGGCCTCTCCAGCTAAGGTTTACGCCCACGCCTACAAAGAGAAAGGTTGTGTGATCGGCGGGGCCCCATCCGAGGAGATTCAGCACGACACTTTGTCTCTAGTGTAATGATTATTTCCTGCTGTTGAAATAGCATGAGATTTGTCTGGTTGAGCGTGTTAGCCATGGCTATGATTGTGGCATCTCCTTCGACCGGTATCGGAATGGGCTGGAAGGTATCCGCGAACTATGGTTGGGGAGCACCGTTGGCCTCTTGTTCAAGGGATGGACTAACAGGTTGTTCGTCCCACGCGTCGGATTCATGGACCACAGGGTGATATTCCTCCCCACCGGTGGTGTAATTGATGAGGCCCTGGACACGGTTGTCACCATATTCGTTGGTCATGTTGGATGGTTGAAAAAGACAGGTTGAAGTTTTGGTCGTTCGTTTTAGAAGATGGGGAGAACTTTTATGTTTCCACAGACGACGCCACTGATCTGACCTGATTAGGAGGAACCTTCCAGTGATGACGGCTACGGTGGTAAACTGGGGTGGTGTACCTGCAAGGTACTTTGATGCCAAAGTAATAAAATGGTTATTAAGTGCAAGTAAAGTAAGTAGTTAAAATACCTGACCCTCTAGTGAAAGAGGGTATTTATAATGTGCCCCCAGCGCTGGGCCAAGATTCTTCTCCTAGGCTGGATCAGCTAGGCCCAAGGAAGAACTGCCAAGAATTACGTAGGAACAGATAAGACATAGCATGTGGTTTCGCCCTTGGTTCAACTGCCCCTTGATATCAAGAGATAATAAAGGGCCATTGGGAAGGTGGGGTGTGTGGGGGAGACGTTCTCCCCACGTCCCCATGTATTGGGCCATGGGTCGTGCCTGACGGATTGGGCCTCTACCTGACACATACTGCGTTGGCCCAGTCCATAACACCTTCAGCTGCTAGAGTATTGTCATTTGTGAATTTCACTGTGTTCTTTATTGAGGGCTTCATGTTGACAAACCAATATTTCCTACTAGTCATGTGTAATGAGCATCCTGAGTCCAAATACCATTGGTCCTAGAATCTCTCTTCATCTCTTGTTGTGACCATTAGCAATATTTCTTCTTCATGCTTTGCCAGCTTAGCATCAAAATCTTGATTCTTTTGCTTTTCTGAACAACCACTAAAATAGTGACTATACTTCTGACAACTGAAACACTGAATATGACTTGTCTGGCTTTCGACCACCACTTATTCCTCTACCTGCAGCACCACCTCTTTGATTTCCTTGGTTCCAAGGTTTTCTTTGATTCGACCAGCCTCCTTCTTGCTGACTTTGACTAGTCGAATTGTTGTAGCCTCCTCTACCTTTGTTGTCGAGCACCTTTCCTTTGTCTTTCTTATCTCTTATTGATTGAGCCTACAAAGCCACATCACTCTTTAACTTGCATGCTGCTCTTTCAGCCATTCTTTGTTCATGAGATTCAAGTGTCCCTTGAAGATCTTCTTTAGTCACCTTCAACAAATCTTTTGACTCTTATATGGCTACTACCACATGGTCAAACTTTTGAGCCAACGATCTCAAAATATTTGAGACAACTACTTTCGTCGTCAGCACTTCTCCACGTACTTTGATTTGATTCATAAGTTTCATAACTCTTGTGAAGAAATCTATTACACTTTCATTGTCTTCCATTTGAAGCAATTCATAAGCCCTTTTGTGAGTTTGTAACCTCACTTCTTTCACCTTCTCTGCACCTCCAAAAGATTTTTCAAGAATCTCACATACTTCTTTTGCAGATTCAACACACTAACCTTTTCAAAGTTATCTGGATTAACGCATTGATGGATTATAAAGAGAGATTTATAACCTTTCTTCCTCAATTATTTGTGTGCAACCTTTTCTTGATCGGTTGCGTTCTCTGTAAGTGTTGTTACTCCTTCCTTCACAAGATCCCATAAATCTTGAGAAAACAACTTTAATCTGTTTGCACTAATTCTCATAATTATCTTTCTTGAGAATTGGAAGGTTTGCTGGAAAGTGCCCATTTGGATGATTCGTCACCATCACTTTTGCTTCCCACAAATCGTTCAAACCGGAGCTCTAGATTCCAGACGTTGGAATTACCTTAAAACCTATGAGAACTCCGACCCTTTCTTTATAAACAAGAAAGGTTCGTACAGAACAATTAACAAAGAAAGGAAGAAAATAGAGAAAGAAAAGAAATTAGGGTTCTAAGAGAATTTTGGAGAAGAATGTTGCTACCCACAAACTGTGGGATTTTTTCTTTCTATTGACTTGCAACTGGAAACCGTGAATTACAATATGTTGATAGATTACAAAATATAAGGGTTGCTTTCTATTTATAGAATTAGGTTTGCTTACATCCCAAGCAAAAACCCAAAATACCTATTTGGAACTAAATCAAATCTAAATCAAATATGTGTGAAACAACTATTTCGACACACCCTTCCTTTTGTCGAGCAACCTGCTTCGACACAAGGAATTACAGTTTCAACATATTCTAAGAGACTATTTTACCTTGCATCAAGAAAATTAAAATTCTTACTTATAAGTGTGAACTATTTTACTTGATGAATTGAAGTAGAAACAATGACAAATTCACAGTGGATTCAATGAGACACTTTTACAATAAGCAAATTATTTGCATATTCAATTTACCAATATGCATTTTCTCAGATACGAGTAAGGATCCTCTCCATTTCGTAAAAGAAATGGAGAATTCCATTACCATATTTTTATGTGTATAACATCAAATAAATATTAATTATATGTCACATGTCTTAGAAATGTGTGTTATTTACACATAAAACTATAATAATGGAGAAAATTGAGAGACAAACCAAATGTGATTTTCGGTTTGCTTCAGTTCGTTTAACGTTTTTCTTAGGTTGGTTTGATGTTGAACACTCCTATTATATTGTATTTAAAGATATCTCCCAAGAGAATCTCGTGTATTATGTATAGTTCTATCATCTGAAACTTCACTCCTCTACTAAGGAGACAACAAGATGGTGTACAATTTCATGTCATTTTGTCAGTAGAATTACACATGCGAACTAAGTGATGTGAACATTTAAAAGAAGAAGGTAATACTCCATAAAATCACTTTGTCACATTTATTTTCTAATATATATACATCCTAAACCTCAGATCATTCCTAATATTTATGGATATTATAACTTATTGCAATTGCTAAATTTTTGTAAATAAATCAAACAGAACAAGACATGTTCTAAATGCGGTCGAGGTCTTCTCGATGAAACATGAGAAATGGCCCACATCCAAGACTTCGCATCAAAATAAAGAGCTGCAAGAAAATACAATTCTTGATTAGTACCAAGAGAAATGAAATAAGATGATTTTGTGCTCAAACGGGTAGTGGCACCTATCAGGATCATAAAACTCTTTTCCAATTAGGAAGTATAAAGTACATGAGAATCTATCATGTGGCGCCTATAAACTAAAGTAATTGAACGACAATGTTTTCCTCGGATCTTGAAACTTAATGAATATGAGGCATTACAACAGTTAATGTTTATTTTTTTTAAGCTAATCAGATGAATATATAAACCATCATTACTTATTTTTTTGTATTTCTGATTCAAAATATCATTAAAATGGTAGGGTGACACTCTTTTTCCCGACAAGGATAATGGTTTTTAACGAGGTGTTTTATTTATTAAAGGTCACAAATAATTTTATTGCGTTATTTGGGGTATCATCGTGCCATAAAGGTCAAGTTGTTGATAGTGAAAATATCAAGCATTTTATTATAACAAATCTAAAGTTGACATTTCCATTTCACGCCTCAAATGTGTTATCCAATGACTCTATAACTCGCATTTCTCATCATGTGTATCAAGTTCAAGGATTTGCATTCTCATCGCAGTCCTTAATAAAAAATATCATGCTCTAAATAGAAAGATACTGAGAGGGATTCATAAAGTACCTAGCAAAAATAAGCTTAGTGGGTTAAACTAAAGTTGGAAAGGACAATGAGTTAAAGAAAAAACCATTGTAGGTTGAGCAAGTTAGGACATAAAAGTGATGGAAAGGAAATAAAATTGCAATGCATTTATAAAAGATGAATTTAGTTCGAGCCTGTAATACCCCGTATTTTAATTAAATGCTCTGGATAATATTAATTAAGATTAATATGGTTCCGGTGTGCTCTTAGAGTTTTCAATTAAAATAATTAGAGCCACCGATGAACTTAAATTAATTAATTAGTATTATCTGACTCAGATGTTTTATTAAATAGTTGACTCAGAGACATTTTTGGATAGTCTCAATTTGGACCTGTTAGAGTATTAACCAAAAGTTATATCAGTATAACTATTGTGTTGTTATAAAAGAAATAAAAACAAGGATTTGTCATAAAAAAAAGTAAGAAAAGGAAAGAAGAGAAGGAAAGGAAAGGGAGAAGAAGAAAACTTAGAAGCTAGAGAGCTTGGATTCATCACCATTCTTCATCAATCATCTTCATCTTCATCAAACTCCTCTTCATGGTTAGAGGTGGGTTCTAGTTAGAAGCTTTTTATTTTAAGAGTTTTGATGTTTAGAGTTTAGGTTAGAAACAATTAAATTGATAAATCGAAGTTTCTAACGGTTGAAATACTGATTAAATGCATTGGTATGCTAGTAATAGGTGTAGTAATATCAGTTTAAAACCATTTTGAGGTTTGGTATGTTTTAGTGGGATTTTGGAGGAGTTTTGGGTGTTAAAATGCAGATTTTTGTGCTACTGAATGTCGGTTAACTGGTTAACCATATGCGTTAACCGGTTAACGCTGTAAGTTTTGGAAAATATTAATTCTTATAAAATCCATAACTTTTTACTCGAGAATCCGATTGAGACAAACTTTATATCGTTGGAAAGCTATGACAACGTATTATCTAATGGTAGAGGAAAATATTACTTTTGAAGTGGAAAATAATTATTTATTTTATGTCAATTAAAAATACCGATTTTGTAAATGTAATTCATGAACCGTAAAACATGCAATTTAAAGTATTGTAAGGAAACCTTACCATAAACCAATAGTATGGCCTAGTAATGTAACTAGAAATTGTTAGATGGTATTGTTTGTACAATTGATGTCTAAGTATGTTTTCTTAGCATGTAATTTATTGTACTATAATACTAAGTCTTGAGGTGGATATAACACTGAGTCCCACAGGAAGCATCAGATAAAGGCTTGAGGTGGGTATTACACTGAGTCTCACGGGAAGCAATTGAGTAAGTCTTGAGGTGGGTATTACACTGAGTCTCACGGGAAGCATCAGATAAAGGCTTGAGGTGGGTATTACACTGAGTCCCATGGGAAGCAATTGAGTAAGTCTTGAGGTGGGTATTACACTGAGTCCCACGGGAAGCATCAGATAAAGGCTTGAGGTGGGTATTACACTGAGCCCCACGGGAAGAAATTGAGTAAGTATTGAGGTGGTTATTACAATGAGTCTCCCAGGAAGAATCGGATGAACACTTGAGGTGGGTATTACATTGAGTCCCACGTGAAGTGTCGAGAACGTTGTATGGATATTCCATCTTGTTTTAGTTCCTTTTAGAGAAGTGACCTTCGGCTTGAGATGGGTGTTATACTGAGTCTCATTAGAAGTAAAAAGGTAATATCCTAACTAGTGGTAGTAGGATTTATAGAACTCATGGATGTGGTCTCAAATGAGTGTGAGATTGTGAGTTGTTAAACTCGTGTTAATGTCTCGTAGTGTGAGATGTGTGAACTCAAGGTCGTATTCCTTTTCCCCCGACTTGAGTTAGGTTTTATAGAACCTTGTAGAGCCGAGAGAATGTATAAGATAGGGAACTCACGAGATGTTGATATCTCACTCCACTATTGTTGTTGCTTTTCAGGTTTCTTTTGCAGGTTTGATTTACAAGTGGAGTTATGCTCAGGATGTTTCAAGAGAAGCATAGTTTTAGTTTCCGCTGTGTATTTATCTTTGTACAATAATGGATATTGTATTGATCTTAGTATTTTTATTTTAGCATGATTTCCATGTCTTGTACCATAGTTGTATAGAATTTTAGTATTGACAAGAATGTGAATTATGCTATTAGGCACTTATGATGGTGTCAGTACCAAATAAACTCTTGTATAATGATATTCTAGGTATTTATTATATGAGGTGTTACAGAGCCAAAAGTTATGTCAAAACATCAAAAGTCTAGTTTTATAGGTGTGCCACAAAGTGAATGGATCATATCAACCAATCATTCCACTTGCATGTAGTCATTGACATCATTAAATGATACATCCAAATGTTTGATATTCATCTTTTAATTTGTAAGTCAAACCGTCTACACTGATCAGACTGTTGTGATGAAGTTTATCCTTGATGACAGAAACAATATCATCTCTAGACACAATATAGCACTCAAGCACTTCGCCCTTACAAGCCTCATGCTTAAAAATCGATGGATTATTATGCCTTCATTTAACCTTTTTAGCCTTATAAATCTTAGGCTTGAGGGATCGTAGATTGATATGTCCTCTTTTAGGCTTCATGCTTGAGGGACTGCGGACTATTATGTCCTACTTTTACCATTCCGCTCTTGCAGGCCTCATGTTTGAGTGGTTGTGGACTGCTATGTCTTTCTTTAACCAATTCTCTCTTATAGGCCCCATGTTTGAGAGATTGTGGATTGTTATATCCTCTTTTAACCATTTCATTCTTACAGACTTTGTGCTTAAGGGATTGTGAACGTTATGTCCTCCTTTAACCACTTACCTTTTACATGCCTCATGCTAGAGAGATTTCGCACACTCTTACGTATTAGAAGGTGACACATAAAATTTATTCCTAATAACTAGTTGAAATATCCTTGTCATAATTGAATAGTCTTAAATCTCTTCATTGACTAACCACATCTCCTACATTGGAGGCCGAGTCATCCACCATACTCCTTAATGGGATCAAAGTCAAGTTGCATGTTACCAATATCATAGGCAAAGAGACCGGCATCCTTTGGAAAATGAGATAATCTATACATATTTATCAAGAGGATTAGATTTAAATATCATTTATTCATATATGAGGTATTTGTCAAGAGGATTAGGTTTAAATATCATTTATCCATATATCAGAAATTTAAAGACATTGTCTTCTCTAATGTACTCAGTGCGTTTACTCTCTCTTTTGAATGGATACATTAGTGCAAGTACTCTCTCAATATCATGTTATCATGCCAAACTTTTAACTTTTATTTATTTATTACTTACAGTTTAACTAACATGTAAAGCTGAAATAAATTTTGATAATGCAAAAACAATCAAACATAAAGAAATTATGTATGCCGTAGGAAGATCACTTTCCATGCAAGAGTGTTTGCTGTCAGGTAGCATTAACATTATTTCCAAAATTGGTGGATCAGTTTTATAAATACTGAATTGAGTAGACCATACATACCCAATTCTTCACTCCCTAGTCTCTATTGTATTTAACTCACTAAACACTAAAAAAAACTATGTGAGTTGTTAATGCATGAACCTGTGCAGCAGCAGCTGCTTGCATATATATTGGCATGCATTTGAAAGTAGGGACATCGCTTTCAATTTCCTTCATTTCACTCACATGGTGAAGTGTGTTTAGTTCTAAAATTTTGAAGTAATTTATTTGTAAATATAAATCTGGTTAAAAATGATTTAGACAATTTAATTTATAGTTGGATATATTCTTGCTAAAGTCAGTTAAGCAAAAAATTTTAGTCAAATTCAATTTTAAAATAAAAATTTCTATTTTAATTTTGTTAGAATTAATATTGAAAATTGTATAGGTATAATTTTAGTGGACTCTAAAGAGAGAGAAATAAATTTCATACATGTTGGAATAGACGACGAGTATACGCGTAAGGCGTTGAGAGACTCATCTTTGAGGGTTTCATAAAATATTTATAATGGTTAAGCAATAATTTAGATAGGACATCTATTTGTTATTAAATTATGACTAATTTATACAAAGTCTTCGAAAATATTGAGACATCTTTGGGCCTTAGGTTGCCCAAAGCATTGTCCCACGGTGTCAAGCAACAGACAGTACCCGCCTGATATGGGTACCTAATTGTTTAGTTGAGTTTGGTCTACTTGTATTAGCTTCATTCATGTACCCCTGATATGGATACCTATGTTTAGTGAGTTTGGTCCACTTGTATTAACTTCATTCACGTAGTGAACGTTACATGAGTGTACAAAGTCTTGTCTCAAATACTAACTAACTTAGGGTCAATTAAGTTTGAGAAATTGCTCTCCCAACGTTTCTAGTAAACTAGGTCTTCTAACGACCAACTATCTTTATCGTGAAGTTAGGGTAAGTTATTATCTAACTCCCGAATCCAGGCCAAAGAACCTCTTAAATACGACATTCTCATAATAAAAGACACCTCCAATTTTTTCAGAAAGAGCTCATAGAGCTTCTCCCAACTCTGCATGAATTAATCCTATAAATAGTCCAAATACTCCAAAACACCTTAGATATAGGGGTGGCAAAATGGACTCGGCTCATTATAAATGTCTGTTTTGATCGCACATTTTTATTGAATGGGTTAAGGTTTTAGGTTCACACTCTTTAATGCATCTGTATTGCCCTGTCTTTTATTTTTCAGACGCGAACATTAACATAATTTTTTGCATTTTGAGATTTAAAATATGTAGTGTTTGAAACATGTCCCGTCTTGCCTTCATTTTGTGCAGAGCGGACCAAGATTTAAAATTCACACCCTAAAAAAATATTCGTCTTGCCTCATCTCATTTTTTTGTTTGTTTTTGCGGAACAAATGTTAACGGGACAAGCATTTTGTCATCTCTATTTAGACTGCACTACACGATAAAAAATAAATTTAATATTCTTTTTGGTCTAGTAGGTTAATCTCGAAATTTATTTTAGTTTCTTAACTTTAAAAAAATTATATTAATTTTAATTTCTTAAAATATATCATATAAATCTTTTAGGTTCAATTGTTGACGAATTTAATGATCAATTTCTGACAAACAAAAAAATTAATACAATATATTTTAAAGAGTTAAGAAATTAATATAATTTTTTATAATTAAAGATCCAAAATGAACCCTTAAATTAATATATGACATCAAAAAAAATATTGAAAAGTAAAAAATACTAGAAGTGAGTTTATTGTATTTTAATAAAAAGTAGAAAGATAGTTTTAGAAGTAGAAAACGTGAAAGGGCGGTTAAGGGAGCATGGGGCATGATATTGATGGAATTAAGCATTGAAAAGAGGGAAGGAATCTAAAGATAAAGAGAGTAAAGACGAATTAGTGTTCAGCGTCAAGTCTCCGAATCTTCCCAACTCGTCAATTGCTACAAAACAAAACTAAAGATATCCTCTCATCCCATACAATATAACAAATCATAATCCTATTTATTGGACCAATTAATCATGTTTCATTGCAATATGTGTTTAGGGTTTGGAAAGAGAAAGTTAAATGTAGTGATGGCAATTATGAAGGGTCTGCCTATGCCCCAAAAGAGCTGTGACAAAGACAAAGCTTGGGGAGTTGGCAGGAAAAGCAAAGAAAAAGAACTGCTCCAACAAGACACAACAAGGCTTTTTAGAACCTTAAAATGATTATTTCGTTGGTACACACCAATTTTGTATTCAACCTCATTTCAATATAAGATCCCCAACCACTACTTTTTGAGAGAATGCATATCACATATCACATAAATATACTCTAGACTATAAGATTTTGGTCAATGATTTTGGATGATACTCCTCACCACAATGTAAAATTTAATCATATGACACCTTAATAATTATTTATTGCATATGTATATAACAAAATATAACTTTGTATTGAATTTTTTTCATCAACAGAGACGGCCTAAGTACGAGAACAATTAAATTCAAATATTATTAGTATCTTATAAATCATGTTTTAAATTTTAAATTTAATTAAAACTTATTGAATATTTCAATGAAATAAGTCAAGGTTAACGTGTTTATAATTTTCCATATATATATAATTGCATTAAATTTAACGATAATTTTATGATAAGAATATCAAGAACTATCAAAATATTATATATTAAATTTGAATTTTTTATTATATTTTATATATTATATAAATATCACGTGAAAATACTAAAATGTCATCAGATTTCAGAAATATATCTTCGGACGCAACTTGAGTATATTAAATTCTGACTTAATGTTAAAACATTTCAAAGATGTATATTCAAACATATTTGGAACGTATTGGAGGTTAAATCACACCAAAACTCTTCTTCTTCCTGATTTCTAAAAAAAACTCAAATTTATCAAACTCTCTCAAAAAAATTTCATCAAGCAAGTTCTAAATCAAAAAATCAAACTCAAATGATCTTCAATTAACATCAAGGACATCAGAGATATTATCCAACACTCGAGCAAAGTCTAAATTTGTGAGTTTTTTATGTTTTGATAAGGTTTTTTGAATTTTTGTGTAAATGAGTATAAAATAATGATTTAGGTAAGAAATGAGTAGGAAATGCAAGAATGTTAGTTTATACATACTTTAAAGCATGTTGTTTAAAATCACAATCAAACCGTTTTGTTTTAGGTTTTGATATTTGCATTACCGCCATTAATGACCTGAAGATTTGTAGAAAATTTCGGAGATGCGTCTCTGAAATTTTTCAGTGTTTAGTTTCCAGTAACCGGAGATGCATCTCCAAAAAAATTTAGTCTTTTTTTTTCTTGTTTGTAGTGGTTCTTGTACTAATTATCTGGTTTAATTACAAACATTATGGTTGATAGACACGATAGACTGTGGTACAGTAGAATTGTATTGCATGCATCAGTGCGGCGAAAGAAGAGTCAGGTTTAGGAGGCTCGTGTTCACTCTGGTTATACATAGACATCTACTTCTATGGCTCATGCTTCAACTTCTTCTTTTTTCCGTAGGAGACGGGTTCCACCTGCCAACGCATCACTCTCTTCATCCTCTTGCAGGCGCCAGACTTCACATATTCATGCACCAGATGTACCATTTTTCTATTCGAACCATTATCGGACCTTCTGATTACCACACCAAATCTCATTTTGGAGGTCTTCGTACGAATCCATTGAAATGTGTGATCACGAGATTCAAACTCTTGCTCATTTTTAAATTGGTTGTCATCATCTACCACATTCACAACAACAACTTTGGCATCCGGGGACACAACATGTTGGGGGTAAACATCAGAGTGCACTATATATAATGAAAACAGTTACAAAAACACTTAATAAGTGTTAATACTGTAAATAGAGCTGAAAAATGATAACAAACATCCTACTGAGATGCATCTTCGGACGAGTTCATATAAAATTTGGAGATGTATCTCCGAAAAAACGAACGCTTTTTCCATTAAAAAACAAGATTAATGTGAGCAATGAAACTTGAAATAAATTATCTTTATTTATAATTTTAGTTTCTTCTGCTATCTTTGATGTGATGAAACACAAGAATGAAGATTTGAAGTGAAAATATTGATTGAGAGTGGAAGGGTTTTAGAAAGGGTTTTGAGTGGAAAACAAGAATGGATATATGACTATGCAGGTGAGTATTTTATCAACTTATTCCGAAAATGCATTTTCAGAATAATCTGACACGCAAAGATGAGAGAAATTTCAAAATCCCATCTCAAACCTCTGTAGATGAATCTCTGAAAAATTCACTGACTTCTCATATATCAATATATTTGTTGAAAATATCCAAAACTATATCGTCGAAATAATTTTTGTTTTAATACGGTGTTACACTCATTTATTCTCTCATAAAAATGATGCATGGTATTTTTGTCTATGTGAACTATACAAAAACCACCTTGATTTCCATATTTTTGTTGACTTGAACCGGTACACTTAACACACATTAGGGAGATAACTTAATTTATTACAGTATTGTTATAACCAAAATAAATTATGGGCTATCTTCCTTCGAATCAACTTAATTCTTACATGGAAAATACATATACTACCTATGATATATTTTTCATATACCTAAGATTCCAGATCATTTAGTATGCTTCTTAAATATATGATAAAATGTATGAGAATGGAAATATTGACGTGTATAAGAGCCGATTGGCATTCTTTATTCACGGTCACACATCTCTTTTAGTTTGATTTTATTCCTTTATTGTTCTCAGTAGCTTTTTCCTACTTTGTCATCAGGAAGAAAAAAAAAATAAAGGATTAAAATCTTATCAAGATCAATTGATATATTAAACTGATAAGAGAAAAAAATAGATATTAAACACAAGAAAAAATACGATGTTCGAAGATGCCTACGGGACACCGGTAGTGATGGTGGTAGTTTGATTGGCACAAAGAATTGATAGGTTGACGGAATACCAAAAGCTTGGGAGGCGTAAATAAAGGAATTTGGAAGGGAAGGGAGTGGCAACAAATGCTTAATGTAAGATAGCACTGGAACTGAAAATAACATTACGCAGGTAATGGATATCGTTAATATTTCAAAATGTAAGAGCCCTCTATATTCTCTACATTCTTATGGGGTTATTTATATCATGAGACAGTCTAACTTAATTTTCTAATTTTTTACAATTGTAACAAACAATGCATGTTATTAACAAACGACCATCTTGCAACTCAATCACTATCAAATGTTATTTTGTACTGTCTCAAATAAAACAGCCAAGAACAATTAGTCCATACAAAAATAATAACTAATTTAAGCTTTACAAAAACATGACTAGTAAATCATTTTTAAGAACTGAGCAATTCCTACTTGTAACTTCTATCAACCACTGTTGTAGTTTTAATTTACAACTACAACCTAAAGACAGTCATCATTTGCAAAAACAAACATGGACTTTTAATACCCTAAGGTGTGTTTCAATCAGCTACTTTTCCCACATTCCAGTGCATAGCATTTCACCATACTGTGTAACCCAGAGGGGTGTTATTGTAGTTTGCTTAAAGCAACCAATTACCAATATATCAGAGTACCAAGAGCTGTTGTATTACTAAACATAAGCTATAATGGTGTACTTTTCATGTTAGTTGTATGTTGTGAAGAAATATTTCTGTACAAATCACCATCACTGACCAACGTTATAGCTTCAGGAGACAACATTGTACATCTGCTCAAATAATGTTGAAAACCCTGTGACCTGAATATAGACATCAAGTGATTGAGCAAAATTATTCAAGGATATCCGGTTAGCCTGTTGCAATCAAAAGGCGGAAAACAACAGAATTTGCAATACACTTACCTTCCTCTTCTCTTCTTTTCAACACATTGTGAAACCCGAACTGCTTCAGACCTTGAAATTTGGCGCAATGAAGATAGATATTCATAGAAGATATCACCTTTCAGTGCTAAGGATACTTTTGCAGGAACAACAGATTGGACAACCTCAAACAGTGATGCTTTATTTTTACTGTATTACAGGTTGCCAAAATAAGGGTTTGACATTAACATGTTTCAAAAAAAAAACATAAAAATAAAAGAAACAGTAAAAAATACCATCAGAAAGTGTCATAACACAGATAAAATTGTGTATTTAACCATAGTAAAATAAAGTAAGGCTATATACCTCTTCTTCACATGACTTATGGGGTTGTTCAACTCTAATTCCTTCCCATTATAAATAACAGTGCTTTTGGCAAGATCCTGTCTGGATAATTTCCCCAATGTCATTGTATCAGTTGTGGAAGCCATCATCTCAGAAGTTAAATCAATCATATTCGCACAACCCAACTTTGATCCAATATCTGCAATAAGTTTAACATATGAACAAAACCCATGTACAGCAGCAACTGTGGACATCATTGTTTCGTCATTATAACAACTAGTTGTAGCTTCATTAGAAACAAAGCTCTGGGGCTCCAAAATATCCTGCAAATTCATGAATTGTAGTCAAAAGATAGAAAACTTTCACAATTTTCATTTCAACCATAAAAAGCACTCACGTGTTTATGTTTGTAATTGTGAAACAAATCAGCTTCTGAAATTAGATTGCTCAAGCCACTAGCAAGTTTAACAACTTGAGAAGCCCCTGGCTGTTCTGAGATAGTATGCTGTCTTAAATCCATTTGTCGGAGTTTTTTCCATAAATTTTGTACCATATCTGCCTCTAATAATGGACTGGATTCAACAAATGTTGACTTTAATTTGAAATCCACACGACTGCACTCATCCATCACCTTGATAATTGTAGTTTCCATATTTTCATCTGGAAAATCTTGTAGAGCCTCTTTTGGAGAAGAATCTGGAATTTCAGCATCCGTCAACATATCTGAATTGTGTGATAATTTTGTTAAGCGCCTCCGAGTACTAAAAGTGAACGGTTTCAACTCATTATTCATAGAAACTTCTAGACAGTGACCAGAAGACACCGCTCCAGACATTGTATCTGTTCCGTTTTCAATAGCAGTTTCAGGAACAAATGATGATTCTGGTACACAGGATATATCAAATGATTTAGATGTCTCATTTATGCATGTAACATCAGCTGTTTTTGAATATTTATCACATTCCTCATCTGAATCCTCCAATTCAGAACAAACCAGTTTACGAAAAGATGTGCTAGGGCAGTTTTCATTCAACTGAATGTCAGAGGTACATTCATTATTTCCTTTGGAATGTCTCTTGTTAGCTTCATCCTCTGTGTCTTGAGGATATCGGTTATTTGAATCCTCCTCCTCAGAATCAGAGGACATTACTACAAGTTTCCTTCGACCATTTTGCAGATAGGATGCTTCAGGGGACCCAGAAGAATTGGGAAACTCGGAGATAGCTTTGTATTGAATTTCAAGCTCGTCATAATCTGTTACAGACCCATTTCTCTTAATCATCTCCACCTTCTTCGCTTTTATATAATCAGTCTCCATATACTGCTCATCTGAATCATTTTGGCTTTCATTTTTGTGAAGCTCTTCTTCATCTAACTGTTGCATAGAGCAATTCTCTTCCATTATATTTACTGATTTGACAAATTCATTCTCAATTAGTTCGGATATCTCTGAAGGGAAATCCCACGGCATTATCTTTGGTAGTACCCGATGACCACCTTCGAGATCAAATGGAAGTGAGACATAGCCTGTCTGTGCTTTTAGATCTGTACCAAAAGGGGGCACTCGTAAGGTTTCCTAAGCCATTAAAGTGGTAATGCTATAATGTATATTGTGTATAATAATATATTTTGAAATTAATTCCCTAAGTACAAACACCATTAATAAAATAATAATAGAGTCAACTCTGATTGCATCTTATCTTATCTAACGTGAAAAAATCCTCACGATAAAATGGAGTCAAAACTGAGTGTAAGGGAGAGAGCGAGTAAAAAGGGGAAAACATATTTACCCAAAAAATTTATGAAGTAAAACAGCACTGATACCTAACAGTGTATTATATACTAATACTATGACTAAAAACTTTCTTGACATTTTCCTCATTATAATTGCATAATTTTATTCATATTACCCCTAAAATGTGGCTAGTATCACCTTAAAATTCTACCATAGCCAATAAATACATACAAATAAAAAAAATGTGCACATGCTATAGGTTACTGCTAAAATGAATTCGCGATAGCTGGTCTTAATTGAATATCAATAAACATGAGTCTGACAACGAGAATTATGTGTTGTGCACCTTTACTGAATATTTTACTCTGCAACCAGAACTGAAGATGCATAATGGTCTTCCGGATGTCTCTGCCACAGGACTGTATAAACTTCTCCAGTAGAAGAGGATGGATGGGGGCTCCTTCTCCAAGACAAACCTGTAGTTCATTGATAAAATATATAACATTAATATAAACTGGGACAACAATTTTTCTTTATTGCTTTTCAGGGAGGGAGGAAGGAGGAAAGTTCCTGTGCACATACAGAGTACAAATGGCAAAGCAACTCCTTTGGTGTTGGCAATGAGAATGAAACATGGAGCCTATCAAAATTATCTGGTAGGCCAGGATTATCACCTATACAACAATACATTTTCATAAATATGAATAACTGATAAATGCTATATCTTAAGCAAAAATACATTATTCTAACTAGTTATCTTACTATTGCTGGTCAATATAATTGGACCCCTTGCTGTCTCGGCAATCTGCTGTATGGCAGCAATACATCCACGGTCTTCAGGAAAGAGTATGTCCACATCCTCAACCAGAATCAAAGTTTGGACTTTATCACATGCAACAGCATCATTCTTGCCAAGTAACTTTTGGGATGTTTTAAATGGGCTACGAGCTTCATCATCAGATAACATTATTGGTTCAACTACTCCATCATCCACCTCATCCGCAGCTTTATCATTAATCAAAGCAGGAGCTGGGGGGAAATTTGTAGTTATCTTCTGTGAACTCAAAGTATGTTCTGATAACCTGAATATTAACATCGAGTAAGATATATTATCACGGAATAGATTCACAAAAAAGCTTATAATGAGTACCTTGGTTCTACTAAAAATTAGATTGAATCATGGTACACAGCAATTTAATTATAAGTATAATACTCTTATTTCACTAAGAACTAATTATGAGTGCAATACTGAATAGTCTCATTTTCCATAAACCTGCTATTTCATTTTTCTATATCTCAGTGAAGATTGAAGGATGGAGAACCTTCCCAGACCCACATCAAAAGCTTATAAGTTATAACGTAAGACATCTAGGAACCACAACACTATTTCTTCATGCTAAGTTTGTACTTAATTGATAATTCCTATTTGCTTAACAAATAAAATTGGTTTTCTGGCGCATCCATTGGATGATCACAATAATATAGTATATATCTCCAACTAGTGGCACATAGACTACAAACAGTGAAGACCTGTGATTTTGCAGGACAGCAACAGCAACTAGCAGCACTTTTTTGTATTATATGGAATAGACTATTGTTTATCCATTTGTAAGAAATGGGATTTACATTCACATGTTCGATAAAGTAATGATTTACTGTGAAATATGAAATGTTCCTATTCAGAAAAGTAGAACACTCAACTAACCCAACAAAGTATATCACAGAATAGCAAACGGTGTGTACGATATAAGGCAGGTAGAGTTTCTTATAATAACTCAGCTCCAGAAGATTGGAAATGCCATCTATTTCTAAAGCTTAAAGTGTTAGGTGGAGATTCATAAATGGTTTCCACAATATATTTCTCACATTCTCCCATAAGGGTCCTTCAAACTTGGTGTGGTGCATAGGCCCAACCAGAAATTCAACATTTTCATTTGAAGAATGGGAGTGATAAGGATCAAGCCATCACTTAATCTTAGAGGTTCTAATGCCATGTTTGGACTAACTAACACTAAAGCTTAAGCTCTTACATTTAAACGCATGAAGAGTTTTTATATTATATATCACTAACATGAAGTTCTCAGCAAAAATAGACAGCACGGATTAACAAACCTCTTGAACCCATGTGAACCAAGGGCATCTCCAAAATACTGCTTTACAACAGTCCCATTTCTACAATCTGATGCATTGAGCTGTTGAAGCAACAAATGATAGACTCCATTATATTTGGTTATATTCACAGTTTAAAGGACAGACAAATGAAAACAAATGCTTTAATGACTGATAGGCATTCTAAGAAATAAGTTGAAAGGTGTTAAGAGGGATACATTGTGCACGAGCACAACTGTTTCCAGTAACTTCCTAGTGAAGACCGAGACAGTACAAGTAATTTCCACCATAATTTTCAATGCTTTTTTAACTATAAAAAATAGCAATCTTTCAGACTACCATTCTTTGCATTGGGCAGCAAAGGATAATCTTAAACACAGTTCAAATTTATAATGCATCGGACCAAATCCAAATCTAGCTAATAAATATGTTTGATCTTCAGCAGTGCATTCGAAAATCGTAAATTAAATAGTAAAATATATTAATAATAACCCGTCATACCTCTAATACGTCAAAGCCTTGCTCTTGGGCACAAGCATAGACTGCTGCGGACTTGCCACTCTGTAAAATGATAGAGCTGTGCCGTAAGTACCAATACGGGTAAGAAGTGTTTATACTGAAAAGGATTTATTCTAGCAACTGGTAGATAACGATAAACTACGAACAGGGTGACGGTCAAATAAACTTGAAGGGGGGAAGGGTCATTAACAAGTAAGGACCCTTACACAAAGTATAGATGGTACAAAGTGTAAATGTAGATTTGCTACCTAGGATTCAATAAACCATATAGAAATTCAAGAATATTGGCTCTGTATTCATTATTGACGTGGCTTTGAAACAAGGGCACGAGAGATTAGATCTAATGTTTTTTCATGGCTTTTGAGTGAAAAATACAATGATAGCTAGTCTCTATTTGTTAAGGGAAAAAACTCATTCTCCATAACACATGCAGTTCTTAAATCATATTGGTATAACTCAGATAGCTCAATGTTATATGATTATATTTTTTTCCACTATGTTGGTTTGATCTATTGCATCTACTTCCCCATGGATTTACCCTTTTCAATTGGGCAATAGCTTTTAGCTTGATTTGACAGAAATATTTATTTGAAGGCTCTGGAATCTTAAGATCTGGTTCTTTTCCTGAAACTATACCCATATTTTAATACTGATTTCAGAAACTGGCAATTATATTACTGAACAATAGTTGCCTAGAATAGATGGCATAAATGATGAGCATATGAAGCAATTCATGTAATGAAGTGCATGCAACATTTTGACAAAGTAGATTTCGACATACCCCCGTTGGTCCTGTAATTAAAAGAACATTCTGCAGTGAATCCTCTTCACTCATATCTTCAGAATCATAGTCACTATCAGAACAGATATAATCATCATCATCTTGCATGACCCTTGTATCCCTGTTAGCTGTCTCCTTCCTGGGTTTGTAACGTCTTTCATGCCACTGATGTAGCCAGTCACTCAAGAAATTCACAGCTTCGTCATTACCACATACCTGCACACAAAAAATCATGAAACATGGTGTAACTTAGGACCACAAAAATTAAAAAAAAAATACAAGACTGGAATTAAAAAAACTGACCTCAACGGATTTAGTTGGCTTGTATTTGTATGCCCATAAGCTTCCTTCTGGTTTATCCTCACAACCAACATAGTATGACCTCAGACTGCAATACAGAAAACATTGAAACTCCGCTATCAGGGGGGGAAATATCATTGCCAAAACACGGCTTGCTGAACTAAAAAATGAAGCCATACTCAATAGAAAAACAACAGAGTACAAATATCTTATCTTTAAAGATTAGTAAATTTCACTTCTGAACCCTGAACTAGCCATGGAAACCAAGTACACAAGACAATGCTTAAGTAGGCTAAGAAAGTAAAGATAGAAAAGATAAAATGCTGTCATTGGGAAATGCTGATTATCAAGATATCAGCACCAAAAATCATCCACAGCCACTTTGCTTTAACCCAAGAGAATCACAAGTAGACCAATGAATAATGGTATAAATTTTCGCTAGACGTTAAGAGTCACACAATTATGAGTCAAAAGATTGTCTGCTGGCTACAATGGTAGTGAAAAAATGAATGAACTGAAGGACCAAAATCATTGCAACACTTTCTAGTTTTTCAAAATCATTCCAATCTAGAGTGAATTTTAAGGACCTACCATTAGTACTACAGGGTTGATTTCAGCATAACTTTCCTACTGTGTCATAAATTTATGCTAAAAGATTTATGACAAGACAATAGTAATTTAGGATTTATATGGAACAAGCATTATACTCATTCTGTAAGATTAAGGCAGCTATAATTAATAACATGCTTCACTGAACTGGCAAGAAAAAGAGATAAAAGTGAAAAATGAACAAGTTTAGTAAGGAGATTATAATAAACATTAGCAAAGAAAGAACATTAATGATCGTAAGCATTTGCTAAGAACTTCTGGGAATTTAATGATTTAAACATCCATCTTTTCACTATATCATTTACAAAGAACTTCCGCATATTTCACTCGGATTATAAGGTTAAAGAGAAAATTTAAACAGGGAGTCTTACCTACCTATAAGCATTAGCAAATATGTGAAATAAATGAAGGCATAGTTACAACAGTTAAATGTACAGAGATCGTATTGCTGTGATTAAATTGTTGTCTGATTCTGGCATACATTTACCTTTCTTGAAGAAATCTACTAGACAGCTCAGTACATGACTTTTTAAAATAGCCAGCTAGCACAGAAAAGGTATCAGATTCATCCACCTCCAAGTCCTGAACATTTTTTGGTCAACAGTTAGCAAACAAACTAGCTTCCACTACATGCCACATTTATGTATAGGAGGCATTATTTCATTTAAAAAACTAAAATTGAACAAATTATATACCACTTTGGCATTTTTTGGCATCTGAGCACTTTTTGTTTGCTCCTCTTGTAAAGTTGAGTTTGATAATGATGTTTCTTGGAGATTTTCTGGACACGGAGAATGAAAACTTGAAGCCCCCGATGGCTGTAAAGTACTAAGAAGGTTATCAAAATTTAAGCATTCAACAGAACCCTGGTAAACAGATGAATTTGAACTTTCTAATCCACCATTCACATGGGAGAAACTTCTCAAAAATGTCCAGTTTCTCCAGTCTAGGGATGAGGTATCATCCTGCATTAACGAATTTTACACCTGAATGAAAAAAATGTGATATTATAGAATTCCAAACCCTGAGATCATTTACATATTACCTCCTTTTGATCGCATCAAAGCAAAGCAAACAGGAAATAGAAACAGCAGTACCATACCTTGATATTTTCAAATACATGAATAGGACCACAGGTGATTATTTCATCCCCACTCTTAGCTTTGTATAGATCACTTCCTGATTCAGACAGCTCCTGAACTTTCTTCACTGTTTTACATGATGAAAAAAATGGATGAACTTGCCGGCCTGCAAACAACCTTGAATTTTCCTGATCAAAAAACAAAAGAAAAGAGTACAAGAGAATCCCATACTGTTAGGTAGCAGCTAAGTAGGAAGAGAAGTATCAAACCAAAGCTACATTAATGAAAGTTCCATGCTTAAGTCTTCACCGAACTACAATTACAGCAAACATAAATTTTCCATATCTATCCAATCGCCGCAATTCAAATCATAAAATTGATTGAGAACTCTAGTCCTAAAGGTAGCTATGTATTTAACAAACACCTACAATGCAGATTTGATACACACTAACCTCAGCTGACAACTTTGCCTCTAACCGCAAATCGGGTTTAGGTTTATCAACTTTATCGAAATCAGACAAGACATTCTGCAAAGTTGACCCCGCAATTCCATTAGCTGGTGCATTTTTCTTAGGTGTGGCACTCTGTTCACGCAGAGAAAAATTAGATTCAAACGAAACACCATGAATTCGAAGTCTTAATTTCTAAGCAGCATATCACTGCGATGGAATTTTCAATTGGAATGCAAAATATAGAAATAAAATGACGAAAGAGGATCACAGACCTTGGAACCTTTATTCGTAGGAGTGACTTTTCCTTTGGACTTTCTTTTCCTGCGATTCTTCGTGTCGCAGTAATCCTCATCTTGTTCGTCACAACTGTCGCCGTTTTCCTCTGGTTTGTTGCGGGGCTCTGCTGGCTTGTGAGGGATGAGAGTTGATTGAACCAACCTCCGGCGGACGCTACGGGTCTGCGGTGTGGTGGTGTTGCCTGAGGGAATGTGTTCGGTGACGGAATCGGCCATTGCGTAGGTAGAACTGAAATTGTTCGATTTGTCGGTTAGGGTTTTGGAAATTGGGGTAATGGTGGAGCGAGAAAAGACGAGAGTGATTAGGACTTGAATTTAGCGTGAGAAAAAATTGGAGGGAGTTCGGCGTTGTTCCCGCCATATGCTAATGTTGTATGATTAAAAGTTTAACAAGCTATCATTGAAAAATATTAAAGTGGAAATATACTATACTATTCTCATGTATTTAAACGTAATAAAATGTTAACAAGTGCTCTTAAATGAGTTAGAATTCACCTTTCATAATATCTTTTAAATGGGAGTTATAAATAAAATTAGACTATGGTTTTTGTTAGGGTAAATTTGGGAAAATCTATGAATTAGGCGGAGGAAATAGCACTCGAAAATTCAAAGACCCAACAATGTCATAGGGAGTGGGAAAAAAATGGAGAATGTCTTTTATAAAACTATTATTACTGAGAATGCGATGAACATTGATGAAAATTAAAGGGTCATCGTATCTTTTGGAAAAGACGTGAACGAATGAGAGCTATGTATGAAGAAAAAGAAATATGGGGAGTATGAATGCCCTGAATTCATACTTTCGAAAGAAAAAAAATATGAGAATTGTTCCCTTGAAAAAAAGGAGTTATGGTAAAATGCTTAGTAAAGGATAGGATACGGAGCCTTAGAAAATAGGTTATATTAAATGTGGGCTAGGAAGGGAGTACTAACCATAGTAGATCTAGGGCAAGACTACTACTTGGTAACCTTCACATGTGAAGAAGATCAATATGTGGCTTTAATGGAATGTTTTTAGCTCATATACGACCAATATTTGTCAGTTAGAGAAAGGAGTCCAAACTTTTGTCCAACAAGTGATATCATAGAAGAAGTAGCAGTTTGGGTTCGTATAAGTGGTATACCTATTGAGTATTGTGATTATCGTGTTCTATCATTCATTGATAATCGTATAGGCAGGACAACTAAGGTTGGTAGAAGCACGGTATCAAAAGAGATGAGAGAGTACGCCAGATTGTGTGTCCAAGTTGATTTAACTAAACCACTTTTTGTTATGTTCTCGATCAAAGAAAGGCGTTACAGAGTCAAATATGAAGGATTACACCTTTTGTGTCTGAATTGTGGTCATTTTGGTCATTATAGAGATGGGTGTGAGGAAAGAAAGAAAAAACATCATAGATGATATCACAAGTGATGAGCGTGGGAAAGGAAAGGCAATAAACTCGCATAGTCAAATGGAAGATATCCCATGGAAGTTAGTTCAAAAAACTAGAAGAACTCGTAAGGAGACGAAGGTCGAAGAAAGAAAGACGGATGAGGGTTCGACGAGTATAAATAATAAAGGTCGTGAGAATAACAGATCTACCTATCGAGTATTGTTGCTTTCCAACTGATTTTTGTTCCAAACATAATGAACACATATCCAAAAATACATTTTATGTAATCCATACAGCCTGCATAATTAGAGTAGAAAAATCCTTTGATTTTAACTTTGATATCATCACCACACGTTCCACCATAAATTAAGACTTTGCTCAAAGACCCATTGATTTACCTTAGAATCCACTTTAATGCTTGTCAATGTGTCTTCCCAAGATTGGACATATACCTTTTTACAAGGTTCGCTCCAAACGATACGTCTAGCCTTACACATACCATAACATACCCGGAGTTAATACGTTTAGACTTATTGGGTAAATCAACGGTTGTTAACTCCGGGCACTTCTGTTAGAACCTTTTTTGTTTTCTGAAGGTACAATGAAGACAAACCTTAGTACATGCCTTTGTGGGTTGTTGGTTCTTATCCCTTGACTTCATGCTCGTGATTCAAACCTTTGAACATGTGTGCTTTGCGTGGTCTTATTTGTGGTTGTTGCATCTACATATTCATCATGATCATCATCACAACCATTTCTCAAGGAAAACAATTCTGATTATTGCAAATATTGGAAAAGGAAAATATTCCTTTTTGTCAAGATTTTTCATGACCATATTCTCGATGTTGACCATGTTTGCAATAATCGAGTTGTTTTTCTGAAAATGGAAGTGAACATTGCATATTATTGCATCATTGCATATTCTTGCGTTCATCCGAGTTGTGTGGGAACTCATCTCGATTGTTTCTTTTTTCAGCTGTTTGTTGATCCGTCTAGCTGTCTCTTCAACACAGATACGGAACTAGAGCTGCTAACAGATTGAAAGCTATCAGATTGAGAATGGAAAACCAAGAACAGCATAACCTGGAAGTTAGAATGGAGATTGATGAGTTGAAGGCCAGTATGACCAGGCTCACTGAAATGATGCAAGTTCTGATTGCTCGAGGTGAACCACCTCAAAGGATTATGATTTATGAAGTTTCAACTGCTATTGTTGACTCTCCTGTGATATAGCAATCAGTTTCTACTTGGCCAGAATTTGGGTTACCTCCGGATTATGTGCCTATCTCTGCAACTACTCAAATGGTTGGTCCATCTGTTGTGCTGGTCTTTTCAGCTCCGACATTTGTCGAACCTCAACCCGTTGTGCACACTACTACTCAAGCTACTAATCAGAATTCTCCTTTTGTGTACCATTATGTTGGTTCGCAAGCTGAAATTCAGGGTGAACCTGGATACATGGATGAAGTTAGAGAGCAATGCTTGACTCTTGAGAAGAGGGTAAGAGGTTTAGAAGGAAAAGATGTCTTTGGTGCTGTTGCAATAGACATGTGTTTGGTTTCCGACTTGGTTCTGCCTGATAAGTTCAAAGTTCCTATATTCGAGAAATACAATGGGCATACTTGTCCTAAGATTCATCTGTTGATGTATTGTCGCAAAATGGATGCACATGCCAAGGATGACAAGTTGTTTATTCACTGTTTTCAAGATAGTCTGAGTGGTGCTTCTATGAAGTGGTATGTAGGACTTGAGAAGAGTCACATCCGAAGCTGAAAAGATTTATCGGATGCTTTCATAAAGCATTATAAGTACAATTTGGACATGGCGCCTGACCGTCGTCAACTTCAGAATATGTCACAGAAAGAGAAAGAATCATTCAAATAGTACGCTCAGCGTTGGAGAGAGTTAGCTGCTCAAGTGGAGCCACCTTTGGCTGAAAATGAATTAACTGGTTTGTTCATGGACAATCTTCAACCTTTCTTTTGGCAGAAAATGGTAGGAAGTGTTTCATCTGGTTTTGCTGACCTAGTCACTGTTGGAGAAAGACTAGAGGAAGGTATCAAGAAAGGTAAGATCACCAATGTTGAATCTTTTAATGTTGCAAGAAAGTCTCATGGGAACTTTCAGAAGATAAGAGATGGTGATGCTTATGTTGTTTCAACTAAAAGGAAGCCTTATCGCTAGCAACAACGATATGTTCAACCATGTGTAGCTGCAGTTGCTCCTGTTGTCAAAGCTCAACCAGCTCAAGCTTAAGCTCAAGCTTCTCGTCCTGCTATCGGACAAAATCAGTATCGTAATAGGCCAAACTTTGATCCTATCCCGATGACTTACACTAATTTGTATCTTTCTTTGGTTAAGGGTGGAATGATTACTACTAGGCCTCCGCCTGTTGTTCCAGATCCTCTTCCAGCTAACTATAAATCAGATCTTCGATGTGAGTTTCATCAAGGTGGAACTTGCCACGACTTGGAACATTGTTCGCACTGAAGGCTAAAGTGCAAAAACTTATTAGGAACAACATTTTTTCCTTTTCATGACACAAATCCTAATGTTGTCAACAATCCTTTGCCGAAGCATGAAAAGTGAATCTTCAGATGGCTTCAACAATCAGATTATCTTCAAGGCCAGAATATCAGACAGGACGGCTCATCCTTGTTGGTGATGGATCACTATGTCATCTGTTTCTTTATGTTTGCAATTTTCTTCAATTGTATTGACTTGTTTGCTTTTAAGCTTGTTTGTACTTTCATGTTTATTTTAATGAAATGAGCATTACTTTGTTTTGATTCAATTTCATTTGTTATTTGCATCTTTATGCTTTATATCTCAAGCTCATTTTTTCTTTCTCGAGCTGTTACAATGATTGGAGGGAGAATGATGAAAATGAAAAATCCATAATTGTTGTTGGTATGATTTCAATTGAGACTTGGCTGATGATATACATGCATTGTTTCAAATCCCAAACTCTGAAGAAATAAGGAAGTTAATCCCCTTGTTAACCCCTTTGAGCCTTGAAGTTGAAGTTTTTTTCTATTCGGAAAAAACCGCAATTTTAACCCGGGGATGGATAGTTCTCAATTAATTCGAATGAGCATTCAAGTACAAAAGAATCATTCAAGACACCTTTCAATAAAGGTTGTAAAAGTAAGTTTGAAAAGTGTGAGCAAGTAACTACGAGGTACCTACCCTAGACTTAAGTCTTTCGTGTTCTCTTATGTTCTTTCAATGGTAAGACTATCCCTATTATTAAGGAATAAGTAGTCATTATCTTGGATGTTAAGGGACAAGCGTAGGGTCATCATATGGTCATAGAAAGCAACAAGTAAGGGTGTCTTTAGCAATTCGTAGGGACTTATCATCTTTTATTCGAATGGACAAGATCATTATCATAGGCAACCTCAAAGGGACTTGATCTTTAAAACTGTAAGGACTTGATGATATTATGAAGGGACTTTTGCTTAAGACACCCCTATATTCGAGGGACTTGACCATATTTAAGGAAACCAAGAGGGGTAACCTAGGAAGTGCAAGATGGCGATCAAAGATCGACTTACGTGTGTGAGTGTTCATGTTCAAGTATTTATCTTATTTAGGTTAATTTTCTAAATTATTTAATTACACATAAGTTATGCACACCCTAAAGTTACTAACCATACAACAAATAATTACAAAAATAAAGCAAAAATAAACCTATTACATGACTTTAGCAATTACATAATAATAGAAATAATAATGATAAATATAATAAGAATAATAATAAACAACAATCACATATTAGTAATAATAAAATAAAAGTAAAGGTTAGAATAATAAATAAAAGAAATAAGAATTTAGCAAGAAAATATTAATATTAGAAAAGTTTTAGAAATTAATTAAGAAAATAAGCTTAATAATAATAAACAAATTATTTACATGTTAAAAATAAGGATTAATAATATAATTAGGGTCTAGAAAAAATTAAGTTAATTTTTTAGGGTTAGGACGAAAATTAGGGTTGACAAAAAACTAGGGTTAATATTTAAATTTAAAAAAATTAGGGTTTTGTTAATTATAATTATACATTATTAATTTATTTACAAAAAATACATAATAATTATATATATAAACATATTATAAAATAAATACAAACAATCTATATTTAAGAAAATAAAATATGAATTTTAGAAAATATAATGTTTTTAGGAAAATATTATTGATTATTATTTAGAAATTATTTGAATTATATTAAATTGAGTTAAAATTAAGAAAATAGTTAAAAATAAGAAAAATGAAGAAAAGCCCTAAAAAAGATAGGACCTGGGATTTGAACCCAGGTCCCTTACCTCAACAACAACACTCAAAACCAGTTGAGCCAGCATGCGCTAGTGATAACCATATGCATCAAAATCATTATATCATAAACCTGTAAAAACAAAATAAATTATGAAAACAAATGTGGGAACCTTGGATTCGAACCCCTGACCATCAAACAACAACGAAACACTCCGGCCACTAAGCCACATGGGGCGCGTCTGCTAAAACACCAACAATCAAACATAATATATGAAGTCAAGTGAATAATGGAAAAATAAACAAAAAAATGTTGTCACCGAGGATCGAACGCAGGTCACAACCAACAACACGCACAAACCATTACCACTGGGCCAAGCAACGTCAGCTGATATAATATGAAAACAAAACAATAAAATATTATGTCTAAATTTGAAATTCCTCCTGTGCGCCAACTGACTTCATCTTCTTCATATTACTTGCGAAATTTCCTGCAAATATACTTATGAATTTTCTTGCGAATTCTCACTTTCAAGAACCTGCGAAAATTGGATCTCTCACAATACGTAAAATTTCAATAAATTGACTACATAGACATGATCCACACATCAAACACAGTTCATTGACGTCTTTAGAATTCATTTATATTGGTTTAATTGAGAAACCCTAAACGGCCACCCTAAACCCTAACAATGACAACTTCTTGGTCCTGCATCGAAACTCAAATTAAAATATCCAGAAACATTCCTTGGCTCATTATAAACACAAAACAACAATCAAACACAATTTATTATGCACGAATATTAGAAAACAAAAAAATCATAAAAGTGCAAGAACATTGATTCGGTTTATGCAAATGGTAATGATTTTGATGTTGTTGATGATCGAAACATGATCAGTGAGCCTTAAGGAAGCTAAAGCAACCTTTGTTTTGTCTTGAAAGTGTCTCTAGGTCAAAAACCGAATATGACTTTTAGTGTGAAAATTTCAATGGTGTTCTTGGAGGCTCTGAGAATCGTCCCTCATGCAATGGTCTTCTTGTGTTTATGTAGTAGAGTGAATTAGGTCAACAATCTTGTGGATTTGTGGGCTTTATGATGTAGCTTGATCATGAAGAAATCAAATATTTGAAAATCACCAAAAATCAAATCTAACAATGCCAAATTGATCAAACACGAATTTGGATGTGATCAATCAACTCTAAACAATATTTATGACCTTCTAGAACAAGAATCAAATTTAAATATTGAGTTTTCATATTTTATTTTAATTTAAATTGTTTTTTAATGAATAAAATCAAAATAAATAAAATATAAAATATAAAAATATGAATAAATAATATTTGATTCGTGCATGATGTCATGGTAGAGATTGGGTCATAAAAATGCAAGCTCATGTGAAAAGAATTGGTTCTAAGACCCTTTTTGCTCAATAAACCTCTCAAAAATTTCCCAACTTTGCAAAGGTACAAATCCCTCAATTTTAAGGCTATGAAGGTGTTCTTGGACATTTTGGAAAGCTTAGAGAGTCCTATAACTAACCTCTTTTATCTCATGTCCATATCCTTTACCATTTTCAAATTATGCCCTTTAGAAGTTGTTGACTTTTTGTTGACTTTTAAAATGACCTATAATGTCTTAGCTCATACCTTCCAAATGAAGGATTTTTGGGATTGGCTTGTGAGACACAAAGTTGTAGAGAATTCAATTTCCTTCAAAATGATATTTGGATGGAAAAAATTTGATGAAGCATGTGAAAGTTATGGCTAGTCAAAGTTCAGTTGACTTTTCCTATGAAAACCCTAATTTAGAAACTCCTGATTCTTGATGATCTGAAATCTCCTTGATGAATCATGATCAACCCTTGATCAAATGATGAATTTTACTTCATATACTTGATGTTAGCAAAAAATCATGAAGTTTGACTTTGGTTTGACCATAGTTGACCTCAGTTTGACTTTTTAACTACTTTGATTGATTTTAGCCTATATGATCATTTGACTGAGCAAACCTTTTGGGAAAGCCTTGAAACTTGTCATAGGGATTCTTGAAGACATGTAGGATGTTATGAAGCTCACTTGAGGCTTTGGAAGTTCCTTTAGCCTGATGAAATCCAAAACCCTAGTTCAGGATGCATTGCTTAGGGGGATGCATTGTCTGAGGGAATTGTCAAACTTTCTGACTAATTGTGAACCTTGTGAACCTCTTAAGATACCTTGTGAACCTTGTGAACCTTGTGAACCTTGTGAACCTCTTGGGACACCTTGGTACACAATGTCTTGTCTAGGGGAGGGCAAATTTTGGGGTGCAACAGCTGCCCCTGTTCAATTTTCTGAAACCTGAGGAGTTAGATTGACCTGTGTGCCATTCGTGACATGGAAGGTTGAAGGGGATTGAACACAAAAGCCCAAAAATTTGCACTCGCCAGTGCGTAAAGTAACACTGTTGATTGGTTGTATATGCTTGAATGGGCTTAAAGGTGCCACTCAGAGGAGATGAAGTTGGGCTTATAGATGTCATCCATAATATCAGAAGGTGATAGTATCTTTATGTTGTCACTGGATATCAGTACTAGGTCTTCGTATAGGTCGTCTCTGAATCATTACTTTAACATGGTTTGAGTTGAATGTCAACACTAGATCTTCATATAGATCATCTCTGCATTATCTCTGGGGGAAAAATATCCTTCATTAGGTGTCAGTACTTAGATCTTCGTATAGATCGTCTCTGAACCGCTTTAGGAACATACTTTAACTTAAGTATCTGAATCAAATCTTCGTGGCAATCATCTCTGAATTGCTTTTGGTAATATATTGGGCTAAGTACAAGATCTTCGTAGTGATCAATTATGTACCATCCCACAGATAAACTTTTGTATACACCATTAGAAATAAATCTTCGTAGCGATTATCTCTAAGGACAAAAAAGAATATCAGGATTAAATCGTCGTGGCGATTATCCCTGAACTTCTTCTGAAAGGATCTCTTGGATTAAATTCTAGATCTGCGTATAGATCATTTACACATTATCCCAAAGATGGTTGACCATCAGAAATAAATCTTTGTAACGATTATCTCCTCTGGAAATATCCTGGATTAAGCACTAAATCTTCGTATGGATCATTTACGTACCCTTCCAAGGACAACTTGTATTGATCATCAGAAATGAATCTTCGTAGTAATTATCTCTGAATTGTTTGATAATGTTTATCTGTCTGCAATTATCCTGAAAAGAAAAAGTTAGTTTATGCAAGATGTATGCATGTATGGTATGATGCTCTTAAGTAAGAATGTCACATGGGTTATGGATGCGTATGCCATGATATGTTGTAAATGATGTATGTATGAATCATGTAGCCTGAAGCGTCTGGGTATCTTTGTATAACAACTGCTGGCTGGGGAAAATAAATCCTGGTTCGTTGCTGAGGAATATGAGGACTTCGTTCCTGTCTTGTTTAATAATATGGTACTCAGAACCTCCCGTCTTCGTTCGTCGTGCTTTTATTGAAGGAATAAGTTCCTGAATATCCTGACTAAGGATAAAAGAGATGGACATAAATTCGTAAGGAAATGTTGCTTTAAGTATCTTGTATGGATATTTGTAAAGATTACTCTGTGGGGATGGACTGACGAAGCTTCTTTGAATTCCTACTTTCGTTCGTCCTTAGTAAATACTATTACTGCATTTTATGCATTTCTGGTAAACATCAATCATATTCAAAAGCATACATACATTCAAACACAACCAATGGACGTTTTCGTTTAAGTAAACAAGGTAAAAGTAAATTTGAATTCAAAGACGAGATTTTATTTATTTTAGAAAGTAGCCTATACACAGGCAAGTTTGTACAAGGAGCCAGAAATCCTAGTAAGAGGAATTCGTCATAAAAGTTTTACAAAAACAAAGAAAAACAGTTATGTGAAAAATAATCCTATTGAGTTCCAATTCTACTATTGTCATTATCTTCAAGTATCTCATCCTTTGTTGTCGAGATAGAAATAATTTAACTGATCTTTATCTGTTTGAACTTGATTTAGATAGCACAAATAGTTGGAGTTACATGGGTGATCCAACGAGACATAGTCATACGCTTTAATCCCTAATTTTTGGTTGGATTGCCTTTTCAGGTTTTCAATCCACCGGGATACCCTTTTTTGCCCAAGCCGCCTTTTCAGGTTTTCGACTTGCCGGGTGGACATTTTTTTAATATATATATCCCTAATTTTTGCCCGAACCCTTTTGGTTCGCCGGGATGCCTTTATTTTTTCCTAGGCCAGTCAACCTAGCGAGTCTCTTTTTTATGCGTAGTATTTTTTAACTATGTCTGTGTTCACGGGTTGTGGGAAATCTTCACCGTCCATAGTAGTAAGCATCATGGCACCTCCTGAAAATACCCTTTTGACTACAAATGGTCCTTCATATGTAGGAGTCCACTTGATTACTAAGTCTCCAGTCTGACATACCTTTTGCTTAACCTTCTTATTAAAAACTTTGATCATCCGTTTTTGGTACATCTGACCGTGACAAACATCTGCCAGCCTTTTCTCATCAATCAAATTTATCTGGTCAAGTCGAGTCTGAATCCATTCATCTTCATCCAAGCCTGCATCCTTCATGATTCTCAAGGAGGGGGTCTGAACTTCAATGGGTAGAACTGCTTCCATACCATAGGATAAAGAGAATAGGGTTGCCCCTGTACATCATTTTCAGGTTTTGAAGCAATCCATTCGTATTCACTCGTTTTCTTTCATTGTTACAAAAGCAAAAATATATTTTTATCTTTTGTTTATCAAACTTTTGTTTTACCAAAGATTGGAGGGAGGATGATGAAAACTAGATGCCTGAATTCTCCGGTTGTATGCTCTCGACTAAAACCTTCCCAATGATGTACAGGCATTGTTTCAAATTCCCAAACACCGGTGAAATAAGGAAGATAATCCCTCGCTAACCCTTTTGAGCCTAGAAGTATGAGTTTTCTTTTTCAAAAATGTGAAAAAACCCTTAATTTCAAACCTGGGGCAGGGTAGTCGGTTCAGTTAATCTATTTGCATCCAATCTTCAAGAGATTCAATCCATTATTCAAGAAGGATCAGCAACGTACTTTCATTCACTACCGTAGAAGTCGTGAAGAGCCAAAAGTTTGTAGTACAATGGCAGTCATAACCGTCCAACCAAAAGAATGACGTAAGGAAAGAAATACAAAGAAAAAGTCCACTAAGTCAAAAACAGAAAAAGACAACTTAGGCGAAAATTAATGAAGTCATCAAATCCAGCAAAGCAAGGATAAAGCAAAGTGGCTGCCATCACTTTCAAATCCTGACCCTTATCACGCATTTGTCAAAAGAGTTTTGAGATATGAATGCGTATGTCAAATTAACTGAACATAGGACTGGAGTTTATCACGAAGATGGGATGAGTACAAATAAATTTTGAGCCTTTTATCTTTTGTTTCATAAACTGTGAACCAAGCCACGTTACAACCCTTAAAAAGACCTAATTGAGGCAGGGTTTATTTCGAGAGCATACTACAACAAGGTTGTGTTAACCTGACTCCTAACGATCTTTGCTAATCATTTGTATTGATCACTTCATCTACCATTCCATAAAATGGCTAGATCCACTTTTTATTTTAATCAACTCCACTGTATCACTATTATACCAATAAATTGTGATTTCAAACCTTGCATAATCGTTGCATTAAAATTGCCAATTTTTTAAATGTATAATGTTCATTTGCAAGTCAATTCGACATCAGGGGAATCCCAACGAATTCAGCCAGTTAGGGAATTTAACTTGGTAAGGGAAGCCCAGCCAGGGGCAACCGCTTTGAGGATAAGTCGATCTGAATCCATCTCCTCAAGAGCTAGCTACTCAGAGTTTGAACCTTTTTCAGACTAGAGTGAACTATCACAAGAAATTCAAGAGCTCAATGGGATCAGATAACCAGTCAAGTCAGGAGTTTCCTATCTCGGGGATCAGATAACCAGGGGCAAATTTCCGATGTGCGAGCGCCGGGGCAACTATTTCAAAGTCTATGCCATGGCAGGTTGTTCCCAAACCTTTTGAAAAGGATATGTTCAAGAAACCACTGATTCAGGGGCAAAATGAATCACACAGGGGCAATTCCTCTTCGTGCTTACAAGTTTGTTCAAGCAGGCCTTATACAACAACAAATGTTGAGTTCAAGACAGGTGTCGGGAATCATGTCGTCATCTTTGTCTCCTTCTAGAGAGTCGTCTGCAAAGAACTTATTCCATCCTTAACCACACAGGGGCATTTCTTTGAAAATCACTGAGCCAGTGCATAATCACTTTCATGCTTTAGTCACGTCGCTTCGCTCATAGCGTTAAACCTTGCATATCTAGCATATGTCCAGGACAAAACCCAGGAAAACCAATTCTCGTATGGTATTTTCTTTTGACATTTATTTTCAACCCAGTCCTGTCTGGTAGTCATTTATTTTTCAACCCAGTCCCGTCTGGTAGTCATTTATTTTTCAACCCAGTCCCGTCTGGTAGTCATTTATTTTCAACCCAGTCCCGTCTGGTAGTCATTTATTTTCAACCCAGTCCCGTCTGGTAGTCATTTATTTTCAACCCAGTCCCGTCTGGTAGTCATTTATTTTTCAACCCAGTCCCGTCTGGTAGTCATTTATTTTCAACCCAGTCCCGTCTGGTAGTCATTTATTTTCAACCCAGTCCCGTCTGGTAGTCATTTATTTTCAACCCAGTCCTGTCTGGTAGTCATTTATTTTCAACCCAGTCCCGTCTGGTAGTAATTTATTTTTCAACCCAGTCCCGTCTGGTAGTCATTTATTTTCAACCCAGTCCCGTCTGGTAGTCATTTATTTTTCAACCCAGTCTCGTCTGGTAGTCATTTATTTTCAACCCAGTCCCGTCTGGTAGTCATTTATTTTCAACCCAGTCCCGTCTGGTAGTCATTTATTTTCAACCCAGTCCCGTCTGGTAGTCATTTATTTTTCAACCCAGTCCCGTCTGGTAGTCATTTATTTTCAACCCAGTCCCGTCTGGTAGTCATTTATTTTCAACCCAGTCTTGTCTGGTAGTCATTTATTTTCAACCCAGTTCCTGTCTGGTAGTCAATTTCTTTTCAACCCAGTTCCTGTCTGGTAGTCAATTTCTTTTCAACCCAGTTCCTGTCTGATATTCATTTTTCCTTTTCAAACCAGTTTTCGTCTGTTAGTCCATTCTGAACCAGTTCCCGCTTGGTATTTCTTTTAAAAGTTATTTGACAGTCGGTTCTGGTCTGACATTTGTCTCTTTTCCAAATCCAGTTCAAAATCAATTTTTGTTTGTTAGACCATTTCCAAAGTCAGCCCCTGCCTGACAATAAAGAAACCAATTTTTGTCTGGCGTGTCAAGAGAAAAATCATTTTGTCATTAGCAGCTTTGTCAGAAAATCCATTTGTTGTTGATGCTCTTTGGTATGGTTCATCAAAGTGTTTCCCCAGTAACACTAATATCCCCTGCACTGGTCCTCCCTGTTATTGATATCCACCTTTTACCACCAATATTTCTCTTAAGTCCAATCGTCATTGGCGCAAATCCTTCAAGTTCTTCATTTAGGAAATTTCCGGAGTTTGGACGTTTATCTTGTTTAAAGCTCCAACATTTTATTGTCAGCCGGTCTCTTGGAGCCGTTGACTATTTGAGTACGCAGTTTTATACCCCTGGTATTAGTTGGTTGCACAGAGCCACTACCCAAAATTCGTGTTCGTTTTCTTTATCCTCGGTCTCAATAGTTACACTTGAACCTGTTGATTTACCACTTTGGATTTATGCCTGTCTTTTATTTTCCTGACCACCGTGTCAATATCTGTTATTTCCATTCTCCGGCCACCGCGTCAATGTCTATATTTTATTTCCTGACCACCGTGTCGACGTCTATTATTTTTTTTATTTTCCCCGACCGCTGTGTCGATATTTTGTTTATTCCTGACTGTCGTGTCGATATCCGCTATTTTATTCTCCTGACTGTCGAGTCGATGTCTTTTCCAGTTTTTCTCAAATCACTGAATCGTTGCATTGGAATCCCCGACAACTACCTTGAACTTGCTAACTCATCACTTCAGTTAGCCTGTCTTTAATCTCGCATTTTGCTTTCCAGTCTTTTGTTATCCTTAGTGCCAACAGTTACATTTGAACCTGCTGATCTATCACTTTGGACACATCCTATTTTCGTCTTGTCATCCCCAACATATCATATCCCCAGTGAGTTTTCACCCACATTTGTGTTTCTGTGGATCACCGTTGCATTTGTCTGCATCATACCATATCCAGCATATTCATCATAAAGTCAGCATGCTAAGGTTCATCACATCTCGCACATCGTATCCCCAGCAAACAAAATAGTCTCTCGATTTCGTAACATTGCATACCATTGCATTTCATCTGCATTCGGTCAAAATTTTAGGTATTTTAATATTTAATCCCCTTCTACCTCGAATGTCCAAAAAACTTTGTTATTTATACATTCAGGTCCAAGATGATTAAATAGGGGCAACTGTCACACCCTAAATTTTGACCGAGTAATTTTCAAATCTCTTTCATCTGATGCATTTTTATCAATTTTTTCGTTTGCCAGTCATTCCTGCACAAGTGTCCATTAATCATTAATCATTGCATTTTCCATTCGTTTTATCATTTGAAATCATATAAGTTTCTTGTTTTTAGATTTAATTGTTTCGGTTCAAGAGAAAATTTTAGATTAATATTAGATATTTTAGATTTAGTCTTATTCTTTTTATTTTTGGTTCAAATTTAGATTTTTATTTAGATTTAAGTTTAATTTCAATTTAGGTTTTATTTGAAAAAATGTAAATTAGTTTGATTTTAAAAATAGTTATTATGATTTAACTTTATCAATTAATTCTAAGTAATTTACTTATTTTTAATACTCCATTTAATTCATTTTCCTAGATTGTTAGTTTATCTTATTAAGCCTAAGATTGTTAATTATAGTTTTAATCTTATTTTATTTAGTTTATTTCTTTTTATTTATTGTAAACTTTGTATTTAGAAATTTGGGTTTATTAATTTATTATAATCAGAATTGTTTTAAATAAACTAGTTTTTTTTTTATGTCTGTTAATTTTATAATTTTGTTCTTCTTATTTGATTTATTGTCCTTGTGACATTGCTGTCAAAACCAAAAAGCCACGCCAACCTGCTACATACATACCTACACTTCAAAATAACATTTCTCCATACACTTGCATGAAAATAGATAGCAACATAACCTGCAATTCCAAAATAACAAATGCAACCTTTCCAAACCAGAGTTCTGCATCAATATTTCCTGCTCCACGGTCTGCACGACAATGACTAATCATAACAGAAAAAAAATTAAAATTTAGAAGAAAAGTGAGAAGGGGTATTGAGAATAAAAAAGGAGAGAGGCGAACACAGAAAAAAAAGGGGGAACTTCAAGGAGAAAAATTGGAAAGAAGGACTTTTCTATAAACCTGCAAGACCAAAAAAAGACACGACCTCCATAACCATCCTTCCAACACTTTCAGAACCTTAACCCAACTACCTTCAGCCCTCACCTTTTGAACCACACTGATAAACCACAAATCCAACCGCCTTAGCCAACAACGAAAAACACACAAAAACCAGACAGACACAAAAAACTCTTCAACCCAATATTTCCACCACACAAACCTTCCATTAAAACCAGCACATCGACCCTCCATTTTTTCATCAATTTCACCTCAAACAGCCGTAGAAACCGTCGCCACCCTCCCCAACATCACGCGACCACCATTCAAACCACAGACCAATCCGCAACACAGATCGACAACCCCCATAACCTCTTCAAACCCCCCTAATCTCTTCAAAAAACTCTTCACCTCCTTCAAAAATCTCAGCAAGCCAAGACACCCTTCTACTTCATCAAAGCTATTGTCCAATCCACCGCCCAACACCCTTTCCGCCGGCCGCTCAACAACAAAATACTCCTCACTTCCGCTACACAACACCGCGGAAAACCAAATTCGAAAACTAGAAATCCATAAACAATCTGAGCCAAAACCGCTCTGAATCTACCGTGAAAGCCTCACCTCAAAAAACCTTTACAGAAGCTTGAACAACGTCCCGACGGACCACCGCCGCCGACCTTACGCCATCACCCTTAAACTCTTCCACCAAAAAGCTAAACTCGACCTCAACCTGCAAACACAGTGAACAAAAACCTCAAACTCCAAAGCCACAACAGAAACCTCATCCTCACCGCCTTTTAACACCACCACCACCGTTGAGAGGGTTTGAGCGAAACATCCGAAAGGGTGAAACGTGACCTCACCGATTGAGTGAAACCGCAAAGAAGCCGACACGAAAACTCAGAAATGCCCCAAATCCGTGTGTGAATCACCATGCCTTTGTTCGCCTCCGTTTTCGGAGAAGAGAGATTGTGTGATTTGCGAATGCGAAGGAGAGACAGTGGAATCTGAATCGAACAGAAGAGCGATTCTGCGAGAGAGGAAGAGACGGAGAGCCGCGTTGAGGAGAGACGGCGTCGTTTGTTTTCGTTTGACGGCGGAGAACGAGAGAGTTTCGTGATGTATTTTTCATCAGATTCATTTTTGATTTAACTTTATTTTATTTCATACTTTTTTGATTATTGTTATAATTATCTTTTCTTCTTTTGTTTATTTAATAGAGTTTTATTTGTTATTAAGGATGGGTTAGTTGGAGTTTCTCCCAGCATACCCCCTCCCAAAATGATCTCAGACTCCTCATACTGCAAGATCTAGGCCAATGGGCCTTTGGCTCAAACCCATCGTTTCTTTTTCTTCATCACCTTGTTTGCAGCGAACTTCACCCCCTTATTATTTCTCTTTTTCTTTACTCTTGATTAATTCTTAGCATCTTTAATTTATTATTATTACTTAGTTAAAATATTCAATTGGTTAAATAATTATAGATTTAGTTATTTTTTTTGGTTAAACATGTAAAATATAAATATTGATTTGCTTTTAGTTTGTTTTTTTTGGATCAAATTGACTAGGTGTTATAGATAGGGTCTTGTTTGAACTTTGGTTAGAACCTTTGTGGTGTTCTCCTGTTAATTTCATTGAACAATCTTGAGATTTTGTTTGAATTAACCTTGTTGTTTTGTGGTGTTGCGTACTTGAGGACTAATTGAAGGTTGATCGTTGGAAGTTTATTCTCGATGTTTATTCTTGAGATAGTCTATGCGTATAGAAAAGGCAACGGACCTTCTCCGTTAGGTACCTCTAAACTCGATGTTACCTCTTTCGTACCTCAATTCAGTCTTATTGTCGTGTTTGCGTTTGCTTATTTATTCGTACATCGCCCTCGTGTCTAAACCATTCGTATAAAAAATATTCAAATCACTTATTAATTAAATTACGAAAGAAGGAACTCCGGAGTCTAGCATTCCGCACGTTCTGGATTGAATCGCAAATGGGCTAGCCTCACGCGATGGTTCAATCACCATTCGTATATCAAATCTTCAAATCTTAAATTTAAATAAAATTACAAAAAAGGAATTCCGGAGTCTAGCATTCCGCACGTTCTGGATTGAACCGCAAATGGGCTAGCCTCACGCGATGGTTCAATCACCATTCATATAAAAATATTCAAATCATAATCATTAATTTAATCGTACGAAAACAGAACTCCGGAGTCTAGCATTCCGCACGTTCTGGATTGAACCGCAAATGGGCTAGCCTCACACGATGGTTCAATCATCATTCGTATACCAACAAATTTAAATCATTTTTATAATTAATTATCGAAAGACAGAATTCCGGAGTCTAACATTCCGCACGTTCTGGATTGGACCGCAACATGGGCTAGCCCCACGCGATGTGTTCAATCGCCCTTTCGTTTAAAACATCTTAACAAAGTCAAACACTTTCTTCTAAAATGAACATTGTTTAAATCATTCTATCTCTCGAACGAGCTAGTGCTTCAGCCTCCACCGCGAGTATAAGCCAACGCTTAGCAGTAGAATGCGTTTTAAACAACTGTTCAATAAAAATCACAAACCGTAGTAGCACGAACTACGAAGCTCTGACTTTCCCATTGCACAAGGGAATACGTAGGCACGGGGATTTTAATCCTTCGCGAGCACCCTAATAAAAAATTTAATTATTTCTCTGTTTAAAAACTTTAATCTTTTCTCCGTCTTAATAATAATAATTTAAAACTTTAATTTCCCTTTTAACAAACATATTAATAATCATTTAGAAGACAAAAACTTAAGATTAAACATTTAATCGCATAATTAGCTAAGAGGTTCCCGTTGAGTACAACGGACGTGAGGGGTGCTAATACCTTCCCCTTGCGTAACCGACTCCCGAACTTAGAATTTGGTGTCGTAAACCATTTCTTATCCTTTATTAGGTTGTATCTATATCTTCCTTTTCTCTCGTAGAATAAATAGAATTAGGTGGCGGCTCTGTTGTTTTGTTTTAGGATTCTCAGAAAGATGGAAGATAAGTCCAGACCAAGTGGAAGATACACAAACTCTTCTGAGAACAAAAGACCTTATGATGCTAATAGAAGGTCAAATTATGATGAAAAAACCAGTCAAGAAAAAGGGATTAAATGCCATGGATGTGAAGGATATGGACACATCAGAAATGAATGTCCTACCTATTTAAAAAGGCAAAAGAAAGGTCTCTCTGTAACCTGGTCTGATGAAGACTCATGATGTGATTCAGAAGAAGAATCAGCTAAACATATCACTGCTCTAGCTGGATTATGTGAATCTGAAAGTGAATCCAGTGATGGGGAGCTTACTTTTGAAGAGCTTGAGCAATCATACAGAGAACTGGTTAAAAGGAGCACTGAAGTATGCATGGAGAATATAAAGCAGAAGAAGCAGATTAAGGCACTAAAGGATGAAAAAACAAGTGATCTAGAGATCATTGACACCTTGAAAAGTGAAGTAAGCCTTCTCAATTCCAAGTTGGAGCATATGTCTAAATTTGTTAGAATGCTGAACAGTAGCTCAAACACACTGGATGTTATTCTCAACAATAATAAACATTCAGGGGATAGAAGTGGACTGGGATTTAACAAAGCTTATAAGGCTGAAGCTAACACCAGCAAACCTACTTCAAATTCCATACAGTCAAACAAGATGTCCTAACAGATGCTTCAACATCATGAAAAGAACACAAAGTCAAACATAATGTTCCAACAGATGTCTCAACATCATGAAAAGAACATAATGAAGAAGAAGTATCAAAGATGGAGATGTCATCATTGTGGAAGGTTTGGACACATCAAACCTCATTGTTACAAGTTGCATGGATATCCAAATCAGATGTATCAGCAACCCCTTAAGCAGAAGATAGAGGACATCAAGAAAGTATGGGTTCCTAAAGCTAGTCTTCATGCTGATCAAAGCTACATGTCCAAGAACAAGTTCAACAAACAACCTGAGAGCTCTTCTAATGGACACTACACAGGGCAGACGCATCAAAAGAAACCTCAATACAAATGGTCAAAGAAGAATGTTGCATATATAGCTCATACATCTCTAAGAGTATCAGCTAAAGAAGACTGGTACTTTGACAGTGGATGTTCAAGACACATGACTGGATTGAAGAATCTGCTAGTAGACTTAAAGTCATATTCATCCAGATATGTAACATTTGGAGATGGAGCTAAAGGAGAAATCAAGGGTGTTGGGACCTTGGACTGTCCAGATGTACCAAGACTGAATGATGTGCTGCTAGTAAAAGGATTGACTGCTAACTTGATCAGCATAAGTCAATTATGTGATCAAGGTTACAGTGTAAAATTTACCAAAACTGAATGCATAGTGTCAAATAAAGAACAGGAGGTTGTCATGAGAGGAGCCAGATCTAAAGACAACTGTTATATGTGGGAACCTCAAAATTTCAGTCCCACTTCAACTTGCTCTTTAGCCAAAGAAGAAGAAATGAAACTATGGCACCAAAGACTGGGTCACCTTCACTTCAGAGGCATAAAGAAAATCATATCTATGGAAGCTGTGAGAGGTATTCCTAAACTGAAGATTGATGATGGCAAAATATGTGGTGAATGTCAAATAGGCAAGCAAACCAAGATGTCCCATCCAAAGCTTCAACATCTGACAACTTCCAATGTTTTGGAATTATTGCATATGGATCTTATGGGACCTATGCAGGTTGAGAGCCTTGGTGGTAAGAGGTATGCCTATGTGGTGGTTGATGACTTTTCAAGGTATACATGGATAAATTTTATCAAAGAGAAGTCTGATGTATTTGATGTATTCAAAGATTTATGCCAAAGAATACAAAGAGAAAAAGCCAGCTGTGTGGTCAGAATAAGAAGTAACCATGGAAAGGAGTTTGAGAATAAAAAATTCTTAGATTTCTGTTCTTCAGAAGGAATAAATCATGAATACTCTTCACCAATCACTCCTCAACAGAATGGTATTGTTGAAAGAAAGAATAGAACTATTCAAGAATCAGCAAGAGCTATGATTCATGCTAAAAAGTTACCTTTGTACTTCTGGGCTGAAGCTATGAACACAGCTTGTTACATCCATAATAGAGTCACTCTAAGGAAAGGAACTTTGACCACAATCTATGAAGTCTGGAAGGGCAGAAAACCCACAGTTAAGTATTTCCATGTGTTTGGAAGTAATTGCTATATTTTGGCTGATAGGGAACAAAGAAGAAAAATGGATCCTAAAAGTGATGAAGGGATTTTTCTTGGATACTCCATAAACAGCAGAGCCTATAGAGTATTTAACTCTAGAACCAAAGTTATCATGGAATCCATAAATGTGATAATTGATGATGCCCCTGCAGATGTTACAGAAGATGTTGGAACATCTGCTGACAGTCAAACTCAAGCTGAAGAAAAGAATGATCATTCTGATTTCACTCAAACTAATGCAAGGACAGAACCATCCAGCAAACCTCCCTCCATAAGAATCCAGAAGGATCATCCCAAAGATTTGATAATTGGGGATCCCAACAGAGGTGTAAGCACTAGATCAAGAGAGGTGATTTCAGGTTCCTGTTTTGTCTCAAAAATAGAACCTAAAAACATCAAGGAAGCTCTTACTGATGAGTACTGGATTTGTGCAATGCAAGAAGAATTAGGTCAATTTACAAGGAATGAAGTGTGGGATCTTGTTCCTAGACCTGATGACATAAATGTGATTGGCACTAAATGGGTGTATAAGAACAAGTCAAATGAGCAGGGAGTTGTTACAAAGAACAAAGCTAGACTTGTAGCTCAAGGATACACACAAATTGAAGGAGTAGACTTTGATGAAACCTTTGCACCAGTAGCAAGGCTTGAATCAATCAAACTACTGTTAGGAATTGCTTGTATCTTGAAGTTCAAGCTATTTCAAATGGATGTGAAAAGTGCCTTTCTAAATGGATATCTTAATGAAGAAGTATATGTAGAACAGCCTAAAGGATTTGTTGATCTAAGCTGTCCAAATCATGTGTACAAACTAAGGAAATCTCTTTATGGACTGAAGCAAGCCCCAAGAGCATGGTATGAAAGGCTGACTACTTTTCTTATCAAGCAAGGGTACAAGAAAGGGGGAATAGACAAAACCTTGTTTGTGAAGGATGATGAAGGTAATGTCATGATTGCTCAAATATATGTAGATGACATTGTCTTTGGTGGGATGTCAGACAGGATGGTTAAACATTTTGTCACTCAAATGGAATCTGAATTTGAAATGAGCCTAGTAGGAGAATTAACCTACTTCCTTGGATTGCAAATAAAGCAAATGGAGGATTCCATGTTCATTTCCCAAAGTAAGTATGCTAAGAACATTGTCAAGAAATTTGGGATGGACAATGCTGTAACACGGTGGGAGAACTGACTTTAGTTATGTTGCGGATAGCAAGAGTCGCCACCGACTTTTATTTTATCCAAAGGAAAGGCATAAAAGAACAGGAACGACCTTTTAAAAGATTTTTGGGTCTGGGGGGTAGGTTATGTAAAGGGAAGGTGTTAGCACCCTTTACATCCATGGTTATCCATGGGCTCTTAGTTACTTAGCTCACTTTAAAAATGTTTTGAAATGTGAAGTGTGTGAATAAAAATTTTCTTAAGAGTTTTATAATGATCCATGTACGGATGCGTAAAAAAACCTTTGTTTTGAAAATTGTTTGAAATTTGTGAAGTATTTGAAGTTGTTTTGAAATAGTGAGCAAGTAACTACGAGGAACCTACCCTAAAGTTTAAGTCTTTCTGTTCTTTATCCTTTAAATGGTAAGACTATCCCTATTATTAAGGAATAGGTAGTCATTACCTTGGATGTTTGGGACAAGTGAGGGACATCTGTTTAATGAAGGCAACTGTAGGGTGTATTAAGCATTTGGAGGGACTGTCATCGTTATTCGAAAGGGACAAGATCATATGAAAGGCAACTATTAAGGGACTTGATCTTTAATTATGAAGGGACTAGATGACTTTTCTTTTAAGGGACTTTGCTTTATACACCCCACTTGACCTTATGATTAGGCAACATTGAGAGGTAACCCTAGAAAGTGAGATGGCGATTAAAAATCGACTTACGTGTGTGAGTGTTTAATTTTGTATTTATCTTATAATTTAAATGACCTAAATTCAATTTTTAAATATAATACATGTTTCCACTCCCTATTTTACTAATCATAGCATAAAAATTAAATAATTTAAATATTTACAAAAAATTACACCAATGAGCATTTACATAATAATAAAGCAATTAAAATAAATAGTAAGAATTAATAAATAAGCAAAATATAAATAATAAGTAAAATAAATAAATAAGCAATAATAATTATAATAGGGGTTAGTAATAATAATTAAAAATAAATGGGGTTAGTGAAATAATAATAATAAGCATAATTTAGAAATAAATAAATTAGTAATAATAAAAATAAATAGGGTTAGCAAAAATATTATATGAACATAATTAAAATAATAAGCAAAAAAGAATAATGTAATAATTAGAAAAAATTAGATTTTTATATAGACAATTATAAAAGAAATTATGAACAATTAAGTAATTTAACATTTTGAATTATATACAAATTATTAAATTATTTTTTTAAAAAAAATGAAATAGAATTGATTATAATGGTATTTACAAAATTATATATTAAAAAAAATATATACATGATAATCATATTTACAAAAATTAGAAAATAAAATTAGGTTTTTAATAATTGTTTAGAAAAGATAAACTAGGGTTTCTAAAATTAGGGTTTGTTAGAAAAATATTTAAGGGTTTATGATCTAATATACAAAATTATTTTAATAAATATATATATATTATAATTTAAATACATAATAAAAAAAAAACTAGTTTTTTTGAATTAAGAAAATAAATTTTTTTAGAATTCTAGAAAATATAAGTGGTATTTTAGAATTATTTAAATATATATATATATATATGCATGATTATTTTTTAATTAATAATAAGAAAACAATTAAACAAATCAATTAAATAAATTAAAACAGAAAAAAGTGGTAAAAAGAACTTACCTGGGTGAGATTTGAACCCAGGTCACCATGTTTACCAGCAGCAAAACCCACCACCAGGCCACCACACGCGCAAGCAGTAAGAAAGGGGGTAGAATTGGTTTTGTTCTTTGTCATGGAAAATCAAGAAAAATAGCAAGAAGCAAAAAGGCCTGGGGGAGGATCGAACCCAGGACCTTTCAAGTATCACACAAGTACATTGTCAATCCAGCTGGGTGAGCGCGTCTGGTAATATGATGACCACAATTGATTATATATTACAACCAATACATATCAGGAAAAATAACAAAAAAAATGGTGAGACCAGGACTCGAACACAGGTCCTCAAGCAATACATGCGCCTCTTCTTCCACTGGGACAAGCATCAGGCTTGTGAAATAAACAGAACAAAATCATAATATTTTAAAACAATAATTTGAATATGGATTTCGCGCCAGCTGGTCATCTTCCTCCTTGAATTACCTGCGAAAATAGCTAGGGTCTTTGCTACGCATTTTCCTGCAAATTTCAAAATACAGAAACCTACGAATTTGAATGTGCATCAAAACAGTGAAATTTCTTAATAATGATTAGAGTTTCATGATCCCCAAGGTCCATAGAGTTGCCCTATGTTCTCAGAATTTATTTATATTAGGGTTAGATCAAAGCCCCAAATCCATGGCCGAAACCCTAACAATGGTGATTTCCTATTCCTGCATCGAAACTCAAATTGCTTTGCCCAGAAACCTTCACAAGCTCAATACAAACATCATTAACCAAACAAAATTCATTGAAATGCAGTAAATTAGTGAAACCGAAAAAAATATATTCAAGAACAACCAAGCTTCGGGTTATGCATTATGGAGTGTATGGGATGCGTATGAGTATTGGTTTTCACTCAATGGTGATCAGGGATCATGGCTATGTGCTTCAAATACCTTCAAATGTCCTGGAAGTTCAAAACCGAATGTGAGTTGTGGAGAGATTTTTTGCTTATGGAACTTACTCTTGGGAGGCAGACCATTCGTGTCTTGCATTAGGGTTATGTTAAGTACTTATAGGAGAATGAATTTAGGTCAAAAAGTTGATCACTTGTGTGGAAAATTTGATATGAAAAGATTCAAAATTATCATGCCTTAAAAATCAAATATTCACGTATGAACACTTGCTATTTTTGGTTAATCCTCATGATTTCTTTCCTCTTAAATTCTAATCAAATTTATGATTTTCTAGAAGCTTGATCCAATTCAAATCTTACATTTTCATATTTTATTTTTATTTAAAATGATTTTTAATGAATTAAATCAAAATAAATCAAAATAAAATAATAAAAAATCTGATTTTTAATGGTTTGGGTCGTGCATGAAGTTATTGTATGGATTGGGTCATCATTTGGCAAGCCCATTTGGAAGAAATTGGTTTTAGACATCCATTTTCATCATAAACCAACCCAAAATTTCCCAACTTTGCAAGGGCACATATCCTTCAATTTTAATGCTATGAGGGTGTTCTTGGACATTTTGGAAAGCTTGAAGAGTCCTCTAACCAACCCCACTGGTTTCATGTCCATATCATTTACCAATCTCAAGTTATGCCCTTTTGAAGTTGTTGACTTTTTGTTGACTTTCAAAAGAACCTATAATGTCTTAGCTCATACCTTCCAAATGAAGCATTTTTGGGCTTGGCTTGTGAGACACAAAGTTGTAGAGAATTCAATTTCCTTCAAAATGAGCTTTGAGTGGAGACTTGGTGATGAAGCATGTGAAATTTATGGCTGGTCAAAGTTCAGTTGACTTTTATTGAGAAACCCTAATTTAGAAACTCCTGATTCTTGAGGATCTGAAATCTCCTTGATGAATCATGATCAACCCTTGATCAAATGATGAATTTTACTTCATATACTTGATGTTGGCAAAAAATCATGAAGTTTGACTTTGGTTTGACCACAGTTGACCTCAGTTTGACTTTTTAACTACTTTGACTGATTTTGACTTATCTGATCATCTGACTGAGCAAACTTTTGAGAAAAGTCTTGAAACTTGTCATGGGGATTCTTAAACACATATAAGATGTTATGAAGCTCACTTGAAGTCTTGTAAGTCCATTTAGCCTGATTAAAGTCAAAATCCTAGTTTTGGATGCACCGCTTAGGAGGTGCATTGTCTGAGGGAATTGTCAAACTTCTGACCAATTGTGAACTTTGTGAACCTTATAAACCATCATAAAATGTCTTGTGAACCTCATGGGAGGTATTGTGAACCTTGTGAACCTTGTGAACTTCATAAAGTGACTTGTAGACTTCCTGAACCTCATAAAAGGTCTTGTAAGCATTGTGAATCTTGTGAACCTTGTGAACCTTCATGAAGTGACTTGTAGACTTCATGAACCTCATGAAAGGTCTTGTAAGTGTTATGAATCTTGTGAACCTTCTTAGCACACAAAGTCTTGTATTGTGAGGGCAAATTTTGGGGTGCAACAGCTGCCCCTGTTCAATTTTCTGAAACCTGAGGGGTTAGATTGATATATTTGCCAGTCGTGACCTGGAAGGTTGAAGGGGATTGAACACAAAAGCCCAAAAATTTGCACTCACCAGTGCATAGAGTGATACAGATGGCTAGTTGAATATGCTTGAGTGGGCTTAAAGATGCCACTTGGAGAAAAGTTCTTCAGATGCATTTATTGGAGGATAAAGCAGTCCAAAATATGAAGGTATGATGATAACTTTCAGGAGGATAAAGCCGTCCTGAGATATTGATAATATGCTTTCAGGAGGATGAAGCAATCCTGAGGTAATGATGATAGCTATCAGGAGGATGAAGCAGCCCTGAGGTAATAGTATGCTTTCAGGAGGATAAAGCAATCCTGAGGTACAAGAAGCTGTCAGGAGGATAAAGCAGTCCTGAGGTAATAATAAATTTTCAGGAGGATGAAGCAATCCTGAGATATTGATAATAGCTATCAGGAGGATGAAGCAGCCCTGAGGTAATAATATGATTTCAGGAGGATAAAGCAGTCCTGATGAGATAATAAGCTTTCAGGAGGATAAAGCAATCCTGATGTGGTGATGCTTTCAGGAAGATGAAGCAATCCTGATGTACTAAAAGTTTTCAGGAGGATAAAGAAATCCTGATGGATGATATGCTTTCAGGAGGATAAAGCAATCCTGAGGGACAAGAAGCTTTCAGGAGGATAAAGCAATCCTGAGGGATGATAACTTTCAGGGGGATAAAGCAGTCCTGATAATCATAAGTCTGTTTGCTGGATAATTAACCTGAAAACAAGGTAGCATTCTGTATGATAGTATTAACTTATGCATTATGTATGCATGTATGATATGATGCACTTAAGTAATGTATTATGTATTTATAGATATGTATGTTATGGTATGATGTAAATGATGTATGTATGATATGATACTGCCTGAAGCGTCCGGATATCTTCATACAACAACTGCTGGCCAGGGAAAATAAATCCCGATTCGTTGTTGAAGAGTATGAGGAACTCGTTCCCGTCTTGTTTGATAATATATTATACATAACCTTCCGTCTGCTGGGGATAGTAAGGTATATATAACCTCCCGTCTGCTGGGGATAGTAAGGTATATATAACCTCCCGTCTGCTGGGGATAGTAAGGTATATATAACCTTCGTCTTCGTTTGATAGTAGGTAGATATAACATCCCGTCTTCGTTCGTCGTACCCTTATTGGAAAGTAAATTCCCGAATATCCGTATGAGGATAAAAGAGATGGATATAAATTCCAGGGGAGATGTGACTTTAAGTATTTTATGAAGATGGATTTGTCCTACTGAGGGTTTGTAACTGTCTTGTAAAGATGAACCGGCGAAGCTTCGTTGAAATCCCTTCCTCGTTCGTCTTTAGTAAATACTATTACTGCATTTTCATGCATTTCTGGTAAACATCAATCATATTAAGCATACATGCATTTCTGGTAAACATCAATCATATTCAAAAGCATTCATGCATTTCTGGTAAACATCAATCATATTCAAAAACATTCATGCATTTCTGGTAAACATCAATCATATTCAAAAACATAATACATTCAAACACAACCAATGGACGTTTCGCTTATGTAAATAGGGTAAAAGTAAATTTGGATTCAAAAGATGGAATTTATTTATATCAAAAAGTGACCCATACACGGGCAAGTTTGTACAAGGAGACATAAACCCTAGTAAGAGCATTTTGCCATAAAGTTTTTACAAAACAAGGAAAATCAGCTATGTGGGAAATAATCTTATTGAGTTTCAATTCTACTATTGCCATTATCTTCAAGTATCTCATCTTCTGTTGTTGAGACGGAAAAGATTGGATTGAGTTTTATCTGTTCGAGCTTGAATAAGTAACACAACTGGTTGCAGTTTCATGGGTGATCCAAACGAGACATAGTCATACGCTTTAATCCCTAACTTTTGCCTGGATTGCCCTTTCAGGTTTTCAATCCACCAGGATACCCTTTTTTGCCCAAGCCGCCTTTTCAGGTTTTCGACTTGCCGGGTGTACATCTTTTTATATATATCCCTAATTTTTGCCCAAACCCTTTTGGTTTGTCGGGATGCCCTTATTTTTGCCTAGGCCTGTCAACCTAGCGGGTCTCTTTTTATGCGTAGTATTTTTTGACTATGTCTGCGTTTACAGGCTGTGGAAAGTCTTCACCATCCATTGTAGTAAGTACCATGGCACCTCCTGAGAACACTGTCTTAACTACAAATGGTCCTTCATATGTAGGAGTCCACTTGCCCCTAGGATCACCCGGTGGTAATATGATACGCTTGATTACCAAGTCACCAGCCTGATATACCTTTGGCTTAACCTTCTTGTTAAAAGCTTTGATCATTCGTTTCTGATACATCTGGCCATGACAAACTGCTGCTAGCCTCTTCTCATAAATCAAATTTATCTGGTCAAGTCGAGTCTGAATCCACTCATCTTCATCCAAGCCTGCATCCTTCATAATTCTTAAGGAGGGAATCTGAACTTCAATGGGCAGAACTGCTTCCATACCATAGACTAAGGAGAATGGGGTTGCCCCTGTTGAAGTGCGTAATGTAGTACGATAACCATGAAGAGCAAATGGTAACATCTCATGCCAATCCTTGTAAGTAACAGTCATTTTCTGTACAATCTTTTTAATGTTCTTATTAGCAGCTTCAACTGCCCCATTCATCTTTGGACGATACGGAGAAGAGTTGTGATGCTTAATCTTGAACTGCGTGCAGAGATCAGTAATCATAGTGTTGTTCAGATTAGAGCCATTGTCAGTAATAATCCTCTCAGGGATGCCATACCTACATATGAGATTATTCTTAATGAATCGAGCCACAACATTCTTGGTAACAGATGCAAATGAAGCTGCCTCTACCCACTTCGTGAAGTAATCAATAGCAACCAAAATGAAACGATGCCCATTAGAAGCAGTAGGCTTGATCTCACCAATCATATCAATGCCCCACATGGCAAAAGGCAAAGGAGCAGTCAACACATTCAATGGTGATGGAGGTACATGGACTTTATCAGCATAAATTTGACACTTGTGACATGTTCTGGAGTGTTGATAGCAATCAGCTTCCATGGTAGACCAATAGTAACCTGCTCTCAATATCTTCTTTGCCATAGTATGACCACTAGAATGAGTGCCAAAGGTCCCATCATGCATCTCTTCCATAATCTCTGTTGCTTCTTTCTTATCCACACAACGAAGCATAGTTGAATCATGATTGCGCTTGTACAAAATTCCATTACTTAGAAAGAACTTGGCAGAAAACCTTCTTAGAAACTTCCTATCTTTGACAGATGCCCCTTCAGGGAACTCCTGAGCCTCAAGATATCTTTTCACTTCATAGAACCAAGGCTTCTCCTCTGCCCCTTCAGTGTCAATCTCATTGCAGTATGCAGGCTTCTCAAATCTATCAATAGTAATCTTGGGAGCTTCATCATCCCAGTTGATCTCAAACATAGATGCCATGGTAGCTAAAGCATCTGCCAACTGATTCTCTCTTCGTGGAATATGTCCAAAGGTAATCTCTTTGAAATGTGGGATCAAGGACAATACATGTTCTCTATAAGGAATGAGGTTATCATGCTTGGTATCCCAATCTCCTTTAATCTGACTAACTACCAGGGCTGAATCTCCATACACATCAAGGAACTGAATCTTCATATCAATAGCAGCTTTAATACCCAGGATACATGCCTCATACTCAGCCATGTTATTGGTACAATAGAAACACAATCTTGCAGTAATCGGGGTATGACAACCTTCAGGGGAACTGATCACAACACCAACACCATTACCAAGTGCATTAGAGGCACCATCAAAAACCATAGTCCATCGGGATCCTCGTTCAGGTCCGTCATATTGTCCAGGTTCTTTGGTAATAATCATAATATCTTCATCAGGGAACTCAAAACTCATTGACTGGTAATCATCCACTGCTTGATGAGCCAAATGATCAGCAACAACACTTCCCTTAATGGCCTTCTGAGTAGTATACTGTATGTCATATTCTGTCAAGATCATTTGCCATCTTGCAATTCTTCCGGAGAGAGCAGGTTTCTAAAATATGTACTTGATTGGATCCATCTTTGAGATCAACAGGGTAGTACGGGTCAACATATACTGTCTTAGTCGGCGAGTAGCCCATGCCAAAGCGCAGCAAGTTTTCTCGAGCAGTGAGTATCTTGTTTCACAGTCGGTAAACTTTTTGCTAAGGTAGTATATTGCCTGCTCTTTTCGACCAGACTCGTCATGTTGCCCCAATACACACCCCATTGAGCTGTCTAATACTGTTAAGTACATAATTAAGGGTCTTCCATCAACTGGTGGCATCAAAATTGGTGGTTCTATCAGATATCTCTTGATTTCATCAAAGGCAATCTGGCACTCATCATTCCATTCCATCACCTGATCTTTCTTTAACAACTTGAAGATTGGCTCACAGATGGCAGTTAACTGGGAAATAAATCTTGCAATGTAATTCAATCGTCCCAAGAAACCTCTAACCTCCTTCTCAGTACGAGGAGCTGGCATCTCTCGTATAGATTTCACTTTTGCAGGATCCACTTCAATACCTTTTCCACTGACTATGAAACCCAGGAGCTTTCCAGACCTAACTCCAAAAGTGCACTTGTTTGGGTTCAATCTCAACTTATATTTCTTCAACCTCTCAAATAACTTATGCAAATGATCAAGATGCTGTTCTTCATTCTGGGACCTGGCTATCATATCATCCACATATACCTCTATCTCATGATGAATCATATCATGAAACAAAGCCATCATAGCACGCTGATATGTTGCCCATGCATTCTTCAAACCAAATGGCATCACCTTATAGCAAAAAGTGCCCCACTGTGTAACAAAGGTTGTCTTCTCCATATCTTCAGGAGCCATCTTAATTTGATTGTAACCAGAGAAACCATCCATAAAAGAAAATACTTTATGCTGAGCAGTGTTGTCTACCAGAACATCAATATGAGGAAGTGGGAAGTCATCTTTGGGACTAGCCTTGTTCAAATCTCTGTAGTCCACACACATACGTACCTTACCATCTTTCTTGGGAACTGGTACCACATTTGCAACCCACTGAGGATAAGAAGTCACTGCTAAGAACCCTGCATTGAACTGTTTCATTACCTCTGCTTTGATCTTTTCTGACATTTCAGGACGCATACGACGAACCTTCTGCTTCTTTGGATGACAATCTTCTTTCACTGGTAAACGGTGAACCACAATGTCTGTATCCAATCCTGGCATATCTTCATAAGACCAAGCAAAGATCTCCACATAGTCACGTAACATCTGAACCAGTCTGCTCTTGACACTATCCTCTAAATCAGCCCCTATCTTGACCTCTTTCCTGTTTTCCTCAGTTCCCGGATTCACAACTTCGACTGGCTCTTCATGTGGCTGTATGGCTTTCTCTTCTTGTTATAACAACCTAGCAAGCTCTACAGGTACTTCACAATCGTCCTCATTTCCGTCTTCAGTTTGATAGATCGGATTCTCGAAATTATAATTGGCAATAGTAGAACTGTTATCAACAGGATCGAGAGTGGATGAGGATCTGCATTTTAGTGATGTGTGTGTGTGTGTAAGAACACATAGCTGATAAAGCAAAAATAAAAGAAAAGAAAGACAAGGAACACAATATTTACTAAAACGAAAAGTCCACTGATTTTATTGAATGAAGTATGCAAATGAAATGACAGCCCGTAACAAACACACCATTGTGCCCCGGGTAAGGCACAAGGCTTGAGAGTTTTAATTGTTCAAGAAATTACAAACTTAAAAAGCAACAACACAGTAATAGTATTTACTCCTCACTAAAGGAGATAGGAATAACATCTTCAGCTTTCCAATTATTGAGTCCAACACCCACAGTAGGAAAAATCCAGGCATCCAAATTGTAGTCTTCATCATAGTCTCCCACAGCATTGATCTGATCTTTCATAACCCCTTGATTGGTGATACGAACAGCACGAGCACGACGAACAGCCTTCTGGGACTCTGCAGTGAAACCTAAACCAAATTTGTCAGACTTGTATGGGATATCAGGAAGCTGACCCCAAATAGTACAACCACCTTCATCTACCACAACCCTAGCATCATTGAGGGAGGCCATTGCCATTGTTGGAGGTTTTCTGGTGACCACAGGAACTTTCTTCGTAATAGGAGGAGCTACATAATCATTAACAATCCAGGAACCACTTCAAATGTCTGACACGGGGTTTCAATGTATTCACCTTCCATTTCTAGATACTTGAAAGTGTTTACATGGCTGACAAAGTATTCTTCTTCTCCATAGACGGTAACAACCTTTCCTTCCATCGGATATCTCAACTTTTGGTGTAATGTAGAGGTTACAGCACCTGCCCCATGGATCCAGGTACGACCAAGCAGACAAGAGTATGAAGGACGAATATCCATCACATAAAATGTAGCAGTAAAAACCTGGGAGCCAACTTTGATTGGAAGATCAATTTTCCCATGCACTACTCTTCTAGAACCATCAAAAGCCTTTACCACAATATTAATGGGCTTCAGCACAGCATCTTCAGGACTCAGCTTGTTCAGGACTTCCTTAGGCAACACATTTAGAGAGGAACCATTGTCTATCAATACATGTGACAGGGTAGTGCCCCTGCATTCAATTGAAATATGCAAGGCCCTGTTATGATCCCTCTTGGCATGGGTCAAATCAGCATCAGAAAATCCCAACCCATTATCATAAGTCAGGTGGGCAACACAATTCTCAAACTGGTCAACAGAAATGGCATTGGGCACATGAGCAGTCTTCAGAAACTTGATCAATGCTTTGGCATGAGCTTCAGAACATAACAACAAGGACAACATAGAAATCTTTGAGGGAGTATGCCCCAACTGATCAACAATGTCATAATCACTCTTGCGAATGATTTTCAATACTTCTTCCATCTGCTTAGAGAGATCATCAGCAGCTGGCACATCAGCAGATATAGGCTCAATAACAGGACCCTTGCCCCGAGTATCAGTGGTAGAGGTAGCAGCAGGAGTAACTGCATTCTTAGAAGTAACTGGAGGTGAGAAGACTCTTCCACTACGTGTGATCTTACTAGATCCAACAATATTATCAATATCAACAGGCACATCAGCTAAAGGCTCCTGCTTAACACCATGGATGTAAACATCAGACCCATAGTGCCAAGGCACAGCTTTATCAGATGTATATGGAATAGGACCAGGAGTAGTAATGATCAGAGGAGCCACTCTGGCTTCAGCAACAACTTTCACAGGGCCTTCAGCAGTAATCTTGATTGGACCCTGATGGGTGATTTTAATAGGTCTCTTTGAAGTGATTCTTAACGGTATTTTGTCAACCATATCAACCTCTTCAACCTTCTTACCTCTAGTAATATGCTCCACCATACTCTCCACAGAAGGTGGTCTCCTTTCAAACACTATAGTGTAATTATTCATGAGACGCTGAATCCCGTCCTTCAACCTCCAACACTTATCTGGATTATACTCACAATAGACACAATCTTCAAGACAACCCGGAAAGAAACCAGCTTATACTAACTTCTTTCTGATGACAGACAATGGTGTGGTCAACTCCGCAACTGAATGGATATGTAAATCTTCATCAATGGCATTGACAGTCTTCTCGTGATTTGGCATGGGAGCAGTAATCACATTTGGAGTACCCGGAGGGTCAAACTCAATCTCTCCAGCCTCAATCATATCTTGAATTTTGTTCTTCAAGACCCAGCAGTTATTAGTATCATGACCCTGACAGTTTGAATGATATGCACATCGTGCATTGGGATTGTACCTGGGTGAGGTAACATTAGGATTCCGAGGAGCCTCCTTCAAAGTAATGAGCTCAGCCTTCAACAAATGTTGCAATGCCTGAGCTAGTGACATGTTGATCTTTGTGAACTGCCTTCTAGCCCTCTGTTGGTTGCCCTGTGGCTGCTCTGTTGTTGCAGGAGTTGGATTTGAAATATGAACTGCACTAACAGACTGATGCCTTCTATTACGATCAGGTTGACCATAAACAACATTGGATTCTTTCTTCCCAGTGGAAGGCTTCTTTGCAGCACCTGATGAAGAAGTACCCACTTGGATCTTGCCATTCTTTATACCATTTTCCACGCGCTCTCCTGTCATGATCAACTCAGTGAAGCCAGATGATGAGCTTCCAATGAGATGACTGTAAAACGGACCATTCAGCGTACACATGAACATATCAACCAATTACCTGTCAGTCAAAGGGGGTTGAACTCTTCCAGCTAAGTCTCTCCATTTCTGAGCATATTCCTTAAAACTTTCTTTGGCACCCATGGACATGCTTTGCAGCTGCATGCGAGTGGGAGCTAAGTCAGCATTGTATTGATACTGCTTATAGAAAGCTTCAGCAAGATCATTCCAGTCTCTGATGTTGACACTCTCCAATTGATAATACCACTCCAACTGAGCTCCAGATAAGCTCTCTTGGAAAAAGTGGATCCACAACTTCTTGTCAACAGTGTGAGGTTGGATTCTTCTGACATAAGATCTCAAATGCAGCTTGGGACAGGAGATCCCATCATAAACAACAAAGGTAGGAACCTTGAAACCAATGGGTATGACAACCCCATATATCAGACTCAAATCCTCAAAATCCAGCCCAGAAGATTTCTGCAACTCCATAGCATCCATTCTATCCACCAGCATCTTGAATTTGTCTTCATTAGGATCATGGTAGTAATTAGCCTCAGAATCAGAGTCCCCCACAGTGTTGTGGAGACTGCCTCCCTCTTTTTCAGATTCCTCAGATTCATAGTCTTCAACCTGTTCTTTGGTCTTGACAGGACCTCTGAACCTTCTTCCCATGTTGATCAGGACACCTGACCTTCTAGTCTTCTTGGTCTTCTTGGCCAACAGTGTCTTCAATTCATCTTGCCCCTTGGACAAGTTCAGGATCAGCTCTTGGAACTGTGCGTTCTGTGCCTGGAGATCCTTAACTGTTTGTTCAAGAGCCATTGCTGAAATAAACAGCGAGAAGATGAGAAACCTGTGCACAATTATAAACTTGTGATGCAATGAGATGATATGTGAATGTATATGCAATGTTTTCGAGGACCGCAGGATTTAAATTTGCTTAAACAAACAAGAAGATAAACTTTTATTAGTAATAAATCTGTTTTGCCTCTTGGGCTTACAAAAAATGAAATGAAATAGATACAAAAGATGGGGTTTTAAGTCTCCCATGGACGTTTCCTCTTTGTGTTGAGGTATGAGTTGAGATTCCGTTCTTCATGAAGTTGCTTTGTTAGTTCCAGGATTCTTTCTTGGCTTGCTTTATAATGAGCCTCGAAAGTATCCCTTTGCTCCTTCAACTGGATCCAGGATCTCTGTAAATCTTCCATGTCAGTAGGCATGTCTGGGTGAAGGATGGTATAAGCAGTATCTCCTTCAGCAACAGGTTCCATGGTAACTGGCAGGATGGCAGGATATGGCATCATGAGAGTCTGAGCACGAGATCGTACCCATCTGAGATAAGCTTCCATAGGAATAATATACTTAGGCTCCAGTGTCTTGCTGTCAACCCTGTTTACTTTTCCCCAGGCTCGTATGAATCTCTGACGGTAACCTGAAGATCGTTGTCGTAGTCAAACACAATGCCCTGAATCAACATGTCATGAGGACCATCACTCCGAGCGTAACCAAATTGTCGTAAAGCTAGTGAAGGGTTGTAGGTGATGCCTCCTCTTATGCCTAGAAGTGGCACATTAGGAAACTCCCCACAACGGTCAATGATAGTGACATTCTCCATAGATCTGGAGCACCAATGAATATCTGAATGCGAGAGTGACATAATTCTCTTAGACCATTTGAACCCTTGCTCTTTCTTCATTACTGAGCGAGGAAGGTGAGAAATAAACCACCTAGAAAGCAAAGGTATGCAGCACATCAAAGTTCCTCTTGCCCTTGTAGTACGGGTGTGAAGAGAATGTAGTATGTTTCCAAGCAATGTAGGCACTGGATTGTGACTCAGAAAAATGTTGATGGCATGAACATCTATGAACTGATCTGGATTGGGGAACAATACTAAGCCATATATCAGCAAGGCTAAGATCTCCTCAAAAGCATCATGACTCATGGCCTTCAAGAACATTTGAGCCTTCTCTATCAACACCTTAGCTAGAACACCCTTGACTCCACTTCTCGTTTCTAGAACAATATCAGACTTCTTCAGATGTAGAGCTGCAGCAATAACTTCTGGTTTAAGTTCCTTCTCCAAGCCTGTGAAGGGTTTTTGATCAAGAACAGGTATACCTAGAAGTTTAGAGAACTCTTCCATGGTTGGAACCAGTTGGTAGTCGGGGAATGTGAAGCAATGGTGCTTAGGATCAAAGAACTGAAACAGGACACTCATCATGTCTTCATTGAACCCTGAGATGACTAGATCCAATAGGTGGCCATGTCTCTTGATGAACTGGGAATGATCAGACACTTGAGAAACCAACTCTTTAAGCTTAGCAGGTATGCCCACAAAGTTGATCCTGATGTTGTTTCTACGAGCAGTAGCCATGACCTGCAACAAAGAACAAAGATAAATCCTTTGGTCCTTGAAATGGTTAGTGAAAATGCTATGCTTATGATGCATGATGATGTCATGATGTTATGCTCAATCACAAACATGTGGCACACACAAGCATGTCACACAATAGCCCTAGGTTTAAAGGCTTGCATGAGGTTCAAAGGTAAGTACCCTCCCATGAAGTTAGATGGTTCATCCTGTCCTACAAAAGTAACCAGGTTCTAAGGGATCTCAATATCATTTATCCTTCACAAGGGTGGTTGATCAGAAGGCAACTTACTTGCCAACCAAAACCCTCCAAGTTTAAGATCTCAATGAGTGTAGTATCGAGTGTCAACCAACTTCAGTCTGCACCAAAGCCGGTTACCTCACTACTTTCTAAAGGCCAAGATGAGTTAACTAGGGTTCTAAAAGTTAGTTAGTGCATTGACAACATATGGCAGCCTCATATTATCCTCAACTTGACTTAAGGAACATAAGCACCAACCAAGAAGTCACACTAACTATGGCCACCAGATCAACCGTATCGATATACGTCGTACAGTTTCCTTGGTCTATTGCCATTTACCTAAGGTACACTAGATCCGGGTTAGGACCTTTCACACATAAGAGCACCCCAACAATATAATATAAAGCAAACAAGGCAAACAATTTAAAGTGATCTAATTCCTAAGGGTACCCCTCTTAAATTAGTCCCCAGCAGAGTCGCCAGTTCTGTAACACGGTGGGAGAACTGACTTTAGTTATGTTGCGGATAGCAAGAGTCGCCACCGACTTTTATTTTATCCAAAGGAAAGGCATAAAAGAACAGGAAAGACCTTTTAAAAGATTTTTGGGTCCGGGGGGTAGGTTTTGTAAAGGGAAGGTGTTAGAACCCTTTACATCCATGGTTATCCATAGGCTCTTAGTTAGTTAGCTCACTTTAAAAATGTTTTGAAATGTGAAGTGTGTGAATAAAAATTTTCTTAAGAGTTTTATAATGATCCATGTACGGATGCGTAAAAAAACCTTTGTTTTGAAAATTGTTTGAAATTTGTGAAGTATTTGAAGTTGTTTTGAAATAGTGAGCAAGTAACTACGAGGAACCTACCCTAAAGTTTAAGTCTTTCTGTTCTTTATCCTTTAAATGGTAAGACTATCCCTATTATTAAGGAATAGGTAGTCATTACCTTGGATGTATGGGACAAGTGAGGGACATCTGTTTAATGAAGGCAACTGTAGGGTGTATTAAGCATTTGGAGGGACTGTCATCGTTATTCGAAAGGGACAAGATCATATGAAAGGCAACCATTAAGGGACTTGATCTTTAATTATGAAGGGACTAGATGACTTTTCTTTTAAGGGACTTTGCTTTATACACCCCACTCGACCTTATGATTAGGCAACATTGAGAGGTAACCCTAGAAAGTGAGATGACGATTAAAAATCGACTTACGTGTGTGAGTGTTTAATTTTGTATTTATCTTATAATTTAAATGACCTAAATTCAATTTTTAAATATAATACATGTTTCCACTCCCTATTTTACTAATCATAGCATAAAAATTAAATAATTTAAATATTTACAAAAAATTACACCAAGGAGTATTTACATAATAATAAAGCAATTAAAATAAATAGTAAGAATTAATAAATAAGCAAAATATAAATAATAAGTAAAATAAATAAATAAGCAATAATAATTATAATAGGGGTTAGTAATAATAATTAAAAATAAATGGGGTTAGTGAAATAATAATAATAAGCATAATTTAGAAATAAATAAATTAGTAATAATAAAAATAAATAGGGTTAGCAAAAATATTATATGAACATAATTAAAATAATAAGCAAAAAAGAATAATGTAATAATTAGAAAAAATTAGATTTTTATATAGACAATTATAAAAGAAATTATGAACAATTAAGTAATTTAACATTTTGAATTATATACAAATTATTAAATTATTTTTTTAAAAAAATGAAATAGAATTGATTATAATGGTATTTACAAAATTATATATTAAAAAAAATATATACATGATAATCATATTTACAAAAATTAGAAAATAAAATTAGGTTTTTAATAATTGTTTAGAAAAGATAAACTAGGGTTTCTAAAATTAGGGTTTGTTAGAAAAATATTTAAGGGTTTATGATCTAATATACAAAATTATTTTAATAAATATATATATATTATAATTTAAATACATAATAAAAAAAAACTAGTTTTTTTGAATTAAGAAAATAAATTTTTTTAGAATTCTAGAAAATATAAGTGGTATTTTAGAATTATTTAAATATATATATATGCATGATTATTTTTTAATTAATAATAAGAAAACAATTAAACAAATCAATTAAATAAATTAAAACAGAAAAAAGTGGTAAAAAGAACTTACCTGGGTGGGATTTGAACCCAGGTCACCATGTTTACCAGCAGCAAAACCCACCACCAGGCCACCACACGCGCAGGCAGTAAGAAAGGGGGTAGAATTGGTTTTGTTCTTTGTCATGGAAAATCAAGAAAAATAGCAAGAAGCAAAAAGGCCTGGGGGAGGATCGAACCCAGGACCTTTCAAGTATCACACAAGTACATTGTCAATCCAGCTGGGTGAGCGCGTCTGGTAATATGATGACCACAATTGATTATATATTACAACCAATACATATCAGGAAAAATAACAAAAAAGATGGTGAGACCAGGACTCGAACACAGGTCCTCAAGCAATACATGCGCCTTTTCTTCCACTGGGACAAGCATCAGGCTTGTGAAATAAACAGAACAAAATCATAATATTTTAAAACAATAATTTGAATATGGATTTCGCGCCAGCTGGTCATCTTCCTCCTTGAATTACCTGCGAAAATAGCTAGGGTCTTTGCTACGCATTTTCCTGCAAATTTCAAAATACAGAAACCTACGAATTTGAATGTGCATCAAAACAGTGAAATTTCTTAATAATGATTAGAGTTTCATGATCCCCAAGGTCCATAGAGTTGCCCTATGTTCTCAGAATTTATTTATATTAGGGTTAGATCAAAGCCCCAAATCCATGGCCGAAACCCTAACAATGGTGATTTCCTATTCCTGCATCGAAACTCAAATTGCTTTGCCCAGAAACCTTCACAAGCTCAATACAAACATCATTAACCAAACAAAATTCATTGAAATGCAGTAAATTAGTGAAACCGAAAAAAATATATTCAAGAACAACCAAGCTTCAGGTTATGCATTATGGAGTGTATGGGATGCGTATGAGTATTGGTTTTCACTCAATGGTGATCAGGGATCATGGCTATGTGCTTCAAATACCTTCAAATGTCCTGGAAGTTCAAAACCGAATGTGAGTTGTGGAGAGATTTTTTGCTTATGGAGCTTACTCTTGGGAGGCTGACCATTCGTGTCTTGCATTAGGGTTATGTTAAGTACTTATAGGAGAATGAATTTAGGTCAAAAAGTTGATCACTTGTGTGGAAAATTTGATATGAAAAGATTCAAAATGATCATGCCTTAAAAATCAAATATTCATGTATGAACACTTGCTATTTTTGGCTAATCCTCATGATTTCTTTCCTCTTAAATTCTAATCAAATTTATGATTTTCTAGAAGCTTGATCCAATTCAAATCTTACATTTTCATATTTTATTTTTATTTAAAATGATTTTTAATGAATTAAATCAAAATAAATAAAAATAAAATAATAAAAAATCTGATTTTTAATGGTTTGGGTCGTGCATGAAGTTATTGTATGGATTGGGTCATCATTTGGCAAGCCCATTTGGAAGAAATTGATTTTAGACCTCCATTTTCATCACAAACATACCCAAAATTTCCCAACTTTGCAAGGGCACATATCCTTCAATTTTAATGCTATGAGGGTGTTCTTGGACATTTTGGAAAGCTTGAAGAGTCCTCTAACCAACCCCACTGGTTTCATGTCCATATCATTTACCAATCTCAAGTTATGCCCTTTTGAAGTTGTTGACTTTTTGTTGACTTTCAAAAGGACCTATAATGTCTTAGCTCATACCTTCCAAATGAAGCATTTTTGGGCTTGGCTTGTGAGACACAAAGTTGTAGAGAATTCAATTTCCTTCAAAATGAGCTTTGAGTGGAGACTTGGTGATGAAGCATGTGATAGTTATGGCTGGTCAAAGTTCAGTTGACTTTTACTGAGAAACCCTAATTTAGAAACTCCTGATTCTTGAGGATCTGAAATCTCCTTGATGAATCATGATCAACCCTTGATCAAATGATGAATTTTACTTCATATACTTGATGTTGGCAAAAAATCATGAAGTTTGACTTTGGTTTGACCACAGTTGACCTCAGTTTGACTTTTTAACTACTTAGACTGATTTTGACTTATCTGATCATCTGACTGAGCAAACTTTTGAGAAAAGTCTTGAAACTTGTCATGGGGATTCTTAAACACATATAAGATGTTATGAAGCTCACTTGAAGTCTTGGAAGTCCATTTAGCCTGATTAAAGTCAAAACCCTAGTTTTAGATGCACCGCTTAGGAGGTGCATTGTCTGAGGGAATTGTCAAACTTCTGACCAATTGTGAACTTTGTGAACCTTGTGAACCATCATAAAATGTCATGTGAACCTCATGGGAGGTATTGTGAACCTTGTGAACCTTGTGAACTTCATAAAGTGACTTGTAGACTTCCTGAACCTCATAAAAGGTCTTGTAAGCATTGTGAATCTTGTGAACCTTGTGAACCTTCATGAAGTGACTTGTAGACTTCATGAACCTCATGAAAGGTCTTGTAAGTGTTATGAATCCATTGAACCTTGTGAACCTTCTTAGCACACAAAGTCTTGTATTCTGAGGGCAAATTTTGGGGTGCAACAAATGCTACTCATAAAAGAACTCATGCCCCCACACATTTAAAACTGACTAAAGATGACAAGGGTGAGAATGTAGATCAAAGTCTATACAGAAGTATGATTGGAAGCTTATTATATCTGACTGCTAGCAGACCAGACATATCCTTTGCAGTAGGTGTTTGTGCAAGATATCAAGCTGATCCAAAAGTCAGTCATCTAAACCAAGTCAAGAGAATTCTGAAATATGTCAATGGTACTTGTGACTATGGCATAATGTACTTTCATGGATGCAAACCAATTCTCACTGGCTTCTGTGATGCTGATTGGGCTGGAAGTGTTGATGACAGAAAAAGCACTTCAGGAGGATGCTTCTTTTTAGGAAACAATTTGATTTCTTGGTTCAGTAAGAAACTAAATTGTGTATCCTTATCTACTACTGAAGCTGAATATATTGCAGTTGGAAGCAGTTGCTCACAATTGGTTTGGATGAAGCAAATGCTCACTGAGTACAATGTCCCACAAGATGTCATGACATTGTACTGTGACAACTTAAGTGATATTAACATATCAAAGAATCCTATCCAACATAGCAGGACCAAGCATATTGATATCAGACATCACTTCATCAGAGATCTTGTGGAAGAGAAAGTGATTTCATTGGAACATGTAGCTACAAATCTGCAGTTGGCTGATATATTTACTAAAGCCTTGGATGCTACCCAATTTGAAAACCTAAGGGGTAAATTGGGAATCTGATTATGTGAAATTTAGCAGTTATGGAGATGTGCCAACATGTCATATGACATCGTGTGGCATGATCACCAGATGGCAACACCAGTCTGGTCAAGCACCTTGTGTATTCCACTCCTAGAAATTCTCCAAGTAACGGCTCTTATAAGAATATCAGCTCAATTTCAGCTATTCATCTTCTCATAATTCTCTCACAACAACTTGCTTGCTATAGCTAACTTTCAGAGATCATCAAACTCAACCAATCTCAATCTCTTTCTTCACCACATTCTAAAATGGCTCATCACCAAAACCCTAACATTTCTGAAGAAATCCTCAACAAGGAGATGTGGTGCATGCAACCTCCATCTCTGTGGTACCCATGGATCCAACTCCAATGGACGAAATCATAGGAAGTGTTCCTCTTACTCAAAAACCAAGAACCCCTACTGTGAAAAGGGCAAAGGATCCTGTATTCAGCAAGGCCAAAGGCATGCCTTCATCATCAAACACCACTCCAAAAGCTTTTGTATATGTGGATGATTCCATAAAGGAGCTGGTAAACAGGATCTTATCTGAGCAAAGAGTGGTAAGTAGCATATCTATCCCTCTGAACACCATGCCAACTCCACAAGAAGATCAACAAACTCAGGCTGAAAAGGACACTCCTGCTCAACAGGATGTCCCAATAGATGTTGAAACATCTGAAGACCAGCAAAAGGTCTCATCTGATACTGCTGATGATACATATGAGGACCAGAAAAAGGCCTCCACTGATAGTAATGAAGAAACATCTGAGGACCAGCACAAGGCCTCCACTGAAGATCAAACCTCTATTGATCCACCAGCTGAAGAGGAGACTGCTTAACCTCCTCCTGTTGTGAACATAGAGCATGATTCTGATACAGAAATCATTGCTTCTGTCAACCCTAGCATAGCCAAAAGGCTTATAACTAGGAAGGAAAAGAAGAATGCAGGACATGCAACTCCTGAGAAGAAGCAAGCTACACCAAAGAAGGACAAAGCTAAAGTTGTCTTTGGTCCTACAAAACAATGGAGCAAGGTGCAAACACAAAAGAGGAAAACTGTCACTCCTCCAGATTCAGATGTTGAAGAGGATGTCCCAACATCTCCACCAAAGAAGAAACCAGCACCCTCAAGGTCATCAAGTGCTGTTCCAGAAGCTTCTCTGGACAACATCTCCTTCCATCATGTTTCAAGTGTGAATAGATGGAAGTTTGTTTATCAAGGAAGGGTAGCACTTGAAAGAGAGCTGAGCAGTAATGCACTTGAGTGCACAAAGGTAATTGATCTCATCTCTTCTGCTGGCCTTTTCAAAACTGTCTCCAAATTCTCTCCTTGCTATGAGCTGCTAGTCAAGGAATTCATAGTCAACCTCCAAGAAGATTGTGCTGATGGTAAGTCTGCTGACTTTAGAAAAGTCTATGTAAGAGGGAGGTGTGTATAATTCTCTCCTAGGGTTATCAACCACTACTTTGGGAAGAGAATCTGATGGCCCAAATGAGTTAGGGAAGACTGATAACCAGGTCTGCAAGGTTATCACTGCTAATCAGGTCAAGACTTGGCCAGTCAAGGGGAAGCTATCTGTTAGCATGCTGACAAGGAAGTATGCCATGCTGCATAGGATTGGCACTGCAAACTGGGTCCCTACCAATCATACCTCCTCAATAGCAACTGGATTGGGCAGGTTCATATATGTTGTGGGCACCCAAACAGAGCTGGATTTTGGAGATTATATCTTTGATCAGACATTGAAGCATGCTTGATCATCTGCAACAAAGCTGCCAATTGCCTTCCCTTCCTTGTTGTGTGGAATAATGCTGAAGTATCCTGGTATCCTCACTGAGAAGGACACAATTTGCAAAAGAGAAAGCCCTCTGGCCTTCCACTACAAGCTGTTCTTGAGTCATCATGCAGCTGATGTTGAAGCTCCCTCTGGGACATCTGCTGGTCCTTCAAAGGCAAAGTCTCCAATCTCCAAAGCTGCCTTGATTGTTGGGCTGAAGATCACTTGCAAAGAAATGGATGCAAGGAAGCATAAGCTTAAGGAGAGTATCCAAAGGCTGGAGAGTGAAGAAAGTGCTCAGAAAACTGATGCTTCTGATGAGGAGACTGAGGAAGAGGAAGAAACTGATTATGAGGAGTCTGAGTGAAACCTGTATGTGAGGATTATGTAATGACTGCTTCTGCATTGTAATTTTGAATTAGTAACTTTGGCCCCAAATTTATGTCTAACAAGGGGGAGAACTGAACAACAACAACAATGTATGATGCTGATTACTGATTAATGAAAAACTTCTGTTTGCTTCTGAACTAAAATTGTGATTTTAATGAAAAATTTCTGTTGCAACAAGTCTGAACAAATGTAGAATTGAGGGGGAGTAAACTCTCACATGACTCAACAGAAAAGAACTTCTGCTGCACTCTGATAACCAGAAAAGTATGTTAGCCAAAAAATAGCCAAAGGGGGAGTTTGTAGATGTTTAGAATTGGCAGAATTTTTGACCAACAAGAAATGTTGAATTCAGTTCAGGATGTCCTATCAGATGTTGGGACATTATCAAACAGAGTATAAGTAAATGAACTTAATTCAGGATGTCACACCAGATGTGGGGACATTGTATCAGTTAATGAAGTAAGTTCAGTTTACAGGATGTCACATCAGATGTTGTGACATTGTATCAGTAAATGAAGTAAGTTCAGTTTTTCAGGATGTCCCAACAAATGTTGTGACATCTCAAACCTGATACCATAATTAATTAATGACTAACAGAACTGAGTAAATTAAGGAAAGTTATCTGGAATTAATTATGGATGGATAAAACAGAATAAGGCGCATCTGTAGGGAGTGTTGTTATATGTCTTCAGCATAATCAGAAGAACTGAATCACCTAGAATCTAGGAAGTAACAAACCCTAATTCAAGGTGGAAGCAGCATGCGTTTCAGGATTGGATAAACCTACAGAAAGCCCAAAATCCAAACACCTATTTAAGCAACAGAAACTCTCAGAATAGAATACGAATTTCAGAAGACAAAATAGGGTGTTTTGTGTTTTAATAGCAGGTTGTTTTTATTGTACCACTTTATGAGCTTTTAAGCAAAAGTGTATTTGTGTCTTGATTGAAACTGTGAAGTAAGATCAAGCAGTTTTTTGTTTGAATTATGACTTCAATTTTATTAAACTTGTAAACAAGATCACTGTGTGATTAAGGGGGAGTGAGTTGGTACTCATATCTAAGTTGTGTCTTAGGTAGAAATTGCATTGGGTAGATATTAAGTGAAAGATTAAACTGGGTGGTTTAAGTCTAGAATTAATATTACTTATAGTGGATTTCCTCCTGGCTTGGTAGCCTCCAGATGTAAGTATGGTTATACACTGAACTGGGTTAACAAATTCCTGTGTTGTTTAATTTTCTTGCACTTTAAGTTTTAGTTAAGTCTTCAAGTGTTTAAACATCTCATTCGACATCTCATACCTGATCACAGAATTTCACTCTCAATATCTTCTTTGCCATGGTATGACCACTAGAATGAGTGCCAAAGATCCCATCATGCATGTCTTCCATAATCTCTGTCGCTTCCTTCTTATCCACACAACGAAGCAAAGTCGAATCATGATTGCGCTTGTACAAAATTCCATTACTTAAGAAGAACTTAGCAGAAAACCTCCTCAGAAACTTCTTATCATTGACAGATGCCCCTTCACGGAACTCCTGAGTTTCAAGATATCTCTTCACTTCATAGAACCAAGGCTTTCCCTCTACTCCTTCAGTGTCAATCTTATTGCAATATGCAGGCTTCTCAAATCTATCAATAGTGATCTTGGGAGCTTCATCATCCCAGCTAATCTCAAACATAGATGTCGTGGTGGCTAATGCATCTGCTAACTGATTCTCTCCTCGTGGAATATGTCCAAAAGTAATCTCTTCAAAATATGGGATCAAGGACAACACATGCTCTCTGTAAGGAATGAGATTTTCGTGCTTGGTATCCCAATCTCCTTTAATCTGACTAACTACCAAAGTTGAATCTCCATATACGTCCAGGAACTGAATCTTCATCTCAATGGCAGCTTTGATACCCATAATACATGCTTCATATTCAGCCATGTTATTGGTACAATAGAAACAAAGTCAAGCAGTAATTGGGGTATGACAACCTTTAGGGGAAATGGTCACAACACCAACACCATTACCAAGCGCATTAGAAGCTCCATCAAAAACCATAGTCCATCGGGATCCCTGTTCAGGTCCGTCATATTGTCCAGGTTTTTTGGTAATAATCATAATGTCTTCATCAGGGAACTCAAAATTCATTGACTGATAATCATCCACTTCCTGATGAGCCAAATGATCAGCTACCACACTGCCCTTAATGGCCTTTTGAGTGGTGTATTGTATATCATATTCTGTTAAAATCATTTGCCATATCGCTATTCGTCCGGAGAGAGCGGGTTTCTCGAATATGTACTTGATTGGATCCATCTTTGAAATCAACAAGGTAGTATGAGTCAACATATACTGTCTTAGTCGGCGAGCAGCCCATGCAGAAGCGCATCATGTTTTCTCGAGAAGTTAGTATCTTGTTTCACAGTCGGTAAACTTTTTGCTAAGGTAGTATATTGCCTGCTCTTTTCGACCATACTCGTTATGTTGCCCCAACACACACCCCATTGAGTTGTCTAATACTGTTAACTACATAATCAAGGGTCTTCCATCAACTGGTGGCATCATGATTAGAGGTTATAGGAGATATCTTTTGATTTCATCAAAGGTTGCATGACACTCGTCATTCCATTCCATTACCTGATCTTTCTTCAACAGCTTGAAGATTGGCTCACAGGTAGCAGTTAGCTGGGAAATAAATCTTGCAATATAATTTAGTCGTCCCAAGAAACCTCTAACTTCCTTTTCAGTACGGGGAGCAGGCATCTCTTGTATAGCTTTTTACTTTTGCAGGATCCACTTCAATACCTTTTCCACTGACAATGAAACCCAGGAGTTTACCAGACCTAACTCCAAAAGTACACTTGTTTGGATTCAATCTCAATTTATACTTCTTCAACCTCTCAAACAACTTATGCAGGTGGTCAAGGTGTTGTTCTTCATTCTGGGACCTGGCTATCATATCATCCACATATACCTCTATCTCACGATGAATCATATCGTGAAATAAAGCCACCATAGCATGCTGATATGTTGCCCCGACATTCTTCAAACCAAATGGCATCACCTTATAACAAAAAGTGCCCCGTTGTGTAACAAATGTAGTCTTCTCCATATCTTCAGGTGTCATCTTGATCTGATTGTAACTAGAGAAACCATCCATGAAAGAGAATACCTTATGCTGAGCAGTGTTGTCTACCAAAACATCAATATGCGGAAGTGGAAAGTCATCTTTAGGACTGGCCTTATTCAAATCCCTGTAATCCACACACATGCGTACCTTACCATCTTTCTTAGGCACTGGTACCACATTTGTAACCCATTGAGGATAAGAAGTCACAACTAAGAACCCTGCATCAAATTGTTTCATCACATCTGCTTTAATCTTTTCTGACATTTCAGGACGCATGCGACGAACCTTTTGCTTCTTTGGACGACAGTCTTCTTTTACCGGCAGACGGTGAACCACAATGTTAGTATCTAACCCCGATATATCTTCATACGACCAAGCAAAGATCTCCACATAATCACGTAACATCCAGATTAATTTGTTCTTAACACCATCTTCTAGTTCAACCCTTATCTTGACCTCTTTCCTATTTTCTTCAGTTCCCAGATTCACAACCAGGATGCAAACGATGTCCATTAGAAGCAGTAGGCTTGATCTCGCCAATCATATCAATGCCCCACATGGCAACATGCCAAGGAGAAGTCAACACATTCAACAAAACTGGAGGTACATGCACTTTATCAGCATAAATCTGACACTTGTGACATGTTTTGGAATGTTGATAGCAGTCAGCTTCCATGGTAGACCAATAGTAACCTGCTCTCTGTAGATGTTTAGAATTGGCAGAATTTTTGACCTACAAGAAATGTTGAATTCAGTTCAGGATGTCCTATCAGATGTTGGGACATTATCAAACAGAGTATAAGTAAATGAACTTAATTCAGGATGTCACACCAGATGTGGGGACATTGTATCAGTTAATGAAGTAAGTTCAGTTTACAGAATGTCACATCAGATGTTGTGACATTGTATCAGTAAATGAAGTAAGTTCAGTTTTTCAGGATGTCCCAACAGATGTTGTGACATCTCAAACCTGCTACCAGAATTAATTAATGACTAACAGAACTGAGTAAATTAAGGAAAGTTATCTGGAATTAATTATGGATGGATAAAACAGAATAAGGCGCATCTGTAGGGAGTGTTGTTATATGTCTTCAGCATAATCAGAAGAACTGAATCACCTAGAATATAGGAAGTAACAAACCCTAATTCAAGGTGGAAGCAACATGCGTTTCAGGATTGGATAAACCTACAGAAAGCCCAAAATCCAAACACCTATTTAAGCAACAGAAACTCTCAGAATATAGTACGAATTTCAGAAGACAAAATAGGGTGTTTTGTGTTTTAATAGCAGGTTGTTTTTATTGTACCACTTTATGAGCTTTTAAGCAAAAGTGTATTTGTGTCTTGATTGAAACTGTGAAGTAAGATCAAGCTGTTTTTTGTTTGAAGTATGACTTCAATTTTATTAAACTTGTAAACAAGATCACTGTGTGATTAAGGGGGAGTGAGTTGGTACTCATATCTAAGTTGTGTCTTAGGTAGAAATTGCATTGGGTAGATATTAAGTGAAAAATTAAACTGGGTGGTTTAAGTCTAGAATTAATATTACTTATAGTGGATTTCCTCCTGGCTCGGTAGCCTCCAGATGTAAGTGTGGTTATACACTGAACTGGGTTAACAAATTCCTGTGTTGTTTAATTTTCTTGCACTTTAAGTTTTAGTTAAGTCTTCAAGTGTTTAAACATCTCATTCGACATCTCATACCTGATCACAGAATTTCAATTGGCATCAGAGCAGGCACCCTACCTGTTTATACTGGGTGAGATCTAGGGACTGCAAATTCTGGAAATATGGACAGAGATGTAGGATCAGTAAATAGACCACCTATATTGGATGGATCTAATTATGACTACTGGAAGCCAAGAATGGTTGCATTCTTAAGGTCACTTGACAGTAGGGCCTGGAAGGCAGTCAACAATGGATGGGAGCACCCTGTCCAAGACACCAAAGATGGAGCAAAAGTGTTGAAACCTGAAGAAGAATGGAGTAAGGAGGAAGAAGATTCAGCACTTGGCAACTCCAAGGCCTTAAATGCTTTATTCAATGGCATTGATAGGAACATCTTTAGACTTGTGCATCATTGTGAGCTGGCCAAAGATGTTTGGGACACTCTTAAAACAACTCATAAAGGAACATCAAAGGTAAAGATGTCAAGACTTCAACTTCTCACCACCAAGTTTGAAAACTTGAGAATGAAGGAAGATGAGACAATTCATGAATTCTACATGAACATCTTAGAAATAGCCAATACTTCTGGAGCTTTGGGAGAAAAGATGACTGATGAAAAGCTTGTAAGAAAGATTCTCAGATCTTTGCCAAAAAGATTTGACATGAAGGTCACAGCAATAGAAGAAGCTCAAGACATATGCACAATGAAAGTTGAAGAGCTCATTGGTTCCCTTCAAACATTTGAGATGGGAATGAATGACACAATTGTAAAGAAGAACAAAAGCATAGCCTTGGTGTCAAATACTGATAAAGAAGAAGAAAATGATGAATCAGAAACTGAAGAAAATTTATCAGAAAACATTGCTATGCTTGGAAGACAATTCAAAAAGATTCTCAGAAAGATGGAAGACAAGTCCAGACCAAGTGGAAGATACACAAACTCTTCTGAGAACAAAAGACCTTATGATGATAATAGAAGGTCAAATTATGATGAAAAAACCAGTCAAGAAAAAGGGATTAAATGCCATGGATGTGAAGGATATGGACACATCAGAAATGAATGTCCTACCTATTTAAAAAGGCAAAAGAAAGGTCTCTCTGTAACCTGGTCTGATGAAGACTCAGGATGTGATTCAGAAGAAGAATCAGCTAAACATATCACTGCTCTAGCTGGATTATGTGAATCTGAAAGTGAATCCAGTGATGGGGAGCTTACTTTTGAAGAGCTTGAGCAATCATACAGAGAACTGGTTAAAAGGAGCACTAAAGTATGCATGGAGAATATAAAGCAGAAGAAGCAGATTAAGGCACTAAAGGATGAAAAAACAAGTGATCTAGAGATCATTGACACCTTGAAAAGTGAAGTAAGCCTTCTCAATTCCAAGTTGGAGCATATGTCTAAATTTGTTAGAATGCTGAACAGTAGCTCAAACACACTGGATGTTATTCTCAACAACAATAAACATTCAGGGGATAGAAGTGGACTGGGATTTAACAAAGCTTATAAGGCTGAAGCTAGCACCAGCAAACCTACTTCAAATTCCATACAGTCAAACAAGATGTCCCAACAGATGCTTCAACATCATGAAAAGAACACAAAGTCAAACATAATGTTCCAACAGATGTCTCAACATCATGAAAAGAACATAATGAAGAAGAAGTATCAAAGATGGAGATGTCATCATTGTGGAAGGTTTGGACACATCAAACCTCATTGTTACAAGTTGCATGGATATCCAAATCAGATGTATCAGCAACCCCCTAAGCAGAAGATAGAGGACATCAAGAAAGTATGGGTTCCTAAAGCTAGTCTTCATGTTGATCAAAGCTACATGTCCAAGAACAAGTTCAATAAACAACCTGAGAACTCTTCTAATGGACACTACACAGGGCAGAGGCATCAAAAGAAACCTCAATACAAATGGTCAAAGAAGAATGTTGCATATATAGCTCATACATCTCTAAGAGTATCAGCTAAAGAAGACTGGTACTTTGACAGTGGATGTTCAAGACACATGACTGGATTGAAGAATCTGCTAGTAGACTTAAAGTCATATTCATCCAGATATGTAACATTTGGAGATGGAGCTAAAGGAGAAATCAAGGGTGTTGGGACCTTGGACTGTCCAGATGTACAAACACAAGCTAGGACAGAAAACTTACATCACAAGATATCAGATCAAAACTCAAGAAATAATTTCATAAAAATTCTGAGAAAAATCACATGAAAACTACAGGATATTAGGAACACAATGCAAAAAGAATGGGATCAAAACTCCAAATATTGAAGTCTATAGAAAATAAACAAAACAGACTGGTCAAGAAAAGAAGCAAATGAAGCTATGTACATTGATGATTTAATTCTGGCACGTTAATCAATGAAAAAAAATAAAATAAAAATGTGACAAAATTTTAGAGACATAAAAGAAGGTCCATGATTTTTTTGGGATTTTTTGGATGATTATAACTATTTTAAACGAAATTAAATGGAACTGAAATAAAAGAAGAATTAAATTGGAAAAGAAAAATAAAGAAATTGAAGGGAGGTGCACTTAGCAGGCCTTGCACATGAATTCGAATGGGCCTGGATAGAAGGGGTGCTATTAGCGAATCCGGGCCAAAGCCCATCCGAAACCACCATAAAAATCAAAAAAATCTAAATCAGTTTTTTTCTTTTTTATACTTATGAACAAAATTTTATGTGAAACTTATATCAACCGGTGCACTCTCATTTAAATGAAGGAAACATTAAAATAATAAAAGAAAACCAATGCAACTCGCGGACCAACCAGGAGGAGACACGTCATCGTCTCCTCCATCCCCATGCATGAAGGATCGAAACAAGCAGCAGAAAACGCAGCGAAGACACAAGTTTCATTCAAGTTCATCCTAGCATAACTTTCTCAAAACTCAACGAAAATCGAAAATGTAAACATCAAAATTCAACTACGACATGAGATCAATGCAGCTATATTGAAACAGAGCCGATACAAACGCTTGAACACATAGAAATATCGTGCCAAAGTAACACCACCACGCGCGGTTTCGATCGCCGCCGCGAAGTATCACAGAAACTCACTAAACGCACACCAACGCGAAGCTTAGTCCAAGAGGATCATAAATCCACGAGCAACATTCAGTAACACGCACTGCACAATTCAGATCGATCAAGACAACTTGAACACCAAAACCGAAATTCAACATAACTTTTTCATTCCACCATGAAATTCGAAAATTCAAGAACCAAACATGAAGTACACAGCGCAAAGATCATAGATATGCGATTAGCTCTTACAAACAGGCAACATGTAAGACAGATTGACTCAAGCAAACTCGAACAAAACTTTAAGTCCACAATCAATATTTCACAAAACTTCCTATCACCTTATATGAACTATGCCGAACATCATCAACATGAAACAAGCAAGAGATAATCAACACTGAAGCCAAAAGATTGAATGCAAAACCTGTTGTGAAGCTTTTCTTCAAGATCCTAAAGAAAACCAGAGGTGATGTATCTTGCGTACTTGCAGCTTGTTGGAAGCCAAATAAAGGCCTGGAACTTCAAGAAAGGTGAAAGATCTGAGGCTGATGCTGAATCCTTACTCCATTCCAAAGCTCCACTGATAATGATGATGGAAGTGTAGTGATGTTGATGATGATACCAATGGATCCAAAGAAGATGAATGAAGAATTTCAGCTTGCAATCTGAGAATTCAGAATTCTTGAGGATGAAGAATGAGATGAGAGTCTAGATCTGGAAGCTTCTTTTTCTGTTATTCAGTTGAATCCACAATGAGAGAAGAGAGAGGTTGGAGAGTGTGAAAAAAATGAGAATTTCCTCTTCTCTTATTTCGTGACTTAGTTCCTTTTATAGAGAGTGATTATTTTGTGCCCATGGAAAGTGGAAAACGCAAGTTTGTTATTACTCTCCCAGATGCGGAACCCGTGACCCTTCCTTTCATCCTTTCAATTTTTCACAAAGTCATCACATATGAATTGGGCCTGACATTCTCTCGTGGCCCGCATGCTTGTCATGGTGAGATTAAGTGCTGAGAATAAGTGAAGGTCATGCAGTGTTAAGTTGTTGCATTTGGATGGTATCAAGTGGTCAGTTTCATGTGAAATCCTCATCTTTTCCAATGCCCATTGCATGTGCATGAGTGTAAAAAAGTGAAGAAAAGTGTGAGGGCTGGGTGCACAATGAGAGAGGCGTGTGTTGTTGATGTGCGTGTGAGGTGGTGAGAGTGCATGAAGACCCTCGTTTCACGTGAGCATTTCTTTCCCTTGGTGACATCTGCGTGGGAATGAGAATGATGAAAAGCATGACTGCAAGGCAAGTGAGGGAAGCATCAAAGATGGCATGTGGCAGGCAAGTATTGGCTGGTTCTATCATGCTGATTTTCTCACTATTTTCGTGCACCAACACCACATGTCACAATTTTGTTTTATTTCCAAATTTGGTCACATAAAAATAAAAAAAATGGACTTATTAAAAAAGCTTGTGAACAAAACAATCATGTCACGCCACACATAACCTCCTTAAAAAATGGGCCAATCACAAAATGACACATGTCCATCAAAAAAACCTAAAAATGCTCCAAACTTCAAAAAATCATAACTTGAGTTCTAAAAATGCTATGAAGGCGTTCTACGACTTCTCGGAAAGGGAAAATTGTGCTCTACAACTTTCGTGTTCACCGGAAAATCATTCGGAGCTTTTTCGCACATGAAATAATAGCTTGAAGTTTAGGGACAAATAATTTCCAAAAATTGGACATTTCTAGATATCCAATTTTAGTAACTTTTTTGCATACTCCCGATTTTTGACATTTAAGCTCAACTGAATTATTCTTTGACATGATATGACCTCAAAAATTGATAATCCTGATTAAAAAACCCTGAAATCTTCATGTTGACTTTTTTGACTGCAAAGTTGACTTTCTTGCTTCACCTTCAAGTAACTAGACCAAATCTTGACTTCTTCAATGAATTTTTTCCTCAAACTTCATATATAAGCCATGTAAACCAAATGAGATCCTTTGCCCACAAGAAATGGACAAAATTAAGAGGATAGGAGGATCTGGCCCATAACCCTAATCAGGATTTCCCTCACACAGGAGAAAAGTTGTACTCTTGAACTTTTGATGAAATGACTGACTTCCCTAAGGAAATTTCTCACCAAATTTCATCCCTAGGATCCTTTTGTCATATAAGGGACATTGCCCAGATGAAATGGCCAATGTCTCAAAGATTTCATGCTTGAAAGTGAAACCCTAATTTGGGATCATTGTGTAGGGGCCTGCCCTAGCTTGGGTTCTCTGATACTCTCCCAACCTCTTGAGTTTTTGTGACTGATCTTGAACTTGTGAATGCCATATATATTCCTCATGGGACTTGGACAAGTCCACCGGCCCTCTTGTTATTGCTTGTAATACCTCAAATCCACCCACAGATGATCATATGCCTAATGCTAGGTCATGAGAATGTTATGCTTCATATTTCCATGATATGATGCTGAGGAAATGATATGAGTATGATGAATATGATATGATATGATGCTTAAAATGAAGAGGGCAAATTTGGGGTGTTACAGCTGCCCCTATTCAATCACCAGTTAATCTGAAAAGGACGATAGTACGGGCTATCGACCATTCAAGATAGACTGTGGTTGAATACCAAGAAGACCTGAAATTTGCACTCTGACGAAGAATGCAACACTGGGAAATAAACCCAACCAGATGACGCTCTGGGGATAAGAAGGAGAGAAGAAGCAGACGAGCTTCGTCCAAGTTGAAACTGATATCTGGAATACTATCATGTTGACAGACGAGTCTTCAAATGACCTGTGACGCCAGGTGCAGAGAGCGGACGAGCCCTTAAGGATCTTCAAAGTAGCCTGAGATAGCCGAATCTCCTTCACTAATCCTTACGCAGATAAGTGGAATAAGACGGACGAGTCTTCTTCGGATAACCCTTACGCAAGCTCCGGAAATGCATATAAGTCTGTGGGATAGACATGCAATCAAGGCAGACGAACCTTCTTCATATATTATCCGCGGATATATGGTATAAGACAGACGAGTCTTCTTGAGCAAACCTGTGACGCCAGGTGCGGCAACCATAATTGGTGCTTGAGACGAACGAGCCTCCTTCGGATTTACCTGTTACGCCAGGACCGGTAACCATTTCGACATTTAATTCCCACTGTCAGGATTCGAAACCTCTTCAATACAGACGAGTATTGGATGATCATCAAGATAACACAGACGAGTGCCATAAGTCAATGATACAGACGAGTATCAGACGATGATCTGAGAAACACAGACGAGTGTCTCAGGCAATGATACAGACGAGTATCAGCCACTGGTATAGACGAATACCAGAAATTCAAACACAGACGAGCATTTGAAGTAGCAATACAAAAATACCAGGGTAAACAGCAAATCCTCACATATAGGTGTAAGCTAGCACAGACGAGTGCTGGGGATGATATAGACGAGTATCCAAGCAAAGCAAACGAGCTTCAGAACACAAACGACTTCTGGGGAATAAAAGCAGACGAGCTTCAAACAAACACAGACGAGTGCTGGACAGTTGCAGACGAGCAACAACAGAAAATACATATCAAGGCACAGACGAGTGCAGCGAAGGATCCAATACCAAACACAGACGAGTGCTGGGAGGTTGCAGACGAGCAACAACATATCATCTCAGAACACAGATGAGTGTTGAGGAGTTGCGGACGAGCAACTATCATAACCAAACACAGATGAGCAATAGCAGAGGTATCGTAACACAGACGAGTGTTGGGAATCAACAGCAAAATAATACATCTCACAGCACCGACGAGTGCTGGAATTTGCAGACGAGCACTCCACTGATATAATCAAACACAGACGAGCGTTTGAAATTGCAGACAAGCTAAATTGAAGTAATCAAGGACCACTGCTGGAGAAAGCAAACGAGCGATACCACTGAGTTAACACAGACGAGTGTTAAAAGATGCAGACGAGCAACCATAAAGCAGTGATGTGTCCTTGATGGGGAAAACTTGCTTAGGGATAACACGTACGAGCGTTGAAGATTGCAAACGAGCAACAAACGAATGCCTGATCAGCAACAAAAGATACGCTCTGCAGGGGAAGACAAGTCAAAAGGTCTGGATACCCATTCTGACTGAGGTGATGAATACCTGGCTATATCATCAAATACCCAAAAGTATGGCAACTTGGCTGGGAAATATTTCACGGACGGAGGTGAAAATCAAATATGAACTTTGTGGGGACAGGATCATCTTCGGACTTGATTGGGGAAACAAAGGCATGGCACCGCTGAGGGAGCAAACTGCTGGGGAGGAATGACACCCCTTATACTGCTGAGAATTGCCCCTGTCTGAAGGGAAACTTCTGCTTGGGGATGATACCCACCTTCTGCTACCTTGCTGGGGAGAAATTTCAGCTTCCACTTTACTGAGGATGATAGATAATGTCAATGATAAAGCTTCCCGCTGAAGATAAGAGCTCAAGTTGCCACTTGCTGGGATAAGAGATAAATCCTCTCATGTTGGGAATGAGAGATGTAAGGCGTCTCATGCTGGGGATAAGAGACGATGATATCCTTCTGCTCCAGAAGTAACCTTCCATTTGTCGCACTACTGGAGAAGGAATTGTCTAATGAGACTTGCTAAGGAATTCTAATCAATGAAGTCCGCCGACGAAACAACTCTTGAAGTACTGTGCCGACAATGGCTTTGCCCCTAGCCCTGGGTTGCTAGGTTGCCGACTAATCATGAGTGAACAATGATTCTTTGCAATTTTCAACTCGCCTCAGATTAAGGTCCATCGGAAGAAAATGTCTCAAGAGGATTTTACAGAAAACTGGTATACGAAATGCCTCAGTGTCTTCAAACTCTTGGAGAGATTCGTCGGATCTCGAAATAACTGCCCCAGACTGCATGGTCTATGAAAGAAATTTTCCTCACGAGGATTAATGAAAAACCTCATATCACCGTGAAATATTATGCAGCAGTATTTTGACCTTTGGATAGGTGCTTTGGATTTACCGTCTTCGGGAGAAAGTACTTCTCATGCTCTTAGGATGGCCTGCCCCGGTACAAGTCTTGAAGTGATCACCCCTGAATGACTGTGTTTTGAAGAAAACACCCATGCCAATTGTTCTTTGAGAGATTGGATCTCGAAGTAATTGCCCCAGTTTGGTTGAAATTTGAATACATGCCTCAGACTAATGGCTCTTTGAGAGATTTGAATCTCGAAGTGATTGCCCCAGCTTGGTTGAACTTTGAAGAGATTGCTCGACATGATTTCCCCAGATTAGTTGGCTCTTACCACGACTGTTGGGAAAGTCCCTACTCAATGGAGTTTTCTTGAAAAGTGCACCTCGATAGATTGCCCTTCGGAAGTTTCAGACTTCTCAACTTGGCAAGATTAAGCTTCTGGACTGAGATTCCATATGTAAACTTTTATGATGCCAAACAAATGTATGTAAGCAGAAAATGTTTATTTTAAGAATGAAAATTCTAATGCAACACACATGTTAATCTTGAAGTTTTACTGTAAAAAGATGTCGCCAACCTTTGTGAGTGAATCACTGGTTAAATACGACATTGGTTTTTGATGAATGAAAGCACGCACATGCAACACTAACAAAGAACTTTTAGCACAACTCATAGGAGTCAGGAACGCGATCTTGTGGTAGTACGCTCTCAAAATAACCCTGTTTCAGTTAGGACTTTTGAGGGTTGTATCGTGGCCTGGTTAACGGTTATAGAAACAAAGGATATAGGCTCGAAATTTATTTGTGCCCACCCATCTCCGTGATGTTCTCCATTCCTATTATCAGCTAGCTTTCACAAGCGCTCGCCTCTCAAAAAGGGTTTTGTGATGGTTGAGGAACCAATTACGCTAACGGTTTAAGCACCAATTAGGTTGTCATTTGGAGTCAGTCACCCCTCTTATCATTGGTGTCTGTGCCACACGACTTTGTTCTTGTTTTAAGGATCTTTCTTGTGAAATCTTTTCGTCTTTCGCTTTTGCATTATTTTTCTTATCCCTAACTTTTGCCTGGACTGATTCTTGTGAATCTTTGATTGTGAAGTCCAGCGGGATGCCCTAATTTTTGCCTAAGTCGCTTGTTTTCAAGTTTCGACTTAGCGGGCTTCCTCATTCATTTTTTTTATTCTTTTTTTTTTGAACAAATCGTGCGACACTGTTTGTCTTGAATGCTTTGCGAGGGTCGTGACTGTCTCACTTCCTGGTTGTTGAGGAATAACCATTGTGGTCTCCGGTCTTTGGACCTCTTGATTGGGATAACCATTGTGGTTTCTGGTCATTGGACCTCTTGATTTGGTACAAAGAAAGGTAATGGGTCCTCAGATTTGCACTCCTTTTTGAAATTTGAATGCTTGGGCAAACTAACTGACGCCTACCCTGCCCCTGGGTTAAATGCAAGGGTTTTTTCATGCGAAAAGAAACTCCTACTTCAAGGCTCAAATGGGTTGGCGAGGGTCTATCTCCCTTATATCTCCGGTGTTTAGGATTTGAAACAATGCCTGTACATCATCAACATGGTCTTTCTCAAAAGCACACAATTAGAGATTTTTGCGTTTTCATTTCGTCATCCTCCTTAATAGAGTTTAAGCACAATAGTTGGTATTGCAATGCACATACACAAAATCATGAGTGAATACGAATGGATTACTTCAAGAAAAACATGTGCATTTTATTATGGCTATCATTCAAAAACAAATAAGTTTCATGCATGCATACAAATGTTTAAACAAACAATATAAACTACAAATGAAAATGCAGTAAAGAAGCCGAACATTGTCGTCATTGAGGAGACTTGACTCCGTCTAGACTTATTGCTTCTGAAGATGCCCTTGCAAACTAGGATGCCAATTTGATAAGGAGATTTCAATATGTGAGCAGACCTTCTGGCATGATGACCTTTGAGTCGGCCAAATTTTGCATCTTGTACTTGAACACATCACAGTTGTCAATTGTATGCCTAAATGCCCCTGAGTGTTACAAAGAACAAAGCTAGACTTGTAGCTCAAGGATACACACAAATTGAAGGAGTAGACTTTGATGAAACCTTTGCACCAGTAGCAAGGCTTGAATCAATCAGACTACTGTTAGGAATTGCTTGTATCTTGAAGTTCAAGCTATTTCAAATGGATGTGAAAAGTGCCTTTCTAAATGGATATCTTAATGAAGAAGTATATGTAGAACAGCCTAAAGGATTTGTTGATCCAAGCTGTCCAAATCATGTGTACAAACTAAGGAAAGCTCTTTATGGACTGAAGCAAGCCCCAAGAGCATGGTATGAAAGGCTGACTACTTTTCTTATCAAGCAAGGGTACAAGAAAGGGGGAATAGACAAAACCTTGTTTGTGAAGGATGATGAAGGTAATGTCATGATTGCTCAAATATATGTAGATGACATTGTCTTTGGTGGGATGTCAGACAGGATGGTTAAACATTTTGTCACTCAAATGGAATCTGAATTTGAAATGAGCCTAGTAGGAGAATTAACCTACTTCCTTGGATTGCAAATAAAGCAAATGGAGGATTCCATGTTCATTTCCCAAAGTAAGTATGCTAAGAACATTGTCAAGAAATTTGGGGTGGACAATGCTACTCATAAAAGAACTCCTGCCCCCACACATTTAAAACTGACTAAAGATGACAAGGGTGAGAATGTAGATCAAAGTCTATACAGAAGTATGATTGGAAGCTTATTATATCTGACTGCTAGCAGACCAGACATATCCTTTGCAGTAGGTGTTTGTGCAAGATATCAAGCTGATCCAAAAGTCAGTCATCTAAACCAAGTCAAGAGAATTCTGAAATATGTCAATGGTACTTGTGACTATGGCATAATGTACTTTCATGGATGCAAACCAATTCTCACCGGCTTCTGTGATGCTGATTGGGCTGGAAGTGCTGATGACAGAAAAAGCACTTCAGGAGGATGCTTCTTTTTAGGAAACAATTTGATTTCTTGGTTCAGTAAGAAACAAAATTGTGTATCCTTATCTACTACTGAAGCTGAATATATTGCAGCTGGAAGCAGTTGCTCACAATTGGTTTGGATGAAGCAAATGCTCACTGAGTACAATGTCCCACAAGATGTCATGACATTGTGTTGCACCCCAAAATTTGCCCTCACAATACAAGACTTTGTGTGCTAAGAAGGTTCACAAGGTTCACAAGATTCACAATGCTTACAAGACCTTTCATGAGGTTCATGAAGTCTACAAGTCACTTTATGAGGTTCACAAGGTTCACAAGGTTCACAAGACCTCCCATGAGGTTTACAATACATTTTATGATGGTTCACAAGGTTCACAAAGTTCACAAATAGTCAGAAGAGTTGACAAATTCCCTCAGGCAATGCACCTCCTAAGCAGTGCATCCAAAACTAGGGTTTTGACTTTAATCAGGCTAAATGAACTTTCAAGACTTCAAGTGAGCTTCATAACATCTTATATGTGTGTAAGAACCCCCATGACAAGTTTCAAGACTTTTCTCAAAAGTTTGCTCAGTCAGATGATCAGATAAGTCAAAATCAGTCAAAGTAGTTAAAAAGTCAAACTGAGGTCAACTGTGGTCAAACCAAAGTCAAACTTCATGATTTTTTGCCAACATCAAGTATATGAAGTAAAATTCATCATTTGATCAAGGGTTGATCATGATTCATCAAGGAGATTTCAGATCATCAAGAATCAGGAGTTTCTAAATTAGGGTTTCCTTAGTAAAAGTCAACTGAACTTTGACCAGCCATAACTTTCACATGCTTCATCACCAAGTCTCCATCCAAAGCTCATTTTGAAGGTAATTGAATTCTCTACAACTTTGTGTCTCACAAGCCAAGCCCAAAAATGCTTCATTTGGAAGGTATGAGCTAAGACATTATAGGTCCTTTTGAAAGTCAACAAAAAGTCAACAACTTCAAAAGGGCATAACTTGAGAATGGTAAATGATATGGACATGAAACCAGTGGGGTTGGTTAGAGGACTCTTCAAGCTTTCCAAAATGTCCAAGAACACCCTCATAGCATTAAAATTGAAGGATTTGTGCCTTTGCAAAGTTGGGAAATTTTTGGTTGGTTTATGAAGAACATGGAGGTTTAAAACCAATTTTTTCTAAATGGACTTGCCATATGATGATCCAATCCATGCCAACACTTCATGCACGACCCAAAGCAACAAATTTCTGATTTTTTATTATTTATTTATTATTTATTTTGATTTTATCCATTAAAAATCAAATTAAATTTAAATAAAATATGAAAACTCAATATTTGAATGTGATTCTTCTTCTAGAAAGTTTTAATAATCATTCAAGCTGATTGATACCATCCAATTTCGTGCTAGCTTGTTTTGGCAATGTTAGATAAGATATTTTTCAATATTTGGAAAGAGATATCTTCATGATCAAGTAACTATCATCAAGCCCATAAATCCACAAACTCTTGACCTAATTTACATCACTATATGTACACAAACTCATCACAAGGCAGAGGACGAATTTTGGCAGCCTCCATACATATTCTTCAACTTCAAAAAATTAAGAAAAAGTGACATACGGTTTTGGAGTTAGAGAGGATCTTAAGACATTCTAAAGGTTGCATTAGCTTCTCTGATCATCACTGATCATGTTGCTATAATCATATACATCTCAATCCCCACGAATTGCACAAACCGAATCGTTCTTCTCCTTTATTTTTTTTATTTTCGATTTCATAAATTTAACCATTATAAATAATGTTTGATTACTGATTCATGTTTGTTTTGAAGTGTAGAAACTTTCTGGACAAACCAATTGAGGTTTCATGGCCTAAATCATCAGATGCCATTGTTAGGGTTTAGGGTGGCCGTTTAGGGTTTCACTATTAAACCAATATAAATAAGTTCTAAAGACATGGATGAATCGTATAGGTCATAAGAAACTTATTGGCATTATTAATTTGGTGAAATTGTGCTGTTTGAATGATGTTTGATGTTCGCAGGTTGTATTGGTAGGAATAATCGCAGGAAAAGTTGTAGATAAATTCGCAGGAAAACCTACGAATCCAAGGTTGAAGATGAAGATCTTCGCGCGCTTCAGATTTTTGAATTTTGATTTGTATATTTATTGTGTTGTTTGTATATTATTTCACAGGATGATAAGTGGCCTGGTGGTTGGTACGCGCATGAAAGAAGCTAAGGACGTGGGTTCGAACCTGTCCTCAGTTATTTTTTGATTAAAATTCCATTTATGCTTCAGGTTTAAAATATAAAACTCATTCTCCATTCATATTCACAAATGCGCGCATAGCCTGGTGGTGTTGGTGTTGGTCCAAGAGAGAGAGCCTAGGGCGTGGGTTCGATCCCAGCCCCAGGTAAGTTCTTTTTTTTATATTATTTTTCACTTATTTTATTTTTATTATCTTATATTTGATTAATTAAGTTAATAAAAAATGTTTAAATTAAATTAGTCATATTATTTTATATAATTCAAAAACTTTTAGTTTTTTTTTTAAAAAGATTCAAATTTTATTAATAAAAGTTATTTATATTTATTTAATATTTGTATATATTTGTATAAACAATTTAATTATATTTAGATTTATTTATAAACCCTAATATTTTCATAAACCAAGATTAAACCTAATAATATTTTCCTAAAACCCTAATACTTTTCTATAAGCCCTAATTTAATCATAATAATTTCTAAAAAAACCTAATTTCTTTTTCTTCTATTTTTTTAATATTATTATTAATCTAATTTTTATTACATACATAAATTGTTTATAATTTAAAATTTTGTACATAAATAGATGTAAAAATTAAAATGCTTAATTTATTTTTTATGAAAATATTCACTAATTGTTTATAATTTAATTATGTATGTAAGTAATTTCTAAAAAATTGCAAATTTAATAATTATAATTTATTTCTCATAATATGTTCATAATTGATTTAATTTTTAATATGATTGTTTGTATTTTCTTATTAACTTCTAAATTTTGTTTATTATAATATTTTTGCTTATTATTATTACTAATCATGTTTATTACTAACCCCATTAATTTGGTATTATTTTTTATTATTATTATTTTTTCACTAACCTAATTATAATTACTTATTTTATTTTGCTTATTAATATTTTGCTTATTTATTTAAATTGCTTTATTATTATTATTGTAATTGCTCCTTGGTGTAAATATTTATTAATAATGTTTATTATTTATTTTATGCTATGGTTAGTAAATAGGGAGTGTAAACATACTTGTATTTTAAAATTAATTTAGATCACAAATTTAAAGATAAATATTGAAATTGTACACTCACACACGTAAGTCGATCTTTGATCGCCATCTCACTTCCTTAGGGATACCTCTCATGTTGCCTAATCAAAAAGGTCAAGTAGGGTGTATAAAGCAAAAGTCCCTTAACAAATAAAAGATCAAGTCCCTTTCGAATGTTGCCTTCGTAATGATCTTGTCCCTTTCGAATAAAGATGACAGTCCCTCCAAAATTGCTTAATACACCCCACAGTTGCCTACATTAACAGATGACCCTTACTTGTCCCTCACATCCAAGGTAATGACTACCTATTCCTTAATAATAGGGATAGTCTTACCATTTAAAGGATTCAAGAACAGAAAGACTTAAACTTTAGGGTAGGTTTCTCATAGTTACTTGCTCACTATTCAAAAACTTTTCAAACACTTCACAATTTCAAATAATTTTCAAACACAAGTTTTTTACGCATCCGTACATGGATCATTATCAAACTCTTATGAAAATTTTTATTCACACACTTCACATTTCAAAAACATTTTAAAGTGAGCTAAGTAACTAAGAGCCCATGGATAACCATGGATGTAAAGGGTGCTAACACCTTCCCTTTACATAACCTACCCCCCGGACCCAAAAATCATTTAAAAGGTCTTTCCTGTTCTTTTATGCCTTTCCTTTGGATAAAATAAAAGTCGGTGGCGACTCTTGCTATCCGCAACATAACTAAAGTCAGTTCTCCCACCGTGTTACAGAACTGGCGACTCTGCTGGGGATTTGATAAAAGAGGGGTACCCTTAGGAATTAGATCACTTTAAAATTGTTTGCCTTGTTTGCTTTATACTTATCTGTTGGGTGCTCATATGTATGAAAGATCTAGTGTACCTTAGGTAAATGGCAATAGACCAAGGAAATTGTACGGCGTATACCGATATGGTTGATCTGGTGGCCATAGTTAGTGTGACTTCTTGGTTGGTGCTTATGTTCCTTAAGTCAAGTTGAGGATAATATGAGGCTGCCATATGTTGTCAATGCACTAACTAACTTTTAGAACCTTAGTTATCCCATCTTGGCCTTTAGAAAAGTAGTGAGATAACCGACTTTGATGAAGACTGAAGTTGGTTGATACTCGAAACTACGCTCATTGAGATTCTAAACTTGGGGGGTTTTGGTTGGCAAGTAAGTTGCCTACTGAACAACCACCCTTGTGAAGGATCAATGATATTGAGATCCCTTAGAACCTGGTTACCTTTGTAGGACAGGATGAACCATCTAACTTCAGGGGAGGTTACTTACCTTTGAACCTCATGCAAGCCTTTAAACCTAGGGCTATTGTGTGACTTGCTTGTGTGTGGCACATGTTTGTGATTGAGCATAACATCATGACATCATCATGCATCATAAGCATAACATTTTCACTAACCATTTCAAGGACCAAAGGATTTATCTTTGTTCTATGTTGCAGGTCATGGCTTCTGCTCGTAGAAACACCATCAGGATCAACTTTGTGGGCATACCTTCTAAGCTTAAAGAGTTGGTTTCTCAAGTGTCTGATAACTCCCGGTTCATCAAGAGACATGGTTACTTACTGGATCTAGTTACCTCAGGGTTCAATGAAGACATGATGAGTGTTCTGTTCCAGTTCTTTGACCCCAAGCACCATTGCTTCACATTCCCCGACTATCAGCTAGTTCCTACAATGGAAGAGTTCTCTAAGCTTCTGGGGATACCTGTTCTTGATCAGAAACCATTCACAGGCTTGGAGAAAGAGCCTAAACCTGAGGTTATTGCTGCTGCTCTACATCTGAAGAAGTCTGATATTGTTCTCGAAACGAGAAGCGGAGTTAAGGGTATTCTTGCTAAGGTGTTGACAGAGAAGGCTCAAATGTTCTTGAAGGCTATGAGTCATGATGCTTTTGAGGATATCTTAGCCTTGCTAATTTATGGCTTAGTGTTATTCCCCAATCCAGATCAGTTCATAGATGTTCATGCCATCAACATTTTCCTGAGTCACAATCCAGTGCCTACATTGCTTGGAGACATCCTACACTCTCTTCATACTCGTACTACAAGGGCAAGAGGAACTTTGATGTGTTGCATACCTTTGCTATCTAGGTGGTTTATTTCTCACCTTCCTCGCTCAGTAATGAAGAATGAGCAAGGGTTCAGGTGGTCTAAGAGGATTATGTCACTCTCTCATTCAGATATCCATTGGTGCTCCAGATCTATGGAGAATGTCACTATCATTGACCGTTGTGGGGAGTTTCCTAATGTGCCACTTCTAGGAATAAGAGGAGGCATCACCTACAACCCCTCTCTAGCTTTACGACAGTTTGGTTATGCTCGGAGTGATGGTCCACATGACATGTTGATTCAGGGCATTGTATTTGACTACGACAACGATCTTCAAGGTTATCGTCAGAGATTTATACGAGCATGGGGAAAAGTGAACAAGGTTGACAGCAAGACTTTGGAGCCTAAGTACACTATTCCTATGGAAGCTTATCTCAGATGGGTGCGATCTCGTGCTCAGACTCTCATGATGCCATATCCTGCTATCCTGCCAGTTACCATGGAACCTGTTGCTGAAGGAGATACTGCTTATACCATCCTTCACCCAGACATGCCTACTGACATGGAAGAGTTGCAGAGATCCTGGATCCAGTTGAAGGAGCAAAGGGATACCTTTGAGGCTCATTACAAAACAAGCCAAGAAAGAATCCTGGAACTAACAAAGCAACTTCATGAGGAGCGGAATCTCAACTCATACCTCAACACAAAGAGGAAACGTCCATGGGAGACTTAAAACCCCATCTCTTGTATTTATTACATTTCATTCTTTGTAAGCCCAAGGGGCAAACAAATTTATCACTAATAAAAGTTTACTTTTCGGTTGTTTAAATAGATTTAAATCTTGTGGTCCTTGAAAACATTGCATACGTATTCCATATCATTGCATCACAGGTTTATTGTGCACATGTTTCTTATCTTCTCGCTGTTTATTTCAGCAATGGCTCTCGAACAAACAGTCAAAGATCTCCAGGCACAGAATGCCCAGTTCCAAGAGCTGATCCTGAACTTGTCCAAGGGGCAGGATGAATTGAAGACACTGCTGGCTAAGAAGAAGAATCCTGAGGACAACAAGAATGATCAGCTGAAACAGCTACAAGCTGAGATGACAGGAATGAGGACCCAAATGAATAACCAGGTGGCTCTTATTCAAAGTTTAGCTCAGGAGCAAGAAGAGCTAAGAACCTTTGTTCACAAACTTCAAAGTAGTGGAGTCAGGAATCTAATTGTCAGTCAACCTCCGTTAAAGCAAGCTGATGTGGTTGAAAGGAAGATGAGGATAAAAGAAGGTAAGAAACAGGTTGCCATTGATTGTTCTTCAGTTGAAGAAGAAAGACCTGATAAGGTTAATCCACCTCAACACAAGAAATATAGAAGGCAGTTTATCAAGTTCAGCACTCCAATGTCACAAGTTCTGCAATGCTTGTTGGAGATGAAACTAATTTCCTTGAAAAATCCTCCTCAAAATCCTAAAACTTCCTCTCCTCGCTATAATCCCAAGGCAAGGTGTGGGTATCACTCCAACTGTCCTGGACATGATACTAATAGTTGTTGGACATTGAAGAAAAAGATCCAAGACCTGATTGACGAAGGAATCCTAGAGGTTACTCCAGAAGGTCAAGTTGAATTCTACTATCACCCATCAAACACCGAAGCTGCAAGACAAGTTGCCCAGTGTAGCAAGAAAGGAAGCCTACCTATTCCTATTGAGATATGGGGCACCTTGGGACATTCAAGTGGTAAATTTGATTTCATAGTGAAGTATACTGCTCCTCAAAGTTCACAGATTGCAATTGAAAACATTCAACCAACTGGATGGGACAACATTTGAATTTTCATTTGTAATTTCTTTTATTTGTTTAAACACTTACTATTATGTTAAACTTTTGTTTTCATTAATGCACTGCATATGTTTGTCTTGAATTAATCCATTCGTTTCACTATATTTTGAACTATGCCTCATATGTCTATTTTGTTATATTTAACTCCTGATAAAGCTATAAGCCTGTAGAGGGAGGATGACGAAAACAATACCATAATATTAGGCAGTATGCTTTTGAACAGACTATGCTGACGATGTACAGACATTGTTTCAATTCCTAAACAGTGGAGATATAAGGAAGTTAATCCCTAGTCAACCCTTTTGAGCCTATGAAGTAGGAGTTTTTATTCTCGCACAAATTGAAACCCTTATTCATAACCTGGGGCAGGGTAGTTACTCAGTTAACTCAAATATGCCAATTATCTGTGTTGTACACAACTAATGATGGTTCTCTGTAATCATTAAACCTGACAGTCAATATCCGGCAAAAGAAAAAGCTTACTAAGTCAAAACCTATGAAGGAGACTTAGTAAAACATTAAGACATCCCGCTGACTGTAATCTTAAAACAAACAGTTCCGGCAAAAGGAAGGGATAATAAAGCAAAAAAAGAAAGAAAAAAAAAAGAGGTCACCATGAATCCTCAACAAAGAAAAATGACTGAATGTTCAAATAAATTTTTGGTGGTTGAACCATCACAAATATCAGTGTTACAATACCAAACTTCTTTGGAACTTCAACGCATAAGTTAACTGAGCATAGGACTGAAGAACATCATGGAGATTGGGTTGGGTACAAATAAAATTTGAGCCTATATCCTTTGTTTCTTAAACCATGAACCAGGCCACGTTATAACCCTTTAAAAGTCCTAAATGAAGCATGGTTAGTTCGAAAGCGTACTGCTACAAAAGGTATCCTGACTCCTTTAGGGCTTATTATAAAACTTGAGTTAATATCACAGTTTTCAAAAAAAAAAAAAAAACAGTCTTTCTAAAATAACTTGTTTCAAAACTTCAAGACAGACATAAGCATTGCATTTTTGAATATATTTGTTTACATATACTTGAGTGTTTGGTAAACAGAGAAACTTACAGGATGAATGTTCAAAGTCCTTCCGATAAACAAAGTTGCTTCCTGGATCAAAGTCCATGTATACAAAGGGGCATAGTCATTATCTCCCAATCAAGGGGGCATGCCATGATACTTCCTAACTCATTTGGGGCAATCAGGATAAGATTCAACTATAAGCAGCCAGAGGCAGATCTCCTCATCTATCTGAAGTGCCAAGGGTAACATTACAAAGTTCATAATGCCAATGGCATAGTCACTGTTTCCCAGTCAAGAGGCATACCAAGTTACTGTTCAATTCAGTTTGGGCAATTAGGTCCAGACTCAACTGTGCTTAATAGCCAGGGGCATTTTCCCTCATACAGTTGAATTACCAAAGGTGACATTACAGAGTTCACAATGCCAGGGGCATATGCTTATGGGGCATTCTGCTTGTTTCTCTTGAGGTAGCTCATTACAGATACTTCCATTATGGGACAATTCATCCTCAACCAAGGGGCAATGCTTTCTCTTCAAATCTAATACCTGGAGCGTATATGGTCCGTCACAGTTTGAAGACACATTCCTCTCATTGTATTACCTTGATATTGGATTCTCAGCTGAAACCATGATGGAAATTAATTGTCTATGCCAGTAGTATCAGATGGTGTCAGTATCATGTCTTCAGATCCAGCTATGAGGATTTCTGGGAAGGTACTCAGGAAAGTTAAAGAATTTCAGGAGCTCTAAATCCAATTGGTTATACACTCTCGAAGTTGAAACGATTCTGTTTTCAAGTTCAGCTTTACTTTTCCCTCTGAATCCAGATTTACTTTTACCCTAGCAAAAACGTCCATTGGTTATATTTGAATGTATTATGCTTTTGAATATGATTGATGTTTACCAGAAATGCATGAATGCTGAATATGATTGATGTTTACCAGAAATGCATGAATGCTAAATATGATTGATGTTTACCAGAAATGCATGAATGCTTAATATGATTGATGTTTACCAGAAATGCATGCAAATGCAATAATAGTATTTACTAAGGACGAACGAGGGAAGGATTCCAACGAAGCTTCACCAGGATCACTCTTACAAGACAGTTACAAATCCCTCAGTAGGGAAAATACATCTTCATAAAGTACTTCAAGTCACATCTCCCCTGGAATTTATATCCATCTCTTTTATCCTCATACGGATATTCGGGAATTTACTTTCCAATAAGAGTACGACGAACAAAGACGGAAGGTTATATATACCTTACTATCCCCAGCAGACGGGAGGTTATATATACTTTGCTATCCCCAGCAGACGAGAGGTTATGTATACCTTATTATCAAACAAGACAGGAACAAGTTCCTCATATTCTTCAGCAACAAATCAGAATTTATTTTCCCTGGCCAGCAGTTGTTATACGAAGATATCCAGGCGCTTCAGGCAGTATCATATCATACATACATCATTTACATCATACCATACATATACATGGATACATAATACATTACTTAAGTGCATCATATTATACATGCATACATAATGCATAAACTAATATTATCATACAGAATGCTACCTTATTTCCAGGTTAATTCTCCAGCAGACAAATTTCATCAACAAATTGTGACTATTGGGCCGTTGTTTATCTTCCCAAAAGTTATTATTACCTCAGGACTGCCTTATCCTCCTGAAAGCATATCATCACCTCAGGATTGCTTTATCCTCCTGAAAGCTTACTCCCTCAGGACTGCTTTATCCTCCTGAAAGCATATCATCACCTCAGGATTGCTTTATCCTCCTGAAAGCTTACTCCCTCAGGACTGCTTTATCCTCCTGAAAGCTTCTTATACCTCGGAACGTTGTTCATCTTTCTGAAAGCATATTATCCCCTCAGGACGTTGTTTATCTTCCTGAAAGCTATTAATCCCTCAGGACTGCTTTATCCTCCTGAAAGCTTCTTATACCTCAGGACTGCTGTATCCTCCTGAAAGTATATCATTTCCTCAGGATTGCTTTATCCTCCTGAAAGCATATTATTACCTCAGGATTGCTTTATCCTCCTGAAAGCATATCATTACTTTGGGCCATTGTTTATCTTCTCAAAGGTTATCATCACTTCCTCAGGATTGCTTTATCCTCCTGAAAGCTTACTCCCTCAGGACTGCTTTATCCTCCTGAAAGCATATCATCACCTCAGGATTGCTTTATCCTCCTGAAAGCCTACTCCCTTAGGACTGCTTTATCCTCCTGAAAGCACATTATTATCCATCCCTCAGGATTGCTTTATCCTCCTGAAAGCATATTATTCATCCCTCAGGATTGCTTTATCCTCCTGAAAGCATATTATCAATACCTCAGGATTGCTTTATCCTCCTGAAAGCATATTATCTCCTCGGGACGTTGTTTATCTTCCTGAAAGCTATCACCCCTACCTCAGGACTGCTATATCCTCCTGAAAGCATATTATCAATACCTCAGGACTGCTTTATCCTCCTGAAAGCACATTATTACCTCAGGACTGCTGTATCCTCCTGAAAGCATATTATCAATCCCTCAGGACTGTTTATCCTCCTGAAAGCATTATTACCTCAGGACTGCTTTATCTTCCTGAAAGCCTCTTATACCTCAGAACGTTGTTCATCATTCTGAAAGCATATCACTACCTCAGGATTGCTTTATCCTCCTGAAAGCTATCATTATATCTTCATATTTTGGATTGCTTTATCCTCCAAGAAATGTATGTGAAGAACTTTTCTCCAAGTGGCATCTTTAAGCCCACTCAAGCATACACAACCAAACATCAGTGTCACTCTACGCACTGGTGAGTGCAAATTTTTGGGCTTTTGTGTTCAATCCCCTTCAACCTTCTAGGTCACGACTGGCAAATATACCAATCTAACCCCTCAGGTTTCAGAAAATTGAACAGGGGCAGCTGTTGCACCCCAAAATTTGCCCTCACAATACAAGACTTTGTGTGCTAAGAAGGTTCACAAGGTTCACAAGATTCACAATGCTTACAAGACCTTTCATGAGGTTCATGAAGTTTACAAGTCACTTTATGAGGTTCACAAGGTTCACAAGGTTCACAAGACCTCCCATGAGGTTTACAATACATTTTATGATGGTTCACAAGGTTCACAAAGTTCACAAATAGTCAGAAGAGTTGACAAATTCCCTCAGGCAATGCACATCCTAAGCAGTGCATCCAAAACTAGGGTTTTGACTTTAATCAGGCTAAATGAACTTTCAAGACTTCAAGTGAGCTTCATAACATCTTATATGTGTGTAAGAACCCCCATGACAAGTTTCAAGACTTTTCTCAAAAGTTTGCTCAGTCAGATGATCAGATAAGTCAAAATCAGTCAAAGTAGTTAAAAAGTCAAACTGAGGTCAACTGTGGTCAAACCAAAGTCAAACTTCATGATTTTTTGCCAACATCAAGTATATGAAGTAAAATTCATCATTTGATCAAGGGTTGATCATGATTCATCAAGGAGATTTCAGATCATCAAGAATCAGGAGTTTCTAAATTAGGGTTTCCTCAGTAAAAGTCAACTGAACTTTGACCAGCCATAACTTTCACATGCTTCATCACCAAGTCTCCATCCAAAGCTCATTTTGAAGGTAATTGAATTCTCTACAACTTTGTGTCTCACAAGCCAAGCCCAAAAATGCTTCATTTGGAAGGTATGAGCTAAGACATTATAGGTCCTTTTGAAAGTCAACAAAAAGTCAACAACTTCAAAAGGGCATAACTTGAGAATGGTAAATGATATGGACATGAAACCAGTGGGGTTGGTTAGAGGACTCTTCAAGATTTCCAAAATGTCCAAGAACACCCTCATAGCATTAAAATTGAAGGATTTGTGCCCTTGCAAAGTTGGGAAATTTTTGGTTGGTTTACGAAGAACATGGAGGTTTAAAACCAATTTTTTCTAAATGGACTTGCCATATGATGATCCAATCCATGCCAACACTTCATGCACGACCCAAAGCAACAAATTTCTGATTTTTTATTATTTATTTATTATTTATTTTGATTTTATCCATTAAAAATCAAATTAAATTTAAATAAAATATGAAAACTCAATATTTGAATGTGATTCTTCTTCTAGAAAGTTTTAATAATCATTCAAAGCTGATTGATACCATCCAATTTCGTGCTAGCTTGTTTTGGCAATGTTAGATAAGATATTTTTCAATATTTGGAAAGAGATATCATCATGATCAAGTAACTATCATCAAGCCCATAAATCCACAAACTCTTGACCTAATTTACATCACTATATGTACACAAACTCATCACAAGGCAGAGGACGAATTTTGGCAGCCTCCATACATATTCTTCAACTTCAAAAAATCAAGAAAAAAGTGACATACGGTTTTGGAGTTAGAGAGGATCTTAAGACATTCTAAAGGTTGCATTAGCTTCTCTGATCATCACTGATCATGTTGCTATAATCATATACATCTCAATCCCCACGAATTGCACAAACCGAATCGTTCTTCTCCTTTATTTTTTTGATTTTCGATTTCATAAATTTAACCATTATAAATTATGTTTGATTACTGATTCATGTTTGTTTTGAAGTGTAGAAACTTTCTGGACAAACCAATTGAGGTTTCATGGCCTAAATCATCAGATGCCATTGTTAGGGTTTAGGGTGGCCGTTTAAGGTTTCACTATTAAACCAATATAAATAAGTTCTAAAGACATGGATGAATTGTATAGGTCATAAGAAACTTATTGGCATTATTAATTTGGTGAAATTGTGTTGTTTGAATGATGTTTGATGTTCGCAGGTTGTATTGGTAGGAATAATCGCAGGAAAAGTTGTAGATAAATTCGCAGGAAAACCTGCGAATCCAAGGTTGAAGATGAAGATCTTCGCGCGCTTCAGATTTTTGAATTTTGATTTGTATATTTATTGTGTTGTTTGTATATTATTTCACAGGATGATAAGTGGCCTGGTGGTTGGTACGCGCATGAAAGAAGCTAAGGACGTGGGTTCGAACCTGTCCTCAGTTATTTTTTGATTAAAATTCCATTTATGCTTCAGGTTTAAAATATAAAACTCATTCTCCATCCATATTCACAAATGCGCGCATAGCCTGGTGGTGTTGGTGTTGGTCCAAGAGAGAGAGCCTAGGGCGTGGGTTCGATCCCAGCCCCAGGTAAGTTCTTTTTTTTATATTATTTTTCACTTATTTTATTTTATTTATCTTATATTTGATTAATTAAGTTAATAAAAAATGTTTAAATTAAATTAGTCATATTATTTTATATAATTCAAAAACTTTTAGTTTTTTTTTATAAAAAGATTCAAATTTTATTAATAAAAGTTATTTATATTTATTTAATATTTGTATATATTTGTATAAACAATTTAATTATATTTAGATTTATTTATAAACCCTAATATTTTCATAAACCAAAATTAACCCTAATAATATTTTCCTAAAACCCTAATACTTTTCTATAAGCCCTAATTTAATCATAATAATTTCTAAAAAAACCTAATTTCTTTTTCTTCTATTTTTTTAATATTATTATTAATCTAATTTTTATTACATACATAAATTGTTTATAATTTAAAATTTTGTACATAAATAGATGTAAAAATTAAAATGCTTAATTTATTTTTTATGAAAATATTCACTAATTGTTTATAATTTAATTATGTATGTAAGTAATTTCTAAAAAATTGCAAATTTAATAATTATAATTTATTTCTCATAATATGTTCATAATTGATTTAATTTTTAATATGATTGTTTGTATTTTCTTATTAACTTCTAAATTTTGTTTATTATAATATTTTTGCTTATTATTATTACTAATCATGTTTATTACTAACCCCATTAATTTGGTATTATTTTTTATTATTATTATTTTTTCACTAACCCAATTATAATTACTTATTTTATTTTGCTTATTAATATTTTGCTTATTTATTTAAATTGCTTTATTATTATTATTATTGTAATTGCTCCTTGGTGTAAATATTTATTAATAATGTTTATTATTTATTTTATGCTATGGTTAGTAAATAGGGAGTGTAAACATACTTGTATTTTAAAATTAATTTAGATCACAAATTTAAAGATAAATATTGAAATTGTACACTCACACACGTAAGTCGATCTTTGATCGCCATCTCACTTCCTTAGGGATACCTCTCATGTTGCCTAATCAAAAAGGTCAAGTAGGGTGTATAAAGCAAAAGTCCCTTAACAAATAAAAGATCAAGTCCCTTTCGAATGTTGCCTTCGTAATGATCTTGTCCCTTTCGAATAAAGATGACAGTCCCTCCAAAATTGCTTAATACACCCCACAGTTGCCTACATTAACAGATGACCCTTACTTGTCCCTCACATCCAAGGTAATGACTACCTATTCCTTAATAATAGGGATAGTCTTACCATTTAAAGGATTCAAGAACAGAAAGACTTAAACTTTAGGGTAGGTTTCTCATAGTTACTTGCTCACTATTCAAAAACTTTTCAAACACTTCACAATTTCAAATAATTTTCAAACACAAGTTTTTTACGCATCCGTACATGGATCATTATCAAACTCTTATGAAAATTTTTATTCACACACTTCACATTTCAAAAACATTTTAAAGTGAGCTAAGTAACTAAGAGCCCATGGATAACCATGGATGTAAAGGGTGCTAACACCTTCCCTTTATATAACCTACCCCCCGGACCCAAAAATCTTTTAAAAGGTCTTTCCTGTTCTTTTATGCCTTTCCTTTGGATAAAATAAAAGTCGGTGGCGACTCTTGCTATCCGCAACATAACTAAAGTCAGTTCTCCCACCGTGTTACACATTGTACTGTGACAACTTAAGTGCTATTAACATATCAAAGAATCCTATCCAACATAGAAGGACCAAGCATATTGATATCAGACATCACTTCATCAGAGATCTTGTGGAAGAGAAAGTGATTTCATTGGAACATGTAGCTACAAATCTGCAGTTGGCTAATATATTTACTAAAGCCTTGGATGCTACCCAATTTGAAAACCTAAGGGGTAAATTGGGAATCTGATTATGTGAAATTTAGCAGTTATGGAGATGTGCCAACATGTCATATGACATCGTGTGGCATGATCACCAGATGGCAACACCAGTCTGGTCAAGCACCTTGTGTATTCCACTCCTAGAAATTCTTCAAGTAACGACTCTTATAAGAATATCAGATCACTTTCAGCTATTCATCTTCTCATCATTCTCTCACAACAACTTGCTTGCTATAGCTAATTTTCAGAGATCATCAAACTCAACCAATCTCAATCTCTTTCTTCACCACATTCTAAAATGGCTCATCACCAAAACCCTAACATTTCTGAAGAAATCCTCAACAAGGAGATGTGGTAATTGGCATATCTATCCCTCTGAACACCATGCCAGCTCCACAAGAAGATCAACAAACTCAGGCTGAAAAGGACACTCCTGCTCAACAGGATGTCCCAATAGATGTTGAAACATCTGAAGACCAGCAAAAGGTCTCATCTGATACTGCTGATGATACATCTGAGGACCAGAAAAAGGCATCCACTGATAGTAATGAAGAAACATCTGAGGACCAGCACAAGGTCTCCACTGAAGATCAAACCTCTGTTGATCCACCAGCTGAAGAGGAGACTTCTCAACCTCCTCCTATTGTGAACATAGATCATGATTCTGATACAGAAATCATTGCTTCTGTCAACCCTAGCATAGCCAAAAGGCTTAGAACTAGGAAAGAAAAGAAGAATGCAGGACATGCAACTCCTGAGAAGAAGCAAGCTACACCAAAGAAGGACAAAGCTAAAGTTGTCTTTGGTCCTACAAAACAATGGAGCAAGGTGCAAACACAAAAGAGGAAAGTTGTCACTCCTCCAGATTCAGATGTTGAAGAGGATGTCCCAACATCTCCACCAAAGAAGAAACCAGCACCCTCAAGGTCATCAAGTGCTGTTCCAGAAGCTTCTCTGGACAACATCTCCTTCCATCATGTTTCAAGTGTGAATAGATGGAAGTTTGTCTATCAAGGAAGGGTAGCACTTGAAAGAGAGTTGAGCAGTAATGCACTTGAGTGCACAGAGGTAATTGATCTCATCTCTTCTGCTGGCCTTTTCAAAACTGTCTCCAAATTCTCTCCTTGCTATGAGCTGCTAGTCAAGGAATTCATAGTCAACCTCCAAGAAGATTGTGCTGATGGTAAGTCTGCTGACTTTAGAAAAGTCTATGTAAGAGGGAGGTGTGTAGAATTCTCTCCTAGGGTTATCAACCACTACCTTGGAAGAGAATCTGATGGCCCAAATGAGTTAGGGAAGACTGATAACCAGGTCTGCAAGGTTATCACTGCTAATCAGGTCAAGACTTGGCCAGTCAAGGGGAAGCTATTTGTTAGCATGCTGACAAGGAAGTATGCCATGCTGCATAGGATTGGCACTGCAAACTGGGTCCCTACCAATCATACCTCCTCAATAGCAACTGGATTGGGCAGGTTCATATATGCTGTGGGCACCCAAACAAAGCTGGATTTTGGAGCTTATATCTTTGATCAGACATTGAAGCATGCTGGATCATCTGCAACAAAGCTGCCAATTGCCTTCCCTTCCTTGTTGTGTGGAATAATGCTGAAGTATCCTGGTATCCTCACTGAGAAGGACACAATTTGCAAAAGAGAAAGCCCTATGGCCTTCCACTACAAGTTGTTCTTGAGTCATCATGCAGCTGATGTTGAAGCTCCCTCTGGGACATCTGCTGGTCCTTCAAAGGCAAAGTCTCCAATCTCCAAAGCTGCCTTGATTGTTGGGCTTAAGATCACTTGCAAAGAACTGGATGCAAGGAAACATAAGCTTGAGGAGATTATCCAAAGGCTGGAGAGTGAAGAAAGTGCTCAGAAAACTGATGCTTCTGATGAGGAGACTGAGGAAGAGGAAGAAACTGATTATGAGGAGTCTGAGTGAAACCTGTATGTGAGGATTATGTAATGACTGCTTCTGCATTGTAATTTTGAATCAGTAACTTTGGCCCCAAATTTATGTCTAACAAGGGGGAGAACTGAACAACAACAACAATGTATGATGCTGATTACTGATTAATGAAAAACTTCTGTTTGCTTCTGAACTAAAATTGTGATTTTAATGAAAAATTTCTGTTGCAACAAGTCTGAACAAATGTAGAATTGAGGGGGAGTAAACTCTCACATGACTCAACAGAAAAGAACTTCTGCTGCACTCTGATAACCAGAAAAGTATGTTAGCCAAAAATTAGCCAAAGGGGGAGTTTGTAGATGTTTAGAATTGGCAGAATTTTTGACCAACAAGAAATGTTGAATTCAGTTCAGGATGTCCTATCAGATGTTGGGACATTATCAAACAGAGTATAAGTAAATGAACTTAATTCAGGATGTCACACCAGATGTGGGGACATTGTATCAGTTAATGAAGTAAGTTCAGTTTACAGGATGTCACATCAGATGTTGTGACATTGTATCAGTAAATGAAGTAAGTTCAGTTTTTCAGGATGTCCCAACAAATGTTGTGACATCTCAAACCTGATACCATAATTAATTAATGACTAACAGAACTGAGTAAATTAAGGAAAGTTATCTGGAATTAATTATGGATGGATAAAACAGAATAAGGCGCATCTGTAGGGAGTGTTGTTATATGTCTTCAGCATAATCAGAAGAACTGAATCACCTAGAATCTAGGAAGTAACAAACCCTAATTCAAGGTGGAAGCAGCATGCGTTTCAGGATTGGATAAACCTACAGAAAGCCCAAAATCCAAACACCTATTTAAGCAACAGAAACTCTCAGAATAGAGTACGAATTTCAGAAGACAAAATAGGGTGTTTTGTGTTTTAATAGCAGGTTGTTTTTATTGTACCACTTTATGAGCTTTTAAGCAAAAGTGTATTTGTGTCTTGATTGAAACTGTGAAGTAAGATCAAGCTGTTTTTTGTTTGAAGTATGACTTCAATTTTATTAAACTTGTAAACAAGATCACTGTGTGATTAAGGGGGAGTGAGTTGGTACTCATATCTAAGTTGTGTCTTAGGTAGAAATTGCATTGGGTAGATATTAAGTGAAAGATTAAACTGGGTGGTTTAAGTCTAGAATTAATATTACTTATAGTGGATTTCCTCCTGGCTTGGTAGCCTCCAGATGTAAGTATGGTTATACACTGAACTGGGTTAACAAATTCCTGTGTTGTTTAATTTTCTTGCACTTTAAGTTTTAGTTAAGTCTTCAAGTGTTTAAACATCTCATTCGACATCTCATACCTGATCACAGAATTTCACTCTCAATATCTTCTTTGCCATGGTATGACCACTAGAATGAGTGCCAAATATCCCATCATGCATGTCTTCCATAATCTCTGTCGCTTCCTTCTTATCCACACAACGAAGCAAAGTCGAATCATGATTGCGCTTGTACAAAATTCCATTACTTAAGAAGAACTTAGCAGAAAACCTCCTCAGAAACTTCTTATCATTGACAGATGCCCCTTCATGGAACTCCTGAGTTTCAAGATATCTCTTCACTTCATAGAACCAAGGCTTTCCCTCTACTCCTTCAATGTCAATCTTATTGCAATATGCAAGCTTCTCAAATCTATCAATAGTGATCTTGGGAGCTTCATCATCCCAGCTAATCTCAAACATAGATGTCGTGGTGGCTAATGCATCTGCTAACTGATTATCTCCTCGTGGAATATGTCCAAAAGTAATCTCTTCAAAATATGGGATCAAGGACAACACATGCTCTCTGTAAGGAATGAGATTTTCGTGCTTGGTATCCCAATCTCCTTTAATCTGACTAACTACCAGAGTTGAATCTCCATATACGTCCAGGAACTGAATCTTCATCTCAATGGCAGCTTTGATACCCATAATACATGCTTCATATTCAGCCATGTTATTGGTACAATAGAAACAAAGTCAAGCAGTAATTGGGGTATGAAAACCTTTAGGGGAAATGGTCACAACACCAACACCATTACCAAGCGCATTAGAAGCTCCATCAAAAACCATAGTCCATCGGGATCCCTGTTCAGGTCCGTCATATTGTCCAGGTTCTTTGGTAATAATCATAATGTCTTCATCAGGGAACTCAAAATTCATTGACTGATAATCATCCACTTCCTGATGAGCCAAATGATCAGCTACCACACTGCCCTTAATGGCCTTTTGAGTGGTGTATTGTATATCATATTCTGTTAAAATCATTTGCCATATCGTTATTCGTCCGGAGAGAGCGGGTTTCTCGAATATGTACTTGATTGGATCAATCTTTGAAATCAACAAGGTAGTATAAGTCAACATATACTGTCTTAGTCGGCGAGCAGCCCATGCAGAAGCGCATCAAGTTTTCTCGAGAAGTTAGTATCTTATTTCACAGTCGGTAAACTTTTTGCTAAGGTAGTATATTGCTTGCTCTTTTCGACCATACTCGTCATGTTGCCCCAACACACACCCCATTGAGTTGTCTAATACTGTTAACTACATAATCAAGGGTCTTCCATCAACTGGTGGCATCATGATTAGAGGTTATAGGAGATATCTTTTGATTTCATCAAAGGTTGCATGACACTCGTCATTCCATTCCATTACCTGATCTTTCTTCAACAGCTTGAAGATTGGCTCACAGGTAGCAGTTAGCTGGGAAATAAATCTTGCAATGTAATTTAGTCGTCCCAAGAAACCTCTAACTTCCTTTTCAGTACGGGGAGCAGGCATCTCTTGTATAGCTTTTTACTTTTGCAGGATCCACTTCAATACCTTTTCCACTGACAATGAAACCCAGGAGTTTACCAGACCTAACTCCAAAAGTACACTTGTTTGGATTCAATCTCAATTTATACTTCTTCAACCTCTCAAACAACTTATGCAGGTGGTCAAGGTGTTGTTCTTCATTCTGGGACCTGGCTATCATATCATCCACATATACCTCTATCTCACGATGAATCATATCGTGAAATAAAGCCACCATAGCATGCTGATATGTTGCCCCGACATTCTTCAAACCAAATGGCATCACCTTATAACAAAAAGTGCCCCGTTGTGTAACAAATGTAGTCTTCTCCATATCTTCAGGTGTCATCTTGATCTGATTGTAACTAGAGAAACCATCCATGAAAGAGAATACCTTATGCTGAGCAGTGTTGTCTACCAAAACATCAATATGCGGAAGTGGAAAGTCATCTTTAGGACTGGCCTTATTCAAATCCCTGTAATCCACACACATGCGTACCTTACCATCTTTCTTAGGCACTGGTACCACATTTGTAACCCATTGAGGATAAGAAGTCACAACTAAGAACCCTGCATCAAATTGTTTCATCACATCTGCTTTAATCTTTTCTGATATTTCAGGACGCATGCGACGAACCTTTTGCTTCTTTGGACGACAGTCTTCTTTTACCGGCAGACAGTGAACCACAATGTCAGTATCTAACCCCGGTATATCTTCATACGACCAAGCAAAGATCTCCACATAATCACGTAACATCCAGATTAATCTGTTCTTAACATCATCTTCTAGTTCAGCCCTTATCTTGACCTCTTTCCTGTTTTCTTCAGTTCCCAAATTCACAACTTCGATTGGTTCTTCATGAGGTTGCATAGCTTTCACTTCTTGTTGTAACAACCTAGCAAGCTCTACAGGTACTTCACAATCTTCCTCATTTCCATCTTCAGCTTGATAGATCGGATTCTCGAAATTATAATTGACAATAGTAGAACTGTTATCAACAGGATCCAGAGTGGATGAGGATCTGCATTTTCAGCGATGTGAGTGTGTGTAAGAACACATAGCTGATAAAACATAAATAATAATAAAAGAAAGACAAGGAGCACAATATTAACGAAAACGAAACGTCCATTGATTTTTATTGAATGAAGTATGCAAATGAAATGACATCCCGAAACAAGCATACCATTGTGCCCCGGGCAAGACACAGGGCTTAAAAGGTTTTATTGTTTGAAATTACAAACTTAAAATAAAAACATAGTAATAGTATTTACTCCTGACTAAAGGAGATAGGAATAACGTCTTCAGCCTTCCAATTGTTGAGCCCATCACCCATGGTAGGAAAGATCCAATCGTCCAGGTTGTAGTCTTCATTATAGTCACCCACAACATTGATTGGATCTCTTATTACCCCTTGATTAGTGATACGAACAGCACGAGCACGACGAGCAACCTTCTGAGATTCTACAGTAAAACCCAAATCAAACTTGTCAGACCTTTAAGGGATATTGGGAAGCTGACCCCAAATAGCAGAACCACCTTTTGCAACCACAGCCTTAGCATCTTTGAGGGAGGCCATTACATGAGGTATTCTAGTAACCACATGAGCTCTTTCAGAAGCAGGGACAGACTGAGGGATAGGAGTAGAGCAAGGAACAACTTCAAATGTTCGACACGGAGTTTCAACCATTTCACCTTCCATTTCTACATATTTGAAAGTATTCACGTGGCTAACCATGTACTCCTCTTCACCGTAGACACTGACAATTTTGTTCTTCACCGGATATTTCAACTTCCGATGCAAGGTGAAAGTCACAACACCTGTCCCATGGATCCAGGGGCGCCCCAGCAAACAAGAATACGCAGGACGGATATCCATCACATAGAAAGTAGAGTTGAAGACTTGAGAGCCTACTTTGATTGGGAGGTCTACTTCTCCATGTACCATTCTTCTTGAACCATCAAAGGCCCTTACCACCACATCCCTTGGCCTTAACACAACATCTTCAGGACTGAGCTTGTCCAGAACCTCTTTAGGGAGCACATTTAATGAAGAACCATTGTCTACCAGTACATGAGACAAAGTAGTGCCCCTACATTCAATGGAGATATGCAGAGCTCTGTTATGGTTTCTCTTGGCAGGAGTCAGATCAGCATCAGAAAAGCCCAAACCATTATCACTAGTCAGATGTGCAACACAATTCTCAAATTGATCCACGAAAATCTCATTTGGCACATGAGCAGTCTTTAAGAACTTGATTAAAGCTTTAACATGGGCCTCAGAACACAACAACAAAGATAACATGGAGATTTTGGAGGGAGTATGCCCCAACTGATCAACAGTATCATAATCACTTTTGTGAATGATCTTCAGTACTTCTTCCATCTGTTTAGAAAGATTTTCAGCATTCGGTGCCTCAGCTTGTACAGGTTCAATCACAGGACCCTTGCCTCGGGCATCAGTACTTGGCCCAGAATTGGAGGCATGAGCTGGAGTAACTGCACTTTTAGAGGTATCTTGGGGAGAGAAGATTCTTTCACTTCTAGTGATCTTACTAGATCCAGCAATATTGTCAACATCAAGATTAGTATCAGTAACAGGTGCATCAGTCAAAGGTTCTTGTTTGACACCATGGATATAAACATCAGAACCATAATTCCAAGGTATAGCTTTATCAGAAGTATAAGGAATAGGACCAGGAGTGGTGATGATCATGGGAGCCACTCTAACTTCAGCAACAATCTTCACAGGGCCTTCAGCAATAATCCTGACAGGACCCTTAGAGGTGATCCTGACAGGACCTTTGGAGGTAATCTTCATTGGTATTTTATCAACCATAGCTACATCTTCAAGCTTCGTGCTTCGAATCAGATGCTCACACATACTTTCAACAGAAGGAGTCTTCTCAAACAATATGGTGCAATTGTCTATGAGGCGTTGCATACCATCCTTCAACTTCCAGCAACTATCAGGTTTATAGGCATAGTAAAAACAATCTTCATTGCGACCTGGAAAGAACCCAACCTGCACCAGCTTCTTCTTGATAATAGATAGAGGAGTAGTCACATCTGCTACTAAGGAAACATATGAAACCTCATCAACAACATTAACAGTCTTCTCATGATTGGGCATAGGAGCAATGATTACATTTGGGGTCCCAGGAGGGTCAAATTCAATTTCCCCAGCTTCGATCATGTCTTGAATCTTATTTTTCAACACCCAGCAGTTGTTGGTGTCATGTCCCGGACTATTAAAATGATATGCACATCTTGCATTAGGATTATACCGAGGAGAGGATGTATTAGGATTCTGAGGAGGATCCCTCAAAGTAATTAGTTCCCCTTTAAACATGTGTTGCAAGGCTTGGGCCAGTGACATGTTGATCTTGGTGAACTGTCTTCCAGACTTCTGTTGATTGTTTTGTTATTGCTCTGGTGCTGCAGGGGCAGGGTTGGAGATGTGAACTTCTCCCACAGATTGGTGACTCCTGTTACGACTATGTTGACCATACACAACATTAGACTCTTTCTTTCCACTAGGGGGCTTCTTAGCAGTGCTTGATGAAGAGGCACCCACCTGTATCTTACCACTTCTTATACCACTTTCCACACGTTCTCCGGTCATTATCAGCTCAGTGAAACTAGATGGTGAACTCCCAATGAGGTGACTATAGAAAGGACCATTCAACGTACTCATAAACATATCCACCAACTCTCTATCAGTCAGAGGAGGTTGAACTCTGCCAGCCAGGTCTCTCCATTTCTGGGCATACTCTTTGAAACTCTCCTTAGCACCCATATACATGCTTTGGAGCTGCATGCGAGTTGGTGCTAAATCAGCATTATATTGGTATTGCCTATAGAAGGCCTCAGCAAGATCATTCCAATCACGAATATTAACACTTTCAAGTTGATAGTACCATTCCAATTGAGCTCCAGATAAACTCTTTTGGAAGAAATGAATCCACAGTTTCTTAGCAGCAGTATGTGGTTGAATCCTCCGGACATAGGATCTCAAGTACGGTTTAGGACATGAAACACCATCATACACCACAAAAACAGGAACCTTGAAGCCAATAGGTATAAGCACTCCAGAAACTAAACTCAAATCTTCAAAATCAAGTCCAGAAGATTTTTGTAGTTCCATAGCATTCATTCTATCTACCAACATCTTGTACTTCTCCTCACTAGCAGGATCATGATAATAGTTTGCCTCAGAATCAAAATCTTCCACAGTATCATGAAGACTACCTCCCTCTTTCTCAGAATTCTCAGACTCAGAATCCTCAACCTCTTCCTTTATCTTGATAGGACCTCTGAATCTTCTACCCAGGTTGATAAGGCCTCCTGATTTCCTAATCTTCTTCTTCTTCCTTGCCAGCAATGTCTTTAACTCATCTTGTCCCTTGGACAAGTTTAGGATTAGCTCTTGAAATTGTGCATTCTGAGCCTGTAGATCCTTAACAGTCTGTTCAAGAGCCATTTCTGCTGAAATAAACAGCGAGAAGATAAGATACCTGTTCGTAAGAAACCTGAGATGCAATGATATGGTATGTAAATGCGTATGCAATGTTTTCAAGGACCGCAAGATTTAAATTTGTTTAAACAACCAAAAAGTAAACTTTTATTAGTAATCAATAAACTTGTTTTCCTCTTGGGCTTACAACAAAATGAAATGAATACAAAGATGGGGTTTTAAGTCTCCCATGGACGTTTCCTATTTGTATTGAGGTATAAGTTGAGATTCCTCTCCTCGTGAAGTTGTCGTGTCAGCTATAGGATTCTTTCTTGACTAGCATTGAAATGAGTCTCAAAAGTATCCCTTTGTTCCTTCAACTGGACCCAGGACCTCTGCAACTCTTTCATGTCAGTGGGCATATCTGGATGAAGGATGATGTAAGGAGTATCTCCTTCAGCAACAGGCTCCATGGTAACTGGCATGATAGCAGGATATGACATCATAAGAGTCCGAGCACGTGATCGCACCCATCTAAGGTAAGGTTCCATAGGAATAGAGTACTTTGGTTCTAGAGTCTTACTGTCAACCTTGTTCACTTTACCCCACGCTCGTATGAACCTTTGACGGTAACCTTGCAGATCGTTGTCGTAGTCGAACACAGTACCCTGAATAAGCATGTCATGAGGACCATCACTCCGAGCATAACCAAACTGACGTAGAGCTAAAGAAGGGTTGTAAGTAATGCCCCCTCTTATGCCAAGGAGTGGCACATTAGGGAACTCCCCACATTGGTGATAGCGATTATTTAATTTTTCAGTTACTCAGCATCCTTTTGGCGCCGGGGTCGCTTTATCATCCTTTTGGTGATAGCGATTGTTTAATTTTCTGTTACTCAGCATCCTTTTGGTGTCAGGTTCGCTTTATCATCCTTTTGGTGATAGCGATTATTTAATTTTCTATTACTCAGCATCCTTTTGGTGTCGGGGTCGCTTTATCATCCTTTTGGTGATAGCGATTATTTAATTTTCTGTCACTCAACATCCTTTTGGTGTCGGGCTCGCCTTATCATCCTTTTGGTGATAAGTGATTTTATTTTCAGCCACTCGTCTTATCATCCTTTGGTGATAATTGATTTTATTTTCAGTCACTCGCCTTATCATTCTTCGGTGATAAGAGATTTATTTTCAATCACTCGCCTTATCATTCTTCGGTGATAAGTGAATTATTTTCAATCACTCGCCTTATCATCCTTCGGTGATAAATGATTTTATTTTCAGTCACTCGCATTATCATCCATCGGTGATAAGTGATTTATTCTGTCAACTTGGTTCTTCGCTGTGTCACTTGTTTTTCCAGTTTTAAATTATCAGCTTTTATCATTATTTATTTTCTTTTTGTCGGATAAATTCGGAGTCTGTTAGTATCTAATTATCTTAAACCTTGAAAGTTTGAACGCGTGCCAGTTCATCTTACTCGGTCTAAGCCAATTCGATAGGGGCAACTGTCATACTCCAAATTTGTCATACGTGTGTCATTTTATTTTACTGTCTAACCATTATTTCAAAAATTCAAAAATATGTACCATTTTATTTTTTCTGTCTGATATTATAAAAATTCAAAAATATGCCTCGTTTCCTTTTATTCGAAAAATTAAAAAATGCATTCTCTTCTTATTTCATGTTTTTATTCTTTTCTTTATTATTTAGTCATTATAAAAACATTCTACAAAAAAATCAATTTATATTTTCTTTTTCATTTTTAACAAATATATATCTTTTAACTTTTTTTAATTTTCATTTTCATTACCATTTCTATTTAAGTATTCACTAAATCTTTTTCTTTTGTTTTTCTAAAACTTTTTATTACTATCCATTATTTCTATGAAAATGTAAGACCTATTATCCAAAAATATAAAAAATTCTATCCATACTATTATTGTTGTCTTTTATCAATTATTTATTATTATTATCACTTTTTTTAGTTTCATTATTATTATTATTATTATTTTCCTTTTCATTATTATTTTTATTATTATTAATAGTATTATTATTATTATTTTGTTTTTTCTTTCCCAACCAATACACTAACCTGCACAACTCACAACAACTTTTTACAATACCTCCACTATCTGCAAACAAACCGTTACACAGCCTGGCAAACAAATCATCAACAAATCTTTCAATTCTTATCTAATTTCTACTCTAATTTTCCATAATACCCTCACTCAAATTCTGCTATAAAATTAACATCATTCTCTTCACAATGGAAGCTGGGGGAAAATATTACAAAAATCTTCAAAGAAAAACACAAAGTTTCAACCAAAATATATAAAAAAATTCTGCATTTTTTCTTCTTCCATAAACAATAACCAAAACTCATAAATCTCTGCTCAATAAATCTTCTTCATCGCACAACAACAAAAGCTGAAACAAATCTCTCAACACAGCAAAATCAAGTCCATCACCACCTTTATTTTTCTACAAATCACTCAAAATAACCTTTGCTTCTAATATTCATTGTCTCCAAACAGAACTCAATCCTACGCACCATACAAAAAAATCAAACTCCAAATCCATACACTCCACATTATACATTTTTGTAGAACCTGCAAAATCCAAATAAACTCACCCCAAAAATCATTTTCAAAACTCACTCTTTCCCTAAATCAATACAAACCGCCGTAAATGCATCAAACCATCGTTAAACTCCACCCAAACCGTAAATCCGTGTGAATCCCACAAACTCAAATCCCTAAAAAAAATAGAAACCCACAGATCCTGAAAACCCGCACAAACCGTGAATAACCATCACCAATCGCAATCACCGTTAACCACCACCGCTAATCATGACTGAACGCCGCAAAACATAACCGTCACCATCGAGCCCACCGCGAGTGCAAAACCAGATGATCGAGCGAACCACAGAGAGATACGAGAGCGATAAATTCGTGAACGGACCGCGAAAAACACCGTTCTGAAATCGGAGGTCGCCGTCGTCGCCATTGAAGGAGGGTGGGTTTCTTTCATTTTCTTACTCTGAATCACGTTTTTATTAAGAAAGGATTGGTAGGATATTTTTTTGTGAACTGATCAGGCGCGATTAACAGGAGCTCGTCGAACATTCGCTTCACAAAAATGGCGGCGTTCTCGTTGTTTACTCCTCCTCCAGATATGACCAAGGCCGCAGGTAAATTCTCCCATGGGTTGTGTGCAACAAGTCGTCCTCCCATGCTGACATCGGGGAGGTGGAAATCTTCAGACCGTGATATGCACATTGCCACTTGGAAGGGGGAGCTGTCGCCCGGGGAGTCTTCGCGATTTCTTTACGTGGATTGTTCCTCGTGTCGGAGAGTCTCACTTTGGTGTATTGTTTGAGGTGGCCCTCTTTGATCAGAATCTCGATCGCGTCTTTTAGGTGGACATAATCTTCGGTCACATGCCCGTGGCTTCTATGGAAGTGACAATACTTGGACTTGTCATTGTGGGGCTTGGGTGATGTCAGTTTGGGGAACCTTATCTTGCCTTGTTTGAACTCAGAATTGATGCATTCGGCGAGGATGCGCTCGTGGGGAGTAGTCAACAACGTATATTTATAGAATCTCCCCGCCGGTCCTATTCCTTCGCGGACCTCGCGAGGTTTGTCGTCTCTTTTCTTCTCCCCGATGCGATGAGGGTCAATGTAGTCTTCGTGTTTGGAGCTTATGGCATCGTCATGACCGCGATTTCTCTGGACACTATGAGCGACCTATTTTTCCTCGTACCTAATGTATGCTTGAGCTTTGTGGAGAAGCTCGTCGAGGGTGTGAGGAGGTTTTATCCCAACTGCTCTGCTGAGTTCGCTTTCGGGGAGGAGCCTTTTTTCAAGGAGATACTTTTTTATGTAATCGGTTATATCTACCTTGACGACCTCCTAGTTAAATCGCTCGATGTACGAGCGCAGTGTTTCGTTCTTCCCTTGTACAATGGCTTCAAGGGTTGCTTCAGCCTTTGGGTGGCGTCGGGAGGTTGTGAAATGCCTCATGAACGTCGACCTCATGCTCCTCCAGGAAGTGATAAATTTGGGGGCCATACTTTTGTACCACGCCATGGCTCATTTCCTGAGGGTTGTCGAGAATAACCTGCATTCTACATTCCCGTTAATGTCTTTGTGGTAGTCGGGCATATCATTGATGTTGTCGACGTGGTCGTCGGGATCAGTCGTCCCATCGTAATTCGCCAAGTTCGGGGGTTTCTCCATGCCTGACGGGAGAAGTGCCTCCATGATAGCCCGGGAAAGGGGGCAGTGGGGGTCATCTTCATCACTCCTCAGCAGGGAGTAATCCTCGTTCCTAGGACTCTGATCATGTCGAGGGGAAGTCCTTGACTGGTTGTTCACTCGCTCGGGGCGCCCACTTCTTGGTCGCCTCTGGCTCGCGTTTCTCGGGTTGAGATACACGTCCCTATCGGGGATGGCCAGTCTAACGCTCGGTTTCCAGTGCTATTATCATCTCCTACTGTTGAGAGAGCATGAGATTGGTCTGGTTGAGCGCGTGCGACATGGCTATCATGGTGGGGTTCCCTTCAACCAACACCGGGATGGGTTGAAAGGGAGCTGCTGGCTGAGGTTGAGGAACACCATTGTCCAGGGTAGAAGGTTGTCCGTCACACACATCAAATTCGTGGGTGACGATCAGGTTGACCTCTGTGGTATAGGCGACAAGGCCAAAGGTGTGGTTGTCACCGTGTTCGTCTGCCATGATGGAAGGGTGAAAGTAAATTGAAGCTTTGATCATTTGTTGTGGAAGATGGGGAGAGCTTGTTCCCACAAACGGTGCCACTGATCTTACATGATCAGAAGGGCCTTCCAGGTGCTGAGCGACGAACGTGACGATTGATTGAGAGAAGGCGGTGGGTGTACCTGCAAGGCACTCTGATGCTTAAGCGAGTATGGGTACATAAGTATACTAGAATAATAGGTTCAGAATACCCGATCCTCTAATGAAAAAATGTATTTATAGTGTGCTCTCAACGCTGGGTCAAAGTTCTTTCTTGGGCTGGATCAACTAGGCCTATGGAAGAACTGCCAAGGAACGCGTAGGAGCTTGTAAGACCTAACACATGGTTTTGTCCTTGGTCCAACTGCCCCTATATTCTAGGAGATAATAGTGGACAATTGAGTGACGTGACATACATGAGTGAGACGTAGTCTCCCTACTATCCGCTAGTGGGTTGTGGGTGTGCTCGACGGTTTGAGCCTTCTGCTCGTCGGGCTGGGCCTCCGCCCGACTGATTGAGCTTCTGCCCGACACTATCTTAGAGGCCCAATCCGGAACACTTAATATTTATAAATACAAATAGTACTAAATTTATATTTATATTTTTTAGTTGATTTTTATTTATATTTTTGAAAATATTATACCAAAAATAAAATTCAATAAAGAATAATTAAACTTATTTTATTAAAAATATTTTAGTAATAATTTTTAATAAAAACTTAAGCTACAATATCATCAAAAAAAATATAATTTAGGTTATTATTTTTTTATATACAAAAATATTTAGCATAAAAATTAATTTTATTAAAATATAATTAATTTTATAATAAAATAATTATTTATTTTAAAAAATGTTTTAAATACTTTTTTTTAATTAAAATTTAAGCTACAATGTGATTATAAAAAAAATTAAATTTATTCTATATAACGTAATATGTTAGAGAGGTGATATTTTCCTCAAACAAAAATATATAACTCATTTATGAGGGAATATGAAAGATTTTTTGTGACGGAAAATTTACCTCATAAATTTCTTTACTAATTATTTTTCATTTATGATTCATCATGTATATCGTTTTCCCTCACTAAATTCATCGTAATTAGTGAGGGATTTATTCCCCTCATAAATTTTCGTCCCTAATTTTCATTATTTTAGTAGTGCTTGTTCCAGGAAGACATCTTTTTGATGGAGTTTTAGTAGTCAATGACGTACATGATGGGTAGGATGGGCTTTAGAGATACGTGAATGTCCTGGATGGAAGCAATTATATTTACTAGTAAAATGTCCGTCTTGGTGAATAGTAGCTCGACAACAAAATTTTCGGTGGAGAGGGGTTTGAGGCAAGGCGATCTGTTGTCCCCATTTTTATTTATTTTGGCGGCGAAGGGAATGACGAGTTTGATAAGGAATTCGGTGGGTCTTGGGGAATACTCTGGTTTCAATATTAATGGAAATTTCCCTATAGATGTTCTTCAAATTGCAGATGATACTCTTTTGTTTGGAGAGGGTGGACGGAGACATTTGTGGGCCATTAAATTGGTTTTTAGAGCTTTTGAATTGGTATCGGGTCTCAGTATTAATTTTCACAAAAACAAGCTCATTGGTATTAATGTTAACAATAGTTTTTTTGGAAGCGACAACAGTCTTTTTATCTTGTAGAAGAGTGTCTTATGAGTTTAATTTTATTGGTATCCCTATTGGATTTAATCCTAGAAGAGTTGTTACTTGGTCTAGGTTTTTTCACAAGTTTAAAAAGAGGATTGCTTCTTGGCAAGGGAAGTTTTAAAGTTTCAGAGGTAGGATTACTCTTATCAAATCAGTGTTAAATAGTCTTCCCATATTCCATCTCTCTTTCTAGTTAGCTCTGGTGCATATTTGCAAAGAGATTATGAGGATCCAAAGTAGGTTTTTGTGGGGAAGTTCGGTAGTTAAGAAGAAAACTCATTGAATCAAATGGGATGCACTTTGTAATTCGACCAACAAAGGTGATTTGGGCTTTAAGGGAATTGATGTGTTTAATGAAGCTCTTTTACAAAAGTGGATATGGAGAATTCTAGTAGGATCGAAGGATTTATGGTATAAAGTGTTGAAGGCTAGATACGACGATGTTTTCCTCTTGATGTCGGATGTTGGAAATTTCAAAAAATACAGGAAGTTTACTTCTTCGTGGTTTGCGAATATTGTTCATCTAATAAATCCTTTGTGGAGAACATTTTTATAGACAATTGCATTTTTAAGGTGGGTAATGGGTTTTCAACTCATTTTGGTCGGCTAATTGGACAGTGGAAGGTATGTTATCGCGTATGTTTCCGACTGTTTTCTCCGCTTCCAAATTGCAACAGGTATCAGTGGCGTCGATAGGTGGTTGGGTAGATGATTGTTGGAAGTGGGGTGATTTGGGAGTTAACAGAGCGTTTTCGGTCAGAAGGCGGGAGGGAGTGAAGGATAACCTGCTTTTTTCTATTGTTGTCACCGTTTTAGCAGGTAGCCATGTCGGATCTGTTTTCAGGCTTTCTGCTGATGGGTTTGTGGCTCGGATCTGAGATCTGATGTCGACACAGCCTTAGTCTGACCTGTGTTTTCTTCGTTGATATATCAAGCAGGGTGTCTATTGCTGTTTTAGGTGGTACTGGTTCAGTTTCTGAACTGATGCCATGCCAGGTTCGTCGCAATTCCGTTGTTTTTGTTTTGTTTGAATTATTGAACAATTTTGTTTTAAATTACAACATGCTTGATTCTATTATCTAAATAGATGAGCTAAGCAAATGTTATTCCGTTAGTTCCTATTATCATTTAACTCTCTTGAATCACATCCTTTTTGACCCTCCTCTTTGGGAAGACAAGGCTTTTGGTCTTGTTTGGAAGGTGTTAACCCCTCACAAAATTCGTGCCTTTGGCTGAAGATGTTTTCTCAATAGGTTACCTACGAAGGAATTATTACTCGAAAGACACATCATTCCGTTATCAGGTAATAGTTCGTGCTCTTAATGTGACGCGAAGTCAGAGTCTTTAAGACACTTGTTATTTAATTGTGTTGTGGCAAAACTGATTTGGAGGGATGTTTCATAGTGGTTGGGGTTTTTAGAGCAGGGAGTTATAGAAGCAAAGAAGAGTTATATGACTTGGTTTAATTTTTGTAAATCGAATAAGTTTAGAAAAGGTAGAGAATGAAACATTTAGCTTGCAATTTGCTGGAATCTATGGAAGACCAGAAATGATATTATTTTTAATTTTGCAAGGTGGAATATTCTTGATATTGTGTGGAAGATTAAACTCACGATTTAAAAATGGACCTTTATATGAGACATTGCTTACCCCAATTGTAACTTTTACGACTTTGACAAAGACCTTTTGTTATTTTTGTCGTAGATGTAATTGGTTGGTAATTTCTCTTTTTGTTTAGAGTTAAGGTTTGTTTTCATTTTTTTTGTAATCAGGTGATATATCATTTGTACTCAGATTAATATATCACTTGCTTATAAAAAAATACCTATGACTCTCTGTCAGTGCATTCCAATTAAAATAAAAATCAAAGTTGTCCCAACATCCAACGACTATGACTCACTGTGAGTACATTCCAATTAAATTCATTATTAATTACCACGTCATGTCATGAAAATCAAAAACATTATTTAAATGATACACCAATCACCAACTGCCACATCATGTCATGAAAATGTTATGAACAAGTTTTTCACCACATCTAGCATTTTCCTATTTGTAACGATCATATTATTGTTGCGTATGAATACGAAGGTAGTAAGAAATCCAAAATTCCTTGCCCAAATACCTAAAAAAGCATATCATGCCATACCATGGACATACCAACCAGCTCTAATGTGGGACACAAAAAGGTTGTCCAAAAGCCAGAAAAGCAAACTCCTAAATTACTAAAACACCTCTATAACATATCTCAAAAATCACAACAATAAACCACATATCCATTTTAAAACAAAAATAAAATATCATAAAAATAAATATCCAAAATTAGCAACTTCTTTCCCTACAAAAGAAACTAAACTTACTTTAACATTTCAAATTTCAAACATCAAACATGAAATTCAAAGACCGTTACCACCGTTCTGCAACAAAACCAAAATCCTATTTTTTTTTTTAAAAACATAGTACATTCATTTAAATTTTCAAATAAAATATACAAAATCATGAATAATTCACACAGGGACAAAACAGTCCAGCGAGACAACTAACGTTGAAATCTCAATGAACGAGGATCTGACTATACGACTGTTGTTCTTTATGGTTTTTTCTTGTCACTTTTTTCTCTCTTTCAAACTTAAACTTTCCCTTTCCACAACTCTCTCTCTCTCTCTCTCTCTCTCTCTCTCCCCCCGAGAGAGAACTAACCAGAAGAACTCAAAAACCCTAAACCCTTCAACTTCATCATCATCCCAAAGAATGCAGAAAGCCATTCTATTCCTCTCTCTACTCTTTCACTTTTTCTCAACCATAACCTCAAAATCAACAATCGAACCATGCACAAACTCCGACACATGCAACGCTTTACTCGGTTACACACTCTACACAGACCTCAAAGTCTCCGAAGTTTCATCTCTCTTCCAAATCGACCCCATCTCTCTCCTAACCGCCAATGCCATTGACATCTCTTACCCCGACGTAGAACACCACATCCTCCCTTCAAAACTCTACCTCAAAATCCCAATCTCGTGTTCATGTGTTGACGGGATTCGTAAATCTGTTTCAACGAACTACAAAATTCGTCCTTCTGATACTCTTTCCACCATTGCTGACTCTGTTTACGGTGGTTTGGTTTCTTCTGACCAGCTTAAAGAGGCTAATTCTATTTCTGATCCTTCTGTTCTTGATGTGGGACAGAGCCTTGTTGTTCCTCTTCCTTGTACTTGTTTCAATGGTTCTGATAATGCTTTGCCTGCTATTTATCTGTCTTATGTTGTTCAGCCACTTGATAGTTTGAGTTATATTGCTGCTAGATATTTTACTACTCTTACTGATTTGATGAATGTTAATGCTATGGGGAGCACTTCTATCTCTGATGGTGATATTCTCGCTATTCCTATTCCCGGTAATTTCGTCTTCGCGTTGTGCTAGTTTTGTGTTTTTGTTGTTCTTTGTAATTTCTATAATTTAACTTAGAGTTTGTTTGTATTTACTTATTTGGCTTAAACACTTGTGAAACTGTTGGTGAGAGCAGCTTAAGGAAACATCTTGTCAAGTGTATATGAGCTGCTTTCGACTTATTTTCATAAGTTTTTAGGATAGTTATGAAAACAGCTTATAGTTTATAGGAAAACAACTTCTAGACGAGCACTTATGCTATTCATGCTCAATTAGGTTGCTTATTCAAACATGGCCTTATTTAGTATATGTTTAAATGTAATGCTCTTTAGTTGCTGACAATTGTTCTTCATCTGCAGCATGTGCTTCAAATTTTCCGAAATATGCTTCTGATTTCGGCTTGCTTGTCCCTAATGGAAGTTATGCCATTACAGCTGGTCACTGTGTGCAATGTAGCTGTGGACCGCGCAACTTAAAGTACACACTAAGCATCTTTTCTTTTTCTGTTTGCAATCCATACCTTACTCTCCTTATACATAAATCTAGATACTTTTGTAGGGTCATTTGGTTTGAGGCAAAAGTTTGAAAATGTAGGCGAAGAGTTCAGCGATAAGTTTTCAATTTAGTCTTTTAATGATAAACTGTTCTATGAGATTCTTGCTTGAGTTTTTTACCCTGTGTCAAACCGGCCCGTGTTGAGATTGAGATTGAGAAGACTCGGTGGCTTACTTGTGTATATGTGTTTCTTACTTTCTCTGCAGTTTGTACTGTATGCCGGCTTCTCTAGCTGTTTCTTGCTCCAGCATGCAATGTAAAAGCAGCAATCTTATGCTTGGCAATGTTACCGTGCAACAGACTAGCGGTGGTTGTAATGTGACTTCTTGCAGTTATGATGGTCTTGTTAATGGCACCATTGGGACAACGTATGTTTCTTCTCTGCATTCACGCCTTTCTCTTTGCGACATTTCAATAATGTATTTTACTGCACCCGTCTTTGAGTTTATGCGTGTTTAATATTTCTTTCCTCCCTGCAGGTTGACCCCGTCTCTTCAGCCTCGATGCCCAGGTCAGTATGCTGCAGCCATATATAACATATGTATTTTCTGAGACGCCAAGTGCTAAATATATTTTAAATGATGCTGCAGGGACACAGGAATTTCCTCCTCTTATTGCCCCACCTACAACTGTTGCGAGAGAATCAGTATTTGCACCGGCACCGTCACCATCATCGCTGTTCGATGGAATTGATGGGAGATCACCCAAATCCTCTGTGGTGCCTTCAACAGGATTTACTTCGGCTAGTGGCCCTGTTAGTGGAATTTCTTCTGGTGCTTCTGCCGCATGCTCTTTGGTGAAACCATTACCCACTTTGACGGTTCCACTCGTGGTATTACTTGTCAAGCTGATGATCCCCTTAGCATTGTAATCGTGTCAATTTTGTGGTGGGTTTAGTTATGTCTTTGCCACAAGTGCTCCTATCTATTGTAGTTGCTAGTATTCATTTGTACTATTTAACTGGTTGTGAATCTGGAAAACTACGGAATTACGGGTTTAATCTTATGTTTAGCCTTTTGTTACTTGCTGCTTTGCTGAACTATTCTCTTCCTCCAGGATCAGTAGTTCTAGGTGCCATTGTGTACATATGTTTCTCAGTTGTGTTCTAGTACTATTTCTTCCTTTTAATTTTCATTCTAATTCTTGTTTTGGCAGTTAATTGATTTTCTTGGTTATTGTCAAGTCTTAAATAGAGACCATATAACTGATGCTTGAAATATGGCAAATAGCATACAAAGAAAAGCACCGACAATTGCGAGGGTATTTGGTTTAACACAGTTGGTCAACAAAATTGTAGACTAATGATATTTTAGTCTCTAGGAATTTTGTGAGTAGTAGACAAATGTGTTCTCCAATTTCCATCGTGTTGGATTCAGAATGTGGATATTTTCTCGGTCGGAATTTATACCTTAGTTTACTATATATTGATAGAGGAAGATTTTACCCCGCACCCCCCACCTATACCCGTACCCCCACATTTTTTAAAAAATGCCCATTTTAACCTTAGATTATTTTATTATATTATTATTATTATTTTTTTTTTTTATCATTTGTGTCAGACCGTACGGTTAAAGTAAAAATTTGTCCAAAAATATACGTTCCGGAAGACTTTGGTAATGAGTTCCGGTACGTAAATTAACATACCGGAAGACTTCATCAAAGTCTTCCGGTACACACAAAACCATTCCGGAAGACTTCATCAAAGTCTTTCGGTAGGCAATTTTTAAAACAACATTCCGGAAGACTTTGATGAAGTCTTTCGGTAGTCATTTAAACCATTCCGGAAGACTTTCATAAAGTCTTCCGGTACCGGAAGACTTTCACAAACTCTTCCGGTACAAAATTTTACATTCCGGAAGACTTACTTGTAGTCTTCCGGTAAACACGTGCGAAAATCAAATTTTTTTTTCTCTCTGTAACTTTTGGACGAACGGTAAAAATGGAAAGTGAATTTGAATTAGTAACTATTTATATGAGGGCATTTTGGTCAAAAGAAAATTGCTGGGGGGTACAGGTATAATTGGGGGGGTGCGGGGTAAACTCTTCTTGATAGAGGTGTTTGTAGATTGGTTTGGTTCGATTTCGAGAGAGATGTCCATATTGATAAAAAAAAATATATGGATTGATTTGTATTGGATTTATTAGAATTACAACCAAAATTTGGAGAATTTCGAATCAATCTTGACAATCGAGAATCAATTCTTCCAATTGATCATGCATCTTGTTTTCCACTCTTCACTCGAGTGAATCAACCACACTTGGCTGCAAGAAGATTCTGATGCGCAACGATTATTAAAGAAGAAAAGAAAAGATGAATTGGGGAAGAAAAAATAAATTAGGGTGTTAGAGAAAAGGGGAAGAAAGAGAATATTTCTGTAAAGTTTTTCTCTACCTTCAAATTGTAATTTATTCAATCTTTTTTTATGTGCAACTGCATTATTACAATGATAGGGTATCTATCTATTTATAGGTTGAGATTGCTTGCACATCAAGCAATCTCTAACTAACTTAATTCAACTAAAACACAAAATAAATTCAGTATAAATTTTTGTCTGAGATACATTTCTTCGCCATTTTGACAGCTATACAATTTCTACACACAGAGCATTTTGACAACATACGTTATCGAAATGTTGTTTTGACACAAAATTATATTTTCAACACACCACCTCATTTATCGTGTCTAAGCTATCTACTACATTCATCATTGTTCTTATTCTTTTGAAGACTTCGACCGACATACCTTTCGTCATGATGTCTGCAATATGATTCTCAGTTATACAATGTTTAAAGTTCAGTTTCTCATTTGCTACTTGCTCTCAAAGATAATATAACCTCATTTCGATGTGTTTGCTTCTTCCACGTGCTATCAAATTTTCCGCAAGATTGATAAAGGACATGTAGTCGATCTTCATGGTAATTTCTTCATGATTCTTCTCTATAATTTCTTCGACTAAATTTACCATCCACGCTGCTTGACATGCACAAAGGGAAGCAACTATGTACTTTGCTTCACACAACGACACTCTCCCTTAAACGAGATTGATTGTAACCCCAATCTCTCTTGAAAGAAGGGAAAGAATATGCTTTTACTCCTTCATAAACAAAGAGATCGAGACTTGTAACACTATCTTGATTGAGATCGATTGTGACCTAATGGAAGACCCGACTCATATTCATCACTAAATAAAAGGACCGAATCTTGAGAAAAGACAATAAAGCAAATAAGCATGATTGAAATGAACACTCATCTTTATTAACATAAAAATCTTACAAACAAGATCCAAAAGTTCACTATGGCAAAATACATTACAAAATAATAAAAAAAGACCTGAAACATTAAAAGATAAGAAGGAAATCAAGCCATTTAAAGGCATCCAATTTTCACTCCGTTAAGGGAACGCAAAGTAAAGGTTATTTAAATTACATGTCATCACTGAGATATAAGTGTCATGTTCCACCACGACATATCCAAATAGGGTAAACATACATGACATTTCTTTGACCTAACAATGATAGATCTATCCAGGCATCATCGCCATATATAATTGATGGAACAACAACCAAAATAAAGCGCGAAGACCCCAAGTCTAACATAAATGTCAGGGAAATAAATTTTTCAGTTCTAAAATATCCAAAATTTACAGCCAAAGAAACAAACACCCCGTTTCTCAATGGTAATAAGCCATCCAAAATGCTTAGTTTTTGTTCAAGCATATTCATTCCAAACACTTTAGCACAAACGTGTTCATCATTGATCGACAAATTTCCTCGAGTTTACCATAAATGAATGGTGGGAACAATACAAATTATTAATAAAGAACGTCAAATTTTTCACCAAATAATGACACATATAGTATAATGTGATTAAAAGCCAAAAAAAAGATAAGAGAATGAATGTGAAACAGAGTAACAAAATATTGTATTTATAGGCACACAAAAATTGAAAACACGTCAAAAATAACGAATTCACCCAACATACTAGGTAATGACCAATTGTCAGAACACTAACCACATTAGTTCAAGTAAGACCAACAAGGTGGGTAAACACAAGAAAATCAAGTGAAGACATGAATAAAGCCAATAAGCATTAAAAGACACATGCAAAGTTTAAAATTATAACACAATAGAAAGTAAAAGCTAGCCTTGCCACTGAAGCATCACTATTTGAATCTAAATAACTATTAAACCCGTGTGATAAAACATAACACATCAAAAACACATCAACCTTACTTAAGCAATCAACCTTTACAGAGTTTGTGCTTAGGGATGGTGGTTCGAAATAATGCTTTTACACACTTCACCATTACATGCCCGATGCTTGGGGGTGTAGACAAATAGAAGGATAAAAAGACATAAGCTCATCTACACAAGAACATGTGCCTCATCCTTAATACCAAATACCCATCCCAACACACTAATACATCATTAACCCAAAAACTACCACTTTTGCATAAAGAGAAGAAAACAATCACCACTAACAATTAGGTCCTTGACCCACCCCTGAGTTCCTCTGATACAATAATCGGGACATCCAAATGCGGCCTCCATAATAAGAAAGGAAAAGGAGTCGCCCCACATCCAAATTCCTAGTAGCTATTCACAATTATATGTCACAATACTGACTCTAATCAAACATAAGTAAGGTTTTACTCTCTCAACAATTGTAAATAAATACATGAGTCTTAATTATCTGAAGTGATACAATAAAAATTCTTGTCAAATCATTTAACTAATAAAGATTATCACCAAATTTCTAAATAAATAACTTTGCCATATCATTATACCTTAATCCTTACCACAAGAAGATATATCAATAATTTTTTCCCTGTAATTCAGTGTGTTTTTTATTTTTGTCACATTCTTTTAGTTTTAGTCTCTAAAGTTGAAATAAAATAATTCAAAGAAAAAAAAATAGAAAACCTGTGGATTTTCTGCAAAATTTAATTTTGAAAAATAAAATAAAATATAATATAATATTTAAAACTTTAACTATTCGTTATCCAAAAAAAATTCATGGACGATCAATTTAATTTTGTTTTTTCATTTATAAATTTATACTAATATGAAACATGCATATTATTTACATCTCCTCCTTCAAAAGTATATAAGAATCTGTGATTAGAATTTAGAAATATTGAGAACTCGTGTCTTTTTTTTTTGGGCAAGTGAGAACTCGGGTCTTTATTAGTGTTACTTTGCTTATTACTCATTGTTCTGCGCTGTGCCGTGGTGCCATTGTTAAAGTGAAAGCCGACGCAATGCCTTCTGCTCCCTCAAAACACTACACAGGTTCCCATTCCTAACCCCCAATCCCCCATTCCAACACTAATCACTAACCCATCTCCCTTCCATTGCAGATGACGTCAGCCTCCTCGTCGTCACACTCGACACCAACCCTTTCTTCTGGTCCGATTTCCCCTCCCACTTCTCCGACTTCCTCTCTCAAGTAAGTTACACCAACAACTAACTCTTCTTCTCATTCCCAAACACTCTCATTTTCCCTATTTCTTTTTCAGGTTCTCGCTTTTCTCAATTCAATACTCCTCCTCGGCCAACTCAACCAAGTCGTAGTTATCGCCACCGGTTGTAATTCATGTTCCTACGTTTACGATTCTTCTTCTAATAAGAACCATGCTTCCACTAACGGCACAATGCCTGCAATTTATTCCAATCTTCTTCACAATCTCGACGAATTCATCGCTAACGATAAGCTATTAACCAAGGCTCATGAACCTGGAACCGTTCCGCCTTCACTCTTATCCGGATCATTGTCCAAGGCTCTATGCTGTATCCTTTTTCTCATGTAATTGCCTTTTTTAATGGCTAGGGTTTTCAATTTCTATATTATTGCGAGGGAATTGAATGATACCTGATTTTGAATTTGAATTTGAATCTCGAATGTGTTATGGTGATTGAGATTTTTGTTTGACCTGATTTGGTTATCAGATATACAGAGAGCTTTTCGTTCTGGACCAATGCATCCTCAGCCTCGGGTTTGTTTATGCTCTTGGCTAATCATGTATTTGTTATTATATGGAATTTTATTTTATTGAATGTGATAAGTTCTAGTTAGAGATGTTAGTCAACTATAATTGGATTTTGTATTTTCTTGTGTTATGCGAGTCCTAGTGGGTTGATAGTAGTGATATTAGAGGTGAATGGCTATTGCGAAAAGGATGTTCATTGTTCAGGTGCAGTGTGTTGAATGAAAGTTGATATTGTGGTGTTTTGGCTTTTTTCGAACATGTTTCTTATAGGCAATGGTTTTTTGAACTCGTTGATTATTTGATGCTATGTGTTGTGTTCAGCCTCACATATATGGGTCGTTTACTTTCACTTGTTTGTGACAATAGACGCGAATAAAGATTTAGAGTTCTTAACAACTGTTTTGTGGTCAAAGTTGATTAGCATAGCTCTATGTTACAAATGGTTATTACTTATTGACATCTAGTAGAATCTGAATTACGAGATTTTTAAACAATTTCCTGGAAGTTGACTTATATGATTGGCCATCTTTGTTTTTTTGATTGATATGTATGCAGTTTTTTTTTTTTTCTTTTATAGAAATCAACATTCTGTTTGTATTTTTAGCTATTCTTCCCTTTTTTTCTTACACTTTTATTTTTCATTTCCTTTGTCTACCATTTCATTTCTAATTTACAGATTTTGGATAGTTACTTTGTTTGCTTGTATACTTATTTGTGTACAGATTCTATGTCTGCAAGGATCTCCCGATGGGCCTGAACAGTACCTACCTCATGATCTGTACATTTTACACTTTTAATTTTTGTATTGCTGTTTCACTTCAAATCACACTTTCCATCTTTTTCAGATACGTGGCAATCATGAATGCAATATTCTCTGCTCAGCGTTCTTCAGTATGTACTGAATCTTCACTTTTTCTTTCTTTGTTCCTTTATGATTGGCCTTTACCCCGGCCTTTTACTTCCGTGCATACTGTTAGGTAGCAAGAGTAAAACATTACAAGTCTATATATAATAACACATAAGGATGTCCTTTGTTTTTATGTTGGCCAGTTCTTTTGTGTAATATTCTTGCAATGCAGGTTCCTGTAGATTCTTGTTATATTGGTTCAAGCAATTCTGCATTCCTTCAGCAGGTAGTTAAATTAAGCACACCCACACATTTTATGAGTTGGTATTGTAGATCATGATTTATTGACTATTGTCATTTCTCTCTATTTTATGTGTTTGAATGGCAGGCTTCATACATAACCGGTGGCATATATTATAAGCCTCCCCAATTGGATGGGCTTTTTCAATATCTTTCAGTAAGTTTGTGTTTTATTTGGCTCATTTGTCTGTTCTGAGGCTATGGTGCGATCTGCAATATAGTTTATTTTTTTGCTCATATTTCAATTAATTAGCTGCCTATGTGTAGTTGGAGGAAGAAAAGTGGACTATAAATTGAGAGGGATTGAAGTGTATTGCTATGCTGAAATCCTATACTAGACTTGAATAATTTGTCATCTCATTATTAGCGACCTGATATTTAACTAAATACTACATATTACTAAATTACTGTGGTTGTCAGTTAATATTAACATTCATCGAATTCTCTCTTTTTATCTGAACACCATATTTATATAGCCGTGTTAGCCTTCATTTTCTTCGACCAGAGTATAAGATAAGCCATTTTTTTAATCCTATACTACTGAAAGCTTATAATTCATTGTGGTATATAAACTGCAATGGCAGTGCAATACTAAATATATAATGTTGATACTTGTTATCTCTTCACAAACCCATGTCTTAGTTAATATCCATAATTAGAGTATATGAGATAATGACAGGGCCACCTCACACTTAGCTTTAAGGTGGTGAAATTTTTTTATCAAGCTTTCAGTAGTTCATAATTAATTTACAATGCTGTCATTATGAAAAGGTTATCAACCTGAATGCTTTTAGAATACACAAGAAAATGAATGCAATGTTTTTTTAGTGTTAAGACGCGTCTTCCTTCCTTATATGTTGTTTGACATAGAATTAGTTTAAAGTTGATAATGAACTTAGCAGCTATTCAACAAATATGTCATCAGTTTTTTTGTCAAGTCTCTATTGAATAGTATACTATAAGAGGGACAATTTGTTTAGTTAATAGTGGCCAATAGTGGCGCTATAGCGAGATAGCGGAGTGGAGACCGGTCGCTATGAGAAGAGCCTTATTGGCACAGAACAGAGTAGCAGCCACAATAGGGCAAATAGCTGGGAGCCGGGGAGCGGAGCAGTTCCTGGCCCGGAGCAGTTTCAGGCCCACTATCTTTTTCCCCTTTGAAAATCTGAAATTACCCCTTAAATTTAAAACGATAGTGTAAATTTGTGTTTTCCCATCAAATTTGAGTTCCGATTCCACCTTAACCTTCCTTCATCCATCATTTATGCACTCTGTTTCTTTCTTCGGCAGTTCCAGCACACAAACCACGTGTAACATTTCCCTCCTCTATGCAATTCGTTCTAAAGCCGCAACAGCTGTCGTCGTTCCTCCTGCTCTTCGTTCTGCAGCCGCTGTCACCGTCATTCCTCCCTCTGCTCTTCGGTCTGCATCCATCATTTCTTTTTCTTATGGTTGTTTTTTCATCTTCTTAGTTTCTTTCTTTTGTTCACTTTTTCTTCAGGTTGGTTCTAACTTTTTGTTCTGTGTTTCCTCTCTGTTTCTTGCTTTGTATCCATCGTTACTCTGTTTTTCTTTTTTCCTTCCTCTGTTTTTCTTTTTCTTCTATTCACATTGTTCCTCTTTTTCTTCTTTGCAGGCTTGTGATTTGATTTATGAATCTTTTATGAGTTTTGAATTATTTGTTTAATTTTACATGAAATATGTGTTTATAGTTATTCATGTAATTTGTCTAAAATATGATCAAATAGTGGTCATCCTGCTATATGCTATCCCACTTTTGGGGTCAGCCGCTATCCGGGATTGACTACCATTTTTCCATGTCTGGTGTGTGGGGTTTGAGCTTGTTCTTTCATGGATGCACTCCAAGATAAGTTAGTATGTTATATGGTACAAATTGCCTGCTGGAATCCTTTTTGGCTCAACATAAAATGTAAGAAAAGGCACTCAAAACCATTTGATTTTTTTTTGTATGTACCATGTAGAAGAGAAAGAAACTATTAATTTGCTATTCTGGTCATATCAAACAACAATGCAACCGAGTAATTTAGCATATGTGCAAAAGTAAAACAATATGAAAAACTTAAATGCCTGGCCTCTGACAGATTCATATCAAATTTAATGGATAAACAAATGTCGGAGTTTTTTTTGTTTATCAAGATCCGGTTATTTTTATTGCATTTGCAATTTTACTTTTTGTTTTACTTCTGACACTAATGTGACCTTGTTTATGTAGGCAGTGTTTGCAACTGATTTGCATTCTCGTGCATTTTTAAGGCTTCCTAAATCTCAGGGTGTGGATTTTCGTGCCTCGTAAGTTATTCCTCTGCTGTTAAACATTTCTTGTTTGAGTTTTCTCATTTTTATTTTCCCTCTATTTCTCCATTCCTCGTGTAAAGCTGGAAACATTGTTGACTACAGCTTAGCTATCATCAAACTTGTTTATCTTTTTATTCAATTGATATTTTCTTATTCCCTTTAAAAATTTTGTTGGTTTGAAAATACACATTTTTTATGGTTCTGTTCTCTCTCTACATTGCTTCTACATGGTGAAGATATCAAATTGTGTATTTTTGAGACAGAGACATTTGTCTTAGGAAGTCTCTTTATGTAACCCGTGGTTGAACAATATGAAATATATTTATCATCACCTACTATAAAAAGACTTTTGAAGCCTTAATTCTCTAAATATAGAAACCTGATTACCCGAGGGCACCAACCTCTTTTTGTATGGTGAATTTTCTTCTATTTGCAATAGAAACTACAAGACCCTCACTTGAATAATTGTATGAAATGTTCAGGTGTTTCTGCCATAAGAAAACAATCGACACAGGCTATGTATGTTCTGTATGCTTATCCATATTCTGTGAGCATCACAACAAGTGTTCAACGTGTAGGTAAGTGTTTGTTTTTCTAAAATTATATAATTCCATTTGTAATGTCTGTTTCCATAAGCTTCGCCATTTATGATGCATCAAATGAATTTAAATGTTCATTATTTGTAAATTGTTGTAATCAGTTCAACTTTTACAAAAATCTCCATCTTTCAATTGTATTCAATTAATTTATCATAAGACTTCTATTTTATACAAATAGCAAATTTCCTCTATGTAGCAGAATTTTATAGCTGTGCGTGAAAGAGTGTATCTAGTAGTGCCTACTAATTACTACGAAGTTTTCAGTCATATTTTGGACAACTTTGTATTCCTTTCACATTTTGCAACTGTAGAATGTTAACTAAAATAGAGAAACACTAATGGGAATGTACATGGATGGAATCATGAGTGATCAAACTATGATTGGCTTCGGCCGTTTAGGATTGTAACAATCATTGAGATCTCAAACATTGAATGGCCGATGACAATTATTGAGATCTCAGACATTGAATGGAAGTGGTTACTTGATACAGAACTGTATCTCAGTAAATATCTCTTACCATGTTAGCATTTACCATTGTTGGTTATTTTGTCTCTGTACGTTTTGCAGCTCTGTTTTTGGCCAGACTCAATCTGCTGCCGCCTCAACAGACAATCGGAAAAGGAAGGCTGAATAATGTTTCTGGGATCGTAACACTTATTTCGTCATGTCCATCAAGGGAGCTTATCTGTCGAGGCTTTCTTGATCTCTTCCTTATATGTAGCATATTGAAATTTTGGCATCAAATTGCATCTGGCTCTTTCTGGTGGGAACTCAAGTTAGTTATGGAGATCATCATCCATCGGGATAACATTAGCAACACTCTCTTCGTATGGGAGCTGCATCCTAAAGGCTGTGATTTGCATGTTCAAATGGTATAACGAGCTCTTTCCCTTTGATGGCATCTATTCATTTATATGGATTTTTGTTGTGTAAGAGGAAGTATAAAAAAACGATGACTCATAAACAAATGCCTCCAACCCGACCTGATTTATATTCTTTATTGTAATGAATTATCTTCTAATGCATACCAAACATGACCAATGAAATTAGAGCTCATATATCAAAGTTTTCAATAATTTTTCACGAATATGGCTGTTCGATTAAATCTACTTTTAACCGGGAAAGCATTTGAATTTTTTTCCTTATTAATTAATTGGCATAATTAGTCCTTAGGTCTCTTAATTTTAAGCGAAGTTTCGTTTTGGTCCCCAAACTAAAAAATGTTATATAATGATCTCTTAACTTCATTTTCGTTAAACTATTTGATTTCTATCGTTAGTTTGTGTAAAAAAATGTTAATTGTTGTTTAGTTGGCATGTCAGGTAAGCTGTGTTTTTACCAGTGTTCTTAAAAAAAAAAAAAAAAATCTTAATCCCTATCAAAAATAAAATCAAAGTCACTCATAAAAAAACTTTTCCAAACAATAATGGAAAATAAATCATGGATTTAATGGAGTAAATATTAGAGAAAATTTGGATCTGAGTCATCAATAACACAGTGCACATCAAAATTTGGAAAATTAAACTTTGTACCCATACATTTATCCCCCTATCCCTACGTAATTTCAAATATTCCAATTTTGTCATTTCAATATTTATTTGATTATTTTTAACTTTTACCGCGAAGTCAAATTAAAAAAATATTATTTTGTTACATTGGACGAGACGAACCGGAAGTAACATGAGTATGTTTTCCGGTTTAATAATTTTAAAACCGGAAGTAGCCATCAAACGCTATCCGGTTTAGGAAAATCCTTCACTGGAAGTAACACGCTTGTGTTATCCGGTTGAGGAGATTCTTAACCGGAAGTAGGTCGTGTGTGTTATCTGGTTCGTATAAATATATATTCTTTAATTTTTTAATTTTAATGTCTACAATTTTTTTAGGAGACAAGAATCTGTCTAATGATATGTGCGAAAGATGTCACAAAAGTATATACAACAAAGATCTTCTCTACTACACAAAAGTTTCCTACAAGAGAAGAGGCGACTCGATGGATCATGGAGATTGGACTTAGAAATAGGGTTACTATTATAATCACTCGTTCAGACACAAAGACTGGCAAGAGAGGAAGAAGTGACAAAGTGATATTTGACTGCGATAGAGGTGGAAAGGACAAAGAAAGAGAAAGCGAAACACAAAGTGCTTCCAAAATATGTGAGTGTCCTTTCAAAGTTAGATCAACACCTTCAAAGGATGGTTCCGGTTGGAAAATCGATGTAAAATGTGGAGTTCACAACCATGGTTTACCTGATAGATTTGAAGGTCATGTGTTTGTTAGTCGGCTCACTGAAGATGACCAACAACATATTTTAGATTTGTCAAAACGTCGTGTTCCTCCAAGACATATATTGTTGTCTTTGCAAGAGCGAAATCCAAACAATGTGACTCGAATCACCCAAATATATAAACATAAGAGTAAGATTCAGGAAAAAATCAGGGGAAGTAGAACAGAAATACAACATTTGCTTAAGTTGATTGATGAATCGAATTATGTTTATTATAGTAGGAAAAAAGATGAATCTGAAGTTGTGAAAGACATCTTCTGGGCCCATCCAGACTCTGTGAAATTATTGAATATGTTCCTGATTGTGTTGATTATGGATAGTACCTATAAAACCAATGAGTATAGACAACCTTTGTTTGAAATAGTTGGTGTCACATCAACTGAGTTAATATTTGTTGTTGCATTTGCCTATAGGGAATCTGAGCAAACAAAGACTTTGTGTTGGGTACTAGATAAACTGAAACAGTTATTCACTAAACAAGGGTTATGGCCCCAAGTAATTTTAACTGATAGAGATCTTGCTTTGATGAAAGTAATTGAAACTGTATTTCCAATGACAATTAATATGCTTTATCGATTTCACATAATCAAGAATGTGAAAGCAAAGTGCAAGGAGTATGTTGTGGACGATATGCGAGAACCGATAGAGAGACTTTTCTACTAACTTATTCAGGCTAGTGATGAGGTTAAATATCATCAAAGATTGAAATTATTTGAGAATGCTTGTTTGGATTACAGACCTTTTATTGATTATGTGAAAGACACATGGTTGACACCTCATAGACATAAATTTGTTGAAGCTTGGATCAATAAAGTAATGCATTTAGGCAATGTCACGACTAACAGGTAATGTGTTTGTTTTTATGGGTTTATACATAGTTAATTTATAGTAATAGTAATGATATTGGAATTTTTTTCTTTTTAGAGTTAAATTTGCGCATTGGAAGCTGAAGTAGATGCTGGAGAACAACTTAGGTGGTCTGATCAAATGCTGGGAGGCTATGAATGACAACATCAAGATTCACGTGGGCAATATTAGAGCTTCGTTTCAAAAGAGTTTTTACGAGGTTGAGCGTGTCCATAGAGATCCATTTTATGTGAATTTGGTTAATTCAGTATCTAGAGCAGCTTTGCATCACATAGGTGAAGAATGACACAAGGTTGACATGGTGGGTACAAACACCCAGATGTGCAGGTGCTTTCGTAGAACCGTTTATGGTTTACCCTGTTCCTGTGAGTTAGGAAAATACACATTGAGAGGTGAACCAATACCAATAGATGATATTCATGTCCATTTGAGGAAACTAAGTATGGAAGGTGAACAAGAGGTGGACACAGAGGAAGGAGTAGAGTTGGATATGACAAATGCAATTGAGGCACTGTGGAAACAGTTTCATTCATTAGATGTTGCAGGTAAGAGAGCATTAAAAAGTAGGGTGTGTGAAATAGCTTACCCCACTACAACAAAGATGGTACCACCACCTGAGAAGATAAAGACCAAAGGAGGAGTGAAGAGAAAAGGGAAAAACCTGTTGGGTATGATGTTTATCGTGATCCTTCGTATCGTGAGTATGTTGAACAATCATACAACAATTCTCAGAAATCTTCGAAGAGGCCATGTTCACAGTTATCACAGACGTCAAAGAAAAAACCATCTCACAGGTACATTGCACAATTTCCTACACATATCAAACCTTTTATTGAGGACATTGTTGATGTTAAGGATGATGGAAATTGTGGGTTTAAAGTCATTGCATTAATGCATGGGTATGATGAAGATGGTTGGGCAATGGTTCGTCGTGATTTGGATGTTGAAATGAAAGGACCTAGAAATAGTCTTTATGCAAAGTTATTTGGTGATCGCTTATCAAAAGTAAAAGAATCCTTGTTGATATCATCTTTAGGTTCACAGACATATGATAAATGGATGACACTACCATAAATGGGTTATGTGATAGCAAATAGGTATAACATCGTTCTTGTCTCTTTAAGTGCTTTTAGTTTGATGTTCCTCCCTATGACAACTAAACATAATCCTAATGTCTCCATTTACTGCATTGGTTTTGTAAACTCAAATAATTGGGTTCGGGTAAATATAATAAACTTTTATTTTCCGACACATTATATTATTTAATTTTCCATATCACTAATATATTTTTATTTTCGTAACAGGTTAACATGAACGAAGGATTTCCCTTACCATCAGTCACAGTGGATTGGCTGAATAATCGCACATCAGATGCAACATCTTGGATAACAGGATTCTCTAGATGGTTACAACATTGGCACAAGCTTACACCAATTCTCCTAAACAATATTATATTATGAGACTTTTTTTTTTAATTTTTTTAAATATTTCTAAAGCACGATTATTTACATGCAATTGCTTTTTAATGCATCTGAATAATATAAGTTTGGCCGATACATAACATTATAAATAATATAAGTTTCATTTTATTTGAATATATACAAGTTCAAGTTCACTGAATATATAAAACATAAAATTACTACAACAAAAAACTACAATAATAGAACACACATCATCATGAGGTACCGGTCCACCGTGAGGTACCGGACCACCATTCGCTAGACTTAGTGCTCGAAATATCTCAACAAACTCATCATCTTCCTCCTCAGCCTGGTGACGCTGCAGATAGCAACTAAGCTCATGTGAAATATGCCATAACCTCGGATCTGACGGTCCACCATCAAACTCGGGAACTGGAACCTCAGTGTCCTCTCCCCAACGTGGTGGAGTCAAACGAGGATGAGATATTGTGTAGTACCAAGCTATGTACTCTGTCACTGTATCATATGGAACATCTGCAAAACACACATGTTGAATCACCCGCCTAATGCTCTGGTGGTAACTGACCCAATCAATGACTATGTCCAGTGAATCAATGTAAGGTGGATATGATGGTATGTACTGCTGGTATCCAAACTGCCGTAAGCATCTGTCAGGTAAGTAAATGACAAATGTATTATACCATCGCAGACCACCCATGTATAAACTGATATCATAAAAGGGTTTATGCTGCCTATGATCATCAAATGGGCGCCAGATGACATCACTGGGTGTCAATCCGTCTAACTACTCTCTGATCTCTCCTATCGGTGTCGTCGATTGCTTGTAGCACCACTTCATTTACCTCAGAAGTGGACTACCAACACCAGAAATCTTCGAGAATCCTCTATTCCCAATAGTTAGAAAATACTCGTGAATCCAACACTGTCATCAAAATATGAAAATTATCAGTTAAAAGTATTATAAATTAAATAATACAATTATAAAGTAACTTAAAATAAAATATTTGGACTTGTAGAAGAGTGGCATATCCACCAAGCTGCTTGCACAAATAAAATGAAGCATCTCCTAGGTATCTGTAAAGTGTGACAAGTGCAACAGCTCCCCAAGAGTATATACCATATATATCCAGGTCCTCAAACAGTGGTAAACACTTTGCCTCTACAAAAGTAAAGGTCTTGTCCGTAAAAATAGTGCAGTCAACTATCAACAACATATACACCCTGGCCGCACAATCAAATCTCCCCTCAGCTCGCAGATGTACAAACCGAGTCTTCAACCAATCAAGTCTATCATATGGACCTCTAGAAACACGGACCTCCTTAGTTGCATCCTCCAAAGGAATACCCATCAGACGAGTAGCCAGACTGATAGCCTCTGTGTCAGTAATCCCTTCTTCAGGGATACATAACTCGCCTCTAATAGGTATGTGAAAGAGGCATAATACATCTTCCAGCGTGATGATCATCTCGCGCAAACGACATATGAAACGACGACGTCTCAGGATGCCATCTCTTAGCAAATGCAGATACAAGTTTCACATCGATCCTGGACAAGCTGGTCCTCTTAAGAGAGGATAGACCAGACTGAGATATCCATTCCTCTATCTGAGGTGGCAGCATCGATGGAACCCATCCTATAAGTTTGCTACCATGTGCAACAACCTTAAGCTCCTTCTTCAGTCGTCTCTCCTGAAAATGATACATATTATATGTCATTATACACTAAAAATTAAAATAACATTTATTCACTATTGAAAGGTTATAGGTTGTCTTACCTCGCCATCCCACCAAAAGTGAGGTATCAGACGGTCCTCCTGGGAATGATGGATGCGGTGGAACATGAGGCATAACAGGATTAGCAGTCTGAAGTGCCTCAAGTTCCTGTTGATACAGATGTATCGGAACTGTCATTCCATTGGGCAATCGCCGATGAATATATCCGTCGCGCCCTTTGATTCGAGACACTGAAATAAAACACAAAAAATTATACAAATAAAAAAAAATATTAACGAAACACAACCGGATGTAGCAATGAGGCTACATCTGGTGTGTATTGCCCAACTCCCCTTAACCGGATATAGCTAAAGAGCTAAATACGATGTTAACTCTTGAAGAGCCGGAAGTAGCACTCCACCTACTTTTGGTATGTAACATAAACAAATACCAAACCAGATGCGACTTACTTGAGTTATCCAGTGTGAAACATAAATAACCAGATGTAGCTTGTATGTGTTATCCGGGAACGAAAATGAGAATAACAACTTTTTGATCAAAAAACGTGTATGGCATAAATGAGGCAAAAAAGTTAATTTTTTTGAAATACAAACTATTTATATGAGAGCATTTTCTTTCAAAAATAATATGCGTAGGGGTATCGGGACGATTGTCGGGGTACAAGGTTCAATTTTCCAAAAATCGACAAGAAATTCCCAACCAAATTACATTACACACAAATCCTAATTCTCACTATAACAACAACCAAATTACATTACACACAAATCTTAATTCTCACTAAAACAACAACTTGCTCCAAATCAACTTTTTTTGATCAATTGACTTATATCTTTCATCTCACGTGAAAAAGGAGTAGCAACACCATAGTCACAATTTTATTTTATTTCTCCTTTAATCGACACCACAATATCCAAAAGATCCAAAAAAATTAAAATTGAAATAAAAAAGAAGTTGGAATCAAAACCTCCACCAAGTCAATATTAACCAAACCTATAGGGAACCATGAAATTCCTCAGTAAAAATTTAACACAAACCGGATTTGAATCCAAAGATTGATTGAATCACAACCGAATCGGAATCGAAAGAAAACTAAATCGAAAGCCAAAATTTTAATCGAAACTTACCTCTGAGAACAAATCTTTATTATAACTGATCTCCCTTACAACTGAAAACGGAACAATTTCAGAATAGAGAACCACCATCAAAAGGGTGAGATTAAAAATAAAAACTTATTGTTGGGTGGTTTTGATTATTTACGATAGCATCAGATGCAAAAGCTACCATTATTGTTCTCCATAGATCTACCATTATTGTGGATCTTCAACAACACAACATCGGATGTAGAAGCTAAAGATTAAAATTTTACACTTACCCTTGAAGATTACAGTAAAATCAGATGTAGAAATCAACTTTCTGAGACCAAAAACTTAGACCCGAGTGATTTACGGTATTAAAAGGAATTATAGAACAAAATGGTAAGAACAATGATTTGAGATGAAAAAGAGGATCTTAAAAGAGTTGAAGAGTGAAAAAGAGTTTGGAATCAAAAGTAGAAAACACTATAAAGAGAAACATAGAAAGAAAGGTCTATCATGCTGAGATTTTTTGTTTTCCATGGATGAATTTGGTTTTCCTAGTTTGAAGTGTCAACGTTTGATTTTTGATTTTCATGGCTTCAATATAAAATAAAGAAATGTTAAAAAATCCAACTCAGCCCAAAGTTTGTAATATTTTAATCAATATAAAATAAATAAATATTCCAACTCAGCCATTAAATATCCACCTATGCATGATTTAACGTTTTTTCAACAAAAATTAACAAAATGGACTAAAATATTTAACAAAGTATAAGTTAATGGATCATTCTGTAACGTTTTTTTTAATATTTTATTTAAGGGATCAAAGCGAAACAATGACTAAAATTAAGTGACCAAAAGAGATATTAAGGCTAATTAATTCTAACATGTATAAGATTACAAATATAACGATAGAGAGAAGAATTTGATTGTGATTTATTGCAACTTTGGTTTTTTTTTCTTCATATTTTTTTTTCCATTTTAAAATCTGGTTTATTGGTCCATCAATTTTTATTTTAATTTTAGTTTCTCTACTCATATAAGATTAAATTTTAATCACATGACAAATTACTAGATGATGTGTCATGGTCAGTAAATTCAAGTCATTTTTAATCTGTAATAGCATAACTTAAGGAGGAATAAGACATATTAAACAAAGATAGAATGAAGTTTAAAGCAGTGAAATTCATCTTGTCATATATTTGTAGGATGAATGATGGTCAATGTGAAGTTCATCAAAAATATTATAATAAATTGAAAAAAAAAACATGGATTTTAGTTAATATGAAATGTTATAGTATTTTCAACATGGATTATACTTTTATTCAAATTATTCGTTATTCATATAACATTTTATATATTATCATTCTTCTCCTGTTTGTCTTTCATTTTTCTCACTTTTTTCTTACCCTTCTCTTCTTTCACTTTAATGGATTCAACTATTCAAATGATCTTAACAAACTCTTTTAGGAGTTGATTGAAGAGGGATTCATGGACAACATAAATGAGAACTACTAATGTCAATGCTTGAGAAAGAACATCAATCTGAAAGTTCCTTTAGGCCAATGAGAATAACAATGATAAGTCGAAGTTGTGAAGAAAAACATAGACGATTATTCAATGACAATTTCTCAGAAAATTCAGTAAACACAAATGCTAAATTTCGGAGAAGGTTCATAATGCATAAACACATATTTCTGCGAATTATAGTCACCCTTGGAAATCATGATGAATATTTCCAAATGAAGACTGACGCAACAATTAAAATGGGCATTTCACCATTACATAAACGCATTGCTGTTATTCGTATGTTGGTATATGGATCTCCCGTTGACATCGTAGACAGATATATTTGAATTAGTGAAAACATTAAACTTGATTTCTTAGAGAGATTTGTAAGGACGTGAATGAGGTATTTGAGGGCGAGCGTTTGAGAAACCCTACCAACAATGATGAATATCTTTGTATAAATGAGAGAGTAACGTGACTTTCCAAGTATGTTGGGTTCCATTGATTGTATGCACTAGGAATGAAAAAATTGTAATGTTTGTTGGAAAGAACAATTTTGTCGAGGTGATCATGGTAAACCCACAATCATGCTTGAAGCAGTGACATCACAAGACTTGTGGTTTGATATGCATTTTTTGGTATTACAGGTTCAAACAATGACATTAACATGCTAAACTAATCCAACATGTTTAATGATATTTTTGGAAGGACATGATCCCGTTGTGTAATATTCAATATATAAAACTCCATATAATATAAAATATTATTTAGCAAATGATATATGTAACACCCTTTTTACCCCACCACATAATAATACGAAATTAATCAATAAAAATCAGAGTTCTCACATAAAAGGGTATCACATTTCATCAAAACATCATTAAAACTCATCTTCGTGTCTTGTCCCGTAACATGGGTTAAACATGCATCATAATTAAAACAACTTCTATACGCAGCGGATTATCATTTCAACAACATAATCAACATAGTATAAAAATTCAATTTGTTAATTCAAAACATCATCATCTCATATTAAAACAGACAAAAACAACAAAACTTCCAAGCGTTCCCGATGTTACACGACACAAAGTAAGACACCACCCTATACTCTATAAATGACATAAGGACATACACTCCAAGCTACGTCCAAGCATCAAGATATTCTTGAGTATCTGCATGATGACATAATAAAGTAAATTCACATTCAATATAAATAAAATAAAGAAGGAATTACAGGACAACATGCGTCAATATATCAATTAATTCAAGTCTGACCCATGTACAACAAAATCAATCACATCATCACCAAAAATACAAATGCAAGCATGCTATGCCACCAAGAATGAAATGCAATCATGCTATGCCACCAAGAATGAAATGCAATCCTCATAATATGCATGTGGTACCGAAACATCATCATGGATGGACACTGGGCCATCAACCCTCCACAATGGAGCATAACATAAGCAACATATAACTTCAATCCACACGATGAGATTAAAGCTACCAATAGACCGAAGCCCCCAACATAATTATGCCAAAAATGCAAGATGCAATACAATCATATATCATCAAAACCCATCAACTATTGTATCTGCATTCATCATAAGTCCTCATACATCATTCACATTTCTAATACTTTGCCTACTCATATCATATAATGATACATATCATCGTAATACAACATAATTATCTAAACATCATTTCATCACAAATTCTTACACATTTAGCATATTATCGCATGACAAGAATGTACAACAACATCATAGCAACTTAAGACAGCAAAACAAGTCACTACAAATCATTTAGAAAAAGAAAAGTTTTTCAAAAAGTCCTAGGTCTTGCTAAGCATGCAGCGAGCTCGCTAAGCGACCTGGTCTCGGATTGTGGGATTCTCAGAATTTCATTCGCTCACTAAGCGAGCACCTGCTCGCTAAGCGAGACGACGATTTTTTGCAAAAACCCTGCGATTTCAACACGACTCAGTTGAGATAAAATTCATCCAAAACCATCATTTAACAATAGAAAAACACATAATTCATTCCTATAACCTAATATCATCATATATTCATCAACTACAACATCTAACAACAACAATTCATCCAATTCTACCAACAATCCTCCTAACCCTAAGATTTCCCTCAAAATCCCCTTTATCATAAGACCTACCTCTACATTATAGATATTGAACATAAAATTACTCCTCAAATCTTAGTCAATTGAACTCTTCGATTACCTTTTGAAGAATCTCCAACCTTAGCTTCCTTGTTCTTCAGAGCAACTCCTCTCAATCTTCACAAAATATGCATTATGAGAAAACTATCCCTATTCCCTTCTCACAACCTTCTCAAAAGACACAATTACCCCTACGACCTCCAACTCTTCTTATTTTATTTTAATAATAATACTTAAATAATAATCATAATTATTCTAATATCACTATCGAAATAAAATAATTCACCACAAAATACCACACAATTCCACATATTTATAAATAATTAAATAAGTAATTAAATTATGAAATCGGGGTGTTACAACTCTCCCCCACTTTAGGAATTTTCGTCCTCGAAAATGTACCTGAAGCAAACAGAGTCAGATACGACTCATTCATCTAATCTTCACGTTTCCAAATCCAACTTTCACTCGCTGGTCCACCCCACAATACCTTTACCAAGACAATCTCTTTTCCTCATAACTGCTTCATTTCTCAGCCATCTATCCACAATGGTAATGCCTTAACAGTCAAATTATCTCTTAAATGCATGTCATCCATCTAAATCACATGTGATGGATCTCCCACATACTTCCTCAATTACGACACATGGAACACATCATGCAAATTCGCAAACGATGGTGGTAACGCAATCTGATAAGCTATCGTTCATATCCTTTGAGAAATCTGATACGAGCCAACAAAACACGAAGTGAGCTTTCTAGACTTCAAAGCTTGCCTGACGCCAGTCACCGGAGTAACCCTCAAGAATACATGGTCTCTCTCTTGGAACTCAAGAGCTTTCCTCCTCTTATCATGATAACTCTTCTATCGACTCTGATATGCCTTCATTATTTCTTGTATCATCTTAATCTTCTCAGTCGTCTCCTGCACAATCTCAGGTCCAAGTACTGCACTCCCGCCTGATTCATACCAACACAAGGGAGTTCGAAATTGTCTACCATACAATGCTTCATACGGTGCCATTCCAATACTAGCATGATAACTATTATTGTAGGTAAACTCAATCAACAACAAATGACTATCCTAAGATCCTCCTTGATCTAACACACAAGCTCTCAGTAAATCCTCTAAAGATTGGATAGTCCTCTCTGTTTGACCATCTGTCTTTGGATGATAAGCAGAGCACATCCTCAACTTAGTCCCCAAGGCATCTTGTAAACTCTTCCAAAACCTCGACGTAAATCGCGAATCTCTATCCGATACGATAATCGACTGTATCCCATGCAACTTCACAATCTCTTCAATATACATCTCAGCTAGCTTCTTCATAGAATGATTAATCTTCATCGGCAAGAAATCGGCCGACTTAGTCAATCTATCCACAATCACCTAAATTGAATCATTTCCCTTAGCAGTCTTCGGCAAACCCGTTACAAAATCCATGGAAATTCTATCTCATTTCCATTCTGAAATATTCAATAGTTGCATCATACTTAATAGTTTTTGATGTTCAATCTTCGAATTTTGGCAAGTCAAACATGCATATACAAATTCCGCAACGTCCTTCTTCATACCTGGCCACCGAAACAATTTCTGCAAATCATGGTACATCTTCGTAGCACCAAGATGGATACTCAATCTACTTCAATGTCCTTCTTCTAAAATACTCTTCTTATTTTCTGGAACATCAGGAATACACACTCTATCTTAGAATCTCATCACACCATTCTCATCAACTCGAAATTCACCTCCGTTACCTTGGTTAATCAAAGTCAATTGATCAACCAACTTTAAATCATATTGTTGTCCTTCTCAGACCCTTTCCATAATTTCATTGGTCAACTTCAGCATTCCCAACTTCACACTCTCAGAAGTAGCCTCACACAACAAACTCATGTCTCTGAACTGTTCAATCATCTCGAGTTCTTTCACCATAAGCATCGACATATGCAATGTCTTCTTACTCAAAGCATCTGCAACCACATTCTCCTTACCAGGATGGTAATTCAAATCAAAATCAAAGTCTTTCAACAATTCCAACCACCTTCTTTGCCTCATATTCAATTCCTTCTGATCAAACAAATGCTTCAAACTCTTATGAACACTGAACACTTCAAATTCCAAACTAAAGAGATAATGTCTCCAAATCTTCAACATAAATACCACATCTGCCAACTCTAAATCATGCGTAGGATAATTCCTTTCATGAAATCTCAATTTCCTAGAAGCATAAGCAACCACTTGACCATTCTACATCAAAACTCCTCCAAGTCTCATCTTCAACGCATCACAATGCACTATGAACGACTCATTCAGATTAGGAAAAATAAACACTGGAGTAGTCGTCAATTTCTTCTTCAACTCTATAAAACTCTTTTCACACGGAAGATCCCACACATAAGCTTGACTCTTTCGAGTCAACTGAGTCAAAGGTAGCACCGACTTCGAAAAACCTCAATAAACTTCCGGTAGTAACCTGTTAAACCCATAAAACTTCTAATCTCAGTAGAAGATTTAGGAGTCTCCCACTGTAACACTGCATCAATCTTCGGCAGATCCACAACAATCTCACTACTGGAAATTACATGTCCAAGAAAACTCACTTCTTGTAACCATGACTCATACTTTGTTAGCTTCACATACAAATTCTTCTCTCTCAATACTTGCAACACAATCTTCAAATGCCCTGCATGTTCCTCTTCTGTCTATGAATAAATCAGGATATCATCAATAAAAACTACCACAAATTTATCTAAGTACTCATGGAAGATTCGATTCATGTACTTCATGAACACACCGGGTGCATTGGATACACCGAACGACATCACAGTGTACTTATAATGACCATATCTCATCCTGAAAGCTCTCTTCAGAATAACATTAGACTTAACACGAATCTGATTGTAACCAGATCTCAGATCAATCTTGCTGAACACACAAGCTCCAACCAACTGATCCATCAAGTCGTCGATCCTCGGAAGCAGATACTTATTCTTGATACTAACCTTGTTCAACTGCCGATAATCAACACATAACTTCATACTACCATCCTTCTTCTTGACCAACAACACAGGAGCACCCCACAAAGAAACAGTAGGTCGAATAAACTTCTTTTCTAATAATTCTTCCATTTGTTTCTTCAACTCACGCAATTTCATGACAGACATCTGATACGAAGCCATAGACACAAGACTCGTACAAGGTAATAAATTTACTGCAAATTCAACTTCGCGTTTTGGAAGAAAATCACTTATGTCCTCCGAAACACATATGGAAATTATTGAACAACCGGTAATTCAATACTTGAAGTCTTCCCTTTGACTTGCAACAATGAAAACATTGCAAACATCTGAGCTTTGTCTTCTAACAATTCATCCACTTGCTTAGCCGTTAAAAACATTAATTCCCCATGATTACCAAGTTCAGGAAAATCCACAGTCTTCGCATAACAATTGATATGCACAAAGTTGAACTCTAGCCATTTCATTCCAAGAATAACATCAATTTGGTGTAAAGGCAAGCACACCAAATCCATCAAGAAGTCCTTCTCAAAAATAATCAAAGGACACTTCAAACACACATATGTAGTAGTAACAGAACCATTAGCTCGTGTTTCTATTACCATACCACCATTCATACTAGACAACATTAAACCTAACTTAGTAGCACATTCAAGAGAAATAAAAGAATGTACTAGTATCAATAATTGCAATCAACTCAACATCATTAATAAAACATGTACCTTAAATCAAGTTGTCTTTCTTAGGAACTTCAGAACCACTCAAAACAAACACTCTGCCATTGGTTTAAGCAGTAGTAACATTCTTCTTAGGCTTCTGACATTTGGTGCTGATATGTCCCTGTTCACCACAGTTAAAACAAGTTGGACCTTCATTTGGACAATCACCAACCCAATGATCTCTATTGCCACACCTGTAGCATCTCACCACTAGATTGCTGCACACACCAGACTTGTGACCGGATTCTCCACTCTTGTAGCACTTGGGAGGAATGGAACCTGCTCCCCCACTTGCCTTTTTCCCATATGAAACCTTCTACTTGCCCTTCTCCGTTGGAGTCACATAAGGTTTTCCTTTAAACTGACCTTTCTCTTTCTTCTCACTCAGTTGCTTACAGTGAGCAAATCGAGCTCAGCTATCTTCATCATAGATTCTACTTTTGTCCACCAACTCAGCATACCTACGAATTTGCTGACATCCAATCCCCTATTTGATCTCTGGTCCCAACCCATTCTCAAACTTGAGAGACACTTAGGCAATTCAACATCAACACAATTGTATTGAAGACAATACTTCATTAGTCTCTCGAACTTATCAACATACTCTACCACCGTCATGTTTCCTTACTTCAACTCAAGGAACTCCACCTCCATCTTACCACGAACATCTTCCGAAAAAATACTTCCCCAAAAACTCCCTTCTGAACACTGCCCAGGTCACCACAGTGCCATCATCCTCCAAACATTGACGGGTATTATCCCACCAGTCTCCAACCTCCTCAGACAACATGTGGGTACCAAACTGTACTTTCTGCGCATCCATACACGCCACCACTCTAAATATCTTCTCAATTGCTTTGAGCCACTTCTGCGCACTATGCGAGTCATTATCTCCTTTAAAAACTGGCGGACTATTACCCTGAAACTTTTCCAAAGCACGAAATTCATCTTGTTCATTGTTTCGAGCCATAACCTCAGCAAGCGCTGCAACAACTTTAGCAAGAGTACGCGTGTTGTTTCTAGCCATTCTACATAACACCCGCAACATCAGAGAAGAAATCATCGTTAACAAGTAACGTCCGACAAAAACGACACGACCGAACATACTGAACTGCTTTGATACCACTAATGTAACCCCCTTTTTACCCCACAACATAATAATAAGAAATTAATCAATAAAAATCAGAGTTCTCACATAAAAGGGTATCACATTTCATCAAAACATCACTAAAACTCATCTTTGTAACCTGTCCCGTAACACGGGTTACACCATGCATCATTTTTAAAACAACTTCTATACGCAACAGATTATCATTTCAACAACTTAATCAACATAATATAAAAATTCCATTTGTTAATTCAAAACATCATCATCTCAAATTAAAACAGATAAAAACAACAAAACTTCCAAGCTTTACCGACGTTACACGACACAGGGAAGAACACCACCCTAGACTCTATAAACGACAAAATGACATACACTCCAAGCTACGTCTAAGCACCAAGCTATTCTTGAGTATCTGCATGATGACATAATAGACCATCACCAAAGGCAGGCAGGGTGAGTACATTCACATTCAATATAAATAATATAAAGAAGTAATTACAAGACAACATGCGTCAATATATCGATCAATTCAAGTCTCACCCATGTACAACAAAGTCAATCACATCATCACCAAAAATACAAATGCAATCATGCTATGCCACCAAAAATGAAATGCAATCCTCATAATATGCATGTGGTACCGAAACATCATCATGGATGGACACTGAACCATCAACCCTCCACAAAGGAGCACAACATAAGCAACATATCACTTCAATCCACATATGTGATTGAAGCTATCAACGAACCGAAGCCCCAACATAATTATGTCATGAATGCAAGACGCAATACAACCATACATCATCAAAACCCATCAACTATTGCTTCCGCATTCATTATAAGTCCTCATACATCATTCACACTTTTAATACTTTGCCTACTCATATTATCTAATGCTACATATCATCATAATACAACATAATCATCTAAACATTATTTCATTACAAATTCTTACACATTTAGCATATTATAGCATGACAAGAATGTACAACATCATAACAACTTAAGACAACAAAACAAGTCACTACAAATCATTTGGAAAAAGAAAACGTTTTTCAAAAAGTCCTAGGTCTCGCTAAGTGGGCAGCGAGCTCGCTAAGTGACCTGGTATCGGGTTGTGGGATTCTCATAATTTCATTCGCTCGCTAAGCGAGACGACGATTTTTGGCAAAAACCCTGCGATTTCAACACGACTCAGCTGCGACAAAATTCATCCAAAACCATCATTTAACAGCAAAAAACACGGAATTCATTCCTATAACCTACTATCATCATATATTCATCAACTACAACATTTAACAACAACAATTCATCCAATTCTACCAACAATCCTCCTAACCCTAAGATTTCCCTCAAAATCTCCTTTCTCATAAGACCTACCTCTACATTATAGATATTGAGCATAAAATTACTCCCCATACCTTAGTCAATTGAACTCTTCGATCACCTCTTGAAGAATCTCCAACCCTAGCCTCCTTGTTCTTCTGAGCAACTTCTCCCAATCATCACAAAATACGCGTTATGAGAAAATTATCCCTATTCCCTTCTCATAACATTCTCAAAAGACACAATTACCCCCAATACCTCAAACTCATCTTATTTTATTTTAAGAATAATATTTAAATAATAATCATAATTATTCTAATATCACTATAGAAATAAAATAATTCACCACAACACCACAAAATACCACACAATACAACATATTCATAAATAATTAAATAAATAATTAAATAATGAAATCGGGGCGTTATAATATATATCCCGAGTGAGCTACATCTGTCAAGACTATTTCAACGTCGTAAGGAGAAAAGAGAAAAGAGAATCTTGCAATAATACTACAAAGAAGAGCAAATCTTCGTGAAGAAAAATTCATTGACAATTTCAAACAGATCTAGTGGAGTATATTTGAGAACGTTTTTAACATGGGGATGACGAAATTTAAATTTAACTAATTATGCAATGTTATTTATTTTTATCATTTTTAATTATATATACCATGTATTTAAGAATAATTTTAATTATTGTTATAAAATTTAAGTATAATTTGATTTATTTATTAATTTTATTTTATGTTAATACTAATTTAAATTAATATTTTAAGTTAAATTAAAATTTAAGAAGGAATACAATATTAATATATGAGATAAGGTTGTGAGACTCAACATGAATTATTTAGAGAATTATACTATTGAAATTATAATTAGATGAGTTGCTTTACAATGACGTGGTTTAATGAGTCTCATAACACAATGTATTCAAAAATGGGTTGCACCATTGAAGATGAAAAAAAATTAACATTGATAAAAAAATAAATAATAGAAGACATATTTAGTCACTAAATCCCTTAACTTAATGTAATGTTTGACTTCAGCCCATTAACTAAAAAACGTTGCACTTTAGTTTTTAAAAAACACTTCCGTTAGTCGAATTGGTCATTTCTGTCCAATTTTGTGAAAAACGTTAAATTCAAGTGATGTGATTTGACAACAAGACTTAAAGTACAAATTTGATGTTACAACAACAATAACATTCTAAACTAGTTAGTCTGAAAAACTGACATGAAAAAGAATCGCTCATGACAACAAAATAAAATCATCAAACATATAGTACATTAGGCAATTCCATTAGAAGATCACCGACAAATCGTAATTGTAACATAATAATTTTCAAACATCCAAATTGTGGGATAACTCTCAATTGAATGATCAAATTGAAGTATATTACTACTTGTTTAAGATCATAATTAATCTTTTTTCCTGGTTGGACACAAAACATCTTTCCCATACGACCAACTCATCATTGCCGTTCATATTCACTTTAATATAGAGGGTACAAAATGACAATTGGACATTCATATGTAACCAAATAAGATCGAAGAAGCATTAATCCCTAATAGAATTAATGTTAACTTTGATTTTTGAAAAAAAATATTTCTCTTAAAATAAAAACATAATTAATTCCTCAATTCGGATCTTGTATCGGCACAACACAACACAATATGGGTATTCAAATTCAAACTATTCGGACTAAACTCTGCAGCGCAGACCCGAAACCGTACCCTAATATTAATAACACACTGCACCGAGTACCAAGCCTAAAAAAATAAAATAAAAAATAAATTGGAAGTTGCGAAGAGAACCATAACCATGGCAGAAGACAAACAAATCGAGAAGAAGAAGGATGATGACGTCGACGTCGACGTCCAGTCTCAGATTCAAACCGCCATTCTCTCTCGCGTCTCTCACTTCAAGCAACAAGCCGAGTTTGTTTCTCTCTCTCCTTCTTCTCTCTCTAACTATGTAACTAACTAACACTCTTTCTAATGCTATGCTTTTCAATGCAGCTCCTTGACATACGAAGGTGTTCGTAGATTGCTAGAGAAAGATTTAGCTTTTGAAGAGTTTTCCTTGGATTCTCATAAGAGATTTATCAAGCAGTGTTTGGCAAAGGTTTTTGCACTTTTCTTTATTCAAAACCCTAATTTTGATTTACTAGTATTGATTCATTTTAGTTACTAGGGTTTGACTCTGAACGCACTGATTGTGCTTTCATACAGTTATGATTTTACTTTTGCATTGTATTTACTTTTGTATATGAATGTTTTTATTTTGGCGTATTTCTGCCAGTGCATGGATGAGGCTGGTGATGATGATGCCCCGAAGGTGTCAGGGGAGGAAGGGGAGAAAGGTGGAAGTACACAAGAAGAGGCGGAAGTACTGAAGGAGGAAATTCAATCTAAAGATGAAAAGGATGTCGCTGACGGTGAGGAGAAAATGGAGGATTCTCCGGTATTAGGTTTGCTTAAAGAACAAAAGAGAGTTAAACAAGAGTCCAAGAAAGAAGAAGGCAATGGAAAAAAAGTAGTTCCTAATGAGGCTCTAATTAAGAAAGCTATTAGAAAAAGATCTTCGTACCTCAAGGATAATGCAGAGTATGCTGCTGATTCTTCTAATTATTAGTTGTTTGGACATGTCTTTTTGATAATGGACATATTCTTACTGTTCTTATCTTTGATATGTTTGTTTATATCAAGATTTTATTTGGTTCTAGTTCTTAAGATATGACATGGAGTTCTCTTCATTTGTTGATTTCAGGAAAATCACTATGGGTGGTCTTCGCCGACTGTTGGAGAAAGATCTTAAACTTGATGAATTTACTCTGGACCCCTTTAAGAAGTTTATAAGGCAGCAGCTTGACGAGGTGAGTTTAAAATGGAATGAAAAGTTTCATTGATGCATGTAAGAAGCACGAAAATGCACAATTTGATGCTCACTGAGTCTATGTTAAATGTGAAGGTATTATCGTCTTCTGAAGTTGTGGAACCTGCAAAAAGTGCTAAGAAAACTGTTAAGAAGAAACCTGATTCCAAAGCAACAAAAAAGGTCAGTACTGAAGGGAACTCTGATAATTCAGAAGAAATGAGTGAAATGGAAGAGGATGAGGAAGATGAAGTCAAACCTAGAAGGAAAAGTGTTCCAAAAGGGAAGACAAAAACTCCTGTTGGACCCAAAAAGCGTAAAGGAGACGAGACCAATCTTCCCAGCAAGAAAAAGGCCAAGCCTGATAAATCAGCCTCAGAAGTCAATAGCGAGGAAGAAGATGATGGAAAAAACTCCGAAGATGATGGAAACAACTCTGAAGATGATCAGTCTCATTCATCAGCAGAGAATACTACCAAGGTTATACTAAATTATTCATTATTATGTGCAGACTGCTGATTGCAAGTGGAAATACTTCCTATAATTTGAAAAGTTAGGGCCATAGTCATATTTATCAAACAGCCATGAATCTTTTAGCTGAATGTGAATACCAGTTCCTTATATAATGAAATATCCATTTGTTGTTCTGTGATTTTTTGTGAAGCTTTCCTCTACATTCTTTATTATTTATCAATTTCTATAAGTTTAAATGTATTAAATATACTAATTATATTTAATTAAATCACATCCTTTATTCCTTGAACTTCAGAAGAAACAAGTTGCAGCTCCTGTGTACAGTAAGCGCGTGGAGCAGTTGAAATCTGTTATTAAAGCATGTGGGATGAGGTGATTTTCTATTTTGGATTCATATGATCCTAGTTATTTGTTGAGGATGATTGTTTGATTTTATATATTTCTGTCACAGCGTTCCTCCTGTTATTTATAAAAAAGTCAAGCAGGTGCCTGAAAACAAACGGGAAGAGCAACTAATTAAAGAGTTGGAGGAAATACTATCTAAAGAAGGCTTGTCTTCAAATCCATCTGAAAAGGGTTAGTCATCCTTAGCTGCATTATTTGCATTATGATTGAATGATAATAGCATTACTTTAAAAAGGAGATATTGGAGCTGTAGTTATCAGCTGTGCCCAATTATCTTTCACACAACCCAAATGATTGAAAAAGTTTTTCCTGTTTTCCAGTTTTAGTCAGTTCTGAATAAATATACATATATTAGAAATTAAGTTGAAGTACTTGTGAAAATATATTTACTACCTCCGTCCTTAAATATTGCACCCTCTTGAGAAATTTTCTTATTACTTTTTATAAGACTCTTGCTTGAATTTTAAACTAAAATATTTCTTTACCAACATAGCCAAATTATTTTACCTCTTTTTCTATATAAATGCTATGATGAGAATATAAATAAGCTCTCTCTTGTAGGATAAACTTGTAAAAACAATATTAACTATTAACAAATTTGTACAACTTTCTTAATTTTCGTGATATAGTCAACTAAGTCCTATATTTAGGGACGAAGGTAGTATGTGTTCAGAATAATATGCCCAGATTTAGAAGATTATAAATTCATATTTTAAATATATTTGAGATAAGATATCATTAGGAAATAATTTACATTTGAAATTTTGCTTAGAATATTTTTAGGATTTGTTCCGTATTTAAGGATATGATTTCGAGATATGTTTTGAATTGCAATTTAGCTTTATATTGAACGTTATATACATGTTTAGAATGTTATTCCATTTAAAATATATCTCATATTTTTGCAAATACATACCCAAAAAAACCATCATTATGAACATATATTTTCTTATACTTCAAATTTAATTAGTCCTATTATCTATGTGATATCTTTAGGGTCTTAACTTCATTGTGTATGCATGTAGTGGAGTGAAATGTTAACATAACAATCCAGAAATAAATTTTGGACATTTTACTGATTTATGTTGTTTGCCAAGTGCAAGTGCCATTCTCGATTATTGTTGTAGGTGACATATTTTTCATTAGTATCAGACAGACATGGCTGCTCAGAGAGGGTATGAATGTATTAAAAAAACAAAAACAGGAATATTTGATAGGTTACTCCAATATTTGGCATTTAGAAGGGTATGTTAATGTAGTTTCAGTTAACCCCGGAGAATGTTAGGTTTGTGTAATAGTCCCTGTTTATTGGGTCATTTGAAATCTAATGTTGGCTGCATTAAGTTGCAAAATCCAGATGATACACTGTATGATATAGTCTTGTTCTATCTTTATATTTATTACTCATATTTTCCCTCTTTTCTCATTATCTTAGAAATCAAAGAAGTGAGTAGGAAGAAGGCGAGAGCCAAGGAGCTTGAGGGCATTGATATGAGTAATATTGTATCGAGTACACGTAGAAGGGCAACAATTAGTTTTGCGCCTCCTCCACCACCAAAGCCCAAGACTCCTGTGGAATCTAGTGACAAAGATGCCAAAGTTAGTGATGACGACAATGATGATGGAGGCAAGGATAATGAAGAGGATGAAGAAGGTAAAGAAGATGAAGAAGTTGAAGATGAGGAAGAAGAGGAAGAAGAGGAGGATAGCAGTGATGATGGAAGTGAGAGTGAAGACTTTAATGTCGGTAAGTCTATTTAAAATATTTGAAGGCACAACACCATTTTTATTTTCTTGGTTTATCAGAATTCATAATAGATTATGGAATCATGTGTTCTCTAGTACTTTTTGCACCGGTTAAGTGGTCTATTGGTGATGATTAATTGCTTGGATAGGGTAAGCAATATGGATAGTATGAATTCAAACTTGATTGTTCTGTCAAATGATTCCCATCTTTTATATCTATGAGCTATGCCTTGTGTTTTAAGCTCCATTCATCTAAATACTGTTGACAGTAGTTTTTAAAACATCTGCTTTTAGTTATTATTACCGAATTTTTAAGAAGGTCCTCTATGCTGAACATCTGGATAATGACAGCTACATAGTAAATACAAATAATCTCTTGGTAAAAGAATTACTCCTAGAACATAAAGAATATTTTTGTTCCACCCTTGTTTTTAATGGGCGATGAAAGATTTCAGTTTCAGGTGTATCTATGCATTTAATTTTTCCAGATTTTTTTTAATTTTATCTACAAATTTTGACAGACCTCTTAATCTGTCTGGTGCATTATCTTTTCTATGACAAGTTGGCATCATGTATGTGTTCTTTTTTTTTTTCTTTGTTTGAAAGTAGTTGTCCTTATATCCTCTCATTCATGCAGATGAAGAGGACAGTGACTGAACCCGGGAAGATTCTGCAATTATTAGAAGGTGAATTGTTCACAATTAATTAGGAAGTGGTGGTGTATAATGTTATGTATCTTAGTGTGTTTCTCTAATTATGTTTCTTTACCTTTTTACCCTATTCTCCAAATTTTTGAATGTCAAGATAGCCAGTTCTTGTTGCTAGTTGCAGAAATATTAACTAGTTTCCTCTTGGTCTATGGATAGGAAAACTTACAGACCGAGACAGTTGGGTTTAAAGTTTGTATTTTTTTTCTTCCATTTTAAGTAGCAGCCTCATTTGCAATGAGAGCACCTCATTTCAATAGTAAGTAGCAGAGTGACAGTAATGAAATTTATGACACATTTAACATGTATTTAATTTGCTTAGAACTCTACAGAATGCTAAACTTGTGATGGAGTTGATTTGTTAAGGCATTATATTAGTTAAAACTGTCTCGTTATTATTGCGAATAAAACCTGTGCACCTCTAATCTTAAAGTACCGATCCGGTCAGCTGAATCTGAATGTATTTTGGTAATAAAGAATGCATGCTCTCTAAACTATGTAAACTTGATTTATTTGACAACTATGTAAACTTGATTTATTTGACAATCTCTATTCATTAGACTTAGTTTTGGTATTTGGTTAAGAGCATGCCAAAAACTTTTCATTAGGGTTTTGGGTATAAGGTAAGAGCAATTCTATCAAAACTTTTCATAACTTACAAACGGCTGAAGAATTTTTTAGGATTAGAATTTGGGAACAAGTATTTTTTAAGTAGTCTTATCTTCCATATTTTAAGTTTTTGTTGGGCGGTGATTTCTTATGACTGATGAATAATGGACAATTTATGGTCTCTTTATAACTGTACGTTCACATAAGTTTGTTTTCTGCTATTTATATGTTTTTGAGTGCATAGATCTGCACCTTCTATAACGGATGAAGAAATCTTCGTCTTAGATAATCCAATACATTTGAAGAGATGATGATTAAGTATGAGAAGTAGGCGTCAAAAATCATAAAAAGTAAATCTCCTTATAATCACTCCTTGATATTGAAGAGTGTTTACCAGAGTAATAATAAACAAAACAAGAAAGTATAGAGTCCAATCATACCACTAGGGATCTATATAGGTTGGGTCAACCATAAAATTCACCTAAAAATTTGAAAGTTGTGTATATAGGTTGAGTCAATCCATAAAATCCCCCTAGAAATACCATTGGAATTCAAAAAATATTTTTAATCTTTTAAGATATATCTCCGGATCAAATATACGTATTTTATTCGTTTTGAGTCAGATTTTCTAATTATATGAATATATTTATTTCAAAAATATATATCTAAAAAATTCAAAAAATATATTTTCGGAATCTACTACAAACTCAAAACCACTTTTACTACTATTTCTCTCTTCTTTTTATAAACTATTTTAATTATAAAAATTAATTACATTTTATTTAAACAAAAATAAATACTATTTAATCAATAAAATTAATAATATTTTAAACAAAATAAATACCATTTTTATTAACTATTTAATAAATAAAATTAATAAGTAATATCAATAACATTTTATCAAGTAACTATTTTTGGAAATTTTAAAGAGATATATTTCCAAAATATTTATTTATAAAATTTGGATTTCACTAAAAAATGAATGAAATGTTATATATAAGAGTATATCCGGAGATATATTTCCGAAAATTAAAGATATTTTTAGAATTTTGCACGGTATCTAAGAGACATATGGGTGTCTTAAGAAACTCTCAAATTTGTTAAATGTGGGTTGGGTTGTATAATTGAGTGAAGGAGATTTCTTGAAATTAACTTGCCAACTCTCTTGGCACCCCAAACTTTCAATATTCTCAAACTATTCTTGATAATTTTCATTTTTTCCTATTTCTAAAAATAAAATTTCAAATAGTTATTTTGAAATTTCCGGTACGTCAATTTTTGCATTTTTGAAAATCACGCGTATTTATCAAAAATTTGAAAAAATCCGGTACAAAATACAGGAAATTTTAGAAAATCCGATATCCAATATCGGAAATTGTCAAAATTTTCGGTAATTTACACAAACTGATCGTTCAAATGACGGAAAATGTCAATATTTCAGGTAAGTTACAAAAACTTCCGGAAATTTGCAAATTCCCGGTATACTAAATTTTTTGCCTGTATTTGAAATTTTTGATAATAGAACAAAAATTAGGAAAAATACTTTATTTGTGAGATTCGGAGCCGACATATTCATTTTCAGATTCATACAAATAAAATATGTTTTCTATGTAATATTTTAAATTTAATATTTTCTATCCCTTATATGATATTTATAATATACTTTTTGAGATCCGATCTGAAGTATTAGCATGGACACTTAATATTGACAAGCAACATGGTATTATAGTTTTGACAGTTCGTTCATATACTACAAATGGCCATCGAGGTAGGAAAAATAAATTAATTATGAGTTGTGAGAGAGGAGAAAATTATAAAAGGAAAAATACATATGAAAGAGGTAAATCTTCAGAGGACATTTATAATATGAAAGTGAAATGCCCTTTTAAGCCGAGATCTGCGCCGAGTGATATCGGTTGGAAGGTGATGGTTAGATGTGAGTTTCATAATCATAAACTATTTGAGAATTTTTAGATGGTCATGATATATTGGGTCGTCTAAAAGTTCATGAGAGACAATTTGTGAATGACATGACGAAGTACAACATGGTTCCATGGTACATTGCTTCTGTCTTGAAAGACAAAGATTCAGAAAACCACACTAGTGTTACCCAAGTGTATAAAGCTATAGATACATACAATGCGAGCAAGAGAGGTACATTGACAAAAATTCAAATATTATTGACTCTTATTCATAGAGGAAAATATATGTGCTGGACAAGAAATAGAAAGACTCAAATGTTGTTGTTGATATCTTCTAGACACATCTTGATTCAATGAAGTTGTTAAATATGTTTTACTTGGTGTTGATTTTTGATTCTACATACAAGACAAATAGGTAATGTGCATCTTGATCATACATTGATATCATTCCTACATACTTTAATTTATCAGATTGTTGATTATTTGAATCGTGTACATACAGGTACCGGTTACCACTGCTTGAGATTATTGGCATTACGTCAACAAAGTTGACATTTTTGATAGACTTTTCCTATTTGGAACATGAAAGGAGAAAATGTAGAAGCATACTTCAAGTTCTTTGTTTTGATGACGTCAACATTATTCAAGCTCATTCCAGATTGCAAAAAGTCGAGATGACAACAAACGATCAAGACCATGGCTATGCATCATCAATGGAATGTTTCCGATCGATTCAAGATTTTGTGCTACACTTTCAAGACTTGTCTCAAGGCTTAGGTATATCAATAATTAACTCTTAAATATGATATACAAGTGTTCAACATAATCTTCATAATTTTATTGCATGTGCATAGTTTTTGAAAATGAAATTGGAACTGGTTTAACACTTTTAACAGAAATATTTTTTTGAATTTTAACAGTGTTAACCGGTTAACCATATGGGTTAACCGGTTAACGGCAACAATTTTCAAATTCTGTGGTAACGTTCATAGGCGTTAACCGATTAACCTATATGGTTAACCGGTTAACACTGAAGAAAGTTTGAAAAATTGTTTCTTTTTAAATTCAAATATTTTGTTAAAGTTACACCTCTTCATGATTTTCTTTCATAAGATTTTATACCTTTTCAAAAGAATTTGTTTTCAAATTTTCATACCTTTTTGAATAGGTGTTTCATCTATTATAAATTCTAACATTTTCAAATTCATAAAAAACCTCCTAGAAAAATTTCAAATATTTTTCATACAACAAATTTACTTGATTCAAATTATCTTCATCTTTCAAAAGTGTTCATAAGTCCATAATTTTCATATTTTTGTCTTGAACACTTGTGTTGAATATTTATAGTGAATTCTTGATTATAAGAGAAGATCAATTTTATTGATATCATTTCATTATACTCTCACTCAAACAATATTATAGAAAGTGTCTTTCTATTTTGTGACTTGTGTTCCAAGGATTGTTTGGACATAAGGGTTAGTGTGGCAAGAGGATTGTTCTTGCACACTTGTTTGTATAGTTTTGTTAGAAAGTAGGCCTCACCATTGAAGGTGTGATAGGTTGTACTGTTCTAAAGAAAACTAGTGGAAATCTCTTTCGGTTTGGAAAGGGGACTGGATGTACCTTCGGATTGTGAAGGGAACCAGGATAAACCTCCGTGTGTTCTTTACTTTTCTGCTTTACAATTTTTGTTCCTTAACCGTTAAAGCAAAATCCATCAATCTAAGAAAAGGAATCGAGAAAATTTTGATAACACCTAATTCACCCCCCCTCTTAGGCGCATTCTGATTCTACAATTGGCATCAGAGCAGGTTTAGGTAACCTGTTTTCCTACTAGATCCTATGACTTCCGCAAACTCGAATCCCGTTTTCAAAGATGGTGGAAGTAGCAACAAGCCTCCGCTCTTCTCCGGCGAATACTTCGATTTCTGGAAAATCAGAATGAGGGCACATCTTGAAGCCCAAGGAGAAGGCATATGGGAAGCAATCGAAGAAGGTCCGCATAATCCCGTCAATGTAATCAACGGTGTTGGAACGACAAAGTTGAAGAATATGTATGATGAAGATGATAAAATAAAGATCCTAAATGAGAAGAAAGCAATCAACATACTTCAAAGTGCTCTTAGCATGGACGAATTTTTTCGTGTATCACAATGCAAATCGGCGAAGGAGATTTGGGATACTTTGGTAGAAACACATGAAGGAACAACAGAAGTTAAAAGATCAAGGCTTAACACGTTAAGTCAAGAATACGAAATGTTCCGCATGCAGCCCGGAGAATCTATTGTGGCTTTACAAAAAAGATTTGTTCATCTAACCAACCATTTGATTGCACTCGGAAAGACCTTCACCAACGACGATCTTAACTTGAAAGTTCTAAGGTCTTTGACAAGGGAATGGCAACCGAAGGTGACCGCAATTTCGGAGAAGAAGAGTCTCTCAACAATGACATCCGCATCTCTATTCGGCAAACTTCAAGAGCACGAATTGGAACTTAGAAGGCTCGAGAAGCATGAAAGTCAAGAGAAAAAGTCCAAAGGAATTGCTTTGAAGATTGACACGAAGGATGACAAAGATGACGAGATCTCCGAAGATGAGAACTTCATGCTTCTTGTTAAGAAGCTTGGTAAGTTTTTTAACAAAAATAATAATTCTTCTTTTCCTAAAAAGAATAAACATTTCAAGAAGAAGGATGCATCCACATCGAATCAAGAAGTTACATGCTATGAATGTGGAAAGCAAGGTCACATAAAACCGGATTGTCCAAGACTTGCGAAGAAAGGAGGATTCAAAGGCAAGAAGGACTTCAAGAATAAAAAGGCTTATGTCGCGTGGGATGACAATGAAGTTAGTTCCTCATCGGAATCGGAAAGCGACGAATGTGCAAATATGGCATTAACGGCGTCACATCACTCCGATGAAGAAAATGATGAGGTTAGTAGTAACTTTTCAATTTATGAAAATGATGCACAAGAAGTCATAGATGAACTTCTAAAGGAATGTAAGACTTTGTACAAAAATATTTCATCCCAAAAGAAGAAAATATTATCCTTAGAAGAACAAAATAAATCTTTTGAAAAATACATTGAAGATGAAAAACAAAAGATAAAGGATGAAAAACAAAGCCTTACATGTAAAAATTGTGAGTCATTGTCCTTTCAAATTGTTCAACTCAAAAGAGTTTTAGAAAGATATGAAAAATGTCAAATTGGCTTGGAGGAAATTCTTAGGCACCAAAGATATCCAAATGATAAAAGTGGCCTAGGATATTCTAAGTTTTCCAAACCAAGCACAAGTGAAATCATTTTCGTAAAAGCTAGTGAACAAATTGTTAAGGAAAAGACTAACAATGTTAAAACTATGCATCAAAGTCATAAAAAGAAAAAGATTATAAAGAAACAAAAATTTGTTCCTAAATTCAAAAGTCGATTTCAACCTATTTGCTTTTATTGTGGAATCAAAGGCCATACACCTAATGCTTGCTATGTGCGCAACATTGGTGTTGCTAAAGGGCATTATGTATGGGTTGAAAAGGGTACTAACTATTAAGGACCCAAAGCAATTTGGGTACCTAACAAAACTTGATTTTGTTTTGTAGGTATGCTTGAAAACAACTTCTACGCAATGGTATCTCGATAGCGGTTGTTCAAAGCATATGACGGGCGACCTCAACAAATTTTCAAGTCTAACACTTAAGGCCAAAGGATACTTTACTTACGGTGATGATAATAAAGGAAGCATTCTTGGAGTTGGAACCATTGGTGTATCTCCTCATACAATCATTGAAGACGTCCTTTATGTGGAAGGCCTTAAACACAACCTTCTTAGCATAAGTCAATTGTGTGACAAAGGGTTCCGAATCAACTTCACAAAGGAGGAATGTTTGATAGAACACGAAGTCACTCATGAACTCTTGCTTAAAGGTAAACGATTTAATAACATTTTTATGATTTCTTTTGATGACTCTCTCTTGAAGGTGAAGTGCTTAATGGCAAACAACAACGATGCATGGCTTTGGCATAAGAGGATTGCTCACATTCACATGGAGAACTTGAATAAATTATTAAAACATGATCTAGTTATTGGTCTTCCAAAGATGAAGTTTATCAAGGATAAGCTTTGTGACGCATGTCAAAAGGGGAAGCAAACCAAAACATCCTTCAAGACCAAGAAAGTGATATCTACTACAAGACCACTCCAATTGTTACATATGGATCTTTTCGGTCCATCAAGAACAAAAAGCTTCGGAGCATTCAAGAAGTATGCCAAGCAAATTCAAAATGAGAAGTCACTCTCAAGTCTATGTCGACGACATCATCTTCGGTTCAACAAACAAAGATCTTTGCGAAGAATTCTCTCTTATGATGCAAGGCGAATTCGAGATGTCCATGATGGGAAAGATGAACTACTTCCTTGGATTACAAATCAAGCAAACAAAGGATGGCATCTTCATCAACCAATCCAAGTATTGCAAGGAGTTATTGAAAAGATTTGATATGGACAATTGCAAAGAGATGTCTACTCCAATGGGATCCGGAACGTATGTTGATCAAGATCTTTCCGGCACTTCAATAGATATTACAAAGTATCGAGGTATGATCGGTTAACTCTTATATTTGACGGCGAGCCGTCCTGACATTATGTTTAGTGTTTGTTTGTGTGCCCGCTTTCAAGCTAATCCGAAGGAATCGCATCTCACTGCCGTGAAGAGGATCATGAAGTATCTCAAAGGAACGACGCACGTCGGACTATGGTATCCTAAAGGTAGTACTTGTTCTTTAATTGGTTATTCTGACGCTGATTATGCAGGATGTAAGACCGATAGAAAGAGTACAAGTGGTACTTGTCACATTCTAGGGAATGCTCTAGTGTCGTGGGCATGCAAGAAGCAAGCATGCGTTGCACTTAGCACGGCCGAAGCGGAGTACATTGCAGCAGGAAGTTGTTGTGCTCAAATCTTGTGGCTTAAACAACAACTTCTCGATTTCGGTATAGATCTCGGTTGTATCCCTCTCCGGTGTGACAATACAAGTGCCATCAATATCACGAAGAACCCGATCATGCATTCAAGAACAAAGCACATTGATATCCGACACCACTTCCTTCGAGATCATGTTCTAAATGGAGATGTCAATGTTACATTCGTGGATACACACAATCAACTCGCCGACATATTCACAAAACCATTGGCTAAAGAGCAATTTTACAAGATTCGACGAGAACTTGGTATTCTCAATGAAGGTGACATCTAACCTTTACTTTAAAATTGCTTATTGTATGTCTTTATTGTTTTTTTATGTATGTTTGTTCATTTTTTAGTCATAAAAGGCTAGCACTCCCATTTCGCCGTTTTTCGTTTTTCTCACTTTCGTATACCCGAAAATAACCGGTTTCAAAAATTTTTTTGATCAAAAGTTGCGTTTTGATGAGTGCTAACACTTTATGAATTTTTTTTTGTGAAAAAGATATTATTTTTAGGCTAAAACATGCTGCTGAATTTTTCAAAGAATTCAAATTTTTTAACCGTTAACCAGTTAACCTATTACGTTAACCGGTTAACACATCCAAAACTTGGATTTCCAGCGCAGGTTTCAGCTTCTGTCTGTTTAAATTGTTTTTTGTTTTATTTGTTTTATTATGTTTTTATTATGTGTATGTGTTCATATATGCTTTCATACTAAGTTGCATCATGCTGAATTTTATGCTGTACTTTTCATATTTATGCTTGATCCTCTCTTCCTTTTTGCTAATGACAAAGGGGGAGAAGAGCTTTGGTTTCTAATATCTCTCTGTGCAGAATTTTGCCTCTGTTTTAGATAGGGGGAGCTGCTGATCATAGGGGGAGAAGCAAGTCTAGAACATGATTGATCGATCAAAGCTTGTACGCAAATTCACTCGGTTGTCATCATCAAAAAGGGGGAGAATGTAGAAGCATACTTCAAGTTCTTTGTTTTGATGACGTCAACATTATTCAAGCTCATTCCAGATTGCAAAAAGTCGAGATGACAACAAACGATCAAGACCATGGCTATGCATCATCAATGGAATGTTTCCGATCGATTCAAGATTTTGTGCTACACTTTCAAGACTTGTCTCAAGGCTTAGGTATATCAATAATTAACTCTTAAATATGATATACAAGTGTTCAACATAATCTTCATAATTTTATTGCATGTGCATAGTTTTTGAAAATGAAATTGGAACTGGTTTAACACTTTTAACAGAAATATTTTTTTGAATTTTAACAGTGTTAACCGGTTAACCATATGGGTTAACCGGTTAACGACAACAATTTTCAAATTCTGTGGTAACGTTCATAGGCGTTAACCGATTAACCTATATGGTTAACCGGTTAACACTGAAGAAAGTTTGAAAAATTGTTTCTTTTTAAATTCAAATATTTTGTTAAAGTTACACCTCTTCATGATTTTCTTTCATAAGATTTTATACCTTTTCAAAAGAATTTGTTTTCAAATTTTCATACCTTTTTGAATAGGTGTTTCATCTATTATAAATTCTAACATTTTCAAATTCATAAAAAACCTCCTAGAAAAATTTCAAATATTTTTCATACAACAAATTTACTTGATTCAAATTATCTTCATCTTTCAAAAGTGTTCATAAGTCCATAATTTTCATATTTTTGTCTTGAACACTTGTGTTGAATATTTATAGTGAATTCTTGATTATAAGAGAAGATCAATTTTATTGATATCATTTCATTATACTCTCACTCAAACAATATTATAGAAAGTGTCTTTCTATTTTGTGACTTGTGTTCCAAGGATTGTTTGGACATAAGGGTTAGTGTGGCAAGAGGATTGTTCTTGCACACTTGTTTGTATAGTTTTGTTAGAAAGTAGGCCTCACCATTGAAGGTGTGATAGGTTGTACTGTTCTAAAGAAAACTAGTGGAAATCTCTTTCGGTTTGGAAAGGGGACTGGATGTACCTTCGGATTGTGAAGGGAACCAGGATAAACCTCCGTGTGTTCTTTACTTTTCTGCTTTACAATTTTTGTTCCTTAACCGTTAAAGCAAAATCCATCAATCTAAGAAAAGGAATCGAGAAAATTTTGATAACACCTAATTCACCCCCCTCTTAGGCGCATTCTGATTCTACAGAAAATCCCACGGGAACTAGAGAAACTCAAAGAGTTGTTATCTTACGAGAAATTGCTACCGAATGTTGTGGCGACGGACCAAGAATTTGCATTGATGAATGCAATTGAAGTTTTGTTTCCAAATTCAACACATCTGTTATGTTGATTCCATATTTTAGAAAACGTTAGCATGAAATGTAAGGAGTATGTTAAATCAGAAAGACAAGAACATGTCATGGATCTATGGAACAACATCATTTATGGTAATGAAGAAACTGAGTTTGTCACACACTTGAAGAACTTTGAGACAGTTTGTGCTGATATTCTTTTGTTTGTTAAGTATGTGAGTGAAACATGATTGACACCTTATAAAGAAAGCTTCGTTGATGCTTGGACTAACACAATCAATCATTTATGGAACACAACAACAAACATGTACACATACTTCTTTTTGATGTTATTACTAAGAATAAGCTATCATGTTAGGTCATTATGGTTTATTGTGATTTAGGATGGAGTCTGCTCAATCGAGACTAAAAAAAATGTTGAATATAAGCTAGGGAGATTTATGCCGAAGTTGAGATGCTATGAACAACATGTTGAAGTCGTAACTATGTTTAATCAGGGTGTAATTTCAAAAAGTTATTGTCAACATTAAGCATTGGTATAACGCTCCATTCTATACTAACATTAAGCATCACATAAGGAAGTAGCTAGAAAGGGTAAAATTTGTTGGTACAAGCAAAAATGCTCGTGGTTGCTTCATTAGAACTACATATGGGTTACCTTGTGCGTGTCAACTTGCTGGTATCCAAATACAAGACTTTCTTGTTCCTTTAGAACCAATTCAGAATTTTCGATATGTGTCTTAGAGGAATGGTAAAATACTTTAATTTCAAAATTTCTGGTATAATACTGTTAATTTCATAATTTCTAGAAATTTTCCAAGGGTAAAAAGGTAAATTCACTCAAGGGGGGGGGGTGCCAGGTTAAAATGGTGGGTGTCAAGTTAAATGTTGCACCACACGTAAATACTAAAACACCCATAATTTCGAAGATGCATCTCCGAACGCACCCCGATACAAACTCAACGCAGACCATTATGAGTGGCGCCTTATAAGTTGGGTTCTCTTAAGTTCGGAGATGTATCTCCAAAATATATCAAGGAATATATTCATAATTGATTACTTCAGTGGAAATTATGGAGATGCATCTTTGAAAGTTTGAGCGGGATTTTGAAATATGCTGTCACCTTTGCATGTCTGATATTTCTAGAGATGCATCTCCAAAATAATCTGATAAAAGATACAACTGCTTTATCACACATCCATTGTTGTATTTCTCTAAAATCCCTCACCAAAAACCCTTCCATTCTCAATCAATTTTTTCACTCCAAATCTCCAATCTTGTGGTTCATCACATCAAATGGAGCAAAATAAGTTAGAATATCAGGTAAAGATGATTTATTTCACATTGCGTTACTCACATTAATCCTTTTTCTTTTTTTTGTTGAAAAAATGAGCTTTGTGTCCGGAAATGTATCTCTTGAACGAGTATGAACTTTTACGAAGATGCATTTTCGGAAAAGTCTGTTTTTTTTCCAGTTTTATTTTCAGCAGTGACACTTATATAATGTTATGTGGTAATTATTTTCATTAGATACGGTGCACCCCGATGCTTTCCCCAAAGAAGTTGTTTCTCTGAATGTCAAAGATGTTGTTGTGAAGGCGGTAGATATTGGCAACCAATTTAAAAACAAGACAGAGTTTGAATCCCGTGATCAAATGCTTCAATGGATTCATATGGAGGCCTCCAAACTTGGATTTTTTATGGTTATTAGAAGGTCCGATAATGGTTCAGATAGAAGATGATCTTTTGTGACAATGATGTGCGAAAGAAGCGGGAAATATATAATTCTTATCCGAAATTTTAAAAGAGACGACCTCGGTTCAAGAAAATATGAGTTTCCGTTTAAGGCGGGTGGTTACATGTTGAAAAAAAAACTAGATATTTAATATCACATGTGGTTTGCATAACCATTATTTGTGTGAAAAATTAGTTGACTATCCTAGTGTGTGTCGGCTCATGCCGGAAGAGAAGGAATTTGTTGTTGACATGACAATGGATTTGGTTCAATCGAAAAATATACTTGTAACATTGAAATGAAAAAGACCTGAAAATATATGAAATATCAAACAAGTGTATAAATTCGGTACCAAACTAAAAAGGCGCTTAGAGGTGGGGGGATATAAGTGAAATACAACATATCTTAAAACTGCTGGATGATAACAGTTACGTGTCTGGTTACCGAAAGTGCGAGGATGGAGTTACTGTTAGAGATATATTTTGGATTCATCCTAATTCCATAAAGTTGTTCAACACATTTTCTATTGTACTAATAATTGATTCAATCTACAATACCAACAAGTATAAACTTCCATTATTGTAGATGGTTGGTGTTACCTCAACTGAAAAGATATATTCTACTGGCTTTTCATTTATAGAGAGTGAAAAAGAGGAAAATTTTACTTGGGCCTTAGAGGTGTGCCGGATACTGTTGAAGGACCAAGGTGAGAAGCCTAAATTGATTGTTACCGACCGCGTTACCACCTTGATGAATTTAGTTGAAAAGTTATTTCTTACTTCTAATGCATTACTTTGTAGGTATCACATAACAAAGAATGTGAGTAGTCGGTTTAAACGCGCGGTATGGACGAAACAAATAGAGTCCGAAGATGAAAAAATGGTGAAGGCAGGTATGGTTGATGAAAAAATAATGGATGCATGTAATCATATAGTAAATTCTTCAACAAAAGAACTACATGCCAATTCCCTTATCCATTTCAGGAAAGTGTGTGAAAAGTATCTTGATTTGTTGAAATATGTTGAAAGCATAATTCTTGACTAGGTGAAAGAGAATTTTGTGTGTGCTTAGACTGATAATGTTAGACACCTTGGAAATATAACAACTAACATAGTTGAGTCTGCCCTTGCTACTTTGAAAAGTTGGTTGGTAAATAGTAAGGGCAATTTGTGTAGAGATCGAGACTCCGAGAACCAAATGATTCAAAACCAGTATAATGAGATACACATATCATTTGGTCGGAGCATCACAGTTTTAGAACAAATATTTAAAGACAATAATCTTTATTCTCAGTTGGTCGATAACATATCTCGAGCGGGTTTGAATTATATTTTTCACGAGGCTAAATAAGCTGATAATGTAGGTTTCGATAGTGCAAAATGTGAATGCACAATTGTGAAAGCATATGGTCTCCCATGTGCTTGAGTTATTGCAAAAAAGGTAAAAATCGGTAGCCTGATAAGAATGGATGAGGTTTGCACTCATTGGAAAAAGAGTAGCTTTGATGATGATAATATGATGAAAGAAGATAAATCGATTACCTCTATTTTGACCGAATTAGAAGTGATACAAGAAAGATTTTTGAAAGTCGATGACAACATGAAACTCCACATCAAAGAACAATTGATGGAAAGCCTATCCGAAAACCACCGACTTGAAACCACCCTCTCAATCAGTAAAAACAAAAGTCACTCTGAAGAAAATCAAGCCTACATTGAATAACAATTTGAAGACACAACCTCTTTCATATTTTGAACATGTTGACAAAGTTTTTCCCGACTCACCAACTCCAAAATCTCAAAAATGTTTTGTAAAAGGAGTTCACATTAGCAAACCACCTCCTTCGTCGTCTTTACAAAAATTCCATTAATTAATGAGATGCCCATTTATATGCACAAATACATCGAACGAATCATCAATATTGTGGATGCATAAATAATCATACACTTAGTTGTACAATAAGAAAAAAATCGATGAAGTTTATGAGTCTCTTGAAACGGGTCATCTAATAGTATGTGCGTATGATAGAGTCTATGTTGACCTGGAAGGATACGATTTTTCGGAAACCTTTTACCCAGTACATACCACCCACATCAAAATCCAAATGATCGTTTTATGTGTATTGCATGACTTTAAAAATCAAGTCAGTTTGTTCAACTTTACTTGAAACTAAGATGCCCTATTACCATTTACATCACCGGAGTGGACGGCTCATTCAACAACAAAAGCCGAGACTTGACCGAATCATTTTATGGAAAGGATGCAAGAGTTCAAGAAATTGAGAAACATTAAAGATAAATAAATACACAAAAGTCAAAGGGGGTACAACCCATAGATTTAGGCGACAACATATGTTTCAATTCATTTTAATTTCTTGTTTACTCGGACTAATAAGTGTATGTAATTGTGTCTTTATAGCGGGGAAAGCATGAGTGTAAGCTATTGATTAACTTAACTCAAGGTAAATAGAGTCACTATTGCGCTTTTATTTTAATCCAAAAGGAAAAGGAAAAAAGAGCGAATAAATCCTAATGAATCTAAAAGCAAAAAACTAAAGAAACAAGCAGAGAAAGGGTAAGGGGGTTGGTTACAAAATGAGAAGATTTTAAGCACCTAAAATTTCTGTGGTACTCCACATGAGCCCTTTGAAAAATTTATTGCTTTTGATTTGAAAATGGTTTGTGATCGTACATGGAGATCAGGATCCGATGTGGCTGACGTCGAGTGGTGGTTGAAGCACGGTTGATAGAGAAAAGAGGATGGTGTACCTGCAAGGCACTCCGATGCTAAAGTAAGAAATCGAGAAAAGAGTGAGCAAGTACGAGATTTTAGAGTGAGAATTGAATACCTGACCCTCTCATATGAGAGGGTTTATATAATACCCCTAGCACATGGCTATTGGTCCTTATTATTGGGCCTAGATCATGGATCCCCTAATAATCGGTAACTGCCAGAAACTAACCGTTGGAGTGACACTTAGATTGCTCGGATGAGACCTGGTCGGACGACGTTAATATCGAGCGAGGGGTTTGTCGGGCGAGCGTTCCTCGGTTGATCCTGGGTGATTCGACCCTTGCAGGGTCCAAATCATGATCGGTGGGACTGGTGACCGGTCGGAAGGAACTTTCCGAGCGAACTGAGGATGTGTTGGTCTATAAAATGATAAAATCTTTAGATTTGGATTATCTCCCATGACATTACTTTGACTTGAAATATGAAAGAGAATTACAAGTATAAATAAAAAACAAAACTAAATTATAGAGAAGAGATTATCACCTATGTATCACTAACACCTCTAAAAAAAGTATGTTTGTGTTTAATTTATTCAAATCTTCAAATTACTATTGGTGTCGTCGTGTCAGTGTCATTATTGTTTTTAGGGTGTCTGTGCTTTATAGATTGTTGCACATGAGAAAAACAAAGAGGATTCATCCATTGGTATAAGCAGATAAAATATGTCATGGGCACACAAAAGACTGCCTTAATATTGAGGTATAGAGTGAAATATCGCATTATTATGATCAAAATCCTCCTTCATTTTAATATGGTCTATTTTTTTTTGTTGCATTCTTCTTTGTCAAGTAATACTCTTCAAACACGACTCTTCTTAAAATAACTCTCCTAAACATATAAGTTTCCATGGTTTAAAATATTTATCTTGAGCCCATTCTTCTCACCCTGTTCAGGTCGTATGTGTATCAAGGTGATCATATATGAACCCGATTCCATTAAATGCCTTATTCCCTATAGATGACACCTTTTGATTTCTATTAGATGCCATGGAAGTTACTTCCAAGGAAGATCCCTCTATACCATCAACCACAGAAGTTCCATTTTTTACGTCTAAAGAGGTGCTCATCTCCAATTTGATATAAACCTTTCTTGTTCTAACCTAATATTTTTTGATCCTAGGGGAAGACCCGGTGTCCGCTGGTGGATGTCACAATAGAAAGAGGTGTATCATGAGTGATAATGCTCTCATATATGATTTTCTATTTTTTTAGAATACGAGTCAACAAATCGAAAGGGTCACTTTTTTAAGCAGCGACCCTAACCTCCCCTCTCTCCACCCCCGCCTTTCCCAACAACGCCTTCCTTTCCAACACCAACACGTGGGTCATCCTTTAAACATAAAAATACAAAGGTTTAAAAAGATAATAAATAAAGAGGAATAAAATATAAAGGAAATTAAACACACTCATGAAAATACATGTTAATCACTCTCTAATAAATTAAATACATAAGTGTTCTAAAAATTCGACACTATCATTCTCCGCTACACTAAGTTTATCTTTGTCAAAACATTTCACCGATATATAATTTCTTGACCAATAAAGAGGGAAGAAATGTGATTTTCATCCTCTAATATCACTTCACGACAATCAATACGAACTTGGGAAAAAATATCTTTCCAATTTTTAGTATTTTAAAGAATAATGGGCGAGTAGACCCTGACCAATAAGGGAACTGAGAGAGAACCAAATGCCTTATCAATCTACTTCGTCCCATAAAACAAAAATAAAATGCCCACAATCAGCATGATCTCAAGATCTTGTAGAAGATCACAAAACTCCTCATGAAGACCCAGTTGTTTGGATGAAGATGTGAGGGGTCAACATTGATCAACTTCAAGAAGTCCTCTCCGAAGGGGGTGAATGGGATTCCCAACCCCATATATGTTTTAATATACATATACATAGATAAATACTCATCCTTAACCCCTTGAGGATGCCTAATTCATGCCTTCTCGCCGCCCATGCAGAGCTCTAGAAAAAAACATATTCACTTCCAATGGACGTTATAAACATATCTTCCTAGAAGACTCTTACCCCCAATTGACTAAGCCTCTTATTTGTCGTTAAAGAAGGTTGATCACGTGCTTTAAATCTCCACCGATGGTCCCACAAGCCTTTGGTAATATGAGACAAATTCAATGTTAATATGACTATTCACTTCACTATTAGAACCGCTAGAACTACTATTATAACTCTCGAACATCACAATTTCTACGAATCTTCTTTTCACTCTACCATTCGTCTGCCTCGAAGCCTGGAAACAACGTCATATATCCCAATTCCTCTCATGGATATCGGGCTAAACCACATTCTCACTAGTGTCACAATCTTTAAGAAATACCATCTTTAGAATGAAAACTAAAAATATAGGAAATATTACAAAAATATAATACTTGTAGTAAGACTTTTTGGAAAAGAAAAAAATGAGTTCATATGAGATGTCCATAGGGTACATATATAAAATTTCTTAAGTGAAATGATTTTAGGGATAATTATTGATAAAAGTGTAAAGTAAAAAACTATGGTATTTTTAGGAAAACCCCCTATAGACCGAGTATCCAAAATATGTTTATATCCATCATTAGAATAATAGAATATCAAGGGCTTTGTTCACTGGCAACAAAAAAAGGTACAACTAATATTAATTGATTCCCCAAGACATTTAGGTTATGTTTGGATTGGTGGTATGAGATGAAATGGAATGGAGTTGAGTAGTAACTAATGTGATTTCATTGTTTGAATATGCAAATAATGAATGGAATGGAATGAAGCATGAAGGAATCCATTCCATCTCATTCCATACAAATCCTCATTTTTGTTCCATCCAATTTGGAGTGTATGTGGTAGAATGAGATGTTTTTAATAAAATAACCAAACAATAAAGTGGAATCTATATTTCATTTCGCTCTATTTTGTTCCACTATGTGCCGCTCCACTCCGTTCCGTCATGTTCCATAAATCCAAACATAGCCTAAATAATAATTTCCATAATTAATGACACACTTAGTTGTATAATTGGATCCACCGATCAGGAAATGAACCATAAAATCAATTTATATGGCCATGATCGAGAATAATCATAAAATCTATAGGTGGCACCATCTTTACATCTCCTTTAAAAGTATTTATATCAACCACTTCTCCATGACATGCCTCATGCTTAAGGGAATACAAAATAATATTTCTTTTCTCTCAAACATTTTCCCTTTTTAGGTGTCGTGCTTTAGGGACTGTGATTTTTCACAACTTAAATTTGAATCATTTTGCTCTTCTAGAACTCATGCTTAAGGGATTGTGAGCCGTCATGGGGAAAAGAGGAAATCCGAGCCACTTGATCATAGGCGCGAGGGTATCCTCCAACCTAAATAATATGAGCTTTCTATTTGGGCGAGGATATGGTTTTACATGGTCAACTTTGCTTCATTGTAGGAAAATGACTCAACCTTGAGTCATGTAAAAAATATGGACACGAGTCACACATTTGAATCACAAACAAAGAGGGAACAAGGAAATAAATGACTATAAAAACATAACATAAATGTCGAAGGGATTAAGGTTGAGTTAAAGTCATTCCAAATATAAATTCATGAGGGAGAATAAATAAAGGGATCATAAATCGTCACCTCACAAGCATGATATCTCCTATTGTACTCATTAAAAGTACAATTTCTTTAAAGTTTTCTTACCTCACTTGTATGAATTGAGTCAAGGCTTCTTCCATATTTGAATAGTTCATTGGTTATTATTGTTGAGTATGATTTTAATAAGGTTGTTACTAATGATCATTTTGTTATATTTGTTGAGATTTCCGTTCAGGTTGATTATGGCATATCGAGGCTTTTGATGTTGATTTTGATATAATTGGTGTGGTTTTCTTTGATGTTGATTATGGTATTCTGGTTGATGTTGTTGGCCATGGTTCAAACCTTGTCCGTGGTTGTTGCTCCACCTAAAATTAGGATGATTTCTCCATGCAAGAGTGTATATGCTAGAGATAGGGTTTTCCCTATTGTAGTTTCCATGTAATCATCCTCTTATAAGAATACTTTAGAATTACATTGGCCATTGACATGACCACCACCAAAAAACACGCATTAGATCCTAGGCATGTTGTACTTATTGTACTTAATGTTGTCCCCTTTGGGGATCTTCAAGTTGTTTGGTAACTGCGTCAACTTGAGTTTGTATTTGTTTGTGGCTTGCTAAAACCACATTTTGAGTTTCAAATGGTCTTGTCCATATTATTCTAAGGGATTGGGTTAGGTAACTTTATTCCGTGAAAGTTACCGTAACTTTAGTACAAGATGTGGTGTTTTGGGAGGAAAAAAATAATAATAAATACTAGGTAAACTGAAGAAAAAAAGGTGAAACAGAAGAAAGAAAAGACAAAGTCAGGGTAACTTTACCGCCCTAAAGTTATGGAAACCTTACCCTTATTCTAATGCCTTTGCCCATCACTTCTTGAAACTTGTTTTGTTCCATATTATCAATGCACTCTTTCAAATCTTTATTTAAGTTTGTTCTCATAGTACTTCCAATTGAGGAATCTAATAAAATTATTGTGGTTCTTTTTAGTCTCAATGTAAAATATTGCACATGTATAAATTTATAAAGATTATGTGATTTTCATATTTATATTATATGCTTATACCGTTACCATACATAGTAGATAGAATTAGTGTAACACCCATATAATATATATCTAGAAAAATATCATACAATGTTAATTTTTGGTACTGACACCATCATAAGTGCCTAATAGCATAATTCACATTCTTGACCAACTATAAAAATTCTATACAACAATGGTGCAATACATGAAAATTATACTAACAAAACAATTCTAAGATCTAATACAATATCTATTATTGTACAAAGATACACAAATACACAGCGGAAGCCTAAAGCTACGCTTCACTTGAAACATCCCGAGCATAGCTCCACTTGTAAATCAATCTGCAAAAGAAACCTGAAAAGCAACAACAATAGTGGGGTGAGATAACAACATCAATAGTCGCAACAACGACACACCAATTATCCAAATCATTTACCGCCTACTAGAACATGCCTAAAGGAAAATCCAACACTTCATTCTCTGACACTCCGAACGGAAGCCAAAACAAACTTGCAGTTCAGAAAGTACGATTCTCTAAATTCTCCATAAAAGTCGTGTATTAAATGATTACCTATCTAAGGCTAAACTGTCGAACACGGCTGAACTTGTTCTTCTTGTTAACAAGCAATCCAACTCAAAATTATCAATTAGTCCATATTACTTGTAATATGATTCTCCTCTGCGGTTTCTAAACATGTGCAATAATCGCCCTCCGTTCACAACTCAAGGTAACACAGAACGGGCACAACATGCAGATCACAACTCCAACAAGCGACGAAGTAGAACTACCATTCTGTTATGGTCACAACACGAATACTCAACGGAATGGCTCGATTCCACTCGTACAATGATGTTATCAAAAGGGTCTTAGTCGCAAGCCAACACTTGGTTCGTCCATAAACAAAACCAACACATAGTCCTTATTGGGTAAAACAAAATGATGAATATCTCATCTCTAGTATAAAACTTCGTTATCACTTTCTCATATCGCATTGCTAACCCCGTTTCCATAACGTGTTAACTTCACGCTCTGCGATAAACTTCTCATACCCAAACATAATCCACCTTACTATAAATTCTCCCGATTCTAATGTGCTTATCCTATCACTTATCACAACTTTATCAAGTCTTTACCACATGCATCTCATATTACTAAATAGAGCCTACTCTCTTTTCGACACTATACCTTACACCATCCCTTAGGTAATCCAACATTTATGAATTGACCCCTTACTAAATATAACATCTTGATGTATCACTTTAAACTTTGTCTCTTAGGTCACAACCGGATATACAACTCTAGTCTTCTATTCTTCGTACGGGGTATACTTGTCTCAATAGAAACGTGTAACCACATCCTTGTGTTTCTCTTCACGTTTCACTCCGATATTAGGTTCCCATAAGAAAACAATGTTCTTAACTTGCAACTTCTATTCATCCGAGAGGTACTATCCAAATACATTCCTTGAGGTACTCTCGCTTATTCAAGATGCCACTACGACCTTAGAATTGAAACACTAACAATTTAACTCATTCCCGAGCTTACGTCACACGCTCTACAAAGCACCCTCTCTCTTCACGGAATGAGATTTCTCAACACTCTTGTCTATACCAGTGACCAATACTGATCCACCAGTGACTTTATGTATTCCTTGTTACACTGACCACTCATCTTGTAGAGATCTTTACCCTTCAGACTCTATCCATCCCAACGAATTTCTCTAACAACACACTTATCTGCAACTCCATGTCACAGGAAGTAAAACTCTTATGAAGACTCCAACTGAGCTGACAAAATCTCCTTTTGCTAACTCTTGGCTTGAGCCTACTCTCACAACACAAGTTACAACTACACTTCAGAGTCCTCATGGTCGCACAACCATGATCCTACCTATCACATACATAACATTAGGTTGATCAGACCCAATACTACGTAATATGATATTAAGAATCATGTCGGCCAGACACACTTAAGAGGCAGGAAAGATTTACTTATGATGTTTCAAGGCTAGGTCGAGGATACAACCTTCTCTGATACCAACTGTAACACCCATATAATATATATCTAGAATAATATCATACAATGTTAATTTTTGGTACTGACACCATCATAAGTGCCTAATAGCATAATTCACATTCTTGACCAACTATAAAAATTCAATACAACAATGGTGCAAGACATGGAAATTATACTAACACAACAATTCTAAGATCCAATACAATATCCATTATTGTACAAAGATACAAAAATACACAACGGAAGTCTAAAGCTAAGCTTCACTTGAAACATCCCGAGCATAGCTCCACTTGTAAATCAACCTGCAAAAGAAACCTGAAAAGCAACAACAATAGTGGGGTGAGATAACAAAATCTCAGTGGGTTCCCTATCTTAGAGTTCTCTCAGCTCTACAAGGTTCTATCAAACTTATCTCAAGTCTTTGATTACTTCTCAAAAGGATCCGGTACAAGATGGAATAAACGACCCATATAAAGCTCACACCACTAAACAAATGAAACATCTACCTCAAGCCTTTACGAATGCTTCTCGCGGGACTAAAGATAACCCACCTCAAGGCTTACTCAAAATGTTTTGGAGGATTAACATATCACTCACGACGCTAATCGAGTATGACATCTACCTCAAGCCTTTACATATGCTTCTCGTGGGACTAAAGATAACCCACCTCAAGACTCACTCAAGACTTTACAGAGGATTGACATATCACTCATGACGCTAATCGAGTATGACATCTACCTCAAGCCCTTACAGATGCTTCTCGTGGGACTGAAGATAACCCACCTCAAGACTTACTCAAGACTTATCGCCTAATTAGTGTAGCACTTTGCCTCAAGTCTTTACGGATGCTTCACGTGGGACTAAGAGTAACCCACCCAAGGCTTACTCAAGACCTTACGGAGGACTCGTAACATACACGCCTCAAGTCTTTACGGATGCTTCACGTGGGACTAAAAGTAACCCACCTCAAGTCTTACTCAAGACTTTACGGAGGATTCGTAGCCCACACGCCTCTAATCAATACCCACATCTATACAACCGGTACCTCAAGTCCTTACGGATGCTCTTGCGAAACACAAAGTAAGCACATTGAGACTTATACAAGACTTTCCGGAGGACACCGTGTAATACACACGTCTAGCCTTTACGGATGCTTCATATGAGACCAAAATCTACCCACCTCAAGACTTACATATGACTATTACAGAGGCCTAGTGTATAACACGCTAACGGTTCGTAACAACCTAGGTAAAACTAGGCATCTCACAAGTTATACCACCCAACAATCCTAGTTGTACTACTAGGCCACACTATTGGTTTATGGTAAGATTCCTCACTTTTTCTCCATTTTTGATACTTTTAATCATATAGTTCTCGAACATATAATTCTAATTCTTTTAGTTTAAATACCACCATTAAACACTTCTCACAATAATCTCATTGTCTCTATTTCCATTCAATCCTCACGATTATCGCATATTTCACAACTTGCTCAATACCATAATTCCTTAACTAATATAATTATGGTTAATCAGAAAAGTCGGGTAAAAGTCGGTAAAAATAGTATCTTTTAGCATCATCAATTAGTAAATGTTTTCAGCTTCAAATCGATATGCGAAACACTAAAAGCGGATACCCAGATCACAAGTTATGAAAAAAAACATAATTCAGCTGAAAGCTACAGTTCGCGGGCGAACACAAAAAATTTCTACAGTTCGCGGGGCGAACGCAGAAAAATTTCTACATTTGAACCTGCGTTGTGCATTCACTGAACAAAAAGATATCTTTAGTAGCACCAAAAGAAATTGAAAGAAATAATAGAAACTAAAATCTAAAATAAAATGCAACTAAACTAAAATCAACTGAACTTTGCTCTGACTTTAAATGAAACTCCCGATGATGGACTGTTGGATTGGTCTTCTTAGATTAATCGGTCAAAAGACCGAATACCAAAATTTCGAGAAAAAAAAATTAAAATAAAACCGCAAATATGCTCAAACATTCAACCATCCATTTTCCCCCACAATCACATAACATTGTGATTAATTTAAATGCATGATTGCAATTTTTTAAATAAGATGCTTGATTGCATTTAAATCTGTTCACTTTTGAAAAGCTGTTGACTCCTTTGAATCACACTATAAATGCGACAAACTTTTGCATATTTTAACTATTCACGTTTTGCATTCTTGTTTGTTTCTATCTTAATCTCTTTTTTTAGTGCTGCAAGTGTAAGTATAATATCTATTTCTTCTTTTTACTTAAGTGATATATATTATTTTTAACAACTTAATGGCTAGCTTTAGAACCAATGGTATTTAAATGAAAAAGTGGGTTTTTATTTATTTATTTCTTTTTTGTACGTACTAAAAGGTGGATTGATTAAGTAAACTATTATATATTACTATTACGTATGGGACCTTGTACAATCATATCAATAATAGTTTTTAAAGGCTTAACTGAAATAAAATAAAATAAAAATAAAGAGCTTCTAAAAACAGTGTTTTAAAAGTCGGATCAGACTGATCGATCGATTCGAGAACAGGAAATTAATCGATTTGGTTTAAATATTGGATCGTTTAGGTTATTAAACCGGTACGAACCGATAAAAATTGGTGTAAACTAGAAAAATCGACGATTTTTATAATCCGACGATTTAATTGCATTTCTTTTAAAAAGTTATTATTTTTTGATTATTTAATTAAAAAATAAAATAAAAATAAAATGAAATAAAAATAGAATTTAAATTAAATAATAAAAAATAAAACAAAGTAATAATATCATTGACGGAAAAGCTGTTGCGAATGCGGTTGATTTCACTGCATATGATTTTAATATTGAAAAAGGAGACCCCTTCATTAAAATAATTTTTCCTCGTTTGAATTAAATTTAATACACAATGAACTTATTTTATTATAAACTATTTAATTAGATTATGTTTTGTTTGCAATTAGACTTTGTAATTTTATACTATTTTGTTATGTGTGATATCTTTGTTTAAAATTTGAATTTAGATTATGAGCTTGTAATTTATAATATGATTTTTAAAAAATTTAAATGTTAGTTATATTTTGTAGAGATTGAATCATCCGGTTCGATCAATTTTATACCTATATAGTTTAGTTATAAAGACCGATCTATTTAACCAAGTTATTTAATTTAATCCAATTTGGTCATGCAATTCGATCAGTGATTCAATGGTCTGATCAATACACCAATAACTCAATATTCTCATCGATTTGATGACCGGTCCGATTTTTAAAACACTGTCTAAAATATATAAAAAGATTGTAGACGTCTAAGTTTACATGAACGTGGCTATGCCACTTAATTAAAAGTTATAAGCATTAATAAAATAATAATAAAGTAAGAAAAAAAGAAAATAGATTTATTTAGTAGGTTTTAAATATAACAAAATACAATAAAATATAATTATTTTTAAATTAGCAAAATATATTATTGAAAATATAAAAGATACTTCAACCACAAAGGAGAATATGAATGCTTACAATTTAGTTGCAAAAGTAGAATTATTTTTTAATATAACACACTTTATAAAATTATTTTCCAAAATAACATATATTTGAAAAAAATTACCAAACTAACATAGTTTGGTAACATGTTCGCCAAATGAAATGAAGAACATAAGGATTTTAGGAGCAATTCGCCAAATGGATTGGCTAGCCCTAAAAAATTTGGCCTAATTCGCCATACCATTTGGCGAATGAGTGTACTTGCATGTACCAATTCGCCAAATGGTTTGAAGCATGTGCATGTGATTTTGTTTTAATTTTTGGATTTAAGTTTTTTTATATTTTTGTGTTATATATATATATATATATAAGTAAAAAAAATTGCAAACCCTAGGTATATATATATATATTTATATATATATATATATATATATATATATATATATATATATATATATATATATATATATATATACACACGTATACATATATATATATGAATATATATATACTTATACATATATATATATATATACCTAGGGTTTGCAAATTTTTTTACTATATATATGCCTCACTCATAAACATAAGATTCATCTCACTCCATCCTTACAAACCCTCTCTCATTCAGTCCTTTCAGTCTCCCTCTCTCACAATATGGCTTCTCCCCGTCCATCTAATTATGCATCGGCACCGTCTTCCTCAACATCAGAAGAACCGCTTCCAAAATTTGATATCTTGAAGAAAAATGCTTTAGTGTTTTTCTCGGCCACAAAGCCTCCTCTGAAGATGCTGTTATGGAACCCCCAAACTTTGGAACACTTGCACAGAGAACTAACCCGCTGGTTAGAGGGAGAGATCGGCCACAAAGAAAAGATAATTAAAATTGAGAAGCGGGTTGTGGAGTTTGGTGTGACGAAATGGAGAAAAATTGTCAATGATGCAGGTGTTTTGTCGATGATGCTAGGTGGAGGTGAAGTTGTCCTGATGGTTCTGATAGGCTAGATTTGTTGAATCTTGCAGTTGTTCTATTTATGTATGGTCATGTCTGAATTTATGTTTTTTTCCGTTTTATTTATGTACGGTCATTTTCTGAATCATGTATTTCCTTGTTTTATTTATGTATGTTCGTGTTTGTGGTTGTATGATTTTACTGATATGAATTAAACAAACTAGGCTTCCATATAAAATAAATACGGTTACAATGACTTAATTTACGATGTTGAGCTTGGTCCAACGTTGGGACATTTTTTTCGATTGTGCCCGGGCTGACGACATGAACTACACAGTCTCACCATCTTATTCGCCGTATCCATTTCGGTGCGAATACGCGTGCTGTTAGGACGGCCTTTTTTCTTTCTTCGCATGTTCTCGTTCTGCCAGACTATTTCCCCGTTGTAGGAAGGCCAGTAGTCCTCATTTGCAACAACCGGAAAGCTTTTGTTGTAGACGTTGCAAAGGTTGTGCACTTGGTAAACAGGGGATAGTAAGCCTGAAGGGTCCAGCCGAACCTTCGAACATGCCGCTATGACATGGGAGCAAGGCATGCGGAAGGCTTGAAATTTACCACAGTCGCACCAATTGTTATCAAGTTCCACCCGATAGGATCCCCTCGGTCTCCCTTTGTTGTGATCCATGATCTCATCAACGTTGAAATGTCCCTTATTGCGGTTAAACACGGTGACCACATGTGTGTTAGACTTGGATGCTTCGTCTTTGATGAATGTCATAGAACTATCGCTGAACACTTGACCAGACTGTAGGATTGAACTCCACTTTGAACGCCTGGTGTCAAAAAGTGCTCCGAGCCTAAAGTAGGTTGACCTCACCAAAGCGGTTATCGGTAGGTTGCGGATTCCTTTGAAAACAGAGTTCATGGATTCAACGAGGTTTGTTGTCATGTGACCCCAGCGTTGTCCTTTGTCGTAGGCCCTGGTCCACTTATCTAAAGGAATCTGGTTTATCCATCTGAATGCATCTTCATTCGCCATTCTGATTTCGTCACGATAATGTTTGAATGACGGT